>OX388341.1:116904453-118163834 GCA_947579665.1 Sympetrum striolatum
GGTAATTTCGTTTAAAAATGAGGAAAAAAACGAGTAAATTGAGGAAAAAATAAAAATTTCCCTAAAATTATTCGTTTTCGTCCCTTTTTCCGGTAATTTCGTCATAAAAATGAGGAAAAAAAACGAGTAAATTGAGGAAAATAATAGAATTTTCGCTAAAATTATCCGTTTTCGTCCCTTTTTTCGGTAATTTCTTCCTAAAATGAGGAAGAAAAACGAGTAAATTGAGGAAACAAATAAAAATTTCGCTAAAATTATCCCTTTCGTCCCTTTTTTCGGTAATTGCGTCATAAAATGAGGAAAAAAAACGAGTAAAGTGAGGAAAAAAATAAAATTTTGCTAAAAATACCCGTTTTCGTCCCTTTTTTGGGTAATTTCGTCATAAAATGAAGAAAAAGTCGAGTAAATAGAGGAAAAAAATAGAAATTTCGCTAAAATTATCCGTTTTCGTCCCTTTTTTTAGGTAATTTCGTCATAAAATGAGGAAAAAAAACGAGTAATTGAAAAAAAAAAATAAAAATTTCGCTATAATTATCCGTTTTCGTCCCTTTTTTCGGTAATTTCGTCATAAAATGAGGAAAAAAATGAGTAAATAGAGGAAAAAATAGAAATTTCGCTAAAATTATCCGTTTTCGTCCCCTTTTTCGGTAATTTCGTCATAAAATGAGGAAAAAAATACAAGTAAATTGAGGAAAAAATTGAAATTTCGCTAAATTATCCGTTTTCGTTTATTTTTTTCGGTAATTTTGTCATAAAATGAGGAAAAAAAACGAGTAAATAGAGGAAAAAAATCGATATTTCCCTAGAATTATCCGTTTTCGTCCCTTTTTTCGTCCTAATATTAGAAAAAAAAAACGAGTAAATTGAGGAAAAAAATAAAAATTTCGCTAAAATTATCCGTTTTTGTCCCTTTTTTCGGTAATTTCGTCATAAATGAGGAAATAAAACGAGTATATTGATGAAAAAAATAAAAATCCTCGCTAAGATTATCTATTTTCGTCCCTTTTTTTCGGTAATTTCGTCATAAAATGAGGAAAAAAAACAAGTAAATTGAGGAAAATAATAGAATTTTCATTAAAAGTATCCGTTTTCGTCCCTTTTTTCGGTAATTTCGTCAAAAAATGAGGAAAAAAAACGAGTAAATTGAGGAAAAAAATAAAATTTCGCAAAAATTATCCGTTCTCGTCCCTTTTTTTCGGTAATTTCGTTTTAAAATTAGGAAACAAACGAATAAACAGAGGAATGAATCGATAATTCCATAAAATTATCCGTTTTCGTCCATTTTTTCGGTAATTTCGCCATAAAATGAGGAAAAAAACGAGTAAATTGAGGATTAAAATAAAAATTTCTCTAAAAATATCCGTTTTCGTCTATTTTTTTCGGTAATTTCGTCAAAAAATGAGGAAAAAAAATGAGTAAATTGAGGAAAAAAATAGAAATTTCGCTAAAATTATCCGTTTTCGTCCATTTTTGCGGTAATTATGATATAAAATGAGAGAAAAAAGAGTAAATAGAGGAAAAAATAGAAATTTCGCTAAAATTATCCGTTTTCGTCCCTTTTTTCGGTAATTTGATCATAAATTGAGGAAAAAAACGAGTAAATGGGAAAAAATAGAAATTTCGCTTAAATTATCCATTATAGTCCATTTTTTGGTTATTTCGTCATAAAATGAGGAAAAAAAACGAGTAATTTGAGGAAAAAAATAGAAATTTCGCTAAAATTATCCGTTTTCGTCCCTTTTTTTCGGTAATTTCGTCATAAAATGAGGAGAAAAAACGAGTAATTTGAGGAAAAAAATAGAAATTTCGCTAAAATTATCCGTTTTCGTCCCCTTTTTCGGTATTTTTCGTCATAAAATGAGGAAAAAAACTAGTAAATTGAGGAAAAAAATAGAATTTTCGCTAAAATTATCAGTTTTCGTCCCTTTTTTCGGTAATTTTGTCATAAAATGAGTAATAAAAAATGAGTTAATAGAGGAAAAAAATAGAAAATTTGCTAAAAATATCCGTTTTCGTCCCTTTTTTTGGGTGATTTCGTCATAAAATGAGGAAAAAGTCGAGTAAATAGAGGAAAAAATAGAAATTTCGCTAAAATTATCCGTTTTCGTCCCTTTTTTTTAGGTAATTTCGTCAAAAAATGAGGAAAAAAAACTAGTAAATTGATGAAAATAATAATAATTTCGCTAAAATTATCCGTTTTCGTCCCTTTTTTCGGTAATTTCGTCAAAAAATGAGGAAAAAAAAACGATTAAATTGAGGAAAAAATAAAAATTTCCCTAAAATTATCCTTTTTCGTCCCTTTTTTCGGTAATTTCGTCGTAAAATGAGGAAAAAAAACGAGTAAAAAGAGGAAAAAATAGATATTTCGCTAAAATTGTCCGTTTTTTTACCATTTTTTTTGGAAATTTCGTCATAAAATGAGGAAAAAAAACGAGTAAATAGAGGAAAAAATAGAAATTTCGCTAATATTATCCGTTTTCGTCGCTTTTATCGGTAATTTCGTCATTAAATGAGGAAAAAAACGAGTAAATAGAGGAAAAATGGATATTTCCCTAAAATTATCCGTTTTCGTCCCTTTTTTCGGTATTTCGTCATAAAATGAGGAAAAAAAACGAGTAAATAGAAGAAAAAAATAGAGATTTTGCTAAAAAAATCTGTTTTCGTCCCTTTTTTCGGTAATTTCGTCATAAAATGAGGAAAAAATCGAGTAAATAGAGGAAAAAAATAGAAATTTCGCTAAAATTATCCATTTTTGTCCCTTTTTTCGGTAATTTCGTCAATAAATGAGGAAAAAAAAAGTAAATTGAGGAAAAAATAAAAATTTCACTAAAATTATTCGTTTTCGTCCCTTTTTCCGGTAGTTTCGTCATAAAATGAGGAAAAAAAACGAGTAAAGTGAGGAAAAAAATAAAAATTTTGCTAAAATTATCCATTTTCGTCCCTTTTTTCGGTAATTACGTCATAAAATGAGGAAAAAAACAAGTAAATTGGGGAAAATAATAGAATTTTCGCTAAAATTATCCGTTTAAGTCCCTTTTTTTGGTAATTTCGTCATAAAATGAGTAATAAAAAATGAGTAATTAGAGGAAAAAAATAGAAATTTTGCTAAAAATATCCGTTTTCGTCCCTTTTTTGGGTAATTTCGTCATAAAATGAGGAAAAAGTCGAGTAAATAGACGAAAAAAATAGAAATTTCACTAAAATTATCCGTTTTCGTCCCTTTTTTTTAGGTAATTTCGTCAAAAAATGAGGAAAAAAACGAGTAAATTGAGGAAAAAAATAATAATTTCGCTAAAATTATCCGTTTTCGTCCCTTTTTTCGGTAATTTCTTCCTAAAACGAGTAAATTGAGGAAAAAATAGATATTTCGCTAAAATTGTCCGTTTTTTACCCTTTTTTTGTAAATTTTGTCATAAAATGAGGAAAAAAGAGTAAATAGAGGAAAAAATAGAAATTTCGCTAAAATTATCCGTTTTCGTCCCTTTTTTCGGTAATTTGATCATAAATTGAGGAAAAAAACGAGTAAATGGGAAAAAATAGAAATTTCGCTTAAATTATCCATTATAGTCCATTTTTTGGTTATTTCGTCATAAAATGAGGAAAAAAAACGAGTAATTTGAGGAAAAAAATAGAAATTTCGCTAAAATTATCCGTTTTCGTCCCTTTTTTCGGTAATTTCGTCAAAAAATGAGGAAAAAAACGAGTAAATTGAGGAAAAAAATAAAATTTCGCAAAAATTATCCGTTCTCGTCCCTTTTTTCGGTAATTTCGTTTTAAAATTAGGAAACAAACGAATAAACAGAGGAATGAATCGATATTTCCATAAAATTATCCGTTTTCGTCCATTTTTTCGGTAATTTCGCCATAAAATGAGGAAAAAAACGAGTAAATTGAGGATTAAAATAAAAATTTCTCTAAAAATATCCGTTTTCGTCTATTTTTTCGGTAATTTCGTCAAAAAATGAGGAAAAAAAATGAGTAAATTGAGGAAAAAAATAGAAATTTCGCTAAAATTATCCGTTTTCGTCCATTTTTGCGGTAATTATGATATAAAATGAGAGAAAAAAGAGTAAATAGAGGAAAAAATAGAAATTTCGCTAAAATTATCCGTTTTCGTCCCTTTTTTCGGTAATTTGATCATAAATTGAGGAAAAAAACGAGTAAATGGGAAAAAATAGAAATTTCGCTTAAATTATCCATTATAGTCCATTTTTTGGTTATTTCGTCATAAAATGAGGAAAAAAAACGAGTAATTTGAGGAAAAAAATAGAAATTTCGCTAAAATTATCCGTTTTCGTCCCTTTTTTCGGTAATTTCGTCATAAAATGAGGAAAAAAACGAGTAATTTGAGGAAAAAAATAGAAATTTCGCTAAAATTATCCGTTTTCGTCCCCTTTTTCGGTATTTTTCGTCATAAAATGAGGAAAAAAACTAGTAAATTGAGGAAAAAAATAGAATTTACGCTAAAATTATCCGTTTTCGTCCCTTTTTTGGGTAATTTCGTCATAAAATGAAGAAAAAGTCGAGTAAATAGAGGAAAAAAATAGAAATTTCGCTAAAATTATCCGTTTTCGTCCCTTTTTTTTAGGTAATTTCGTCATAAAATGAGGAAAAAAAACGAGTAAATTGAAAAAAAAAAATAAAAATTTCGCTATAATTATCCGTTTTCGTCCCTTTTTTCGATAATTTCGTCATAAAATGAGGAAAAAAATGAGTAAATAGAGGAAAAAATAGAAATTTCGCTAAAATTATCCGTTTTCGTCCCCTTTTTCGGTAATTTCGTCATAAAATGAGGAAAAAAATACAAGTAAATTGAGGAAAAAAATTGAAATTTCGCTAAAATTATCCGTTTTCGTTTATTTTTTTCGGTAATTTTGTCATAAAATGAGGAAAAAAACGAGTAAATAGAGGAAAAAATCGATATTTCCCTAGAATTATCCGTTTTCGTCCCTTTTTTCGTCCTAATATTAGAAAAAAAAAACGAGTAAATTGAGGAAAAAAATAAAAATTTCGCTAAAATTATCCGTTTTTGTCCCTTTTTTCGGTAATTTCGTCATAAATGAGGAAAAAAAACGAGTATATTGATGAAAAAAATAAAAATCTCGCTAAGATTATCTATTTTCGTCCCTTTTTTCGGTAATTTCGTCATAAAATGAGGAAAAAAAACAAGTAAATTGAGGAAAATAATAGAATTTTCATTAAAAGTATCCGTTTTCGTCCCTTTTTTCGGTAATTTCGTCAAAAAATGAGGAAAAAAACGAGTAAATTGAGGAAAAAAATAAAATTTCGCAAAAATTATCCGTTCTCGTCCCTTTTTTCGGTAATTTCGTTTTAAAATTAGGAAACAAACGAATAAACAGAGGAATGAATCGATATTTCCATAAAATTATCCGTTTTCGTCCATTTTTTCGGTAATTTCGCCATAAAATGAGGAAAAAAACGAGTAAATTGAGGATTAAAATAAAAATTTCTCTAAAAATATCCGTTTTCGTCTATTTTTTCGGTAATTTCGTCAAAAAATGAGGAAAAAAAATGAGTAAATTGAGGAAAAAAATAGAAATTTCGCTAAAATTATCCGTTTTCGTCCATTTTTGCGGTAATTATGATATAAAATGAGAGAAAAAAGAGTAAATAGAGGGAAAAATAGAAATTTCGCTAAAATTATCCGTTTTCGTCCCTTTTTTCGGTAATTTGATCATAAATTGAGGAAAAAAACGAGTAAATGGGAAAAAATAGAAATTTCGCTTAAATTATCCATTATAGTCCATTTTTTGGTTATTTCGTCATAAAATGAGGAAAAAAAACGAGTAATTTGAGGAAAAAAATAGAAATTTCGCTAAAATTATCCGTTTTCGTCCCTTTTTTCGGTAATTTCGTCATAAAATGAGGAAAAAAACGAGTAATTTGAGGAAAAAAATAGAAATTTCGCTAAAATTATCCGTTTTCGTCCCCTTTTTCGGTATTTTTCGTCATAAAATGAGGAAAAAAACTAGTAAATTGAGGAAAAAAATAGAATTTACGCTAAAATTATCCGTTTTCGTCCCTTTTTTCGGTAATTTCGTCATAAAATGAGTAATAAAAAATGAGTTAATACAGGAAAAAAATAGAAATTTTGCTAAAAATATCCGTTTTCGTCACTTTTTTGGGTAATTTCGTCATAAAATGAGGAAATAAAAACGAGTAAATAAAGGAAAAAATAGAAATTTCGCTAAAATTATCCCTTTTCGTCCTTTTTTCGGTAATTGAGTCATAAAATGAGGAAAAAAAACGAGTAAAGTGAGGAAAAAAATAAAGATTATGCTAAAATTATCCATTTTCGTCCCTTTTTTCGGTAATTTCGTCATAAAATGAGGAAAAAAACAAGTCAATTGAGGAAAATAATAGAATTTTCGCTAAAATTATCAGTTTTCGTCCCTTTTTTCGGTAATTTTGTCATAAAATGAGTAATAAAAAATGAGTTAATAGAGGAAAAAAATAGAAATTTTGCTAAAAATATCCGTTTTCGTCCCTTTTTTGGGTGATTTCGTCATAAAATGAGGAAAAAGTCGAGTAAATAGAGGAAAAAAATAGAAATTTCGCTAAAATTATCCGTTTTCGTCCCTTTTTTTTAGGTAATTTCGTCAAAAAATGAGGAAAAAAACTAGTAAATTGATGAAAATAATAATAATTTCGCTAAAATTATCCGTTTTCGTCCCTTTTTTCGGTAATTTCGTCAAAAAATGAGGAAAAAAAACGATTAAATTGAGGAAAAAATAAAAATTTCCCTAAAATTATCCTTTTTCGTCCCTTTTTTCGGTAATTTCGTCATAAAATGAGGAAAAAAAACGAGTAAAAAGAGGAAAAAATAGATATTTCGCTAAAATTGTCCGTTTTTTACCCTTTTTTTGGAAATTTCGTCATAAAATGAGGAAAAAAAACGAGTAAATAGAGGAAAAAATAGAAATTTCGCTAATATTATCCGTTTTCGTCGCTTTTATCGGTAATTTCGTCATTAAATGAGGAAAAAAACGAGTAAATAGAAGAAAAAAATAGAAATTTTGCTAAAAAAATCTGTTTTCGTCCCTTTTTTCGGTAATTTCGTCATAAAATGAGGAAAAAATCGAGTAAATAGAGGAAAAAAATAGAAATTTCGCTAAAATTATCCAATTTTGTACCGTTTTTCAGTAATTTCGTCAATAAATGAGGAAAAAAAAAGTAAATTGAGGAAAAAATAAAAATTTTACTAAAATTATTCGTTTTCGTCCCTTTTTCCGGTAATTTCGTCATAAAATGAGGAAAAAAAACGAGTAAAGTGAGGAAAAAAATAAAAATTTTGCTAAAATTATCCATTTTCGTCCCTTTTTTCGGTAATTTCGTCATAAAATGAGGAAAAAACAAGTAAATTGGGGAAAATAATAGAATTTTTGCTAAAATTATCCGTTTTCGTCCCTTTTTTCGGTAATTTCGTCATAAAATGAGTTAAAAAAATGAGTAAATAGAGGAAATAAATAGAAATTTTGCTAAAAATATCCGTTTTCGTCCCTTTTTTGGGTAATTTCATCATAAAATGAGGAAAAAAACAAGTAAATTGGGGAAATTAATAGAATTTTCGCTAAAATTATCCGTTTTCGTCCCTTTTTTCGGTAATTTCGTCATAAAATGAGTAATAAAAAATAAGTAATTAGAGGAAAAAAATAGAAATTTTGCTAAAAATATCCGTTTTCGTCCCTTTTTTGGGTAATTTCGTCATAAAATGAGGAAAAAGTCGAGTAAATAGAGGAAAAAAATAAAAATTTTGCTAAAAATACCCGTTTTCGTCCCTTTTTTGGGTAATTTCGTCATAAAATGAGGAAAAAGTCGAGTAAATAGAGGAAAAAAATAGAAATTTCGCTAAAATTATCCGTTTTCGTCCCTTTTTTCGGTAATTTCTTCCTAAAACGAGGAAGAAAAACGAGTAAATTGAGGAAAAAATAGATATTTCGCTAAAATTGTCCGTTTTTTACCCTTTTTTTGTAAATTTTGTCATAAAACGAGGAAAAAAAACGAGTAAATAGCGGAAAAAATAGAAATTTCGCTAAAATTATCCGTTTTCGTCGCTGTTATCGGTAATTTCGTCATTAAATGAGAAAAAAAACGAGTAAATAGAGGAAAAAATGGATATTTCCCTAAAATTATCCGTTTTCATCCCTTTTTTCGGTATTTCGTCATAAAATGAGCAGAAAAAACGAGTAAATAGAAGAAAAAAATAGAAATTTTGCTAAAAAAATCTGTTTTCGTCCCTTTTTTCGGTAATTTCGTCATAAAATGAGAAAAAAAAACGAGTAAATTGAGGAAAAAAATTAAATTTCGCTTAAATTATCCGGTCTCGTCCCCTTTTTCGGTAATTTCGTTTAAAAATGAGGAAAAAAACGAGTAAATTGAGGAAAAAATAAAAATTTCACTAAAATTATTCGTTTTCGTCCCTTTTTCCGGTAATTTGATCATAAAATGAGGAAAAAAACGAGTAAATTGAGGAAAAAATAAAAATTTCACTAAAATTATTCGTTTTCGTCCCTTTTTCCGGTAATTTGATCATAAAATGAGGAAAAAAACGAGTAAATTGAGGAAAAAATAAAAATTTCACTAAAATTATTCGTTTTCGTCCCTTTTTCCGGTAATTTGATCATAAAATGAGGAAAAAAACGAGTAAATTGAGGAAAAAAATAAAATTTCGCAAAAATTATCCGTTCTCGTCCCTTTTTTCGGTAATTTCGTTATAAAATTAGGAAACAAACGAATAAACAGAGGAATGAATCGATATTTCCATAAAATTATCCGTTTTCGTCCATTTTTTCGGTAATTTCGCCATAAAATGAGGAAAAAAACGAGTAATTTGAGGAAAAAAATAGAAATTTCGCTAAAATTATCCGTTTTCGTCCCTTTTTTCGGTAATTTCGTCATAAAATGAGGAAAAAAACGAGTAATTTGAGGAAAAAAATAGAAATTTCGCTAAAATTATCCGTTTTCGTCCCCTTTTTCGGTATTTTTCGTCATAAAATGAGGAAAAAAAACTAGTATATTGAGGAAAAAAATAGAATTTACGCTAAAATTATCCGTTTTCGTCCCTTTTTTCGGTAATTTCGTCATAAAATGAGGGAAAAAAACGAGTAAATGGGAAAAAATAGAAATTTCGCTAAAATAATCCGTTTTTGTCCCTTTTTTCGGTAATTTCGTCATAGAATGAGGAACAAAAACGAGTTAATTGAGGAATATAATAGAATTTTCGCTAAAATTATTCGTTTTCGTCCCTTTTCGCGGTAATTTCATCATAATATGAGGAAAAAATCGTGTAAATAGAGGAAAAAAATATAAATTTCGCTAAAATTATCCGTTTTCGTCCCTTTTTTCGGTAATTGCGTCATAAAATGAGGAAAAAAAACGAGTAAAGTGAGGAAAAAAATAAAAATTTTGCTAAAAATACCCGTTTTCGTCCCTTTTTTGGGTAATTTCGTCATAAAATGAGGAAAAAGTCGAGTAAATAGAGGAAAAAAATAGAAATTTCGCTAAAATTATCCGTTTTCGTCCCTTTTTTTTAGGTAATTTCGTCATAATATGAGGAAAAAAAACGAGTAAATTGAAAAAAAAAATAAAAATTTCGCTATAATTATCCGTTTTCGTCCCTTTTTTCGGTAATTTCGTCATAAAATGAGGAAAAAAATGAGTAAATAGAGGAAAAAATAGAAATTTCGCTAAAATTATCCGTTTTCGTCCCCTTTTTCGGTTATTTCGTCATAAAATGAGGAAAAAAATACAAGTAAATTGAGGAAAAAAATTGAAATTTCGCTAAAATTATCCGTTTTCGTTTATTTTTTTCGGTAATTTTGTCATAAAATGAGGAAAAAAACGAGTAAATAGAGGAAAAAATCGATATTTCCCTAGAATTATCCGTTTTCGTCCCTTTTTTCGCTAATTGCGTCATAAAATGAGGAAAAAAAACGAGTAAAGTGAGGAAAAAAATAAAAATTTTGCTAAAAATACCCGTTTTCGTCCCTTTTTTGGGTAATTTCGTCATAAAATGAGGAAAAAGTCGAGTAAATAGAGGAAAAAAATAGAAATTTCGCTAAAATTATCCGTTTTCGTCCCTTTTTTTTAGGTAATTTCGTCATAATATGAGGAAAAAAAACGAGTAAATTGAAAAAAAAAATAAAAATTTCGCTATAATTATCCGTTTTCGTCCCTTTTTTCGGTAATTTCGTCATAAAATGAGGAAAAAAATGAGTAAATAGAGGAAAAAATAGAAATTTCGCTAAAATTATCCGTTTTCGTCCCCTTTTTCGGTTATTTCGTCATAAAATGAGGAAAAAAATACAAGTAAATTGAGGAAAAAAATTGAAATTTCGCTAAAATTATCCGTTTTCGTTTATTTTTTTCGGTAATTTTGTCATAAAATGAGGAAAAAACGAGTAAATAGAGGAAAAAATCGATATTTCCCTAGAATTATCCGTTTTCGTCCCTTTTTTCGTCCTAATATTAGAAAAAAAAAACGAGTAAATTGAGGAAAAAAATAAAAATTTCGCTAAAATTATCCGTTTTTGTCCCTTTTTTCGGTAATTTCGTCATAAAATGAGGAAAAAAAAACGAGTAAATGGAGGAAAAAAATTTAAATTTCGCTAAAATTATCCGTTTTCGTCCCTTTTTTTGGTAATTTCGTCATAAAATGAAGAAAAAAAACGAGTAAATAGAGGAAAAAAATATAAATTTCGCTAAAATTATCCGTTTTCGTCCCTTTTTTCGGTAATTGCGTCATAAATTGAGGAAAAAAAACGAGTAAAGTGAGGAAAAAAATAAAATTTCGCAAAAATTATCCGTTCTCGTCCCTTTTTTCGGTAATTTCGTTTTAAAATTAGGAAACAAACGAATAAACAGAGGAATGAATCGATATTTCCATAAAATTATCCGTTTTCGTCCATTTTTTCGGTATTTTTCGTCATAAAATGAGGAAAAAAACTAGTAAATTGAGGAAAAAAATAGAATTTACGCTAAAATTATCCGTTTTCGTCCTTTTTTTCGGTAATTTCGTCATAAAATGAGTAATAAAAAATGAGTTAATACAGGAAAAAAATAGAAATTTTGCTAAAAATATCCGTTTTCGTCACTTTTTTGGGTAATTTCGTCATAAAATGAGGAAATAAAAACGAGTAAATAAAGGAAAAAATAGAAATTTTGCTAAAATTATCCCTTTTCGTCCTTTTTTCGGTAATTGAGTCATAAAATGAGGAAAAAAAACGAGTAAAGTGAGGAAAAAAATAAAGATTATGCTAAAATTATCCATTTTCGTCCCTTTTTTCGGTAATTTCGTCATAAAATGAGGAAAAAAACAAGTCAATTGAGGAAAATAATAGAATTTTCGCTAAAATTATCAGTTTTCGTCCCTTTTTTCGGTAATTTTGTCATAAAATGAGTAATAAAAAATGAGTTAATAGAGGAAAAAAATAGAAATTTTGCTAAAAATATCCGTTTTCGTCCCTTTTTTGGGTGATTTCGTCATAAAATGAGGAAAAAGTCGAGTAAATAGAGGAAAAAAATAGAAATTTCGCTAAAATTATCCGTTTTCGTCCCTTTTTTTTAGGTAATTTCGTCAAAAAATGAGGAAAAAAACTAGTAAATTGATGAAAATAATAATAATTTCGCTAAAATTATCCGTTTTCGTCCCTTTTTTCGGTAATTTCGTCAAAAAATGAGGTAAGAAAACGATTAAATTGAGGAAAAAATAAAAATTTCCCTAAAATTATCCTTTTTCGTCCCTTTTTTCGGTAATTTCGTCATAAAATGAGGAAAAAAAACGAGTAAAAAGAGGAAAAAATAGATATTTCGCTAAAATTGTCCGTTTTTTACCCTTTTTTTGGAAATTTCGTCATAAAATGAGGAAAAAAAACGAGTAAATAGAGGAAAAAATAGAAATTTCGCTAATATTATCCGTTTTCGTCGCTTTTATCGGTAATTTCGTCATTAAATGAGGAAAAAAACGAGTAAATAGAAGAAAAAAATAGAAATTTTGCTAAAAAAATCTGTTTTCGTCCCTTTTTTCGGTAATTTCGTCATAAAATGAGGAAAAAATCGAGTAAATAGAGGAAAAAAATAGAAATTTCGCTAAAATTATCCAATTTTGTACCGTTTTTCAGTAATTTCGTCAATAAATGAGGAAAAAAAAAGTAAATTGAGGAAAAAATAAAAATTTTACTAAAATTATTCGTTTTCGTCCCTTTTTCCGGTAATTTCGTCATAAAATGAGGAAAAAAAATCTGATGTGGCCAGCACATGACTTTCTCCATATATAAGATGTAAATATTTATCTACGACAGTAATTTCGAACTCTATATTCCATCTAAACTTGGAAGATGAGTGATTAATATATATATTATTATCTTTTACGTCACAAACATTATAAATAATGTTTTTCGGGTCATGCTGGATGAAAAACGATGAAACTGGCCTTTCGCCATTAAAGCCCAGAGCGCCCACAACGTACATAATCAGCAACTTCCGGTTTATCAGTATTTTACAAATACCTCCTACACAATCAGTGATAAAAAATATGTTTTGTACAAAAGTCATAGTAAATTACATTTTCTAAAACTTTTATATTTAATAGTATATACCTAAATATCATATTTATGGAGATATTTTGAAAACCGGAAATGAGCTTTGAAGAATGAAGATCAACTTCCGGTTCACCGATTTACTCCAAAAACTAATCAACTCTAACGACTGTAATAAAAACACAATATATGAAATTTGGTGTTGATTTGACAATTAGTTTTCATGTTAGAGCGCCCACAAAGTACATAATCATCTTCTTCCGGTTTATCAGTGTTTCACGAATAACTCCTAATCAACCGGTGATACAAAAATATGTTAAATACAAAAGTTATAGTACAATTCATTATCTAAAACTTATATCATTAATACAATTTACGTATATATCATATTTATGGAGTTATTTTGAAAACCGGAAATGAGCTTTAATGAATAAAGCTCGACTTCCGGTTGGCCGATTTACTCCAAAAACTAATCAACTCTGACAGCACACACCACAGTACTATATACGAAGTTAGGTATTGATACGACAAATAGTTTTCCCGTTAGAGCGCCCACTATCACACACACACATACACACACACACACACACACACACACACACACACACACATACACACAGACATCATTCCGAAAATGGTCAAAACGTGTTCTAGGGACCCCAAAACATATATTTCCGTTGAAATCTCGAAGTCTAATTTTTTCATGAAAACAATACTTTCTCTATACTTCGTATATGGAGAAAGTAAAAACGAGTAAAGTGAGGAAAAAAATAAAAATTTTGCTAAAATTATCCATTTTCGTCCCTTTTTTCGGTAATTTCGTCATAAAATGAGGAAAAAACAAGTAAATTGTGGAAAATAATAGAATTTTTGCTAAAATTATCCGTTTTCGTCCCTTTTTTCGGTAATTTCGTCATAAAATGAGTAAAAAAAATGAGTAAATAGAGGAAATAAATAGAAATTTTGCTAAAAATATCCGTTTTCGTCCCTTTTTTGGGTAATTTCATCATAAAATGAGGAAAAAAACAAGTAAATTGGGGAAATTAATAGAATTTTCGCTAAAATTATCCGTTTTCGTCCCTTTTTTCGGTAATTTCGTCATAAAATGAGTAATAAAAAATGAGTAATTAGAGGAAAAAAATAGAAATTTTGCTAAAAATATCCGTTTTCGTCCCTTTTTTGGGTAATTTC
The DNA here is from genome assembly GCA_947579665.1 of Sympetrum striolatum. Taxonomy (NCBI): domain Eukaryota; kingdom Metazoa; phylum Arthropoda; class Insecta; order Odonata; family Libellulidae; genus Sympetrum; species Sympetrum striolatum. The sequence continues at coordinate 116,918,202 of OX388341.1, forward strand.
GTCATAAAATGAGGAAAAAGTCGAGTAAATAGAGGAAAAAAATAAAAATTTTGCTAAAAATACCCGTTTTCGTCCCTTTTTTGGGTAATTTCGTCATAAAATGAGGAAAAAGTCGAGTAAATAGAGGAAAAAAATAGAAATTTCGCTAAAATTATCCGTTTTCGTCCCTTTTTTCGGTAATTTCTTCCTAAAACGAGGAAGAAAAACGAGTAAATTGAGGAAAAAATAGATATTTCGCTAAAATTGTCCGTTTTTTACCCTTTTTTTGTAAATTTTGTCATAAAACGAGGAAAAAAAACGAGTAAATAGCGGAAAAAATAGAAATTTCGCTAAAATTATCCGTTTTCGTCGCTGTTATCGGTAATTTCGTCATTAAATGAGAAAAAAAACGAGTAAATAGAGGAAAAAATGGATATTTCCCTAAAATTATCCGTTTTCATCCCTTTTTTCGGTATTTCGTCATAAAATGAGCAGAAAAAACGAGTAAATAGAAGAAAAAAATAGAAATTTTGCTAAAAAAATCTGTTTTCGTCCCTTTTTTCGGTAATTTCGTCATAAAATGAGAAAAAAAAACGAGTAAATTGAGGAAAAAAATTACATTTCGCTTAAATTATCCGGTCTCGTACCCTTTTTCGGTAATTTCGTTTAAAAATGAGGAAAAAAACGAGTAATTTGAGGAAAAAAATAGAAATTTCGCTAAAATTATCCGTTTTCGTCCCCTTTTTCGGTATTTTTCGTCATAAAATGAGGAAAAAAAACTAGTATATTGAGGAAAAAAATAGAATTTACGCTAAAATTATCCGTTTTCGTCCCTTTTTTCGGTAATTTCGTCATAAAATGAGGGAAAAAAACGAGTAAATGGGAAAAAATAGAAATTTCGCAAAAATTATCCGTTTTTGTCCCTTTTTTCGGTAATTTCGTCATAGAATGAGGAACAAAAACGAGTTAATTGAGGAAAATAATAGAATTTTCGCTAAAATTATTCGTTTTCGTCCCTTTTCGCGGTAATTTCATCATAATATGAGGAAAAAATCGTGTAAATAGAGGAAAAAAATATAAATTTCGCTAAAATTATCCGTTTTCGTCCCTTTTTTCGGTAATTGCGTCATAAAATGAGGAAAAAAAACGAGTAAAGTGAGGAAAAAAATAAAAATTTTGCTAAAAATACCCGTTTTCGTCCCTTTTTTGGGTAATTTCGTCATAAAATGAGGAAAAAGTCGAGTAAATAGAGGAAAAAAATAGAAATTTCGCTAAAATTATCCGTTTTCGTCCCTTTTTTTTAGGGAATTTCGTCATAATATGAGGAAAAAAAACGAGTAAATTGAAAAAAAAAATAAAAATTTCGCTATAATTATCCGTTTTCGTCCCTTTTTTCGGTAATTTCGTCATAAAATGAGGAAAAAAATGAGTAAATAGAGGAAAAAATAGAAATTTCGCTAAAATTATCCGTTTTCGTCCCCTTTTTCGGTTATTTCGTCATAAAATGAGGAAAAAAATACAAGTAAATTGAGGAAAAAAATTGAAATTTCGCTAAAATTATCCGTTTTCGTTTATTTTTTTCGGTAATTTTGTCATAAAATGAGGAAAAAAACGAGTAAATAGAGGAAAAAATCGATATTTCCCTAGAATTATCCGTTTTCGTCCCTTTTTTCGCTAATTGCGTCATAAAATGAGGAAAAAAAACGAGTAAAGTGAGGAAAAAAATAAAAATTTTGCTAAAAATACCCGTTTTCGTCCCTTTTTTGGGTAATTTCGTCATAAAATGAGGAAAAAGTAAAGTAAATAGAGGAAAAAAATAGAAATTTCGCTAAAATTATCCGTTTTCGTCCCTTTTTTAAAAATGAGTAAATAGAGGAAAAAATAGAAATTTCGCTAAAATTATCCGTTTTCGTCCCCTTTTTCGGTTATTTCGTCATAAAATGAGGAAAAAAATACAAGTAAATTGAGGAAAAAAATTGAAATTTCGCTAAAATTATCCGTTTTCGTTTATTTTTTTCGGTAATTTTGTCATAAAATGAGGAAAAAACGAGTAAATAGAGGAAAAAATCGATATTTCCCTAGAATTATCCGTTTTCGTCCCTTTTTTCGTCCTAATATTAGAAAAAAAACGAGTAAATTGAGGAAAAAAATAAAAATTTCGCTAAAATTATCCGTTTTTGTCCCTTTTTTCGGTAATTTCGTCATAAAATGAGGAAAAAAAAACGAGTAAATGGAGGAAAAAAATATAAATTTCGCTAAAATTATCCGTTTTCGTCCCTTTTTTCGGTAATTGCGTCATAAATTGAGGAAAAAAAACGAGTAAAGTGAGGAAAAAAATAAAATTTCGCAAAAATTATCCGTTCTCGTCCCTTTTTTCGGTAATTTCGTTTTAAAATTAGGAAACAAACGAATAAACAGAGGAATGAATCGATATTTCCATAAAATTATCCGTTTTCGTCCATTTTTTCGGTAATTTCGACATAAAATGAGGAAAAAAACGAGTAAATTGAGGATTAAAATAAAAATTTCTCTAAAAATATCCGTTTTCGTCTATTTTTTCGGTAATTTCGTCAAAAAATGAGGAAAAAAAAATGAGTAAATTGAGGAAAAAAATAGAAATTTCGCCAAAATTATCCGTTTTCGTCCATTTTTGCGGTTATTATGATATAAAATGAGAGAAAAAAGAGTAAATAGAGGAAAAAATAGAAATTTCGCTAAAATTATCCGTTTTCGTCCCTTTTTTCGGTAATTTGATCATAAAATGAGGAAAAAAACGAGTAAATGGGAAAAAATAGAAATTTCGCTTAAATTATCCGTTTTCGTCCCTTTTTTTGGTAATTTCGTCATAAAATGAAGAAAAAAAACGAGTAAATATAGGAAAAAAATATAAATTTCAATAAAATTATCCGTTTTCGTCCCTTTTTTCGGTAATTTCGTCATAAAATGAGGAAAAAAATACGAGTAAATTGAGGAAAAAAATAATAATTTCGCTAAAATTATCCGTTTTCGTCCCCTTTTTCGGTAATTTCGTCATAAAATGAGGAAAAAAATACGAGTAAATTGAGGAAAAAAATTGAAATTCCGCTAAAATTATCCGTTTTCGTTTATTTTTTTCGGTAATTTCGTCATAAAATGAGGAAAAAAATGAGTAAATAGAGGAAAAAATAGAAATTTCGCTAAAATTATCCGTTTTCGTCCCCTTTTTCGGTTATTTCGTCATAAAATGAGGAAAAAAATACAAGTAAATTGAGGAAAAAAATTGAAATTTCGCTAAAATTATCCGTTTTCGTTTATTTTTTTCGGTAATTTTTTCATAAAATGAGGAAAAAAACGAGTAAATAGAGGAAAAAATCGATATTTCCCTTGAATTATCCGTTTTCGTCCCTTTTTTCGTCCTAATATTAGAAAAAAAAATCGAGTAAATTGAGGAAAAAAATAAAAATTTCGCTAAAATTATCCGTTTTTGTCCCTTTTTTCGGTAATTTCGTCATAAAATGAGGAAAAAAAAACGAGTAAATGGAGGAAAAATTAGAAATTTCGCTAAAATTATCCGTTTTCTTCCCTATTTTCAGTAATTTCGTCATAAATGAGGAAAAAAAACGAGTATATTGATGAAAAAAATAAAAATCTCGCTAAGATTATCTATTTTCGTCCCTTTTTTCGGTAATTTCGTCATAAAATGAGGAAAAAAAAACAAGTAAATTGAGGAAAATAATAGAATTTTCATTAAAAGTATCCGTTTTCGTCCCTTTTTTCGGTAATTTCGTCATAAAATGAGGAAAAAAAAAACGAGTAAATAGAAGAAAAAAATAGAAATTTTGCTAAAAAAATCTGTTTTCGTCCCTTTTTTCGGTAATTTCGTCATAAAATGAGGAAAAAATCGAGTAAATAGAGGAAAAAAATAGAAATTTCGCTAAAATTATCCATTTTCGTCCCTTTTTTCGGTAATTTCGTCAAAAAATGAGGAAAAAAAAACGAGCAAATTGAGGAAAAAAATAAAATTTCGCAAAAATTATCCGTTCTCGTCGCTTTTTTCGGTAATTTCGTTTTAGAATTAGGAAACAAACGAATAAACAGAGGAATGAATCGATATTTCCATAAAATTATCCGTTTTCGTCCATTTTTTCGGTAATTTCGCCATAAAATGAGGAAAAAAACGAGTAAATTGAGGATTAAAATAAAAATTTCTCTAAAAATATCCGTTTTCGTCTATTTTTTCGGTAATTTCGTCAAAAAATGAGGAAAAAAAAATGAGTAAATTGAGGAAAAAAATAGAAATTTCGCTAAAATTATCCGTTTTCGTCCCTTTTTTCGGTAATTTGATCATAAAATAAGGAAAAAAACGAGTAAATGGGAAAAAATAGAAATTTCGCTTAAATTATCCATTTTAGTCCATTTTTTTGGTTATTTCGTCATAAAATGAGGAAAAAAAACGAGTAATTTGAGGAAAAAAATAGAAATTTCGCTAAAATTATCCGTTTTCGTCCCTTTTTTCGGTAATTTCGTCATAAAATGAGGAAAAAAACGAGTAAATTGAAGAAAAAAATAGAATTTACGCTAAAATTATCCGTTTTCGTCCCTTTTTTCGGTAATTTCGTCATAAAATGAGGGAAAAAAACGAGTAAATCGGAAAAAATAGAAATTTCGCTAAAATAATCCGTTTTCGTCCCTTTTTTCGGTAATTTCGTCATAAAATGAGGAACAAAAACGAGTTAATTGAGGAAAATAATAGAATTTTCGCTAAAATTATTCGTTTTCGTCCCTTTTTGCGGTAATTTCATCATAATATGAGGAAAAAATCGAGTAAATAGAGGAAAAAAATAGAAATTTCGCTAAAATTATCCGTTTTCGTCCCTTTTTTTGGTAATTTCGTCATAAAATGAAGAAAAAAAACGAGTAAATAGAGGAAAAAAATATAAATTTCGCTAAAATTATCCGTTTTCGTCCCTTTTTTCGGTAATTTCGTCATAAAATGAGGAAAAAAATACGAGTAAATTGAGGAAAAAAATAATAATTTCGCTAAAATTATCCGTTTTCGTCCCCTTTTTCGGTAAATTCGTCATAAAATGAGGAAAAAAATTCGAGTAAATTGAGGAAAAAAATTGAAATTCCGCTAAAATTATCCGTTTTCGTTTATTTTTTTCGGTAATTTTGTCATAAAATGAGGAAAAAAACGAGTAAATAGAGGATAAAATCGATATTTCCCCAAAACTATCCGTTTTCGTCCCTTTTTTCGGTAATTTCGTCCTAATATTAGAAAAAAAACGAGTAAATTGAGGAAAAAAATAAAAATTTCGCTAAAATTATCCGTTTTTGTCCCTTTTTTCGGTAATTTCGTCATAAAATGAGGAAAAAAAAACGAGTAAATGGAGGAAAAAATAGAAATTTCGCTAAAATTATCCGTTTTCGTCCCTATTTTCGGTAATTTCGTCATAAATGAGGAAAAAAAACGAGTATATCGATGAAAAAAATAAAAATCTCGCTATGATTATCTATTTTCGTCCCTTTTTTCGGTAATTTCGTCATAAAATGAGGAAAAAAACAAGTTAATTGAGGAAAAAATAAAAATTTCCCTAAAATTATCCGTTTTCGTCCCTTTTTCCGGTAATTTCGTCATAAAATGAGGAAAAAAAACGAGTAAATTGAGGAATAGAATAGAATTTTGGCTAAAATTATCCGATTTCGTCCCTTTTTTTAGTAATTGCATCATAATATGATGAAGAAAAAAGAGTAAATAGAGGAAAAAAATAGAAATTTCGCAAAAATTATCCGTTTTCGTCCCTTTTTTCGGTAATTTCTTCCTAAAACGAGGAAGAAAAACGAGTAAATTGAGGAAAAAAATAAAACTTTCGCTAAAATTATCCGTTTTTGTCCCTTTTTTCGGTAATTTCGTCATAAAATGAGTAATAAAAAATGGGTTAATACAGGAAAGAAATAGAAATTTTGCTAATAATATCCGTTTTCGTCCCTTTTTTGGGTAATTTCGTCATAAAATGAGGAAAAAAAAACGAGTAAATAAAGGAAAAAATAGAAATTTCGCTAAAATTATCCCTTTTCGTCCGTTTTTCGGTAATAAAGTCATAAAATGAGGAAAAAAAACGAGTAAAGTGAGGAAAAAAATAAAAATTATGCTAAAATTATCCATTTTCGTCCCTTTTTTCGGTAATTTCGTCATAAAATGAGGAAAAAAACAAGTCAATTGAGGAAAATAATAGAATTTTCGCTAAAATTATCAGTTTTCTTCCCTTTTTTCGGTAATTTTGTCATAAAATGAGTAATAAAAAATGAGTTAATAGAGGAAAAAAATAGAAATTTTGCTAAAAATATCCGTTTTCGTCCCTTTTTTGGGTGATTTCGTAATAAAATGAGGAAAAAGTCGAGTAAATAGAGGAAAAAAATAGAAATTTCGCTAAAATTATCCGTTTTCGTCCCTTTTTTTCGGTAATTTCGTCAAAAAATGAGGAAAAAAACTAGTAAATTGATGAAAAAAATAATAATTTCGCTAAAATTATCCGTTTTCGTCCCTTTTTTCGGTAATTTCGTCAAAAAATGAGGAAAAAAAACGATTAAATTGAGGAAAAAATAAAAATTTCCCTAAAATTATCCTTTTTCGTCCCTTTTTTCGGTAATTTCGTCATAAAATGAGGAAAAAAAACGAGTAAAAAGAGGAAAAAATAGATATTTCGCTAAAATTGTCCGTTTTTTACCCTTTTTTTGGAAATTTCGTCATAAAATGAGGAAAAAAAACGAGTAAATATAGGAAAAAATAGAAATTTCGCTAAAATTATCCGTTTTCGTCGCTTTTATCGGTAATTTCGTCATTAAATGAGGAAAAAAACGAGTAAATAGAGGAAAAAATGGATATTTCCCTAAAATTATCCGTTTTCGTCCCTTTTTTTGGTATTTCGTCATAAAATGAGGGAAAAAAACGAGTAAATAGAAGAAAAAAATAGAAATTTTGCTAAAAAAATCTGTTTTCGTCCCTTTTTTTGGTAATTTCGTCATAAAATGAGGAAAAAATCGAGTAAATTGGGGAAAATAATAGAATTTTCGCTAAAATTATCCGTTTTCGTCCCTTTTTTCGGTAATTTCGTCATAAAATGAGTAATAAAAAATGAGTAAATAGAGGTAAAAAATTGAAATTTTGCTAAAAATATCCGTTTTCGTCCCTTTTTTGGGTAATTTCGTCATAAAATGAGGAAAAAGTCGAGTAAATAGAGGAAAAAAATAGAAATTTCACTAAAATTATCCGTTTTCGTCCCTTTTTTTTAGGTAATTTCGTCAAAAAATGAGGAAAAAAACGAGTAAATAGCGGAAAAAATAGAAATTTCGCTAAAATTATCCGTTTTCGTCGCTTTTAACCGGTAATTTCGTCATTAAATGAGGAAAAAAACGAGTAAATAGAGGAAAAAATGGATATTTCCCTAAAATTATCCGTTTTCGTCCCTTTTTTCGGTATTTCGTCATAAAATGAGCAAAAAAAACGAGTAAATAGAAGAAAAAAATAGAAATTTTGCTAAAAAAATCTGTTTTCGTCACTTTTTTCATTAATTTCGTCATAAAATGAGAAAAAAAACGAGTAAATTGAGGAAAAAAATTAAATTTCGCTAAAATTATCCGTTCTCGTCCCCTTTTTCTGTAATTTCGTTTAAAAATGAGGAAAAAAACGAGTAAATTGAGGAAAAAATAAAAATTTCACTAAAATTATTCGTTTTCGTCCCTTTTTCCGGTAATTTCGTCATAAAATGAGGAAAAAAACGAGTAAATTGAAGAAAATAATAGAATTTTCGCTAAAATTATCCGTTTTCGTCCCTTTTTTCGGTAATTTCTTCCTAAAATGAGGAAGAAAAACGAGTAAATTGAGGAAACAAATAAAAATTTCGCTAAAATTACCCCTTTTCGTCCCTTTTTTCGGTAATTGCGTCATAAAATGAGGAAAAAAAACGAGTAAAGTGAGGAAAAAAATAAAAATTTTGCTAAAAATACCCGTTTTCGTCCCTTTTTTGGGTAATTTCGTCATAAAATGAGGAAAAAGTCGAGTAAATAGAGGAAAAAAATAGAAATTTCGCTATAATTATCCGTTTTCGTCCCTTTTTTCGGTAATTTCGTCATAAAATGAGGAAAAAAATGAGTAAATAGCGAAAAAATAGAAATTTCGCTAAAATTATCCGTTTTCGTCCCCTTTTTTGGTAATTTCGTCATAAAATGAGGAAAAAAATAAAAGTAAATTGAGGAAAAAATTTGAAATTTCGCTAAAATTATCCGTTTTCGTTTATTTTTTTCGGTAATTTTGTCATAAAATGAGGAAAAAAACGAGTAAATAGAGGAAAAAATCGATATTTCCCTAGAATTATCCGTTTTCGTCCCTTTTTTCGTCCTAATATTAGAAAAAAAAAACGAGTAAATTAAGGAAAAATATAAAAATTTCGCTAAAATTATCCGTTTTTGTCCCTTTTTTCGGTAATTTCGTCATAAAATGAGGAAAAAAAAACGAGTAAATGGAGGAAAAAATAGAAATTTCGCTAAAATTATCCGTTTTCTTCCCTATTTTCGGTAATTTCGTCAAAAATGAGGAAAAAAAACGAGTATATTGATGAAAAAAATAAAAATCTCGCTAAGATTATCTATTTTCGTCCCTTTTTTCGGTAATTTCGTCATAAAATGAGGAAAAAAAACGAGTAAATAGAAGAAAAAAATTGAAATTTTGCTAAAAAATCTGTTTTCGTCCCTTTTTTCGGTAATTTCGTCATAAAATGAGGAAAAAATCGAGTAAATAGAGGAAAAAAATAGAAATTTCGCTAAAATTATCCATTTTCGTCCCTTTTTTCGGTAATTTCGTCAAAAAATGAGGAAAAAAACGAGTAAATTGAGGAAAAAAATAAAATTTCGCAAAAATTATCCGTTCTCGTCCCTTTTTTCGGTAATTTCGTTTTAAAATTAGGAAACAAACGAATAAACAGAGGAATGAATCGATATTTCCATAAAATTATCCGTTTTTGTCCCTTTTTTCGGTAATTTCGTCATAAAATGAGGAAAAAAAACGAGTAAATGGAGGAAAAAATGGAAATTTCGCTAAAATTATCCGTTTTCTTCCCTATTTTCGGTAATTTCGTCAAAAATGAGGAAAAAAAACGAGTATATTGATGAAAAAAATAAAAATCTCGCTAAGATTATCTATTTTCGTCCCTTTTTTCGGTAATTTCGTCATAAAATGAGGAAAAAAAACGAGTAAATAGAAGAAAAAAATTGAAATTTTGCTAAAAAAATCTGGTTTCGTCCCTTTTTTGGGTAATTTTGTCATAAAATGAGGAAAAAAACAAGTAAATTGGGGAAAATAATAGAAATTTCACTAAAATTATCCGTTTTCGTCCCTTTTTTCGGTAATTTCGTCAAAAAATGAGTAATAAAAAATGAGTAAATAGAGGTAAAAAATTGAAATTTTGCTAAAAATATCCGTTTTCGTCCCTTTTTTGGGTAATTTCGTCATAAAATGAGGAAAAAGTCGAGTAAATAGAGGAAATATAGAAATTTCGCTAAAATTATCCGTTTTCGTCCCTTTTTTCGGTAATTTCGTCATAAAATGAGTAATAAAAAATGAGTAAATAGAAGAAAAAAATTGAAATTTTGCTAAAAAAATCTGTTTTCGTCCCTTTTTTGGGTAATTTTGTCATAAAATGAGGAAAAAAACAAGTAAATTGGGGAAAATAATAGAATTTTCGCTAAAATTATCCGTTTTCGTCCCTTTTTTCGGTAATTTCGTCAAAAAATGAGGAAAAAAACGAGTAAATTGAGGAAAAAAATAAAATTTCGCAAAAATTATCCGTTCTCGTCCCTTTTTTCGGTAATTTCGTTTTAAAATTAGGAAACAAACGAATAAACAGAGGAATGAATCGATATTTCCATAAAATTATCCGTTTTTGTCCCTTTTTTCGGTAATTTCGTCATAAAATGAGGAAAAAAAAAACGAGTAAATGGAGGAAAAAATAGAAATTTCGCTAAAATTATCCGTTTTCTTCCCTATTTTCGGTAATTTCGTCAAAAATGAGGAAAAAAAACGAGTATATTGATGAAAAAAATAAAAATCTCGCTAAGATTATCTATTTTCGTCCCTTTTTTCGGTAATTTCGTCATAAAATGAGGAAAAAAAACGAGTAAATAGAAGAAAAAAATTGAAATTTTGCTAAAAAAATCTGTTTTCGTCCCTTTTTTGGGTAATTTTGTCATAAAATGAGGAAAAAAACAAGTAAATTGGGGAAAATAATAGAATTTTCGCTAAAATTATCCGTTTTCGTCCCTTTTTTCGGTAATTTCGTCATAAAATGAGTAATAAAAAATGAGTAAATAGAGGTAAAAAATTGAAATTTTGCTAAAAATATCCGTTTTCGTCCCTTTTTTGGGTAATTTCGTCATAAAATGAGGAAAAAGTCGAGTAAATAGAGGAAAAAAATAGAAATTTCACTAAAATTATCCGTTTTCGTCCCTTTTTTTTAGGTAATTTCGTCAAAAAATGAGGAAAAAAACGAGTAAATAGCGGAAAAAATAGAAATTTCGCTAAAATTATCCGTTTTCGTCGCTTTTAACCGGTAATTTCGTCATTAAATGAGGAAAAAAACGAGTAAATAGAGGAAAAAATGGATATTTCCCTAAAATTATCCGTTTTCGTCCCTTTTTTCGGTATTTCGTCATAAAATGAGCAAAAAAAAACGAGTAAATAGAAGAAAAAAATAGAAATTTTGCTAAAAAAATCTGTTTTCGTCACTTTTTTCGATAATTTCGTCATAAAATGAGAAAAAAAACGAGTAAATTGAGGAAAAAAATTAAATTTCGCTAAAATTATCCGTTCTCGTCCCCTTTTTCGGTAATTTCGTTTAAAAATGAGGAAAAAAACGAGTAAATTGAGGAAAAAATAAAAATTTCACTAAAATTATTCGTTTTCGTCCCTTTTTCCGGTAATTTCGTCATAAAATGAGGAAAAAAACGAGTAAATTGAAGAAAATAATAGAATTTTCGCTAAAATTATCCGTTTTCGTCCCTTTTTTCGGTAATTTCTTCCTAAAATGAGGAAGAAAAACGAGTAAATTGAGGAAACAAATAAAAATTTCGCTAAAATTACCCCTTTTCGTCCCTTTTTTCGGTAATTGCGTCATAAAATGAGGAAAAAAAACGAGTAAAGTGAGGAAAAAAATAAAAATTTTGCTAAAAATACCCGTTTTCGTCCCTTTTTTGGGTAATTTCGTCATAAAATGAGGAAAAAGTCGAGTAAATAGAGGAAAAAAATAGAAATTTCGCTATAATTATCCGTTTTCGTCCCTTTTTTCGGTAATTTCGTCATAAAATGAGGAAAAAAATGAGTAAATAGCGAAAAAATAGAAATTTCGCTAAAATTATCCGTTTTCGTCCCCTTTTTTGGTAATTTCGTCATAAAATGAGGAAAAAAATAAAAGTAAATTGAGGAAAAAATTTGAAATTTCGCTAAAATTATCCGTTTTCGTTTATTTTTTTCGGTAATTTTGTCATAAAATGAGGAAAAAAACGAGTAAATAGAGGAAAAAATCGATATTTCCCTAGAATTATCCGTTTTCGTCCCTTTTTTCGTCCTAATATTAGAAAAAAAAAACGAGTAAATTAAGGAAAAATATAAAAATTTCGCTAAAATTATCCGTTTTTGTCCCTTTTTTCGGTAATTTCGTCATAAAATGAGGAAAAAAAAACGAGTAAATGGAGGAAAAAATAGAAATTTCGCTAAAATTATCCGTTTTCTTCCCTATTTTCGGTAATTTCGTCAAAAATGAGGAAAAAAACGAGTTTATTGATGAAAAAAATAAAAATCTCGCTAAGATTATCTATTTTCGTCCCTTTTTTCGGTAATTTCGTCATAAAATGAGGAAAAAAAAACGAGTAAATAGAAGAAAAAAATTGAAATTTTGCTAAAAAAATCTGTTTTCGTCCCTTTTTTCGGTAATTTCGTCATAAAATGAGGAAAAAATCGAGTAAATAGAGGAAAAAAATAGAAATTTCGCTAAAATTATCCATTTTCGTCCCTTTTTTCGGTAATTTCGTCAAAAAATGAGGAAAAAAACGAGTAAATTGAGGAAAAAAATAAAATTTCGCTAAAATAATCCGTTTTCGTCCCTTTTTTCGGTAATTTCGTCATAAAATGAGGAACAAAAACGAGTTAATTGAGGAAAATAATAGAATTTTCGCTAAAATTATTCGTTTTCGTCCCTTTTTGCGGTAATTTCATCATAATATGAGGAAAAAATCGAGTAAATAGAGGAAAAAAATAGAAATTTCGCTAAAATTATCCGTTTTCGTCCCTTTTTTTTGGTAATTTCGTCATAAAATGAAGAAAAAAAACGAGTAAATAGAGGAAAAAAATATAAATTTCGCTAAAATTATCCGCTTTCGTCCCTTTTTTCGGTAATTTCGTCATAAAATGAGGAAAAAAATACGAGTAAATTGAGGAAAAAAATAATAATTTCGCTAAAATTATCCGTTTTCGTCCCCTTTTTCGGTAATTTCGTCATAAAATGAGGAAAAAAATTCGAGTAAATTGAGGAAAAAAATTGAAATTCCGCTAAAATTATCCGTTTTCGTTTATTTTTTTCGGTAATTTTGTCATAAAATTAGGAAAAAAACGAGTAAATAGAGGATAAAATCGATATTTCCCCAAAACTATCCGTATTCGTCCCTTTTTTCGGTAATTTCGTCATAAAATGAAGAAAAAAAACGAGTAAATAGAAGAAAAAAATAGAAATTTTGCTAAAAAAATCTGTTTTCGTCCCTTTTTTTGGTAATTTCGTCATAAAATGAGGAAAAAATCGAGTAAATAGAGGAAAAAAATAGAAATTTCGCTAAAATTATCCATTTTTGTCCCTTTTTTCGGTAATTTCGTCAATAAATGAGGAAAAAAAAAGTAAATTGAGGAAAAAATAAAAATTTCACTAAAATTATTCGTTTTCGTCCCTTTTTCCGGTAATTTCGTCATAAAATGAGGAAAAAAAACGAGTAAAGTGAGGAAAAAAATAAAAATTTTGCTAAAATTATCCATTTTCGTCCCTTTTTTCGGTAATTTCGTCATAAAATGAGTAAAAAAAAATGAGTAAATAGAGGAAAAAAATAGAAATTTTGCTAAAAATATCCGTTTTCGTCCCTTTTATGGGTAATTTTGTCATAAAATGAGGAAAAAAACAAGTAAATTGGGGAAAATAATAGAATTTTCGCTAAAATTATCCGTTTTCGTCCCTTTTTTCGGTAATTTCGTCATAAAATGAGTAATAAAAAATGAGTAAATAGAGGTAAAAAATTGAAATTTTGCTAAAAATATCCGTTTTCGTCCCTTTTTTGGGTAATTTCGTCATAAAATGAGGAAAAAGTCGAGTAAATAGAGGAAAAAAATAGAAATTTCACTAAAATTATCCGTTTTCGTCCCTTTTTTTTAGGTAATTTCGTCAAAAAATGAGGAAAAAAACGAGTAAATAGCGGAAAAAATAGAAATTTCGCTAAAATTATCCGTTTTCGTCGCTTTTAACCGGTAATTTCGTCATTAAATGAGGAAAAAAACGAGTAAATAGAGGAAAAAATGGATATTTCCCTAAAATTATCCGTTTTCGTCCCTTTTTTCGGTATTTCGTCATAAAATGAGCAAAAAAAACGAGTAAATAGAAGAAAAAAATAGAAATTTTGCTAAAAAAATCTGTTTTCGTCACTTTTTTCGTTAATTTCGTCATAAAATGAGAAAAAAAACGAGTAAATTGAGGAAAAAAATTAAATTTCGCTAAAATTATCCGTTCTCGTCCCCTTTTTCGGTAATTTCGTTTAAAAATGAGGAAAAAATCGAGTAAATTGAGGAAAAAATAAAAATTTCACTAAAATTATTCGTTTTCGTCCCTTTTTCCGGTAATTTCGTCATAAAATGAGGAAAAAAACGAGTAAATTGAAGAAAATAATAGAATTTTCGCTAAAATTATCCGTTTTCGTCCCTTTTTTCGGTAATTTCTTCCTAAAATGAGGAAGAAAAACGAGTAAATTGAGGAAACAAATAAAAATTTCGCTAAAATTACCCCTTTTCGTCCCTTTTTTCGGTAATTGCGTCATAAAATGAGGAAAAAAAACGAGTAAAGTGAGGAAAAAAATAAAAATTTTGCTAAAAATACCCGTTTTCGTCCCTTTTTTGGGTAATTTCGTCATAAAATGAGGAAAAAGTCGAGTAAATAGAGGAAAAAAATAGAAATTTCGCTATAATTATCCGTTTTCGTCCCTTTTTTCGGTAATTTCGTCATAAAATGAGGAAAAAAATGAGTAAATAGCGAAACAATAGAAATTTCGCTAAAATTATCCGTTTTCGTCCCCTTTTTTGGTAATTTCGTCATAAAATGAGGAAAAAAATAAAAGTAAATTGAGGAAAAAATTTGAAATTTCGCTAAAATTATCCGTTTTCGTTTATTTTTTTCGGTAATTTTGTCATAAAATGAGGAAAAAAACGAGTAAATAGAGGAAAAAATCGATATTTCCCTAGAATTATCCGTTTTCGTCCCTTTTTTCGTCCTAATATTAGAAAAAAAAAACGAGTAAATTAAGGAAAAATATAAAAATTTCGCTAAAATTATCCGTTTTTGTCCCTTTTTTCGGTAATTTCGTCATAAAATGAGGAAAAAAAAAACGAGTAAATGGAGGAAAAAATAGAAATTTCGCTAAAATTATCCGTTTTCTTCCCTATTTTCGGTAATTTCGTCAAAAATGAGGAAAAAAAACGAGTATATTGATGAAAAAAATAAAAATCTCGCTAAGATTATCTATTTTCGTCCCTTTTTTCGGTAATTTCGTCATAAAATGAGGAAAAAAAACGAGTAAATAGAAGAAAAAAATTGAAATTTTGCTAAAAAAATCTGTTTTCGTCCCTTTTTTCGGTAATTTCGTCATAAAATGAGGAAAAAATCGAGTAAATAGAGGAAAAAAATAGAAATTTCGCTAAAATTATCCATTTTCGTCCCTTTTTTCGGTAATTTCGTCAAAAAATGAGGAAAAAAACGAGTAAATTGAGGAAAAAAATAAAATTTCGCAAAAATTATCCGTTCTCGTCCCTTTTTTCGGTAATTTCGTTTTAAAATTAGGAAACAAACGAATAAACAGAGGAATGAATAGATATTTCCATAAAATTATCCGTTTTCGTCCATTTTCTCGGTAATTTCGCCATAAAATGAGGAAAAGAACGAGTAAATTGAGGATTAAAATAAAAATTTTTCTAAAATTATCCGTTTTCGTCTATTTTTTCGGTAATTTCGTCAAAAAATGAGGAAAAAAAAACGAGTAAATAGAGGAAAAAAATATAAATTTCACTAAAATTATCCGTTTTCGTCCCTTTTTTTGGTAATTTCGTCTTAAAATGTTGAAAAAAAGACGAGTAAATTGAGGAAAAAAATAAAAATTTCGCTAAAATTATCCGTTAACGTTGCTTTTTTCGGTAATTTTGTCATAAAATGAGGAAATAAACGAGTAAATAGAGGAATAAATGGATATTTCCCTAAAATTATCCATTTTCGTCCCTTCTTTCGGTATATCGTCATAAAATTAGGAAAAAAAGGAGTAAATAGAGGAAAAAATAGAAATTTCGCTAAAATTATCCGTTTTCGTCCCCTTTTTCGGTAATTTCGTCATAAAATGAGGAAAAAAACTAGTAAATTGAGGAAAAAAATAAAAATTTCGCTAAAATTATCCGTTTTCGTCCCCTTTTTCGGTAATTTCGTCATAAAATGAGGAAAAAAATACGAGTAAATTGAGGAAAAAAATTGAAATTTCGCTAAAATTATCAGTTTTCGTTTATTTTTTTCGTTAATTTTGTCATAAAATGAGGAAAAAAACGAGTAAATAGAGGAAAAAATCGATATTTCCCTAAAATTATCCGTTTTCGTCCCTTTTTTCGGTAATTTCGTCATAAACTGAGGAAAAAATCGAGTAAATAAAGGAAAAAAATAGAAATTACGCTAAAATTATCCATTTTCGTCCCTTTTTTCGGTAATTTCGTCAAGAAATGAGGAAAAAAACGAGTAAATTGAGGATAAAAATATAAATTTCTCTAAAATTATATGTTTTCGTCTATTTTTTTGGTAATTTCGTCAAAAAATGAGGAAAAAAAACGAGTAAATAGAGGAAAAAAATATAAATTTCGCTAAAATTATCCGTTTTCGTCCCTTTTTTTGGTAATTTCGTCTTAAAATGTGGAAAAAAAGACGAGTAAATTGAGGAAAAAAATAAAAATTTCGCTAAAATTATCCGCTCTCGTCCCTTTTTTCGGTAATTTCGTCAAAAAATGAGGAAAAAAACGAGTAAAAAGAGGAAAAAATAGATATTTCGCTAAAATTATCCGTTTTTTACCCTTTTTTTGGTAATTTCGTGATAAAATGAGGAAAAAAAACGAGTAAATGGAGGAAAAAATAGAAATTTTGCTAAAATTATCCGTTTTCGTCCCTATTTTCGGTAATTTCGTCATAAATGAGGAAAAAAAACGAGTATATTGATGAAAGAAATTGAAGTTTCGCTAAAATTATCCGTTTTCGTTTATTTTTTTCGTTAATTTTGTCATAAAATGAGGAATAAAACGAGTAAATAGAGATAAAAATCGATATTTCCCTAAAATTATCCGTTTCCGGTCCTTTTTTCGGTAATTTCGTCCTAATGTTAGAAAAAAAAAAAACAAGTAAATTGAGGAAAAAATAGAAATTTCGCTAAAATTATCTGTTTTCGTCCCTATTTTCGGTAATTTCGACATAAATGAGGAAAAAAAACAAGTATATTGATGAAAAAAATAAAAATCTCGCTAAAATTATCCATTTTCGTCCCTTTTTTCGGTAATTTCGTAAAAAATTAGGAAAAAACGAGTAAAAAGAGGAAAAAATAGATATTTCGCTAAAGTTATCCGTTTTTTACCCTTTTTTTGGAAATTTCGTTATAAAATGAGGAAAAAAAACGAGTAAATAGAGGAAATATAGAAATTTCGCTAAAATTATCCGTTTTCGTCGCTTTTTTCGGTAATTTCGTTTTAAAAATAGGAAACAAACGAATATACAGAGGAAAGAATCGATATTTCCCAAAAATTATCCGTTTTCGTCCATTTTTTCGGTAATTTCGCCATAAAATGAGGAAAAAAACGAGTAAATTGAGGATTAAAATAAACATTTCTCTAAAATTATCCGTTTTCATCTATTTTTTCGGTAATTTCGTCAAAAAATGAGGAAAAAACGAGTAAATTGAGGAAAAAATAAAAATTTCACTAAAATTATTCGTTTTCGTCCCTTTTTCCGGTAATTTCGTCATATAATGAGGAAAAAAACGAGCAAATTGAGGAAAATAATAGAATTTTCGCTAAAATTATCCGTTTTCGTCCCTTTTTTCGGTAATTTCTTCCTAAAATGAGGAAGAAAAACGAGTAAATTGAGGAAACAAATAAAAATTTCGCTAAAATTATCCCTTTTCGTCCCTTTTCTCGGTAATTGCGTAATAAAATGAGGAAAAAAAACGAGTAAAGTGAGGAAAAAAATAAAAATTTTGCTAAAATTATTCGTTTTCGTCCCTTTTTCCGGTAATTTCGTCATAAAATGAGGAAAAAATCGAGTAAATAGAGGAAAAAAATAGAAATTTCGCTAAAATTATCCATTTTCGTCCCTTTTTTCGGTAATTTCGTCAAAAAATGAGGAAAAAAACGAGTAAATTGAGGAAAAAAATAAAATTTCGCAAAAATTATCCGTTCTCGTCCCTTTTTTCGGTAATTTCGTTTTAAAATTAGGAAACAAACGAATAAACAGAGGAATGAATAGATATTTCCATAAAATTATCCGTTTTCGTCCATTTTCTCGGTAATTTCGCCATAAAATGAGGAAAAGAACGAGTAAATTGAGGATTAAAATAAAAATTTTTCTAAAATTATCCGTTTTCGTCTATTTTTTCGGTAATTTCGTCAAAAAATGAGGAAAAAAAAAACGAGTAAATAGAGGAAAAAAATATAAATTTCACTAAAATTATCCGTTTTCGTCCCTTTTTTTGGTAATTTCGTCTTAAAATGTTGAAAAAAAGACGAGTAAATTGAGGAAAAAAATAAAAATTTCGCTAAAATTATCCGTTAACGTTGCTTTTTTCGGTAATTTTGTCATAAAATGAGGAAATAAACGAGTAAATAGAGGAATAAATGGATATTTCCCTAAAATTATCCATTTTCGTCCCTTCTTTCGGTATATCGTCATAAAATTAGGAAAAAAAGGAGTAAATAGAGGAAAAAATAGAAATTTCGCTAAAATTATCCGTTTTCGTCCCCTTTTTCGGTAATTTCGTCATAAAATGAGGAAAAAAACTAGTAAATTGAGGAAAAAAATAAAAATTTCGCTAAAATTATCCGTTTTCGTCCCCTTTTTCGGTAATTTCGTCATAAAATGAGGAAAAAAATACGAGTAAATTGAGGAAAAAAATTGAAATTTCGCTAAAATTATCAGTTTTCGTTTATTTTTTTCGTTAATTTTGTCATAAAATGAGGAAAAAAACGAGTAAATAGAGGAAAAAATCGATATTTCCCTAAAATTATCCGTTTTCGTCCCTTTTTTCGGTAATTTCGTCATAAACTGAGGAAAAAATCGAGTAAATAAAGGAAAAAAATAGAAATTACGCTAAAATTATCCATTTTCGTCCCTTTTTTCGGTAATTTCGTCAAGAAATGAGGAAAAAAACGAGTAAATTGAGGATAAAAATATAAATTTCTCTAAAATTATATGTTTTCGTCTATTTTTTTGGTAATTTCGTCAAAAAATGAGGAAAAAAAACGAGTAAATAGAGGAAAAAAATATAAATTTCGCTAAAATTATCCGTTTTCGTCCCTTTTTTTGGTAATTTCGTCTTAAAATGTGGAAAAAAAGACGAGTAAATTGAGGAAAAAAATAAAAATTTCGCTAAAATTATCCGCTCTCGTCCCTTTTTTCGGTAATTTCGTCAAAAAATGAGGAAAAAACGAGTAAAAAGAGGAAAAAATAGATATTTCGCTAAAATTATCCGTTTTTTACCCTTTTTTTGGTAATTTCGTGATAAAATGAGGAAAAAAAACGAGTAAATGGAGGAAAAAATAGAAATTTTGCTAAAATTATCCGTTTTCGTCCCTATTTTCGGTAATTTCGTCATAAATGAGGAAAAAAAACGAGTATATTGATGAAAGAAATTGAAGTTTCGCTAAAATTATCCGTTTTCGTTTATTTTTTTCGTTAATTTTGTCATAAAATGAGGAATAAAACGAGTAAATAGAGATAAAAATCGATATTTCCCTAAAATTATCCGTTTCCGGTCCTTTTTTCGGTAATTTCGTCCTAATGTTAGAAAAAAAAAAACAAGTAAATTGAGGAAAAAATAGAAATTTCGCTAAAATTATCTGTTTTCGTCCCTATTTTCGGTAATTTCGACATAAATGAGGAAAAAAAACAAGTATATTGATGAAAAAAATAAAAATCTCGCTAAAATTATCCATTTTCGTCCCTTTTTTCGGTAATTTCGTAAAAAATTAGGAAAAAACGAGTAAAAAGAGGAAAAAATAGATATTTCGCTAAAGTTATCCGTTTTTTACCCTTTTTTTGGAAATTTCGTTATAAAATGAGGAAAAAAAACGAGTAAATAGAGGAAATATAGAAATTTCGCTAAAATTATCCGTTTTCGTCGCTTTTTTCGGTAATTTCGTTTTAAAATTAGGAAACAAACGAATATACAGAGGAAAGAATCGATATTTCCCAAAAATTATCCGTTTTCGTCCATTTTTTCGGTAATTTCGCCATAAAATGAGGAAAAAAACGAGTAAATTGAGGATTAAAATAAACATTTCTCTAAAATTATCCGTTTTCATCTATTTTTTCGGTAATTTCGTCAAAAAATGAGGAAAAAACGAGTAAATTGAGGAAAAAATAAAAATTTCACTAAAATTATTCGTTTTCGTCCCTTTTTCCGGTAATTTCGTCATATAATGAGGAAAAAAACGAGCAAATTGAGGAAAATAATAGAATTTTCGCTAAAATTATCCGTTTTCGTCCCTTTTTTTCGGTAATTTCTTCCTAAAATGAGGAAGAAAAACGAGTAAATTGAGGAAACAAATAAAAATTTCGCTAAAATTATCCCTTTTCGTCCCTTTTCTCGGTAATTGCGTAATAAAATGAGGAAAAAAAACGAGTAAAGTGAGGAAAAAAATAAAAATTTTGCTAAAATTATTCGTTTTCGTCCCTTTTTCCGGTAATTTCGTCATAAAATGAGGAAAAAATCGAGTAAATAGAGGAAAAAAATAGAAATTTCGCTAAAATTATCCATTTTCGTCCCTTTTTTCGGTAATTTCGTCAAAAAATGAGGAAAAAAACGAGTAAATTGAGGAAAAAAATAAAATTTCGCAAAAATTATCCGTTCTCGTCCCTTTTTTCGGTAATTTCGTTTTAAAATTAGGAAACAAACGAATAAACAGAGGAATGAATAGATATTTCCATAAAATTATCCGTTTTCGTCCATTTTTTCGGTAATTTCGCCATAAAATGAGGAAAAGAACGAGTAAATTGAGGATTAAAATAAAAATTTTTCTAAAATTATCCGTTTTCGTCTATTTTTTCGGTAATTTCTCAAAAAATGAGGAAAAAAAAACGAGTAAATAGAGGAAAAAAATATAAATATCGCTAAAATTATCCGTTTTCGTCCCTTTTTTTGGTAATTTCGTCTTAAAATGTTGAAAAAAAGACGAGTAAATTGAGGAAAAAAATAAAAATTTCGCTAAAATTATCCGTTAACGTTGCTTTTTTCGGTAATTTTGTCATAAAATGAGGAAATAAACGAGCAAATAGAGGAATAAATGGATATTTCCCTAAAATTATCCATTTTCGTCCCTTCTTTCGGTATATCGTCATAAAATTAGGAAAAAAAAGGAGTAAATAGAGGAAAAAATAGAAATTTCGCTAAAATTATCCGTTTTCGTCCCCTTTTTCGGTAATTTCGTCATAAAATGAGGAAAAAAACTAGTAAATTGAGGAAAAAAATAAAAATTTCGCTAAAATTATCCGTTTTCGTCCCCTTTTTCGGTAATTTCGTCATAAAATGAGGAAAAAAATACGAGTAAATTGAGGAAAAAAATTGAAATTTCGCTAAAATTATCAGTTTTCGTTTATTTTTTTCGTTAATTTTGTCATAAAATGAGGAAAAAAACGAGTAAATAGAGGAAAAAATCGATATTTCCCTAAAATTATCCGTTTTCGTCCCTTTTTTCGGAAATTTCGTCATAAACTGAGGAAAAAATCGAGTAAATAAAGGAAAAAAATAGAAATTACGCTAAAATTATCCATTTTCGTCCCTTTTTTCGGTAATTTCGTCAAGAAATGAGGAAAAAAACGAGTAAATTGAGGATAAAAATATAAATTTCTCTAAAATTATATGTTTTCGTCTATTTTTTTGGTAATTTCGTCAAAAAATGAGGAAAAAACGAGTAAAAAGAGGAAAAAATAGATATTTCGCTAAAATTATCCGTTTTTTACCCTTTTTTTGGTAATTTCGTGATAAAATGAGGAAAAAAAACGAGTAAATGGAGGAAAAAATAGAAATTTTGCTAAAATTATCCGTTTTCGTCCCTATTTTCGGTAATTTCGTCATAAATGAGGAAAAAAAACGAGTATATTGATGAAAGAAATTGAAGTTTCGCTAAAATTATCCGTTTTCGTTTATTTTTTTCGTTAATTTTGTCATAAAATGAGGAATAAAACGAGTAAATAGAGATAAAAATCGATATTTCCCTAAAATTATCCGTTTCCGGTCCTTTTTTCGGTAATTTCGTCCTAATGTTAGAAAAAAAAAAACAAGTAAATTGAGGAAAAAATAGAAATTTCGCTAAAATTATCTGTTTTCGTCCCTATTTTCGGTAATTTCGACATAAATGAGGAAAAAAAACAAGTATATTGATGAAAAATATAAAAATCTCGCTAAAATTATCCATTTTCGTCCCTTTTTTCGGTAATTTCGTAAAAAATTAGGAAAAAACGAGTAAAAAGAGGAAAAAATAGATATTTCGCTAAAGTTATCCGTTTTTTACCCTTTTTTTGGAAATTTCGTTATAAAATGAGGAAAAAAAACGAGTAAATAGAGGAAATATAGAAATTTCGCTAAAATTATCCGTTTTCGTCGCTTTTTTCGGTAATTTCGTTTTAAAATTAGGAAACAAACGAATATACAGAGGAAAGAATCGATATTTCCCAAAAATTATCCGTTTTCGTCCATTTTTTCGGTAATTTCGCCATAAAATGAGGAAAAAAACGAGTAAATTGAGGATTAAAATAAACATTTCTCTAAAATTATCCGTTTTCATCTATTTTTTCGGTAATTTCGTCAAAAAATGAGGAAAAAACGAGTAAATTGAGGAAAAAATAAAAATTTCACTAAAATTATTCGTTTTCGTCCCTTTTTCCGGTAATTTCGTCATATAATGAGGAAAAAAACGAGCAAATTGAGGAAAATAAAAGAATTTTCACTAAAATTATCCGTTTTCGTCCCTTTTTTCGGTAATTTCTTCCTAAAATGAGGAAGAAAAACGAGTAAATTGAGGAAACAAATAAATATTTCGCTAAAATTATCCCTTTTCGTCCCTTTTCTCGGTAATTGCGTAATAAAATGAGGAAAAAAAACGAGTAAAGTGAGGAAAAAAATAAAAATTTTGCTAAAATTATTCGTTTTCGTCCCTTTTTCGGTAATTTCGTCATAAAATGAGGAAAAAATCGAGTAAATAGAGGAAAAAAATAGAAATTTCGCTAAAATTATCCATTTTCGTCCCTTTTTTCGGTAATTTCGTCAAAAAATGAGGAAAAAAACGAGTAAATTGAGGAAAAAAATAAAATTTCGCAAAAATTATCCGTTCTCGTCCCTTTTTTCGGTAATTTCGTTTTAAAATTAGGAAACAAACGAATAAACAGAGGAATGAATAGATATTTCCATAAAATTATCCGTTTTCGTCCATTTTTTCGGTAATTTCGCCATAAAATGAGGAAAAGAACGAGTAAATTGAGGATTAAAATAAAAATTTTTCTAAAATTATCCGTTTTCGTCTATTTTTTCGGTAATTTCTCAAAAAATGAGGAAAAAAAAACGAGTAAATAGAGGAAAAAAATATAAATATCGCTAAAATTATCCGTTTTCGTCCCTTTTTTTGGTAATTTCGTCTTAAAATGTTGAAAAAAAGACGAGTAAATTGAGGAAAAAAATAAAAATTTCGCTAAAATTATCCGTTAACGTTGCTTTTTTCGGTAATTTTGTCATAAAATGAGGAAATAAACGAGTAAATAGAGGAATAAATGGATATTTCCCTAAAATTATCCATTTTCGTCCCTTCTTTCGGTATATCGTCATAAAATTAGGAAAAAAAAGGAGTAAATAGAGGAAAAAATAGAAATTTCGCTAAAATTATCCGTTTTCGTCCCCTTTTTCGGTAATTTCGTCATAAAATGAGGAAAAAATACGAGTAAATTGAGGGAAAAAATTGAAATTTCGCTAAAATTATCCGTTTTCGTTTATTTTTTTCGTTAATTTTGTCATAAAATGAGGAAAAAAACGAGTAAATAGAGGAAAAAATCGATATTTCCCTAAAATTATCCGTTTTCGTCCCTTTTTTCGGTAATTTCGTCATAAAATGAGGAAAAAAACGAGTAAATAGCGGAAAAAATAGAAATTTCGCTAAAATTATCCATTTTCGTCCCTTTTTTCGGTAATTTCGTCATAAAATGAGTAATAAAAAATGAGTAAATAGAGGTAAAAAATTGAAATTCGGCTAAAATTATCCATTTTCGTCCCTTTTTTCGGTAATTTCGTCATAAAATGAGGAAAAAGTCGAGTAAATAGAGGAAAAAAATAGAAATTTCACTAAAATTATCCGTTTTCGTCCCTTTTTTTTAGGTAATTTCGTCAAAAAATGAGGAAAAAAACGAGTAAATAGCGGAAAAAATAGAAATTTCGCTAAAATTATCCGTTTTCGTCGCTTTTAACCGGTAATTTCGTCATTAAATGAGGAAAAAAACGAGTAAATAGAGGAAAAAATGGATATTTCCCTAAAATTATCCGTTTTCGTCCCTTTTTTCGGTATTTCGTCATAAAATGAGCAAAAAAACGAGTAAATAGAAGAAAAAAATAGAAATTTTGCTAAAAAAATCTGTTTTCGTCACTTTTTTCGTTAATTTCGTCATAAAATGAGAAAAAAAACGAGTAAATTGAGGAAAAAAATTAAATTTCGCTAAAATTATCCGTTCTCGTCCCCTTTTTCGGTAATTTCGTTTAAAAATGAGGAAAAAAACAAGTAAATTGAGGAAAAAATAAAAATTTCACTAAAATTATTCGTTTTCGTCCCTTTTTCCGGTAATTTCGTCATAAAATGAGGAAAAAAACGAGTAAATTGAAGAAAATAATAGAATTTTCGCTAAAATTATCCGTTTTCGTCCCTTTTTTCGGTAATTTCTTCCTAAAATGAGGAAGAAAAACGAGTAAATTGAGGAAACAAATAAAAATTTCGCTAAAATTACCCCTTTTCGTCCCTTTTTTCGGTAATTGCGTCATAAAATGAGGAAAAAAAACGAGTAAATTGAGGAAAAAAATAAAATTTCGCAAAAATTATCCGTTCTCGTCCCTTTTTTCGGTAATTTCGTTTTAAAATTAGGAAACAAACGAATAAACAGAGGAATGAATAGATATTTCCATAAAATTATCCGTTTTCGTCCATTTTCTCGGTAATTTCGCCATAAAATGAGGAAAAGAACGAGTAAATTGAGGATTAAAATAAAAATTTTTCTAAAATTATCCGTTTTCGTCTATTTTTTCGGTAATTTCGTCAAAAAATGACGAAAAAAAAACGAGTAAATAGAGGAAAAAAATATAAATTTCACTAAAATTATCCGTTTTCGTCCCTTTTTTTGGTAATTTCGTCTTAAAATGTTGAAAAAAAGACGAGTAAATTGAGGAAAAAAATAAAAATTTCGCTAAAATTATCCGTTAACGTTGCTTTTTTCAGTAATTTTGTCATAAAATGAGGAAATAAACGAGTAAATAGAGGAATAAATGGATATTTCCCTAAAATTATCCATTTTCGTCCCTTCTTTCGGTATATCGTCATAAAATTAGGAAAAAAAGGAGTAAATAGAGGAAAAAATAGAAATTTCGCTAAAATTATCCGTTTTCGTCCCCTTTTTCGGTAATTTCGTCATAAAATGAGGAAAAAAACTAGTAAATTGAGGAAAAAAATAAAAATTTCGCTAAAATTATCCGTTTTCGTCCCCTTTTTCGGTAATTTCGTCATAAAATGAGGAAAAAAATACGAGTAAATTGAGGAAAAAAATTGAAATTTCGCTAAAATTATCAGTTTTCGTTTATTTTTTTCGTTAATTTTGTCATAAAATGAGGAAAAAAACGAGTAAATAGAGGAAAAAATCGATATTTCCCTAAAATTATCCGTTTTCGTCCCTTTTTTCGGTAATTTCGTCATAAACTGAGGAAAAAATCGAGTAAATAAAGGAAAAAAATAGAAATTACGCTAAAATTATCCATTTTCGTCCCTTTTTTCGGTAATTTCGTCAAGAAATGAGGAAAAAAACGAGTAAATTGAGGATAAAAATATAAATTTCTCTAAAATTATCCGTTTTCGTCTATTTTTTTGGTAATTTCGTCAAAAAATGAGGAAAAAAAACGAGTAAATAGAGGAAAAAAATATAAATTTCGCTAAAATTATCCGTTTTCGTCCCTTTTTTTGGTAATTTCGTCTTAAAATTTGGAAAAAAAGACGAGTAAATTGAGGAAAAAAATAAAAATATCGCTAAAATTATCCGCTCTCGTCCCTTTTTTCGGTAATTTCGTCAAAAAATGAGGAAAAAACGAGTAAAAAGAGGAAAAAATAGATATTTCGCTAAAATTATCCGTTTTTTACCCTTTTTTTGGTAATTTCGTGATAAAATGAGGAAAACAAACGAGTAAATGGAGGAAAAAATAGAAATTTTGCTAAAATTATCCGTTTTCGTCCCAATTTTCGGTAATTTCGTCATAAATGAGGAAAAAAAACGAGTATATTGATGAAAGAAATTGAAGTTTCGCTAAAATTATCCGTTTTCGTTTATTTATTTCGTTAATTTTGTCATAAAATGAGGAATAAAACGAGTAAATAGAGATAAAAATCGATATTTCCCTAAAATTATCCGTTTCCGGTCCTTTTTTCGGTAATTTCGTCCTAATATTAGAAAAAAAAAAAACAAGTAAATTGAGGAAAAAATAGAAATTTCGCTAAAATTATCTGTTTTCGTCCCTATTTTCGGTAATTTCGACATAAATGAGGAAAAAAAAACAAGTATATTGATGAAAAAAATAAAAATCTCTCTAAAATTATCCATTTTCGTCCCTTTTTTCGGTAATTTCGTTAAAAATTAGGAAAAAACGAGTAAAAAGAGGAAAAAATAGATATTTCGCTAAAGTTATCCGTTTTTTACCCTTTTTTTGGAAATTTCGTTATAAAATGAGGAAAAAAAACGAGTAAATAGATGAAATATAGAAATTTCGCTAAAATTATCCGTTTTCGTCGCTTTTTTCGGTAATTTCGTTTTAAAATTAGGAAACAAACGAATATACAGAGGAAAGAATCGATATATCCCAAAAATTATCCGATTTCGTCCATTTTTTCGGTAATTTCGCCATAAAATGAGGAAAAAAACGAGTAAATTGAGGATTAAAATAAACATTTCTCTAAAATTATCCGTTTTCATCTATTTTTTCGGTAATTTCGTCAAAAAATGAGGGAAAAACGAGTAAATTGAGGAAAAAATAAAAATTTCACTAAAATTATTCGTTTTCGTCCCTTTTTCCGGTAATTTCGTCATATAATGAGGAAAAAAACGAGCAAATTGAGGAAAATAATAGAATTTTCGCTAAAATTATCCGTTTTCGTCCCTTTTTTCGGTAATTTCTTCCTAAAATGAGGAAGAAAAACGAGTAAATTGAGGAAACAAATAAAAATTTCGCTAAAATTATCCCTTTTCGTCCCTTTTTTCGGTAATTGCGTAATAAAATGAGGAAAAAAAACGAGTAAAGTGAGGAAAAAAATAAAAATTTTGCTAAAATTATTCGTTTTCGTCCCTTTTTCCGGTAATTTCGTCATAAAATGAGGAAAAAATCGAGTAAATAGAGGAAAAAAATAGAAATTTCGCTAAAATTATCCATTTTCGTCCCTTTTTTCGGTAATTTCGTCAAAAAATGAGGAAAAAAACGAGTAAATTGAGGAAAAAAATAAAATTTCGCAAAAATTATCCGTTCTCGTCCCTTTTTTCGGTAATTTCGTTTTAAAATTAGGAAACAAACGAATAAACAGAGGAATGAATAGATATTTCCATAAAATTATCCATTTTCGTCCATTTTTTCGGTAATTTCGCCATAAAATGAGGAAAAGAACGAGTAAATTGAGGATTAAAATAAAAATTTTTCTAAAATTATCCGTTTTCGTCTATTTTTTCGGTAATTTCTCAAAAAATGAGGAAAAAAAAAACGAGTAAATAGAGGAAAAAAATATAAATTTCGCTAAAATTATCCGTTTTCGTCCCTTTTTTTGGTAATTTCGTCTTAAAATGTTGAAAAAAAGACGAGTAAATTGAGGAAAAAAATAAAAATTTCGCTAAAATTATCCGTGAACGTTGCTTTTTTCGGTAATTTTGTCATAAAATGAGGAAATAAACGAGTAAATAGAGGAATAAATGGATATTTCCCTAAAATTATCCATTTTCGTCCCTTCTTTCGGTATATCGTCATAAAATTAGGAAAAAAAAAGGAGTAAATAGAGGAAAAAATAGAAATTTCGCTAAAATTATCCGTTTTCGTCCCCTTTTTCGGTAATTTCGTCATAAAATGAGGAAAAAAACTAGTAAATTGAGGAAAAAAATAAAAATTTCGCTAAAATTATCCGTTTTCGTCCCCTTTTTCGGTAATTTCGTCATAAAATGAGGAAAAAATACGAGTAAATTGAGGGAAAAAATTGAAATTTCTCTAAAATTATCCGTTTTCGTCCCTTTTTTCGGTAATTTCGTCATAAAATGAGGAAAAAATCGAGTAAATAAAGGACAAAAATAGAAATTACGCTAAAATTATCCATTTTCGTCCCTTTTTTCGGTAATTTCGTCAAGAAATGAGGAAAAAAACGAGTAAATTGAGGATAAAAATATAAATTTCTCTAAAATTATCCGTTTTCGTCTATTTTTTTGGTAATTTCGTCAAAAAATGAGGAAAAAAAACGAGTAAATAGAGGAAAAAAATATAAATTTCGCTAAAATGATCCGTTTTCGTCCCTTTTTTTGGTAATTTCGTCTTAAAATGTGGAAAAAAAGACGAGTAAATTGAGGAAAAAAATAAAAATTTCGCTAAAATTATCCGCTCTCGTCCCTTTTTTCGGTAATTTCGTCAAAAAATGAGGAAAAAACGAGTAAAAAGAGGAAAAAATAGATATTTCGCTAAAATTATCCGTTTTTTACCCTTTTTTGGTAATTTCGTGATAAAATGAGGAAAAAAAACGAGTAAATAGAGGAAAAAATAGAAATTTTGCTAAAATTATCCGTTTTCGTCCCTATTTTCGGTAATTTCGTCATAAATGAGGAAAAAAAACGAGTATATTGATGAAAGAAATTGAAGTTTCGCTAAAATTATCCGTTTTCGTTTATTTTTTTCGTTAATTCTGTCATAAAATGAGGAATAAAACGAGTAAATAGAGATAAAAATCGATATTTCCCTAAAATTATCCGTTTCCGGTCCTTTTTTCGGTAATTTCGTCCTAATATTAGAAAAAAAAAAACAAGTAAATTGAGGAAAAAATAGAAATTTCGCTAAAATTATCTGTTTTCGTCCCTATTTTCGGTAATTTCGACATAAATGAGGAAAAAAAACAAGTATATTGATGAAAAAAATAAAAATCTCGCTAAAATTATCCATTTTCGTCCCTTTTTTCGGTAATTTCGTCAAAAAATGAGGAAAAAACGAGTAAAAAGAGGAAAAAATAGATATTTCGCTAAAGTTATCCGTTTTTTACCCTTTTTTTGGAAATTTCGTGATAAAATGAGGAAAAAAAACGAGTAAATAGAGGAAATATAGAAATTTCGCTAAAATTATCCGTTTTCGTCGCTTTTTTCGGTAATTTCGTTTTAAAATTAGGAAACAAACGAATATACAGAGGAAAGAATCGATATTTCCCTAAAATTATCCGTTTTCGTCCATTTTTTCGGTAATTTCGCCATAAAATGAGGAAAAAAACGAGTAAATTGAGGATTAAAATAAACATTTCTCTAAAATTATCCGTTTTCATCTATTTTTTCGGTAATTTCGTCAAAAAATGAGGAAAAAACCGAGTAAATTGAGGAAAAAATAAAAATTTCACTAAAATTATTCGTTTTCGTCCCTTTTTCTGGTAATTTCGTCATATAATGAGGAAAAAAACGAGCAAATTGAGGAAAATAATAGAATTTTCGCTAAAATTATCCGTTTTCGTCCCTTTTTTCGGTAATTTCTTCCTAAAATGAGGAAGAAAAACGAGTAAATTGAGGAAACAAATAAAAATTTCGCTAAAATTATCCCTTTTCGTCCCTTTTTTCGGTAATTGCGTAATAAAATGAGGAAAAAAAACGAGTAAAGTGAGGAAAAAAATAAAAATTTTGCTAAAATTACCCGTTTTCGTCCCTTTTTGGGTAATTTCGTCATAAAATGAGGAAAAAGTCGAGTAAATAGAGGAAAAAAATAGAAATTTCGCTAAAATTATCCGTTTTCGTCCCTTTTTTTTAGGTAATTTCGTCAAAAAATGAGGAAAAAAACGAGTAAATTGAGGAAAAAAATAATAATTTCGCTAAAATTATCCGTTCTCGTCCCTTTTTTCGGTAATTTCGTCAAAAAATGAGGAAAAAAAATGATTAAGTTGAGGAAAAAATAAAAATTTCCCTAAAATTATCCTTTTTCGTCCTTTTTTTCGGTAATTTCGTCATAAAATGAGGAAAAAAAACGAGTAAAAAGAGGAAAAAATAGTTATTTCGCTAAAATTATCCGTTTTTTACCCTTTTTTTGGTAATTTCGTCATAAAATGAGGAAAAAAAACGAGTAAATAGAGGAAAAAATAGAAATTTCGCTAAAATTATCCGTTTTCGTCGCTTTTTTCGGTAATTTCGTTTTAAAATTAGGAAACAAACGAATAAACAAAGGAAAGAATCGATATTTCCATAAAATTATCTGTTTCGTTCATTTTTTCGGTAATTTCGCCATAAAATGAGGAAAAAAACGAGTAAATTGAGGATTAAAATAAACATTTCTCTAAAATTATCCGTTTTCGTCTATTTTTTCGGTAATTTCGTCAAAAAATGAGGAAAAAAACGAGTAAATAGAGGAAAAAAATATAAATATCGCTAAAATTATCCGTTTTCGTCCCTTTTTTTGGTAATTTCGTCTTAAAATGTGGAAAAAAAGACGAGAAAATTGAGGAAAAAAATAAAAATTTCGCTAAAATTATCCTCTAACGTTGCTTTTTTCGGTAATTTTGTCATAAAATGAGGAAAAAAACGAGTAAATAGAGGAAATAAATGGATATTTCCCTAAAATTATCCGTTTTCGTCCCTTTTTTTGGTAATTTCGTCTTAAATGTGGAAAAAAAGACGAGAAAATTGAGGAAAAAAATAAAAATTTCGCTATAATTATCCGTTTTCGTCCCTTTTTTCGGTAATTTCGTCATAAAATGAGGAAAAAAAAGGAGTAAATAGAGGAAAAAATAGAAATTTCGCTAAAATTATCCGTTTTCGTCCCCTTTTTCGGTAATTTCGTCATAAAATGACTAAAAAAATACGAGTAAATTGAGGAAAAAAATTGAGACTTCGCTAAAATTATCCGTTTTCGTTTATTTTTTTCGTTAATTTTGTCATAAAATGAGGAAAAAAACGAGTAAATAGAGAAAAAAATCGATATTTCCCTAAAATTATCCGTTTTCGTCCCTTTTTTCGGTAATTTCGTCCTAATATTATAAAAAAAACGTGTAAATTGAGAAAAAAAATAAAAATTTCGCTAAAATTATCCGTTTTCGTCCCGTTTTTGGTAATTTCGTCTTAAAATGTGGAAAAAAAGACGAGTAAATTGAGGAAAAAAATAAAAATTTCGCTAAAATTATCCGTTTTCGTCCCTTTTTTCGGTAATTTCGTCATAAAATGAGGAAAAAACGAGTAAAAAGAGGAAAAAATAGATATTTCGCTAAAATTATCCATTTTTTACCCTTTTTTTGGTAATTTCGTGATAAAATGAGGAAAAAAAACGAGTAAATAGAGGAAAAAATAGAAATTTCGCTAAAATTATCCGTTTTCGTCCCTATTTTCGGTAATTTCGTCATAAATGAGGAAAAAAAAAAAGTATATTGATGAAAAAAATTGAAGTTTCGCTAAAATTATCCGTTTTCGTTTATTTTTTTTCGTTAATTTTGTCATAAAATGAGGAATAAAACCAGTAAATAGAGATAAAAATCGATATTTCCCTGAAATTATCCGTTTCCGGTCCTTTTTTCGGTAATTTCGTCCTAATATTAGAAAAAAAAAAAAACAAGTAAATTGAGGAAAAAATAGAAATTTCGCTAAAATTATCTGTTTTCGTCCCTATTTTCGGTAATTTCGACATAAATGAGGAAAAAAAACAAGTATATTGATGAAAAAAATAAAAATCTCGCTAAAATTATCCATTTTCGTCCCTTTTTTCGGTAATTTCGTCAAAAAATGAGGAAAAAACGAGTAAAAAGAGGAAAAAATAGATATTTCGCTAAAGTTATCCGTTTTTTACCCTATTTTTGGAAATTTCGTGATAAAATGAGGAAAAAAAACGAGTAAATAGAGGAAATATAGATATTTCGCTAAAATTATCCGTTTTCGTCACTTTTTTCGGTAATTTCGTTTTAAAATTAGGAAACAAACGAATATACAGAGGAAAGAATCGATATTTCCCTAAAATTATCCGTTTTCGTCCATTTTTTCGGTAATTTCGCCATAAAATGAGGAAAAAAACGAGTAAATTGAGGATTAAAATAAACATTTCTCTAAAATTATCCGTTTTCGTCTATTTTTTCGGTATTTTCGTCAAAAAATGAGGAAAAAAACGAGTAAATAGAGGAAAAAAATATAAATATCGCTAAAATTATCCGTTTTCGTCCCTTTTTTTGGTAATTTCGTCTTAAAATGTGGAAAAAAAGACGAGAAAATTGAGGAAAAAAATAAAAATTTCGCTAAAATTATCCTCTAACGTTGCTTTTTTCGGTAATTTTGTCATAAAATGAGGAAAAAAACGAGTAAATAGAGGAAATAAATGGATATTTCCCTAAAATTATCCGTTTTCGTCCCTTTTTTTGGTAATTTCGTCTTAAAATGTGGAAAAAAAGACGAGAAAATTGAGGAAAAAAATAAAAATTTCGCTATAATTATCCGTTTTCGTCCCTTTTTTCGGTAATTTCGTCATAAAATGAGGAAAAAAAAGGAGTAAATAGAGGAAAAAATAGAAATTTCGCTAAAATTATCCGTTTTCGTCCCCTTTTTCGGTAATTTCGTCATAAAATGACTAAAAAAATACGAGTAAATTGAGGAAAAAAATTGAGACTTCGCTAAAATTATCCGTTTTCGTTTATTTTTTTCGTTAATTTTGTCATAAAATGAGGAAAAAAACGAGTAAATAGAGAAAAAAATCGATATTTCCCTAAAATTATCCGTTTTCGTCCCTTTTTTCGGTAATTTCGTCCTAATATTATAAAAAAAAACGTGTAAATTGAGAAAAAAAATAAAAATTTCGCTAAAATTATCCGTTTTCGTCCCGTTTTTGGTAATTTCGTCTTAAAATGTGGAAAAAAAGACGAGTAAATTGAGGAAAAAAATAAAAATTTCGCTAAAATTATCCGTTTTCGTCCCTTTTTTCGGTAATTTCGTCATAAAATGAGGAAAAAACGAGTAAAAAGAGGAAAAAATAGATATTTCGCTAAAATTATCCATTTTTTACCCTTTTTTTGGTAATTTCGTGATAAAATGAGGAAAAAAAACGAGTAAATAGAGGAAAAAATAGAAATTTCGCTAAAATTATCCGTTTTCGTCCCTATTTTCGGTAATTTCGTCATAAATGAGGAAAAAAAAAAAGTATATTGATGAAAAAAATAAAAATCTCGCTAAAATTATCCATTTTCGTCCCTTTTTTCGGTAATTTCGTCAAAAAATGAGGAAAAAAACGAGTAAAAAGAGGAAAAAATAGATATTTCGCTAAAGTTATCCGTTTTTTACCCTTTTTTTGGATATTTCGTGATAAAATGAGGAAAAAAAACGAGTAAATAGAGGAAATATAGATATTTCGCTAAAATTATCCGTTTTCGTCACTTTTTTCGGTAATTTCGTTTTAAAATTAGGAAACAAACGAATATACAGAGGAAAGAATCGATATTTCCCTAAAATTATCCGTTTTCGTCCATTTTTTCGGTAATTTCGCCATAAAATGAGGAAAAAAACGAGTAAATTGAGGATTAAAATAATATTTCTCTAAAATTAACCGTTTTCATCTATTTTTTCGGTAATTTCGTCAAAAAATGAGGAAAAAAAACGAGTAAATTGAGGAAAAAATAAAAATTTCACTAAAATTATTCGTTTTCGTCCCTTTTTCCGGTAATTTCGTCATATAATGAGGAAAAAAACGAGCAAATTGAGGAAAATAATAGAATTTTCGCTAAAATTATCCGTTTTCGTCCCTTTTTTCGGTAATTTCTTCCTAAAATGAGGAAGAAAAACGAGTAAATTGAGGAAACAAATAAAAATTTCGCTAAAATTATCCCTTTTCGTCCCTTTTTTCGGTAATTGCGTAATAAAATGAGGAAAAAAAACGAGTAAAGTGAGGAAAAAAATAGAAATTTCGCTAAAATTATCCGTTTTCGTCCCTTTTTTTTAGGTAATTTCGTCAAAAAATGAGGAAAAAAACGAGTAAATTGAGGAAAAAAATAATAATTTCGCTAAAATTATCCGTTTTCGCCCCTTTTTTCGGTAATTTCGTCAAAAAATGAGGAAAAAAATGATTAAGTTGAGGAAAAAATAAAAATTTCCCTAAAATTATCCTTTTTCTTCCATTTTTTCGGTAATTTCGTCATAAAATGAGGAAAAAAAACGAGTAAATAGAGGAAAAAATAGTTATGTCGCTAAAATTATCAGTTTTTTACCCTTTTTTTTGGTAATTTCGTCATAAAATGAGGAAAAAAAAACGAGTAAATAGAGGAAAAAATAGAAATTTCGCTAAAATTATCCGTTTTCGTCGCTTTTTTCGGTAATTTCGTTTTAAAATTAGGAAACAAACGAATAAACAGAGGAAAGAATCGATATTTCCATAAAATTATCTGTTTCGTCCATTTTTTCGGTAATTTCGCCATAAAATGAGGAAAAAACCGAGTAAATTGAGGATTAAAATAAACATTTCTCTAAAATTATCCGTTTTCATCTATTTTTTCGGTAATTTCGTCAAAAAATGAGGAAAAAAACGAGTAAATTGAGGAAAAAATAAAAATTTCACTAAAATTATTCGTTTTCGTCCCTTTTTCTGGTAATTTCGTCATATAATGAGGAAAAAAACGAGCAAATTGAGGAAAATAATAGAATTTTCGCTAAAATTATCCGTTTTCGTTTATTTTTTTCGTTAATTTTGTCATTAAATGAGGAAAAAAACGAGTAAATAGAGGAAAAAATCGATATTTCCCTAAAATTATCCGTTTTCGTCCCTTTTTTCGTTAATTTCGTCCTAATATTATAAAAAAAAACATGTAAATTGAGGAAAAAAATAAAAATTTCGCTAAAATTATCCGTTTTCGTCCCTTTTTTGGTAATTTCGTCTTAAAATGTGGAAAAAAAGACGAGTAAATTGAGGAAAAAAATAAAAATTTCGCTAAAATTATCCGTTTTCGTCCCTTTTTTCGGTAATTTCGTCATAAAATGAGGAAAAAACGAGTAAAAAGAGGAAAAATAGATATTTCGCTAAAATTATCCATTTTTTACCCTTTTTTTGGTAATTTCGTGATAAAATGAGGAAAAAAAACGAGTAAATAGAGGAAAAAATAGAAATTTCCCTAAAATTATCCGTTTTCGTCCCTTTTTTCGGTAATTTCGTCATAAACTGAGGAAAAAATCGAGTAAATAAAGGAAAAAAATAGAAATTACGCTAAAATTATCCATTTTCGTCCCTTTTTTCGGTAATTTCGTCAAGAAATGAGGAAAAAAACGAGTAAATTGAGGATAAAAATATAAATTTCTCTAAAATTATCCGTTTTCGTCTATTTTTTTGGTAATTTCGTCAAAAAATGAGGAAAAAAAACGAGTAAATTGAGGAAAAAAATAAAAATTTCGCTAAAATTATCCGCTCTCGTCCCTTTTTTCGGTAATTTCGTCAAAAAATGAGGAAAAAACGAGTAAAAAGAGGAAAAAATAGATATTTCGCTAAAATTATCCGTTTTTTACCCTTTTTTTGGTAATTTCGTGATAAAATGAGGAAAAAAAAACGAGTAAATGGAGGAAAAAATAGAAATTTTGCTAAAATTATCCGTTTTCGTCCCTATTTTCGGTAATTTCGTCATAAATGAGGAAAAAAAACGAGTATATTGATGAAAGAAATTGAAGTTTCGCTAAAATTATCCGTTTTCGTTTATTTTTTTCGTTAATTTTGTCATAAAATGAGGAATAAAACGAGTAAATAGAGATAAAAATCGATATTTCCCTAAAATTATCCGTTTCCGGTCCTTTTTTCGGTAATTTCGTCCTAATATTAGAAAAAAAAAAACAAGTAAATTGAGGAAAAAATAGAAATTTCGCTAAAATTATCTTTTTTGTCCCTATTTTCGGTAATTTCGACATAAATGAGGAAAAAAAACAAGTATATTGATGAAAAAAATAAAAATCTCGCTAAAATTATCCATTTTCGTCCCTTTTTTCGGTAATTTCGTAAAAAATTAGGAAAAAAACGAGTAAAAAGAGGAAAAAATAGATATTTCGCTAAAGTTATCCGTTTTTTACCCTTTTTTTTGGAAATTTCGTTATAAAATGAGGAAAAAAACGAGTAAATAGAGGAAATATAGAAATTTCGCTAAAATTATCCGTTTTCGTCGCTTTTTTCGGTAATTTCGTTTTAAAATTAGGAAACAAACGAATATTCAGAGGAAAGAATCGATATTTCCCAAAAATTATCCGTTTTCGTCCATTTTTTCGGTAATTTCGCCATAAAATGAGGAAAAAAACGAGTAAATTGAGGATTAAAATAAACATTTCTCTAAAATTATCCGTTTTCATCTATTTTTTCGGTAATTTCGTCAAAAAATGAGGAAAAAACGAGTAAATTGAGGAAAAAATAAAAATTTCACTAAAATTATTCGTTTTCGTCCCTTTTTCCGGTAATTTCGTCATATAATGAGGAAAAAAACGAGCAAATTTAGGAAAATAATAGAATTTTCGCTAAAATTATCCGTTTTCGTCCCTTTTTTCGGTAATTTCTTCCTAAAATGAGGAAGAAAAACGAGTAAATTGAGGAAACAAATAAAAATTTCGCTAAAATTATCCCTTTTCGTCCCTTTTTTCGGTAATTGCGTAATAAAATGAGGAAAAAAAACGAGTAAAGTGAGGAAAAAAATAAAAATTTTGCTAAAATTATTCGTTTTCGTCCCTTTTTCCGGTAATTTCGTCATAAAATGAGGAAAAAATCGAGTAAATAGAGGAAAAAAATAGAAATTTCGCTAAAATTATCCATTTTCGTCCCTTTTTTCGGTAATTTCGTCAAAAAATGAGGAAAAAAACGAGTAAATTGAGGAAAAAAATAAAATTTCGCAAAAATTATCCGTTCTCGTCCCTTTTTTCGGTAATTTCGTTTTAAAATTAGGAAACAAACGAATAAACAGAGGAATGAATAGATATTTCCATAAAATTATCCGTTTTCGTCCATTTTTTCGGTAATTTCGCCATAAAATGAGGAAAAGAACGAGTAAATTGAGGATTAAAATAAAAATTTTTCTAAAATTATCCGTTTTCGCCTATTTTTTCGGTAATTTCTCAAAAAATGAGGAAAAAAAAACGAGTAAATAGAGGAAAAAAATATAAATTTCGCTAAAATTATCCGTTTTCGTCCCTTTTTTTGGTAATTTCGTCTTAAAATGTTGAAAAAAAGACGAGTAAATTGAGGAAAAAAATAAAAATTTCGCTAAAATTATCCGTTAACGTTGCTTTTTTCGGTAATTTTGTCATAAAATGAGGAAATAAACGAGTAAATAGAGGAATAAATGGATATTTCCCTAAAATTATCCATTTTCGTCCCTTCTTTCGGTATATCGTCATAAAATTAGGAAAAAAAAGGAGTAAATAGAGGAAAAAATAGAAATTTCGCTAAAATTATCCGTTTTCGTCCCCATTTTCGGTAATCTATATATATAAAGCAGAAATTCTGTGTGTTTGTGTGTTTGTGGGTTTGTGTGTTTGTGGGTTTGTGTGTTTGTGGGTTTGTTTGTTTGTCTTGGATTGGAGTCCACACCGTTTGCCCGATTTGTCTCAAACTTTGCATACGTGTCCTCTGACATCAGGAAGGAAGTACTGTCGCATTTGTATTCAAGAATTTTGCTGGATTCGAACCAAGATCGCTCAGATAAATTTTCATAAGGAATACACGTAAGCTTCACTTTCATCGGTTGCAGGCTTCATTTCTCCTGAAGAATTAAATTAGAAGAAATAGTCGTACAGAGTCGAGACAAACACCGAAAGAAAGAAAATTGAATAAAGATTCTTATTTTAGTCGTGGAATCTTACTTTCGATTAGAATTTGCGAGAATATTGGTAAAATATACAAAACTTTCGTGAAAATTCGAGGCTGTAAACAACTCATCCCCCTGACGACCGATCCCATTGTTGAATCCGAGCTCATGCTTTATCCCGTAAAAATACTCGTGGACTTTGGCCCATAAAGCTGATGATTGAAGAGTACGATATATTACATGGATAACGAGAAATTTTCTGTAAGAAGGTAACCAGCAATTGCAGGAACGTAATTACAGTCAGAAGATTGTGTGTCTTCGATTTTAGTACAAACCGTTTGCAAGATTCGCGTCAAACTTTGCGTACGTGTTTTCTGGGACCAGGAAGGATGTACTGTCTCAATTTTATTCGATAATTTTGCTGGTTTCGAACCAAGATCGCTCAGATGGGTTTCCATAAAGAATAAATCTAATCTTCACTTTAATCGGTAGCAAGCTATATTTCTTTTGAAGAATAAAAAACAGAAGAATAGTCGTGCGGAGTCGAAACAAGTAGCAAAAGAACGGAAATTAAATGAATGTTCTAATTTTGATCGTGGAATATTGTTTCCAAATCGAAATTTGGAGAATTTTGATAAAATACGCGTGAATTATCCAAAAATGTTTGAGGTTGTAAACAGCCAATCTTCCTCACGATCAATGAGATTTTTGAGCCGAGCTCATGAATTTTCCTGTACAGTAAGAATAGCTTGGGATTTTAGACCTTATTCTAAAGGGAATTTACGCATTGCACGACCGGCAACTTGAATTTAATCTACTTCTATATTCCCCGTTGAGAATCAACGGGCGCTTCAGCTAGTTTCGTCATAAAATGAGGAAAAAAACTAGTAAATTGAGGAAAAAAATAAAAATTTCGCTAAAATTATCCGTTTTCGTCCCCTTTTTCGGTAATTTCGTCATAAAATGAGGAAAAAATACGAGTAAATTGAGGGAAAAAATTGAAATTTCGCTAAAATTATCCGTTTTCGTTTATTTTTTTCGTTAATTTTGTCATAAAATGAGGAAAAAAACGAGTAAATAGAGGAAAAAATCGATATTTCCCTAAAATTATCCGTTTTCGTCCATTTTTTCGGTAATTTCGTCATAAAATGAGGAAAAAATCGAGTAAATAAAGGAAAAAAATAGAAATTACGCTAAAATTATCCATTTTCGTCCCTTTTTTCGGTAATTTCGTCAAGAAATGAGGAAAAAAACGAGTAAATTGAGGATAAAAATATAAATTTCTCTAAAATTATCCGTTTTCGTCTATTTTTTTGGTAATTTCGTCAAAAAATGAGGAAAAAAAACGAGTAAATAGAGGAAAAAAATATAAATTTCGCTAAAATGATCCGTTTTCGTCCCTTTTTTTGGTAATTTCGTCTTAAAATGTGGAAAAAAAGACGAGTAAATTGAGGAAAAAAATAAAAATTTCGCTAAAATTATCCGCTCTCGTCCCTTTTTTCGGTAATTTCGTCAAAAAATGAGGAAAAAACGAGTAAAAAGAGGAAAAAATAGATATTTCGCTAAAATTATCCGTTTTTTACCCTTTTTTTGGTAATTTCGTGATAAAATGAGGAAAAAAAACGAGTAAATAGAGGAAAAAATAGAAATTTTGCTAAAATTATCCGTTTTCGTCCCTATTTTCGGTAATTTCGTCATAAATGAGGAAAAAAAACGAGTATATTGATGAAAGAAATTGAAGTTTCGCTAAAATTGTCCGTTTTCGTTTATTTTTTTCGTTAATTTTGTCATAAAATGAGGAATAAAACGAGTAAATAGAGATAAAAATCGATATTTCCCTAAAATTATCCGTTTCCGGTCCTTTTTTCGGTAATTTCGTCCTAATATTAGAAAAAAAAAAACAAGTAAATTGAGGAAAAAATAGAAATTTCGCTAAAATTATCTGTTTTCGTCCCTATTTTCGGTAATTTCGACATAAATGAGGAAAAAAACAAGTATATTGATGAAAAAAATAAAAATCTCGCTAAAATTATCCATTTTCGTCCCTTTTTTCGGTAATTTCGTCAAAAAATGAGGAAAAAACGAGTAAAAAGAGGAAAAATAGATATTTCGCTAAAATTATCCATTTTTTACCCTTTTTTTGGTAATTTCGTGATAAAATGAGGAAAAAAAACGAGTAAATAGAGGAAAAAATAGAAATTTCGCTAAAATTATCCGTTTTCGTCCCTATTTTCGGTAATTTCGTCATAAATGAGGAAAAAAAAAAAGTATATTGATGAAAAAAATTGAAGTTTCGCTAAAATTATCCGTTTTCGTTTATTTTTTTCGTTAATTTTGTCATAAAATGAGGAATAAAACGAGTAAATAGAGATAAAAATCGATATTTCCCTGAAATTATCCGTTTCCGGTCCTTTTTTCGGTAATTTCGTCCTAATATTAGAAAAAAAAAAAACAAGTAAATTGAGGAAAAAATAGAAATTTCGCTAAAATTATCCTTTTTCGTCCCTTTTTTCGGTAATTTCGTCATAAAATGAGGAAAAAAAACGAGTAAAAAGAGGAAAAAATAGTTATTTCGCTAAAATTATCCGTTTATTACCCTTTTTTTGGTAATTTCGTCATAAAATGAGGAAAAAAAAACGAGTAAATAGAGGAAAAAATAGAAATTTCGCTAAAATTATCCGTTTTCGTCGCTTTTTTCGGTAATTTCGTTTTAAAATTAGGAAACAAACGAATAAACAGAGGAAAGAATCGATATTTCCATAAAATTATCTGTTTCGTCCATTTTTTCGGTAATTTCGCCATAAAATGAGGAAAAAAACGAGTAAATTGAGGATTAAAATAAACATTTCTCTAATATTATCCGTTTTCGTCTATTTTTTCGGTAATTTCGTCAAAAAATGAGGAAAAAAAACGAGTAAATAGAGGAAAAAAATATAAATATCGCTAAAATTATCCGTTTTCGTCCCTTTTTTTGGTAATTTCGTCTTAAAATGTGGAAAAAAAGACGAGAAAATTGAGGAAAAAAATAAAAATTTCGCTAAAATTATCCTCTAACGTTGCTTTTTTAGGTAATTTTGTCATAAAATGAGGAAAAAAACGAGTAAATAGAGGAAATAAATGGATATTTCCCTAAAATTATCCGTTTTCGTCCCTTTTTTTGGTAATTTCGTCTTAAAATGTGGAAAAAAAGACGAGAAAATTGAGGAAAAAAATAAAAATTTCGCTATAATTATCCGTTTTCGTCCGTTTTTTCGGTAATTTCGTCATAAAATGAGGAAAAAAAAGGAGTAAATAGAGGAAAAAATAGAAATTTCGCTAAAATTATCCGTTTTCGTCCCCTTTTTCGGTAATTTCGTCATAAAATGACTAAAAAAATACGAGTAAATTGAGGAAAAAAATTGAGATTTCGCTAAAATTATCCGTTTTCGTTTATTTTTTTCGTTAATTTTGTCATAAAATGAGGAAAAAAACGAGTAAATAGAGAAAAAAATCGATATTTCCCTAAAATTATCCGTTTTCGTCCCTTTTTTCGGTAATTTCGTCCTAATATTATAAAAAAAACGTGTAAATTGAGAAAAAAAATAAAAATTTCGCTAAAATTATCCGTTTTCGTCCCGTTTTTGGTAATTTCGTCTTAAAATGTGGAAAAAAAGACGAGTAAATTGAGGAAAAAAATAAAAATTTCGCTAAAATTATCCGTTTTCGTCCCTTTTTTCGGTAATTTCGTCATAAAATGAGGAAAAAACGAGTAAAAAGAGGAAAAAATAGATATTTCGCTAAAATTATCCATTTTTTACCCTTTTTTTGGTAATTTCGTGATAAAATGAGGAAAAAAAACGAGTAAATAGAGGAAAAAATAGAAATTTCGCTAAAATTATCCGTTTTCGTCCCTATTTTCGGTAATTTCGTCATAAATGAGGAAAAAAAAAAAGTATATTGATGAAAAAAATTGAAGTTTCGCTAAAATTATCCGTTTTCGTTTATTTTTTTCGTTAATTTTGTCATAAAATGAGGAATAAAACGAGTAAATAGAGATAAAAATCGATATTTCGCTGAAATTATCCGTTTCCGGTCCTTTTTTCGGTAATTTCGTCCTAATATTAGAAAAAAAAAAACAAGTAAATTGAGGAAAAAATAGAAATTTCGCTAAAATTATCTGTTTTCGTCCCTATTTTCGGTAATTTCGACATAAATGAGGAAAAAAAACAAGTATATTGATGAAAAAAATAAAAATCTCGCTAAAATTATCCATTTTCGTCCCTTTTTTCGGTAATTTCGTCAAAAAATGAGGAAAAAACGAGTAAAAAGAGGAAAAAATAGATATTTCGCTAAAGTTATCCGTTTTTTACCCTTTTTTTGGAAATTTCGTGATAAAATGAGGAAAAAAAACGAGTAAATAGAGGAAATATAGATATTTCGCTAAAATTATCCGTTTTCGTCGCTTTTTTCGGTAATTTCGTTTTAAAATTAGGAAACAAACGAATATACAGAGGAATGAATCGATATTTCCCTAAAATTATCCGTTTTCGTCCATTTTTTCGGTAATTTCGCCATAAAATGAGGAAAAAAACGAGTAAATTGAGGATTAAAATAATATTTCTCTAAAATTATCCGTTTTCATCTATTTTTTCGGTAATTTCGTCAAAAAATGAGGAAAAAAACGAGTAAATTGAGGAAAAAATAAAAATTTCACTAAAATTATTCGTTTTCGTCCCTTTTTCCGGTAATTTCGTCATATAATGAGGAAAAAAACGAGCAAATTGAGGAAAATAATAGAATTTTCGCTAAAATTATCCGTTTTCGTCCCTTTTTTCGGTAATTTCTTCCTAAAATGAGGAAGAAAAACGAGTAAATTGAGGAAACAAATAAAAATTTCGCTAAAATTATCCCTTTTCGTCCCTTTTTTCGGTAATTGCGTAATAAAATGAGGAAAAAAAACGAGTAAAGTGAGGAAAAAAATAAAAATTTTGCTAAAATTACCCGTTTTCGTCCCTTTTTGGGTAATTTCGTCATAAAATGAGGAAAAAGACGAGTAAATAGAGGAAAAAAATAGAAATTTCGCTAAAATTATCCGTTTTCGTCCCTTTTTTTTAGGTAATTTCGTCAAAAAATGAGGAAAAAAACGAGTAAATTGAGGAAAAAAATAATAATTTCGCTAAAATTATCCGTTTTCGTCCCTTTTTTCGGTAATTTCGTAAAAAAATGAGGAAAAAAAATGATTAAGTTGAGGAAAAAATAAAAATTTCCCTAAAATTATCCTTTTTCGTCCCTTTTTTCGGTAATTTCGTCATAAAATGAGGAAAAAAAACGAGTAAAAAGAGGAAAAAATAGTTATGTCGCTAAAATTATCAGTTTTTTACCCTTTTTTTAGTAATTTCGTCATAAAATGAGGAAAAAAAACGAGTAAATAGAGGAAATATAGAAATTTCGCTAAAATTATCCGTTTTCGTCGCTTTTTTCGGTAATTTCGTTTTAAAATTAGGAAACAAACGAATAAACAGAGGAAAGAATCGATATTTCCATAAAATTATCTGTTTCGTCCATTTTTTCGGTAATTTCGCCATAAAATGAGGAAAAAAACGAGTAAATTGAGGATTAAAATAAACATTTCTCTAAAATTATCCGTTTTCGTCTATTTTTTCGGTAATTTCGTCAAAAAATGAGGAAAAAAAACGAGTAAATAGAGGAAAAAAATAGAAATTTCGCTAAAATTATCCGTTTTCGTCCCCTTTTTCGGTAATTTCGTCATAAAATGACTAAAAAAATACGAGTAAATTTAGGAAAAAAATTGAGATTTCGCTAAAATTATCCGTTTTCGTTTATTTTTTTCGTTAATTTTGTCATAAAATGAGGAAAAAAACGAGTAAATAGAGAAAAAAATCGATATTTCCCTAAAATTATCCGTTTTCGTCCCTTTTTTCGGTAATTTCGTCCTAATATTATAAAAAAAACGTGTAAATTGAGGAAAAAAATAAAAATTTCGCTAAAATTAT
The DNA here is from genome assembly GCA_947579665.1 of Sympetrum striolatum. Classification (NCBI taxonomy): domain Eukaryota; kingdom Metazoa; phylum Arthropoda; class Insecta; order Odonata; family Libellulidae; genus Sympetrum; species Sympetrum striolatum. Next base: position 116,961,957 of record OX388341.1, read on the forward strand.
CCGTTTTCGTCCCTTTTTTGGTAATTTCGTCTTAAAATGTGGAAAAAAAGACGAGTAAATTGAGGAAAAAAATAAAAATTTCGCTAAAATTATCCGTTTTCGTCCCTTTTTTCGGTAATTTCGTCATAAAATGAGGAAAAAACGAGTAAAAAGAGGAAAAATAGATATTTCGCTAAAATTATCCATTTTTTACCCTTTTTTTGGTAATTTCGTGATAAAATGAGGAAAAAAAACGAGTAAATAGAGGAAAAAATAGAAATTTCGCTAAAATTATCCGTTTTCGTCCCTATTTTCGGTAATTTCGTCATAAATGAGGAAAAAAAACGAGTATATTGATGAAAAAAATTGAAGTTTCGCTAAAATTATCCGTTTTCGTTTATTTTTTTCGTTAATTTTGTCATAAAATGAGGAATAAAACGAGTAAATAGAGGAAAAAATCGATATTTCCCTAAAACTATCCGTTTCCGGTCCTTTTTTCGGTAATTTCGTCCTAATATTAGAAAAAAAAACAAGTTAATTGAGGAAAAAATAGAAATTTCGCTAAAATTATCCGTTTTCGTCCCTATTTTCGGTAATTTCGACATAAATGAGGAAAAAAAACAAGTATATTGATGAAAAAAATAAAAATCTCGCTAAAATTATCCATTTTCGTCCCTTTATTCGGTAATTTCGTCAAAAAATGAGGAAAAAAACGAGTAAATTGAGGAAAAAAATAAAAATTCGCTAAAATTATCCGTTTTCGTCCCTTTTTTCGGTAATTTCGTCATAAAATGAGGAAAAAAACGAGTAAAAAGAGGAAAAATAGATATTTCTCTAAAGTTATCCGTTTTTTACCCTTTTTTTGGAAATTTCGTGATAAAATGAGGAAAAAAAACGAGTAAATAGAGGAAATATAGAAATTTCGCTAAAATTATCCGTTTTCGTCGCTTTTTTCGGTAATTTCGTTTTAAAATTAGGAAACAAACGAATATACAGAGGAAAGAATCGATATTTCCCTAAAATTATCCGTTTTCGTCCATTTTTTCGGTAATTTCGCCATAAAATGAGGAAAAAAACGAGTAAATTGAGGATTAAAATAAACATTTCTCTAAAATTATCCGTTTTCGTCTATTTTTTCGGTAATTTCGTCAAAAAATGAGGAAAAAAAACGAGTAAATAGAGGAAAAAAATATAAATTTCGCTAAAATTATCCGTTTTCGTACCTTTTTTGGGTAATTTCGTCATAAAATGAGGAAAAAGTCGAGTAAATAGAGGAAAAAAATAGAAATTTCGCTAAAATTATACGTTTTCGTCCCTTGTTTTGGTAATTTCGTCTTAAAATGTGGAAAAAAAGTCGAGTAAATTGAGGAAAAAAATAAAAATTTCGCTAAAATTATCCGCTCTCGTCCCTTTTTTCGGTAATTTCGTAAAAAAATGAGGAAAAAACGAGTAAAAAGAGGAAAAAATAGATATTTCGATAAAATTATCCGTTTTTTACCCTTTTTTTGGTAATTTCGTCTTAAAATGAGGAAAAAAAACGAGTAAATAGAGGAAAAAATAGAAATTTCGCTAAAATTATCCGTTTTCGTCGCTTTTTTCGGTAATTTCGTTTTAAAATTAGGAAACAAACGAATAAACAGAGGAAAGAATCGATATTTCCATAAAATTATCTGTTTCGTCCATTTTTTCTGTAATTTCGCCATAAAATGAGGAAAAAACGAGTAAATTGAGGATTAAAATAAACATTTCTCTAAAATTATCCGTTTTCGTCTATTTTTTCGGTAATTTCGTCAAAAAATTAGGAAAAAAAACGAGTAAATAGAGGAAAAAAATATAAATATCGCTAAAATTATCCGTTTTCGTCCCTTTTTTTGGTAATTTCGTCTTAAAATGTGGAAAAAAAGACGAGTAAATTGAGGAAAAAAATAGAAATTTCGCTAAAATTATCCGTTAACGTTGCTTTTTTCGGTAATTTTGTCATAAAATGAGGAAAAAAACGAGTAAATAGAAGGAAAAAAATGGATATTTCCCTAAAATTATCCGTTTTCGTCCCTTCTTTCGGTATTTCGTCAGAAAATTAGGAAAAAAAAACAAGTAAATTGAGGAAAAAAATAAAAATTTCGCTATTACTATCCGTTTTCGTCCCTTTTTTTGGTAATTTCTTCTTAAAATGTGGAAAAAAAGACGAGTAAATTGAGGAAAAAAATAAAAATTTCGCTAAAATTATCCGCTCTCGTCCCTTTTTTCGGTAATTTCGTCAAAAAATGAGGAAAAAACGAGTAAAAAGAGGAAAAAATAGATATTTCGCTAAAATTATCCGTTTTTTACCCTTTTTTTGGTAATTTCGTGATAAAATGAGGGAAAAAAACGAGTAAATAGAGGAAAAAATAGAAATTTTGCTAAAATTATCCGTTTTCGTCCCTATTTTCGGTAATTTCGTCATAAATGAGGAAAAAAAACGAGTATATTGATGAAAGAAATTGAAGTTTCGCTAAAATTATCCGTTTTCGTTTATTTTTTTCGTTAATTTTGTCATAAAATGAGGAAAAAAACGAGTAAATAGAGAAAAAAATCGATATTTCCCTAAAATTATCCGTTTTCGTCCCTTTTTTCGGTAATTTCGTCCTAATATTATAAAAAAAACGTGTAAATTGAGAAAAAAAATAAAAATTTCGCTAAAATTATCCGTTTTCGTCCCGTTTTTGGTAATTTCGTCTTAAAATGTGGAAAAAAAGACGAGTAAATTGAGGAAAAAAATAAAAATTTCGCTAAAATTATCCGTTTTCGTCCCTTTTTTCGGTAATTTCGTCATAAAATGAGGAAAAAACGAGTAAAAAGAGGAAAAAATAGATATTTCGCTAAAATTATCCATTTTTTACCCTTTTTTTGGTAATTTCGTGATAAAATGAGGAAAAAAAACGAGTAAATAGAGGAAAAAATAGAAATTTCGCTAAAATTATCCGTTTTCGTCCCTATTTTCGGTAATTTCGTCATAAATGAGGAAAAAAAAAAAGTATATTGATGAAAAAAATTGAAGTTTCGCTAAAATTATCCGTTTTCGTTTATTTTTTTCGTTAATTTTGTCATAAAATGAGGAATAAAACGAGTAAATAGAGATAAAAATCGATATTTCCCTGAAATTATCCGTTTCCGGTCCTTTTTTCGGTAATTTCGTCCTAATATTAGAAAAAAAAAAAAACAAGTAAATTGAGGAAAAAATAGAAATTTCGCTAAAATTATCTGTTTTCGTCCCTATTTTCGGTAATTTCGACATAAATGAGGAAAAAAAACAAGTATATTGATGAAAAAAATAAAAATCTCGCTAAAATTATCCATTTTCGTCCCTTTTTTCGGTAATTTCGTCAAAAAATGAGGAAAAAACGAGTAAAAAGAGGAAAAAATAGATATTTCGCTAAAGTTATCCGTTTTTTACCCTTTTTTTGGAAATTTCGTGATAAAATGAGGAAAAAAAACGAGTAAATAGAGGAAATATAGATATTTCGCTAAAATTATCCGTTTTCGTCGCTTTTTTCGGTAATTTCGTTTTAAAATTAGGAAACAAACGAATATACAGAGGAATGAATCGATATTTCCCTAAAATTATCCGTTTTCGTCCATTTTTTCGGTAATTTCGCCATAAAATGAGGAACAAAACGAGTAAATTGAGGATTAAAATAATATTTCTCTAAAATTATCCGTTTTCATCTATTTTTTCGGTAATTTCGTCAAAAAATGAGGAAAAAAACGAGTAAATTGAGGAAAAAATAAAAATTTCACTAAAATTATTCGTTTTCGTCCCTTTTTCCGGTAATTTCGTCATATAATGAGGAAAAAAACGAGCAAATTGAGGAAAATAATAGAATTTTCGCTAAAATTATCCGTTTTCGTCCCTTTTTTCGGTAATTTCTTCCTAAAATGAGGAAGAAAAACGAGTAAATTGAGGAAACAAATAAAAATTTCGCTAAAATTATCCCTTTTCGTCCCTTTTTTCGGTAATTGCGTAATAAAATGAGGAAAAAAAACGAGTAAAGTGAGGAAAAAAATAAAAATTTTGCTAAAATTACCCGTTTTCGTCCCTTTTTGGGTAATTTCGTCATAAAATGAGGAAAAAGACGAGTAAATAGAGGAAAAAAATAGAAATTTCGCTAAAATTATCCGTTTTCGTCCCTTTTTTTTAGGTAATTTCGTCAAAAAATGAGGAAAAAAACGAGTAAATTGAGGAAAAAAATAATAATTTCGCTAAAATTATCCGTTTTCGTCCCTTTTTTCGGTAATTTCGTCAAAAAATGAGGAAAAAAAATGATTAAGTTGAGGAAAAAATAAAAATTACCCTAAAATTATCCTTTTTCGTCCCTTTTTTCGGTAATTTCGTCATAAAATGAGGAAAAAAAACGAGTAAAAAGAGGAAAAAATAGTTATGTCGCTAAAATTATCAGTTTTTTACCCTTTTTTTGGTAATTTCGTCATAAAATGAGGAAAAAAAACGAGTAAATAGAGGAAATATAGAAATTTCGCTAAAATTATCCGTTTTCGTCGCTTTTTTCGGTAATTTCGTTTTAAAATTAGGAAACAAACGAATAAACAGAGGAAAGAATCGATATTTCCATAAAATTATCTGTTTCGTCCATTTTTTCGGTAATTTCGCCATAAAATGAGGAAAAAAACGAGTAAATTGAGGATTAAAATAAACATTTCTCTAAAATTATCCGTTTTCGTCTATTTTTTCGGTAATTTCGTCAAAAAATGAGGAAAAAAAACGAGTAAATAGAGGAAAAAAATAGAAATTTCGCTAAAATTATCCGTTTTCGTCCCCTTTTTCGGTAATTTCGTCATAAAATGACTAAAAAAATACGAGTAAATTTAGGAAAAAAATTGAGATTTCGCTAAAATTATCCGTTTTCGTTTATTTTTTTCGTTAATTTTGTCATAAAATGAGGAAAAAAACGAGTAAATAGAGAAAAAAATCGATATTTTCCTAAAATTATCCGTTTTCGTCCCTTTTTTCGGTAATTTCGTCCTAATATTATAAAAAAAACGTGTAAATTGAGGAAAAAAATAAAAATTTCGCTAAAATTATCCGTTTTCGTCCCTTTTTTGGTAATTTCGTCTTAAAATGTGGAAAAAAAGACGAGTAAATTGAGGAAAAAAATAAAAATTTCGCTAAAATTATCCGTTTTCGTCCCTTTTTTCGGTAATTTCGTCATAAAATGAGGAAAAAACGAGTAAAAAGAGGAAAAATAGATATTTCGCTAAAATTATCCATTTTTTACCCTTTTTTTGGTAATTTCGTGATAAAATGAGGAAAAAAAACGAGTAAATAGAGGAAAAAATAGAAATTTCGCTAAAATTATCCGTTTTCGTCCCTATTTTCGGTAATTTCGTCATAAATGAGGAAAAAAAACGAGTATATTGATGAAAAAAATTGAAGTTTCGCTAAAATTATCCGTTTTCGTTTATTTTTTTCGTTAATTTTGTCATAAAATGAGGAATAAAACGAGTAAATAGAGGAAAAAATCGATATTTCCCTAAAACTATCCGTTTCCGGTCCTTTTTTCGGTAATTTCGTCCTAATATTAGAAAAAAAAACAAGTTAATTGAGGAAAAAATAGAAATTTCGCTAAAATTATCCGTTTTCGTCCCTATTTTCGGTAATTTCGACATAAATGAGGAAAAAAAACAAGTATATTGATGAAAAAAATAAAAATCTCGCTAAAATTATCCATTTTCGTCCCTTTATTCGGTAATTTCGTCAAAAAATGAGGAAAAAAACGAGTAAATTGAGGAAAAAAATAAAAATTCGCTAAAATTATCCGTTTTCGTCCCTTTTTTCGGTAATTTCGTCATAAAATGAGGAAAAAAACGAGTAAAAAGAGGAAAAATAGATATTTCTCTAAAGTTATCCTTTTTTTACCCTTTTTTTGGAAATTTCGTGATAAAATGAGGAAAAAAAACGAGTAAATAGAGGAAATATAGAAATTTCGCTAAAATTATCCGTTTTCGTCGCTTTTTTCGGTAATTTCGCTTTAAAATTAGGAAACAAACGAATATACAGAGGAAAGAATCGATATTTCCCTAAAATTATCCGTTTTCGTCCATTTTTTCGGTAATTTCGCCATAAAATGAGGAAAAAAACGAGTAAATTGAGGATTAAAATAAACATTTCTCTAAAATTATCCGTTTTCGTCTATTTTTTCGGTAATTTCGTCAAAAAATGAGGAAAAAAAACGAGTAAATAGAGGAAAAAAATATAAATTTCGCTAAAATTATCCGTTTTCGTACCTTTTTTGGGTAATTTCGTCATAAAATGAGGAAAAAGTCGAGTAAATAGAGGAAAAAAATAGAAATTTCGCTAAAATTATACGTTTTCGTCCCTTGTTTTGGTAATTTCGTCTTAAAATGTGGAAAAAAAGTCGAGTAAATTGAGGAAAAAAATAAAAATTTCGCTAAAATTATCCGCTCTCGTCCCTTTTTTCGGTAATTTCGTAAAAAAATGAGGAAAAAACAAGTAAAAAGAGGAAAAAATAGATATTTCGATAAAATTATCCGTTTTTTACCCTTTTTTTGGTAATTTCGTCTTAAAATGAGGAAAAAAAACGAGTAAATAGAGGAAAAAATAGAAATTTCGCTAAAATTATCCGTTTTCGTCGCTTTTTTCGGTAATTTCGTTTTAAAATTAGGAAACAAACGAATAAACAGAGGAAAGAATCGATATTTCCATAAAATTATCTGTTTCGTCCATTTTTTCTGTAATTTCGCCATAAAATGAGGAAAAAACGAGTAAATTGAGGATTAAAATAAACATTTCTCTAAAATTATCCGTTTTCGTCTATTTTTTCGGTAATTTCGTCAAAAAATTAGGAAAAAAAACGAGTAAATAGAGGAAAAAAATATAAATATCGCTAAAATTATCCGTTTTCGTCCCTTTTTTTGGTAATTTCGTCTTAAAATGTGGAAAAAAAGACGAGTAAATTGAGGAAAAAAATAGAAATTTCGCTAAAATTATCCGTTAACGTTGCTTTTTTCGGTAATTTTGTCATAAAATGAGGAAAAAAACGAGTAAATAGAAGGAAAAAAATGGATATTTCCCTAAAATTATCCGTTTTCGTCCCTTCTTTCGGTATTTCGTCAGAAAATTAGGAAAAAAAAACAAGTAAATTGAGGAAAAAAATAAAAATTTCGCTATTACTATCCGTTTTCGTCCCTTTTTTTGGTAATTTCGTCTTAAAATGTGGAAAAAAAGACGAGTAAATTGAGGAAAAAAATAAAAATTTCGCTAAAATTATCCGCTCTCGTCCCTTTTTTCGGTAATTTCGTCAAAAAATGAGGAAAAAACGAGTAAAAAGAGGAAAAAATAGATATTTCGCTAAAATTATCCGTTTTTTACCCTTTTTTTGGTAATTTCGTGATAAAATGAGGGAAAAAAACGAGTAAATAGAGGAAAAAATAGAAATTTTGCTAAAATTATCCGTTTTCGTCCCTATTTTCGGTAATTTCGTCATAAATGAGGAAAAAAAACGAGTATATTGATGAAAGAAATTGAAGTTTCGCTAAAATTATCCGTTTTCGTTTATTTTTTTCGTTAATTTTGTCATAAAATGAAGAATAAAACGAGTAAATAGAGATAAAAATCGATATTTCCCTAAAATGTTCCGTTTCCGGTCCTTTTTTCGGTAATTTCGTCCTAATATTAAAAAAAAAAACATGTAAATTGAGGAAAAAATAGAAATTTCGCTAAAATTATCTGTTTTCGTCCCTATTTTCGGTAATTTCGACATAAATGAGGAAAAAAAACAAGTATATTGATGAAAAAAATAAAAATCTCGCTAAAATTATCCATTTTCGTCCCTTTTTTCGGTAATTTCGTCAAAAAATGAGGAAAAAAAGAGTAAAAAGAGGAAAAAATAGATATTTCGCTAAAGTTATCCGTTTTTTACCCTTTTTTTAGAAATTTCGTGATAAAATGAGGAAAAAAAACGAGTAAATAGAGGAAATATAGAAATTTCGCTAAAATTATCCGTTTTCGTCGCTTTTTTCGGTAATTTCGTTTTAAAATTAGGAAACAAACGAATATACAGAGGAAAGAATCGATATTTCCCTAAAATTATCCGTTTTCGTCCATTTTTTCGGTAATTTCGCCATAAAATGAGGAAAAAAACGAGTAAATTGAGGAAAAAATAAAAATTTCACTAAAATTATTCGTTTTCGTCCCTTTTTCCGGTAATTTCGTCATATAATGAGGAAAAAAACGAGCAAATTGAGGAAAATAATAGAATTTTCGATAAAATTATCCGTTTTCGTCCCTTTTTTCGGTAATTTCTTCCTAAAATGAGGAAGAAAAACGAGTAAATTGAGGAAACAAATAAAAATTTCGCTAAAATTATCCCTTTTCGTCCCTTTTTTCGGGAATTGCGTAATAAAATGAGGAAAAAAAACGAGTAAAGTGAGGAAAAAAATAAAAATTTTGCTAAAATTACCCGTTTTCGTCCCTTTTTGGGTAATTTCGTCATAAAATGAGGAAAAAGACGAGTAAATAGAGGAAAAAAATAGAAATTTCGCTAAAATTATCCGTTTTCGTCCCTTTTTTTTAGGTAATTTCGTCAAAAAATGAGGAAAAAAACGAGTAAATTGAGGAAAAAAATAATAATTTCGCTAAAATTATCCGTTTTCGTCCCTTTTTTCGGTAATTTCGTCAAAAAATGAGGAAAAAAAATGATTAAGTTGAGGAAAAAATAAAAATTTCCCTAAAATTATCCTTTTTCGTCCCTTTTTTTGGTAATTTCGTCATAAAATGAGGAAAAAAAACGAGTAAAAAGAGGAAAAAATAGTTATGTCGCTAAAATTATCAGTTTTTTACCCTTTTTTTGGTAATTTCGTCATAAAATGAGGAAAAAAAAACGAGTAAATAGAGGAAAAAATAGAAATTTCGCTAAAATTATCCGTTTTCGTCGCTTTTTTCGGTAATTTCGTTTTAAAATTAGGAAACAAACGAATAAACAGAGGAAAGAATCGATATTTCCATAAAATTATCTGTTTCGTCCATTTTTTCGGTAATTTCGCCATAAAATGAGGAAAAAAACGAGTAAATTGAGGATGATAATAAACATTTCTCTAAAATTATCCGTTTTCGTCTATTTTTTCGGTAATTTCGTCAAAAAATGAGGAAAAAAAACGAGTAAATAGAGGAAAAAAATAGAAATTTCGCTAAAATTATCCGTTTTCGTCCCCTTTTTCGGTAATTTCGTCATAAAATGACTAAAAAAATACGAGTAAATTGAGGAAAAAAATTGAGATTTCGCTAAAATTATCCGTTTTCGTTTATTTTTTTCGTTAATTTTGTGATAAAATGAGGAAAAAAACGAGTAAATAGAGAAAAAAATCGATATTTCCCTAAAATTATCCGTTTTCGTCCCTTTTTTCGGTAATTTCGTCCTAATATTATAAAAAAAACGTGTAAATTGAGGAAAAAAATAAAAATTTCGCTAAAATTATCCGTTTTCGTCCCTTTTTTGGTAATTTCGTCTTAAAATGTGGAAAAAAAGACGAGTAAATTGAGGAAAAAAATAAAAATTTTGCTAAAATTATCCGTTTTCGTCCCTTTTTTCGGTAATTTCGTCATAAAATGAGGAAAAAACGAGTAAAAAGAGGAAAAATAGATATTTCGCTAAAATTATCCATTTTTTACCCTTTTTTTGGTAATTTCGTGATAAAATGAGGAAAAAAAACGAGTAAATAGAGGAAAAAATAGAAATTTCGCTAAAATTATCCGTTTTCGTCCCTATTTTCGGTAATTTCGTCATAAATGAGGAAAAAAAACGAGTATATTGATGAAAAAAATTGAAGTTTCGCTAAAATTATCCGTTTTCGTTTATTTTTTTCGTTAATTTTGTCATAAAATGAGGAATAAAACGAGTAAATAGAGGAAAAAATCGATATTTCCCTAAAACTATCCGTTTCCGGTCCTTTTTTCGGTAATTTCGTCCTAATATTAGAAAAAAAAACAAGTTAATTGAGGAAAAAATAGAAATTTCGCTAAAATTATCCGTTTTCGTCCCTATTTTCGGTAATTTCGACATAAATGAGGAAAAAAAACAAGTATATTGATGAAAAAAATAAAAATCTCGCTAAAATTATCCATTTTCGTCCCTTTATTCGGTAATTTCGTCAAAAAATGAGGAAAAAAACGAGTAAATTGAGGAAAAAAATAAAAATTCGCTAAAATTATCCGTTTTCGTCCCTTTTTTCGGTAATTTCGTCATAAAATGAGGAAAAAAACGAGTAAAAAGAGGAAAAATAGATATTTCTCTAAAGTTATCCGTTTTTTACCCTTTTTTTGGAAATTTCGTGATAAAATGAGGAAAAAAACGAGTAAATAGAGGAAATATAGAAATTTCGCTAAAATTATCCGTTTTCGTCGCTTTTTTCGGTAATTTCGTTTTAAAATTAGGAAACAAACGAATATACAGAGGAAAGAATCGATATTTCCCTAAAATTATCCGTTTTCGTCCATTTTTTCGGTAATTTCGCCATAAAATGAGGAAAAAAACGAGTAAATTGAGGATTAAAATAAACATTTCTCTAAAATTATCCGTTTTCGTCTATTTTTTCGGTAATTTCGTCAAAAAATGAGGAAAAAAAACGAGTAAATAGAGGAAAAAAATATAAATTTCGCTAAAATTATCCGTTTTCGTACCTTTTTTGGGTAATTTCGTCATAAAATGAGGAAAAAGTCGAGTAAATAGAGGAAAAAAATAGAAATTTCGCTAAAATTATACGTTTTCGTCCCTTGTTTTGGTAATTTCGTCTTAAAATGTGGAAAAAAAGTCGAGTAAATTGAGGAAAAAAATAAAAATTTCGCTAAAATTATCCGCTCTCGTCCCTTTTTTCGGTAATTTCGTAAAAAAATGAGGAAAAAACGAGTAAAAAGAGGAAAAAATAGATATTTCGATAAAATTATCCGTTTTTTACCCTTTTTTTGGTAATTTCGTCTTAAAATGAGGAAAAAAAACGAGTAAATAGAGGAAAAAATAGAAATTTCGCTAAAATTATCCGTTTTCGTCGCTTTTTTCGGTAATTTCGTTTTAAAATTAGGAAAAAAACGAATAAACAGAGGAAAGAATCGATATTTCCATAAAATTATCTGTTTCGTTTATTTTTTCTGTAATTTCGCCATAAAATGAGGAAAAAACGAGTAAATTGAGGATTAAAATAAACATTTCTCTAAAATTATCCGTTTTCGTCTATTTTTTCGGTAATTTCGTCAAAAAATTAGGAAAAAAAACGAGTAAATAGAGGAAAAAAATATAAATATCGCTAAAATTATCCGTTTTCGTCCCTTTTTTTGGTAATTTCGTCTTAAAATGTGGAAAAAAAGACGAGTAAATTGAGGAAAAAAATAAAAATTTCGCTAAAATTATCCGTTAACGTTGCTTTTTTCGGTAATTTTGTCATAAAATGAGGAAAAAAACGAGTAAATAGAAGGAAAAAAATGGATATTTCCCTAAAATTATCCGTTTTCGTCCCTTCTTTCGGTATTTCGTCAGAAAATTAGGAAAAAAAAACAAGTAAATTGAGGAAAAAAATAAAAATTTCGCTATTACTATCCGTTTTCGTCCCTTTTTTTGGTAATTTCGTCTTAAAATGTGGAAAAAAAGACGAGTAAATTGAGGAAAAAAATAAAAATTTCGCTAAAATTATCCGCTCTCGTCCCTTTTTTCGGTAATTTCGTCAAAAAATGAGGAAAAAACGAGTAAAAAGAGGAAAAAATAGATATTTCGCTAAAATTATCCGTTTTTTACCCTTTTTTTGGTAATTTCGTGATAAAATGAGGGAAAAAAACGAGTAAATAGAGGAAAAAATAGAAATTTTGCTAAAATTATCCGTTTTCGTCCCTATTTTCGGTAATTTCGTCATAAATGAGGAAAAAAAACGAGTATATTGATGAAAGAAATTGAAGTTTCGCTAAAATTATCCGTTTTCGTTTATTTTTTTCGTTAATTTTGTCATAAAATGAAGAATAAAACGAGTAAATAGAGATAAAAATCGATATTTCCCTAAAATTTTCCGTTTCCGGTCCTTTTTTCGGTAATTTCGTCCTAATATTAGAAAAAAAAAAAACAAGTAAATTGAGGAAAAAATAGAAATTTCGCTAAAATTATCTGTTTTCGTCCCTATTTTCGGTAATTTCGTCAAAAAATGAGGAAAAAACGAGTAAAAAGAGGAAAAAATAGATATTTCGCTAAAGTTATCCGTTTTTTACCCTTTTTTTAGAAATTTCGTGATAAAATGAGGAAAAAAAACGAGTAAATAGAGGAAATATAGAAATTTCGCTAAAATTATCCGTTTTCGTCGCTTTTTTCGGTAATTTCGTTTTAAAATTAGGAAACAAACGAATATACAGAGGAAAGAATCGATATTTCCCTAAAATTATCCGTTTTCGTCCATTTTTTCGGTAATTTCGCCATAAAATGAGGAAAAAAACGAGTAAATTGAGGAAAAAATAAAAATTTCACTAAAATTATTCGTTTTCGTCCCTTTTTCCGGTAATTTCGTCATATAATGAGGAAAAAAACGAGCAAATTGAGGAAAATAATAGAATCTTCGCTAAAATTATCCGTTTTCGTCCCTTTTTTCGGTAATTTTTTCCTAAAATGAGGAAGAAAAACGAGTAAATTGAGGAAACAAATAAAAATTTCGCTAAAATTATCCCTTTTCGTCCCTTTTTTCGGGAATTGCGTAATAAAATGAGGAAGAAAAACGAGTAAAGTGGGGAAAAAAATAAAAATTTTGCTAAAATTACCCGTTATCGTCCCTTTTTGGGTAATTTCGTCATAAAATGAGGAAAAAGTCGAGTAAATAGAGGAAAAAAATAGAAATTTCGCTAAAATTATCCGTTTTCGTCCCTTTTTTTTAGGTAATTTCGTCAAAAAATGAGGAAAAAAACGAGTAAATTGAGGAAAAAAATAATAATTTCGCTAAAATTATCCGTTTTTGTCCCTTTTTTCGGTAATTTCGTCAAAAAATGAAAAAAAAAAATGATTAAGTTGAGGAAAAAATAAAAATTTCCCTAAAATTATCCTTTTTCGTCCCTTTTTTCGGTAATTTCGTCCTAATATTATAAAAAAAACGTGTAAATTGAGAAAAAAAATAAAAATTTCGCTAAAATTATCCGTTTTCGTCGCTTTTTTCGGTAATTTCGTTTTAAAATTAGGAAACAAACGAATAAACAGAGGAAAGAATCGATATTTCCATAAAATTATCTGTTTCGTCCATTTTTTCGGTAATTTCGCCATAAAATGAGGAAAAAAACGAGTAAATTGAGGATTAAAATAAACATTTCTCTAAAATTATCCGTTTTCGTCTATTTTTTCGGTAATTTCGTCAAAAAATGAGGAAAAAAAACGAGTAAATAGAGGAAAAAAATAGAAATTTCGCTAAAATTATCCGTTTTCGTCCCCTTTTTCGGTAATTTCGTCATAAAATGACTAAAAAAATACGAGTAAATTGAGGAAAAAAATTGAGATTTCGCTAAAATTATCCGTTTTCGTTTATTTTTTTCGTTAATTTTGTCATAAAATGAGGAAAAAAACGAGTAAATAGAGAAAAAAATCGATATTTCCCTAAAATTATCCGTTTTCGTCCCTTTTTTCGGTAATTTCGTCCTAATATTATAAAAAAAACGTGTAAATTGAGAAAAAAAATAAAAATTTCGCTAAAATTATCCGTTTTCGTCCCGTTTTTGGTAATTTCGTCTTAAAATGTGGAAAAAAAGACGAGTAAATTGAGGAAAAAAATAAAAATTTCGCTAAAATTATCCGTTTTCGTCCCTTTTTTCGGTAATTTCGTCATAAAATGAGGAAAAAACGAGTAAAAAGAGGAAAAAATAGATATTTCGCTAAAATTATCCATTTTTTACCCTTTTTTTGGTAATTTCGTGATAAAATGAGGAAAAAAAACGAGTAAATAGAGGAAAAAATAGAAATTTCGCAAAAATTATCCGTTTTCGTCCCTATTTTCGGTAATTTCGTCATAAATGAGGAAAAAAAACGAGTATATTGATGAAAGAAATTGAAGTTTCGCTAAAATTATCCGTTTTCGTTTATTTTTTTCGTTAATTTTGTCATAAAATGAAGAATAAAACGAGTAAATAGAGATAAAAATCGATATTTCCCTAAAATTTTCCGTTTCCGATCCTTTTTTCGGTAATTTCGTCCTAATATTAGAAAAAAAAAAACAAGTAAATTGAGGAAAAAATAGAAATTTCGCTAAAATTATCTGTTTTCGTCCCTATTTTCGGTAATTTCGACATAAATGAGGAAAAAAAACAAGTATATTGATGAAAAAAATAAAAATCTCGCTAAAATTATCCATTTTCGTCCCTTTTTTCGGTAATTTCGTCAAAAAATGAGGAAAAAACGAGTAAAAAGAGGAAAAAATAGATATTTCGCTAAAGTTATCCGTTTTTTACCCTTTTTTTAGAAATTTCGTGATAAAATGAGGAAAAAAAACGAGTAAATAGAGGAAATATAGAAATTTCGCTAAAATTATCCGTTTTCGTCGCTTTTTTCGGTAATTTCGTTTTAAAATTAGGAAACAAACGAATATACAGAGGAAAGAATCGATATTTCCCTAAAATTATCCGTTTTCGTCCATTTTTTCGGTAATTTCGCCATAAAATGAGGAAAAAACGGAGTAAATTGAGGAAAAAATAAAAATTTCACTAAAATTATTCGTTTTCGTCCCTTTTTCCGGTAATTTCGTCATATAATGAGGAAAAAAACGAGCAAATTGAGGAAAATAATAGAATTTTCGCTAAAATTATCCGTTTTCGTCCCTTTTTTCGGTAATTTCTTCCTAAAATGAGGAAGAAAAACGAGTAAATTGAGGAAACAAATAAAAATTTCGCTAAAATTATCCCTTTTCGTCCCTTTTTTCGGGAATTGCGTAATAAAATGAGGAAAAAAAACGAGTAAAGTGAGGAAAAAAATAAAAATTTTGCTAAAATTACCCGTTTTCGTCCCTTTTTGGGTAATTTCGTCATAAAATGAGGAAAAAGACGAGTAAATAGAGGAAAAAAATAGAAATTTCGCTAAAATTATCCGTTTTCGTCCCTTTTTTTTAGGTAATTTCGTCAAAAAATGAGGAAAAAAACGAGTAAATTGAGGAAAAAAATAATAATTTCGCTAAAATTATCCGTTTTCGTCCCTTTTTTCGGTAATTTCGTCAAAAAATGAGGAAAAAAAATGATTAAGTTGAGGAAAAAATAAAAATTTCCCTAAAATTATCCTTTTTCGTCCCTTTTTTCGGTAATTTCGTCATAAAATGAGGAAAAAAAACGAGTAAAAAGAGGAAAAAATAGTTATGTCGCTAAAATTATCAGTTTTTTACCCTTTTTTTGGTAATTTCGTCATAAAATGAGGAAAAAAAACGAGTAAATAGAGGAAAAAATAGAAATTTCGCTAAAATTATCCGTTTTCGTCGCTTTTTTCGGTAATTTCGTTTTAAAATTAGGAAACAAACGAATAAACAGAGGAAAGAATCGATATTTCCATAAAGTTATCTGTTTCGTCCATTTTTTCGGTAATTTCGCCATAAAATGAGGAAAAAAACGAGTAAATTGAGGATTAAAATAAACATTTCTCTAAAATTATCCGTTTTCGTCTATTTTTTCGGTAATTTCGTCAAAAAATGAGGAAAAAAAACGAGTAAATAGAGGAAAAAAATAGAAATTTCGCTAAAATTATCCGTTTTCGTCCCCTTTTTCGGTAATTTCGTCATAAAATGACTAAAAAAATACGAGTAAATTGAGGAAAAAAATTGAGATTTCGCTAAAATTATCCGTTTTCGTTAATTTTTTTCGTTAATTTTGTCATAAAATGAGGAAAAAAACGAGTAAATAGAGAAAAAAATCGATATTTCCCTAAAATTATCCGTTTTCGTCCCTTTTTTCGGTAATTTCGTCCTAATATTATAAAAAAAACGTGTAAATTGAGGAAAAAAATAAAAATTTCGCTAAAATTATCCGTTTTCGTCCCTTTTTTGGTAATTTCGTCTTAAAATGTGGAAAAAAAGACGAGTAAATTGAGGAAAAAAATAAAAATTTCGCTAAAATTATCCGTTTTCGTCCCTTTTTTCGGTAATTTCGTCATAAAATGAGGAAAAAACGAGTAAAAAGAGGAAAAATAGATATTTCGCTAAAATTATCCATTTTTTGCCCTTTTTTTGGTAATTTCGTGATAAAATGAGGAAAAAAAACGAGTAAATAGAGGAAAAAATAGAAATTTCGCTAAAATTATCCGTTTTCGTCCCTATTTTTGGTAATTTCGTCATAAATGAGGAAAAAAAACGAGTATATTGATGAAAAAAATTGAAGTTTCGCTAAAATTATCCGTTTTCGTTTATTTTTTTCGTTAATTTTGTCATAAAATGAGGAATAAAACGAGTAAATAGAGGAAAAAATCGATATTTCCCTAAAATTATCCGTTTCCGGTCCTTTTTTCGGTAATTTCGTCCTAATATTAGAAAAAAAAAACAAGTTAATTGAGGAAAAAATAGAAATTTCGCTAAAATTATCCGTTTTCGTCCCTATTTTCGGTAATTTCGACATAAATGAGGAAAAAAAACAAGTATATTGATGAAAAAAAAAAATCTCGCTAAAATTATCCATTTTCGTCCCTTTTTTCGGTAATTTCGTCAAAAAATGAAGAAAAAAACGAGTAAATTCAGGAAAAAAATAAAAATTCGGTAAAATTATCCGTTTTCGTCCCTTTTTTCGGTAATTTCGTCATAAAATGAGGAAAAAAACGAGTAAAAAGAGGAAAAATAGATATTTCTCTAAAGTTATCCGTTTTTTACCCTTTTTTTGGAAATTTCGTGATAAAATGAGGAAAAAAAACGAGTAAATAGAGGAAATATAGAAATTTCGCTAAAATTATCCGTTTTCGTCGCTTTTTTCGGTAATTTCGTTTTAAAATTAGGAAACAAACGAATATACAGAGGAAAGAATCGATATTTCCCTAAAATTATCCGTTTTCGTCCATTTTTTCGGTAATTTCGCCATAAAATGAGGAAAAAAACGAGTAAATTGAGGATTAAAATAAACATTTCTTTAAAATTATCCGTTTTCGTCTATTTTTTCGGTAATTTCGTCAAAAAATGAGGAAAAAAAACGAGTAAATAGAGGAAAAAAATATAAATTTCGCTAAAATTATCCGTTTTCGTACCTTTTTTGGGTAATTTCGTCATAAAATGAGGAAAAAGTCGAGTAAATAGAGGAAAAAAATAGAAATTTCGCTAAAATTATACGTTTTCGTCCCTTGTTTTGGTAATTTCGTCTTAAAATGTGGAAAAAAAGTCGAGTAAATTGAGGAAAAAAATAAAAATTTCGCTAAAATTATCCGCTCTCGTCCCTTTTTTCGGTAATTTCGTAAAAAAATGAGGAAAAACGAGTAAAAAGAGGAAAAAATAGATATTTCGATAAAATTATCCGTTTTTTACCCTTTTTTTGGTAATTTCGTCTTAAAATGAGGAAAAAAAAACGAGTAAATAGAGGAAAAAATAGAAATTTCGCTAAAATTATCCGTTTTCGTCGCTTTTTTCGGTAATTTCGTTTTAAAATTAGGAAACAAACGAATAAACAGAGGATAGAATCGATATTTCCATAAAATTATCTGTTTCGTCCATTTTTTCTGTAATTTCGCCATAAAATGAGGAAAAAACGAGTAAATTGAGGATTAAAATAAACATTTCTCTAAAATTATCCGTTTTCGTCTATTTTTTCGGTAATTTCGTCAAAAAATTAGGAAAAAAAACGAGTAAATAGAGGAAAAAAATATAAATATCGCTAAAATTATCCGTTTTCGTCCCTTTTTTTGGTAATTTCGTCTTAAAATGTGGAAAAAAAGACGAGTAAATTGAGGAAAAAAATAAAAATTTCGCTAAAATTATCCGTTAACGTTGCTTTTTTCGGTAATTTTGTCATAAAATGAGGAAAAAAACGAGTAAATAGAAGGAAAAAAATGGATATTTCCCTAAAATTATCCGTTTTCGTCCCTTCTTTCGGTATTTCGTCAGAAAATTAGGAAAAAAAAACAAGTAAATTGAGGAAAAAAATAAAAATTTCGCTATTACTATCCGTTTTCGTCCCTTTTTTTGGTAATTTCGTCTTAAAATGTGGAAAAAAAGACGAGTAAATTGAGGAAAAAAATAAAAATTTCGCTAAAATTATCCGCTCTCGTCCCTTTTTTCGGTAATTTCGTCAAAAAATGAGGAAAAAACGAGTAAAAAGAGGAAAAAATAGATATTTCGCTAAAGTTATCCGTTTTTTACCCTTTTTTTAGAAATTTCGTGATAAAATGAGGAAAAAAAACGAGTAAATAGAGGAAATATAGAAATTTCGCTAAAATTATCCGTTTTCGTCGCTTTTTTCGGTAATTTCGTTTTAAAATTAGGAAACAAACGAATATACAGAGGAAAGAATCGATATTTCCCTAAAATTATCCGTTTTCGTCCATTTTTTCGGTAATTTCGCCATAAAATGAGGAAAAAAACGAGTAAATTGAGGAAAAAATAAAGATTTCACTAAAATTATTCGTTTTCGTCCCTTTTTCCGGTAATTTCGTCATATAATGAGGAAAAAAACGAGCAAATTGAGGAAAATAATAGAATCTTCGCTAAAATTATCCGTTTTCGTCCCTTTTTTCGGTAATTTCTTCCTAAAATGAGGAAGAAAAACGAGTAAATTGAGGAAACAAATAAAAATTTCGCTAAAATTATCCCTTTTCGTCCCTTTTTTCGGGAATTGCGTAATAAAATGAGGAAGAAAAACGAGTAAAGTGGGGAAAAAAATAAAAATTTTGCTAAAATTACCCGTTTTCGTCCCTTTTTGGGTAATTTCGTCATAAAATGAGGAAAAAGTCGAGTAAATAGAGGAAAAAAATAGAAATTTCGCTAAAATTATCCGTTTTCGTCCCTTTTTTTTAGGTAATTTCGTCAAAAAATGAGGAAAAAAACGAGTAAATTGAGGAAAAAAATAATAATTTCGCTAAAATTATCCGTTTTCGTCCCTTTTTTCGGTAATTTCGTCAAAAAATGAAAAAAAAAAATGATTAAGTTGAGGAAAAAATAAAAATTTCCCTAAAATTATCCTTTTTCGTCCCTTTTTTCGGTAATTTCGTCCTAACATTATAAAAAAAACGTGTAAATTGAGAAAAAAAATAAAAATTTCGCTAAAATTATCCGTTTTCGTCGCTTTTTTCGGTAATTTCGTTTTAAAATTAGGAAACAAACGAATAAACAGA
This sequence comes from Sympetrum striolatum, assembly GCA_947579665.1. Classification (NCBI taxonomy): domain Eukaryota; kingdom Metazoa; phylum Arthropoda; class Insecta; order Odonata; family Libellulidae; genus Sympetrum; species Sympetrum striolatum. The sequence continues at coordinate 116,981,231 of OX388341.1, forward strand.
GGAAAGAATCGATATTTCCATAAAATTATCTGTTTCGTCCATTTTTTCGGTAATTTCGCCATAAAATGAGGAAAAAAACGAGTAAATTGAGGATTAAAATAAACATTTCTCTAAAATTATCCGTTTTCGTCTATTTTTTCGGTAATTTCGTCAAAAAATGAGGAAAAAAAACGAGTAAATAGAGGAAAAAAATAGAAATTTCGCTAAAATTATCCGTTTTCGTCCCCTTTTTTGGTAATTTCGTCATAAAATGACTAAAAAAATACGAGTAAATTGAGGAAAAAAATTGAGATTTCGCTAAAATTATCCGTTTTCGTTTATTTTTTTCGTTAATTTTGTCATAAAATGAGGAAAAAAAAGAGTAAATAGAGAAAAAAATCGATATTTCCCTAAAATTATCCGTTTTCGTCCCTTTTTTCGGTAATTTCGTCCTAATATTATAAAAAAAACGTGTAAATTGAGAAAAAAAATAAAAATTTCGCTAAAATTATCCGTTTTCGTCCCGTTTTTGGTAATTTCGTCTTAAAATGTGGAAAAAAAGACGAGTAAATTGAGGAAAAAAATAAAAATTTCGCTAAAATTATCCGTTTTCGTCCCTTTTTTCGGTAATTTCGTCATAAAATGAGGAAAAAACGAGTAAAAAGAGGAAAAAATAGATATTTCGCTAAAATTATCCATTTTTTACCCTTTTTTTGGTAATTTCGTGATAAAATGAGGAAAAAAAACGAGTAAATAGAGGAAAAAATAGAAATTTCGCAAAAATTATCCGTTTTCGTCCCTATTTTCGGTAATTTCGTCATAAATGAGGAAAAAAAACGAGTATATTGATGAAAGAAATTGAAGTTTCGCTAAAATTATCCGTTTTCGTTTATTTTTTTCGTTAATTTTGTCATAAAATGAAGAATAAAACGAGTAAATAGAGATAAAAATCGATATTTCCCTAAAATTTTCCGTTTCCGATCCTTTTTTCGGTAATTTCGTCCTAATATTAGAAAAAAAAAACAAGTAAATTGAGGAAAAAATAGAAATTTCGCTAAAATTATCTGTTTTCGTCCCTATTTTCGGTAATTTCGACATAAATGAGGAAAAAAAAACAAGTATATTGATGAAAAAAATAAAAATCTCGCTAAAATTATCCATTTTCGTCCCTTTTTTCGGTAATTTCGTCAAAAAATGAGGAAAAAACGAGTAAAAAGAGGAAAAAATAGATATTTCGCTAAAGTTATCCGTTTTTTACCCTTTTTTTAGAAATTTCGTGATAAAATGAGGAAAAAAAACGAGTAAATAGAGGAAATATAGAAATTTCGCTAAAATTATCCGTTTTCGTCGCTTTTTTCGGTAATTTCGTTTTAAAATTAGGAAACAAACGAATATACAGAGGAAAGAATCGATATTTCCCTAAAATTATCCGTTTTCGTCCATTTTTTCGGTAATTTCGCCATAAAATGAGGAAAAAAACGAGTAAATTGAGGAAAAAATAAAAATTTCACTAAAATTATTCGTTTTCGTCCCTTTTTCCGGTAATTTCGTCATATAATGAGGAAAAAAACGAGCAAATTGAGGAAAATAATAGAATTTTCGCTAAAATTATCCGTTTTCGTCCCTTTTTTCGGTAATTTCTTCCTAAAATGAGGAAGAAAAACGAGTAAATTGAGGAAACAAATAAAAATTTCGCTAAAATTATCCCTTTTCGTCCCTTTTTTCGGGAATTGCGTAATAAAATGAGGAAAAAAAACGAGTAAAGTGAGGAAAAAAATAAAAATTTTGCTAAAATTACCCGTTTTCGTCCCTTTTTGGGTAATTTCGTCATAAAATGAGGAAAAAGACGAGTAAATAGAGGAAAAAAATAGAAATTTCGCTAAAATTATCCGTTTTCGTCCCTTTTTTTTAGGTAATTTCGTCAAAAAATGAGGAAAAAAACGAGTAAATTGAGGAAAAAAATAATAATTTCGCTAAAATTATCCGTTTTCGTCCCTTTTTTCGGTAATTTCGTCAAAAAATGAGGAAAAAAAATGATTAAGTTGAGGAAAAAATAAAAATTTCCCTAAAATTATCCTTTTTCGTCCCTTTTTTCGGTAATTTCGTCATAAAATGAGGAAAAAAAACGAGTAAAAAGAGGAAAAAATAGTTATGTCGCTAAAATTATCAGTTTTTTACCCTTTTTTTGGTAATTTCGTCATAAAATGAGGAAAAAAAACGAGTAAATAGAGGAAAAAATAGAAATTTCGCTAAAATTATCCGTTTTCGTCGCTTTTTTCGGTAATTTCGTTTTAAAATTAGGAAACAAACGAATAAACAGAGGAAAGAATCGATATTTCCATAAAGTTATCTGTTTCGTCCATTTTTTCGGTAATTTCGCCATAAAATGAGGAAAAAAACGAGTAAATTGAGGATTAAAATAAACATTTCTCTAAAATTATCCGTTTTCGTCTATTTTTTCGGTAATTTCGTCAAAAAATGAGGAAAAAAAACGAGTAAATAGAGGAAAAAAATAGAAATTTCGCTAAAATTATCCGTTTTCGTCCCCTTTTTCGGTAATTTCGTCATAAAATGACTAAAAAAATACGAGTAAATTGAGGAAAAAAATTGAGATTTCGCTAAAATTATCCGTTTTCGTTAATTTTTTTCGTTAATTTTGTCATAAAATGAGGAAAAAAACGAGTAAATAGAGAAAAAAATCGATATTTCCCTAAAATTATCCGTTTTCGTCCCTTTTTTCGGTAATTTCGTCCTAATATTATAAAAAAAACGTGTAAATTGAGGAAAAAAATAAAAATTTCGCTAAAATTATCCGTTTTCGTCCCTTTTTTGGTAATTTCGTCTTAAAATGTGGAAAAAAAGACGAGTAAATTGAGGAAAAAAATAAAAATTTCGCTAAAATTATCCGTTTTCGTCCCTTTTTTCGGTAATTTCGTCATAAAATGAGGAAAAAACGAGTAAAAAGAGGAAAAATAGATATTTCGCTAAAATTATCCATTTTTTACCCTTTTTTTGGTAATTTCGTGATAAAATGAGGAAAAAAAACGAGTAAATAGAGGAAAAAATAGAAATTTCGCTAAAATTATCCGTTTTCGTCCCTATTTTTGGTAATTTCGTCATAAATGAGGAAAAAAAACGAGTATATTGATGAAAAAAATTGAAGTTTCGCTAAAATTATCCGTTTTCGTTTATTTTTTTCGTTAATTTTGTCATAAAATGAGGAATAAAACGAGTAAATAGAGGAAAAAATCGATATTTCCCTAAAATTATCCGTTTCCGGTCCTTTTTTCGGTAATTTCGTCCTAATATTAGAAAAAAAAAACAAGTTAATTGAGGAAAAAATAGAAATTTCGCTAAAATTATCCGTTTTCGTCCCTATTTTCGGTAATTTCGACATAAATGAGGAAAAAAAACAAGTATATTGATGAAAAAAAAAAATCTCGCTAAAATTATCCATTTTCGTCCCTTTTTTCGGTAATTTCGTCAAAAAATGAAGAAAAAAACGAGTAAATTCAGGAAAAAAATAAAAATTCGGTAAAATTATCCGTTTTCGTCCCTTTTTTCGGTAATTTCGTCATAAAATGAGGAAAAAAACGAGTAAAAAGAGGAAAAATAGATATTTCTCTAAAGTTATCCGTTTTTTACCCTTTTTTTGGAAATTTCGTGATAAAATGAGGAAAAAAAACGAGTAAATAGAGGAAATATAGAAATTTCGCTAAAATTATCCGTTTTCGTCGCTTTTTTCGGTAATTTCGTTTTAAAATTAGGAAACAAACGAATATACAGAGGAAAGAATCGATATTTCCCTAAAATTATCCGTTTTCGTCCATTTTTTCGGTAATTTCGCCATAAAATGAGGAAAAAAACGAGTAAATTGAGGATTAAAATAAACATTTCTTTAAAATTATCCGTTTTCGTCTATTTTTTCGGTAATTTCGTCAAAAAATGAGGAAAAAAAACGAGTAAATAGAGGAAAAAAATATAAATTTCGCTAAAATTATCCGTTTTCGTACCTTTTTTGGGTAATTTCGTCATAAAATGAGGAAAAAGTCGAGTAAATAGAGGAAAAAAATAGAAATTTCGCTAAAATTATACGTTTTCGTCCCTTGTTTTGGTAATTTCGTCTTAAAATGTGGAAAAAAAGTCGAGTAAATTGAGGAAAAAAATAAAAATTTCGCTAAAATTATCCGCTCTCGTCCCTTTTTTCGGTAATTTCGTAAAAAAATGAGGAAAAACGAGTAAAAAGAGGAAAAAATAGATATTTCGATAAAATTATCCGTTTTTTACCCTTTTTTTGGTAATTTCGTCTTAAAATGAGGAAAAAAAACGAGTAAATAGAGGAAAAAATAGAAATTTCGCTAAAATTATCCGTTTTCGTCGCTTTTTTCGGTAATTTCGTTTTAAAATTAGGAAACAAACGAATAAACAGAGGATAGAATCGATATTTCCATAAAATTATCTGTTTCGTCCATTTTTTCTGTAATTTCGCCATAAAATGAGGAAAAAACGAGTAAATTGAGGATTAAAATAAACATTTCTCTAAAATTATCCGTTTTCGTCTATTTTTTCGGTAATTTCGTCAAAAAATTAGGAAAAAAAACGAGTAAATAGAGGAAAAAAATATAAATATCGCTAAAATTATCCGTTTTCGTCCCTTTTTTTGGTAATTTCGTCTTAAAATGTGGAAAAAAAGACGAGTAAATTGAGGAAAAAAATAAAAATTTCGCTAAAATTATCCGTTAACGTTGCTTTTTTCGGTAATTTTGTCATAAAATGAGGAAAAAAACGAGTAAATAGAAGGAAAAAAATGGATATTTCCCTAAAATTATCCGTTTTCGTCCCTTCTTTCGGTATTTCGTCAGAAAATTAGGAAAAAAAAACAAGTAAATTGAGGAAAAAAATAAAAATTTCGCTATTACTATCCGTTTTCGTCCCTTTTTTTGGTAATTTCGTCTTAAAATGTGGAAAAAAAGACGAGTAAATTGAGGAAAAAAATAAAAATTTCGCTAAAATTTTCCGCTCTCGTCCCTTTTTTCGGTAATTTCGTCAAAAAATGAGGAAAAAACGAGTAAAAAGAGGAAAAAATAGATATTTCGCTAAAATTATCCGTTTTTTACCCTTTTTTTGGTAATTTCGTGATAAAATGAGGGAAAAAAACGAGTAAATAGAGGAAAAAATAGACATTTTGCTAAAATTATCCGTTTTCGTCCCTATTTTCGGTAATTTCGTCATAAATGAGGAAAAAAAACGAGTATATTGATGAAAGAAATTGAAGTTTCGCTAAAATTATCCGTTTTCGTTTATTTTTTTCGTTAATTTTGTCATAAAATGAAGAATAAAACGAGTAAATAGAGATAAAAATCGATATTTCCCTAAAATTTTCCGTTTCCGGTCCTTTTTTCGGTAATTTCGTCCTAATATTAGAAAAAAAAAAAAACAAGTAAATTGAGGAAAAAATAGAAATTTCGCTAAAATTATCTGTTTTCGTCCCTATTTTCGGTAATTTCGACATAAATGAGGAAAAAAAACAAGTATATTGATGAAAAAAATAAAAATCTCGCTAAAATTATCCATTTTCGTCCCTTTTTTCGGTAATTTCGTCAAAAAATGAGGAAAAAACGAGTAAAAAGAGGAAAAAATAGATATTTCGCTAAAGTTATCCGTTTTTTACCCTTTTTTTAGAAATTTCGTGATAAAATGAGGAAAAAAAACGAGTAAATAGAGGAAATATAGAAATTTCGCTAAAATTATCCGTTTTCGTCGCTTTTTTCGGTAATTTCGTTTTAAAATTAGGAAACAAACGAATATACAGAGGAAAGAATCGATATTTCCCTAAAATTATCCGTTTTCGTCCATTTTTTCGGTAATTTCGCCATAAAATGAGGAAAAAAACGAGTAAATTGAGGAAAAAATAAAAATTTCACTAAAATTATTCGTTTTCGTCCCTTTTTCCGGTAATTTCGTCATATAATGAGGAAAAAAACGAGCAAATTGAGGAAAATAATAGAATTTTCGCTAAAATTATCCGTTTTCGTCCCTTTTTTCGGTAATTTCTTCCTAAAATGAGGAAGAAAAACGAGTAAATTGAGGAAACAAATAAAAATTTCGCTAAAATTATCCCTTTTCGTCCCTTTTTTCGGGAATTGCGTAATAAAATGAGGAAAAAAAACGAGTAAAGTGGGGAAAAAAATAAAAATTTTGCTAAAATTACCCGTTTTCGTCCCTTTTTGGGTAATTTCGTCATAAAATGAGGAAAAAGTCGAGTAAATAGAGGAAAAAAATAGAAATTTCGCTAAAATTATCCGTTTTCGTCCCTTGTTTTGGTAATTTCGTCTTAAAATGTGGAAAAAAAGTCGAGTAAATTGAGGAAAAAAATAAAAATTTCGCTAAAATTATCCGCTCTCGTCCCTTTTTTCGGTAATTTCGTAAAAAAATGAGGAAAAAACGAGTAAAAAGAGGAAAAAATAGATATTTCGATAAAATTATCCGTTTTTTACCCTTTTTTTGGTAATTTCGTCTTAAAATGAGGAAAAAAAACGAGTAAATAGAGGAAAAAATAGAAATTTCGCTAAAATTATCCGTTTTCGTCGCTTTTTTCGGTAATTTCGTTTTAAAATTAGGAAACAAACGAATAAACAGAGGAAAGAATCGATATTTCCATAAAATTATCTGTTTCGTCCATTTTTTCTGTAATTTCGCCATAAAATGAGGAAAAAACGAGTAAATTGAGGATTAAAATAAACATTTCTCTAAAATTATCCGTTTTCGTCTATTTTTTCGGTAATTTCGTCAAAAAATGAGGAAAAAAAAGGAGTAAATAGAGGAAAAAAATAGAAATTTCGCTAAAATTATCCGTTTTCGTCCCCTTTTTCGGTAATTTCGTCATAAAATGACTAAAAAAATACGAGTAAATTGAGGAAAAAAATTGAGATTTCGCTAAAATTATCCGTTTTCGTTTATTTTTTTCGTTAATTTTGTCATAAAATGAGGAAAAAAACGAGTAAATAGAGAAAAAAATCGATATTTCCCTAAAATTATCCGTTTTCGTCCCTTTTTTCGGTAATTTCGTCCTAATATTATAAAAAAAACGTGTAAATTGAGGAAAAAAATAAAAATTTCGCTAAAATTATCCGTTTTCGTCCCTTTTTTGGTAATTTCGTCTTAAAATGTGGAAAAAAAGACGAGTAAATTGAGGAAAAAAATAAAAATTTCGCTAAAATTATCCGTTTTCGTCCCTTTTTTCCGTAATTTCGTCATAAAATGAGGAAAAAACGAGTAAAAAGAGGAAAAAATAGATATTTCGCTAAAATTATCCATTTTTTAACCTTTTTTTGGTAATTTCGTGATAAAATGAGGAAAAAAAACGAGTAAATAGAGGAAAAAATAGAAATTTCGCTAAAATTATCCGTTTTCGTCCCTATTTTCGGTAATTTCGTCATAAATGAGGAAAAAAAACGAGTATATTGATGAAAAAAATTGAAGTTTCGCTAAAATTATCCGTTTTCGTTTATTTTTTTCGTTAATTTTGTCATAAAATGAGGAATAAAACGAGTAAATAGAGGAAAAAATCGATATTTCCCTAAAATTATCCGTTTCCGGTCCTTTTTTCGGTAATTTCGTCCTAATATTAGAAAAAAAAACAAGTTAATTGAGGAAAAAATAGAAATTTCGCTAAAATTATCCGTTTTCGTCCCTATTTTCGGTAATTTCGACATAAATGAGGAAAAAAAACAAGTATATTGATGAAAAAAATAAAAATCTCGCTAAAATTATCCATTTTCGTCCCTTTATTCGGTAATTTCGTCAAAAAATGAGGAAAAAAACGAGTAAATTGAGGAAAAAAATAAAAATTCGCTAAAATTATCCGTTTTCGTCCCTTTTTTCGGTAATTTCGTCATAAAATGAGGAAAAAAACGAGTAAAAAGAGGAAAAATAGATATTTCTCTAAAGTTATCCGTTTTTTACCCTTTTTTTGGAAATTTCGTGATAAAATGAAGAAAAAAAACGAGTAAATAGAGGAAATATAGAAATTTCGCTAAAATTATCCGTTTTCGTCGCTGTTTTCGGTAATTTCGTTTTAAAATTAGGAAACAAACGAATATACAGAGGAAAGAATCGATATTTCCCTAAAATTATCCGTTTTCGTCCATTTTTTTGGTAATTTCGCCATAAAATGAGGAAAAAAACGAGTAAATTGAGGATTAAAATAAACATTTCTCTAAAATTATCCGTTTTCGTACCTTTTTTGGGTAATTTCGTCATAAAATGAGGAAAAAGTCGAGTAAATAGAGGAAAAAAATAGAAATTTCGCTAAAATTATACGTTTTCGTCCCTTGTTTTGGTAATTTCGTCTTAAAATGTGGAAAAAAAGTCGAGTAAATTGAGGAAAAAAATAAAAATTTCGCTAAAATTATCCGCTCTCGTCCCTTTTTTCGGTAATTTCGTCATAAAATGAGGAAAAAAAACGAGTAAAAAGAGGAAAAAATAGTTATTTCGCTAAAATTATCCGTTTTTTACCCTTTTTTTGGTAATTTCGTCATAAAATGAGGAAAAAAAACGAGTAAATAGAGGAAAAAATAGAAATTTCGCTAAAATTATCCGTTTTCGTCGCTTTTTTCGGTAATTTCGTTTTAAAATTAGGAAACAAACGAATAAACAGAGGAAAGAATCGATATTTCCATAAACTTATCTGTTTCGTCCATTTTTTCGGTAATTTCGCCATAAAATGAGGAAAAAAACGAGTAAATTGAGGATTAAAATAAACATTTCTCTAAAATTATCCGTTTTCGTCTATTTTTTCGGTAATTTCGTCAAAAAATGAGGAAAAAAAACGAGTAAATAGAGGAAAAAAATATAAATATCGCTAAAATTATCCGTTTTCGTCCCTTTTTTTGGTAATTTCGTCTTAAAATGTGGAAAAAAACGAGTAAATAGAGGAAATAAATGGATATTTCCCTAAAATTATCCGTTTTCGTCCCTTTTTTCGGTAATTTCGTCATAAAATGAGGAAAAAAAAGGAGTAAATAGAGGAAAAAATAGAAATTTCGCTAAAATTATCCGTTTTCGTCCCCTTTTTCGGTAATTTCGTCATAAAATGAGGAAAAAAATACGAGTAAATTGAGAAAAAAAATTGATATTTCGCTAAAATTATCCGTTTTCGTTAATTTTTTTCGTTAATTTTGTCATAAAATGAGGAAAAAAACGAGTAAATAGAGAAAAAAATCGATATTTCCCTAAAATTATCCGTTTTCGTCCCTTTTTTCGGTAATTTCGTCCTAATATTATAAAAAAACGTGTAAATTGAGGAAAAAAATAAAAGTTTCGCTAAAATTATCCGTTTTCGTCCCTTTTTTGGTAATTTCGTCTTAAAATGTGGAAAAAAAGACGAGTAAATTGAGGAAAAAAATAAAAATTTCGCTAAAATTATCCGTTTTCGTCCCTTTTTTCGGTAATTTCGTCAAAAAATGAGGAAAAAAAATGATTAAGTTGAGGAAAAAATAAAAATTTCCCTAAAATTATCCTTTTTCGTCCCTTTTTTCGGTAATTTCGTCATAAAATGAGGAAAAAAAACGAGTAAAAAGAGGAAAAAATAGTTATTTCGCTAAAATTATCCGTTTTTTACCCTTTTTTTGATAATTTCGTCATAAATGAGGAAAAAAACGAGTATATTGATGAAAAAAATTGAAGTTACGCTAAAATTATCCGTTTTCGTTTATTTTTTTCGTTAATTTTGTCATAAAATGAGGAATTAAACGAGTAAATAGAGGAAAAAATTGATATTTCCCTAAAATTATCCGTTTCCGGTCCTTTTTTCGGTAATTTCGTCCTAATATTAGAAAAAAAAAACAAGTTAATTGAGGAAAAAATAGAAATTTCGCTAAAATTATCCGTTTTCGTCCCTATTTTCGGTAATTTCGACATAAATGAGGAAAAAAAACAAGTATTTTGATGAAAAAAATAAAAATCTCGCTAAAATTATCCATTTTCGTCCCTTTTTTCGGTAATTTCGTCAAAAAATGAGGAAAAAAACGAGTAAATTCAGGAAAAAAATAAAAATTCGCTAAAATTATCCGTTTTCGTCCCTTTTTTCGGTAATTTCGTCATAAAATGAGGAAAAAAACGAGTAAAAAGAGGAAAAATAGATATTTCTCTAAAGTTATCCGTTTTTTACCCTTTTTTTGGAAATTTCGTGATAAAATGAGGAAAAAAAACGAGTAAATAGAGGAAATATAGAAATTTCGCTAAAACTATCCGTTTTCGTCCATTTTTTCGGTAATTTCGCCATAAAATGAGGAAAAAAACGAGTAAATTGAGGATTAAAATAAACATTTCTCTAAAATTATCCGTTTTCGTACCTTTTTTGGGTAATTTCGTCATAAAATGAGGAAAAAGTCGAGTAAATAGAGGAAAAAAATAGAAATTTCGCTAAAATTATACGTTTTCGTCCCTTGTTTTGGTAATTTCGTCTTAAAATGTGGAAAAAAAGTCGAGTAAATTGAGGAAAAAAATAAAAATTTCGCTAAAATTATCCGCTCTCGTCCCTTTTTTCGGTAATTTCGTAAAAAAATGAGGAAAAAACGAGTAAAAAGAGGAAAAAATAGATATTTCGATAAAATTATCCGTTTTTTACCCTTTTTTTGGTAATTTCGTGATAAAATGAGGAAAAAAAACGAGTAAATAGAGGAAAAAATAGAAATTTCGCTAAAATTATCCGTTTTCGTCGCTTTTTTCGGTAATTTCGTTTTAAAATTAGGAAACAAACGAATAAACAGAGGAAAGAATCGATATTTCCATAAAATTATCTGTTTCGTCCATTTTTTCTGTAATTTCGCCATAAAATGAGGAAAAAACGAGTAAATAGAGGAAAAAAATATAAATATCGCTAAAATTATCCGTTTTCGTCCCTTTTTTTGGTAATTTCGTCTTAAAATGTGGAAAAAAAGACGAGTAAATTGAGGAAAAAAATAAAAATTTCGCTAAAATTATCCGTTAACGTTGCTTTTTTCGGTAATTTTGTCATAAAATGAGGAAAAAAACGAGTAAATAGAGGAAATAAATGGATATTTCCCTAAAATTATCCGTTTTCGTCCCTTTTTTCGGTAATTTCGTCATAAAATGAGGAAAAAAATACGAGTAAATTGAGGAAAAAAATTGAGATTTCGCTAAAATTATCCGTTTTCGTTTATTTTTTTGTTAATTTTGTCGTAAAATGAGGAAAAAAACGAGTAAATAGAGGAAAAAATCGATATTTCCCTAAAATTATCCGTTAACGTCCCTTTTTTCGGTAATTTCGTCCTAATATTATAAAAAAAACGAGTAAATTGAGGAAAAAAATAAAAATTTCGCTAAAATTATCCGTTTTCGTCCCTTTTTTGGTAATTTCGTCTTAAAATGTGGAAAAAAAGACGAGTAAATTGAGGAAAAAAATAAAAATTTCGCTAAAATTATCCGTTTTTGTCCCTTTTTTCGGTAATTTCGTCATAAAATGAGGGAAAAAAAAACGAGTAAATGGAGGAAAAATAGAAATTTCGCTAAAATTATCCGTTTTCGTCCCTTTTTTCGGTAATTTCGTCATAAAATGAGGAAAAAATCGAGTAAATAAAGGAAAAAAATAGAAATTACGCTAAAATTATCAATTTTCGTCCCTTTTTTCGGTAAGTTCGTCAAGAAATGAGGAAAAAAACGAGTAAATTGAGGATAAAAATATAAATTTCTCTAAAATTATCCGTTTTCGTCTATTTTTTTGGTAATTTCGTCAAAAAATAAGGAAAAAAAACGAGTAAATACAGGAAAAAAATATAAATTTTGCTAAAATTATCCGTTTTCGTCCCTTTTTTTGGTAATTTCGTCTTAAAATGTGGAAAAAAAGACGAGTAAATTGAGGAAAAAAATAAAAATTTCGCTAAAATTATCCGCTCTCGTCCCTATTTTCGGTAATTTCGACATAAATGAGGAAAAAAAACAAGTATATTGATGAAAAAAATAAAAATCTCGCTAAAATTATCCATTTTCGTCCCTTTTTTCGGTAATTTCGTCAAAAAATGAGGAAAAAAACGAGTAAATTCAGGAAAAAAATAAAAATTCGCTAAAATTATCCGTTTTCGTCCTTTTTTTCGGTAATTTCGTCATAAAATGAGGAAAAAAACGAGTAAAAAGAGGAAAAATTCATATTTCTCTAAAGTTATCCGTTTTTTACCCTTTTTTTGGAAATTTCGTGATAAAATGAGGAAAAAAAACGAGTAAATAGAGGAAATATAGAAATTTCGCTAAAATTATCAGCTTTCGTCGCTTTTTTCGGTAATTTCGTTTTAAAATTAGGAAACAAACGAATATACAGAGGAAAGAATCGATATTTCCCTAAAATTATCCGTTTTCGTCCATTTTTTCGGTAATTTCGCCATAAAATGAGGAAAAAAACGAGTAAATTGAGGATTAAAATAAACATTTCTCTAAGATTATCCGTTTTCGTACCTTTTTTGGGTAATTTCGTCATAAAATGAGGAAAAAGTCGAGTAAATAGAGGAAAAAAATAGAAATTTCGCTAAAATTATACGTTTTCGTCCCTTGTTTTGGTAATTTCGTCTTAAAATGTGGAAAAAAAGTCGAGTAAATTGAGGAAAAAAATAAAAATTTCGCTAAAATTATCCGCTCTCGTCCCTTTTTTCGGTAATTTCGTAAAAAAATGAGGAAAAAACGAGTAAAAAGAGGAAAAAATAGATATTTCGATAAAATTATCCGTTTTTTACCCTGTTTTTGGTAATTTCGTGATAAAATGAGGAAAAAAAACGAGTAAATAGAGGAAAAAATAGAAATTTCGCTAAAATTATCCGTTTTCGTCGCTTTTTTCGGTAATTTCGTTTTAAAATTAGGAAACAAACGAATAAACAGAGGAAAGAATCGATATTTCCATAAACTTATCTGTTTCGTCCATTTTTTCGGTAATTTCGCCATAAAATGAGGAAAAAACGAGTAAATTGAGGATTAAAATAAACATTTCTCTAAAATTATCCGTTTTCGTCTATTTTTTCGGTAATTTCGTCAAAAAATTAGGAAAAAAAACGAGTAAATAGAGGAAAAAAATATAAATATCGCTAAAATTATCCGTTTTCGTCCCTTTTTTTGGTAATTTCGTCTTAAAATGTGGAAAAAAAGACGAGTAAATTGAGGAAAAAAATAAAAATTTCGCTAAAATTATCCGTTAACGTTGCTTTTTTCGGTAATTTTGTCATAAAATGAGGAAAAAAACGAGTAAATAGAGGAAATAAATGGATATTTCCCTAAAATTATCCGTTTTCGTCCCTTCTTTCGGTATTTCGTCAGAAAATTAGGAAAAAAAAACAAGTAAATTGAGGAAAAAAATAAAAATTTCGCTATTATTATCCGTTTTCGTCCCTTTTTTCGGTAATTTCGTCATAAAATGAGAAAAAAAAGGAGTAAATAGAGGAAAAAATAGAAATTTCGCTAAAATTATCCGTTTTCGTCCCCTTTTTCGGTAATTTCGTCATAAAATGAGGAAAAAAATACGAGTAAATTGAGGAAAAAAATTGAGATTTCGCTAAAATTATCCGTTTTCGTTTATTTTTTTCGTTAATTTTGTCGTAAAATGAGGAAAAAAACGAGTAAATAGAGGAAAAAATCGATATTTCCCGAAAATTATCCGTTTTCGTCCCTTTTTTCGGTAATTTCGTCCTAATATTATAAAAAAAACGAGTAAATTGAGGAAAAAAATAAAAATTTCGCTAAAATTATCCGTTTTCGTCCCTTTTTTGGTAATTTCGTCTTAAAATGTGGAAAAAAAGGCGAGTAAATTGAGGAAAAAAATAAAAATTTCGCTAAAATTATCCGTTTTTGTCCCTTTTTTCGGTAATTTCGTCATAAAATGAGGGAAAAAAAAACGAGTAAATGGAGGAAAAATAGAAATTCCGCTAAAATTATCCGTTTTCGTCCCTTTTTTCGGTAATTTCGTCATAAAATGAGGAAAAAATCGAGTAAATAAAGGAAAAAAATAGAAATTACGCTAAAATTATCCATTTTCGTCCCTTTTTTCGGTAAGTTCGTCAAGAAATGAGGAAAAAAACGAGTAAATTGAGGATAAAAATATAAATTTCTCTAAAATTATCCGTTTTCGTCTATTTTTTTGGTAATTTCGTCAAAAAATGAGGAAAAAAAACGAGTAAATAGAGGAAAAAAATATAAATTTCGCTAAAATTATCCGTTTTCGTCCCTTTTTTTGGTAATTTCGTCTTAAAATGTGGAAAAAAAGACGAGTAAATTGAGGAAAAAAATAAAAATTTCGCTAAAATTATCCGCTCTCGTCCCTTTTTTTGGTAATTTCGTCAAAAAATGAGGAAGAAACGAGTAAAAAGAGGAAAAAATAGATATTTCGCTAAAGTTATCCGTTTTTTACCCTTTTTTTGGTAATTTCGTGATAAAATGAGGAAAAAAAAACGAGTAAATAGAGGAAAAAATAGAAATTTCGCTAAAATTATCCGTTTTCGTCCCTATTTTCAGTAATTTCGTCATAAATGAGGAAAAAAAACGAGTATATTGATGAAAAAAATTGAAATTTCGCTAAAAGTATCCGTTTTCGTTTATTTTTTTCGTTAATTTTGTCATAAAATGAGGAATACAACGAGTAAATAGAGGAAAAAATCGATATTTCCCTAAAATTATCCGTTTTCGGCCCTTTTTTCGGTAATTTCGTCCTAATATTAGAAAAAAAAAACAAGTAAATTGAGGAAAAATAGAAATTTCGCTAAAATTATCCGTTTTCGTCCCTATTTTCGGTAATTTCGACATAAATGAGGAAAAAAAACGAGTATATTGATGAAAAAAATAAAAATCTCGCTAAAATTATCCATTTTCGTCCCTTTTTTCGGTAATTTCGTCAAAAAATGAGGAAAAAAACGAGTAAATTGAGGAAAAAAATAAAAATTCGCTAAAATTATCCGTTTTCGTCCCTTTTTTCGATAATTTCGTCATAAAATGAGGAAAAAACGAGTAAAAAGAGGAAAAAATAGATATTTCGCTAAAGTTATCCGTTTTTTACCCTTTTTTTGGTAATTTCGTGATAAAATGAGGAAAAAAAAACGAGTAAATAGAGGAAAAAATCGATATTTCCCTAAAATTATCCGTTTTCGGTCCTTTTTTCGGTAATTTCGTCCTAATATTAGAAAAAAAAACAAGTAAATTGAGGAAAAAATTGAAATTTCGCTAAAATAATCCGTTTTCGTCCCTATTTTCGGTAATTTCGACATAAATGAGGAAAAAAAACAAGTATATTGATGAAAAAAATAAAAATCTCGCTAAAATTATCCATTTTCGTCCCTTTTTTCGGTAATTTCGTCAAAAAATGAGGAAAAAAACGAGTAAATTGAGGAAAAAAATAAATATTCGCTAAAATTATCCGTTTTCGTCCCTTTTTCGGTAATTTCGTCATAAAATGAGGAAAAAAACGAGTAAAAAGAGGAAAAATAGATATTTCTATGAAGTTATCCGTTTTTTACCCTTTTTTTGAAAATTTCGTGATAAAATGAGGAAAAAAAACGAGTAAATAGAAGAAATATAGAAATTTCGCTAAAATTATCCGTTTTCGTCGCTTTTTTCGGTAATTTCGTTTTTAAAATTAGGAAACAAACGAATATACAGAGGAAAGAATCGATATTTCCCTAAAATTATCCGTTTTCGTCCATTTTTTCGGTAATTTCGCCATAAAATGAGGAAAAAAACGAGTAAATTGAGGATTAAAATAAACATTTCTCTAAAATTATCCGTTTTCGTCTATTTTTTCGGTAATTTCGTCAAAAAATGAGGAAAAAAAACGAGTAAATAGAGGAAAAAAATATAAATTTCGCTAAAATTATCCGTTTTCGTACCTTTTTTGGGTAATTTCGTCATAAAATGAGGAAAAAGTCGAGTAAATAGACGAAAAAAATAGAAATTATCTAAAATTATCCGTTTTCGTCCCTTTTTTTGGTAATTTCGTCTTAAAATGTGGAAAAAAAGTCGAGTAAATTGAGGAAAAAAATAAAAATTTCGCTAAAATTATCCGCTCTCGTCCCTTTTTTCGGTAATTTCGTAAAAAAATGAGGAAAAAACGAGTAAAAAGAGGAAAAAATAGATATTTCGATAAAATTATCCGTTTTCGTCCCCTTTTTCGGTAATTTCGTCATAAAATGAGGAAAAAAATACGAGTCAATAGAGGAAAAAATCAATATTTCCCTAAAATTATCCGTTTTCGTCCCTTTTTTCGGTAATTTCGTCCTAATATTATAAAAAAAACGAGTAAATTGAGGAAAAAAATAAAAATTTCGCTAAAATTATCCGTTTTCGTCCCGTTTTTGGTAATTTCGTCTTAAAATGTGGAATAAAAGACGAGTAAATTGAGGAAAAAAATAAAAATTTCGCAAAAATTATCCGTTTTTTTCCCTTTTTTCGGTAATTTCGTCATAAAATGAGGAAAAAAAAAACGAGTAAATGGAGGAAAAATAGAAATTTCGCTAAAATTATCCGTTTTCGTCCCTTTTTTCGGTAATTTCGTCATAAAATGAGGAAAAAATCGAGTAAATAAAGGAAAAAAATAGAAATTACGCTAAAATTATCCATTTTCGTCCCTTTTTTCGGTAATTTTTTCAAGAAATGAGGAAAAAAACGAGTAAATTGAGGATAAAAATATAAATTTCTCTAAAATTATCCGTTTTCGTCTATTTTTTTGGTAATTTCGTCAAAAAATGAGGAAAAAAACGAGTAAATAGAGGAAAAAAATATAAATTTCGCTAAAATTATCCGTTTTCGTCCCTTTTTTTGGTAATTTCGTCTTAAAATGTGGAAAAAAAGACGAGTAAATTGAGGAAAAAAATAAAAATTTCGCTAAAATTATCCGCTCTCGTCCCTTTTTTCGGTAATTTCGTCAAAAAATGAGGAAAAAACGAGTAAAAAGAGGAAAAAATAGATATTTCGCTAAAATTATCCGTTTTTTTACCCTTTTTTTGGTAATTTCGTGATAAAATGAGGAAAAAAACGAGTAAAAAGAGGAAAAAATAGAAATTTCGCTAAAATTATCCGTTTTCGTCCCTATTTTCGGTAATTTCGTCAAAAAATGAGGAAAAAAAACGAGTAAATAGAGGAAAAAAATATAAATTTCGCTAAAATTATCCGTTTTCGTACCTTTTTTGGGTAATTTCGTCATAAAATGAGGAAAAAGTCGAGTAAATAGAGGAAAAAAATAGAAATTATCTAAAATTATCCGTTTTCGTCCCTTTTTTTGGTAATTTCGTCTTAAAATGTGGAAAAAAAGTCGAGTAAATTGAGGAAAAAAATAAAAATTTCGCTAAAATTATCCGCTCTCGTCCCTTTTTTCGGTAATTTCGTAAAAAAATGAGGAAAAAACGAGTAAAAAGAGGAAAAAATAGATATTTCGATAAAATTATCCGTTTTCGTCCCCTTTTTCGGTAATTTCGTCATAAAATGAGGAAAAAAATACGAGTCAATAGAGGAAAAAATCAATATTTCCCTAAAATTATCCGTTTTCGTCCCTTTTTTCGGTAATTTCGTCATAAAATGAGGAAAAAAAAAACGAGTAAATGGAGGAAAAATAGAAATTTCGCTAAAATTATCCGTTTTTTTACCCTTTTTTTGGTAATTTCGTGATAAAATGAGGAAAAAAACGAGTAAATAGAGGAAAAAATAGAAATTTCGCTAAAATTATCCGTTTTCGTCCATATTTTCGGTAATTTCGTCATAAATGAGGAAAAAAAAACGAGTATATTGATGAAAAAAATTGAAATTTCGCTAAAAGTATCCGTTTTCGTTTATTTTTTTCGTTAATTTTGTCATAAAATGAGGAATACAACGAGTAAATAGAGGAAAAAATCGATATTTCCCTAAAATTATCCGTTTTCGGCCCTTTTTTCGGTAATTTCGTCCTAATATTAGAAAAAAAAAACAAGTAAATTGAGGAAAAATAGAAATTTCGCTAAAATTATCCGTTTTCGTCCCTATTTTCGGTAATTTCGACATAAATGAGGAAAAAAAACGAGTATATTGATGAAAAAAATAAAAATCTCGCTAAAATTATCCATTTTCGTCCCTTTTTTCGGTAATTTCGTCAAAAAATGAGGAAAAAAACGAGTAAATTGAGGAAAAAAATAAAAATTCGCTAAAATTATCCGTTTTCATCCCTTTTTTCGGTAATTTCGTCATAAAATGAGGAAAAAACGAGTAAAAAGAGGAAAAAATAGATATTTCGCTAAAATTATCCGTTTTTTACCCTTTTTTCGGTAATTTCGTGATAAAATGAGGAAAAAAAACGAGTAAATAGAGGAAAAAATAGAAATTTCGCTAAAATTATCCGTTTTCGTCCCTATTTTCGGTAATTTCGTCATAAATGAGGAAAAAAAACGAGTTTATTGATGAAAAAAATTGAAGTTTCGCTAAAATTATCCGTTTTCGTTTATTTTTTTCGTTAATTTTGTCATAAAATGAGGAAAAAATGGAGTAAATAAAGGAAAAAAATAGAAATTACGCTAAAATTATCCATTTTCGTCCCTTTTTTCGGTAATTTCGTCAAGAAATGAGGAAAATAACGAGTAAATTGAGGATAAAAATATAAATTTCTCTAAAATTATCCGTTTTCGTCTATTTTTTTGGTAATTTCGTCAAAAAATGAGGAAAAAAAACGAGTAAATAGAGGAAAAAAATATAAATTTCGCTAAAATTATCCGTTTTCGTCCCTTTTTTTGGTAATTTCGTCTTAAAATGTGGAAAAAAAGACGAGTAAATTGAGGAAAAAAATAAAAATTTCGCTAAAATTATCCGCTCTCGTCCCTTTTTTCGGTAATTTCGTCGAAAAATGAGGAAAAAACGAGTAAAAAGAGGAAAAAATAGATATTTCGCGAAAATTATCCGTTTTTTTACCCTTTTTTTGGTAATTTCGTGATAAAATGAGGAAAAAAAACGAGTAAATAGAGGAAAAAATAGAAATTTCGCTAAAATTATCCGTTTTCGTCCCTATTTTCGGTAATTTCGTCATAAATGAGGAAAAAAAACGAGTATATTGATGAAAAAAATTGAAATTTCGCTAAAAGTATCCGTTTTCGTTTATTTTTTTTGTTAATTTTGTCATAAAATGAGCAATACAACGAGTAAATAGAGGAAAAAATCTATATTTCCCTAAAATTATCCGTTTTCGGCCCTTTTTTCGGTAATTTCGTCCTAATATTAGAAAAAAAAAACAAGTAAATTGAGGAAAAATAGAAATTTCGCTAAAATTATCCGTTTTCGTCCCTATTTTCGGTAATTTCGACATAAATGAGGAAAAAAAAAGAGTAAATTGATGAAAAAAATAAAAATCTCGCTAAAATTATCCATTTTCGTCCCTTTTTTCGGTAATTTCGTCAAAAAATGAGGAAAAAAACGAGTAAATTGAGGAAAAAAATAAAAATTCGCTAAAATTATCCGTTTTCGTCCCTTTTTTCGGTAATTTCGTCATAAAATGAGGAAAAAACGAGTAAAAAGAGGAAAAAATAGATATTTCGCTAAAATTATCCGTTTTTTACCCTTTTTTTGGTAATTTCGTGATAAAATGAGGAAAAAAAACGAGTAAATAGAGGAAAAAATCGATATTTCCCTAAAATTATCCGTTTTCGGTCCTTTTTTCGTTAATTTCGTCCTAATATTAGAAAAAAAAAAACAAGTAAATTGAGGAAAAAATAGAAATTTCGCTAAAATTATCCGTTTTCGTCCCTATTTTCGGTAATTTCGACATAAATGAGGAAAAAAACAAGTATATTGATGAAAAAAATAAAAATCTCGCTAAAATTATCCATTTTCGTCCCTTTTTTCGGTAATTTCGTCAAAAAATGAGGAAAAAAACGAGTAAATTGAGGAAAAAAATAAATATTCGCTAAAATTATCCGTTTTCGTCCCGTTTTTGGTAATTTCGTCATAAAATGAGGAAAAAAACGAGTAAAAAGAGGAAAAATAGATATTTCTCTAAAGTTATCCGTTTTTTACCCTTTTTTTGGAAATTTCGTGATAAAATGAGGAAAAAAAACGAGTAAATAGAGGAAATATAGAAATTTCGCTAAAATTATCCGTTTTCGTCGCTTTTTTCGGTAATTTCGTTTTAAAATTAGGAAACAAACGAATATACAGAGGAAAGAATCGATATTTCCCTAAAATTATCCGTTTTCGTCCATTTTTTCGGTAATTTCGCCATAAAATGAGGAAAAAAACGAGTAAATTGAGGATTAAAATAAATTTTTCTCTAAAATTATCCGTTTTCGTCTATTTTTTCGGTAACTTCGTCAAAAAATGAGGAAAAAAAACGAGTAAATAGAGGAAAAAAATATAAATTTCGCTAAAATTATCCGTTTTCGTACTTTTTTTGGGTAATTTCGTCATAAAATGGGGAAAAGTCGAGTAAATAGAGGAAAAAAATAGAAATTTCGCTAAAATTATCCGTTTTCGTCCCTTTTTTTGGTAATTTCGTCTTAAAATGTGGAAAAAAAGACGAGTAAATTGAGGAAAAAAATAAAAATTTCGCTAAAATTATCCGCTCTCGTCCCTTTTTTCGGTAATTTCGTCAAAAAATGAGGAAAAAACGAGTAAAAAGAGGAAAAAATAGATATTTCGCTAAAATTATCCGTTTTTTTACCCTTTTTTTGGTAATTTCGTGATAAAATGAGGAAAAAAAAAACGAGTAAATAGAGGAAAAAATAGAAATTTCGCTAAAATTATCCGTTTTCGTCCCTATTTTCGGTAATTTCGTCATAAATGAGGAAAAAAAACGAGTATATTGATGAAAAAAATTGAAATTTCGCTAAAAGTATCCGTTTTCGTTTATTTTTTTCGTTAATTTTGTCATAAAATGAGGAATAAAACGAGTAAATAGAGGAAAAAATCGATATTTCCCTAAAATTATCCATTTTCGGCCCTTTTTTCGGTAATTTCGTCCTAATATTAGAAGAAAAAAACAAGTAAATTGAGGAAAAATAGAAATTTCGCTAAAATTATCCGTTTTCGTCCCTATTTTCGGTAATTTCGACATAAATGAGGAAAAAAAACGAGTATATTGATGAAAAATATAAAAATCTCGCTAAAATTATCCATTTTCGTCCCTTTTTTCGGTAATTTCGTCAAAAAATGAGGAAAAAAACGAGTAAATTGAGGAAAAAAATAAAAATTCGCTAAAATTATCCGTTTTCGTCCCTTTTTTCGGTAATTTCGTCATAAAATGAGGAAAAAACGAGTAAAAAGAGGAAAAAATAGATATTTCGCTAAAATTATCCGTTTTTTACCCTTTTTTTGGTAATTTCGTG
This sequence comes from Sympetrum striolatum, assembly GCA_947579665.1. Classification (NCBI taxonomy): domain Eukaryota; kingdom Metazoa; phylum Arthropoda; class Insecta; order Odonata; family Libellulidae; genus Sympetrum; species Sympetrum striolatum. The sequence continues at coordinate 117,002,530 of OX388341.1, forward strand.
ATAAAATGAGGAAAAAAAAACGAGTAAATAGAGGAAAAAATAGAAATTTCGCTAAAATTATCCGTTTTCGTCCCTATTTTCGGTAAGTTCGTCATAAATGAGGAAAAAAAACGAGTTAATGATGAAAAAAATTGAAGTTTCGCTAAAATTATCCGTTTTCGTTTATTTTTTTCGTTAATTTTGTCATAAAATGAGGAATAAAACGAGTAAATAGAGGAAAAAATCGATATTTCCCTAAAATTATCCGTTTTCGGTCCTTTTTTCGGTAATTTCGTCCTAATATTAGAAAAAAAAAACAAGTAAATTGAGGAAAAAATAGAAATTTCGCTAAAATTATCCGTTTTCGTCCCTATTTTCGGTAATTTTGACTTAAATGAGGAAAAAAAACAAGTATATTGATGAATAAAATAAAAATCTCGCTAAAATTATCCATGTTCGTCCCTTTTTTCGGTAATTTCGTCAAAAAATGAGGAAAAAAACGAGTAAATTGAGGAAAAAAATAAATAATCGCTAAAATTATCCGTTTTCGTCCCTTTTTTCGGTAATTTCGTCATAAAATGAGGAAAAAAACGAGTAAAAAGAGGAAAAATAGATATTTCTCTAAAGTTATCCGTTTTTTACCCTTTTTTTGGAAATTTCGTGATAAAATGAGGAAAAAAAACGAGTAAATAGAGGAAATATAGAAATTTCGCTAAAATTATCCGTTTTCGTCGCTTTTTTCGGTAATTTCGTTTTAAAATTAGGAAACAAACGGATATACAGAGGAAAGAATCGATATTTCCCTAAAATTATCCGTTTTCGTCCATTTTTTCGGTAATTTCGCCATAAAATGAGGAAAAAAACGAGTAAATAGAGGAAAAAAATATAAATTTCGCTAAAATTATCCGTTTTCGTACCTTTTTTGGGTAATTTCGTCATAAAATGAGGAAAAAGTCGAGTAAATAGAGGAAAAAAATAGAAATTTCGCTAAAATTATCCGTTTTCGTCCCTTTTTTTGGTAACTTCGTCTTAAAATGTGGAAAAAAAGCCGAGTAAATTGAGGAAAAAAATAAAAATTTCGCTAAAATTATCCGCTCTCGTCCCTTTTTTCGGTAATTTCGTAAAAAAATGAGGAAAAAACGAGAAAAAAGAGGAAAAAATAGATATTTCGATAAAATTATCCGTTTTTTACCCTTTTTTTGGTAATTTCGTGATAAAATGAGGAAAATAAACGAGTAAATAGAGGAAAAAATAGAAATTTCGCTAAAATTATCCGTTTTCGTCCCTATTTTCGGTAATTTCGTCATAAATGAGGAAAAAAAACGAGTATATTGATGAAAAAAATAAAAATCTCGCTAAAATTATCCATTTTCGTCCCTTTTTTCGGTAATTTCGTCAAAAAATGAGGAAAAAAACGAGTAAATTGAGGAAAAAAATTAATATTCGCTAAAATTATCCGTTTTCGTCCCTTTTTTCGGTAATTTCGTCATAAAATGAGGAAAAAAACGAGTAAAAAGAGGAAAAATAGATATTTCTCTAAAGTTATCCGTTTTTTACCCTTTTTTTGGAAATTTCGTGATAAAATGAGGAAAAAAAACGAGTAAATAGAGGAAATATAGAAATTTCGCTAAAATTATCCGTTGTCGTCGCTTTTTTCGGTAATTTCGTTTTAAAATTAGGAAACAAACGGATATACAGAGGAAAGAATCGATATTTCCTAAAATTATCCGTTTTCGTCCATTTTTTCGGTAATTTCGCCATAAAATGAGGAAAAAAACGAGTAAATTGAGGATTAAAATAAACATTTCTCTAAAATTATCCGTTTTCGTCTATTTTTTCGGTAATTTCGTCAAAAAATGAGGAAAAAAAACGAGTAAATAGAGGAAAAAAATATAAATTTCGCTAAAATTATCCGTTTTCGTACCTTTTTTGGGTAATTTCGTCATAAAATGAGGAAAAAGTCGAGTAAATAGAGGAAATAAATAGAAATTTCGCTAAAAATATCCGTTTTCGTCCCTTTTTTTGGTAATTTCGTCTTAAAATGTGGAAAAAAAGTCGAGTAAATTGAGGAAAAAATATAAAAATTTCGCTAAAATTATCCGCTCTCGTCCCTTTTTTCGGTAATTTCGTAAAAAAATGAGGAAAAAAACGAGTAAAAAGAGGAAAAATAGATATTTCTCTAAAGTTATCCGTTTTTTACCCTTTTTTTGGAAATTTCGTGATAAAATGAGGAAAAAAAACGAGTAAATAGAGGAAAAAATAGAAATTTCGCTAAAATTATCCGTTTTCGTCGCTTTGTTCGGTAATTTCGTTTTAAAATTAGGAAACAAACGAATAAACAGAGGAAAGAATCGATATTTCCATAAAATTATCCGTTTTCGTCCATTTTTTCGGTAATTTCGCCATAAAATGAGGAAAAAAACGAGTAAATTGAGGATTAAAATAAACATTTCTCTAAAATTATCCGTTTTCGTCTATTTTTTCGGTAATTTCGTCAAAAAATGAGTAAAAAAAACGAGTAAATTGAGGAAAAAAATATAAATATCGCTAAAATTATCCGTTTTCGTCCCTTTTTTTGGTAATTTCGTCTTAAAATGTGGAAAAAAAGACGAGTAAAGTGAGGAAATAAATTGATATTTCCCTAAAATTATCCGTTTTCGTCCCATCTTTCGGTATTTCGTCATAAAATTAGGAAAAAAAACGAGTAAATTGAGGAAAAAAATAAAAATTTCGCTAAAATTATCCGTTTTCGTCCCTTTCTTCGGTAATTTCGTCATAAAATGAGGAAAAAAAAAGGAGTAAATAGAGGAAAAAATAGAAATTTCGCTAAAATTATCCGTTTTCGTCCCCTTTTTTGGTAATTTCGTCATAAAATGAGGAAAAAAATACGAGTAAATTGAGGAAAAAAATTGAAATTTCGCTAAAATTATCCGTTTTCGTTTATTTTTTTCGTTAATTTTGTCATAAAATGGGGAAAAAAACGAGTAAATAGAGGATAAAATCGATATTTCCCTAAAATTATCTGTTTTCGTCCCTTTTTTCGGTAATGTCGTCCTAATATTATAAAAAAAACGATTAAATTGAGGAAAAAAATAAAAATTTCGCTAAAATTATCCGTTTTCGTCCCTTTTTTTGGTAATTTCGTCTTAAAATGTGGAAAAAAAGACGAGTAAATTGAGAAAAAAAATAAAAATTTTTCTAAAATTATCCGTTTTCGTCCCTTTTTTCGGTAATTTCGTCATAAAATGAGGAAAAAAACGAGTAAAAAGAGGAAAAATAGATATTTCTCTAAAGTTATCCGTTTTCGTTTTTTTTTCGGAAATTTTGTCATAAAATGAGGAAAAAACCGAGTATATAGAGGAAAAAATCGATATTTCCATAACATTATCCGTTTTCGTCCCTTTTTTCGTTAATTTCATCCTAAAATGAGGAAAAAAAACGAGAAAAATTAAGGAAAAAAATGAAAATTTCGCTAAAATTAGCCGTTTTTTACCCTTTTCTTGGAGATTTCGTCATAAAATGAGGAAAAAAAAACGAGTAAATAGAGGAAAAAATAGAAATTTCGCTAAATTTATCCGTTTTCGTCGCTTTTTTCGGTAATTTCGTCATAAAATGAGGAAACAAACGAGTAAACAGAAAAAAGAATCGATATTTCCCTAACGTTTTAAGTTTTCGTCCATTTTTTCGGTAATTTCGCCATAAAATGAGGAAAAAAACGAGTAAATTGAGGATTATAATAAAAATTTCGCTTAAATTATCCGTTTTCGTCTATTTTTTCGGTAATTTCGTCAAAAAATGAGGAAAAAAAACGAGTACATAGAGGAAAAAAATATAAATTTTGCTAAAATTATCCGTTTTCGTCCCTTTTTTTGGTAATTTCGTCTTAAAATGTGGAAAAAAAACGTGTAAATTGAGGAAAAAAATAGATATTTTGATAAAAATATACGTTTTCGTCCCTTTTTTGGGTAATTTCGTCATAAAATGAGAATAAAAAACGAGTAAATAGAGGAAAAAATAGAAATTTCGCTAAAATTATCCGTTTTCGTCCGTTTTTACGGTAATTTCGTCTTAAAATGTGGAAAAAAACGAGTAAATTGAGGAAAAAATTAAAAATTTCGTTAAAATTATCCGTTTTCGTCCCTTTTTTTGGTAATTTCGTCATAAAATAAGAGAAAAAAACGAGAAAATTGAGGAAAAAAATAAAATTTCGCTAAAATTATCCGTTAACGTTGCTTTTTTCGGTAATTTGGTCATAAAATGAGAAAAAAACGAGAATATAGAGGAAAAAATCGATATTTCCCTAAAATTATCCGTTTTCGTTCCTTTTTTCGGTAATTTCGTCATAAAATGAGGAAAAAAAAAGGTAAATAGAGGAAAAAAATGAAAATTTCACTAAAATTATCCATTTTCGTCCCTTTTTTCGGTAACTTCGTCTTAAAATGTGGAAAAAAAGACGTGTAAATTGAGGAAAAAAATAAAAATTTCGCTAAAAATATCCGTTAACGTTCCTTTTTTCGGTAATTTTGTCATAAAATGAGGAAAAAAACGAGTAAATAGAGGAAAAAAATAGATATTTTGATAAAAATATACGTTTTCGTCCCTTTTTTGGGTAATTTCGTCATAAAATGAGAAAAAAAACGAGTAAATAGAGGAAAAAAATAGAAATTTCGCTAAAATTATCCGTTTTCGTCCGTTTTTACGTTAATTTCGTCTTAAAATGTGGAAAAAAACGAGTAAATTGAGGAAAAAAATAAAAATTTCGTTAAAATTATCCGTTTTCGTCCCTTTTTTTGGTAATTTCGTCATAAAATAAGGGAAAAAAACGAGAAAATTGAGGAAAAAAATAAAATTTTGGCTAAAATTGTCCGTTTTCGTTCCTTTTTTTAGTAATTTCATCATAATATGAGGAAAAAAAAAGAGTAAATAGAGGGAAAAAATAGAAATTTTGCTAAAAATATCCGTTTTTGTCCCTTTTTCGGTAATTTCGTCATAAAATGAGGAAAAAAAGAGGAGTAAATTGAGGAAAAAAATAGAAATTTCGCTAATATTATCCGTTTTCGTTTTTTTTTCGGAAATTTTGTCATAAAATGAGGCAAAAAACGAATATATAGAGTAAAAAATCGATATTTCCATAACATTATCCGTTTTCGTCCCTTTTTTCGTTAATTTCATCCTAAAATGAGGAAAAAAAACGAGAAAAATTAAGGAAAAATATGAAAATTTCGCTAAAATTAGCCGTTTTTTACCCTTTTCTTGGAGATTTCGTCATAAAATGAGGAAAAAAAACGAGTAAATAGAGGAAAAAATAGAAATTTCGCTAAATTTATCCGTTTTCGTCGCTTTTTTCGGTAATTTCCTCAAAAAATGAGGAATAAAAACGAGTAAATAGAGGAAAAAATAGAAATTTCGCTAAATTTATCCGTTTTCGTCGCTTTTTTCGGTAATTTCCTCAAAAAATGAGGAATAAAAACGAGTAAATAGAGGAAAAAATAGATATTTCGCTAAAATTATCCGTTTTTTACCATTTCTTGGAAATTTCGTCATAAAATGAGGAAAAAAAACGTGTATATAGAGGAAAAAATAGAAATTACGCTAAAATTATCCATTTTCGTCCCTTTTTTCGGTAATTTTTTCAAGAAATGAGGAAAAAAACGAGTAAATTGAGGATAAAAATATAAATTTCTCTAAAATTATCCGTTTTCGTCTATTTTTTTGGTAATTTCGTCAAAAAATGAGGAAAAAAAACCAGTAAATAGAGGAAAAAAATATAAATTTCGCTAAAATTATCCGTTTTCGTCCCTTTTTTTGGTAATTTCGTCTTAAAATGTGGAAAAAAAGACGAGTAAATTGAGGAAAAAAATAAAAATTAAAATTATCCGCTCTCGTCCCTTTTTTCGGTAATTTCGTCAAAAAATGAGGAAAAAACGAGTAAAAAGAGGAAAAAATAGATATTTCGCTAAAATTATCCGTTTTTTTACCCTTTTTTTGGTAATTTCGTGATAAAATGAGGAAAAAAACGAGTAAATAGAGGAAAAAATAGAAATTTCGCTAAAATTATCCGTTTTCGTCCCTATTTTCGGTAATTTCGTCATAAATGAGGAAAAAAAACGAGTATATTGATGAAAAAATTGAAATTTCGCTAAAAGTATCCGTTTTCGTTTATTTTTTTCGTTAATTTTGTCATAAAATGAGGAATACAACGAGTAAATAGAGGAAAAAATCGATATTTCCCTAAAATTATCCGTTTTCGGCCCTTTTTTCGGTAATTTCGTCCTAATATTAGAAAAAAAAACAAGTAAATTGAGGAAAAATAGAAATTTCGCTAAAATTATCCGTTTTCGTCCCTATTTTCGGTAATTTCGACATAAATGAGGAAAAAAAACGAGTATATTGATGAAAAAAATAAAAATCTCGCTAAAATTATCCATTTTCGTCCCTTTTTTCGGTAATTTCGTCAAAAAATGAGGAAAAAAACGAGTAAATTGAGGAAAAAAATAAAAATTCGCTAAAATTATCCGTTTTCATCCCTTTTTTCGGTAATTTCGTCATAAAATGAGGAAAAAACGAGTAAAAAGAGGAAAAAATAGATATTTCGCTAAAATTATCCGTTTTTTACCCTTTTTTCGGTAATTTCGTGATAAAATGAGGAAAAAAAACTAGTAAATAGAGGAAAAAATAGAAATTTCGCTAAAATTATCCGTTTTCGTCCCTATTTTCGGTAATTTCGTCATAAATGAGGAAAAAAAAACGAGTTTATTGATGAAAAAAATTGAAGTTTCGCTAAAATTATCCGTTTTCGTTTATTTTTTTCGTTAATTTTGTCATAAAATGAGGAAAAAATCGAGTAAATAAAGGAAAAAAATAGAAATTACGCTAAAATTATCCATTTTCGTCCCTTTTTTCGGTAATTTCGTCAAGAAATGAGGAAAATAACGAGTAAATTGAGGATAAAAATATAAATTTCTCTAAAATTATCCGTTTTCGTCTATTTTTTGGTAATTTCGTCAAAAAATGAGGAAAAAAAACGAGTAAATAGAGGAAAAAAATATAAATTTCGCTAAAATTATCCGTTTTCGTCCCTTTTTTTGGTAATTTCGTCTTAAAATGTGGAAAAAAAGACGAGTAAATTGAGGAAAAAAATAAAAATTTCGCTAAAATTATCCGCTCTCGTCCCTTTTTTCGGTAATTTCGTCAAAAAATGAGGAAAAAAACGAGTAAAAAGAGGAAAAAATAGATATTTCGCTAAAATTATCCGTTTTTTTTACCCTTTTTTTGGTAATTTCGTGATAAAATGAGGAAAAAAAACGAGTAAATAGAGGAAAAAATAGAAATTTCGCTAAAATTATCCGTTTTCGTCCCTATTTTCGGTAATTTCGTCATAAATGAGGAAAAAAAACGAGTATATTGATGAAAAAAATTGAAATTTCGCTAAAAGTATCCGTTTTCGTTTATTTTTTTTGTTAATTTTGTCATAAAATGAGCAATACAACGAGTAAATAGAGGAAAAAATCGATATTTCCCTAAAATTATCCGTTTTCGGCCCTTTTTTCGGTAATTTCGTCCTAATATTAGAAAAAAAAAACAAGTAAATTGAGGAAAAATAGAAATTTCGCTAAAATTATCCGTTTTCGTCCCTATTTTCGGTAATTTCGACATAAATGAGGAAAAAAAAACGAGTATATTGATGAAAAAAATAAAAATCTCGCTAAAATTATCCATTTTCGTCCCTTTTTTCGGTAATTTCGTCAAAAAATGAGGAAAAAAACGAGTAAATTGAGGAAAAAAATAAAAATTCGCTAAAATTATCCGTTTTCGTCCCTTTTTTCGGTAATTTCGTCATAAAATGAGGAAAAAACGAGTAAAAAGAGGAAAAAATAGATATTTCGCTAAAATTATCCGTTTTTTTACCCTTTTTTTGGTAATTTCGTGATAAAATGAGGAAAAAAAACGAGTAAATAGAGGAAAAAATCGATATTTCCCTAAAATTATCCGTTTTCGGTCCTTTTTTCGTTAATTTCGTCCTAATATTAGAAAAAAAAAAACAAGTAAATTGAGGAAAAAATAGAAATTTCGCTAAAATTATCCGTTTTCGTCCCTATTTTCGGTAATTTCGACATAAATGAGGAAAAAAAACAAGTATATTGATGAAAAAAATAAAAATCTCGCTAAAATTATCCATTTTCGTCCCTTTTTTCGGTAATTTCGTCAAAAAATGAGGAAAAAAACGAGTAAATTGAGGAAAAAAATAAATATTCGCTAAAATTATCCGTTTTCGTCCCTTTTTTGGTAATTTCGTCATAAAATGAGGAAAAAAACGAGTAAAAAGAGGAAAAATAGATATTTCTCTAAAGTTATCCGTTTTTTACCCTTTTTTTGGAAATTTCGTGATAAAATGAGGAAAAAAAACGAGTAAATAGAGGAAATATAGAAATTTCGCTAAAATTATCCGTTTTCGTCGCTTTTTTCGGTAATTTCGTTTTAAAATTAGGAAACAAACGAATATACAGAGGAAAGAATCGATATTTCCCTAAAATTATCCGTTTTCGTCCATTTTTTCGGTAATTTCGCCATAAAATGAGGAAAAAAACGAGTAAATTGAGGATTAAAATAAATTTTTCTCTAAAATTATCCGTTTTCGTCTATTTTTTCGGTAACTTCGTCAAAAAATGAGGAAAAAAAACGAGTAAATAGAGGAAAAAAATATAAATTTCGCTAAAATTATCCGTTTTCGTACTTTTTTTGGGTAATTTCGTCATAAAATGGGGAAAAAGTCGAGTAAATAGAGGAAAAAAATAGAAATTTCGCTAAAATTATCCGTTTTCGTCCCTTTTTTTGGTAATTTCGTCTTAAAATGTTGAAAAAAAGACGAGTAAATTGAGGAAAAAAATAAAAATTTCGCTAAAATTATCCGCTCTCGTCCCTTTTTTCGGTAATTTCGTCAAAAAATGAGGAAAAAACGAGTAAAAAGAGGAAAAAATAGATATTTCGCTAAAATTATCCGTTTTTTTACCCTTTTTTTGGTAATTTCGTGATAAAATGAGGAAAAAAAAAACGAGTAAATAGAGGAAAAAATAGAAATTTCGCTAAAATTATCCGTTTTCGTCCCTATTTTCGGTAATTTCGTCATAAATGAGGAAAAAAAACGAGTATATTGATGAAAAAAATTGAAATTTCGCTAAAAGTATCCGTTTTCGTTTATTTTTTTCGTTAATTTTGTCATAAAATGAGGAATAAAACGAGTAAATAGAGGAAAAAATCGATATTTCCCTAAAATTATCCATTTTCGGCCCTTTTTTCGGTAATTTCGTCCTAATATTAGAAGAAAAAAACAAGTAAATTGAGGAAAAATAGAAATTTCGCTAAAATTATCCGTTTTCGTCCCTATTTTCGGTAATTTCGACATAAATGAGGAAAAAAAACGAGTATATTGATGAAAAATATAAAAATCTCGCTAAAATTATCCATTTTCGTCCCTTTTTTCGGTAATTTCGTCAAAAAATGAGGAAAAAAACGAGTAAATTGAGGAAAAAAATAAAAATTCGCTAAAATTATCCGTTTTCGTACCTTTTTTCGGTAATTTCGTCATAAAATGAGGAAAAAAACGAGTAAAAAGAGGAAAAAATAGATATTTCGCTAAAATTATCCGTTTTTTACCCTTTTTTTGGTAATTTCGTGATAAAATGAGGAAAAAAAAACGAGTAAATAGAGGAAAAAATAGAAATTTCGCTAAAATTATCCGTTTTCGTCCCTATTTTCGGTAAGTTCGTCATAAATGAGGAAAAAAAACGAGTTAATGATGAAAAAAATTGAAGTTTCGCTAAAATTATCCGTTTTCGTTTATTTTTTTCGTTAATTTTGTCATAAAATGAGGAATAAAACGAGTAAATAGAGGAAAAAATCGATATTTCCCTAAAATTATCCGTTTTCGGTCCTTTTTTCGGTAATTTCGTCCTAATATTAGAAAAAAAAAACAAGTAAATTGAGGAAAAAATAGAAATTTCGCTAAAATTATCCGTTTTCGTCCATTTTTTCGGTAATTTCGCCATAAAATGAGGAAAAAAAACGAGTAAATAGAGGAAAAAAATATAAATTTCGCTAAAATTATCCGTTTTCGTACCTTTTTTGGGTAATTTCGTCATAAAATGAGGAAAAAGTCGAGTAAATAGAGGAAAAAAATAGAAATTTCGCTAAAATTATCCGTTTTCGTCCCTTTTTTTGGTAACTTCGTCTTAAAATGTGGAAAAAAAGCCGAGTAAATTGAGGAAAAAAATAAAAATTTCGCTAAAATTATCCGCTCTCGTCCCTTTTTTCGGTAATTTCGTAAAAAAATGAGGAAAAAACGAGAAAAAAGAGGAAAAAATAGATATTTCGATAAAATTATCCGTTTTTTACCCTTTTTTTGGTAATTTCGTGATAAAATGAGGAAAAAAAACGAGTAAATAGAGGAAAAAATAGAAATTTCGCTAAAATTATCCGTTTTCGTCCCTATTTTCGGTAATTTCGTCATAAATGAGGAAAAAAAACGAGTATATTGATGAAAAAAATTGAAGTTTCGCTAAAATTATCCGTTTTCGTTTATTTTTTTCGTTAATTTTGTCATAAAATGAGGAATAAAACGAGTAAATAGAGGAAAAAATCGATACTTCCCTAAAATTATCCGTTTTCGGTCCTTTTTTCGGTAATTTCGTCCTAATATTAGAAAAAAAAAAAAAGTAAATTGAGGAAAAAATAGAAATTTCGCTAAAATTATCCGTTTTCGTCCCTATTTTCGGTAATTTCGACATAAATGAGGAAAAAAAACAAGTATATTGATGAAAAAAATAAAAATCTCGCTAAAATTATCCATTTTCGTCCCTTTTTTCGGTAATTTCGTCAAAAAATGAGGAAAAAAACGAGTAAATTGAGGAAAAAAATTAATATTCGCTAAAATTATCCGTTTTCGTCCCTTTTTTCGGTAATTTCGTCATAAAATGAGGAAAAAAACGAGTAAAAAGAGGAAAAATAGATATTTCTCTAAAGTTATCCGTTTTTTACCCTTTTTTTGGAAATTTCGTGATAAAATGAGGAAAAAAAACGAGTAAATAGAGGAAATATAGAAATTTCGCTAAAATTATCCGTTGTCGTCGCTTTGTTCGGTAATTTCGTTTTAAAATTAGGAAACAAACGGATATACAGAGGAAAGAATCGATATTTCCCTAAAATTATCCGTTTTCGTCCATTTTTTCGTTAATTTCGCCATAAAATGAGGAAAAAAACGAGTAAATTGAGGATTAAAATAAACATTTCTCTAAAATTATCCGTTTTCGTCTATTTTTTCGGTAATTTCGTCAAAAAATGAGGAAAAAAAACGAGTAAATAGAGGAAAAAAATATAAATTTCGCTAAAATTATCCGTTTTCGTACCTTTTTTGGGTAATTTCGTCATAAAATGAGGAAAAAGTCGAGTAAATAGAGGAAATAAATAGAAATTTCGCTAAAAATATCCGTTTTCGTCCCTTTTTTTGGTAATTTCGTCTTAAAATGTGGAAAAAAAGTCGAGTAAATTGAGGAAAAAATATAAAAATTTCGCTAAAATTATCCGCTCTCGTCCCTTTTTTCGGTAATTTCGTAAAAAAATGAGGAAAAAAACGAGTAAAAAGAGGAAAAATAGATATTTCTCTAAAGTTATCCGTTTTTTACCCTTTTTTTTGGAAATTTCGTGATAAAATGAGGAAAAAAAAACGAGTAAATAGAGGAAAAAATAGAAATTTCGCTAAAATTATCCGTTTTCGTCGCTTTGTTCGGTAATTTCGTTTTAAAATTAGGAAACAAACGAATAAACAGAGGAAAGAATCGATATTTCCATAAAATTATCTGTTTCGTCCATTTTTTCTGTAATTTCGCCATAAAATGAGGAAAAAACGAGTAAATAGAGGAAAAAAATATAAATATCGCTAAAATTATCCGTTTTCGTCCCTTTTTTTGGTAATTTCGTCTTAAAATGTGGAAAAAAAGACGAGTAAAGTGAGGAAATAAATTGATATTTCCCTAAAATTATCCGTTTTCGTCCCATCTTTCGGTATTTCGTCATAAAATTAGGAAAAAAAACGAGTAAATTGAGGAAAAAAATAAAAATTTCGCTAAAATTATCCGTTTTCGTCCCTTTCTTCGGTAATTTCGTCATAAAATGAGGAAAAAAAAGGAGTAAATAGAGGAAAAAATAGAAATTTCGCTAAAATTATCCGTTTTCGTCCCCTTTTTTGGTAATTTCGTCATAAAATGAGGAAAAAAATACGAGTAAATTGAGGAAAAAAATTGAAATTTCGCTAAAATTATCCGTTTTCGTTTATTTTTTTCGTTAATTTTGTCATGAAATGGGGAAAAAAACGAGTAAATAGAGGAAAAAATCGATATTTCCCTAAAATTATCTGTTTTCGTCCCTTTTTTCGGTAATGTCGTCCTAATATTATAAAAAAAACGATTAAATTGAGGAAAAAAATAAAAATTTCGCTAAAATTATCCGTTTTCGTCCCCTTTTTTGGTAATTTCGTCTTAAAATGTGGAAAAAAAGACGAGTAAATTGAGAAAAAAAATAAAAATTTCGCTAAAATTATCCGTTTTCGTCCCTTTTTTCGGTAATTTCGTCATAAAATGAGGAAAAAAACGAGTAAAAAGAGGAAAAATAGATATTTCTCTAAAGTTATCCGTTTTCGTTTTTTTTTCGGAAATTTTGTCATAAAATGAGGAAAAAACCGAGTATATAGAGGAAAAAATCGATATTTCCATAACATTATCCGTTTTCGTCCCTTTTTTCGTTAATTTCATCCTAAAATGAGGAAAAAAAACGAGAAAAATAAAGGAAAAAAATGAAAATTTCGCTAAAATTAGCCGTTTTTTACCCTTTTCTTGGAGATTTCGTCATAAAATGAGGAAAAAAAAACGAGTAAATAGAGGAAAAAATAGAAATTTCGCTAAATTTATCCGTTTTCGTCGCTTTTTTCGGTAATTTCGTCATAAAATGAGGAAACAAACGAGTAAACAGAAAAAAGAATCGATATTTCCCTAACGTTTTAAGTTTTCGTCCATTTTTTCGGTAATTTCGCCATAAAATGAGGAAAAAAACGAGTAAATTGAGGATTATAATAAAAATTTCGCTTAAATTATCCGTTTTCGTCTATTTTTTCGGTAATTTCGTCAAAAAATGAGGAAAAAAAACGAGTACATAGAGGAAAAAAATATAAATTTTGCTAAAATTATCCGTTTTCGTCCCTTTTTTTGGTAATTTCGTCTTAAAATGTGGAAAAAAAACGTGTAAATTGAGGAAAAAAATAGATATTTTGATAAAAATATACGTTTTCGTCCCTTTTTTGGGTAATTTCGTCATAAAATGAGAAAAAAAAACGAGTAAATAGAGGAAAAAATAGAAATTTCGCTAAAATTATCCGTTTTCGTCCGTTTTTACGGTAATTTAGTCTTAAAATGTGGAAAAAAAACGAGTAAATTGAGGAAAAAATTAAAAATTTCGTTAAAATTATCCGTTTTCGTCCCTTTTTTTGGTAATTTCGTCATAAAATAAGAGAAAAAAACGAGAAAATTGAGGAAAAAAATAAAATTTCGCTAAAATTATCCGTTAACGTTGCTTTTTTCGGTAATTTGGTCATAAAATGAGAAAAAAACGAGAATATAGAGGAAAAAATCGATATTTCCCTAAAATTATCCGTTTTCGTTCCTTTTTTCGGTAATTTCGTCATAAAATGAGGAAAAAAAACAGTAAATAGAGGAAAAAAATGAAAATTTCACTAAAATTATCCATTTTCGTCCCTTTTTTCGGTAATTTCGTCTTAAAATGTGGAAAAAAAGACGTGTAAATTGAGGAAAAAAATAAAAATTTCGCTAAAAATATCCGTTAACGTTCCTTTTTTCGGTAATTTTGTCATAAAATGAGGAAAAAAACGAGTAAATAGAGGAAAAAAATAGATATTTTGATAAAAATATACGTTTTCGTCCCTTTTTTGGGTAATTTCGTCATAAAATGAGAAAAAAAACGAGTAAATAGAGGAAAAAAATAGAAATTTCGCTAAAATTATCCGTTTTCGTCCGTTTTTACGTTAATTTCGTCTTAAAATGTGGAAAAAAAACGAGTAAATTGAGGAAAAAAATAAAAATTTCGTTAAAATTATCCGTTTTCGTCCCTTTTTTTGGTAATTTCGTCATAAAATAAGGGAAAAAAACGAGGAAATTGAGGAAAAAAATAAAATTTTGGCTAAAATTGTCCGTTTTCGTTCCTTTTTTTAGTAATTTCATCATAATATGAGGAAAAAAAAAGAGTAAATAGAGGGAAAAAATAGAAATTTTGCTAAAAATATCCGTTTTTGTCCCTTTTTCGGTAATTTCGTCATAAAATGAGGAAAAAAAGAGGAGTAAATTGAGGAAAAAAATAGAAATTTCGCTAATATTATCCGTTTTCGTTTTTTTTTCGGAAATTTTGTCATAAAATGAGGCAAAAAACGAATATATAGAGTAAAAAATCGATATTTCCATAACATTATCCGTTTTCGTCCCTTTTTTCGTTAATTTCATCCTAAAATGAGGAAAAAAAACGAGAAAAATTAAGGAAAAATATGAAAATTTCGCTAAAATTAGCCGTTTTTTACCCTTTTCTTGTAGATTTCGTCATAAAATGAGGAAAAAAAACGAGTAAATAGAGGAAAAAATAGAAATTTCGCTAAATTTATCCGTTTTCGTCGCTTTTTTCGGTAATTTCCTCAAAAAATGAGGAATAAAAACGAGTAAATAGAGGAAAAAATAGAAATTTCGCTAAATTTATCCGTTTTCGTCGCTTTTTTCGGTAATTTCCTCAAAAAATGAGGAATAAAAACGAGTAAATAGAGGAAAAAATAGATATTTCGCTAAAATTATCCGTTTTTTACCATTTCTTGGAAATTTCGTCATAAAATGAGGAAAAAAAACGTGTATATAGAGGAAAAAATAGAAATTTCGCTAAAATTATCCGTTTTCGTCGCTTTTTTCGGTAATTTCGTCATAAAATGAGGAAATAAAAGAGTAAACAGAGGAAAGAATCGATATTTCCCTAATATTATCCGTTTTCGTCCATTTTTTCGGTAATTTCTCCATAAAATGAGGAAAAAAACGAGTAAATTGAGGAAAAAAAATAGAAATATCGCAAAAATTATCCGTTTTCGTCCCTTTTTTTGGTAATTTCGTCATAAAATGAGGAAAAAAAACGAGAAAATTGAGGAAAAAAACAAAAATTTCGCTAATATTATCCGTTTTCGTCCCTTTTTTCGGTAATTTCGTCTTAAAATGTGGAAAAAAACGAGTAAATTAAGGAAAAAAATAAAAATTTCGTTAAAATTATCCGTTTTCGTCCCTTTTTTCGGTAATTTCGTCATAAAATAAGGGAAAAAAACGAGTAAATTGAGGAAAAAAAATAAAAATTTCGCTAAAATTATCCGTTTCTGTCCCTTTTTTCGGTAATTTCGTCATAAAATGAGGAAAAAAAGGAGTAAATAGAGGAAGAAATAGAAATTTCGCTAAAATTATCCCTTTTCGTCCCTTTTTTCGGTAATTGCGTCATAAAATGAGGAAAAAAACGAGTAAAGTGAGGAAAAAATAAAAATTTTCCTAAAATTATCCATTTTCGTCCCTTTTTTCGGTAATTTCGTCATAAAATAAGGAAAAAAACAAGTAAATTGAGGATAATAATATAATTTTCGCTAAAATTATCCGTTTTCGTCCCTTTTTTCGGTAATTTCGTCATAAAATGAGGAAAAAAAAAGGAGTAAATAGAAGAAGAAAATAGAAATTTTTCTAAAAAAATCTGTTTTCGTCCCTTTTTTCGGTAATTTCGTCATAAAATGAGGAAAAAATCGAAGAAATAGAGGAAAAAAATAGAAATTTCGCTAAAATTATCCATTTTCGTCCATATTTTCGGTAATTTCGTCAAAAAATGAGGAAAAAAAACGAGTAAATTGAGGAAAAAAATAAAATTTCGCTAAAATTATCCGTTCTCGTCCGTTTTTTCGGTAATTTCGTCAAAAAATGAGGAAAAAAAAGTGTAAATTGAGGAAAAAATAAATATTTCACTAAAATTATCCGTTTTCGTCCCTTTTTTCGGTAATTTCGTCATAAAATTTGGAAAAAAACGAGTAAAAAGAGGAAAAAATAGATATATCGCTAAAATTTTCCGTTTTTTACGATTTTTTTTTTAATTTCGTCATAAAATGAAAAAAAAAAACGAGTAAATAGAGGAGAAAATAGA
This sequence comes from Sympetrum striolatum, assembly GCA_947579665.1. Taxonomy (NCBI): domain Eukaryota; kingdom Metazoa; phylum Arthropoda; class Insecta; order Odonata; family Libellulidae; genus Sympetrum; species Sympetrum striolatum. Next base: position 117,018,769 of record OX388341.1, read on the forward strand.
AATTTCGCTAAAATTATCCGTTTTCGTCGCTTTTTTCGGTAATTTCGTAATAAAATGAGGAAACAAACGAGTAAACAGAGGAATGAATCGATATTTCCCTAAAATTATCCGTTTTCGTCCCTTTTTTCGGTAATTTCGTCATAAAATTTGGAAAAAAACGAGTAAAAAGAGGAAAAAATAGATATATCGCTAAAATTTTCCGTTTTTTACGATTTTTTTTTTAATTTCGTCATAAAATGAAAAAAAAAACGAGTAAATAGAGGAGAAAATAGAAATTTCGCTAAAATTATCCGTTTTCGTCGCTTTTTTCGGTAATTTCGTAATAAAATGAGGAAACAAACGAGTAAACAGAGGAATGAATCGATATTTCCCTAAAATTATCCGTTTTCGTCCCTTTTTTCGGTAATTTCGCCATAAAATGAGGAAAAAACGAGTTAATTGAGGAAAAAAATAGAAATTTAGCTAAAATTATTCGTTTTCGTCCCTTTTTTTGGTAATTTCGTCATAATATGAGGAAAAAACGAGTAAATTGAGGAAAATAATAGAATTTTCGCTAAAATTATTCGTTATCGTCAGTTTTTGCGGTAATTTCATCATAATATGAGGAAAAAAAAGAGTAAATAGAGGGAAAAAATAGAAATTTTGCTAAAAATATCCGTTTTTGTCCCTTTTTACGGTACTTTCGTCATAAAATGAGGAAAAAATCGAGTAAATAGAGGAAAAAATAGAAATTTCGCTAAAATTATCCATTTTCGTCCATTTTTTCGGTAATTTCGTCAAAAAATGAGGAAAAAAACGACTAAATTGAGGAAAAAAATAAAATTTCGCTAAAATTATCCGTTCTCGTCCGTTTTTTCGGTAATTTCGTCAAAAAATGAGGAAAAAATCGTGTAAATTGAGGAAAAAATTAATATTTCACTGAAATTATCCGTTTTCGTCCCTTTTTTCGGTAATTTCGTCATAACATTTGGAAAAAATCGAGTAAAAAGAGGAAAAAATAGATATATCGCTAAAATTTTCCGTTTTTTACCATTTGTTTTTAAATTTCGTCATAAATTGAAAAAGAAAAACGAGTAAATAGAGGAAAAAATAGAAATTTCGCTAAAATTATCCGTTTTCGTCGCTTTTTTCGGTAATTTCGTCATAAAATGAGGAAACAAACGAGTAAACAGAGGAAAGAATCGATATTTCCCTAAAATTATCCATTTTCGTCCATTTTTTCGGTAATTTCGCCATAAAATGAGGAAAAAAACGAGTAAATTGAGGAAAAAAATAGAAATTTAGCTAAAATTATTCGTTTTCGTCCCTTTTTTTGGTAATTTCGTCATAATATGAGGAAAAAAACGAGTAAATTGAGGAAAATAATAGAATTTTCGCTAAAATTATTCGTAATCGTCACTTTTTGCGGTAATTTCATCATAATATGAGGAAAAAAAGAGTAAATAGAGGGAAAAAATAGAAATTTTACTGAAAATATCCGTTTTCGTACCTTTTTTCGGTAATTTCGTCTTAAATTTGGAAAAAAAGACGAGTAACTTGAGGAAAAAAATAAAAATTTCGCTAAAATTATCCGTTTTCGTCGCTTTTTTCGGTAATTTCGTCATAAAATGAGGAAAAAAACGATTAAATTGAGGAAAATAATAGAATTTTCGCTAAAATTATCCGTTTTCGTCCCTTTTTTCGGTAATTTCGTCATAAAATGAGGAAAAAAAAAGGAGTAAATAGAAGAAAAAATAGAAATTTTACTGAAAATATCCGTTTTCGTACCTTTTTTCGGTAATTTCGTCTTAAATTTGGAAAAAAAGACAAGTAACTTGAGGAAAAAAATAAAAATTTCGCTAAAATTATCCGTTTTCGTCGCTTTTTTCGGTAATTTCGTCATAATATGAGGAAAAAAACGAGTAAATTGAGGAAAATAATAGAATTTTCGCTAAAATTATTCGTTATCGTCACTTTTTGCGGTAATTTCATCATAATATGAGGAAAAAAAGAGTAAATAGAGGGAAGAAATAGAAATTTTACTGAAAATATCCGTTTTCGTACCTTTTTTCGGTAATTTCGTCTTAAATTTGGAAAAAAAGACGAGTAACTTGAGGAAAAAAATAAAAATTTCGCTAAAATTATCCGTTTTCGTCGCTTTTTTCGGTAATTTCGTCATAAAATGAGAAAAAAAACGAGTAAATAGAGGAAAAAAATAGAAATTTCGCTAAAATTATCCGTTTTCGTCCCTTTTTTCGGTAATTTCGTCATAAAATGAGGAAAAAAACGAGTAAAAAGAGGAAAACATAGATATTTCGCTGAAATTATCCGTTTTTTACCCTTTTTTTGGAAATTTCGTCATAAAATGAGGGAAAAAAAACGAGTATATAGAGGAAAAAATAGAAATTTCGCTAAAATTATCCGTTTTCGTCGCTTTTTTCGGTAATTTCGTCATAAAATGAGGAAATAAACGAGTAAAGAGAGGAAATAATCGATATTTCCCTAAAATTATCCGTTTTCGTCCATTTGTTCGGTAATTTCGCCATAAAATGAGGAAAAAAACGAATTAATTGAGGAAAATAATAGAATTTTCGCTAAAATTATCCGTTTTCGTCCCTTTTTTCGGTAATTTCGTCATAAAATGAGGAAAAAAAAGGAGTAAATAGAAGAAAAAAATAGAAATATTTCTAAAAAAATCTGTTTTCGTCCCTTTTTTCGGTAATTTCGTCATAAAATGAGGAAAAAATCGAGTAAATAGAGGAAAAAAATAGAAATTTCGCTAAAATTATCCATTTTCGTCCATTTTTTCGGTAATTTCGTCAAAAAATGAGGAAAAAAACGAGTAAATTGAGGAAAAAAATAAAATTTCACTAAAATTATCCGTTCTCGTCCGTTTTTTCGGTAATTTCGTCAAAAAATGAGGAAAAAAACGTTTTAATTGAGGAAAAAATTAATATTTCACTAAAATTATCCGTTTTCGTCCCTTTTTTCGGTAATTTCGTCATAAAATTTGGAAAAAAACGAGTAAATAGAGGAGAAAATAGAAATTTCGCTAAAATTATCCGTTTTCGTCGCTTTTTTCGGTAATTTCGTAATAAAATGAGGAAACAAACGTGTAAACAGAGGAATGAATCGATATTTCCCAAAAATTATCCGTTTTCGTCCATTTTTTCGGTAATTTCGCCATAAAATGAGGAAAAAAACGAGTAAATTGAGGAAAAAAATAGAAATTTAGCTAAAATTATTCGTTTTCGTCCCTATTTTTGGTAATTTCGTCATAACATGAGGAAAAAAAACGAGTAAATTGAGGAAAATAATAGAATTTTCGCTAAAATTATTCGTTATCGTCACTTTTTGCGGTAATTTCATCATAATATGAGGAAAAAAAAGAGTAAATAGAGGAAAAAAATAGAAATTTTGCTAAAAATATCCGTTTTTGTCCCTTTTTTCGGTACTTTCGTCATAAAATGAGGAAAAAATCGAGTAAATAGAGGAAAAAATTGGAAATTTTGCTAAAATTATCCGTTTTCGTACCTTTTTTCGGTAATTTCGTCTTAAATTTGGAAAAAAAGACGAGTAAATTGAGGAAAAAAATAAAAATTTCGCTAAAAATATCCGTTAACGTTCCTTTTTTCGGTAATTTTGTCATAAAATGAGGAAAAAAACGAGTAAATAGAGGAAAAAAATAGATATTTTGATAAAAATATACGTTTTCGTCCCTTTTTTGGGTAATTTCGTCATAAAATGAGAAAAAAAAACGAGTAAATAGAGGAAAAAAATAGAAATTTCGCTAAAATTATCCGTTTTCGTCCGTTTTTACGTTAATTTCGTCTTAAAATGTGGAAAAAAACGAGTAAATTGAGGAAAAAAATAAAAATTTCGTTAAAATTATCCGTTTTCGTCCCTTTTTTTGGTAATTTCGTCATAAAATAAGGGAAAAAAACGAGAAAATTGAGGAAAAAAATAAAATTTTGGCTAAAATTGTCCGTTTTCGTTCCTTTTTTTAGTAATTTCATCATAATATGAGGAAAAAAAAAGAGTAAATAGAGGGAAAAAATAGAAATTTTGCTAAAAATATCCGTTTTTGTCCCTTTTTCGGTAATTTCGTCATAAAATGAGGAAAAAAAGAGGAGTAAATTGAGGAAAAAAATAGAAATTTCGCTAATATTATCCGTTTTCGTTTTTTTTTCGGAAATTTTGTCATAAAATGAGGCAAAAAACGAATATATAGAGTAAAAAATCGATATTTCCATAACATTATCCGTTTTCGTCCCTTTTTTCGTTAATTTCATCCTAAAATGAGGAAAAATAACGAGAAAAATTAAGGAAAAATATGAAAATTTCGCTAAAATTAGCCGTTTTTTACCCTTTTCTTGGAGATTTCGTCATAAAATGAGGAAAAAAAACGAGTAAATAGAGGAAAAAATAGAAATTTCGCTAAATTTATCCGTTTTCGTCGCTTTTTTCGGTAATTTCGTCATAATATGAGGAAAAAAACGAGTAAATTGAGGAAAATAATAGAATTTTCGCTAAAATTATTCGTAATCGTCACTTTTTGCGGTAATTTCATCATAATATGAGGAAAAAAAGAGTAAATAGAGGGAAAAAATAGAAATTTTACTGAAAATATCCGTTTTCGTACCTTTTTTCGGTAATTTCGTCTTAAATTTGGAAAAAAAGACGAGTAACTTGAGGAAAAAAATAAAAATTTCGCTAAAATTATCCGTTTTCGTCGCTATTTTCGGTAATTTCGTCATAAAATGAGAAAAAAAACGAGTAAATAGAGGAAAAAAATAGAAATTTCGCTAAAATTATCCGTTTTCGTCCCTTTTTTCGGTAATTACGTCAAAAAATGAGGAAAAAAACGAGTAAATTGAGGGAAATATAAAAATTTCACTAAAATTATCCGTTTTCGTCCCTTTTTTCGGTAATTTCGTCATAAAATGAGGAAAAAAACGAGTAAAAAGAGGAAAACATAGATATTTCGCTGAAATTATCCATTTTTTACCCTTTTTTTGGAAATTTCGTCATAAAATGAGAAAAAAAAAGGAGTATATAGAGGAAAAAATAGAAATTTCGCTAAACTTATCCGTTTTAGTCGCTTTTTTCGGTAATTTCGTCATAAAATGAGGAAATAAACGAGTAAAGAGAGGAAAGAATCGATATTTCCCTAAAATTATCCGTTTTCGTCCATTTGTTCGGTAATTTCGCCATAAAATGAGGAAAAAAACGATTAAATTGAGGAAAAAAATAAAATTTCGCTAAAATTATCCGTTCTCGTCCGTTTTTTCGGGAATTTCGTCAAAAAATGAGGAAAAAAACGTGTTAATTGAGGAAAAAATTAATATTTCACTAAAATTATCCGTTTTCGTCCCTTTTTTCGGTAATTTCGTCATAAAATTTGGAAAAAAACGAGTAAAAAGAGGAAAAAATAGATATATCGCTAAAATTTTCCGCTTTTTACCATTTTTTTTTAATTTCGTCTTAAAATGAAAAAAAAACGAGTAAATAGAGGAGAAAATAGAAATTTCGCTAAAATTATCCGTTTTCGTCGCTTTTTTCGGTAATTTCGTAATAAAATGAGGAAACAAACGAGTAAACAGAGGGAAAAAATAGAAATTTTGCTAAAAATATCCGTTTTTGTCCCTTTTTTCGGTACTTTCGTCATAAAATGAGGAAAAAATCGAGTAAATAGAGGAAAAAAATGGAAATTTTGCTAAAATTATCCGTTTTCGTACCTTTTTTCGGTAATTTCGTCTTAAATTTGGAAAAAAAGACGAGTAAATTGAGGAAAAAAATAAAAATTTCGCTAAAAATATCCGTTAACGTTCCTTTTTTCGGTAATTTTGTCATAAAATGAGGAAAAAAAACGAGTAAATAGAGGAAAAAAAATAGATATTTTGATAAAAATATACGTTTTCGTCCCTTTTTTGGGTAATTTCGTCGTAAAATGAGAAAAAAAACGAGTAAATAGAGGAAAAAAATAGAAATTTCGCTAAAATTATCCGTTTTCGTCCGTTTTTACGTTAATTTCGTCTTAAAATGTGGAAAAAACGAGTAAATTGAGGAAAAAAATAAAAATTTCGTTAAAATTATCCGTTTTCGTCCCTTTTTTTGGTAATTTCGTCATAAAATAAGGGAAAAAAACGAGAAAATTGAGGAAAAAAATAAAATTTTGGCTAAAATTGTCCGTTTTCGTTCCTTTTTTTAGTAATTTCATCATAATATGAGGAAAAAAAAAGAGTAAATAGAGGGAAAAAATAGAAATTTTGCTAAAAATATCCGTTTTTGTCCCTTTTTCGGTAATTTCGTCATAAAATGAGGAAAAAAAGAGGAGTAAATTGAGGAAAAAAATAGAAATTTCGCTAATATTATCCGTTTTCGTTTTTTTTTCGGAAATTTTGTCATAAAATGAGGCAAAAAACGAATATATAGAGTAAAAAATCGATATTTCCATAACATTATCCGTTTTCGTCCCTTTTTTCGTTAATTTCATCCTAACATGAGGAAAAATAACGAGAAAAATTAAGGAAAAATATGAAAATTTCGCTAAAATTAGCCGTTTTTTACCCTTTTCTTGGAGATTTCGTCATAAAATGAGGAAAAAAAACGAGTAAATAGAGGAAAAAATAGAAATTTCGCTAAATTTATCCGTTTTCGTCGCTTTTTTCGGTAATTTCGTCATAAAATTTGGAAAAAATCGAGTAAAAATAGGAAAAAATAGATATATCGCTAAAATTTTCCGTTTTTTACCATTTGTTTTTAAATTTCGTCATAAATTGAAAAAGAAAAACGAGTAAATAGAGGAAAAAATAGAAATTTCGCTAAAATTATCCGTTTTCGTCGCTTTTTTCGGTAATTTCGTCATAAAATGAGGAAAAAAAAAGAGTAAACAGAGGAAAGAATCGATATTTCCCTAAAATTATCCATTTTCGTCCATTTTTTCGGTAATTTCGCCATAAAATGAGGAAAAAAACGAGTAAATTGAGGAAAAAAATAGATATTTAGCTAAAATTATTCGTTTTCGTCCCTTTTTTTGGTAATTTCGTCATAATATGAGGAAAAAAACGAGTAAATTGAGGAAAATAATAGAATTTTCGCTAAAATTATTCGTAATCGTCACTTTTTGCGGTAATTTCATCATAATATGAGGAAAAAAAGAGTAAATAGAGGGAAAAAATAGAAATTTTACTGAAAATATCCGTTTTCGTACCTTTTTTCGGTAATTTCGTCTTAAATTTGGAAAAAAAGACGAGTAACTTGAGGAAAAAAATAAAAATTTCGCTAAAATTATCCGTTTTCGTCGCTTTTTTCGGTAATTTCGTCATAAAATGAGAAAAAAAACGAGTAAATAGAGGAAAAAAATAAAAATTTCGCTAAAATTATCCGTTTTCGTCCCTTTTTTCGGTAATTACGTCAAAAAATGAGGAAAAAAACGAATAAATTGAGGGAAATATAAAAATTTCACTAAAATTATCCGTTTTCGTCCCTTTTTACGGTAATTTCGTCATAAAATTAGGAAAAAAACGAGTAAAAAGAGGAAAACATAGATATTTCGCTGAAATTATCCATTTTTTACCCTTTTTTTGGAAATTTCGTCATAAAATGAGAAAAAAAAAGGAGTATATAGAGGAAAAAATAGAAATTTCGCTAAACTTATCCGTTTTAGTCGCTTTTTTCGGTAATTTCGTCATAAAATGAGGAAATAAACGAGTAAAGAGAGGAAAGAATCGATATTTCCCTAAAATTATCCGTTTTCGTCCATTTGTTCGGTAATTTCGCCATAAAATGAGGAAAAAAACGATTAAATTGAGGAAAAAAATAAAATTTCGCTAAAATTATCCGTTCTCGTCCGTTTTTTCGGGAATTTCGTCAAAAAATGAGGAAAAAAACGTGTTAATTGAGGAAAAAATTAATATTTCACTAAAATTATCCGTTTTCGTCCCTTTTTTCGGTAATTTCGTCATAAAATTTGGAAAAAAACGAGTAAAAAGAGGAAAAAATAGATATATCGCTAAAATTTTCCGTTTTTTACCATTTTTTTTTAATTTCGTCTTAAAATGAAAAAAAAACGAGTAAATAGAGGAGAAAATAGAAATTTCGCTAAAATTATCCGTTTTCGTCGCTTTTTTCGGTAATTTCGTAATAAAATGAGGAAACAAACGAGTAAACAGAGGGAAAAAATAGAAATTTTGCTAAAAATATCCGTTTTTGTCCCTTTTTTCGGTACTTTCGTCATAAAATGAGGAAAAAATCGAGTAAATAGAGGAAAAAAATGGAAATTTTGCTAAAATTATCCGTTTTCGTACCTTTTTTCGGTAATTTCGTCTTAAATTTGGAAAAAAAGACGAGTAAATTGAGGAAAAAAATAAAAATTTCGCTAAAAATATCCGTTAACGTTCCTTTTTTCGGTAATTTTGTCATAAAATGAGGAAAAAAACGAGTAAATAGAGGAAAAAAAATAGATATTTTGATAAAAATATACGTTTTCGTCCCTTTTTTGGGTAATTTCGTCGTAAAATGAGAAAAAAAACGAGTAAATAGAGGAAAAAAATAGAAATTTCGCTAAAATTATCCGTTTTCGTCCGTTTTTACGTTAATTTCGTCTTAAAATGTGGAAAAAAACGAGTAAATTGAGGAAAAAAATAAAAATTTCGTTAAAATTATCCGTTTTCGTCCCTTTTTTTGGTAATTTCGTCATAAAATAAGGGAAAAAAACGAGAAAATTGAGGAAAAAAATAAAATTTTGGCTAAAATTGTCCGTTTTCGTTCCTTTTTTTAGTAATTTCATCATAATATGAGGAAAAAAAAAGAGTAAATAGAGGGAAAAAATAGAAATTTTGCTAAAAATATCCGTTTTTGTCCCTTTTTCGGTAATTTCGTCATAAAATGAGGAAAAAAAGAGGAGTAAATTGAGGAAAAAAATAGAAATTTCGCTAATATTATCCGTTTTCGTTTTTTTTTCGGAAATTTTGTCATAAAATGAGGCAAAAAACGAATATATAGAGTAAAAAATCGATATTTCCATAACATTATCCGTTTTCGTCCCTTTTTTCGTTAATTTCATCCTAACATGAGGAAAAATAACGAGAAAAATTAAGGAAAAATATGAAAATTTCGCTAAAATTAGCCGTTTTTTACCCTTTTCTTGGAGATTTCGTCATAAAATGAGGAAAAAAAACGAGTAAATAGAGGAAAAAATAGAAATTTCGCTAAATTTATCCGTTTTCGTCGCTTTTTTCGGTAATTTCGTCATAAAATTTGGAAAAAATCGAGTAAAAATAGGAAAAAATAGATATATCGCTAAAATTTTCCGTTTTTTACCATTTGTTTTTAAATTTCGTCATAAATTGAAAAAGAAAAACGAGTAAATAGAGGAAAAAATAGAAATTTCGCTAAAATTATCCGTTTTCGTCGCTTTTTTCGGTAATTTCGTCATAAAATGAGGAAAAAAAAAGAGTAAACAGAGGAAAGAATCGATATTTCCCTAAAATTATCCATTTTCGTCCATTTTTTCGGTAATTTCGCCATAAAATGAGGAAAAAAACGAGTAAATTGAGGAAAAAAATAGATATTTAGCTAAAATTATTCGTTTTCGTCCCTTTTTTTGGTAATTTCGTCATAATATGAGGAAAAAAACGAGTAAATTGAGGAAAATAATAGAATTTTCGCTAAAATTATTCGTAATCGTCACTTTTTGCGGTAATTTCATCATAATATGAGGAAAAAAAGAGTAAATAGAGGGAAAAAATAGAAATTTTACTGAAAATATCCGTTTTCGTACCTTTTTTCGGTAATTTCGTCTTAAATTTGGAAAAAAAGACGAGTAACTTGAGGAAAAAAATAAAAATTTCGCTAAAATTATCCGTTTTCGTCGCTTTTTTCGGTAATTTCGTCATAAAATGAGAAAAAAAAACGAGTAAATAGAGGAAAAAAATAAAAATTTCGCTAAAATTATCCGTTTTCGTCCCTTTTTTCGGTAATTACGTCAAAAAATGAGGAAAAAAACGAATAAATTGAGGGAAATATAAAAATTTCACTAAAATTATCCGTTTTCGTCCCTTTTTACGGTAATTTCGTCATAAAATTAGGAAAAAAACGAGTAAAAAGAGGAAAACATAGATATTTCGCTGAAATTATCCATTTTTTACCCTTTTTTTGGAAATTTCGTCATAAAATGAGAAAAAAAAAGGAGTATATAGAGGAAAAAATAGAAATTTCGCTAAACTTATCCGTTTTAGTCGCTTTTTTCGGTAATTTCGTCATAAAATGAGGAAATAAACGAGTAAAGAGAGGAAAGAATCGATATTTCCCTAAAATTATCCGTTTTCGTCCATTTGTTCGGTAATTTCGCCATAAAATGAGGAAAAAAACGATTAAATTGAGAAAAATAATAGAATTTTCGCTAAAATTATCCGTTTTCGTCCCTTTTTTCGGTAATTTCGTCATAAAATGAGGAAAAAAAAAGGAGTAAATAGAAGAAAAAATAGAAATTTTTCTAAAAAAATCTGTTTTCGTCCCTTTTTTCGGTAATTTCGTCATATAATTAGGAAAAAATCGAGTAAATAGAGGAAAAAAATAGAAATTTCGCTAAAATTATCCATTTTCGTCCATTTTTTCGGTAATTTCGTCAAAAAATGAGGAAAAAAACGAGTAAATTGAGGAAAAAAATAAAATTTCGCTAAAATTATCCGTTCTCGTCCGTTTTTTCGGTAATTTCGTCAAAAAAAAGGAAAAAAACGTGTTAATTGAGGAAAAAATTAATATTTCACTAAAATTATCCGTTTTCGTCCCTTTTTTCGGTAATTTCGTCATAAAATTTGGAAAAAAACGAGTAAAAAGAGGAAAAAATAGATATATCGCTAAAATTTTCCGTTTTTTACCATTTTTTTTTAATTTCGTCATAAAATGAAAAAAAAACGAGTAAATAGAGGAGAAAATAGAAATTTCGCTAAAATTATCCATTTTCGTCGCTTTTTTCGGTAATTTCGTAATAAAATGAGGAAACAAACGAGTAAACAGAGGAATGAATCGATATTTCCCAAAAATTATCCGTTTTCGTCCATTTTTTCGGTAATTTCGCCATAAAATGAGGAAAAAAACGAGTAAATTGAGGAAAAAATAGAAATTTCGCTAAAATTATCCATTTTCGTCCATTTTTTCGGTAATTTCGCCATAAAATGAGGAAAAAAACGAGTAAATTGAGGAAAAAAATAGAAATTTAGCTAAAATTATTCGTTTTCGTCCCTTTTTTCGGTAATTTCGTCATAATATGAGGAAAAAAATGAGTAAATTGAGGAAAATAATAGAATTTTCGCTAAAATTATTCGTTATCGTCACTTTTTGCGGTAATTTCATCATAATATGAGGAAAAAAAGAGTAAATAGAGGGAAAAAATAGAAATTTTACTGAAAATATCCGTTTTCGTACCTTTTTTCGGTAATTTCGTCTTAAATTTGGAAAAAAAGACGAGTAACATGAGGAAAAAAATAAAAATTTCGCTAAAATTATCCGTTTTCGTCGCTTTTTTCGGTAATTTCGTCATAAAATGAGAAAAAAAACGAGTAAATAGAGGAAAAAAATAGAAATTTCGCTAAAATTATCCGTTTTCGTCCCTTTTTTCGGTAATTTCGTCATAAAATGAGGAAAAAAACGAGTAAAAAGAGGAAAACATAGATATTTCGCTGAAATTATCCGTTTTTTACCCTTTTTTTGGAAATTTCGTCATAAAATGAGGAAAAAAAAACGAGTATATAGAGGAAAAAATAGAAATTTCGCTAAAATTATCCGTTTTCGTCGCTTTTTTCGGTAATTTCGTCATAAAATGAGGAAATAAACGAGTAAAGAGAGGAAAGAATCGATATTTCCCTAATATTATCCGTTTTCGTCCATTTGTTCGGTAATTTCGCCATAAAATGAGGAAAAAAACGATTAAATTGAGGAAAATAATAGAATTTTCGCTAAAATTATCCGTTTTCGTTTTTTTTTTCGGTAATTTCGTCATAAAATGAGGAAAAAAAAAGGAGTAAATAGAAGAAAAAAATAGGAATTTTTCTAAAAAAATCTGTTTTCGTCCCTTTTTTCGGTAATTTCGTCATAAAATGAGGAAAAAATCGAGTAAATAGAGGAAAAAAATAGAAATTTCGCTAAAATTATACATTTTCGTCCATTTTTTCGGTAATTTCGTCAAAAAATGAGGAAAAAAACGAGTAAATTGAGGAAAAAAATAAAATTTCGCTAAAATTATCCGTTCTCGTCCGTTTTTTCGGTAATTTCGTCAAAAAATGAGGAAAAAAACGAGTAAATAGAGGAGAAAATAGAAATTTCGCTAAAATTATCCGTTTTCGTCGCTTTTTTCGGTAATTTCGTAATAAAATGAGGAAACAAACGTGTAAACAGAGGAATGAATCGATATAAAAAAATTTCGTTAAAATTATCCGTTTTCGTCCCTTTTTTTGGTAATTTCGTCATAAAATAAGGGAAAAAAACGAGAAAAATGAGGAAAAAAATAAAATTTTGGCTAAAATTGTCCGTTTTCGTTCCTTTTTTTAGTAATTTCATCATAATATGAGGAAAAAAAAAGAGTAAATAGAGGGAAAAAATAGAAATTTTGCTAAAAATATCCGTTTTTGTCCCTTTTTCGGTAATTTCGTCATAAAATGAGGAAAAAAAGAGGAGTAAATTGAGGAAAAACATAGAAATTTCGCTAATATTATCCGTTTTCGTTTTTTTTTCGGAAATTTTGTCATAAAATGAGGCAAAAAACGAATATATAGAGTAAAAAATCGATATTTCCATAACATTATCCGTTTTCGTCCCTTTTTTCGTTAATTTCATCCTAAAATGAGGAAAAATAACGAGAAAAATTAAGGAAAAATATGAAAATTTCGCTAAAATTAGCCGTTTTTTACCCTTTTCTTGGAGATTTCGTCATAAAATGAGGAAAAAAAACGAGTAAATAGAGGAAAAAATAGAAATTTCGCTAAATTTATCCGTTTTCGTCGCTTTTTTCGGTAATTTCGTCATAAAATTTGGAAAAAATCGAGTAAAAAGAGGAAAAAATAGATATATCGCTAAAATTTTCCGTTTTTTACCATTTGTTTTTAAATTTCGTCATAAATTGAAAAAGAAAAACGAGTAAATAGAGGAAAAAATAGAAATTTCGCTAAAATTATCCGTTTTCGTCGCTTTTTTCGGTAATTTCGTCATAAAATGAGGAAACAAACGAGTAAACAGAGGAAAGAATCGATATTTCCCTAAAATTATCCATTTTCGTCCATTTTTTCGGTAATTTCGCCATAAAATGAGGAAAAAAACGAGTAAATTGAGGAAAAAAATAGAAATTTAGCTAAAATTATTCGTTTTCGTCCCTTTTTTTGGTAATTTCGTCATAATATGAGGAAAAAAACGAGTAAATTGAGGAAAATAATAGAATTTTCGCTAAAATTATTCGTAATCGTCACTTTTTGCGGTAATTTCATCATAATATGAGGAAAAAAAGAGTAAATAGAGGGAAAAAATAGAAATTTTACTGAAAATATCCGTTTTCGTACCTTTTTTCGGTAATTTCGTCTTAAATTTGGAAAAAAAGACGAGTAACTTGAGGAAAAAAATAAAAATTTCGCTAAAATTATCCGTTTTCGTCGCTTTTTTCGGTAATTTCGTCATAAAATGAGAAAAAAAACGAGTAAATAGAGGAAAAAAATAGAAATTTCGCTAAAATTATCCGTTTTCGTCCCTTTTTTCGGTAATTACGTCAAAAAATGAGGAAAAAAACGAGTAAATTGAGGGAAATATAAAAATTTCACTAAAATTATCCGTTTTCGTCCCTTTTTTCGGTAATTTCGTCATAAAATGAGGAAAAAAACGAGTAAAAAGAGGAAAACATAGATATTTCGCTGAAATTATCCATTTTTTACCCTTTTTTTGTAAATTTCGTCATAAAATGAGAAAAAAAAAGGAGTATATAGAGGAAAAAATAGAAATTTCGCTAAACTTATCCGTTTTAGTCGCTTTTTTCGGTAATTTCGTCATAAAATGAGGAAATAAACGAGTAAAGAGAGGAAAGAATCGATATTTCCCTAAAATTATCCGTTTTCGTCCATTTGTTCGGTAATTTTGCCATAAAATGAGGAAAAAAACGATTAAATTGAGGAAAATAATAGAATTTTCGCTAAAATTATCCGTTTTCGTCCCTTTTTTCGGTAATTTCGTCATAAAATGAGGAAAAAAAAGGAGTAAATAGAAGAAAAAATAGAAATTTTTCTAAAAAAATCTATTTTCGTCCCTTTTTTCGGTAATTTCGTCATAAAATTAGGAAAAAATCGAGTAAATAGAGGAAAAAAATAGAAATTTCGTTAAAATTATCCATTTTCGTCCATTTTTTCGGTAATTTCGTCAAAAAAGGAGGAAAAAACGAGTAAATTGAGGAAAAAAATAAAATTTCGCTAAAATTATCCGTTCTCGTCCGTTTTTTCGGTAATTTCGTCAAAAAATGAGGAAAAAAACGTGTTAATTGAGGAAAAAATTAATATTTCACTAAAATTATCCGTTTTCGTCCCTTTTTTCGGTAATTTCGTCATAAAATTTGGAAAAAAACGAGTAAAAAGAGGAAAAAATAGATATATCGCTAAAATTTTCCGTTTTTTACCATTTTTTTTTAATTTCGTCATAAAATGAAAAAAAAAACGAGTAAATAGAGGAGAAAATAGAAATTTCGCTAAAATTATCCGTTTTCGTCGCTTTTTTCGGTAATTTCGTAATAAAATGAGGAAACAAACGAGTAAACAGAGGAATGAATCGATATTTCCCAAAAATTATCCGTTTTCGTCCATTTTTTCGGTAATTTCGCCATAAAATGAGGAAAAAAACGAGTAAATTGAGGAAAAAATAGAAATTTCGCTAAAATTATCCATTTTCGTCCATTTTTTCGGTAATTTCGCCATAAAATGAGGAAAAAAACGAGTAAATTGAGGAAAAAAATAGAAATTTAGCTAAAATTATTCGTTTTCGTCCCTTTTTTCGGTAATTTCGTCATAATATGAGGAAAAAAACGAGTAAATTGAGGAAAATAATAGAATTTTCGCTAAAATTATTCGTTATCGTCACTTTTTGCGGTAATTTCATCATAATATGAGGAAAAAAAGAGTAAATAGAGGGAAAAAATAGAAATTTTACTGAAAATATCCGTTTTCGTACCTTTTTTCGGTAATTTCGTCTTAAATTTGGAAAAAAAGACGAGTAACATGAGGAAAAAAATAAAAATTTCGCTAAAATTATCCGTTTTCGTCCCTTTTTTCGGTAATTTCGTCATAAAATGAGGAAAAAAACGAGTAAAAAGAGGAAAACATAGATATTTCGCTGAAATTATCCGTTTTTTACCCTTTTTTTGGAAATTTCGTCATAAAATGAGGAAAAAAAATACGAGTATATAGAGGAAAAAATAGAAATTTCGCTAAAATTATCCGTTTTCGTCGCTTTTTTCGGTAATTTCGTCATAAAATGAGGAAATAAACGAGTAAAGAGAGGAAAGAATCGATATTTCCCTAAAATTATCCGTTTTCGTCCATTTGTTCGGTAATTTCGCCATAAAATGAGGAAAAAAACGATTAAATTGAGGAAAATAATAGAATTTTCGCTAAAATTATCCGTTTTCGTCCCTTTTTTCGGTAATTTCGTCATAAAATGAGGAAAAAAAAAGGAGTAAATAGAAGAAAAAAATAGAAATTTTTCTAAAAAAATCTGTTTTCGTCCCTTTTTTCGGTAATTTCGTCATAAAATGAGGAAAAAATCGAGTAAATAGAGGAAAAAAATAGAAATTTGGCTAAAATTATACATTTTCGTCCATTTTTTCGGTAATTTCGTCAAAAAATGAGGAAAAAAACGAGTAAATTGAGGAAAAAAATAAAATTTCGCTAAAATTATCCGTTCTCGTCCGTTTTTTCGGTAATTTCGTCAAAAAATTTGGAAAAAAACGAGTAAATAGAGGAGAAAATAGAAATTTCGCTAAAATTATCCGTTTTCGTCGCTTTTTTCGGTAATTTCGTAATAAAATGAGGAAACAAACGTGTAAACAGAGGAATGAATCGATATAAAAAAATTTCGTTAAAATTATCCGTTTTCGTCCCTTTTTTTGGTAATTTCGTCATAAAATAAGGGAAAAAAACGAGAAAATTGAGGAAAAAAATAAAATTTTGGCTAAAATTGTCCGTTTTCGTTCCTTTTTTTAGTAATTTCATCATAATATGAGGAAAAAAAAAGAGTAAATAGAGGGAAAAAATAGAAATTTTGCTAAAAATATCCGTTTTCGTCCCTTTTTCGGTAATTTCGTCATAAAATGAGGAAAAAAAGAGGAGTAAATTGAGGAAAAAAATAGAAATTTCGCTAATATTATCCGTTTTCGTTTTTTTTTCGGAAATTTTGTCATAAAATGAGGCAAAAAACGAATATATAGAGTAAAAAATCGATATTTCCATAACATTATCCGTTTTCGTCCCTTTTTTCGTTAATTTCATCCTAAAATGAGGAAAAATAACGAGAAAAATTAAGGAAAAATATGAAAATTTCGCTAAAATTAGCCGTTTTTTACCCTTTTCTTGGAGATTTCGTCATAAAATGAGGAAAATAAACGAGTAAATAGAGGAAAAAATAGAAATTTCGCTAAATTTATCCGTTTTCGTCGCTTTTTTCGGTAATTTCCTCAAAAAATGAGGAATAAAAACGAGTAAATAGAGGAAAAAATAGAAATTTCGCTAAATTTATCCGTTTTCGTCGCTTTTTTCGGTAATTTCCTCAAAAAATGAGGAATAAAAACGAGTAAATAGAGGAAAAAATAGATATTTCGCTAAAATTATCCGTTTTTTACCATTTCTTGGAAATTTCGTCATAAAATGAGGAAAAAAAACGTGTATATAGAGGAAAAAATAGAAATTTCGCTAAAATTATCCATTTTCGTCGCTTTTTTCGGTAATTTCGTCATAAAATGAGGAAATAAAAGAGTAAACAGAGGAAAGAATCGATATTTCCCTAAAATTATCCGTTTTCGTCCATTTTTTCGGTAATTTCTCCATAAAATGAGGAAAAAAACGAGTAAATTGAGGAAAAAAAATAGAAATTTCGCAAAAATTATCCGTTTTCGTCCCTTTTTTTGGTAATTTCGTCATAAAATGAGGAAAAAAAACGAGAAAATTGAGGAAAAAAACAAAAATTTCGCTAATATTATCCGTTTTCGTCCCTTTTTTCGGTAATTTCGTCTTAAAATGTGGAAAAAAACGAGTAAATTAAGGAAAAAAATAAAAATTTCGTTAAAATTATCCGTTTTCGTCCCTTTTTTCGGTAATTTCGTCATAAAATAAGGGAAAAAAAAGAGTAAATTGAGGAAAAAAAATAAAAATTTCGCTAAAATTATCCGTTTCTGTCCCTTTTTTCGGTAATTTCGTCATAAAATGAGGAAAAAAACGATTAAATAGAGGAAGAAATAGAAATTTCGCTAAAATTATCCCTTTTCGTCCCTTTTTTCGGTAATTGCGTCATAAAATGAGGAAAAAAACGAGTAAAGTGAGGAAAAAAATAAAAATTTTCCTAAAATTATCCATTTTCGTCCCTTTTTTCGGTAATTTCGTCAAAAAATGAGGAAAAAACGAGTAAAAAGAGGAAAAAATAGATATTTCGCTAAAATTATCCGTTTTTTTACCCTTTTTTTGGTAATTTCGTGATAAAATGAGGAAAAAAACGAGTAAATAGAGGAAAAAATAGAAATTTCGCTAAAATTATCCGTTTTCGTCCCTATTTTCGGTAATTTCGTCATAAATGAGGAAAAAAAACGAGTATATTGATGAAAAAAATTGAAATTTCGCTAAAAGTATCCGTTTTCGTTTATTTTTTTCGTTAATTTTGTCATAAAATGAGGAATACAACGAGTAAATAGAGGAAAAAATCGATATTTCCCTAAAATTATCCGTTTTCGGCCCTTTTTTCGGTAATTTCGTCCTAATATTAGAAAAAAAAAAACAAGTAAATTGAGGAAAAATAGAAATTTCGCTAAAATTATCCGTTTTCGTCCCTATTTTCGGTAATTTCGACATAAATGAGGAAAAAAAACGAGTATATTGATGAAAAAAATAAAAATCTCGCTAAAATTATCCATTTTCGTCCCTTTTTTCGGTAATTTCGTCAAGAAATGAGGAAAATAACGAGTAAATTGAGGATAAAAATATAAATTTCTCTAAAATTATCCGTTTTCGTCTATTTTTTTGGTAATTTCGTCAAAAAATGAGGAAAAAAAACGAGTAAATAGAGGAAAAAAATATAAAGTTCGCTAAAATTATCCGTTTTCGTCCCTTTTTTTGGTAATTTCGTCTTAAAATGTGGAAAAAAAGACGAGTAAATTGAGGAAAAAAATAAAAATTTCGCTAAAATTATCCGCTCTCGTCCCTTTTTTCGGTAATTTCGTCAAAAAATGAGGAAAAAACGAGTAAAAAGAGGAAAAAATAGATATTTCGCTAAAATTATCCGTTTTTTTACCCTTTTTTTGGTAATTTCGTGATAAAATGAGGAAAAAAAACGAGTAAATAGAGGAAAAAATAGAAATTTCGCTAAAATTATCCGTTTTCGTCCCTATTTTCGGTAATTTCGTCATAAATGAGGAAAAAAAACGAGTATATTGATGAAAAAAATTGAAATTTCGCTATAAGTATCCGTTTTCGTTTATTTTTTTTGTTAATTTTGTCATAAAATGAGCAATACAACGAGTAAATAGAGGAAAAAATCGATATTTCCCTAAAATTATCCGTTTTCGGCCCTTTTCTCGGTAATTTCGTCCTAATATTAGAAAAAAAAAACAAGTAAATTGAGGAAAAATAGAAATTTCGCTAAAATTATCCGTTTTTTACCCTTTTTTTGGAAATTTCGTGATAAAATGAGGAAAAAAAACGAGTAAATAGAGGAAATATAGAAATTTCGCTAAAATTATCCGTTTTCGTCGCTTTTTTCGGTAATTTCGTTTTAAAATTAGGAAACAAACGAATATACAGAGGAAAGAATCGATATTTAACTAAAATTATCCGTTTTCGTCCATTTTTTCGGTAATTTCGCCATAAAATGAGGAAAAAAACGAGTAAATTGAGGATTAAAATAAACATTTCTCTAAAATTATCCGTTTTCGTCTATTTTTTCGGTAACTTCGTCAAAAAATGAGGAAAAAAAACGAGTAAATAGAGGAAAAAAATATAAATTTCGCTAAAATTATCCGTTTTCGTACTTTTTTTGGGTAATTTCGTCATAAAATGGGGAAAAAGTCGAGTAAATAGAGGAAAAAAATAGAAATTTCGCTAAAATTATCCGTTTTCGTCCCTTTTTTTGGTAATTTCGTCTTAAAATGTGGAAAAAAAGACGAGTAAATTGAGGAAAAAAATAAAAATTTCGCTAAAATTATCCGCTCTCGTCCCTTTTTTCGGTAATTTCGTCAAAAAATGAGGAAAAAACGAGTAAAAAGAGGAAAAAATAGATATTTCGCTAAAATTGTCCGTTTTTTTACCCTTTTTTTGGTAATTTCGTGATAAAATGAGGAAAAAAAAAACGAGTAAATAGAGGAAAAAATAGAAATTTCGCTAAAATTATCCGTTTTCGTCCCTATTTTCGGTAATTTCGTCATAAATGAGGAAAAAAAACGAGTATATTGATGAAAAAAATTGAAATTTCGCTAAAAGTATCCGTTTTCGTTTATTTTTTTCGTTAATTTTGTCATAAAATGAGGAATAAAACGAGTAAATAGAGGAAAAAATCGATATTTCCCTAAAATTATCCATTTTCGGCCCTTTTTTCGGTAATTTCGTCCTAATATTAGAAGAAAAAAACAAGTAAATTGAGGAAAAATAGAAATTTCGCTAAAATTATCCGTTTTCGTCCCTATTTTCGGTAATTTCGACATAAATGAGGAAAAAAAACGAGTATATTGATGAAAAATATAAAAATCTCGCTAAAATTATCCATTTTCGTCCCTTTTTTCGGTAATTTCGTCAAAAAATGAGGAAAAAAACGAGTAAATTGAGGAAAAAAATAAAAATTCGCTAAAATTATCCGTTTTCGTCCCTTTTTTCGGTAATTTCGTCATAAAATGAGGAAAAAACGAGTAAAAAGAGGAAAAAATAGATATTTCGCTAAAATTATCCGTTTTTTACCCTTTTTTTGGTAATTTCGTGATAAAATGAGGAAAAAAAAACGAGTAAATAGAGGAAAAAATAGAAATTTCGCTAAAATTATCCGTTTTCGTCCCTATTTTCGGTAATTTCGTCATAAATGAGGAAAAAAAACGAGTTAATGATGAAAAAAATTGAAGTTTCGCTAAAATTATCCGTTTTCGTTTATTTTTTTCGTTAATTTTGTCATAAAATGAGGAATAAAACGAGTAAATAGAGGAAAAAATCGATATTTCCCTAAAATTATCCGTTTTCGGTCCTTTTTTCGGTAATTTCGTCCTAATATTAGAAAAAAAAAAAAAAGTAAATTGAGGAAAAAATAGAAATTTCGCTAAAATTATCCGTTTTCGTCCCCATTTTCGGTAATTTTGACTTAAATGAGGAAAAAAACAAGTATATTGATGAAAAAAATAAAAATCTCGCTAAAATTATCCATGTTCGTCCCTTTTTTCGGTAATTTCGTCATAAAATGAGGAAAAAAACGAGTAAAAAGAGGAAAAATAGATATTTCTCTAAAGTTATCCGTTTTTTACCCTTTTTTTGGAAATTTCGTGATAAAATGAGGAAAGAAAACGAGTAAATAGAGGAAATATAGAAATTTCGCTAAAATTATCCGTTTTCGTCGCTTTTTTCGGTAATTTCGTTTTAAAATTAGGAAACAAACGGATATACAGAGGAAAGAATTGATATTTCCCTAAAATTATCCGTTTTCGTGCATTTTTTCGGTAATTTCGCCATAAAATGAGGAAAAAAAACGAGTAAATAGAGGAAAAAAATATAAATTTCGCTAAAATTATCCGTTTTCGTACCTTTTTTGGGTAATTTCGTCATAAAATGAGGAAAAAGTCGAGTAAATAGAGGAAAAAAATAGAAATTTCGCTAAAATTATCCGTTTTCGTCCCTTTTTTTGGTAACTTCGTCTTAAAATGTGGAAAAAAAGCCGAGTAAATTGAGGAAAAAAATAAAAATTTCGCTAAAATTATCCGCTCTCGTCCCTTTTTTCGGTAATTTCGTAAAAAAATGAGGAAAAAACGAGAAAAAAGAGGAAAAAATAGATATTTCGATAAAATTATCCGTTTTTTACCCTTTTTTTGGTAATTTCGTGATAAAATGAGGAAAAAAAACGAGTAAATAGAGGAAAAAATAGAAATTTCGCTTAAATTATCCGTTTTCGTCCCTATTTTCGGTAATTTCGTCATAAATGAGGAAAAAAAACGAGTATATTGATGAAAAAAATTGAAGTTTCGCTAAAATTATCCGTTTTCGTTTATTTTTTTCGTTAATTTTGTCATAAAATGAGGAATAAAACGAGTAAATAGAGGAAAAAATCGATACTTCCCTAAAATTATCCGTTTTCGGTCCTTTTTTCGGTAATTTCGTCCTAATATTAGAAAAAAAAAACAAGTAAATTGAGGAAAAAATAGAAATTTCGCTAAAATTATCCGTTTTCGTCCCTATTTTCGGTAATTTCGACATAAATGAGGAAAAAAAACAAGTATATTGATGAAAAAAATAAAAATCTCGCTAAAATTATCCATTTTCGTCCCTTTTTTCGGTAATTTCGTCAAAAAATGAGGAAAAAAACGAGTAAATTGAGGAAAAAAATTAATATTCGCTAAAATTATCCGTTTTCGTCCCTTTTTTCGGTAATTTCGTCATAAAATGAGGAAAAAAACGAGTAAAAAGAGGAAAAATAGATATTTCTCTAACGTTATCCGTTTTTTACCCTTTTTTTGGAAATTTCGTGATAAAATGAGGAAAAAAAACGAGTAAATAGAGGAAATATAGAAATTTCGCTAAAATTATCCGTTGTCGTCGCTTTTTTCGGTAATTTCGTTTTAAAATTAGGAAACAAACGGATATACAGAGGAAAGAATCGATATTTCCCTAAAATTATCCGTTTTCGTCCATTTTTTCAGTAATTTCGCCATAAAATGAGGAAAAAAACGAGTAAATTGAGGATTAAAATAAACATTTCTCTAAAATTATCCGTTTTCGTCCATTTTTTCGGTAATTTCGTCAAAAAATGAGGAAAAAAAACGAGGAAATAGAGGAAAAAAATATAAATTTCGCTAAAATTATCCGTTTTCGTACCTTTTTTGGGTAATTTCGTCATAAAATGAGGAAAAAGTCGAGTAAATAGAGGAAATAAATAGAAATTTCGCTAAAAATATCCGTTTTCGTCCATTTTTTCGGTAATTTCGCCATAAAATGAGGAAAAAAACGAGTAAATTGAGGAAAAAAATAGAAATTTAGCTAAAATTATTCGTTTTCGTCCCTTTTTTCGGTAATTTCGTCATAATATGAGGAAAAAAACGAGTAAATTGAGGAAAATAATAGAATTTTCGCTAAAATTATTCGTTATCGTCACTTTTTGCGGTAATTTCATCATAATATGAGGAAAAAAAGAGTAAATAGAGGGAAAAAATAGAAATTTTACTGAAAATATCCGTTTTCGTACCTTTTTTCGGTAATTTCGTCTTAAATTTGGAAAAAAAGACGAGTAACATGAGGAAAAAAATAAAAATTTCGCTAAAATTATCCGTTTTCGTCCCTTTTTTCGGTAATTTCGTCATAAAATGAGGAAAAAAACGAGTAAAAAGAGGAAAACATAGATATTTCGCTGAAATTATCCGTTTTTTACCCTTTTTTTGGAAATTTCGTCATAAAATGAGGAAAAAAAATACGAGTATATAGAGGAAAAAATAGAAATTTCGCTAAAATTATCCGTTTTCGTCGCTTTTTTCGGTAATTTCGTCATAAAATGAGGAAATAAACGAGTAAAGAGAGGAAAGAATCGATATTTCCCTAAAATTATCCGTTTTCGTCCATTTGTTCGGTAATTTCGCCATAAAATGAGGAAAAAAACGATTAAATTGAGGAAAATAATAGAATTTTCGCTAAAATTATCCGTTTTCGTCCCTTTTTTCGGTAATTTCGTCATAAAATGAGGAAAAAAAAAGGAGTAAATAGAAGAAAAAAATAGAAATTTTTCTAAAAAAATCTGTTTTCGTCCCTTTTTTCGGTAATTTCGTCATAAAATGAGGAAAAAATCGAGTAAATAGAGGAAAAAAATAGAAATTTGGCTAAAATTATACATTTTCGTCCATTTTTTCGGTAATTTCGTCAAAAAATGAGGAAAAAAACGAGTAAATTGAGGAAAAAAATAAAATTTCGCTAAAATTATCCGTTCTCGTCCGTTTTTTCGGTAATTTCGTCAAAAAATTTGGAAAAAAACGAGTAAATAGAGGAGAAAATAGAAATTTCGCTAAAATTATCCGTTTTCGTCGCTTTTTTCGGTAATTTCGTAATAAAATGAGGAAACAAACGTGTAAACAGAGGAATGAATCGATATAAAAAAATTTCGTTAAAATTATCCGTTTTCGTCCCTTTTTTTGGTAATTTCGTCATAAAATAAGGGAAAAAAACGAGAAAATTGAGGAAAAAAATAAAATTTTGGCTAAAATTGTCCGTTTTCGTTCCTTTTTTTAGTAATTTCATCATAATATGAGGAAAAAAAAAGAGTAAATAGAGGGAAAAAATAGAAATTTTGCTAAAAATATCCGTTTTCGTCCCTTTTTCGGTAATTTCGTCATAAAATGAGGAAAAAAAGAGGAGTAAATTGAGGAAAAAAATAGAAATTTCGCTAATATTATCCGTTTTCGTTTTTTTTTCGGAAATTTTGTCATAAAATGAGGCAAAAAACGAATATATAGAGTAAAAAATCGATATTTCCATAACATTATCCGTTTTCGTCCCTTTTTTCGTTAATTTCATCCTAAAATGAGGAAAAATAACGAGAAAAATTAAGGAAAAATATGAAAATTTCGCTAAAATTAGCCGTTTTTTACCCTTTTCTTGGAGATTTCGTCATAAAATGAGGAAAATAAACGAGTAAATAGAGGAAAAAATAGAAATTTCGCTAAATTTATCCGTTTTCGTCGCTTTTTTCGGTAATTTCCTCAAAAAATGAGGAATAAAAACGAGTAAATAGAGGAAAAAATAGAAATTTCGCTAAATTTATCCGTTTTCGTCGCTTTTTTCGGTAATTTCCTCAAAAAATGAGGAATAAAAACGAGTAAATAGAGGAAAAAATAGATATTTCGCTAAAATTATCCGTTTTTTACCATTTCTTGGAAATTTCGTCATAAAATGAGGAAAAAAAACGTGTATATAGAGGAAAAAATAGAAATTTCGCTAAAATTATCCATTTTCGTCGCTTTTTTCGGTAATTTCGTCATAAAATGAGGAAATAAAAGAGTAAACAGAGGAAAGAATCGATATTTCCCTAAAATTATCCGTTTTCGTCCATTTTTTCGGTAATTTCTCCATAAAATGAGGAAAAAAACGAGTAAATTGAGGAAAAAAAATAGAAATTTCGCAAAAATTATCCGTTTTCGTCCCTTTTTTTGGTAATTTCGTCATAAAATGAGGAAAAAAAACGAGAAAATTGAGGAAAAAAACAAAAATTTCGCTAATATTATCCGTTTTCGTCCCTTTTTTCGGTAATTTCGTCTTAAAATGTGGAAAAAAACGAGTAAATTAAGGAAAAAAATAAAAATTTCGTTAAAATTATCCGTTTTCGTCCCTTTTTTCGGTAATTTCGTCATAAAATAAGGGAAAAAAAAGAGTAAATTGAGGAAAAAAAATAAAAATTTCGCTAAAATTATCCGTTTCTGTCCCTTTTTTCGGTAATTTCGTCATAAAATGAGGAAAAAAACGATTAAATAGAGGAAGAAATAGAAATTTCGCTAAAATTATCCCTTTTCGTCCCTTTTTTCGGTAATTGCGTCATAAAATGAGGAAAAAAACGAGTAAAGTGAGGAAAAAAATAAAAATTTTCCTAAAATTATCCATTTTCGTCCCTTTTTTCGGTAATTTCGTCAAAAAATGAGGAAAAAACGAGTAAAAAGAGGAAAAAATAGATATTTCGCTAAAATTATCCGTTTTTTTACCCTTTTTTTGGTAATTTCGTGATAAAATGAGGAAAAAAACGAGTAAATATAGGAAAAAATAGAAATTTCGCTAAAATTATCCGTTTTCGTCCCTATTTTCGGTAATTTCGTCATAAATGAGGAAAAAAAACGAGTATATTGATGAAAAAAATTGAAATTTCGCTAAAAGTATCCGTTTTCGTTTATTTTTTTCGTTAATTTTGTCATAAAATGAGGAATACAACGAGTAAATAGAGGAAAAAATCGATATTTCCCTAAAATTATCCGTTTTCGGCCCTTTTTTCGGTAATTTCGTCCTAATATTAGAAAAAAAAAACAAGTAAATTGAGGAAAAATAGAAATTTCGCTAAAATTATCCGTTTTCGTCCCTATTTTCGGTAATTTCGACATAAATGAGGAAAAAAAACGAGTATATTGATGAAAAAAATAAAAATCTCGCTAAAATTATCCATTTTCGTCCCTTTTTTCGGTAATTTCGTCAAGAAATGAGGAAAATAACGAGTAAATTGAGGATAAAAATATAAATTTCTCTAAAATTATCCGTTTTCGTCTATTTTTTTGGTAATTTCGTCAAAAAATGAGGAAAAAAAACGAGTAAATAGAGGAAAAAAATATAAAGTTCGCTAAAATTATCCGTTTTCGTCCCTTTTTTTGGTAATTTCGTCTTAAAATGTGGAAAAAAAGACGAGTAAATTGAGGAAAAAAATAAAAATTTCGCTAAAATTATCCGCTCTCGTCCCTTTTTTCGGTAATTTCGTCAAAAAATGAGGAAAAAACGAGTAAAAAGAGGAAAAAATAGATATTTCGCTAAAATTATCCGTTTTTTTACCCTTTTTTTGGTAATTTCGTGATAAAATGAGGAAAAAAAACGAGTAAATAGAGGAAAAAATAGAAATTTCGCTAAAATTATCCGTTTTCGTCCCTATTTTCGGTAATTTCGTCATAAATGAGGAAAAAAAACGAGTATATTGATGAAAAAAATTGAAATTTCGCTATAAGTATCCGTTTTCGTTTATTTTTTTTGTTAATTTTGTCATAAAATGAGCAATACAACGAGTAAATAGAGGAAAAAATCGATATTTCCCTAAAATTATCCGTTTTCGGCCCTTTTCTCGGTAATTTCGTCCTAATATTAGAAAAAAAAAACAAGTAAATTGAGGAAAAATAGAAATTTCGCTAAAATTATCCGTTTTCGTCCCTATTTTCGGTAATTTCGACATAAATGAGGAAAAAAAACGAGTATATTGATGAAAAAAATAAAAATCTCGCTAAAATTATCCATTTTCGTCCCTTTTTTCGGTAATTTCGTCAAAAAATGAGGAAAAAAACGAGTAAATTGAGGAAAAAAATAAAAATTCGCTAAAATTATCCGTTTTCGTCCCTTTTTTCGGTAATTTCGTCATAAAATGAGGAAAAAACGAGTAAAAAGAGGAAAAAATAGATATTTCGCTAAAATTATCCATTTTTTACCCTTTTTTTGGTAATTTCGTGATAAAATGAGGAAAAAAACGAGTAAATAGAGGAAAAAATCGATATTTCCCTAAAATTATCCGTTTTCGGTCCTCTTTTCGTTAATTTCGTCCTAATATTAGAAAAAAAAAAACAAGTAAATTGAGGAAAAAATAGAAATTTCGCTAAAATTATCCGTTTTCGTCCCTATTTTCGGTAATTTCGACATAAATGAGGAAAAAAAACAAGTATATTGATGAAAAAAATAAAAATCTCGCTAAAATTATCCATTTTCGTCCCTTTTTTCGGTAATTTCGTCAAAAAATGAGGAAAAAAACGAGTAAATTGAGGAAAAAAATAAATATTCGCTAAAATTATCCGTTTTCGTCCCTTTTTTGGTAATTTCGTCATAAAATGAGGAAAAAAAAGAGTAAAAAGAGGAAAAATAGATATTTCTCTAAAGTTATCCGTTTTTTACCCTTTTTTTGGAAATTTCGTGATAAAATGAGGAAAAAAAACGAGTAAATAGAGGAAATATAGAAATTTCGCTAAAATTATCCGTTTTCGTCGCTTTTTTCGGTAATTTCGTTTTAAAATTAGGAAACAAACGAATATACAGAGGAAAGAATCGATATTTAACTAAAATTATCCGTTTTCGTCCATTTTTTCGGTAATTTCGCCATAAAATGAGGAAAAAAACGAGTAAATTGAGGATTAAAATAAACATTTCTCTAAAATTATCCGTTTTCGTCTATTTTTTCGGTAACTTCGTCAAAAAATGAGGAAAAAAAACGAGTAAATAGAGGAAAAAAATATAAATTTCGCTAAAATTATCCGTTTTCGTACTTTTTTTGGGTAATTTCGTCATAAAATGGGGAAAAAGTCGAGTAAATAGAGGAAAAAAATAGAAATTTCGCTAAAATTATCCGTTTTCGTCCCTTTTTTTGGTAATTTCGTCTTAAAATGTGGAAAAAAAGACGAGTAAATTGAGGAAAAAAATAAAAATTTCGCTAAAATTATCCGCTCTCGTCCCTTTTTTCGGTAATTTCGTCAAAAAATGAGGAAAAAACGAGTAAAAAGAGGAAAAAATAGATATTTCGCTAAAATTGTCCGTTTTTTTACCCTTTTTTTGGTAATTTCGTGATAAAATGAGGAAAAAAAAAACGAGTAAATAGAGGAAAAAATAGAAATTTCGCTAAAATTATCCGTTTTCGTCCCTATTTTCGGTAATTTCGTCATAAATGAGGAAAAAAAACGAGTATATTGATGAAAAAAATTGAAATTTCGCTAAAAGTATCCGTTTTCGTTTATTTTTTTCGTTAATTTTGTCATAAAATGAGGAATAAAACGAGTAAATAGAGGAAAAAATCGATATTTCCCTAAAATTATCCATTTTCGGCCCTTTTTTCGGTAATTTCGTCCTAATATTAGAAGAAAAAAACAAGTAAATTGAGGAAAAATAGAAATTTCGCTAAAATTATCCGTTTTCGTCCCTATTTTCGGTAATTTCGACATAAATGAGGAAAAAAAACGAGTATATTGATGAAAAATATAAAAATCTCGCTAAAATTATCCATTTTCGTCCCTTTTTTCGGTAATTTCGTCAAAAAATGAGGAAAAAAACGAGTAAATTGAGGAAAAAAATAAAAATTCGCTAAAATTATCCGTTTTCGTCCCTTTTTTCGGTAATTTCGTCATAAAATGAGGAAAAAACGAGTAAAAAGAGGAAAAAATAGATATTTCGCTAAAATTATCCGTTTTTTACCCTTTTTTTGGTAATTTCGTGATAAAATGAGGAAAAAAAAACGAGTAAATAGAGGAAAAAATAGAAATTTCGCTAAAATTATCCGTTTTCGTCCCTATTTTCGGTAATTTCGTCATAAATGAGGAAAAAAAACGAGTTAATGATGAAAAAAATTGAAGTTTCGCTAAAATTATCCGTTTTCGTTTATTTTTTTCGTTAATTTTGTCATAAAATGAGGAATAAAACGAGTAAATAGAGGAAAAAATCGATATTTCCCTAAAATTATCCGTTTTCGGTCCTTTTTTCGGTAATTTCGTCCTAATATTAGAAAAAAAAAAAAAAGTAAATTGAGGAAAAAATAGAAATTTCGCTAAAATTATCCGTTTTCGTCCCCATTTTCGGTAATTTTGACTTAAATGAGGAAAAAAAACAAGTATATTGATGAAAAAAATAAAAATCTCGCTAAAATTATCCATGTTCGTCCCTTTTTTCGGTAATTTCGTCATAAAATGAGGAAAAAAACGAGTAAAAAGAGGAAAAATAGATATTTCTCTAAAGTTATCCGTTTTTTACCCTTTTTTTGGAAATTTCGTGATAAAATGAGGAAAGAAAACGAGTAAATAGAGGAAATATAGAAATTTCGCTAAAATTATCCGTTTTCGTCGCTTTTTTCGGTAATTTCGTTTTAAAATTAGGAAACAAACGGATATACAGAGGAAAGAATTGATATTTCCCTAAAATTATCCGTTTTCGTGCATTTTTTCGGTAATTTCGCCATAAAATGAGGAAAAAAAACGAGTAAATAGAGGAAAAAAATATAAATTTCGCTAAAATTATCCGTTTTCGTACCTTTTTTGGGTAATTTCGTCATAAAATGAGGAAAAAGTCGAGTAAATAGAGGAAAAAAATAGAAATTTCGCTAAAATTATCCGTTTTCGTCCCTTTTTTTGGTAACTTCGTCTTAAAATGTGGAAAAAAAGCCGAGTAAATTGAGGAAAAAAATAAAAATTTCGCTAAAATTATCCGCTCTCGTCCCTTTTTTCGGTAATTTCGTAAAAAAATGAGGAAAAAACGAGAAAAAAGAGGAAAAAATAGATATTTCGATAAAATTATCCGTTTTTTACCCTTTTTTTGGTAATTTCGTGATAAAATGAGGAAAAAAAACGAGTAAATAGAGGAAAAAATAGAAATTTCGCTTAAATTATCCGTTTTCGTCCCTATTTTTTGTAATTTCGTCATAAATGAGGAAAAAAACGAGTATATTGATGAAAAAAATTGAAGTTTCGCTAAAATTATCCGTTTTCGTTTATTTTTTTCGTTAATTTTGTCATAAAATGAGGAATAAAACGAGTAAATAGAGGAAAAAATCGATACTTCCCTAAAATTATCCGTTTTCGGTCCTTTTTTCGGTAATTTCGTCCTAATATTAGAAAAAAAAAACAAGTAAATTGAGGAAAAAATAGAAATTTCGCTAAAATTATCCGTTTTCGTCCCTATTTTCGGTAATTTCGACATAAATGAGGAAAAAAAACAAGTATATTGATGAAAAAAATAAAAATCTCGCTAAAATTATCCATTTTCGTCCCTTTTTTCGGTAATTTCGTCAAAAAATGAGGAAAAAAACGAGTAAATTGAGGAAAAAAATTAATATTCGCTAAAATTATCCGTTTTCGTCCCTTTTTTCGGTAATTTCGTCATAAAATGAGGAAAAAAACGAGTAAAAAGAGGAAAAATAGATATTTCTCTAACGTTATCCGTTTTTTACCCTTTTTTTGGAAATTTCGTGATAAAATGAGGAAAAAAAACGAGTAAATAGAGGAAATATAGAAATTTCGCTAAAATTATCCGTTGTCGTCGCTTTTTTCGGTAATTTCGTTTTAAAATTAGGAAACAAACGGATATACAGAGGAAAGAATCGATATTTCCCTAAAATTATCCGTTTTCGTCCATTTTTTCGGTAATTTCGCCATAAAATGAGGAAAAAAACGAGTAAATTGAGGATTAAAATAAACATTTCTCTAAAATTATCCGTTTTCGTCTATTTTTTCGGTAATTTCGTCAAAAAATGAGGAAAAAAAACGAGGAAATAGAGGAAAAAAATATAAATTTCGCTAAAATTATCCGTTTTCGTACCTTTTTTGGGTAATTTCGTCATAAAATGAGGAAAAAGTCGAGTAAATAGAGGAAATAAATAGAAATTTCGCTAAAAATATCCGTTTTCGTCCCTTTTTTTGGTAATTCCGTCTTAAAATGTGGAAAAAAAGTCGAGTAAATTGAGGAAAAAAATAAAAATTTCGCTAAAATTATCCGCTCTCGTCCCTTTTTTCGGTAATTTCGTAAAAAAATGAGGAAAAAAACGAGTAAAAAGAGGAAAAATAGATATTTCTCTAAAGTTATCCGTTTTTTACCCTTTTTTTGGAAATTTCGTGATAAAATGAGGAAAAAAAACGAGTAAATAGAGGAAAAAATAGAAATTTCGCTAAAATTATCCGTTTTCGTCGCTTTGTTCGGTAATTTCGTTTTAAAATTAGGAAACAAACGAATAAACAGAGGAAAGAATCGATATTTCCATAAAATTATCCGTTTTCGTCCATTTTTTCGGTAATTTCGCCATAAAATGAGGAAAAAAACGAGTAAATTGAGGATTAAAATAAACATTTCTCTAAAATTATCCGTTTTCGTCCCTTTTTTTGGTAATTTCGTCTTAAAATGTGGAAAAAAAGACGAGTAAAGTGAGGAAATAAATTGATATTTCCCAAAAATTATCCGTTTTCGTCCCATCTTTCGGTATTTCGTCATAAAATTAGGAAAAAAAACGAGTAAATTGAGGATTAAAATAAACATTTCTCTAAAATTATCCGTTTTCGTCCCTTTTTTTGGTAATTTCGTCTTAAAATGTGGAAAAAAAGACGAGTAAAGTGAGGAAATAAATTGATATTTCCCAAAAATTATCCGTTTTCGTCCCATCTTTCGGTATTTCGTCATAAAATTAGGAAAAAAAACGAGAAAATTGAGGAAAAAAATAAAAATTTCGCTAAAATTATCCGTTTTCGTCCCTTTCTTCGGTAATTTCGTCATAAAATGAGGAAAAAAAAGGAGTAAATAGAGGAAAAAATAGAAATTTCGCTAAAATTATCCGTTTTCGTCCCCTTTTTTGGTAATTTCGTCATAAAATGAGGAAAAAAATACGAGTAAATTGAGGAAAAAAATTGAAATTTCGCTAAAATTATCCGTTTTCGTTTATTTTTTTCGTTAATTTTGTCATAAAATGGGGAAAAAAACGAGTAAATAGAGGAAAAAATCGATATTTCCCTAAAATTATCTGTTTTCGTCCATTTTTTCGGTAATTTCGTCCTAATATTATAAAAAAAAACGATTAAATTGAGGAAAAAAATAAAAATTTCGCTAAAATTATCCGTTTTCGTCCCTTTTTTTGGTAATTTCGTCTTAAAATGTGGAAAAAAAGACGAGTAAATTGAGAAAAAAAATAAAAATTTCGCTAAAATTATCCGTTTTCGTCCCTTTTTTCGGTAATTTCGTCATAAAATGAGGAAAAAAACGAGTAAAAAGAGGAAAAATAGATATTTCTCTAAAGTTATCTGTTTTCGTTTTTTTTTCGGAAATTTTGTCATAAAATGAGGAAAAAACGGAGTATATAGAGGAAAAAATCGATATTTCCATAACATTATCCGTTTTCGTCCCTTTTTTCGTTAATTTCATCCTAAAATGAGGAAAAAAATTGAGAAAAATTAAGGAAAAAAATGAAAATTTCGCTAAAATTAGCCGTTTTTTACCCTTTTCTTGGAGATTTCGTCATAAAATGAGGAAAAAAAAACGAGTAAATAGAGGAAAAAATAGAAATTTCGCTAAATTTATCCGTTTTCGTCGCTTTTTTCGGTAATTTCCTCAAAAAATGAGGAATAAAAACGAGTAAATAGAGGAAAAAATAGAAATTTCGCTAAAATTATCCGTTTTCGTCGCTTTTTTCGGTAATTTCGTCATAAAATGAGGAAACAAACGAGTAAACAGAAAAAAGAATCGATATTTCCCTAACGTTTTAAGTTTTCGTCCATTTTTTCGGTAATTTCGCCATAAAATGAGGAAAAAAACGAGTAAATTGAGGATTATAATAAAAATTTCGCTTAAATTATCCGTTTTCGTCTATTTTTTCGGTAATTTCGTCAAAAAATGAGGAAAAAAAACGAGTACATAGAGGAAAAAAATATAAATTTTGCTAAAATTATCCGTTTTCGTCCCTTTTTTTGGTAATTTCGTCTTAAAATGTGGAAAAAAAACGTGTAAATTGAGGAAAAAAATAGATATTTTGATAAAAATATACGTTTTCGTCCCTTTTTTGGGTAATTTCGTCATAAAATGAGAAAAAAACGAGTAAATAGAATAAAAAATAGAAATTTCGCTAATATTATCCGTTTTCGTCCGTTTTTACGGTAATTTCGTCTTAAAATGTGGAAAAAAACGAGTAAATTGAGGAAAAAATTAAAAATTTCGTTAAAATTATCCGTTTTCGTCCCTTTTTTTGGTAATTTCGTCATAAAATAAGAGAAAAAAACGAGAAAATTGAGGAAAAAAATAAAATTTCGCTAAAATTATCCGTTAACGCTGCTTTTTTCGGTAATTTGGTCATAAAATGAGAAAAAAACGAGAATATAGAGGAAAAAATCGATATTTCCCTAAAATTATCCGTTTTCGTTCCTTTTTTCGGTAATTTCGTCATAAAATGAGGAAAAAAAACAGTAAATAGAGGAAAAAAATGAAAATTTCACTAAAATTATCCATTTTCGTCCCTTTTTTCGGTAATTTCGTCTTAAAATGTGGAAAAAAAGACGTGTAAATTGAGGAAAAAAATAAAAATTTCGCTAAAAATATCCGTTAACGTTCCTTTTTTCGGTAATTTTGTCATAAAATGAGGAAAAAAACGAGTAAATAGAGGAAAAAAATAGATATTTTGATAAAAATATACGTTTTCGTCCCTTTTTTGGGTAATTTCGTCATAAAATGAGAAAAAAAACGAGTAAATAGAGGAAAAAAATAGAAATTTCGCTAAAATTATCCGTTTTCGTCCGTTTTTACGTTAATTTCGTCTTAAAATGTGGAAAAAAACGAGTAAATTGAGGAAAAAAATAAAAATTTCGTTAAAATTATCCGTTTTCGTCCCTTTTTTTGGTAATTTCGTCATAAAATAAGGGAAAAAAACGAGAAAATTGAGGAAAAAAATAAAATTTTGGCTAAAATTGTCCGTTTTCGTTCCTTTTTTTAGTAATTTCATCATAATATGAGGAAAAAAAAAGAGTAAATAGAGGGAAAAAATAGAAATTTTGCTAAAAATATCCGTTTTTGTCCCTTTTTCGGTAATTTCGTCATAAAATGAGGAAAAAAAGAGGAGTAAATTGAGGAAAAAAATAGAAATTTCGCTAATATTATCCGTTTTCGTTTTTTTTTCGGAAATTTTGTCATAAAATGAGGCAAAAAACGAATATATAGAGTAAAAAATCGATATTTCCATAACATTATCCGTTTTCGTCCCTTTTTTCGTTAATTTCATCCTAAAATGAGGAAAAAAAACGAGAAAAATTAAGGAAAAATATGAAAATTTCGCTAAAATTAGCCGTTTTTTACCCTTTTCTTGGAGATTTCGTCATAAAATGAGGAAAAAAAACGAGTAAATAGAGGAAAAAATAGAAATTTCGCTAAATTTATCCGTTTTCGTCGCTTTTTTCGGTAATTTCCTCAAAAAATGAGGAATAAAACGAGTAAATAGAGGAAAAAATAGAAATTTCGCTAAATTTATCCGTTTTCGTCGCTTTTTGCGGTAATTTCCTCAAAAAATGAGGAATAAAAACGAGTAAATAGAGGAAAAAATAGATATTTCGCTAAAATTATCCGTTTTTTACCATTTCTTGGAAATTTCGTCATAAAATGAGGAAAAAAAACGTGTATATAGAGGAAAAAATAGAAATTTCGCTAAAATTATCCGTTTTCGTCGCTTTTTTCGGTAATTTCGTCATAAAATGAGGAAATAAAAGAGTAAACAGAGGAAAGAATCGATATTTCCCTAATATTATCCGTTTTCGTCCATTTTTTCGGTAATTTCTCCATAAAATGAGGAAAAAAACGAGTAAATTGAGGAAAAAAAATAGAAATTTCGCAAAAATTATCCGTTTTCGTCCCTTTTTTTGGTAATTTCGTCATAAAATGAGGAAAAAAAACGAGAAAAATAGGAAAAAAACAAAAATTTCGCTAATATTATCCGTTTTCGTCCCTTTTTTCGGTAATTTCGTCTTAAAATGTGGAAAAAAACGAGTAAATTAAGGAAAAAAATAAAAATTTCGTTAAAATTATCCGTTTTCGTCCCTTTTTTCGGTAATTTCGTCATAAAATAAGGGAAAAAAACGAGTAAATTGAGGAAAAAAAATAAAAATTTCGCTAAAATTATCCGTTTCTGTCCCTTTTTTCGGTAATTTCGTCATAAAATGAGGAAAAAAACGAGTAAATAGAGGAAGAAATAGAAATTTCGCTAAAATTATCCCTTTTCGTCCCTTTTTTCGGTAATTGCGTCATAAAATGAGGAAAAAAACGAGTAAAGTGAGGAAAAAATAAAAATTTTCCTAAAATTATCCATTTTCGTCCCTTTTTTCGGTAATTTCGTCATAAAATAAGGAAAAAAACAAGTAAATTGAGGATAATAATATAATTTTCGCTAAAATTATCCGTTTTCGTCCCTTTTTTCGGTAATTTCGTCATAAAATGAGGAAAAAAAAGGAGTAAATAGAAGAAAAAAATAGAAATTTTTCTAAAAAAATCTGTTTTCGTCCCTTTTTTCGGTAATTTCGTCATAAAATGAGGAAAAAATCGAGTAAATAGAGGAAAAAAATAGAAATTTCGCTAAAATTATCCATTTTCGTCCATATTTTCGGTAATTTCGTCAAAAAATGAGGAAAAAAACGAGTAAATTGAGGAAAAAAATAAAATTTCGCTAAAATTATACGTTCTCGTCCGTTTTTTCGGTAATTTCGTAAAAAAATGAGGAAAAAAAAGTGTAAATTGAGGAAAAAATAAATATTTCACTAAAATTATCCGTTTTCGTCCCTTTTTTCGGTAATTTCGTCATAAAATTTGGAAAAAAACGAGTAAAAAGAGGAAAAAATAGATATATCGCTAAAATTTTCCGTTTTTTACGATTTTTTTTTTAATTTCGTCATTAAATGAAAAAAAAAACGAGTAAATAGAGGAGAAAATAGAAATTTCGCTAAAATTATCCGTTTTCGTCGCTTTTTTCGGTAATTTCGTAATAAAATGAGGAAACAAACGAGTAAACAGAGGAATGAATCGATATTTCCCTAAAATTATCCGTTTTCGTCCCTTTTTTCGGTAATTTCGCCATAAAATGAGGAAAAAACGAGTTAATTGAGGAAAAAAATAGAAATTTAGCTAAAATTATTCGTTTTCGTCCCTTTTTTTGGTAATTTCGTCATAATATGAGGAAAAAACGAGTAATTTGAGGAAAATAATAGAATTTTCGCTAAAATTATTCGTTATCGTCAGTTTTTGCGGTAATTTCATCATAATATGAGGAAAAAAAAGAGTAAATAGAGGGAAAAAATAGAAATTTTGCTAAAAATATCCGTTTTTGTCCCTTTTTACGGTACTTTCGTCATAAAATGAGGAAAAAATCGAGTAACTAGAGGAAAAAAATGGAAATTTTGCTAAAATTATCCGTTTTCGTCCCTTTTTTCGGTAATTTCTTATTAAAATGAGGAAGAAAAACGAGTAAATTGAGGAAAAAAATAAAAATTTCGCTAAAATTATCCGTTTCTGTCCCTTTTTTCGGTAATTTCGTCATAAAATGAGGAAAAAAAACGAGTAAATAGAGGAAAAATAGAAATTTCGCTAAAATTATCCATTTTCGTCCATTTTTTCGGTAATTTCGTCAAAAAATGAGGAAAAAAAACGACTAAATTGAGGAAAAAAATAAAATTTCGCTAAAATTATCCGTTCTCGTCCGTTTTTTCGGTAATTTCGTCAAAAAATGAGGAAAAAATCGTGTAAATTGAGGAAAAAATTAATATTTCACTGAAATTATCCGTTTTCGTCCCTTTTTTCGGTAATTTCGTCATAAAATTTGGAAAAAATCGAGTAAAAAGAGGAAAAAATAGATATATCGCTAAACTTTTCCGTTTTTTACCATTTGTTTTTAAATTTCGTCATAAATTGAAAAAGAAAAACGAGTAAATAGAGGAAAAAATAGAAATTTCGCTAAAATTATCCGTTTTCGTCGCTTTTTTCGGTAATTTCGTCATAAAATGAGGAAACAAACGAGTAAACAGAGGAAAGAATCGATATTTCCCTAAAATTATCCATTTTCGTCCATTTTTTCGGTAATTTCGCCATAAAATGAGGAAAAAAACGAGTAAATTGAGGAATAAAATAGAAATTTAGCTAAAATTATTCGTTTTCGTCCCTTTTTTTGGTAATTTCGTCATAATATGAGGAAAAAAACGAGTAAATTGAGGAAAATAATAGAATTTTCGCTAAAATTATTCGTAATCGTCACTTTTTGCGGTAATTTCATCATAATATGAGGAAAAAAAGAGTAAATAGAGGGAAAAAATAGAAATTTTACTGAAAATATCCGTTTTCGTACCTTTTTTCGGTAATTTCGTCTTAAATTTGGAAAAAAAGACGAGTAACTTGGGGAAAAAAATAAAAATTTCGCTAAAATTATCCGTTTTCGTCGCTTTTTTCGGTAATTTCGTCATAAAATGAGAAAAAAAAACGAGTAAATAGAGGAAAAAAATAGAAATTTCGCTAAAATTATCCGTTTTCGTCCCTTTTTTCGGTAATTACGTCAAAAAATGAGGAAAAAAACGAGTAAATTGAGGGAAATATAAAAATTTCACTAAAATTATCCGTTTTCGTCCCTTTTTTCGGTAATTTCGTCATAAAATGAGGAAAAAAACGAGTAAAAAGAGGAAAACATAGATATTTCGCTGAAATTATCCATTTTTTACCCTTTTTTTGGAAATTTCGTCATAAAATGAGAAAAAAAAAGGAGTATATAGAGGAAAAAATAGAAATTTCGCTAAAATTATCCGTTTTCGTCGCTTTTTTCGGTAATTTCGTCATAAAATGAGGAAATAAACGAGTAAAGAGAGGAAAGAATCGATATTTCCCTAAAATTATCCGTTTTCGTCCATTTGTTCGGTAATTTCGCTATAAAATGAGGAAAAAAACGATTAAATTGAGGAAAATAATAGAATTTTCGCTAAAATTATCCGTTTTCGTCCCTTTTTTCGGTAATTTCGTCATAAAATGAGGAAAAAAAAAGGAGTAAATAGAAGAAAAAATAGAAATTTTTCTAAAAAAATCTGTTTTCGTCCCTTTTTTCGGTAATTTCGTCATAAAATGAGGAAAAAATCGAGTAAATAGAGGAAAAAAATAGAAATTTCGCTAAAATTATCCATTTTCGTCCATTTTTTCGGTAATTTCGTCAAAAAATGAGGAAAAAAACGAGTAAATTGAGGAAAAAAATAAAATTTCGCTAAAATTATCCGTTCTCGTCCGTTTTTTCGGTAATTTCGTCAAAAAATGAGGAAAAAAACGTGTTAATTGAGGAAAAAATTAATATTTCACTAAAATTATCCGTTTTCGTCCCTTTTTTCGGTAATTTCGTCATAAAATTTGGAAAAAAACGAGTAAAAAGAGGAAAAAATAGATATATCGCTAAAATTTTCCGTTTTTTACCATTTTTTTTTAATTTCGTCATAAAATGAAAAAAAAAAAACGAGTAAATAGAGGAGAAAATAGAAATTTCGCTAAAATTATCCGTTTTCGTCGCTTTTTTCGGTAATTTCGTAATAAAATGAGGAAACAAACGAGTAAACAGAGGAATGAATCGATATTTCCCAAAAATTATCCGTTTTCGTCCATTTTTTCGGTAATTTCGCCATAAAATGAGGAAAAAAACGAGTAAATTGAGGAAAAAATAGAAATTTCGCTAAAATTATCCATTTTCGTCCATTTTTTCGGTAATTTCGCCATAAAATGAGGAAAAAAACGAGTAAATTGAGGAAAAAAATAGAAATTTAGCTAAAATTATTCGTTTTCGTCCCTTTTTTTGGTAATTTCGTCATAATATGAGGAAAAAAACGAGTAAATTGAGGAAAATAATAGAATTTTCGCTAAAATTATTCGTTATCGTCACTTTTTGCGGTAATTTCATCATAATATGAGGAAAAAAAGAGTAAATAGAGGGAAAAAATAGAAAGTTTATTGAAAATATCCGTTTTCGTACCTTTTTTCGGTAATTTCGTCTTAAATTTGGAAAAAAAGACGAGTAACTTGAGGAAAAAAATAAAAATTTCGCTAAAATTATCCGTTTTCGTCGCTTTTTTCGGTAATTTCGTCATAAAATGAGAAAAAAAACGAGTAAATAGAGGAAAAAAATAGAAATTTCGCTAAAATTATCCGTTTTCGTCCCTTTTTTCGGTAATTTCGTCATAAAATGAGGAAAAAAACGAGTAAAAAGAGGAAAACATAGATATTTCGCTGAAATTATCCGTTTTTTACCCTTTTTTTGGAAATTTCGTCATAAAATGAGGAAAAAAAAACGAGTATATAGAGGAAAAAATAGAAATTTCGCTAAAATTATCCGTTTTCGTCGCTTTTTTCGGTAATTTCGTCATAAAATGAGGAAATAAACGAGTAAAGAGAGGAAAGAATCAATATTTCCCTAAAATTATCCGTTTTCGTCTATTTGTTCGGTAATTTCGCCATTAAATGAGGAAAAAAAACGATTAAATTGAGGAAAATAATAGAATTTTCGCTAAAATTATCCGTTTTCGTCCCTTTTTTCGGTAATTTCGTCATAAAATGAGGAAAAAAAAAGGAGTAAATAGAAGTTAAAAATAGAAATTTTTCTAAAAAAATCTGTTTTCGTCCCTTTTTTCGGTAATTTCGTCATAAAATGAGGAAAAAATCGAGAAAATAGAGGAAAAAAATAGAAATTTCGCTAAAATTATCCATTTTCGTCCATTTTTTCGGTAATTTCGTCAAAAAATGATGAAAAAAACGAGTAAATTGAGGAAAAAAATAAAATTTCGCTAAAATTATCCGTTCTCGTCCGTTTTTTCGGTAATTTCGTCAAAAAATGAGGAAAAAAAACGTTTTAATTGAGGAAAAAATTAATATTTCACTAAAATTATCCGTTTTCGTCCCTTTTTTCGGTAATTTCGTCATAAAATTTGGAAAAAAACGAGTAAATAGAGGATAAAATAGAAATTTCGCTAAAATTATCCGTTTTCGTCGCTTTTTTCGGTAATTTCGTAATAAAATGAGGAAACAAACGTGTAAACAGAGGAATGAATCGATATTTCCCAAAAATTATCCGTTTTCGTCCATTTTTTCGGTAATTTCGCCATAAAATGAGGAAAAAAACGAGTAAATTGAGGAAAAAAATAGAAATTTAGCTAAAATTAT
Source organism: Sympetrum striolatum (assembly GCA_947579665.1). Lineage (NCBI taxonomy): Eukaryota > Metazoa > Arthropoda > Insecta > Odonata > Libellulidae > Sympetrum > Sympetrum striolatum. The sequence goes on from OX388341.1 coordinate 117,058,587, forward strand.
TCGTTTTCGTCCCTATTTTTGGTAATTTCGTCATAATATGAGGAAAAAAACGAGTAAATTGAGGAAAATAATAGAATTTTCGCTAAAATTATTCGTTATCGTCACTTTTTGCGGGAATTTCATCATAATATGAGGAAAAAAAAGAGTAAATAGAGGGAAAAAATAGAAATTTTGATAAAAATATACGTTTTCGTCCCTTTTTTCGGTACTTTCGTCATAAAATGAGGAAAAAATCGAGTAAATAGAGGAAAAAAATGGAAATTTTGCTAAAATTATCCGTTTTCGTACCTTTTTTCGGTAATTTCGTCTTAAATTTGGAAAAAAAGACGAGTAAATTGAGGAAAAAAATAAAAATTTCGCTAAAAATATCCGTTAACGTTCCTTTTTTCGGTAATTTTGTCATAAAATGAGGAAAAAAACGAGTAAATAGAGGAAAAAAATAGATATTTTGATAAAAATATACGTTTTCGTCCCTTTTTTGGGTAATTTCGTCATAAAATGAGAAAAAAACGAGTAAATAGAGGAAAAAAATAGAAATTTCGCTAAAATTATCCGTTTTCGTCCCTTTTTTCGGTAATTTCGTCATAAAATGAGGAAAAAATCGAGAAAATAGAGGAAAAAAATAGAAATTTCGCTAAAATTATCCATTTTCGTCCATTCTTTCGGTAATTTCGTCAAAAAATGAGGAAAAAAACGAATAAATTGAGGAAAAAAATAAAATTTCGCTAAAATTATCCGTTCTCGTCCGTTTTTTCGGTAATTTCGTCAAAAAATGAGGAAAAAAACGTTTTAATTGAGGAAAAAATTAATATTTCACTAAAATTATCCGTTTTCGTCCCTTTTTTCGGTAATTTCGTCATAAAATTTGGAAAAAAACGAGTAAATAGAGGAGAAAATAGAAATTTCGCTAAAATTATCCGTTTTCGTCGCTTTTTCGGTAATTTCGTAATAAAATGAGGAAACAAACGTGTAAACAGAGGAATGAATCGATATTTCCCAAAAATTATCCGTTTTCGTCCATTTTTTCGGTAATTTCGCCATAAAATGAGGAAAAAAACGAGTAAATTGAGGAAAAAAATAGAAATTTAGCTAAAATTATTCGTTTTCGTCCCTATTTTTGGTAATTTCGTCATAATATGAGGAAAAAAACGAGTAAATTGAGGAAAATAATAGAATATTCGCTAAAATTATTCGTTATCGTCACTTTTTGCGGTAATTTCATCATAATATGAGGAAAAAAAAGAGTAAATAGAGGGAAAAAATAGAAATTTTGCTAAAAATATCCGTTTTTGTCCCTTTTTTCGGTACTTTCGTCATAAAATGAGGAAAAAATCGAGTAAATAGAGGAAAAAAATGGAAATTTTGCTAAAATTATCCGTTTTCGTACCTTTTTTCGGTAATTTCGTCTTAAATTTGGAAAAAAAGACGAGTAAATTGAGGAAAAGAATAAAAATTTCGCTAAAATTATTCGTAATCGTCACTTTTTGCGGTAATTTCATCATAATATGAGGAAAAAAAGAGTAAATAGAGGGAAAAAATAGAAATTTTACTGAAAATATCCGTTTTCGTACCTTTTTTCGGTAATTTCGTCTTAAATTTGGAAAAAAAGACGAGTAACTTGAGGAAAAAAATAAAAATTTCGCTAAAATTATCCGTTTTCGTCGCTTTTTTCGGTAATTTCGTCATAAAATGAGAAAAAAAACGAGTAAATAGAGGAAAAAAATAGAAATTTCGCTAAAATTATCCGTTTTCGTCCCTTTTTTCGGTAATTACGTCAAAAAATGAGGAAAAAAACGAGTAAATTGAGGGAAATATAAAAATTTCACTAAAATTATCCGTTTTCGTCCCTTTTTTCGGTAATTTCGTCATAAAATGAGGAAAAAAACGAGTAAAAAGAGGAAAACATAGATATTTCGCTGAAATTATCCATTTTTTACCCTTTTTTTGGAAATTTCGTCATAAAATGAGAAAAAAAAAGGAGTATATAGAGGAAAAAATAGAAATTTCGCTAAAATTATCCGTTTTCGTCGCTTTTTTCGGTAATTTCGTCATAAAATGAGGAAATAAACGAGTAAAGAGAGGAAAGAATCGATATTTCCCTAAAATTATCCGTTTTCGTCCATTTGTTCGGTAATTTCGCCATAAAATGAGGAAAAAAACGATTAAATTGAGGAAAATAATAGAATTTTCGCTAAAATTATCCGTTTTCGTCCCTTTTTTCGGTAATTTCGTCATAAAATGAGGAAAAAAAAGGAGTAAATAGAAGAAAAAATAGAAATTTTTCTAAAAAAATCTGTTTTCGTCCCTTTTTTCGGTAATTTCGTCATAAAATGAGGAAAAAATCGAGTAAATAGAGGAAAAAAATAGAAATTTCGCTAAAATTATCCATTTTCGTCCATTTTTTCGGTAATTTCGTCAAAAAATGAGGAAAAAAACGAGTAAATTGAGGAAAAAAATAAAATTTCGCTAAAATTATCCGTTCTCGTCCGTTCTTTCGGTAATTTCGTCAAAAAATGAGGAAAAAAACGTGTTAATTGAGGAAAAAATTAATATTTCACTAAAATTATCCGTTTTCGTCCCTTTTTTCGGTAATTTCGTCATAAAATTTGGAAAAAAACGAGTAAAAAGAGGAAAAAATAGATATATCGCTAAAATTTTCCGTTTTTTACCATTTTTTTTTAATTTCGTCATAAAATGAAAAAAAAAACGAGTAAATAGAGGAGAAAATAGAAATTTCGCTAAAATTATCCGTTTTCGTCGCTTTTTTCGGTAATTTCGTAATAAAATGAGGAAACAAACGAGTAAACAGAGGAATGAATCGATATTTCCCAAAAATTATCCGTTTTCGTCCATTTTTTCGGTAATTTCGCCATAAAATGAGGAAAAAAACGAGTAAATTGAGGAAAAAATAGAAATTTCGCTAAAATTATCCATTTTCGTCCATTTTTTCGGTAATTTCGCCATAAAATGAGGAAAAAAACGAGTAAATTGAGGAAAAAAATAGAAATTTAGCTAAAATTATTCGTTTTCGTCCCTTTTTTTGGTAATTTCGTCATAATATGAGGAAAAAAACGAGTAAATTGAGGAAAATAATAGAATTTTCGCTAAAATTATTCGTTATCGTCACTTTTTGCGGTAATTTCATCATAATATGAGGAAAAAAAGAGTAAATAGAGGGAAAAAATAGAAATTTTACTGAAAATATCCGTTTTCGTACCTTTTTTCGGTAATTTCGTCTTAAATTTGGAAAAAAAGACGAGTAACTTGAGGAAAAAAATAAAAATTTCGCTAAAATTATCCGTTTTCGTCGCTTTTTTCGGTAATTTCGTCATAAAATGAGAAAAAAAACGAGTAAATAGAGGAAAAAAATAGAAATTTCGCTAAAATTATCCGTTTTCGTCCCTTTTTTCGGTAATTTCGTCATAAAATGAGGAAAAAAACGAGTAAAAAGAGGAAAACATAGATATTTCGCTGAAATTATCCGTTTTCGTCCCTTTTTTCGGTAATTTCGTCATAAAATGAGGAAAAAAAAACGAGTATATAGAGGAAAAAATAGAAATTTCGCTAAAATTATCCGTTTTCGTCGCTTTTTTCGGTAATTTCGTCATAAAATGAGGAAATAAACGAGTAAAGAGAGGAAAGAATCGATATTTCCCTAAAATTATCCGTTTTCGTCCATTTGTTCGGTAATTTCGCCATAAAATGAGGAAAAAAACGATTAAATTGAGGAAAATAATAGAATTTTCGCTAAAATTATCCGTTTTCGTCCCTTTTTTCGGTAATTTCGTCATAAAATGAGGAAAAAAAAAGGAGTAAATAGAAGAAAAAAATAGAAATTTTTCTAAAAAAATCTGTTTTCGTCCCTTTTTTCGGTAATTTCGTCATAAAATGAGGAAAAAATCGAGAAAATAGAGGAAAAAAATAAAATTTCGCTAAAATTATCCGTTCTCGTCCGTTTTTTCGGTAATTTCGTCAAAAAATGAGGAAAAAAACGTTTTAATTGAGGAAAAAATTAATATTTCACTAAAATTATCCGTTTTCGTCCCTTTTTTCGGTAATTTCGTCATAAAATTTGGAAAAAAACGAGTAAATAGAGGAGAAAATAGAAATTTCGCTAAAATTATCCGTTTTCGTCGCTTTTTTCGGTAATTTCGTAATAAAATGAGGAAACAAACGTGTAAACAGAGGAATGAATCGATATTTCCCAAAAATTATCCGTTTTCGTCCATTTTTTCGGTAATTTCGCCATAAAATGAGGAAAAAAACGAGTAAATTGAGGAAAAAAATAGAAATTTAGCTAAAATTATTCGTTTTCGTCCCTATTTTTGGTAATTTCGTCATAATATGAGGAAAAAAACGAGTAAATTGAGGAAAATAATAGAATTTTCGCTAAAATTATTCGTTATCGTCACTTTTTGCGGTAATTTCATCATAATATGAGGAAAAAAAAGAGTAAATAGAGGGAAAAAATAGAAATTTTGCTAAAAATATCCGTTTTTGTCCCTTTTTTCGGTACTTTCGTCATAAAATGAGGAAAAAATCGAGTAAATAGAGGAAAAAAATGGAAATTTTGCTAAAATTATCCGTTTTCGTACCTTTTTTCGGTAATTTCGTCTTAAATTTGGAAAAAAAGACGAGTAAATTGAGGAAAAAAATAAAAATTTCGCTAAAAATATCCGTTAACGTTCCTTTTTTCGGTAATTTTGTCATAAAATGAGGAAAAAAACGAGTAAATAGAGGAAAAAAATAGATATTTTGATAAAAATATACGTTTTCGTCCCTTTTTTGGGTAATTTCGTCATAAAATGAGAAAAAAACGAGTAAATAGAGGAAAAAAATAGAAATTTCGCTAAAATTATCCGTTTTCGTCCGTTTTTACGTTAATTTCGTCTTAAAATGTGGAAAAAAACGAGTAAATTGAGGAAAAAAATAAAAATTTCGTTAAAATTATCCGTTTTCGTCCCTTTTTTTGGTAATTTCGTCATAAAATAAGGGAAAAAAACGAGAAAATTGAGGAAAAAAATAAAATTTTGGCTAAAATTGTCCGTTTTCGTTCCTTTTTTTAGTAATTTCATCATAATATGAGGAAAAAAAAAGAGTAAATAGAGGGAAAAAATAGAAATTTTGCTAAAAATATCCGTTTTTGTCCCTTTTTCGGTAATTTCGTCATAAAATGAGGAAAAAAAGAGGAGTAAATTGAGGAAAAAAATAGAAATTTCGCTAATATTATCCGTTTTCGTTTTTTTTTCGGAAATTTTTTCATAAAATGAGGCAAAAAACGAATATATAGAGTAAAAAATCGATATTTCCATAACATTATCCGTTTTCGTCCCTTTTTTCGTTAATTTCATCCTAAAATGAGGAAAAATAACGAGAAAAATTAAGGAAAAATATGAAAATTTCGCTAAAATTAGCCGTTTTTTACCCTTTTCTTGGAGATTTCGTCATAAAATGAGGAAAAAAAACGAGTAAATAGAGGAAAAAATAGAAATTTCGCTAAATTTATCCGTTTTCGTCGCTTTTTTCGGTAATTTCGTCATAAAATTTGGAAAAAATCGAGTAAAAATAGGAAAAAATAGATATATCGCTAAAATTTTCCGTTTTTTACCATTTGTTTTTAAATTTCGTCATAAATTGAAAAAGAAAAACGAGTAAATAGAGGAAAAAATAGAAATTTCGCTAAAATTATCCGTTTTCGTCGCTTTTTTCGGTAATTTCGTCATAAAATGAGGAAACAAACGAGTAAACAGAGGAAAGAATCGATATTTCCCTAAAATTATCCATTTTCGTCCATTTTTTTGGTAATTTCGCCATAAAATGAGGAAAAAAACGAGTAAATTGAGGAAAAAAATAGAAATTTAGCTAAAATTATTCGTTTTCGTCCCTTTTTTTGGTAATTTCGTCATAATATGAGGAAAAAAACGAGTAAATTGAGGAAAATAATAGAATTTTCGCTAAAATTATTCGTAATCGTCACTTTTTGCGGTAATTTCATCATAATATGAGGAAAAAAAGAGTAAATAGAGGGAAAAAATAGAAATTTTACTGAAAATATCCGTTTTCGTACCTTTTTTCGGTAATTTCGTCTTAAATTTGGAAAAAAAGACGAGTAACTTGAGGAAAAAAATAAAAATTTCGCTAAAATTATCCGTTTTCGTCCCTTTTTACGGTAATTTCGTCATAAAATGAGAAAAAAAACGAGTAAATAGAGGAAAAAAATAGAAATTTCGCTAAAATTATCCGTTTTCGTCCCTTTTTTCGGTAATTACGTCAAAAAATGAGGAAAAAAACGAGTAAATTGAGGGAAATATAAAAATTTCACTAAAATTATCCGTTTTCGTCCCTTTTTTCGGTAATTTCGTCATAAAATGAGGAAAAAAACGAGTAAAAAGAGGAAAACATAGATATTTCGCTGAAATTATCCATTTTTTACCCTTTTTTTGGAAATTTCGTCATAAAATGAGAAAAAAAAGGAGTATATAGAGGAAAAAATAGAAATTTCGCTAAACTTATCCGTTTTAGTCGCTTTTTTCGGTAATTTCGTCATAAAATGAGGAAATAAACGAGTAAAGAGAGGAAAGAATCGATATTTCCCTAAAATTATCCGTTTTCGTCCATTTGTTCGGTAATTTCGCCATAAAATGAGGAAAAAAACGATTAAATTGAGGAAAATAATAGAATTTTCGCTAAAATTATCCGTTTTCGTCCCTTTTTTCGGTAATTTCGTCATAAAATGAGGAAAAAAAAAGGAGTAAATAGAAGAAAAAATAGAAATTTTTCTAAAAAAATCTGTTTTCGTCCCTTTTTTCGGTAATTTCGTCATAAAATTAGGAAAAAATCGAGTAAATAGAGGAAAAAAATAGAAATTTCGCTAAAATTATCCATTTTCGTCCATTTTTTCGGTAATTTCGTCAAAAAATGAGGAAAAAAACGAGTAAATTGAGGAAAAAAATAAAATTTCGCTAAAATTATTCGTTCTCGTCCGTTTTTTCGGTAATTTCGTCAAAAAATGAGGAAAAAAACGTGTTAATTGAGGAAAAAATTAATATTTCACTAAAATTATCCGTTTTCGTCCCTTTTTTCGGTAATTTCGTCATAAAATTTGGAAAAAAAACGAGTAAAAAGAGGAAAAAATAGATATATCGCTAAAATTTTCCGTTTTTTACCATTTTTTTTTAATTTCGTCATAAAATGAAAAAAAAAAGAGTAAATAGAGGAGAAAATAGAAATTTCGCTAAAATTATCCGTTTTCGTCGCTTTTTTCGGTAATTTCGTAATAAAATGAGGAAACAAACGAGTAAACAGAGGAATGAATCGATATTTCCCAAAAATTTTCCGTTTTCGTCCATTTTTTCGGTAATTTCGCCATAAAATGAGGAAAAAAACGAGTAAATTGAGGAAAAAATAGAAATTTCGCTAAAATTATCCATTTTCGTCCATTTTTTCGGTAATTTCGCCATAAAATGAGGAAAAAAACGAGTAAATTGAGGAAAAAAATAGAAATTTAGCTAAAATTATTCGTTTTCGTCCCTTTTTTTGGTAATTTCGTCATAATATGAGGAAAAAAACGAGTAAATTGAGGAAAATAATAGAATTTTCGCTAAAATTATTCGTTATCGTCACTTTTTGCGGTAATTTCATCATAATATGAGGAAAAAAAGATTAAATAGAGGGAAAAAATAGAAATTTTACTGAAAATATCCGTTTTCGTACCTTTTTTCGGTAATTTCGTCTTAAATTTGGAAAAAAAGACGAGTAACATGAGGAAAAAAATAAAAATTTCGCTAAAATTATCCGTTTTCGTCGCTTTTTTCGGTAATTTCGTCATAAAATGAGAAAAAAAACGAGTAAATAGAGGAAAAAAATAGAAATTTCGCTAAAATTATCCGTTTTCGTCCCTTTTTTCGGTAATTTCGTCATAAAATGAGGAAAAAAACGAGTAAAAAGAGGAAAACATAGATATTTCGCTGAAATTATCCGTTTTTTACCCTTTTTTTGGAAATTTCGTCATAAAATGAGGAAAAAAAAACGAGTATATAGAGGAAAAAATAGAAATTTCGCTAAAATTATCCGTTTTCGTCCATTTGTTCGGTAATTTCGCCATAAAATGAGGAAAAAAACGATTAAATTGAGGAAAATAATAGAATTTTCGCTAAAATTATCCGTTTTCGTCCCTTTTTTCGGTAATTTCGTCATAAAATGAGGAAAAAAAAAGGAGTAAATAGAAGAAAAAAATAGAAATTTTTCTAAAAAAATCTGTTTTCGTCCCTTTTTTCGGTAATTTCGTCATAAAATGAGGAAAAAATCGAGTAAATAGAGGAAAAAAATAGAAATTTCGCTAAAATTATACATTTTCGTCCATTTTTTCGGTAATTTCGTCAAAAAATGAGGAAAATAACGAGTAAATTGAGGAAAAAAATAAAATTTCGCTAAAATTATCCGTTCTCGTCCGTTTTTTCGGTAATTTCGTCAAAAAATTTGGAAAAAAACGAGTAAATAGAGGAGAAAATAGAAATTTCGCTAAAATTATCCGTTTTCGTCGCTTTTTTCGGTAATTTCGTAATAAAATGAGGAAACAAACGTGTAAACAGAGGAATGAATCGATATAAAAAATTTCGTTAAAATTATCCGTTTTCGTCCCTTTTTTTGGTAATTTCGTCATAAAATAAGGGGAAAAAACGAGAAAATTGAGGAAAAAAATAAAATTTTGGCTAAAATTGTCCGTTTTCGTTCCTTTTTTTAGTAATTTCATCATAATATGAGGAAAAAAAAAGAGTAAAAAGAGGGAAAAAATAGAAATTTTGCTAAAAATATCCGTTTTTGTCCCTTTTTCGGTAATTTCGTCATAAAATGAGGAAAAAAAGAGGAGTAAATTGAGGAAAAAAATAGAAATTTCGCTAATATTATCCGTTTTCGTTTTTTTTTCGGAAATTTTTTCATAAAATGAGGCAAAAAACGAATATATAGAGTAAAAAATCGATATTTCCATAACATTATCCGTTTTCGTCCCTTTTTTCGTTAATTTCATCCTAAAATGAGGAAAAATAACGAGAAAAATTAAGGAAAAATATGAAAATTTCGCTAAAATTAGCCGTTTTTTACCCTTTTCTTGGAGATTTCGTCATAAAATGAGGAAAAAAAACGAGTAAATAGAGGAAAAAATAGAAATTTCGCTAAATTTATCCGTTTTCGTCGCTTTTTTCGGTAATATCCTCAAAAAATGAGGAATAAAAACGAGTAAATAGAGGAAAAAATAGAAATTTCGCAAAATTTATCCGTTTTCGTCGCTTTTTTCGGTAATTTCCTCAAAAAATGAGGAATAAAAACGAGTAAATAGAGGAAAAAATAGATATTTCGCTAAAATTATCCGTTTTTTACCATTTCTTGGAAATTTCGTCATAAAATGAGGAAAAAAAACGTGTATATAGAGGAAAAAAAAGAAATTTCGCTAAAATTATCTGTTTTCGTCGCTTTTATTCGGTAATTTCGTCATAAAATGAGGAAATAAAGAGTAAACAGAGGAAAGAATCGATATTTCCCTAAAATTATCCGTTTTCGTCCATTTTTTCGGTAATTTCTCCATAAAATGAGGAAAAAAACGAGTAAATTGAGGAAAAAAAATAGAAATTTCGCAAAAATTATCCGTTTTCGTCCCTTTTTTTGGTAATTTCGTCATAAAATGAGGAAAAAAAAGGAGAAAATTGAGGAAAAAAACAAAAATTTCGCTAATATTATCCGTTTTCGTCCCTTTTTTCGGTAATTTCGTCTTAAAATGTGGAAAAAAAGGAGTAAATTAAGGAAAAAAATAAAAATTTCGTTAAAATTATCCGTTTTCGTCCCTTTTTTCGGTAATTTCGTCATAAAATAAGGGAAAAAAAAGAGTAAATTGAGGAAAAAAAATAAAAATTTCGCTAAAATTATCCGTTTCTGTCCCTTTTTTCGGTAATTTCGTCATAAAATGAGGAAAAAAACGAGTAAATAGAGGAAGAAATAGAAATTTCGCTAAAATTATCCCTTTTCGTCCCTTTTTTCGGTAATTGCGTCATAAAATGAGGAAAAAAACGAGTAAAGTGAGGAAAAAAATAAAAATTTTCCTAAAATTATCCATTTTCGTCCCTTTTTTCGGTAATTTCGTCATAAAATAAGGAAAAAAACAAGTAAATTGAGGATAATAATATAATTTTCGCTAAAATTATCCGTTTTCGTCCCTTTTTTCGGTAATTTCGTCATAAAATGAGGAAAAAAAGGAGTAAATAGAAGAAAAAAATAGAAATTTTTCTAAAAAAATCTGTTTTCGTCCCTTTTTTCGGTAATTTCGTCATAAAATGAGGAAAAAATCGAGTAAATAGAGGAAAAAAATAGAAATTTCGCTAAAATTATCCATTTTCGTCCATATTTTCGGTAATTTCGTCAAAAAATGAGGAAAAAAACGAGTAAATTGAGGAAAAAAATAAAATTTCGCTAAAATTATCCGTTCTCGTCCGTTTTTTCGGTAATTTCGTCAAAAAATGAGGAAAAAAAAGTGTAAATTGAGGAAAAAATAAATATTTCACTAAAATTATCCGTTTTCGTCATTTTTTTCGGTAATTTCGTCATAAAATTTGGAAAAAAACGAGTAAAAAGAGGAAAAAATAGATATATCGCTAAAATTTTCCGTTTTTTACCATTTTTTTTTAATTTCGTCATAAAATGAGGAAAAAAAACGAGTAAATAGAGGAAAAAATAGAAATTTCACTAAAATTATCCCTTTTCGTCCCTTTTTTCGGTAATTGCGTCATAAAATGAGGAAAAAAAAACGAGAAAAGTGAGGAAAAAAATAAAAATTTTGCTAAAATTATCCATTTTCGTCCCTTTTTTCGGTAATTTCGTCATAAAATAAGGAAAAAAACAAGTAAATTGAGGAAAATAATACAATTTTCGCTAAAATTATCCGTTTTCGTCCCTTTTTTTGGTAATTTCTTCATAAAATGAGGGAAAAAAAAGGAGTAAATAGAAGAAAAAAATAGAAATTTTTCTAAAAAAATCTGTTTTCGTCCCTTTTTTCAGTAATTTCGTCATAAAATGAGGAAAAAATCGAGTAAATTGAGGAAAAAAATAGAAATATAGCTAAAATTATTCGTTTTCGTCCCTTTTTTTGGTAATTTCGTCATAACATGAGGAAAAAAACGAGTAAATTGAGGAAAATAATAGAATTTTCGCTTAAATTATTCGTTATCGTCACTTTTTGCGGTAATTTCATCATAATATGAGGAAAAAAAGAGTAAATAGAGGGAAAAAATAGAAATTTTACTGAAAATATCCGTTTTCGTACCTTTTTTCTGTAATTTCGTCTTAAATTTGGAAACAAAGACGAGTAACTTGAGGAAAAAAATAAAAATTTCGCTAAAATTATCCATTTTCGTCGCTTTTTTCGGTAATTTCGTCATAAAATGAGAAAAAAAACGAGTAAATAGAGGAAAAAAATAGAAATTTCGCTAAAATTATCCGTTTTCGTTCCTTTTTACGGTAATTTCGTCTTAAAATGTGGAAAAAAACGAGTAAATTGAGGAAAAAAAATAAAAATTTCGTTAAAATTATCCGTTTACGTTGCTTTTTTCGGTAATTTTGTCATAAAATGAGGAAAAAAACGAGTAAATTGAGGAAAAAAAAAAAAATTCGCTAAATTATCCGTTCTCGTCCCTTTTTTCGGTAATTACGTCAAAAAATGAGGAAAAAAACGAGTAAATTGAGGGAAATATAAAAATTTCACTAAAATTATCCGTTTTCGTCCCTTTTTTCGGTAATTTCGTCATAAAATGAGGAAAAAAACGAGTATATAGAGGAAAAAATAGAAATTTCGCTAAAATTATCCGTTTTCGTCGCTTTTTTCGGTAATTTCGTCATAAAATGAGGAAATAAACGAGTAAACAGAGGAAAGAATCGATATTTCCCTACAATTATCCGTTTTCGTCCATTTGTTCGGTAATTTCGCCATAAAATGAGGAAAAAAACGAGTAAATTGAGGAAAAAAATAGAAATTTCGCTAAAATTATCCGTTTTCGTCCCTTTTTTTGGTAATTTCGTCATAAAATGAGGAAAAAAAACGAGAAAATTGAGGAAAAAAACAAAAATTTCGCTAAAATTATGCGTTTTCGTCGCTTTTTTCGGTAATTTCGTCATAAAATGAGGAAATAAACGAGTAAACAGAGGAAAGAATCTATATTTCCCTAAAATTATCCGTTTTCGTCCCTTTTTTCGGTATTTTCGTCATAAAATGAGGAAAAAAACGATTAAATTGAGGAAAATAATAGTATTTTCGCTAAAATTATTCGTTATCGTCCCTTTTTGCGGTAATGTCATCATAATATGAGGAAAAAAAAAAGAGTAAATAGAGGGAAAAAATAGAAATTTTGCTAAAAATATCCGTTTTCGTCCCTTTTTTCGGTAATTTCGTCTTAAAATTTGGAAAAAAAAGACGAGTAACTTGAGGAAAAAAATAAAAATTTCGCTAAAATTATCCGTTTTCGTCGCTTTTTTCGGTAATATCGTCATGAAATGCGAAAAAAAACGAGCAAATAGAGGAAAAAAATAGATATTTTGATAAAAATATACGTTTTCGTCCCTTTTTTGGGTAATTTCGTCATAAAATGAGAAAAAAAACGAGTAAATAGAGGAAAAAAATAGAAATTTCGCTAAAATTATCCGTTTTCGTCCGTTTTTACGTTAATTTCGTCTTAAAATGTGGAAAAAAACGAGTAAATTGAGGAAAAAAATAAAAATTTCGTTAAAATTATCCGTTTTCGTCCCTTTTTTTGGTAATTTCGTCATAAAATAAGGGAAAAAAACGAGAAAATTGAGGAAAAAAATAAAATTTTGGCTAAAATTGTCCGTTTTCGTTCCTTTTTTTAGTAATTTCATCATAATATGAGGAAAAAAAAGAGTAAATAGAGGGAAAAAATAGAAATTTTGCTAAAAATATCCGTTCTTGTCCCTTTTTCGGTAATTTCGTCATAAAATGAGGAAAAAAGAGGAGTAAATTGAGGAAAAAAATAGAAATTTCGCTAATATTATCCGTTTTCGTTTTTTTTTCGGAAATTTTGTCATAAAATGAGGCAAAAAACGAATATATAGAGTAAAAAATCGATATTTCCATAACATTATCCGTTTTCGTCCCTTTTTTCGTTAATTTCATCCTAAAATGAGGAAAAATAACGAGAAAAATTAAGGAAAAATATGAAAATTTCGCTAAAATTAGCCGTTTTTTACCCTTTTCTTGGAGATTTCGTCATAAAATGAGGAAAAAAAACGAGTAAATAGAGGAAAAAATAGAAATTTCGCTAAATTTATCCGTTTTCGTCGCTTTTTTCGGTAATTTCGTCATAAAATTTGGAAAAAATCGAGTAAAAAGAGGAAAAAATAGATATATCGCTAAAATTTTCCGTTTTTTACCATTTGTTTTTAAATTTCGTCATAAATTGAAAAAGAAAAACGAGTAAATAGAGGAAAAAATAGAAATTTCGCTAAAATTATCCGTTTTCGTCGCTTTTTTCGGTAATTTCGTCATAAAATGAGGAAACAAACGAGTAAACAGAGGAAAGAATCGATATTTCCCTAAAATTATCCATTTTCGTCCATTTTTTCGGTAATTTCGCCATAAAATGAGGAAAAAAACGAGTAAATTGAGGAAAAAAATAGAAATTTAGCTAAAATTATTCGTTTTCGTCCCTTTTTTTGGTAATTTCGTCATAATATGAGGAAAAAAACGAGTAAATTGAGGAAAATAATAGAATTTTCGCTAAAATTATTCGTAATCGTCACTTTTTGCGGTAATTTCATCATAATATGAGGAAAAAAAGAGTAAATAGAGGGAAAAAATAGAAATTTTACTGAAAATATCCGTTTTCGTACCTTTTTTCGGTAATTTCGTCTTAAATTTGGAAAAAAAGACGAGTAACTTGAGGAAAAAAATAAAAATTTCGCTAAAATTATCCGTTTTCGTCGCTTTTTTCGGTAATTTCGTCATAAAATGAGAAAAAAAACGAGTAAATAGAGGAAAAAAATAGAAATTTCGCTAAAATTATCCGTTTTCGTCCCTTTTTTCGGTAATTACGTCAAAAAATGAGGAAAAAAACGAGTAAATTGAGGGAAATATAAAAATTTCACTAAAATTATCCGTTTTCGTCCCTTTTTTCGGTAATTTCGTCATAAAATGAGGAAAAAAACGAGTAAAAAGAGGAAAACATAGATATTTCGCTGAAATTATCCATTTTTTACCCATTTTTTGGAAATTTCGTCATAAAATGAGAAAAAAAAAGGAGTATATAGAGGAAAAAATAGAAATTTCGCTAAACTTATCCGATTTAGTCGCTTTTTTCGGTAATTTCGTAATAAAATGAGGAAATAAACGAGTAAAGAGAGGAAAGAATCGATATTTCCCTAAAATTATCCGTTTTCGTCCATTTGTTCGGTAATTTCGCCATAAAATGAGGAAAAAAACGATTAAATTGAGGAAAATAATAGAATTTTCGCTAAAATTATCCGTTTTCGTCCCTTTTTTCGGTAATTTCGTCATAAAATGAGGAAAAAAAAAGGAGTAAATAGAAGAAAAAATAGAAATTTTTCTAAAAAAATCTGTTTTCGTCCCTTTTTTCGGTAATTTCGTCATAAAATTAGGAAAAAATCGAGTAAATAGAGGAAAAAAATAGAAATTTCGCTAAAATTATCCATTTTCGTCCATTTTTTCGGTAATTTCGTCAAAAAAGGAGGAAAAAAACGAGTAAATTGAGGAAAAAAATAAAATTTCGCTAAAATTATCCGTTCTCGTCCGTTTTTTCGGTAATTTCGTCATAAAAATTGGAAAAAAACGAGTAAAAAGAGGCAAAAATAGATATATCGCTAAAATTTTCCGTTTTTTACCATTTTTTTTTAATTTCGTCATAAAATGAAAAAAAAAACGAGTAAATAGAGGAGAAAATAGAAATTTCGCTAAAATTATCCGTTTTCGTCGCTTTTTTCGGTAATTTCGTCATAAAATGAGGAAAAAATCGAGTAAGTAGAGGAAAAAAATAGAAATTTCGCTAAAATTATCCATTTTCGTCCATATTTTCGGTAATTTCGTCAAAAAATGAGGAAAAAAACGAGTAAATTGAGGAAAAAAATAAAATTTCGCTAAAATTATCCGTTCTCGTCCGTTTTTTCGGTAATTTCGTCAAAAAATGAGGAAAAAAAAGTGTAAATTGAGGAAAAAATAAATATTTCACTAAAATTATCCGTTTTCGTCCCTTTTTTCGGTAATTTCGTCATAAAATTTGGAAAAAAACGAGTAAAAAGAGGAAAAAATAGATATATCGCTAAAATTTTCCGTTTTTTACCATTTTTTTTTTAATTTCGTCATAAAATGAGGAAAAAAAACGAGTAAATAGAGGAAAAAATAGAAATTTCACTAAAATTATCCATTTCGTCCCTTTTTTCGGTAATTGCGTCATAAAATGAGGAAAAAAAAAACGAGAAAAGTGAGGAAAAAAATAAAAATTTTGCTAAAATTATCCATTTTCGTCCCTTTTTTCGGTAATTTCGTCATAAAATAAGGAAAAAAACAAGTAAATTGAGGAAAATAATACAATTTTCGCTAAAATTATCCGTTTTCGTCCCTTTTTTCGGTAATTTCGTCATAAAATGAGGGAAAAAAAAGGAGTAAATAGAAGAAAAAAATAGAAATTTTTCTAAAAAAATCTGTTTTCGTCCCTTTTTTCAGTAATTTCGTCATAAAATGAGGAAAAAATCGAGTAAATTGAGGAAAAAAATAGAAATATAGCTAAAATTATTCGTTTTCGTCCCTTTTTTTGGTAATTTCGTCATAACATGAGGAAAAAAACGAGTAAATTGAGGAAAATAATAGAATTTTCGCTAAAATTATTCGTAATCGTCACTTTTTGCGGTAATTTCATCATAATATGAGGAAAAAAAGAGTAAATAGAGGGAAAAAATAGAAATTTTACTGAAAATATCCGTTTTCGTACCTTTTTTCGGTAATTTCGTCTTAAATTTGGAAAAAAAGACGAGTAACTTGAGGAAAAAAATAAAAATTTCGCTAAAATTATCCGTTTTCGTCGCTTTTTTCGGTAATTTCGTCATAAAATGAGAAAAAAAACGAGTAAATAGAGGAAAAAAATAGAAATTTCGCTAAAATTATCCGTTTTCGTCCCTTTTTTCGGTAAGTTCGTCAAGAAATGAGGAAAAAAACGAGTAAATTGAGGATAAAAATATAAATTTCTCTAAAATTATCCGTTTTCGTCTATTTTTTTGGTAATTTCGTCAAAAAATGAGGAAAAAAAACGAGTAAATAGAGGAAAAAAATATAAATTTCGCTAAAATTATCCGTTTTCGTCCCTTTTTTTGGTAATTTCGTCTTAAAATGTGGAAAAAAAGACGAGTAAATTGAGGAAAAAAATAAAAATTTCGCTAAAATTATCCGCTCTCGTCCCTTTTTTTGGTAATTTCGTCAAAAAATGAGGAAGAAACGAGTAAAAAGAGGAAAAAATAGATATTTCGCTAAAGTTATCCGTTTTTTACCCTTTTTTTGGTAATTTCGTGATAAAATGAGGAAAAAAAAACGAGTAAATAGAGGAAAAAATAGAAATTTCGCTAAAATTATCCGTTTTCGTCCCTATTTTCAGTAATTTCGTCATAAATGAGGAAAAAAAACGAGTATATTGATGAAAAAAATTGAAATTTCGCTAAAAGTATCCGTTTTCGTTTATTTTTTTCGTTAATTTTGTCATAAAATGAGGAATACAACGAGTAAATAGAGGAAAAAATCGATATTTCCCTAAAATTATCCGTTTTCGGCCCTTTTTTCGGTAATTTCGTCCTAATATTAGAAAAAAAAAACAAGTAAATTGAGGAAAAATAGAAATTTCGCTAAAATTATCCGTTTTCGTCCCTATTTTCGGTAATTTCGACATAAATGAGGAAAAAAAACGAGTATATTGATGAAAAAAATAAAAATCTCGCTAAAATTATCCATTTTCGTCCCTTTTTTCGGTAATTTCGTCAAAAAATGAGGAAAAAAACGAGTAAATTGAGGAAAAAAATAAAAATTCGCTAAAATTATCCGTTTTCGTCCCTTTTTTCGGTAATTTCGTCATAAAATTAGGAAAAAATCGAGTAAATAGAGGAAAAAAATAGAAATTTCGCTAAAATTATCCATTTTCGTCCCTTTTTTGGGTAATTTCGTCATAAAATGAGAAAAAAAACGAGTAAATAGAGGAAAAAAATAGAAATTTCGCTAAAATTATCCGTTTTCGTCCGTTTTTACGTTAATTTCGTCTTAAAATGTGGAAAAAAACGAGTAAATTGAGGAAAAAAATAAAAATTTCGTTAAAATTATCCGTTTTCGTCCCTTTTTTTGGTAATTTCGTCATAAAATAAGGGAAAAAAACGAGAAAATTGAGGAAAAAAATAAAATTTTGGCTAAAATTGTCCGTTTTCGTTCCTTTTTTTAGTAATTTCATCATAATATGAGGAAAAAAAAGAGTAAATAGAGGGAAAAAATAGAAATTTTGCTAAAAATATCCGTTCTTGTCCCTTTTTCGGTAATTTCGTCATAAAATGAGGAAAAAAGAGGAGTAAATTGAGGAAAAAAATAGAAATTTCGCTAATATTATCCGTTTTCGTTTTTTTTTCGGAAATTTTGTCATAAAATGAGGCAAAAAACGAATATATAGAGTAAAAAATCGATATTTCCATAACATTATCCGTTTTCGTCCCTTTTTTCGTTAATTTCATCCTAAAATGAGGAAAAATAACGAGAAAAATTAAGGAAAAATATGAAAATTTCGCTAAAATTAGCCGTTTTTTACCCTTTTCTTGGAGATTTCGTCATAAAATGAGGAAAAAAAACGAGTAAATAGAGGAAAAAATAGAAATTTCGCTAAATTTATCCGTTTTCGTCGCTTTTTTCGGTAATTTCGTCATAAAATTTGGAAAAAATCGAGTAAAAAGAGGAAAAAATAGATATATCGCTAAAATTTTCCGTTTTTTACCATTTGTTTTTAAATTTCGTCATAAATTGAAAAAGAAAAACGAGTAAATAGAGGAAAAAATAGAAATTTCGCTAAAATTATCCGTTTTCGTCGCTTTTTTCGGTAATTTCGTCATAAAATGAGGAAACAAACGAGTAAACAGAGGAAAGAATCGATATTTCCCTAAAATTATCCATTTTCGTCCATTTTTTCGGTAATTTCGCCATAAAATGAGGAAAAAAACGAGTAAATTGAGGAAAAAAATAGAAATTTAGCTAAAATTATTCGTTTTCGTCCCTTTTTTTGGTAATTTCGTCATAATATGAGGAAAAAAACGAGTAAATTGAGGAAAATAATAGAATTTTCGCTAAAATTATTCGTAATCGTCACTTTTTGCGGTAATTTCATCATAATATGAGGAAAAAAAGAGTAAATAGAGGGAAAAAATAGAAATTTTACTGAAAATATCCGTTTTCGTACCTTTTTTCGGTAATTTCGTCTTAAATTTGGAAAAAAAGACGAGTAACTTGAGGAAAAAAATAAAAATTTCGCTAAAATTATCCGTTTTCGTCGCTTTTTTCGGTAATTTCGTCATAAAATGAGAAAAAAAACGAGTAAATAGAGGAAAAAAATAGAAATTTCGCTAAAATTATCCGTTTTCGTCCCTTTTTTCGGTAATTACGTCAAAAAATGAGGAAAAAAACGAGTAAATTGAGGGAAATATAAAAATTTCACTAAAATTATCCGTTTTCGTCCCTTTTTTCGGTAATTTCGTCATAAAATGAGGAAAAAAACGAGTAAAAAGAGGAAAACATAGATATTTCGCTGAAATTATCCATTTTTTACCCATTTTTTGGAAATTTCGTCATAAAATGAGAAAAAAAAAGGAGTATATAGAGGAAAAAATAGAAATTTCGCTAAACTTATCCGATTTAGTCGCTTTTTTCGGTAATTTCGTAATAAAATGAGGAAATAAACGAGTAAAGAGAGGAAAGAATCGATATTTCCCTAAAATTATCCGTTTTCGTCCATTTGTTCGGTAATTTCGCCATAAAATGAGGAAAAAAACGATTAAATTGAGGAAAATAATAGAATTTTCGCTAAAATTATCCGTTTTCGTCCCTTTTTTCGGTAATTTCGTCATAAAATGAGGAAAAAAAAAGGAGTAAATAGAAGAAAAAATAGAAATTTTTCTAAAAAAATCTGTTTTCGTCCCTTTTTTCGGTAATTTCGTCATAAAATTAGGAAAAAATCGAGTAAATAGAGGAAAAAAATAGAAATTTCGCTAAAATTATCCATTTTCGTCCATTTTTTCGGTAATTTCGTCAAAAAAGGAGGAAAAAAACGAGTAAATTGAGGAAAAAAATAAAATTTCGCTAAAATTATCCGTTCTCGTCCGTTTTTTCGGTAATTTCGTCATAAAAATTGGAAAAAAACGAGTAAAAAGAGGCAAAAATAGATATATCGCTAAAATTTTCCGTTTTTTACCATTTTTTTTTAATTTCGTCATAAAATGAAAAAAAAAACGAGTAAATAGAGGAGAAAATAGAAATTTCGCTAAAATTATCCGTTTTCGTCGCTTTTTTCGGTAATTTCGTCATAAAATGAGGAAAAAATCGAGTAAGTAGAGGAAAAAAATAGAAATTTCGCTAAAATTATCCATTTTCGTCCATATTTTCGGTAATTTCGTCAAAAAATGAGGAAAAAAACGAGTAAATTGAGGAAAAAAATAAAATTTCGCTAAAATTATCCGTTCTCGTCCGTTTTTTCGGTAATTTCGTCAAAAAATGAGGAAAAAAAAGTGTAAATTGAGGAAAAAATAAATATTTCACTAAAATTATCCGTTTTCGTCCCTTTTTTCGGTAATTTCGTCATAAAATTTGGAAAAAAACGAGTAAAAAGAGGAAAAAATAGATATATCGCTAAAATTTTCCGTTTTTTACCATTTTTTTTTTAATTTCGTCATAAAATGAGGAAAAAAAACGAGTAAATAGAGGAAAAAATAGAAATTTCACTAAAATTATCCATTTCGTCCCTTTTTTCGGTAATTGCGTCATAAAATGAGGAAAAAAAAAACGAGAAAAGTGAGGAAAAAAATAAAAATTTTGCTAAAATTATCCATTTTCGTCCCTTTTTTCGGTAATTTCGTCATAAAATAAGGAAAAAAACAAGTAAATTGAGGAAAATAATACAATTTTCGCTAAAATTATCCGTTTTCGTCCCTTTTTTCGGTAATTTCGTCATAAAATGAGGGAAAAAAAAGGAGTAAATAGAAGAAAAAAATAGAAATTTTTCTAAAAAAATCTGTTTTCGTCCCTTTTTTCAGTAATTTCGTCATAAAATGAGGAAAAAATCGAGTAAATTGAGGAAAAAAATAGAAATATAGCTAAAATTATTCGTTTTCGTCCCTTTTTTTGGTAATTTCGTCATAACATGAGGAAAAAAACGAGTAAATTGAGGAAAATAATAGAATTTTCGCTAAAATTATTCGTAATCGTCACTTTTTGCGGTAATTTCATCATAATATGAGGAAAAAAAGAGTAAATAGAGGGAAAAAATAGAAATTTTACTGAAAATATCCGTTTTCGTACCTTTTTTCGGTAATTTCGTCTTAAATTTGGAAAAAAAGACGAGTAACTTGAGGAAAAAAATAAAAATTTCGCTAAAATTATCCGTTTTCGTCGCTTTTTTCGGTAATTTCGTCATAAAATGAGAAAAAAAACGAGTAAATAGAGGAAAAAAATAGAAATTTCGCTAAAATTATCCGTTTTCGTCCCTTTTTTCGGTAAGTTCGTCAAGAAATGAGGAAAAAAACGAGTAAATTGAGGATAAAAATATAAATTTCTCTAAAATTATCCGTTTTCGTCTATTTTTTTGGTAATTTCGTCAAAAAATGAGGAAAAAAAACGAGTAAATAGAGGAAAAAAATATAAATTTCGCTAAAATTATCCGTTTTCGTCCCTTTTTTTGGTAATTTCGTCTTAAAATGTGGAAAAAAAGACGAGTAAATTGAGGAAAAAAATAAAAATTTCGCTAAAATTATCCGCTCTCGTCCCTTTTTTTGGTAATTTCGTCAAAAAATGAGGAAGAAACGAGTAAAAAGAGGAAAAAATAGATATTTCGCTAAAGTTATCCGTTTTTTACCCTTTTTTTGGTAATTTCGTGATAAAATGAGGAAAAAAAAACGAGTAAATAGAGGAAAAAATAGAAATTTCGCTAAAATTATCCGTTTTCGTCCCTATTTTCAGTAATTTCGTCATAAATGAGGAAAAAAAACGAGTATATTGATGAAAAAAATTGAAATTTCGCTAAAAGTATCCGTTTTCGTTTATTTTTTTCGTTAATTTTGTCATAAAATGAGGAATACAACGAGTAAATAGAGGAAAAAATCGATATTTCCCTAAAATTATCCGTTTTCGGCCCTTTTTTCGGTAATTTCGTCCTAATATTAGAAAAAAAAAACAAGTAAATTGAGGAAAAATAGAAATTTCGCTAAAATTATCCGTTTTCGTCCCTATTTTCGGTAATTTCGACATAAATGAGGAAAAAAAACGAGTATATTGATGAAAAAAATAAAAATCTCGCTAAAATTATCCATTTTCGTCCCTTTTTTCGGTAATTTCGTCAAAAAATGAGGAAAAAAACGAGTAAATTGAGGAAAAAAATAAAAATTCGCTAAAATTATCCGTTTTCGTCCCTTTTTTCGATAATTTCGTCATAAAATGAGGAAAAAACGAGTAAAAAGAGGAAAAAATAGATATTTCGCTAAAGTTATCCGTTTTTTACCCTTTTTTTGGTAATTTCGTGATAAAATGAGGAAAAAAAAACGAGTAAATAGAGGAAAAAATCGATATTTCCCTAAAATTATCCGTTTTCGGTCCTTTTTTCGGTAATTTCGTCCTAATATTAGAAAAAAAAACAAGTAAATTGAGGAAAAAATTGAAATTTCGCTAAAATTATCCGTTTTCGTCCCTATTTTCGGTAATTTCGACATAAATGAGGAAAAAAAACAAGTATATTGATGAAAAAAATAAAAATCTCGCTAAAATTATCCATTTTCGTCCCTTTTTTCGGTAATTTCGTCAAAAAATGAGGAAAAAAACGAGTAAATTGAGGAAAAAAATAAATATTCGCTAAAATTATCCGTTTTCGTCCCTTTTTCGGTAATTTCGTCATAAAATGAGGAAAAAAACGAGTAAAAAGAGGAAAAATAGATATTTCTATGAAGTTATCCGTTTTTTACCCTTTTTTTGAAAATTTCGTGATAAAATGAGGAAAAAAAACGAGTAAATAGAAGAAATATAGAAATTTCGCTAAAATTATCCGTTTTCGTCGCTTTTTTCGGTAATTTCGTTTTTAAAATTAGGAAACAAACGAATATACAGAGGAAAGAATCGATATTTCCCTAAAATTATCCGTTTTCGTCCATTTTTTCGGTAATTTCGCCATAAAATGAGGAAAAAAACGAGTAAATTGAGGATTAAAATAAACATTTCTCTAAAATTATCCGTTTTCGTCTATTTTTTCGGTAATTTCGTCAAAAAATGAGGAAAAAAAACGAGTAAATAGAGGAAAAAAATATAAATTTCGCTAAAATTATCCGTTTTCGTACCTTTTTTGGGTAATTTCGTCATAAAATGAGGAAAAAGTCGAGTAAATAGAGGAAAAAAATAGAAATTATCTAAAATTATCCGTTTTCGTCCCTTTTTTTGGTAATTTCGTCTTAAAATGTGGAAAAAAAGTCGAGTAAATTGAGGAAAAAAATAAAAATTTCGCTAAAATTATCCGCTCTCGTCCCTTTTTTCGGTAATTTCGTAAAAAAATGAGGAAAAAACGAGTAAAAAGAGGAAAAAATAGATATTTCGAAAAAAAATTATCCGTTTTCGTCCCCTTTTTCGGTAATTTCGTCATAAAATGAGGAAAAAAATACGAGTCAATAGAGGAAAAAATCAATATTTCCCTAAAATTATCCGTTTTCGTCCCTTTTTTCGGTAATTTCGTCCTAATATTATGAAAAAAACGAGTAAATTGAGGAAAAAAATAAAAATTTCGCTAAAATTATCCGTTTTCGTCCCGTTTTTGGTAATTTCGTCTTAAAATGTGGAATAAAAGACGAGTAAATTGAGGAAAAAAATAAAAATTTCGCAAAAATTATCCGTTTTTTTCCCTTTTTTCGGTAATTTCGTCATAAAATGTGGAAAAAAAAAACGAGTAAATGGAGGAAAAATAGAAATTTCGCTAAAATTATCCGTTTTCGTCCCTTTTTTCGGTAATTTCGTCATAAAATGAGGAAAAAATCGAGTAAATAAAGGAAAAAAATAGAAATTACGCTAAAATTATCCATTTTCGTCCCTTTTTTCGGTAATTTTTTCAAGAAATGAGGAAAAAAACGAGTAAATTGAGGATAAAAATATAAATTTCTCTAAAATTATCCGTTTTCGTCTATTTTTTTGGTAATTTCGTCAAAAAATGAGGAAAAAAAACGAGTAAATAGAGGAAAAAAATATAAATTTCGCTAAAATTATCCGTTTTCGTCCCTTTTTTTGGTAATTTCGTCTTAAAATGTGGAAAAAAAGACGAGTAAATTGAGGAAAAAAATAAAAATTTCGCTAAAATTATCCGCTCTCGTCCCTTTTTTCGGTAATTTCGTCAAAAAATGAGGAAAAAACGAGTAAAAAGAGGAAAAAATAGATATTTCGCTAAAATTATCCGTTTTTTTACCCTTTTTTTGGTAATTTCGTGATAAAATGAGGAAAAAAACGAGTAAAAAGAGGAAAAAATAGAAATTTCGCTAAAATTATCCGTTTTCGTCCCTATTTTCGGTAATTTCGTCAAAAAATGAGGAAAAAAAACGAGTAAATAGAGGAAAAAAATATAAATTTCGCTAAAATTATCCGTTTTCGTACCTTTTTTGGGTAATTTCGTCATAAAATGAGGAAAAAGTCGAGTAAATAGAGGAAAAAAATAGAAATTATCTAAAATTATCCGTTTTCGTCCCTTTTTTTGGTAATTTCGTCTTAAAATGTGGAAAAAAAGTCGAGTAAATTGAGGAAAAAAATAAAAATTTCGCTAAAATTATCCGCTCTCGTCCCTTTTTTCGGTAATTTCGTAAAAAAATGAGGAAAAAACGAGTAAAAAGAGGAAAAAATAGATATTTCGATAAAATTATCCGTTTTCGTCCCCTTTTTCGGTAATTTCGTCATAAAATGAGGAAAAAAATACGAGTCAATAGAGGAAAAAATCAATATTTCCCTAAAATTATCCGTTTTCGTCCCTTTTTTCGGTAATTTCGTCATAAAATGAGGAAAAAAAAAACGAGTAAATGGAGGAAAAATAGAAATTTCGCTAAAATTATCCGTTTTTTTACCCTTTTTTTGGTAATTTCGTGATAAAATGAGGAAAAAAACGAGTAAATAGAGGAAAAAATAGAAATTTCGCTAAAATTATCCGTTTTCGTCCATATTTTCGGTAATTTCGTCATAAATGAGGAAAAAAAACGAGTATATTGATGAAAAAAATTGAAATTTCGCTAAAAGTATCCGTTTTCGTTTATTTTTTTCGTTAATTTTGTCATAAAATGAGGAATACAACGAGTAAATAGAGGAAAAAATCGATATTTCCCTAAAATTATCCGTTTTCGGCCCTTTTTTCGGTAATTTCGTCCTAATATTAGAAAAAAAAAAACAAGTAAATTGAGGAAAAATAGAAATTTCGCTAAAATTATCCGTTTTCGTCCCTATTTTCGGTAATTTCGACATAAATGAGGAAAAAAAACGAGTATATTGATGAAAAAAATAAAAATCTCGCTAAAATTATCCATTTTCGTCCCTTTTTTCGGTAATTTCGTCAAAAAATGAGGAAAAAAACGAGTAAATTGAGGAAAAAAATAAAAATTCGCTAAAATTATCCGTTTTCATCCCTTTTTTCGGTAATTTCGTCATAAAATGAGGAAAAAACGAGTAAAAAGAGGAAAAAATAGATATTTCGCTAAAATTATCCGTTTTTTACCCTTTTTTCGGTAATTTCGTGATAAAATGAGGAAAAAAAACGAGTAAATAGAGGAAAAAATAGAAATTTCGCTAAAATTATCCGTTTTCGTCCCTATTTTCGGTAATTTCGTCATAAATGAGGAAAAAAAACGAGTTTATTGATGAAAAAAATTGAAGTTTCGCTAAAATTATCCGTTTTCGTTTATTTTTTTCGTTAATTTTGTCATAAAATGAGGAAAAAATGGAGTAAATAAAGGAAAAAAATAGAAATTACGCTAAAATTATCCATTTTCGTCCCTTTTTTCGGTAATTTCGTCAAGAAATGAGGAAAATAACGAGTAAATTGAGGATAAAAATATAAATTTCTCTAAAATTATCCGTTTTCGTCTATTTTTTTGGTAATTTCGTCAAAAAATGAGGAAAAAAAACGAGTAAATAGAGGAAAAAAATATAAATTTCGCTAAAATTATCCGTTTTCGTCCCTTTTTTTGGTAATTTCGTCTTAAAATGTGGAAAAAAAGACGAGTAAATTGAGGAAAAAAATAAAAATTTCGCTAAAATTATCCGCTCTCGTCCCTTTTTTCGGTAATTTCGTCGAAAAATGAGGAAAAAACGAGTAAAAAGAGGAAAAAATAGATATTTCGCGAAAATTATCCGTTTTTTTACCCTTTTTTTGGTAATTTCGTGATAAAATGAGGAAAAAAAACGAGTAAATAGAGGAAAAAATAGAAATTTCGCTAAAATTATCCGTTTTCGTCCCTATTTTCGGTAATTTCGTCATAAATGAGGAAAAAAAACGAGTATATTGATGAAAAAAATTGAAATTTCGCTAAAAGTATCCGTTTTCGTTTATTTTTTTTGTTAATTTTGTCATAAAATGAGCAATACAACGAGTAAATAGAGGAAAAAATCTATATTTCCCTAAAATTATCCGTTTTCGGCCCTTTTTTCGGTAATTTCGTCCTAATATTAGAAAAAAAAAACAAGTAAATTGAGGAAAAATAGAAATTTCGCTAAAATTATCCGTTTTCGTCCCTATTTTCGGTAATTTCGACATAAATGAGGAAAAAAAACGAGTATATTGATGAAAAAAATAAAAATCTCGCTAAAATTATCCATTTTCGTCCCTTTTTTCGGTAATTTCGTCAAAAATTAAGG
Organism: Sympetrum striolatum; assembly: GCA_947579665.1. Taxonomy (NCBI): domain Eukaryota; kingdom Metazoa; phylum Arthropoda; class Insecta; order Odonata; family Libellulidae; genus Sympetrum; species Sympetrum striolatum. The sequence continues at coordinate 117,084,736 of OX388341.1, forward strand.
AAAAAAACGAGTAAATTGAGGAAAAAAATAAAAATTCGCTAAAATTATCCGTTTTCGTCCCTTTTTTCGGTAATTTCGTCATAAAATGAGGAAAAAACGAGTAAAAAGAGGAAAAAATAGATATTTCGCTAAAATTATCCGTTTTTTACCCTTTTTTTGGTAATTTCGTGATAAAATGAGGAAAAAAAACGAGTAAATAGAGGAAAAAATCGATATTTCCCTAAAATTATCCGTTTTCGGTCCTTTTTTCGTTAATTTCGTCCTAATATTAGAAAAAAAAAAACAAGTAAATTGAGGAAAAAATAGAAATTTCGCTAAAATTATCCGTTTTCGTCCCTATTTTCGGTAATTTCGACATAAATGAGGAAAAAAACAAGTATATTGATGAAAAAAATAAAAATCTCGCTAAAATTATCCATTTTCGTCCCTTTTTTCGGTAATTTCGTCAAAAAATGAGGAAAAAAACGAGTAAATTGAGGAAAAAAATAAATATTCGCTAAAATTATCCGTTTTCGTCCCGTTTTTGGTAATTTCGTCATAAAATGAGGAAAAAAACGAGTAAAAAGAGGAAAAATAGATATTTCTCTAAAGTTATCCGTTTTTTACCCTTTTTTTGGAAATTTCGTGATAAAATGAGGAAAAAAAACGAGTAAATAGAGGAAATATAGAAATTTCGCTAAAATTATCCGTTTTCGTCGCTTTTTTCGGTAATTTCGTTTTAAAATTAGGAAACAAACGAATATACAGAGGAAAGAATCGATATTTCCCTAAAATTATCCGTTTTCGTCCATTTTTTCGGTAATTTCGCCATAAAATGAGGAAAAAAACGAGTAAATTGAGGATTAAAATAAATTTTTCTCTAAAATTATCCGTTTTCGTCTATTTTTTCGGTAACTTCGTCAAAAAATGAGGAAAAAAAACGAGTAAATAGAGGAAAAAAATATAAATTTCGCTAAAATTATCCGTTTTCGTACTTTTTTTGGGTAATTTCGTCATAAAATGGGGAAAAGTCGAGTAAATAGAGGAAAAAAATAGAAATTTTGCTAAAATTATCCGTTTTCGTCCCTTTTTTTGGTAATTTCGTCTTAAAATGTGGAAAAAAAGACGAGTAAATTGAGGAAAAAAATAAAAATTTCGCTAAAATTATCCGCTCTCGTCCCTTTTTTCGGTAATTTCGTCAAAAAATGAGGAAAAAACGAGTAAAAAGAGGAAAAAATAGATATTTCGCTAAAATTATCCGTTTTTTTACCCTTTTTTTGGTAATTTCGTGATAAAATGAGGAAAAAAAAAACGAGTAAATAGAGGAAAAAATAGAAATTTCGCTAAAATTATCCGTTTTCGTCCCTATTTTCGGTAATTTCGTCATAAATGAGGAAAAAAAACGAGTATATTGATGAAAAAAATTGAAATTTCGCTAAAAGTATCCGTTTTCGTTTATTTTTTTCGTTAATTTTGTCATAAAATGAGGAATAAAACGAGTAAATAGAGGAAAAAATCGATATTTCCCTAAAATTATCCATTTTCGGCCCTTTTTTCGGTAATTTCGTCCTAATATTAGAAGAAAAAAACAAGTAAATTGAGGAAAAATAGAAATTTCGCTAAAATTATCCGTTTTCGTCCCTATTTTCGGTAATTTCGACATAAATGAGGAAAAAAAACGAGTATATTGATGAAAAATATAAAAATCTCGCTAAAATTATCCATTTTCGTCCCTTTTTTCGGTAATTTCGTCAAAAAATGAGGAAAAAAACGAGTAAATTGAGGAAAAAAATAAAAATTCGCTAAAATTATCCGTTTTCGTCCCTTTTTTCGGTAATTTCGTCATAAAATGAGGAAAAAACGAGTAAAAAGAGGAAAAAATAGATATTTCGCTAAAATTATCCGTTTTTTACCCTTTTTTTGGTAATTTCGTGATAAAATGAGGAAAAAAAAACGAGTAAATAGAGGAAAAAATAGAAATTTCGCTAAAATTATCCGTTTTCGTCCCTATTTTCGGTAAGTTCGTCATAAATGAGGAAAAAAAACGAGTTAATGATGAAAAAAATTGAAGTTTCGCTAAAATTATCCGTTTTCGTTTATTTTTTTCGTTAATTTTGTCATAAAATGAGGAATAAAACGAGTAAATAGAGGAAAAAATCGATATTTCCCTAAAATTATCCGTTTTCGGTCCTTTTTTCGGTAATTTCGTCCTAATATTAGAAAAAAAAAACAAGTAAATTGAGGAAAAAATAGAAATTTCGCTAAAATTATCCGTTTTCGTCCCTATTTTCGGTAATTTTGACTTAAATGAGGAAAAAAAACAAGTATATTGATGAAAAAAATAAAAATCTCGCTAAAATTATCCATGTTCGTCCCTTTTTTCGGTAATTTCGTCAAAAAATGAGGAAAAAAACGAGTAAATTGAGGAAAAAAATAAATAATCGCTAAAATTATCCGTTTTCGTCCCTTTTTTCGGTAATTTCGTCATAAAATGAGGAAAAAAACGAGTAAAAAGAGGAAAAATAGATATTTCTCTAAAGTTATCCGTTTTTTACCCTTTTTTTGGAAATTTCGTGATAAAATGAGGAAAAAAAACGAGTAAATAGAGGAAATATAGAAATTTCGCTAAAATTATCCGTTTTCGTCGCTTTTTTCGGTAATTTCGTTTTAAAATTAGGAAACAAACGGATATACAGAGGAAAGAATCGATATTTCCCTAAAATTATCCGTTTTCGTCCATTTTTTCGGTAATTTCGCCATAAAATGAGGAAAAAAACGAGTAAATAGAGGAAAAAAATATAAATTTCGCTAAAATTATCCGTTTTCGTACCTTTTTTGGGTAATTTCGTCATAAAATGAGGAAAAAGTCGAGTAAATAGAGGAAAAAAATAGAAATTTCGCTAAAATTATCCGTTTTCGTCCCTTTTTTTGGTAACTTCGTCTTAAAATGTGGAAAAAAAGCCGAGTAAATTGAGGAAAAAAATAAAAATTTCGCTAAAATTATCCGCTCTCGTCCCTTTTTTCGGTAATTTCGTAAAAAAATGAGGAAAAAACGAGAAAAAAGAGGAAAAAATAGATATTTCGATAAAATTATCCGTTTTTTACCCTTTTTTTGGTAATTTCGTGATAAAATGAGGAAAATAAACGAGTAAATAGAGGAAAAAATAGAAATTTCGCTAAAATTATCCGTTTTCGTCCCTATTTTCGGTAATTTCGTCATAAATGAGGAAAAAAAACGAGTATATTGATGAAAAAAATAAAAATCTCGCTAAAATTATCCATTTTCGTCCCTTTTTTCGGTAATTTCGTCAAAAAATGAGGAAAAAAACGAGTAAATTGAGGAAAAAAATTAATATTCGCTAAAATTATCCGTTTTCGTCCCTTTTTTCGGTAATTTCGTCATAAAATGAGGAAAAAAACGAGTAAAAAGAGGAAAAATAGATATTTCTCTAAAGTTATCCGTTTTTTACCCTTTTTTTGGAAATTTCGTGATAAAATGAGGAAAAAAAACGAGTAAATAGAGGAAATATAGAAATGTCGCTAAAATTATCCGTTGTCGTCGCTTTTTTCGGTAATTTCGTTTTAAAATTAGGAAACAAACGGATATACAGAGGAAAGAATCGATATTTCCCTAAAATTATCCGTTTTCGTCCATTTTTTCGGTAATTTCGCCATAAAATGAGGAAAAAAACGAGTAAATTGAGGATTAAAATAAACATTTCTCTAAAATAATCCGTTTTCGTCTATTTTTTCGGTAATTTCGTCAAAAAATGAGGAAAAAAAACGAGTAAATAGAGGAAAAAAATATAAATTTCGCTAAAATTATCCGTTTTCGTACCTTTTTTGGGTAATTTCGTCATAAAATGAGGAAAAAGTCGAGTAAATAGAGGAAATAAATAGAAATTTCGCTAAAAATATCCGTTTTCGTCCCTTTTTTTGGTAATTTCGTCTTAAAATGTGGAAAAAAAGTCGAGTAAATTGAGGAAAAAATATAAAAATTTCGCTAAAATTATCCGCTCTCGTCCCTTTTTTCGGTAATTTCGTAAAAAAATGAGGAAAAAAACGAGTAAAAAGAGGAAAAATAGATATTTCTCTAAAGTTATCCGTTTTTTACCCTTTTTTTGGAAATTTCGTGATAAAATGAGGAAAAAAAACGAGTAAATAGAGGAAAAAATAGAAATTTCGCTAAAATTATCCGTTTTCGTCGCTTTGTTCGGTAATTTCGTTTTAAAATTAGGAAACAAACGAATAAACAGAGGAAAGAATCGATATTTCCATAAAATTATCCGTTTTCGTCCATTTTTTCGGTAATTTCGCCATAAAATGAGGAAAAAAACGAGTAAATTGAGGATTAAAATAAACATTTCTCTAAAATTATCCGTTTTCGTCTATTTTTTCGGTAATTTCGTCAAAAAATGAGTAAAAAAAACGAGTAAATTGAGGAAAAAAATATAAATATCGCTAAAATTATCCGTTTTCGTCCCTTTTTTTGGTAATTTCGTCTTAAAATGTGGAAAAAAAGACGAGTAAAGTGAGGAAATAAATTGATATTTCCCTAAAATTATCCGTTTTCGTCCCATCTTTCGGTATTTCGTCATAAAATTAGGAAAAAAAACGAGTAAATTGAGGAAAAAAATAAAAATTTCGCTAAAATTATCCGTTTTCGTCCCTTTCTTCGGTAATTTCGTCATAAAATGAGGAAAAAAAAAGGAGTAAATAGAGGAAAAAATAGAAATTTCGCTAAAATTATCCGTTTTCGTCCCCTTTTTTGGTAATTTCGTCATAAAATGAGGAAAAAAATACGAGTAAATTGAGGAAAAAAATTGAAATTTCGCTAAAATTATCCGTTTTCGTTTATTTTTTTCGTTAATTTTGTCATAAAATGGGGAAAAAAACGAGTAAATAGAGGATAAAATCGATATTTCCCTAAAATTATCTGTTTTCGTCCCTTTTTTCGGTAATGTCGTCCTAATATTATAAAAAAAACGATTAAATTGAGGAAAAAAATAAAAATTTCGCTAAAATTATCCGTTTTCGTCCCTTTTTTTGGTAATTTCGTCTTAAAATGTGGAAAAAAAGACGAGTAAATTGAGAAAAAAAATAAAAATTTTTCTAAAATTATCCGTTTTCGTCCCTTTTTTCGGTAATTTCGTCATAAAATGAGGAAAAAAACGAGTAAAAAGAGGAAAAATAGATATTTCTCTAAAGTTATCCGTTTTCGTTTTTTTTTCGGAAATTTTGTCATAAAATGAGGAAAAAACCGAGTATATAGAGGAAAAAATCGATATTTCCATAACATTATCCGTTTTCGTCCCTTTTTTCGTTAATTTCATCCTAAAATGAGGAAAAAAAACGAGAAAAATAAAGGAAAAAAATGAAAATTTCGCTAAAATTAGCCGTTTTTTACCCTTTTCTTGGAGATTTCGTCATAAAATGAGGAAAAAAAAACGAGTAAATAGAGGAAAAAATAGAAATTTCGCTAAATTTATCCGTTTTCGTCGCTTTTTTCGGTAATTTCGTCATAAAATGAGGAAACAAACGAGTAAACAGAAAAAAGAATCGATATTTCCCTAACGTTTTAAGTTTTCGTCCATTTTTTCGGTAATTTCGCCATAAAATGAGGAAAAAAACGAGTAAATTGAGGATTATAATAAAAATTTCGCTTAAATTATCCGTTTTCGTCTTTTTTTTCGGTAATTTCGTCAAAAAATGAGGAAAAAAAACGAGTACATAGAGGAAAAAAATATAAATTTTGCTAAAATTATCCGTTTTCGTCCCTTTTTTTGGTAATTTCGTCTTAAAATGTGGAAAAAAAACGTGTAAATTGAGGAAAAAAATAGATATTTTGATAAAAATATACGTTTTCGTCCCTTTTTTGGGTAATTTCGTCATAAAATGAGAATAAAAAACGAGTAAATAGAGGAAAAAATAGAAATTTCGCTAAAATTATCCGTTTTCGTCCGTTTTTACGGTAATTTCGTCTTAAAATGTGGAAAAAAACGAGTAAATTGAGGAAAAAATTAAAAATTTCGTTAAAATTATCCGTTTTCGTCCCTTTTTTTGGTAATTTCGTCATAAAATAAGAGAAAAAAACGAGAAAATTGAGGAAAAAAATAAAATTTCGCTAAAATTATCCGTTAACGTTGCTTTTTTCGGTAATTTGGTCATAAAATGAGAAAAAAACGAGAATATAGAGGAAAAAATCGATATTTCCCTAAAATTATCCGTTTTCGTTCCTTTTTTCGGTAATTTCGTCATAAAATGAGGAAAAAAAACAGTAAATAGAGGAAAAAAATGAAAATTTCACTAAAATTATCCATTTTCGTCCCTTTTTTCGGTAATTTCGTCTTAAAATGTGGAAAAAAAGACGTGTAAATTGAGGAAAAAAATAAAAATTTCGCTAAAAATATCCGTTAACGTTCCTTTTTTCGGTAATTTTGTCATAAAATGAGGAAAAAAACGAGTAAATAGAGGAAAAAAATAGATATTTTGATAAAAATATACGTTTTCGTCCCTTTTTTGGGTAATTTCGTCATAAAATGAGAAAAAAAACGAGTAAATAGAGGAAAAAAATAGAAATTTCGCTAAAATTATCCGTTTTCGTCCGTTTTTACGTTAATTTCGTCTTAAAATGTGGAAAAAAACGAGTAAATTGAGGAAAAAAATAAAAATTTCGTTAAAATTATCCGTTTTCGTCCCTTTTTTTGGTAATTTCGTCATAAAATAAGGGAAAAAAACGAGAAAATTGAGGAAAAAAATAAAATTTTGGCTAAAATTGTCCGTTTTCGTTCCTTTTTTTAGTAATTTCATCATAATATGAGGAAAAAAAAAGAGTAAATAGAGGGAAAAAATAGAAATTTTGCTAAAAATATCCGTTTTTGTCCCTTTTTCGGTAATTTCGTCATAAAATGAGGAAAAAAAACGAGTAAATAGAGGAAATATAGAAATGTCGCTAAAATTATCCGTTGTCGTCGCTTTTTTCGGTAATTTCGTTTTAAAATTAGGAAACAAACGGATATACAGAGGAAAGAATCGATATTTCCCTAAAATTATCCGTTTTCGTCCATTTTTTCGGTAATTTCGCCATAAAATGAGGAAAAAAACGAGTAAATTGAGGATTAAAATAAACATTTCTCTAAAATAATCCGTTTTCGTCTATTTTTTCGGTAATTTCGTCAAAAAATGAGGAAAAAAAACGAGTAAATAGAGGAAAAAAATATAAATTTCGCTAAAATTATCCGTTTTCGTACCTTTTTTGGGTAATTTCGTCATAAAATGAGGAAAAAGTCGAGTAAATAGAGGAAATAAATAGAAATTTCGCTAAAAATATCCGTTTTCGTCCCTTTTTTTGGTAATTTCGTCTTAAAATGTGGAAAAAAAGTCGAGTAAATTGAGGAAAAAATATAAAAATTTCGCTAAAATTATCCGCTCTCGTCCCTTTTTTCGGTAATTTCGTAAAAAAATGAGGAAAAAAACGAGTAAAAAGAGGAAAAATAGATATTTCTCTAAAGTTATCCGTTTTTTACCCTTTTTTTGGAAATTTCGTGATAAAATGAGGAAAAAAAACGAGTAAATAGAGGAAAAAATAGAAATTTCGCTAAAATTATCCGTTTTCGTCGCTTTGTTCGGTAATTTCGTTTTAAAATTAGGAAACAAACGAATAAACAGAGGAAAGAATCGATATTTCCATAAAATTATCCGTTTTCGTCCATTTTTTCGGTAATTTCGCCATAAAATGAGGAAAAAAACGAGTAAATTGAGGATTAAAATAAACATTTCTCTAAAATTATCCGTTTTCGTCTATTTTTTCGGTAATTTCGTCAAAAAATGAGTAAAAAAAACGAGTAAATTGAGGAAAAAAATATAAATATCGCTAAAATTATCCGTTTTCGTCCCTTTTTTTGGTAATTTCGTCTTAAAATGTGGAAAAAAAGACGAGTAAAGTGAGGAAATAAATTGATATTTCCCTAAAATTATCCGTTTTCGTCCCATCTTTCGGTATTTCGTCATAAAATTAGGAAAAAAAACGAGTAAATTGAGGAAAAAAATAAAAATTTCGCTAAAATTATCCGTTTTCGTCCCTTTCTTCGGTAATTTCGTCATAAAATGAGGAAAAAAAAAGGAGTAAATAGAGGAAAAAATAGAAATTTCGCTAAAATTATCCGTTTTCGTCCCCTTTTTTGGTAATTTCGTCATAAAATGAGGAAAAAAATACGAGTAAATTGAGGAAAAAAATTGAAATTTCGCTAAAATTATCCGTTTTCGTTTATTTTTTTCGTTAATTTTGTCATAAAATGGGGAAAAAAACGAGTAAATAGAGGATAAAATCGATATTTCCCTAAAATTATCTGTTTTCGTCCCTTTTTTCGGTAATGTCGTCCTAATATTATAAAAAAAACGATTAAATTGAGGAAAAAAATAAAAATTTCGCTAAAATTATCCGTTTTCGTCCCTTTTTTTGGTAATTTCGTCTTAAAATGTGGAAAAAAAGACGAGTAAATTGAGAAAAAAAATAAAAATTTTTCTAAAATTATCCGTTTTCGTCCCTTTTTTCGGTAATTTCGTCATAAAATGAGGAAAAAAACGAGTAAAAAGAGGAAAAATAGATATTTCTCTAAAGTTATCCGTTTTCGTTTTTTTTTCGGAAATTTTGTCATAAAATGAGGAAAAAACCGAGTATATAGAGGAAAAAATCGATATTTCCATAACATTATCCGTTTTCGTCCCTTTTTTCGTTAATTTCATCCTAAAATGAGGAAAAAAAACGAGAAAAATAAAGGAAAAAAATGAAAATTTCGCTAAAATTAGCCGTTTTTTACCCTTTTCTTGGAGATTTCGTCATAAAATGAGGAAAAAAAAACGAGTAAATAGAGGAAAAAATAGAAATTTCGCTAAATTTATCCGTTTTCGTCGCTTTTTTCGGTAATTTCGTCATAAAATGAGGAAACAAACGAGTAAACAGAAAAAAGAATCGATATTTCCCTAACGTTTTAAGTTTTCGTCCATTTTTTCGGTAATTTCGCCATAAAATGAGGAAAAAAACGAGTAAATTGAGGATTATAATAAAAATTTCGCTTAAATTATCCGTTTTCGTCTTTTTTTTCGGTAATTTCGTCAAAAAATGAGGAAAAAAAACGAGTACATAGAGGAAAAAAATATAAATTTTGCTAAAATTATCCGTTTTCGTCCCTTTTTTTGGTAATTTCGTCTTAAAATGTGGAAAAAAAACGTGTAAATTGAGGAAAAAAATAGATATTTTGATAAAAATATACGTTTTCGTCCCTTTTTTGGGTAATTTCGTCATAAAATGAGAATAAAAAACGAGTAAATAGAGGAAAAAATAGAAATTTCGCTAAAATTATCCGTTTTCGTCCGTTTTTACGGTAATTTCGTCTTAAAATGTGGAAAAAAACGAGTAAATTGAGGAAAAAATTAAAAATTTCGTTAAAATTATCCGTTTTCGTCCCTTTTTTTGGTAATTTCGTCATAAAATAAGAGAAAAAAACGAGAAAATTGAGGAAAAAAATAAAATTTCGCTAAAATTATCCGTTAACGTTGCTTTTTTCGGTAATTTGGTCATAAAATGAGAAAAAAACGAGAATATAGAGGAAAAAATCGATATTTCCCTAAAATTATCCGTTTTCGTTCCTTTTTTCGGTAATTTCGTCATAAAATGAGGAAAAAAAACAGTAAATAGAGGAAAAAAATGAAAATTTCACTAAAATTATCCATTTTCGTCCCTTTTTTCGGTAATTTCGTCTTAAAATGTGGAAAAAAAGACGTGTAAATTGAGGAAAAAAATAAAAATTTCGCTAAAAATATCCGTTAACGTTCCTTTTTTCGGTAATTTTGTCATAAAATGAGGAAAAAAACGAGTAAATAGAGGAAAAAAATAGATATTTTGATAAAAATATACGTTTTCGTCCCTTTTTTGGGTAATTTCGTCATAAAATGAGAAAAAAAACGAGTAAATAGAGGAAAAAAATAGAAATTTCGCTAAAATTATCCGTTTTCGTCCGTTTTTACGTTAATTTCGTCTTAAAATGTGGAAAAAAACGAGTAAATTGAGGAAAAAAATAAAAATTTCGTTAAAATTATCCGTTTTCGTCCCTTTTTTTGGTAATTTCGTCATAAAATAAGGGAAAAAAACGAGAAAATTGAGGAAAAAAATAAAATTTTGGCTAAAATTGTCCGTTTTCGTTCCTTTTTTTAGTAATTTCATCATAATATGAGGAAAAAAAAAGAGTAAATAGAGGGAAAAAATAGAAATTTTGCTAAAAATATCCGTTTTTGTCCCTTTTTCGGTAATTTCGTCATAAAATGAGGAAAAAAAGAGGAGTAAATTGAGGAAAAAAATAGAAATTTCGCTAATATTATCCGTTTTCGTTTTTTTTTCGGAAATTTTGTCATAAAATGAGGCAAAAAACGAATATATAGAGTAAAAAATCGATATTTCCATAACATTATCCGTTTTCGTCCCTTTTTTCGTTAATTTCATCCTAAAATGAGGAAAAAAAACGAGAAAAATTAAGGAAAAATATGAAAATTTCGCTAAAATTAGCCGTTTTTTACCCTTTTCTTGGAGATTTCGTCATAAAATGAGGAAAAAAAACGAGTAAATAGAGGAAAAAATAGAAATTTCGCTAAATTTATCCGTTTTCGTCGCTTTTTTAGGTAATTTCCTCAAAAAATGAGGAATAAAAACGAGTAAATAGAGGAAAAAATAGAAATTTCGCTAAATTTATCCGTTTTCGTCGCTTTTTTCGGTAATTTCCTCAAAAAATGAGGAATAAAAACGAGTAAATAGAGGAAAAAATAGATATTTCGCTAAAATTATCCGTTTTTTACCATTTCTTGGAAATTTCGTCATAAAATGAGGAAAAAAAACGTGTATATAGAGGAAAAAATAGAAATTACGCTAAAATTATCCATTTTCGTCCCTTTTTTCGGTAATTTTTTCAAGAAATGAGGAAAAAAACGAGTAAATTGAGGATAAAAATATAAATTTCTCTAAAATTATCCGTTTTCGTCTATTTTTTTGGTAATTTCGTCAAAAAATGAGGAAAAAAAACCAGTAAATAGAGGAAAAAAATATAAATTTCGCTAAAATTATCCGTTTTCGTCCCTTTTTTTGGTAATTTCGTCTTAAAATGTGGAAAAAAAGACGAGTAAATTGAGGAAAAAAATAAAAATTAAAATTATCCGCTCTCGTCCCTTTTTTCGGTAATTTCGTCAAAAAATGAGGAAAAAACGAGTAAAAAGAGGAAAAAATAGATATTTCGCTAAAATTATCCGTTTTTTTACCCTTTTTTTGGTAATTTCGTGATAAAATGAGGAAAAAAACGAGTAAATAGAGGAAAAAATAGAAATTTCGCTAAAATTATCCGTTTTCGTCCCTATTTTCGGTAATTTCGTCATAAATGAGGAAAAAAAACGAGTATATTGATGAAAAAATTGAAATTTCGCTAAAAGTATCCGTTTTCGTTTATTTTTTTCGTTAATTTTGTCATAAAATGAGGAATACAACGAGTAAATAGAGGAAAAAATCGATATTTCCCTAAAATTATCCGTTTTCGGCCCTTTTTTCGGTAATTTCGTCCTAATATTAGAAAAAAAAAACAAGTAAATTGAGGAAAAATAGAAATTTCGCTAAAATTATCCGTTTTCGTCTCTATTTTCGGTAATTTCGACATAAATGAGGAAAAAAAACGAGTATATTGATGAAAAAAATAAAAATCTCGCTAAAATTATCCATTTTCGTCCCTTTTTTCGGTAATTTCGTCAAAAAATGAGGAAAAAAACGAGTAAATTGAGGAAAAAAATAAAAATTCGCTAAAATTATCCGTTTTCATCCCTTTTTTCGGTAATTTCGTCATAAAATGAGGAAAAAACGAGTAAAAAGAGGAAAAAATAGATATTTCGCTAAAATTATCCGTTTTTTACCCTTTTTTCGGTAATTTCGTGATAAAATGAGGAAAAAAAACTAGTAAATAGAGGAAAAAATAGAAATTTCGCTAAAATTATCCGTTTTCGTCCCTATTTTCGGTAATTTCGTCATAAATGAGGAAAAAAAACGAGTTTATTGATGAAAAAAATTGAAGTTTCGCTAAAATTATCCGTTTTCGTTTATTTTTTTCGTTAATTTTGTCATAAAATGAGGAAAAAATCGAGTAAATAAAGGAAAAAAATAGAAATTACGCTAAAATTATCCATTTTCGTCCCTTTTTTCGGTAATTTCGTCAAGAAATGAGGAAAATAACGAGTAAATTGAGGATAAAAATATAAATTTCTCTAAAATTATCCGTTTTCGTCTATTTTTTGGTAATTTCGTCAAAAAATGAGGAAAAAAAACGAGTAAATAGAGGAAAAAAATATAAATTTCGCTAAAATTATCCGTTTTCGTCCCTTTTTTTGGTAATTTCGTCTTAAAATGTGGAAAAAAAGACGAGTAAATTGAGGAAAAAAATAAAAATTTCGCTAAAATTATCCGCTCTCGTCCCTTTTTTCGGTAATTTCGTCAAAAAATGAGGAAAAAACGAGTAAAAAGAGGAAAAAATAGATATTTCGCTAAAATTATCCGTTTTTTTACCCTTTTTTTGGTAATTTCGTGATAAAATGAGGAAAAAAAACGAGTAAATAGAGGAAAAAATAGAAATTTCGCTAAAATTATCCGTTTTCGTCCCTATTTTCGGTAATTTCGTCATAAATGAGGAAAAAAAACGAGTATATTGATGAAAAAAATTGAAATTTCGCTAAAAGTATCCGTTTTCGTTTATTTTTTTTGTTAATTTTGTCATAAAATGAGCAATACAACGAGTAAATAGAGGAAAAAATCGATATTTCCCTAAAATTATCCGTTTTCGGCCCTTTTTTCGGTAATTTCGTCCTAATATTAGAAAAAAAAAACAAGTAAATTGAGGAAAAATAGAAATTTCGCTAAAATTATCCGTTTTCGTCCCTATTTTCGGTAATTTCGACATAAATGAGGAAAAAAAACGAGTATATTGATGAAAAAAATAAAAATCTCGCTAAAATTATCCATTTTCGTCCCTTTTTTCGGTAATTTCGTCAAAAAATGAGGAAAAAAACGAGTAAATTGAGGAAAAAAATAAAAATTCGCTAAAATTATCCGTTTTCGTCCCTTTTTTCGGTAATTTCGTCATAAAATGAGGAAAAAACGAGTAAAAAGAGGAAAAAATAGATATTTCGCTAAAATTATCCGTTTTTTACCCTTTTTTTGGTAATTTCGTGATAAAATGAGCAAAAAAAACGAGTAAATAGAGGAAAAAATCGATATTTCCCTAAAATTATCCGTTTTCGGTCCTTTTTTCGTTAATTTCGTCCTAATATTAGAAAAAAAAAAACAAGTAAATTGAGGAAAAAATAGAAATTTCGCTAAAATTATCCGTTTTCGTCCCTATTTTCGGTAATTTCGACATAAATGAGGAAAAAAAACAAGTATATTGATGAAAAAAATAAAAATCTCGCTAAAATTATCCATTTTCGTCCCTTTTTTCGGTAATTTCGTCAAAAAATGAGGAAAAAAACGAGTAAATTGAGGAAAAAAATTAATATTCGCTAAAATTATCCGTTTTCGTCCCTTTTTTGGTAATTTCGTCATAAAATGAGGAAAAAAACGAGTAAAAAGAGGAAAAATAGATATTTCTCTAAAGTTATCCGTTTTTTACCCTTTTTTTGGAAATTTCGTGATAAAATGAGGAAAAAAAACGAGTAAATAGAGGAAATATAGAAATTTCGCTAAAATTATCCGTTTTCGTCGCTTTTTTCGGTAATTTCGTTTTAAAATTAGGAAACAAACGAATATACAGAGGAAAGAATCGATATTTCCCTAAAATTATCCGTTTTCGTCCATTTTTTCGGTAATTTCGCCATAAAATGAGGAAAAAAACGAGTAAATTGAGGATTAAAATAAATTTTTCTCTAAAATTATCCGTTTTCGTCTATTTTTTCGGTAACTTCGTCAAAAAATGAGGAAAAAAAACGAGTAAATAGAGGAAAAAAATATAAATTTCGCTAAAATTATCCGTTTTCGTACTTTTTTTGGGTAATTTCGTCATAAAATGGGGAAAAAGTCGAGTAAATAGAGGAAAAAAATAGAAATTTCGCTAAAATTATCCGTTTTCGTCCCTTTTTTTGGTAATTTCGTCTTAAAATGTTGAAAAAAAGACGAGTAAATTGAGGAAAAAAATAAAAATTTCGCTAAAATTATCCGCTCTCGTCCCTTTTTTCGGTAATTTCGTCAAAAAATGAGGAAAAAACGAGTAAAAAGAGGAAAAAATAGATATTTCGCTAAAATTATCCGTTTTTTTACCCTTTTTTTGGTAATTTCGTGATAAAATGAGGAAAAAAAAAACGAGTAAATAGAGGAAAAAATAGAAATTTCGCTAAAATTATCCGTTTTCGTCCCTATTTTCGGTAATTTCGTCATAAATGAGGAAAAAAAACGAGTATATTGATGAAAAAAATTGAAATTTCGCTAAAAGTATCCGTTTTCGTTTATTTTTTTCGTTAATTTTGTCATAAAATGAGGAATAAAACGAGTAAATAGAGGAAAAAATCGATATTTCCCTAAAATTATCCATTTTCGGCCCTTTTTTCGGTAATTTCGTCCTAATATTAGAAGAAAAAAACAAGTAAATTGAGGAAAAATAGAAATTTCGCTAAAATTATCCGTTTTCGTCCCTATTTTCGGTAATTTCGACATAAATGAGGAAAAAAAACGAGTATATTGATGAAAAATATAAAAATCTCGCTAAAATTATCCATTTTCGTCCCTTTTTTCGGTAATTTCGTCAAAAAATGAGGAAAAAAACGAGTAAATTGAGGAAAAAAATAAAAATTCGCTAAAATTATCCGTTTTCGTACCTTTTTTCGGTAATTTCGTCATAAAATGAGGAAAAAACGAGTAAAAAGAGGAAAAAATAGATATTTCGCTAAAATTATCCGTTTTTTACCCTTTTTTTGGTAATTTCGTGATAAAATGAGGAAAAAAAAACGAGTAAATAGAGGAAAAAATAGAAATTTCGCTAAAATTATCCGTTTTCGTCCCTATTTTCGGTAAGTTCGTCATAAATGAGGAAAAAAAACGAGTTAATGATGAAAAAAATTGAAGTTTCGCTAAAATTATCCGTTTTCGTTTATTTTTTTCGTTAATTTTGTCATAAAATGAGGAATAAAACGAGTAAATAGAGGAAAAAATCGATATTTCCCTAAAATTATCCGTTTTCGGTCCTTTTTTCGGTAATTTCGTCCTAATATTAGAAAAAAAAAACAAGTAAATTGAGGAAAAAATAGAAATTTCGCTAAAATTATCCGTTTTCGTCCATTTTTTCGGTAATTTCGCCATAAAATGAGGAAAAAAACGAGTAAATAGAGGAAAAAAATATAAATTTCGCTAAAATTATCCGTTTTCGTACCTTTTTTGGGTAATTTCGTCATAAAATGAGGAAAAAGTCGAGTAAATAGAGGAAAAAAATAGAAATTTCGCTAAAATTATCCGTTTTCGTCCCTTTTTTTGGTAACTTCGTCTTAAAATGTGGAAAAAAAGCCGAGTAAATTGAGGAAAAAAATAAAAATTTCGCTAAAATTATCCGCTCTCGTCCCTTTTTTCGGTAATTTCGTAAAAAAATGAGGAAAAAACGAGAAAAAAGAGGAAAAAATAGATATTTCGATAAAATTATCCGTTTTTTACCCTTTTTTTGGTAATTTCGTGATAAAATGAGGAAAAAAAACGAGTAAATAGAGGAAAAAATAGAAATTTCGCTAAAATTATCCGTTTTCGTCCCTATTTTCGGTAATTTCGTCATAAATGAGGAAAAAAAACGAGTATATTGATGAAAAAAATTGAAGTTTCGCTAAAATTATCCGTTTTCGTTTATTTTTTTCGTTAATTTTGTCATAAAATGAGGAATAAAACGAGTAAATAGAGGAAAAAATCGATACTTCCCTAAAATTATCCGTTTTCGGTCCTTTTTTCGGTAATTTCGTCCTAATATTAGAAAAAAAAAAAAAGTAAATTGAGGAAAAAATAGAAATTTCGCTAAAATTATCCGTTTTCGTCCCTATTTTCGGTAATTTCGACATAAATGAGGAAAAAAAACAAGTATATTGATGAAAAAAATAAAAATCTCGCTAAAATTATCCATTTTCGTCCCTTTTTTCGGTAATTTCGTCAAAAAATGAGGAAAAAAACGAGTAAATTGAGGAAAAAAATTAATATTCGCTAAAATTATCCGTTTTCGTCCCTTTTTTCGGTAATTTCGTCATAAAATGAGGAAAAAAACGAGTAAAAAGAGGAAAAATAGATATTTCTCTAAAGTTATCCGTTTTTTACCCTTTTTTTGGAAATTTCGTGATAAAATGAGGAAAAAAAACGAGTAAATAGAGGAAATATAGAAATTTCGCTAAAATTATCCGTTGTCGTCGCTTTGTTCGGTAATTTCGTTTTAAAATTAGGAAACAAACGGATATACAGAGGAAAGAATCGATATTTCCCTAAAATTATCCGTTTTCGTCCATTTTTTCGGTAATTTCGCCATAAAATGAGGAAAAAAACGAGTAAATTGAGGATTAAAATAAACATTTCTCTAAAATTATCCGTTTTCGTCTATTTTTTCGGTAATTTCGTCAAAAAATGAGGAAAAAAAACGAGTAAATAGAGGAAAAAAATATAAATTTCGCTAAAATTATCCGTTTTCGTACCTTTTTTGGGTAATTTCGTCATAAAATGAGGAAAAAGTCGAGTAAATAGAGGAAATAAATAGAAATTTCGCTAAAAATATCCGTTTTCGTCCCTTTTTTTGGTAATTTCGTCTTAAAATGTGGAAAAAAAGTCGAGTAAATTGAGGAAAAAATATAAAAATTTCGCTAAAATTATCCGCTCTCGTCCCTTTTTTCGGTAATTTCGTAAAAAAATGAGGAAAAAAACGAGTAAAAAGAGGAAAAATAGATATTTCTCTAAAGTTATCCGTTTTTTACCCTTTTTTTGGAAATTTCGTGATAAAATGAGGAAAAAAAACGAGTAAATAGAGGAAAAAATAGAAATTTCGCTAAAATTATCCGTTTTCGTCGCTTTGTTCGGTAATTTCGTTTTAAAATTAGGAAACAAACGAATAAACAGAGGAAAGAATCGATATTTCCATAAAATTATCCGTTTTCGTCCATTTTTTCGGTAATTTCGCCATAAAATGAGGAAAAAAACGAGTAAATTGAGGATTAAAATAAACATTTCTCTAAAATTATCCGTTTTCGTCCCTTTTTTTGGTAATTTCGTCTTAAAATGTGGAAAAAAAGACGAGTAAAGTGAGGAAATAAATTGATATTTCCCAAAAATTATCCGTTTTCGTCCCATCTTTCGGTATTTCGTCATAAAATTAGGAAAAAAAACGAGTAAATTGAGGATTAAAATAAACATTTCTCTAAAATTATCCGTTTTCGTCCCTTTTTTTGGTAATTTCGTCTTAAAATGTGGAAAAAAAGACGAGTAAAGTGAGGAAATAAATTGATATTTCCCAAAAATTATCCGTTTTCGTCCCATCTTTCGGTATTTCGTCATAAAATTAGGAAAAAAAACGAGTAAATTGAGGAAAAAAATAAAAATTTCGCTAAAATTATCCGTTTTCGTCCCTTTCTTCGGTAATTTCGTCATAAAATGAGGAAAAAAAAGGAGTAAATAGAGGAAAAAATAGAAATTTCGCTAAAATTATCCGTTTTCGTCCCCTTTTTTGGTAATTTCGTCATAAAATGAGGAAAAAAATACGAGTAAATTGAGGAAAAAAATTGAAATTTCGCTAAAATTATCCGTTTTCGTTTATTTTTTTCGTTAATTTTGTCATAAAATGGGGAAAAAAACGAGTAAATAGAGGAAAAAATCGATATTTCCCTAAAATTATCTGTTTTCGTCCCTTTTTTCGGTAATTTCGTCCTAATATTATAAAAAAAACGATTAAATTGAGGAAAAAAATAAAAATTTCGCTAAAATTATCCGTTTTCGTCCCTTTTTTTGGTAATTTCGTCTTAAAATGTGGAAAAAAGACGAGTAAATTGAGAAAAAAAATAAAAATTTCGCTAAAATTATCCGTTTTCGTCCCTTTTTTCGGTAATTTCGTCATAAAATGAGGAAAAAAACGAGTAAAAAGAGGAAAAATAGATATTTCTCTAAAGTTATCTGTTTTCGTTTTTTTTTCGGAAATTTTGTCATAAAATGAGGAAAAAACGGAGTATATAGAGGAAAAAATCGATATTTCCATAACATTATCCGTTTTCGTCCCTTTTTTCGTTAATTTCATCCTAAAATGAGGAAAAAAAACGAGAAAAATTAAGGAAAAAAATGAAAATTTCGCTAAAATTAGCCGTTTTTTACCCTTTTCTTGGAGATTTCGTCATAAAATGAGGAAAAAAAAACGAGTAAATAGAGGAAAAAATAGAAATTTCGCTAAATTTATCCGTTTTCGTCGCTTTTTTCGGTAATTTCCTCAAAAAATGAGGAATAAAAACGAGTAAATAGAGGAAAAAATAGAAATTTCGCTAAAATTATCCGTTTTCGTCGCTTTTTTCGGTAATTTCGTCATAAAATGAGGAAACAAACGAGTAAACAGAAAAAAGAATCGATATTTCCCTAACGTTTTAAGTTTTCGTCCATTTTTTCGGTAATTTCGCCATAAAATGAGGAAAAAAACGAGTAAATTGAGGATTATAATAAAAATTTCGCTTAAATTATCCGTTTTCGTCTATTTTTTCGGTAATTTCGTCAAAAAATGAGGAAAAAAAACGAGTACATAGAGGAAAAAAATATAAATTTTGCTAAAATTATCCGTTTTTGTCCCTTTTTTTGGTAATTTCGTCTTAAAATGTGGAAAAAAAACGTGTAAATTGAGGAAAAAAATAGATATTTTGATAAAAATATACGTTTTCGTCCCTTTTTTGGGTAATTTCGTCATAAAATGAGAAAAAAACGAGTAAATAGAATAAAAAATAGAAATTTCGCTAATATTATCCGTTTTCGTCCGTTTTTACGGTAATTTCGTCTTAAAATGTGGAAAAAAACGAGTAAATTGAGGAAAAAATTAAAAATTTCGTTAAAATTATCCGTTTTCGTCCCTTTTTTTGGTAATTTCGTCATAAAATAAGAGAAAAAAACGAGAAAATTGAGGAAAAAAATAAAATTTCGCTAAAATTATCCGTTAACGCTGCTTTTTTCGGTAATTTGGTCATAAAATGAGAAAAAAACGAGAATATAGAGGAAAAAATCGATATTTCCCTAAAATTATCCGTTTTCGTTCCTTTTTTCGGTAATTTCGTCATAAAATGAGGAAAAAAAACAGTAAATAGAGGAAAAAAATGAAAATTTCACTAAAATTATCCATTTTCGTCCCTTTTTTGGGTAATTTCGTCATAAAATGAGAAAAAAAACGAGTAAATAGAGGAAAAAAATAGAAATTTCGCTAAAATTATCCGTTTTCGTCCGTTTTTACGTTAATTTCGTCTTAAAATGTGGAAAAAAAACGAGTAAATTGAGGAAAAAAATAAAAATTTCGTTAAAATTATCCGTTTTCGTCCCTTTTTTTGGTAATTTCGTCATAAAATAAGGGAAAAAAACGAGAAAATTGAGGAAAAAAATAAAATTTTGGCTAAAATTGTCCGTTTTCGTTCCTTTTTTTAGTAATTTCATCATAATATGAGGAAAAAAAAAGAGTAAATAGAGGGAAAAAATAGAAATTTTGCTAAAAATATCCGTTTTTGTCCCTTTTTCGGTAATTTCGTCATAAAATGAGGAAAAAAAGAGGAGTAAATTGAGGAAAAAAATAGAAATTTCGCTAATATTATCCGTTTTCGTTTTTTTTTTCGGAAATTTTGTCATAAAATGAGGCAAAAAACGAATATATAGAGTAAAAAATCGATATTTCCATAACATTATCCGTTTTCGTCCCTTTTTTCGTTAATTTCATCCTAAAATGAGGAAAAAAAACGAGAAAAATTAAGGAAAAATATGAAAATTTCGCTAAAATTAGCCGTTTTTTACCCTTTTCTTGGAGATTTCGTCATAAAATGAGGAAAAAAAACGAGTAAATAGAGGAAAAAATAGAAATTTCGCTAAATTTATCCGTTTTCGTCGCTTTTTTCGGTAATTTCCTCAAAAAATGAGGAATAAAACGAGTAAATAGAGGAAAAAATAGAAATTTCGCTAAATTTATCCGTTTTCGTCGCTTTTTGCGGTAATTTCCTCAAAAAATGAGGAATAAAAACGAGTAAATAGAGGAAAAAATAGATATTTCGCTAAAATTATCCGTTTTTTACCATTTCTTGGAAATTTCGTCATAAAATGAGGAAAAAAAACGTGTATATAGAGGAAAAAATAGAAATTTCGCTAAAATTATCCGTTTTCGTCGCTTTTTTCGGTAATTTCGTCATAAAATGAGGAAATAAAAGAGTAAACAGAGGAAAGAATCGATATTTCCCTAATATTATCCGTTTTCGTCCATTTTTTCGGTAATTTCTCCATAAAATGAGGAAAAAAACGAGTAAATTGAGGAAAAAAAATAGAAATTTCGCAAAAATTATCCGTTTTCGTCCCTTTTTTTGGTAATTTCGTCATAAAATGAGGAAAAAAAACGAGAAAAATAGGAAAAAAAACAAAAATTTCGCTAATATTATCCGTTTTCGTCCCTTTTTTCGGTAATTTCGTCTTAAAATGTGGAAAAAAACGAGTAAATTAAGGAAAAAAATAAAAATTTCGTTAAAATTATCCGTTTTCGTCCCTTTTTTCGGTAATTTCGTCATAAAATAAGGGAAAAAAACGAGTAAATTGAGGAAAAAAAATAAAAATTTCGCTAAAATTATCCGTTTCTGTCCCTTTTTTCGGTAATTTCGTCATAAAATGAGGAAAAAAACGAGTAAATAGAGGAAGAAATAGAAATTTCGCTAAAATTATCCCTTTTCGTCCCTTTTTTCGGTAATTGCGTCATAAAATGAGGAAAAAAACGAGTAAAGTGAGGAAAAAATAAAAATTTTCCTAAAATTATCCATTTTCGTCCCTTTTTTCGGTAATTTCGTCATAAAATAAGGAAAAAAACAAGTAAATTGAGGATAATAATATAATTTTCGCTAAAATTATCCGTTTTCGTCCCTTTTTTCGGTAATTTCGTCATAAAATGAGGAAAAAAAAGGAGTAAATAGAAGAAAAAAATAGAAATTTTTCTAAAAAAATCTGTTTTCGTCCCTTTTTTCGGTAATTTCGTCATAAAATGAGGAAAAAATCGAGTAAATAGAGGAAAAAAATAGAAATTTCGCTAAAATTATCCATTTTCGTCCATATTTTCGGTAATTTCGTCAAAAAATGAGGAAAAAAACGAGTAAATTGAGGAAAAAAATAAAATTTCGCTAAAATTATCCGTTCTCGTCCGTTTTTTTCGGTAATTTCGTAAAAAAATGAGGAAAAAAAAGTGTAAATTGAGGAAAAAATAAATATTTCACTAAAATTATCCGTTTTCGTCCCTTTTTTCGGTAATTTCGTCATAAAATTTGGAAAAAAAACGAGTAAAAAGAGGAAAAAATAGATATATCGCTAAAATTTTCCGTTTTTTACGATTTTTTTTTTAATTTCGTCATTAAATGAAAAAAAAAACGAGTAAATAGAGGAGAAAATAGAAATTTCGCTAAAATTATCCGTTTTCGTCGCTTTTTTCGGTAATTTCGTAATAAAATGAGGAAACAAACGAGTAAACAGAGGAATGAATCGATATTTCCCTAAAATTATCCGTTTTCGTCCCTTTTTTCGGAAATTTCGCCATAAAATGAGGAAAAAACGAGTTAATTGAGGAAAAAAATAGAAATTTAGCTAAAATTATTCGTTTTCGTCCCTTTTTTTGGTAATTTCGTCATAATATGAGGAAAAAACGAGTAATTTGAGGAAAATAATAGAATTTTCGCTAAAATTATTCGTTATCGTCAGTTTTTGCGGTAATTTCATCATAATATGAGGAAAAAAAAGAGTAAATAGAGGGAAAAAATAGAAATTTTGCTAAAAATATCCGTTTTTGTCCCTTTTTACGGTACTTTCGTCATAAAATGAGGAAAAAATCGAGTAACTAGAGGAAAAAAATGGAAATTTTGCCAAAATTATCCGTTTTCGTCCCTTTTTTCGGTAATTTCTTATTAAAATGAGGAAGAAAAACGAGTAAATTGAGGAAAAAAATAAAATTTCGCTAAAATTATCCGTTTCTGTCCCTTTTTTCGGTAATTTCGTCATAAAATGAGGAAAAAAAACGAGTAAATAGAGGAAAAATAGAAATTTCGCTAAAATTATCCATTTTCGTCCATTTTTTCGGTAATTTCGTCAAAAAATGAGGAAAAAAACGACTAAATTGAGGAAAAAAATAAAATTTCGCTAAAATTATCCGTTCTCGTCCGTTTTTTTCGGTAATTTCGTCAAAAAATGAGGAAAAAATCGTGTAAATTGAGGAAAAAATTAATATTTCACTGAAATTATCCGTTTTCGTCCCTTTTTTCGGTAATTTCGTCATAAAATTTGGAAAAAATCGAGTAAAAAGAGGAAAAAATAGATATATCGCTAAACTTTTCCGTTTTTTACCATTTGTTTTTAAATTTCGTCATAAATTGAAAAAGAAAAACGAGTAAATAGAGGAAAAAATAGAAATTTCGCTAAAATTATTCGTAATCGTCACTTTTTGCGGTAATTTCATCATAATATGAGGAAAAAAAGAGTAAATAGAGGGAAAAAATAGAAATTTTACTGAAAATATCCGTTTTCGTACCTTTTTTCGGTAATTTCGTCTTAAATTTGGAAAAAAAGACGAGTAACTTGGGGAAAAAAATAAAAATTTCGCTAAAATTATCCGTTTTCGTCGCTTTTTTCGGTAATTTCGTCATAAAATGAGAAAAAAAACGAGTAAATAGAGGAAAAAAATAGAAATTTCGCTAAAATTATCCGTTTTCGTCCCTTTTTTCGGTAATTACGTCAAAAAATGAGGAAAAAAACGAGTAAATTGAGGGAAATATAAAAATTTCACTAAAATTATCCGTTTTCGTCCCTTTTTTCGGTAATTTCGTCATAAAATGAGGAAAAAAACGAGTAAAAAGAGGAAAACATAGATATTTCGCTGAAATTATCCATTTTTTACCCTTTTTTTGGAAATTTCGTCATAAAATGAGAAAAAAAAAGGAGTATATAGAGGAAAAAATAGAAATTTCGCTAAAATTATCCGTTTTCGTCGCTTTTTTCGGTAATTTCGTCATAAAATGAGGAAATAAACGAGTAAAGAGAGGAAAGAATCGATATTTCCCTAAAATTATCCGTTTTCGTCCATTTGTTCGGTAATTTCGCTATAAAATGAGGAAAAAAAAAGGAGTAAATAGAAGAAAAAATAGAAATTTTTCTAAAAAAATCTGTTTTCGTCCCTTTTTTCGGTAATTTCGTCATAAAATGAGGAAAAAATCGAGTAAATAGAGGAAAAAAATAGAAATTTCGCTAAAATTATCCATTTTCGTCCATTTTTTCGGTAATTTCGTCAAAAAATGAGGAAAAAAACGAGTAAATTGAGGAAAAAAATAAAATTTCGCTAAAATTATCCGTTCTCGTCCGTTTTTTCGGTAATTTCGTCAAAAAATGAGGAAAAAAACGTGTTAATTGAGGAAAAAATTAATATTTCACTAAAATTATCCGTTTTCGTCCCTTTTTTCGGTAATTTCGTCATAAAATTTGGAAAAAAACGAGTAAAAAGAGGAAAAAATAGATATATCGCTAAAATTTTCCGTTTTTTACCATTTTTTTTTAATTTCGTCATAAAATGAAAAAAAAAAACGAGTAAATAGAGGAGAAAATAGAAATTTCGCTAAAATTATCCGTTTTCGTCGCTTTTTTCGGTAATTTCGTAATAAAATGAGGAAACAAACGAGTAAACAGAGGAATGAATCGATATTTCCCAAAAATTATCCGTTTTCGTCCATTTTTTCGGTAATTTCGCCATAAAATGAGGAAAAAAACGAGTAAATTGAGGAAAAAATAGAAATTTCGCTAAAATTATCCATTTTCGTCCATTTTTTCGGTAATTTCGCCATAAAATGAGGAAAAAAACGAGTAAATTGAGGAAAAAAATAGAAATTTAGCTAAAATTATTCGTTTTCGTCCCTTTTTTTGGTAATTTCGTCATAATATGAGGAAAAAAACGAGTAAATTGAGGAAAATAATAGAATTTTCGCTAAAATTATTCGTTATCGTAACTTTTTGCGGTAATTTCATCATAATATGAGGAAAAAAAGAGTAAATAGAGGGAAAAAATAGAAAGTTTATTGAAAATATCCGTTTTCGTACCTTTTTTCGGTAATTTCGTCTTAAATTTGGAAAAAAAGACGAGTAACTTGAGGAAAAAAATAAAAATTTCGCTAAAATTATCCGTTTTCGTCGCTTTTTTCGGTAATTTCGTCATAAAATGAGAAAAAAAACGAGTAAATAGAGGAAAAAAATAGAAATTTCGCTAAAATTATCCGTTTTCGTCCCTTTTTTCGGTAATTTCGTCATAAAATGAGGAAAAAAACGAGTAAAAAGAGGAAAACATAGATATTTCGCTGAAATTATCCGTTTTTTACCCTTTTTTTGGAAATTTCGTCATAAAATGAGGAAAAAAAAACGAGTATATAGAGGAAAAAATAGAAATTTCGCTAAAATTATCCGTTTTCGTCGCTTTTTTCGGTAATTTCGTCATAAAATGAGGAAATAAACGAGTAAAGAGAGGAAAGAATCAATATTTCCCTAAAATTATCCGTTTTCGTCTATTTGTTCGGTAATTTCGCCATTAAATGAGGAAAAAAACGATTAAATTGAGGAAAATAATAGAATTTTCGCTAAAATTATCCGTTTTCGTCCCTTTTTTCGGTAATTTCGTCATAAAATGAGGAAAAAAAAAGGAGTAAATAGAAGTTAAAAATAGAAATTTTTCTAAAAAAATCTGTTTTCGTCCCTTTTTTCGGTAATTTCGTCATAAAATGAGGAAAAAATCGAGAAAATAGAGGAAAAAAATAGAAATTTCGCTAAAATTATCCATTTTCGTCCATTTTTTCGGTAATTTCGTCAAAAAATGAGGAAAAAAACGAGTAAATTGAGGAAAAAAATAAAATTTCGCTAAAATTATCCGTTCTCGTCCGTTTTTTCGGTAATTTCGTCAAAAAATGAGGAAAAAAACGTTTTAATTGAGGAAAAAATTAATATTTCACTAAAATTATCCGTTTTCGTCCCTTTTTTCGGTAATTTCGTCATAAAATTTGGAAAAAAACGAGTAAATAGAGGATAAAATAGAAATTTCGCTAAAATTATCCGTTTTCGTCGCTTTTTTCGGTAATTTCGTAATAAAATGAGGAAACAAACGTGTAAACAGAGGAATGAATCGATATTTCCCAAAAATTATCCGTTTTCGTCCATTTTTTCGGTAATTTCGCCATAAAATGAGGAAAAAAACGAGTAAATTGAGGAAAAAAATAGAAATTTAGCTAAAATTATTCGTTTTCGTCCCTATTTTTGGTAATTTCGTCATAATATGAGGAAAAAAACGAGTAAATTGAGGAAAATAATAGAATTTTCGCTAAAATTATTCGTTATCGTCACTTTTTGCGGTAATTTCATCATAATATGAGGAAAAAAAAGAGTAAATAGAGGGAAAAAATAGAAATTTTGATAAAAATATACGTTTTCGTCCCTTTTTTCGGTACTTTCGTCATAAAATGAGGAAAAAATCGAGTAAATAGAGGAAAAAAATGGAAATTTTGCTAAAATTATCCGTTTTCGTACCTTTTTTCGGTAATTTCGTCTTAAATTTGGAAAAAAAGACGAGTAAATTGAGGAAAAAAATAAAAATTTCGCTAAAAATATCCGTTAACGTTCCTTTTTTCGGTAATTTTGTCATAAAATGAGGAAAAAAACGAGTAAATAGAGGAAAAAAATAGATATTTTGATAAAAATATACGTTTTCGTCCCTTTTTTGGGTAATTTCGTCATAAAATGAGAAAAAAACGAGTAAATAGAGGAAAAAAATAGAAATTTCGCTAAAATTATCCGTTTTCGTCCCTTTTTTCGGTAATTTCGTCATAAAATGAGGAAAAAATCGAGAAAATAGAGGAAAAAAATAGAAATTTCGCTAAAATTATCCATTTTCGTCCATTTTTTCGGTAATTTCGTCAAAAAATGAGGAAAAAAACGAATAAATTGAGGAAAAAAATAAAATTTCGCTAAAATTATCCGTTCTCGTCCGTTTTTTCGGTAATTTCGTCAAAAAATGAGGAAAAAAACGTTTTAATTGAGGAAAAAATTAATATTTCACTAAAATTATCCGTTTTCGTCCCTTTTTTCGGTAATTTCGTCATAAAATTTGGAAAAAAACGAGTAAATAGAGGAGAAAATAGAAATTTCGCTAAAATTATCCGTTTTCGTCGCTTTTTCGGTAATTTCGTAATAAAATGAGGAAACAAACGTGTAAACAGAGGAATGAATCGATATTTCCCAAAAATTATCCGTTTTCGTCCATTTTTTCGGTAATTTCGCCATAAAATGAGGAAAAAAACGAGAAAATTGAGGAAAAAAATAGAAATTTAGCTAAAATTATTCGTTTTCGTCCCTATTTTTGGTAATTTCGTCATAATATGAGGAAAAAAACGAGTAAATTGAGGAAAATAATAGAATATTCGCTAAAATTATTCGTTATCGTCACTTTTTGCGGTAATTTCATCATAATATGAGGAAAAAAAAGAGTAAATAGAGGGAAAAAATAGAAATTTTGCTAAAAATATCCGTTTTTGTCCCTTTTTTCGGTACTTTCGTCATAAAATGAGGAAAAAATCGAGTAAATAGAGGAAAAAAATGGAAATTTTGCTAAAATTATCCGTTTTCGTACCTTTTTTCGGTAATTTCGTCTTAAATTTGGAAAAAAAGACGAGTAAATTGAGGAAAAGAATAAAAATTTCGCTAAAAATATCCGTTAACGTTCCTTTTTTCGGTAATTTTGTCATAAAATGAGGAAAAAAACGAGTAAATAGAGGAAAAAAATAGATATTTTGATAAAAATATACGTTTTCGTCCCTTTTTTGGGTAATTTCGTCATAAAATGAGAAAAAAACGAGTAAATTGAGGAAAATAATAGAATTTTCGCTAAAATTATTCGTAATCGTCACTTTTTGCGGTAATTTCATCATAATATGAGGAAAAAAAGAGTAAATAGAGGGAAAAAATAGAAATTTTACTGAAAATATCCGTTTTCGTACCTTTTTTCGGTAATTTCGTCTTAAATTTGGAAAAAAAGACGAGTAACTTGAGGAAAAAAATAAAAATTTCGCTAAAATTATCCGTTTTCGTCGCTTTTTTCGGTAATTTCGTCATAAAATGAGAAAAAAAACGAGTAAATAGAGGAAAAAAATAGAAATTTCGCTAAAATTATCCGTTTTCGTCCCTTTTTTCGGTAATTACGTCAAAAAATGAGGAAAAAAACGAGTAAATTGAGGGAAATATAAAAATTTCACTAAAATTATCCGTTTTCGTCCCTTTTTTCGGTAATTTCGTCATAAAATGAGGAAAAAAACGAGTAAAAAGAGGAAAACATAGATATTTCGCTGAAATTATCCATTTTTTACCCTTTTTTTGGAAATTTCGTCATAAAATGAGAAAAAAAAAGGAGTATATAGAGGAAAAAATAGAAATTTCGCTAAAATTATCCGTTTTCGTCGCTTTTTTCGGTAATTTCGTCATAAAATGAGGAAATAAACGAGTAAAGAGAGGAAAGAATCGATATTTCCCTAAAATTATCCGTTTTCGTCCATTTGTTCGGTAATTTCGCCATAAAATGAGGAAAAAAACGATTAAATTGAGGAAAATAATAGAATTTTCGCTAAAATTATCCGTTTTCGTCCCTTTTTTCGGTAATTTCGTCATAAAATGAGGAAAAAAAAGGAGTAAATAGAAGAAAAAATAGAAATTTTTCTAAAAAAATCTGTTTTCGTCCCTTTTTTCGGTAATTTCGTCATAAAATGAGGAAAAAATCGAGTAAATAGAGGAAAAAAATAGAAATTTCGCTAAAATTATCCATTTTCGTCCATTTTTTCGGTAATTTCGTCAAAAAATGAGGAAAAAATCGAGTAAATTGAGGAAAAAAATAAAATTTCGCTAAAATTATCCGTTCTCGTCCGTTCTTTCGGTAATTTCGTCAAAAAATGAGGAAAAAAACGTGTTAATTGAGGAAAAAATTAATATTTCACTAAAATTATCCGTTTTCGTCCCTTTTTTCGGTAATTTCGTCATAAAATTTGGAAAAAAACGAGTAAAAAGAGGAAAAAATAGATATATCGCTAAAATTTTTCGTTTTTTACCATTTTTTTTTAATTTCGTCATAAAATGAAAAAAAAACGAGTAAATAGAGGAGAAAATAGAAATTTCGCTAAAATTATCCGTTTTCGTCGCTTTTTTCGGTAATTTCGTAATAAAATGAGGAAACAAACGAGTAAACAGAGGAATGAATCGATATTTCCCAAAAATTATCCGTTTTCGTCCATTTTTTCGGTAATTTCGCCATAAAATGAGGAAAAAAACGAGTAAATTGAGGAAAAAATAGAAATTTCGCTAAAATTATCCATTTTCGTCCATTTTTTCGGTAATTTCGCCATAAAATGAGGAAAAAAACGAGTAAATTGAGGAAAAAAATAGAAATTTAGCTAAAATTATTCGTTTTCGTCCCTTTTTTTGGTAATTTCGTCATAATATGAGGAAAAAAACGAGTAAATTGAGGAAAATAATAGAATTTTCGCTAAAATTATTCGTTATCGTCACTTTTTGCGGTAATTTCATCATAATATGAGGAAAAAAAGAGTAAATAGAGGGAAAAAATAGAAATTTTACTGAAAATATCCGTTTTCGTACCTTTTTTCGGTAATTTCGTCTTAAATTTGGAAAAAAAGACGAGTAACTTGAGGAAAAAAATAAAAATTTCGCTAAAATTATCCGTTTTCGTCGCTTTTTTCGGTAATTTCGTCATAAAATGAGAAAAAAAACGAGTAAATAGAGGAAAAAAATAGAAATTTCGCTAAAATTATCCGTTTTCGTCCCTTTTTTCGGTAATTTCGTCATAAAATGAGGAAAAAAACGAGTAAAAAGAGGAAAACATAGATATTTCGCTGAAATTATCCGTTTTCGTCCCTTTTTTCGGTAATTTCGTCATAAAATGAGGAAAAAAAAACGAGTATATAGAGGAAAAAATAGAAATTTCGCTAAAATTATCCGTTTTCGTCGCTTTTTTCGGTAATTTCGTCATAAAATGAGGAAATAAACGAGTAAAGAGAGGAAAGAATCGATATTTCCCTAAAATTATCCGTTTTCGTCCATTTGTTCGGTAATTTCGCCATAAAATGAGGAAAAAAACGATTAAATTGAGGAAAATAATAGAATTTTCGCTAAAATTATCCGTTTTCGTCCCTTTTTTCGGTAATTTCGTCATAAAATGAGGAAAAAAAAAGGAGTAAATAGAAGAAAAAAATAGAAATTTTTCTAAAAAAATCTGTTTTCGTCCCTTTTTTCGGTAATTTCGTCATAAAATGAGGAAAAAATCGAGAAAATAGAGGAAAAAAATAAAATTTCGCTAAAATTATCCGTTCTCGTCCGTTTTTTCGGTAATTTCGTCAAAAAATGAGGAAAAAAACGTTTTAATTGAGGAAAAAATTAATATTTCACTAAAATTATCCGTTTTCGTCCCTTTTTTCGGTAATTTCGTCATAAAATTTGGAAAAAAACGAGTAAATAGAGGAGAAAATAGAAATTTCGCTAAAATTATCCGTTTTCGTCGCTTTTTTCGGTAATTTCGTAATAAAATGAGGAAACAAACGTGTAAACAGAGGAATGAATCGATATTTCCCAAAAATTATCCGTTTTCGTCCATTTTTTCGGTAATTTCGCCATAAAATGAGGAAAAAAACGAGTAAATTGAGGAAAAAAATAGAAATTTAGCTAAAATTATTCGTTTTCGTCCCTATTTTTGGTAATTTCGTCATAATATGAGGAAAAAAACGAGTAAATTGAGGAAAATAATAGAATTTTCGCTAAAATGATTCGTTATCGTCACTTTTTGCGGTAATTTCATCATAATATGAGGAAAAAAAAGAGTAAATAGAGGGAAAAAATAGAAATTTTGCTAAAAATATCCGTTTTTGTCCCTTTTTTCGGTACTTTCGTCATAAAATGAGGAAAAAATCGAGTAAATAGAGGAAAAAAATGGAAATTTTGCTAAAATTATCCGTTTTCGTACCTTTTTTCGGTAATTTCGTCTTAAATTTGGAAAAAAAGACGAGTAAATTGAGGAAAAAAATAAAAATTTCGCTAAAAATATCCGTTAACGTTCCTTTTTTCGGTAATTTTGTCATAAAATGAGGAAAAAAACGAGTAAATAGAGGAAAAAAATAGATATTTTGATAAAAATATACGTTTTCGTCCCTTTTTTGGGTAATTTCGTCATAAAATGAGAAAAAAACGAGTAAATAGAGGGAAAAAATAGAAATTTCGCTAAAATTATCCGTTTTCGTCCGTTTTTACGTTAATTTCGTCTTAAAATGTGGAAAAAAACGAGTAAATTGAGGAAAAAAATAAAAATTTCGTTAAAATTATCCGTTTTCGTCCCTTTTTTTGGTAATTTCGTCATAAAATAAGGGAAAAAAACGAGAAAATTGAGGAAAAAAATAAAATTTTGGCTAAAATTGTCCGTTTTCGTTCCTTTTTTTAGTAATTTCATCATAATATGAGGAAAAAAAAAGAGTAAATAGAGGGAAAAAATAGAAATTTTGCTAAAAATATCCGTTTTTGTCCCTTTTTCGGTAATTTCGTCATAAAATGAGGAAAAAAAGAGGAGTAAATTGAGGAAAAAAATAGAAATTTCGCTAATATTATCCGTTTTCGTTTTTTTTTCGGAAATTTTGTCATAAAATGAGGCAAAAAACGAATATATAGAGTAAAAAATCGATATTTCCATAACATTATCCGTTTTCGTCCCTTTTTTCGTTAATTTCATCCTAAAATGAGGAAAAATAACGAGAAAAATTAAGGAAAAATATGAAAATTTCGCTAAAATTAGCCGTTTTTTACCCTTTTCTTGGAGATTTCGTCATAAAATGAGGAAAAAAAACGAGTAAATAGAGGAAAAAATAGAAATTTCGCTAAATTTATCCGTTTTCGTCGCTTTTTTCGGTAATTTCGTCATAAAATTTGGAAAAAATCGAGTAAAAATAGGAAAAAATAGATATATCGCTAAAATTTTCCGTTTTTTACCATTTGTTTTTAAATTTCGTCATAAATTGAAAAAGAAAAACGACTAAATAGAGGAAAAAATAGAAATTTCGCTAAAATTATCCGTTTTCGTCGCTTTTTTCGGTAATTTCGTCATAAAATGAGGAAACAAACGAGTAAACAGAGGAAAGAATCGATATTTCCCTAAAATTATCCATTTTCGTCCATTTTTTTGGTAATTTCGCCATAAAATGAGGAAAAAAACGAGTAAATTGAGGAAAAAAATAGAAATTTAGCTAAAATTATTCGTTTTCGTCCCTTTTTTTGGTAATTTCGTCATAATATGAGGAAAAAAACGAGTAAATTGAGGAAAATAATAGAATTTTCGCTAAAATTATTCGTAATCGTCACTTTTTGCGGTAATTTCATCATAATATGAGGAAAAAAAGAGTAAATAGAGGGAAAAAATAGAAATTTTACTGAAAATATCCGTTTTCGTACCTTTTTTCGGTAATTTCGTCTTAAATTTGGAAAAAAAGACGAGTAACTTGAGGAAAAAAATAAAAATTTCGCTAAAATTATCCGTTTTCGTCGCTTTTTTCGGTAATTTCGTCATAAAATGAGAAAAAAAACGAGTAAATAGAGGAAAAAAATAGAAATTTCGCTAAAATTATCCGTTTTCGTCCCTTTTTTCGGTAATTACGTCAAAAAATGAGGAAAAAAACGAGTAAATTGAGGGAAATATAAAAATTTCACTAAAATTATCCGTTTTCGTCCCTTTTTTCGGTAATTTCGTCATAAAATGAGGAAAAAAACGAGTAAAAAGAGGAAAACATAGATATTTCGCTGAAATTATCCATTTTTTACCCTTTTTTTGGAAATTTCGTCATAAAATGAGAAAAAAAAAGGAGTATATAGAGGAAAAAATAGAAATTTCGCTAAACTTATCCGTTTTAGTCGCTTTTTTCGGTAATTTCGTCATAAAATGAGGAAATAAACGAGTAAAGAGAGGAAAGAATCGATATTTCCCTAAAATTATCCGTTTTCGTCCATTTGTTCGGTAATTTCGCCATAAAATGAGGAAAAAAACGATTAAATTGAGGAAAATAATAGAATTTTCGCTAAAATTATCCGTTTTCGTCCCTTTTTTCGGTAATTTCGTCATAAAATGAGGAAAAAAAAAGGAGTAAATAGAAGAAAAAATAGAAATTTTTCTAAAAAAATCTGTTTTCGTCCCTTTTTTCGGTAATTTCGTCATAAAATTAGGAAAAAATCGAGTAAATAGAGGAAAAAAATAGAAATTTCGCTAAAATTATCCATTTTCGTCCATTTTTTCGGTAATTTCGTCAAAAAATGAGGAAAAAAACGAGTAAATTGAGGAAAAAAATAAAATTTCGCTAAAATTATCCGTTCTCGTCCGTTTTTTCGGTAATTTCGTCAAAAAATGAGGAAAAAAACGTGTTAATTGAGGAAAAAATTAATATTTCACTAAAATTATCCGTTTTCGTCCCTTTTTTCGGTAATTTCGTCATAAAATTTGGAAAAAAACGAGTAAAAAGAGGAAAAAATAGATATATCGCTAAAATTTTCCGTTTTTTACCATTTTTTTTTAATTTCGTCATAAAATGAAAACAAAACGAGTAAATAGAGGAGAAAATAGAAATTTCGCTAAAATTATCCGTTTTCGTCGCTTTTTTCGGTAATTTCGTAATAAAATGAGGAAACAAACGAGTAAACAGAGGAATGAATCGATATTTCCCAAAAATTATCCGTTTTCGTCCATTTTTTCGGTAATTTCGCCATAAAATGAGGAAAAAAACGAGTAAATTGAGGAAAAAAATAGAAATTTAGCTAAAATTATTCGTTTTCGTCCCTTTTTTTGGTAATTTCGTCATAATATGAGGAAAAAAACGAGTAAATTGAGGAAAATAATAGAATTTTCGCTAAAATTATTCGTTATCGTCACTTTTTGCGGTAATTTCATCATAATATGAGGAAAAAAAGATTAAATAGAGGGAAAAAATAGAAATTTTACTGAAAATATCCGTTTTCGTACCTTTTTTCGGTAATTTCGTCTTAAATTTGGAAAAAAAGACGAGTAACATGAGGAAAAAAATAAAAATTTCGCTAAAATTATCCGTTTTCGTCGCTTTTTTCGGTAATTTCGTCATAAAATGAGAAAAAAAACGAGTAAATAGAGGAAAAAAATAGAAATTTCGCTAAAATTATCCGTTTTCGTCCCTTTTTTCGGTAATTTCGTCATAAAATGAGGAAAAAAACGAGTAAAAAGAGGAAAACATAGATATTTCGCTGAAATTATCCGTTTTTTACCCTTTTTTTGGAAATTTCGTCATAAAATGAGGAAAAAAAAACGAGTATATAGAGGAAAAAATAGAAATTTCGCTAAAATTATCCGTTTTCGTCGCTTTTTTCGGTAATTTCGTCATAAAATGAGGAAATAAACGAGTAAAGAGAGGAAAGAATCGATATTTCCCTAAAATTATCCGTTTTCGTCCATTTGTTCGGTAATTTCGCCATAAAATGAGGAAAAAAACGATTAAATTGAGGAAAATAATAGAATTTTCGCTAAAATTATCCGTTTTCGTCCCTTTTTTCGGTAATTTCGTCATAAAATGAGGAAAAAAAAAGGAGTAAATAGAAGAAAAAAATAGAAATTTTTCTAAAAAAATCTGTTTTCGTCCCTTTTTTCGGTAATTTCGTCATAAAATGAGGAAAAAATCGAGTAAATAGAGGAAAAAAATAGAAATTTCGCTAAAATTATACATTTTCGTCCATTTTTTCGGTAATTTCGTCAAAAAATGAGGAAAATAACGAGTAAATTGAGGAAAAAAATAAAATTTCGCTAAAATTATCCGTTCTCGTCCGTTTTTTCGGTAATTTCGTCAAAAAATTTGGAAAAAAACGAGTAAATAGAGGAGAAAATAGAAATTTCGCTAAAATTATCCGTTTTCGTCGCTTTTTTCGGTAATTTCGTAATAAAATGAGGAAACAAACGTGTAAACAGAGGAATGAATCGATATAAAAAATTTCGTTAAAATTATCCGTTTTCGTCCCTTTTTTTGGTAATTTCGTCATAAAATAAGGGGAAAAAACGAGAAAATTGAGGAAAAAAATAAAATTTTGGCTAAAATTGTCCGTTTTCGTTCCTTTTTTTAGTAATTTCATCATAATATGAGGAAAAAAAAAGAGTAAATAGAGGGGAAAAATAGAAATTTTGCTAAAAATATCCGTTTTTGTCCCTTTTTCGGTAATTTCGTCATAAAATGAGGAAAAAAAGAGGAGTAAATTGAGGAAAAAAATAGAAATTTCGCTAATATTATCCGTTTTCGTTTTTTTTTCGGAAATTTTGTCATAAAATGAGGCAAAAAACGAATATATAGAGTAAAAAATCGATATTTCCATAACATTATCCGTTTTCGTCCCTTTTTTCGTTAATTTCATCCTAAAATGAGGAAAAATAACGAGAAAAATTAAGGAAAAATATGAAAATTTCGCTAAAATTAGCCGTTTTTTACCCTTTTCTTGGAGATTTCGTCATAAAATGAGGAAAAAAAACGAGTAAATAGAGGAAAAAATAGAAATTTCGCTAAATTTATCCGTTTTCGTCGCTTTTTTCGGTAATATCCTCAAAAAATGAGGAATAAAAACGAGTAAATAGAGGAAAAAATAGAAATTTCGCAAAATTTATCCGTTTTCGTCGCTTTTTTCGGTAATTTCCTCAAAAAATGAGGAATAAAAACGAGTAAATAGAGGAAAAAATAGATATTTCGCTAAAATTATCCGTTTTTTACCATTTCTTGGAAATTTCGTCATAAAATGAGGAAAAAAAACGTGTATATAGAGGAAAAAAAAGAAATTTCGCTAAAATTATCTGTTTTCGTCGCTTTTTTCGGTAATTTCGTCATAAAATGAGGAAATAAAGAGTAAACAGAGGAAAGAATCGATATTTCCCTAAAATTATCCGTTTTCGTCCATTT
This sequence comes from Sympetrum striolatum, assembly GCA_947579665.1. NCBI lineage: Eukaryota > Metazoa > Arthropoda > Insecta > Odonata > Libellulidae > Sympetrum > Sympetrum striolatum. The sequence continues at coordinate 117,119,992 of OX388341.1, forward strand.
TTTCGGTAATTTCTCCATAAAATGAGGAAAAAAACGAGTAAATTGAGGAAAAAAAATAGAAATTTCGCAAAAATTATCCGTTTTCGTCCCTTTTTTTGGTAATTTCGTCATAAAATGAGGAAAAAAAAGGAGAAAATTGAGGAAAAAAACAAAAATTTCGCTAATATTATCCGTTTTCGTCCCTTTTTTCGGTAATTTCGTCTTAAAATGTGGAAAAAAAGGAGTAAATTAAGGAAAAAAATAAAAATTTCGTTAAAATTATCCGTTTTCGTCCCTTTTTTCGGTAATTTCGTCATAAAATAAGGGAAAAAAAAGAGTAAATTGAGGAAAAAAAATAAAAATTTCGCTAAAATTATCCGTTTCTGTCCCTTTTTTCGGTAATTTCGTCATAAAATGAGGAAAAAAACGAGTAAATAGAGGAAGAAATAGAAATTTCGCTAAAATTATCCCTTTTCGTCCCTTTTTTCGGTAATTGCGTCATAAAATGAGGAAAAAAACGAGTAAAGTGAGGAAAAAAATAAAAATTTTCCTAAAATTATCCATTTTCGTCCCTTTTTTCGGTAATTTCGTCATAAAATAAGGAAAAAAACAAGTAAATTGAGGATAATAATATAATTTTCGCTAAAATTATCCGTTTTCGTCCCTTTTTTCGGTAATTTCGTCATAAAATGAGGAAAAAAAAGGAGTAAATAGAAGAAAAAAATAGAAATTTTTCTAAAAAAATCTGTTTTCGTCCCTTTTTTCGGTAATTTCGTCATAAAATGAGGAAAAAATCGAGTAAATAGAGGAAAAAAATAGAAATTTCGCTAAAATTATCCATTTTCGTCCATATTTTCGGTAATTTCGTCAAAAAATGAGGAAAAAAACGAGTAAATTGAGGAAAAAAATAAAATTTCGCTAAAATTATCCGTTCTCGTCCGTTTTTTCGGTAATTTCGTCAAAAAATGAGGATAAAAAAGTGTAAATTGAGGAAAAAATAAATATTTCACTAAAATTATCCGTTTTCGTCATTTTTTTCGGTAATTTCGTCATAAAATTTGGAAAAAAACGAGTAAAAAGAGGAAAAAATAGATATATCGCTAAAATTTTCCGTTTTTTACCATTTTTTTTTAATTTCGTCATAAAATGAGGAAAAAAAACGAGTAAATAGAGGAAAAAATAGAAATTTCACTAAAATTATCCCTTTTCGTCCCTTTTTTCGGTAATTGCGTCATAAAATGAGGAAAAAAAAACGAGAAAAGTGAGGAAAAAAATAAAAATTTTGCTAAAATTATCCATTTTCGTCCCTTTTTTCGGTAATTTCGTCATAAAATAAGGAAAAAAACAAGTAAATTGAGGAAAATAATACAATTTTCGCTAAAATTATCCGTTTTCGTCCCTTTTTTCGGTAATTTCTTCATAAAATGAGGGAAAAAAAAGGAGTAAATAGAAGAAAAAAATAGAAATTTTTCTAAAAAAATCTGTTTTCGTCCCTTTTTTCAGTAATTTCGTCATAAAATGAGGAAAAAATCGAGTAAATTGAGGAAAAAAATAGAAATATAGCTAAAATTATTCGTTTTCGTCCCTTTTTTTGGTAATTTCGTCATAACATGAGGAAAAAAACGAGTAAATTGAGGAAAATAATAGAATTTTCGCTTAAATTATTCGTTATCGTCACTTTTTGCGGTAATTTCATCATAATATGAGGAAAAAAAGAGTAAATAGAGGGAAAAAATAGAAATTTTACTGAAAATATCCGTTTTCGTACCTTTTTTCTGTAATTTCGTCTTAAATTTGGAAACAAAGACGAGTAACTTGAGGAAAAAAATAAAAATTTCGCTAAAATTATCCGTTTTCGTCGCTTTTTTCGGTAATTTCGTCATAAAATGAGAAAAAAAACGAGTAAATAGAGGAAAAAAATAGAAATTTCGCTAAAATTATCCGTTTTCGTCCCTTTTTACGGTAATTTCGTCTTAAAATGTGGAAAAAAACGAGTAAATTGAGGAAAAAAAATAAAAATTTCGTTAAAATTATCCGTTAACGTTGCTTTTTTCGGTAATTTTGTCATAAAATGAGGAAAAAAACGAGTAAATTGAGGAAAAAAAAAAAAATTCGCTAAATTATCCGTTCTCGTCCCTTTTTTCGGTAATTACGTCAAAAAATGAGGAAAAAAACGAGTAAATTGATGGAAATATAAAAATTTCACTAAAATTATCCGTTTTCGTCCCTTTTTTCGGTAATTTCGTCATAAAATGAGGAAAAAAACGAGTATATAGAGGAAAAAATAGAAATTTCGCTAAAATTATCCGTTTTCGTCGCTTTTTTCGGTAATTTCGTCATAAAATGAGGAAATAAACGAGTAAACAGAGGAAAGAATCGATATTTCCCTACAATTATCCGTTTTCGTCCATTTGTTCGGTAATTTCGCCATAAAATGAGGAAAAAAACGAGTAAATTGAGGAAAAAAATAGAAATTTCGCTAAAATTATCCGTTTTCGTCCATTTTTTTGGTAATTTCGTCATAAAATGAGGAAAAAAAACGAGAAAATTGAGGAAAAAAACAAAAATTTCGCTAAAATTATGCGTTTTCGTCGCTTTTTTCGGTAATTTCGTCATAAAATGAGGAAATAAACGAGTAAACAGAGGAAAGAATCTATATTTCCCTAAAATTATCCGTTTTCGTCCCTTTTTTCGGTATTTTCGTCATAAAATGAGGAAAAAAACGATTAAATTGAGGAAAATAATAGTATTTTCGCTAAAATTATTCGTTATCGTCCCTTTTTGCGGTAATTTCATCATAATATGAGGAAAAAAAAAAGAGTAAATAGAGGGAAAAAATAGAAATTTTGCTAAAAATATCCGTTTTCGTCCCTTTTTTCGGTAATTTCGTCTTAAAATTTGGAAAAAAAAGACGAGTAACTTGAGGAAAAAAATAAAAATTTCGCTAAAATTATCCGTTTTCGTCGCTTTTTTCGGTAATATCGTCATGAAATGCGAAAAAAAACGAGCAAATAGAGGAAAAAAATAGATATTTTGATAAAAATATACGTTTTCGTCCCTTTTTTGGGTAATTTCGTCATAAAATGAGAAAAAAAACGAGTAAATAGAGGAAAAAAATAGAAATTTCGCTAAAATTATCCGTTTTCGTCCGTTTTTACGTTAATTTCGTCTTAAAATGTGGAAAAAAACGAGTAAATTGAGGAAAAAAAAAAAATTTCGTTAAAATTATCCGTTTTCGTCCCTTTTTTTGGTAATTTCGTCATAAAATAAGGGAAAAAAACGAGAAAATTGAGGAAAAAAATAAAATTTTGGCTAAAATTGTCCGTTTTCGTTCCTTTTTTTAGTAATTTCATCATAATATGAGGAAAAAAAAAGAGTAAATAGAGGGAAAAAATAGAAATTTTGCTAAATATATCCGTTCTTGTCCCTTTTTCGGTAATTTCGTCATAAAATGAGGAAAAAAGAGGAGTAAATTGAGGAAAAAAATAGAAATTTCGCTAATATTATCCGTTTTCGTTTTTTTTTCGGAAATTTTGTCATAAAATGAGGCAAAAAACGAATATATAGAGTAAAAAATCGATATTTCCATAACATTATCCGTTTTCGTCCCTTTTTTCGTTAATTTCATCCTAAAATGAGGAAAAATAACGAGAAAAATTAAGGAAAAATATGAAAATTTCGCTAAAATTAGCCGTTTTTTACCCTTTTCTTGGAGATTTCGTCATAAAATGAGGAAAAAAAACGAGTAAATAGAGGAAAAAATAGAAATTTCGCTAAATTTATCCGTTTTCGTCGCTTTTTTCGGTAATTTCGTCATAAAATTTGGAAAAAATCGAGTAAAAAGAGGAAAAAATAGATATATCGCTAAAATTTTCCGTTTTTTACCATTTGTTTTTAAATTTCGTCATAAATTGAAAAAGAAAAACGAGTAAATAGAGGAAAAAATAGAAATTTCGCTAAAATTATCCGTTTTCGTCGCTTTTTTCGGTAATTTCGTCATAAAATGAGGAAACAAACGAGTAAACAGAGGAAAGAATCGATATTTCCCTAAAATTATCCATTTTCGTCCATTTTTTCGGTAATTTCGCCATAAAATGAGGAAAAAAACGAGTAAATTGAGGAAAAAAATAGAAATTTAGCTAAAATTATTCGTTTTCGTCCCTTTTTTTGGTAATTTCGTCATAATATGAGGAAAAAAACGAGTAAATTGAGGAAAATAATAGAATTTTCGCTAAAATTATTCGTAATCGTCACTTTTTGCGGTAATTTCATCATAATATGAGGAAAAAAAGAGTAAATAGAGGGAAAAAATAGAAATTTTACTGAAAATATCCGTTTTCGTACCTTTTTTCGGTAATTTCGTCTTAAATTTGGAAAAAAAGACGAGTAACTTGAGGAAAAAAATAAAAATTTCGCTAAAATTATCCGTTTTCGTCGCTTTTTTCGGTAATTTCGTCATAAAATGAGAAAAAAAACGAGTAAATAGAGGAAAAAAATAGAAATTTCGCTAAAATTATCCGTTTTCGTCCCTTTTTTCGGTAATTACGTCAAAAAATGAGGAAAAAAACGAGTAAATTGAGGGAAATATAAAAATTTCACTAAAATTATCCGTTTTCGCCCCTTTTTTCGGTAATTTCGTCATAAAATGAGGAAAAAAACGAGTAAAAAGAGGAAAACATAGATATTTCGCTGAAATTATCCATTTTTTACCCATTTTTTGGAAATTTCGTCATAAAATGAGAAAAAAAAAGGAGTATATAGAGGAAAAAATAGAAATTTCGCTAAACTTATCCGATTTAGTCGCTTTTTTCGGTAATTTCGTAATAAAATGAGGAAATAAACGAGTAAAGAGAGGAAAGAATCGATATTTCCCTAAAATTATCCGTTTTCGTCCATTTGTTCGGTAATTTCGCCATAAAATGAGGAAAAAAACGATTAAATTGAGGAAAATAATAGAATTTTCGCTAAAATTATCCGTTTTCGTCCCTTTTTTCGGTAATTTCGTCATAAAATGAGGAAAAAAAAAGGAGTAAATAGAAGAAAAAATAGAAATTTTTCTAAAAAAATCTGTTTTCGTCCCTTTTTTCGGTAATTTCGTCATAAAATTAGGAAAAAATCGAGTAAATAGAGGAAAAAAATAGAAATTTCGCTAAAATTATCCATTTTCGTCCATTTTTTCGGTAATTTCGTCAAAAAAGGAGGAAAAAAACGAGTAAATTGAGGAAAAAAATAAAATTTCGCTAAAATTATCCGTTCTCGTCCGTTTTTTCGGTAATTTCGTCATAAAAATTGGAAAAAAACGAGTAAAAAGAGGCAAAAATAGATATATCGCTAAAATTTTCCGTTTTTTACCATTTTTTTTTAATTTCGTCATAAAATGAAAAAAAAAAACGAGTAAATAGAGGAGAAAATAGAAATTTCGCTAAAATTATCCGTTTTCGTCGCTTTTTTCGGTAATTTCGTCATAAAATGAGGAAAAAATCGAGTAAGTAGAGGAAAAAAATAGAAATTTCGCTAAAATTATCCATTTTCGTCCATATTTTCGGTAATTTCGTCAAAAAATGAGGAAAAAAACGAGTAAATTGAGGAAAAAAATAAAATTTCGCTAAAATTATCCGTTCTCGTCCGTTTTTTCGGTAATTTCGTCAAAAAATGAGGAAAAAAAAGTGTAAATTGAGGAAAAAATAAATATTTCACTAAAATTATCCGTTTTCGTCCCTTTTTTCGGTAATTTCGTCATAAAATTTGGAAAAAAACGAGTAAAAAGAGGAAAAAATAGATATATCGCTAAAATTTTCCGTTTTTTACCATTTTTTTTTTAATTTCGTCATAAAATGAGGAACAAAAACGAGTAAATAGAGGAAAAAATAGAAATTTCACTAAAATTATCCCTTTTCGTCCCTTTTTTCGGTAATTGCGTCATAAAATGAGGAAAAAAAAACGAGAAAAGTGAGGAAAAAAATAAAAATTTTGCTAAAATTATCCATTTTCGTCCCTTTTTTCGGTAATTTCGTCATAAAATAAGGAAAAAAACAAGTAAATTGAGGAAAATAATACAATTTTCGCTAAAATTATCCGTTTTCGTCCCTTTTTTCGGTAATTTCGTCATAAAATGAGGGAAAAAAAAGGAGTAAATAGAAGAAAAAAATAGAAATTTTTCTAAAAAAATCTGTTTTCGTCCCTTTTTTCAGTAATTTCGTCATAAAATGAGGAAAAAATCGAGTAAATTGAGGAAAAAAATAGAAATATAGCTAAAATTATTCGTTTTCGTCCCTTTTTTTGGTAATTTCGTCATAACATGAGGAAAAAAACGAGTAAATTGAGGAAAATAATAGAATTTTCGCTAAAATTATTCGTAATCGTCACTTTTTGCGGTAATTTCCTCATAATATGAGGAAAAAAAGAGTAAATAGAGGGAAAAAATAGAAATTTTACTGAAAATATCCGTTTTCGTACCTTTTTTCGGTAATTTCGTCTTAAATTTGGAAACAAAGACGAGTAACTTGAGGAAAAAAATAAAAATTTCGCTAAAATTATCCGTTTTCGTCGCTTTTTTCGGTAATTTCGTCATAAAATGAGAAAAAAAACGAGTAAATAGAGGAAAAAAATAGAAATTTCGCTAAAATTATCCGTTTTCGTCCCTTTTTACGGTAATTTCGTCTTAAAATGTGGAAAAAAACGAGTAAATTGAGGAAAAAAATAAAATTTCGCTAAAATTATCCGTTCTCGTCCGTTTTTTCGGTAATTTCGTCAAAAAATGAGGAAAAAAAAGTGTAAATTGAGGAAAAAATAAATATTTCACTAAAATTATCCGTTTTCGTCCCTTTTTTCGGTAATTTCGTCATAAAATTTGGAAAAAAACGAGTAAAAAGAGGAAAAAATAGATATATCGCTAAAATTTTCCGTTTTTTACCATTTTTTTTTTAATTTCGTCATAAAATGAGGAAAAAAAACGAGTAAATAGAGGAAAAAATAGAAATTTCACTAAAATTATCCCTTTTCGTCCCTTTTTTCGGTAATTGCGTCATAAAATGAGGAAAAAAAAACGAGAAAAGTGAGGAAAAAAATAAAAATTTTGCTAAAATTATCCATTTTCGTCCCTTTTTTCGGTAATTTCGTCATAAAATAAGGAAAAAAACAAGTAAATTGAGGAAAATAATACAATTTTCGCTAAAATTATCCGTTTTCGTCCCTTTTTTCGGTAATTTCGTCATAAAATGAGGGAAAAAAAAGGAGTAAATAGAAGAAAAAAATAGAAATTTTTCTAAAAAAATCTGTTTTCGTCCCTTTTTTCAGTAATTTCGTCATAAAATGAGGAAAAAATCGAGTAAATTGAGGAAAAAAATAGAAATATAGCTAAAATTATTCGTTTTCGTCCCTTTTTTTGGTAATTTCGTCATAACATGAGGAAAAAAACGAGTAAATTGAGAAAAATAATAGAATTTTCGCTAAAATTATTCGTTATCGTCACTTTTTGCGGTAATTTCATCATAATATGAGGAAAAAAAGAGTAAATAGAGGGAAAAAATAGAAATTTTACTGAAAATATCCGTTTTCGTACCTTTTTCCGGTAATTTCGTCTTAAATTTGGAAACAAAGACGAGTAACTTGAGGAAAAAAATAAAAATTTCGCTAAAATTATCCGTTTTCGTCGCTTTTTTCGGTAATTTCGTCATAAAATGAGAAAAAAAACGAGTAAATAGAGGAAAAAAATAGAAATTTCGCTAAAATTATCCGTTTTCGTCCCTTTTTACGGTAATTTCGTCTTAAAATGTGGAAAAAAACGGGTAAATTGAGGAAAAAAAATAAAAATTTCGTTAAAATTATCCGTTAACGTTGCTTTTTTCGGTAATTTTGTCATAAAATGAGGAAAAAAACGAGTAAATTGAGGAAAAAAATAAAATTTTGCTAAATTATCCGTTCTCGTCCCTTTTTTCGGTAATTACGTCAAAAAATGAGGAAAAAAACGAGTATATTGAGGGAAATATAAAAATTTCACTAAAATTATCCGTTTTCGTCCCTTTTTTCGGTAATTTCGTCATAAAATGAGGAAAAAAACGAGTATATAGAGGAAAAAATAGAAATTTCGCTAAAATTATCCGTTTTCGTCGCTTTTTTCGGTAATTTCGTCATAAAATGAGGAAATAAACGAGTAAACAGAGGAAAGAATCGATATTTCCCTACAATTATCCGTTTTCGTCCATTTGTTCGGTAATTTCGCCATAAAATGAGGAAAAAAACGAGTAAATTGAGGAAAAAAATAGAAATTTCGCTAAAATTATCCGTTTTCGTCCCTTTTTTTGGTAATTTCGTCATAAAATGAGGAAAAAAAACGAGAAAATTGTCGAAAAAAACAAAAATTTCGCTAAAATTATGCGTTTTCGTCGCTTTTTTCGGTAATTTCGTCATAAAATGAGGAAATAAACGAGTAAACAGAGGAAAGAATCTATATTTCCCTAAAATTATCCGTTTTCGTCCCTTTTTTCGGTATTTTCGTCATAAAATGAGGAAAAAAACGATTAAATTGAGGAAAATAATAGAATTTTCGCTAAAATTATTCGTTATCGTCCCTTTTTGCGGTAATTTCATCATAATATGAGGAAAAAAAAAAGAGTAAATAGAGGGAAAAAATAGAAATTTTGCTAAAAATATCCGTTTTCGTCCCTTTTTTCGGTAATTTCGTCTTAAAATTTGGAAAAAAAGACGAGTAACTTGAGGAAAAAAATAAAAATTTCGCTAAAATTATCCGTTTTCGTCGCTTTTTTCGGTAATATCGTCATGAAATGCGAAAAAAAACGAGCAAATTGAGGAAAAAAATAGAAATTTCGCTAAAATTATCGGATTTCGTCCCTTTTTACTGTAATTTCGTCTAAAATGTGGAAAAAAACGAGTAAATTGAGGAAAAAAATAAAAATTTCGTTAAAATTATCCGTTTTCGTCCCTTTTTTCGGTAATTTCGTCATAAAATAAGGGAAAAAAACGAGAAAATTGAGGAAAAAAATAAAAATTTCGCTTAAATGATCCGTTTTCGTCCCTTTTTCCGGTAATTTCGTCATAAAATGAGGAAAAAAACGAGTAAATTGAGGAAAATAATAGAATTTTGGCTAAAATTATCCGTTTTCGTCCCTTTTTTTAGTAATTTCTTCATAATATGAAGAAAAAAAAGAGTAAATAGAGGGAAAAAATAGAAATTTTGCTAAAAATATCCGTTTTTCTCCCTTTTTTCGGTACTTTCGTTATAAAATGAGGAAAAAATCGAGTAAATAGAGGAAAAAAATAGAAATTTCGCTAAAATTATCCGTTTTCGTCCCTTTTTTCGGTAATTTCTTCCTAAAATGAGGGAAAAAAACGAGTAAATAGAGGAAAAAAATAGAAATTTTGCTAAAATTATCCGTTTTCGTCCCTTTTTTCGGTAATTTCGTCATAAAATGAGGAAAAAAAAGGAGTAAATAGAAGAAAAAAATAGAAATTTTGCTAAAAAAATCTGTTTTCGTCCCATTTTTCGGTAATTTCGTCATAAAATGAGGAAAAAATCGAGTAAATAGAGGAAAAAAATAGAAATTTCGCTAAAATTATCCATTTTCGTCCCTATTTTCGGTACTTTCGTCATAAAATGAGGAAAAAATCGAGTAAATAGAGGAAAAAAATTGAAATTTCGCTAAAATTATCCGTTTTCGTCCCTTTTTTCGTTAATTTCATCCTAAAATGAGGAAAAATAACGAGAAAAATTAAGGAAAAATATGAAAATTTCGCTAAAATTAGCCGTTTTTTACCCTTTTCTTGGAGATTTCGTCATAAAATGAGGAAAAAAAACGAGTAAATAGAGGAAAAAATAGAAATTTCGCTAAATTTATCCGTTTTCGTCGCTTTTTTCGGTAATTTCCTCAAAAAATGAGGAATAAAAACGAGTAAATAGAGGAAAAAATAGATATTTCGCTAAAATTATCCGTTTTTTACCATTTCTTGGAAATTTCGTCATAAAATGAGGAAAAAAAACGTGTATATAGAGGAAAAAATAGAAATTTCGCTAAAATTATCCATTTTCGTCGCTTTTTTCGGTAATTTCGTCATAAAATGAGGAAATAAAAGAGTAAACAGAGGAAAGAATCGATATTTCCCTAAAATTATCCGTTTTCGTCCATTTTTTCGGTAATTTCTCAATAAAATGAGGAAAAAAACGAGTAAATTGAGGAAAAAAAATAGAAATTTCGCAAAAATTATCCGTTTTCGTCCATTTTTTTGGTAATTTCGTCATAAAATGAGGAAAAAAAACGAGAAAATTGAGGAAAAAAACAAAAATTTCGCTAATATTATCCGTTTTCGTCCCTTTTTTCGGTAATTTCGTCTTAAAATGTGGAAAAAAACGAGTAAATTAAGGAAAAAAATAAAAATTTCGTTAAAATTATCCGTTTTCGTCCCTTTTTTCGGTAATTTCGTCATAAAATAAGGGAAAAAAAAGAGTAAATTGAGGAAAAAAAATAAAAATTTCGCTAAAATTATCCGTTTCTGTCCCTTTTTTCGGTAATTTCGTCATAAAATGAGGAAAAAAACGAGTAAATAGAGGAAGAAATAGAAATTTCGCTAAAATTATCCCTTTTCGTCCCTTTTTTCGGTAATTGCGTCATAAAATGAGGAAGAAAACGAGTAAAGTGAGGAAAAAAATAAAAATTTTCCTAAAATTATCCATTTTCGTCCCTTTTTTCGGTAATTTCGTCATAAAATAAGGAAAAAAACAAGTAAATTGAGGATAATAATATAATTTTCGCTAAAATTATCCGTTTTCGTCCCTTTTTTCGGTAATTTCGTCATAAAATGAGGAAAAAAAAAGGAGTAAATAGAAGAAAAAATAGAAATTTCGCTAAAATTATCCATTTTCGTCCATATTTTCGGTAATTTCGTCAAAAAATGAGGAAAAAAACGAGTAAATTGAGGAAAAAAATAAAATTTCGCTAAAATTATCCGTTCTCGTCCGTTTTTTCGGTAATTTCGTCAAAAAATGAGGAAAAAAAAGTGTAAATTGAGGAAAAAATAAATATTTCACTAAAATTATCCGTTTTCGTCCCTTTTTTCGGTAATTTCGTCATAAAATTTGGAAAAAAACGAGTAAAAAGAGGAAAAAATAGATATATCGCTAAAATTTTCCGTTTTTTACCATTTTTTTTTTAATTTCGTCATAAAATGAGGAAAAAAAACGAGTAAATAGAGGAAAAAATAGAAATTTCACTAAAATTATCCCTTTTCGTCCCTTTTTTCGGTAATTGCGTCATAAAATGAGGAAAAAAAAACGAGAAAAGTGAGGAAAAAAATAAAAATTTTGCTAAAATTATCCATTTTCGTCCCTTTTTTCGGTAATTTCGTCATAAAATAAGGAAAAAAACAAGTAAATTGAGGAAAATAATACAATTTTCGCTAAAATTATCCGTTTTCGTCCCTTTTTTCGGTAATTTCGTCATAAAATGAGGGAAAAAAAAGGAGTAAATAGAAGAAAAAAATAGAAATTTTTCTAAAAAAATCTGTTTTCGTCCCTTTTTTCAGTAATTTCGTCATAAAATGAGGAAAAAATCGAGTAAATTGAGGAAAAATATAGAAATATAGCTAAAATTATTCGTTTTCGTCCCTTTTTTTGGTAATTTCGTCATAACATGAGGAAAAAAACGAGTAAATTGAGAAAAATAATAGAATTTTCGCTAAAATTATTCGTTATCGTCACTTTTTGCGGTAATTTCATCATAATATGAGGAAAAAAAGAGTAAATAGAGGGAAAAAATAGAAATTTTACTGAAAATATCCGTTTTCGTACCTTTTTCCGGTAATTTCGTCTTAAATTTGGAAACAAAGACGAGTAACTTGAGGAAAAAAATAAAAATTTCGCTAAAATTATCCGTTTTCGTCGCTTTTTTCGGTAATTTCGTCATAAAATGAGAAAAAAAACGAGTAAATAGAGGAAAAAAATAGAAATTTCGCTAAAATTATCCGTTTTCGTCCCTTTTTACGGTAATTTCGTCTTAAAATGTGGAAAAAAACGGGTAAATTGAGGAAAAAAAATAAAAATTTCGTTAAAATTATCCGTTAACGTTGCTTTTTTCGGTAATTTTGTCATAAAATGAGGAAAAAAACGAGTAAATTGAGGAAAAAAATAAAATTTCGCTAAATTATCCGTTCTCGTCCCTTTTTTCGGTAATTACGTCAAAAAATGAGGAAAAAAACGAGTATATTGAGGGAAATATAAAAATTTCACTAAAATTATCCGTTTTCGTCCCTTTTTTCGGTAATTTCGTCATAAAATGAGGAAAAAAACGAGTATATAGAGGAAAAAATAGAAATTTCGCTAAAATTATCCGTTTTCGTCGCTTTTTTCGGTAATTTCGTCATAAAATGAGGAAATAAACGAGTAAACAGAGGAAAGAATCGATATTTCCCTACAATTATCCGTTTTCGTCCATTTGTTCGGTAATTTCGCCATAAAATGAGGAAAAAAACGAGTAAATTGAGGAAAAAAATAGAAATTTCGCTAAAATTATCCGTTTTCGTCCCTTTTTTTGGTAATTTCGTCATAAAATGAGGAAAAAAAACGAGAAAATTGAGGAAAAAAACAAAAATTTCGCTAAAATTATGCGTTTTCGTCGCTTTTTTCGGTAATTTCGTCATAAAATGAGGAAATAAACGAGTAAACAGAGGAAAGAATCTATATTTCCCTAAAATTATCCGTTTGCGTCCCTTTTTTCGATATTTTCGTCATAAAATGAGGAAAAAAACGATTAAATTGAGGAAAATAATAGAATTTTCGCTAAAATTATTCGTTATCGTCCCTTTTTGCGGTAATTTCATCATAATATGAGGAAAAAAAAAAGAGTAAATAGAGGGAAAAAATAGAAATTTTGCTAAAAATATCCGTTTTCGTCCCTTTTTTCGGTAATTTCGTCTTAAAATTTGGAAAAAAAGACGAGTAACTTGAGGAAAAAAATAAAAATTTCGCTAAAATTATCCGTTTTCGTCGCTTTTTTCGGTAATATCGTCATGAAATGCGAAAAAAAACGAGCAAATTGAGGAAAAAAATAGAAATTTCGCTAAAATTATCGGATTTCGTCCCTTTTTACTGTAATTTCGTCTAAAATGTGGAAAAAAACGAGTAAATTGATGAAAAAAATAAAAATTTCGTTAAAATTATCCGTTTTCGTCCCTTTTTTCGGTAATTTCGTCATAAAATAAGGGAAAAAAACGAGAAAATTGAGGAAAAAAATAAAAATTTCGCTTAAATGATCCGTTTTCGTCCCTTTTTCCGGTAATTTCGTCATAAAATGAGGAAAAAAACGAGTAAATTGAGGAAAATAATAGAATTTTGGCTAAAATTATCCGTTTTCGTCCCTTTTTTTAGTAATTTCTTCATAATATGAAGAAAAAAAAGAGTAAATAGAGGGAAAAAATAGAAATTTTGCTAAAAATATCCGTTTTTCTCCCTTTTTTCGGTACTTTCGTTATAAAATGAGGAAAAAATCGAGTAAATAGAGGAAAAAAATAGAAATTTCGCTAAAATTATCCGTTTTCGTCCCTTTTTTCGGTAATTTCTTCCTAAAATGAGGGAAAAAAACGAGTAAATAGAGGAAAAAAATAGAAATTTTGCTAAAATTATCCGTTTTCGTCCCTTTTTTCGGTAATTTCGTCATAAAATGAGGAAAAAAAAGGAGTAAATAGAAGAAAAAAATAGAAATTTTGCTAAAAAAATCTGTTTTCGTCCCATTTTTCGGTAATTTCGTCATAAAATGAGGAAAAAATCGAGTAAATAGAGGAAAAAAATAGAAATTTCGCTAAAATTATCCATTTTCGTCCCTATTTTCGGTACTTTCGTCATAAAATGAGGAAAAAATCGAGTAAATAGAGGAAAAAAATTGAAATTTCGCTAAAATTATCCGTTTTCGTCCCTTTTTTCGTTAATTTCATCCTAAAATGAGGAAAAATAACGAGAAAAATTAAGGAAAAATATGAAAATTTCGCTAAAATTAGCCGTTTTTTACCCTTTTCTTGGAGATTTCGTCATAAAATGAGGAAAAAAAACGAGTAAATAGAGGAAAAAATAGAAATTTCGCTAAATTTATCCGTTTTCGTCGCTTTTTTCGGTAATTTCCTCAAAAAATGAGGAATAAAAACGAGTAAATAGAGGAAAAAATAGATATTTCGCTAAAATTATCCGTTTTTTACCATTTCTTGGAAATTTCGTCATAAAATGAGGAAAAAAAACGTGTATATAGAGGAAAAAATAGAAATTTCGCTAAAATTATCCATTTTCGTCGCTTTTTTCGGTAATTTCGTCATAAAATGAGGAAATAAAAGAGTAAACAGAGGAAAGAATCGATATTTCCCTAAAATTATCCGTTTTCGTCCATTTTTTCGGTAATTTCTCCATAAAATGAGGAAAAAAACGAGTAAATTGAGGAAAAAAAATAGAAATTTCGCAAAAATTATCCGTTTTCGTCCATTTTTTTGGTAATTTCGTCATAAAATGAGGAAAAAAAACGAGAAAATTGAGGAAAAAAACAAAAATTTCGCTAATATTATCCGTTTTCGTCCCTTTTTTCGGTAATTTCGTCTTAAAATGTGGAAAAAAACGAGTAAATTAAGGAAAAAAATAAAAATTTCGTTAAAATTATCCGTTTTCGTCCCTTTTTTCGGTAATTTCGTCATAAAATAAGGGAAAAAAAAGAGTAAATTGAGGAAAAAAAATAAAAATTTTGCTAAAATTATCCGTTTCTGTCCCTTTTTTCGGTAATTTCGTCATAAAATGAGGAAAAAAACGAGTAAATAGAGGAAGAAATAGAAATTTCGCTAAAATTATCCCTTTTCGTCCCTTTTTTCGGTAATTGCGTCATAAAATGAGGAAAAAAACGAGTAAAGTGAGGAAAAAAATAAAAATTTTCCTAAAATTATCCATTTTCGTCCCTTTTTTCGGTAATTTCGTCATAAAATAAGGAAAAAAACAAGTAAATTGAGGATAATAATATAATTTTCGCTAAAATTATCCGTTTTCGTCCCTTTTTTCGGTAATTTCGTCATAAAATGAGGAAAAAAAAAGGAGTAAATAGAAGAAAAAAATAGAAATTTTTCTAAAAAAATCTGTTTTCGTCCCTTTTTTCGGTAATTTCGTCATAAAATGAGGAAAAAATCCAGTAAGTAGAGGAAAAAAATAGAAATTTCGCTAAAATTATCCATTTTCGTCCATATTTTCGGTAATTTCGTCAAAAAATGAGGAAAAAAACGAGTAAATTGAGGAAAAAAATAAAATTTCGCTAAAATTATCCGTTCTCGTCCGTTTTTTCGGTAATTTCGTCAAAAAATGAGGAAAAAAAAGTGTAAATTGAGGAAAAAATAAATATTTCACTAAAATTATCCGTTTTCGTCCCTTTTTTCGGTAATTTCGTCATAAAATTTGGAAAAAAACGAGTAAAAAGAGGAAAAAATAGATATATCGCTAAAATTTTCCGTTTTTTACCATTTTTTTTTAATTTCGTCATAAAATGAGGAAAAAAAACGAGTAAATAGAGGAAAAAATAGAAATTTCACTAAAATTATCCCTTTTCGTCCCTTTTTTCGGTAATTGCGTCATAAAATGAGGAAAAAAAAACGAGAAAAGTGAGGAAAAAAATAAAAATTTTGCTAAAATTATCCATTTTCGTCCCTTTTTTCGGTAATTTCGTCATAAAATAAGGAAAAAAACAAGTAAATTGAGGAAAATAATACAATTTTCGCTAAAATTATCCGTTTTCGTCCCTTTTTTCGGTAATTTCGTCATAAAATGAGGGAAAAAAAAGGAGTAAATAGAAGAAAAAAATAGAAATTTTTCTAAAAAAATCTGTTTTCGTCCCTTTTTTCAGTAATTTCGTCATAAAATGAGGAAAAAATCGAGTAAATTGAGGAAAAATATAGAAATATAGCTAAAATTATTCGTTTTCGTCCCTTTTTTTGGTAATTTCGTCATAACATGAGGAAAAAAACGAGTAAATTGAGAAAAATAATAGAATTTTCGCTAAAATTATTCGTTATCGTCACTTTTTGCGGTAATTTCATCATAATATGAGGAAAAAAAGAGTAAATAGAGGGAAAAAATAGAAATTTTACTGAAAATATCCGTTTTCGTACCTTTTTCCGGTAATTTCGTCTTAAATTTGGAAACAAAGACGAGTAACTTGAGGAAAAAAATAAAAATTTCGCTAAAATTATCCGTTTTCGTCGCTTTTTTCGGTAATTTCGTCATAAAATGAGAAAAAAAACGAGTAAATAGAGGAAAAAAATAGAAATTTCGCTAAAATTATCCGTTTTCGTCCCTTTTTACGGTAATTTCGTCTTAAAATGTGGAAAAAAAACGGGTAAATTGAGGAAAAAAAATAAAAATTTCGTTAAAATTATCCGTTAACGTTGCTTTTTTCGGTAATTTTGTCATAAAATGAGGAAAAAAACGAGTAAATTGAGGAAAAAAATAAAATTTCGCTAAATTATCCGTTCTCGTCCCTTTTTTCGGTAATTACGTCAAAAAATGAGGAAAAAAACGAGTATATTGAGGGAAATATAAAAATTTCACTAAAATTATCCGTTTTCGTCCCTTTTTTCGGTAATTTCGTCATAAAATGAGGAAAAAAACGAGTATATAGAGGAAAAAATAGAAATTTCGCTAAAATTATCCGTTTTCGTCGCTTTTTTCGGTAATTTCGTCATAAAATGAGGAAATAAACGAGTAAACAGAGGAAAGAATCGATATTTCCCTACAATTATCCGTTTTCGTCCATTTGTTCGGTAATTTCGCCATAAAATGAGGAAAAAAACGAGTAAATTGAGGAAAAAAATAGAAATTTCGCTAAAATTATCCGTTTTCGTCCCTTTTTTTGGTAATTTCGTCATAAAATGAGGAAAAAAAACGAGAAAATTGAGGAAAAAAACAAAAATTTCGCTAAAATTATGCGTTTTCGTCGCTTTTTTCGGTAATTTCGTCATAAAATGAGGAAATAAACGAGTAAACAGAGGAAAGAATCTATATTTCCCTAAAATTATCCGTTTTCGTCCCTTTTTTCGGTATTTTCGTCATAAAATGAGGAAAAAAACGATTAAATTGAGGAAAATAATAGAATTTTCGCTAAAATTATTCGTTATCGTCCCTTTTTGCGGTAATTTCATCATAATATGAGGAAAAAAAAAAGAGTAAATAGAGGGAAAAAATAGAAATTTTGCTAAAAATATCCGTTTTCGTCCCTTTTTTCGGTAATTTCGTCTTAAAATTTGGAAAAAAAGACGAGTAACTTGAGGAAAAAAATAAAAATTTCGCTAAAATTATCCGTTTTCGTCGCTTTTTTCGGTAATATCGTCATGAAATGCGAAAAAAAACGAGCAAATTGAGGAAAAAAATAGAAATTTCGCTAAAATTATCGGATTTCGTCCCTTTTTACTGTAATTTCGTCTAAAATGTGGAAAAAAACGAGTAAATTGATGAAAAAAATAAAAATTTCGTTAAAATTATCCGTTTTCGTCCCTTTTTTCGGTAATTTCGTCATAAAATAAGGGAAAAAAACGAGAAAATTGAGGAAAAAAATAAAAATTTCGCTTAAATGATCCGTTTTCGTCCCTTTTTCCGGTAATTTCGTCATAAAATGAGGAAAAAAACGAGTAAATTGAGGAAAATAATAGAATTTTGGCTAAAATTATCCGTTTTCGTCCCTTTTTTTAGTAATTTCTTCATAATATGAAGAAAAAAAAGAGTAAATAGAGGGAAAAAATAGAAATTTTGCTAAAAATATCCGTTTTTCTCCCTTTTTTCGGTACTTACGTTATAAAATGAGGAAAAAATCGAGTAAATAGAGGAAAAAAATAGAAATTTCGCTAAAATTATCCGTTTTCGTCCCTTTTTTCGGTAATTTCTTCCTAAAATGAGGGAAAAAAAAGAGTAAATAGAGGAAAAAAATAGAAATTTTGCTAAAATTATCCGTTTTCGTCCCTTTTTTCGGTAATTTCGTCATAAAATGAGGAAAAAAAAGGAGTAAATAGAAGAAAAAAATAGAAATTTTGCTAAAAAAATCTGTTTTCGTCCCATTTTTCGGTAATTTCGTCATAAAATGAGGAAAAAATCGAGTAAATAGAGGAAAAAAATAGAAATTTCGCTAAAATTATCCATTTTCGTCCCTATTTTCGGTACTTTCGTCATAAAATGAGGAAAAAATCGAGTAAATAGAGGAAAAAAATTGAAATTTCGCTAAAATTATCCGTTTTCGTCCCTTTTTTCGTTAATTTCATCCTAAAATGAGGAAAAATAACGAGAAAAATTAAGGAAAAATATGAAAATTTCGCTAAAATTAGCCGTTTTTTACCCTTTTCTTGGAGATTTCGTCATAAAATGAGGAAAAAAAACGAGTAAATAGAGGAAAAAATAGAAATTTCGCTAAATTTATCCGTTTTCGTCGCTTTTTTCGGTAATTTCCTCAAAAAATGAGGAATAAAAACGAGTAAATAGAGGAAAAAATAGATATTTCGCTAAAATTATCCGTTTTTTACCATTTCTTGGAAATTTCGTCATAAAATGAGGAAAAAAAACGTGTATATAGAGGAAAAAATAGAAATTTCGCTAAAATTATCCATTTTCGTCGCTTTTTTTCGGTAATTTCGTCATAAAATGAGGAAATAAAAGAGTAAACAGAGGAAAGAATCGATATTTCCCTAAAATTATCCGTTTTCGTCCATTTTTTCGGTAATTTCTCCATAAAATGAGGAAAAAAACGAGTAAATTGAGGAAAAAAAATAGAAATTTCGCAAAAATTATCCGTTTTCGTCCATTTTTTTGGTAATTTCGTCATAAAATGAGGAAAAAAAACGAGAAAATTGAGGAAAAAAACAAAAATTTCGCTAATATTATCCGTTTTCGTCCCTTTTTTCGGTAATTTCGTCTTAAAATGTGGAAAAAAACGAGTAAATTAAGGAAAAAAATAAAAATTTCGTTAAAATTATCCGTTTTCGTCCCTTTTTTCGGTAATTTCGTCATAAAATAAGGGAAAAAAAAGAGTAAATTGAGGAAAAAAAATAAAAATTTTGCTAAAATTATCCGTTTCTGTCCCTTTTTTCGGTAATTTCGTCATAAAATGAGGAAAAAAACGAGTAAATAGAGGAAGAAATAGAAATTTCGCTAAAATTATCCCTTTTCGTCCCTTTTTTTCGGTAATTGCGTCATAAAATGAGGAAAAAAAACGAGTAAAGTGAGGAAAAAAATAAAAATTTTCCTAAAATTATCCATTTTCGTCCCTTTTTTCGGTAATTTCGTCATAAAATAAGGAAAAAAACAAGTAAATTGAGGATAATAATATAATTTTCGCTAAAATTATCCGTTTTCGTCCCTTTTTTCGGTAATTTCGTCATAAAATGAGGAAAAAAAAAGGAGTAAATAGAAGAAAAAAATAGAAATTTTTCTAAAAAAATCTGTTTTCGTCCCTTTTTTCGGTAATTTCGTCATAAAATGAGGAAAAAATCGAGTAAGTAGAGGAAAAAAATAGAAATTTCGCTAAAATTATCCATTTTCGTCCATATTTTCGGTAATTTCGTCAAAAAATGAGGAAAAAAACGAGTAAATTGAGGAAAAAAATAAAATTTCGCTAAAATTATCCGTTCTCGTCCGTTTTTTCGGTAATTTCGTCAAAAAATGAGGAAAAAAAAGTGTAAATTGAGGAAAAAATAAATATTTCACTAAAATTATCCGTTTTCGTCCCTTTTTTTCGGTAATTTCGTCATAAAATTTGGAAAAAAACGAGTAAAAAGAGGAAAAAATAGATATATCGCTAAAATTTTCCGTTTTTTACCATTTTTTTTTTAATTTCGTCATAAAATGAGGAAAAAAAACGAGTAAATAGAGGAAAAAATAGAAATTTCACTAAAATTATCCCTTTTCGTCCCTTTTTTCGGTAATTGCGTCATAAAATGAGGAAAAAAAAACGAGAAAAGTGAGGAAAAAAATAAAAATTTTGCTAAAATTATCCATTTTCGTCCCTTTTTTCGGTAATTTCGTCATAAAATAAGGAAAAAAACAAGTAAATTGAGGAAAATAATACAATTTTCGCTAAAATTATCCGTTTTCGTCCCTTTTTTCGGTAATTTCGTCATAAAATGAGGGAAAAAAAAGGAGTAAATAGAAGAAAAAAATAGAAATTTTTCTAAAAAAATCTGTTTTCGTCCCTTTTTTTCAGTAATTTCGTCATAAAATGAGGAAAAAATCGAGTAAATTGAGGAAAAAAATAGAAATTTAGCTAAAATTATTCGTTTTCGTCCCTTTTTTTGGTAATTTCGTCATAATATGAGGAAAAAAAACGAGTAAATTGAGGAAAATAATAGAATTTTCGCTAAAATTATTCGTTATCGTCCCTTTTTACGGTAATTTCGTCTTAAAATGTGGAAAAAAACGAGTAAATTGAGGAAAAAAATAAAATTTCGCTAAAATTATCCGTTCTCGTCCGTTTTTTTCGGTAATTTCGTCAAAAAATGAGGAAAAAAAAGTTTAAATTGAGGAAAAAATAAATATTTCACTAAAATTATCCGTTTTCGTCCCTTTTTTCGGTAATTTCGTCATAAAATTTGGAAAAAAACGAGTAAAAAGAGGAAAAAATAGATATATCGCTAAAATTTTCCGTTTTTTACCATTTTTTTTTTAATTTCGTCATAAAATGAGGAAAAAAAAAACGAGAAAAGTGAGGAAAAAAATAAAAATTTTGCTAAAATTATCCATTTTCGTCCCTTTTTTCGGTAATTTCGTCATAAAATAAGGAAAAAAAACAAGTAAATTGAGGAAAATAATACAATTTTCGCTAAAATTATCCGTTTTCGTCCCTTTTTTCGGTAATTTCGTCATAAAATGAGGGAAAAAAAAGGAGTAAATAGAAGAAAAAAATAGAAATTTTTCTAAAAAAATCTGTTTTCGTCCCTTTTTTCAGTAATTTCGTCATAAAATGAGGAAAAAATCGAGTAAATTGAGGAAAAAAATAGAAATATAGCTAAAATTATTCGTTTTCGTCCCTTTTTTTGGTAATTTCGTCATAACATGAGGAAAAAAACGAGTAAATTGAGAAAAATAATAGAATTTTCGCTAAAATTATTCGTTATCGTCACTTTTTGCGGTAATTTCATCATAATATGAGGAAAAAAAGAGTAAATAGAGGGAAAAAAATAGAAATTTTACTGAAAATATCCGTTTTCGTACCTTTTTCCGGTAATTTCGTCTTAAATTTGGAAACAAAGACGAGTAACTTGAGGAAAAAAATAAAAATTTCGCTAAAATTATCCGTTTTCGTCGCTTTTTTCGGTAATTTCGTCATAAAATGAGGAAATAAACGAGTAAACAGAGGAAAGAATCTATATTTCCCTAAAATTATCCGTTTTCGTCCCTTTTTTCGGTATTTTCGTCATAAAATGAGGAAAAAAACGATTAAATTGAGGAAAATAATAGAATTTTCGCTAAAATTATTCGTTATCGTCCCTTTTTGCGGTAATTTCATCATAATATGAGGAAAAAAAAAAGAGTAAATAGAGGGAAAAAATAGAAATTTTGCTAAAAATATCCGTTTTCGTCCCTTTTTTCGGTAATTTCGTCTTAAAATTTGGAAAAAAAGACGAGTAACTTGAGGAAAAAAATAAA
Organism: Sympetrum striolatum; assembly: GCA_947579665.1. NCBI lineage: Eukaryota > Metazoa > Arthropoda > Insecta > Odonata > Libellulidae > Sympetrum > Sympetrum striolatum. Next base: position 117,141,617 of record OX388341.1, read on the forward strand.
AATTTCGCTAAAATTATCCGTTTTCGTCGCTTTTTTCGGTAATATCGTCATGAAATGCGAAAAAAAACGAGCAAATTGAGGAAAAAAATAGAAATTTCGCTAAAATTATCGGATTTCGTCCCTTTTTACTGTAATTTCGTCTAAAATGTGGAAAAAAACGAGTAAATTGAGGAAAAAAATAAAAATTTCGTTAAAATTATCCGTTTTCGTCCCTTTTTTCGGTAATTTCGTCATAAAATAAGGGAAAAAAACGAGAAAATTGAGGAAAAAAATAAAAATTTCGCTTAAATGATCCGTTTTCGTCCCTTTTTCCGGTAATTTCGTCATAAAATGAGGAAAAAAACGAGTAAATTGAGGAAAATAATAGAATTTTGGCTAAAATTATCCGTTTTCGTCCCTTTTTTTAGTAATTTCTTCATTATATGAAGAAAAAAAAGAGTAAATAGAGGGAAAAAATAGAAATTTTGCTAAAAATATCCGTTTTTCTCCCTTTTTTCGGTACTTTCGTTATAAAATGAGGAAAAAATCGAGTAAATAGAGGAAAAAAATAGAAATTTCGCTAAAATTATCCGTTTTCGTCCCTTTTTTCGGTAATTTCTTCCTAAAATGAGGGAAAAAAAAGAGTAAATAGAGGAAAAAAATAGAAATTTTGCTAAAATTATCCGTTTTCGTCCCTTTTTTCGGTAATTTCGTCATAAAATGAGGAAAAAAAAGGAGTAAATAGAAGAAAAAAATAGAAATTTTGCTAAAAAAATCTGTTTTCGTCCCTTTTTTCGGTAATTTCGTCATAAAATGAGGAAAAAATCGAGTAAATAGAGGAAAAAAATAGAAATTTCGCTAAAATTATCCATTTTCGTCCCTATTTTCGGTACTTTCGTCATAAAATGAGGAAAAAATCGAGTAAATAGAGGAAAAAAATTGAAATTTCGCTAAAATTATCCGTTTTCGTCCCTTTTTTCGTTAATTTCATCCTAAAATGAGGAAAAATAACGAGAAAAATTAAGGAAAAATATGAAAATTTCGCTAAAATTAGCCGTTTTTTACCCTTTTCTTGGAGATTTCGTCATAAAATGAGGAAAAAAAACGAGTAAATAGAGGAAAAAATAGAAATTTCGCTAAATTTATCCGTTTTCGTCGCTTTTTTCGGTAATTTCCTCAAAAAATGAGGAATAAAAACGAGTAAATAGAGGAAAAAATAGATATTTCGCTAAAATTATCCGTTTTTTACCATTTCTTGGAAATTTCGTCATAAAATGAGGAAAAAAAACGTGTATATAGAGGAAAAAATAGAAATTTCGCTAAAATTATCCATTTTCGTCGCTTTTTTCGGTAATTTCGTCATAAAATGAGGAAATAAAAGAGTAAACAGAGGAAAGAATCGATATTTCCCTAAAATTATCCGTTTTCGTCCATTTTTTCGGTAATTTCTCCATAAAATGAGGAAAAAAACGAGTAAATTGAGGAAAAAAAATAGAAATTTCGCAAAAATTATCCGTTTTCGTCCATTTTTTTGGTAATTTCGTCATAAAATGAGGAAAAAAAACGAGAAAATTGAGGAAAAAAACAAAAATTTCGCTAATATTATCCGTTTTCGTCCCTTTTTTCGGTAATTTCGTCTAAGAATGTGGAAAAAATCGAGTAAATTAAGGAAAAAAATAAAAATTTCGTTAAAATTATCCGTTTTCGTCCCTTTTTTCGGTAATTTCGTCATAAAATAAGGGAAAAAAAAGAGTAAATTGAGGAAAAAAAATAAAAATTTCGCTAAAATTATCCGTTTCTGTCCCTTTTTTCGGTAATTTCGTCATAAAATGAGGAAAAAAACGAGTAAATAGAGGAAGAAATAGAAATTTCGCTAAAATTATCCCTTTTCGTCCCTTTTTTCGGTAATTGCGTCATAAAATGAGGAAAAAAACGAGTAAAGTGAAAAAAAAAATAAAAATTTTCCTAAAATTATCCATTTTCGTCCCTTTTTTCGGTAATTTCGTCATAAAATAAGGAAAAAAACAAGTAAATTGAGGATAATAATATAATTTTCGCTAAAATTATCCGTTTTCGTCCCTTTTTTCGGTAATTTCGTCATAAAATGAGGAAAAAAAAAGGAGTAAATAGAAGAAAAAAATAGAAATTTTTCTAAAAAAATCTGTTTTCGTCCCTTTTTTCGGTAATTTCGTCATAAAATGAGGAAAAAATCGAGTAAGTAGAGGAAAAAAATAGAAATTTCGCTAAAATTATCCATTTTCGTCCATATTTTCGGTAATTTCGTCAAAAAATGAGGAAAAAAACGAGTAAATTGAGGAAAAAAATAAAATTTCGCTAAAATTATCCGTTCTCGTCCGTTTTTTTCGGTAATTTCGTCAAAAAATGAGGAAAAAAAAGTGTAAATTGAGGAAAAAATAAATATTTCACTAAAATTATCCGTTTTCGTCCCTTTTTTCGGTAATTTCGTCATAAAATTTGGAAAAAAACCAGTAAAAAGAGGAAAAAATAGATATATCGCTTAAATTTTCCGTTTTTTACCATTTTTTTTTTAATTTCGTCATAAAATGAGGAAAAAAAACGAGTAAATAGAGGAAAAAATAGAAATTTCACTAAAATTATCCCTTTTCGTCCCTTTTTTCGGTAATTGCGTCATAAAATGAGGAAAAAAAAACGAGAAAAGTGAGGAAAAAAATAAAAATTTTGCTAAAATTATCCATTTTCGTCCCTTTTTTCGGTAATTTCGTCATAAAATAAGGAAAAAAACAAGTAAATTGAGGAAAATAATACAATTTTCGCTAAAATTATTCGTTTTCGTCCCTTTTTTTGGTAATTTCGTCATAACATGAGGAAAAAAACGAGTAAATTGAGGAAAATAATAGAATTTTCGCTAAAATTATTCGTTATCGTCACTTTTTGCGGTAATTTCATCATAATATGAGGAAAAAAAGAGTAAATAGAGGGAAAAAATAGAAATTTTACTGAAAATATCCGTTTTCGTACCTTTTTTCGGTAATTTCGTCTTAAATTTGGAAACAAAGACGAGTAACTTGAGGAAAAAAATAAAAATTTCGCTAAAATTATCCGTTTTCGTCGCTTTTTTCGGTAATTTCGTCATAAAATGAGAAAAAAAAACGAGTAAATAGAGGAAAAAAATAGAAATTTCGCTAAAATTATCCGTTTTCGTCCCTTTTTACGGTAATTTCGTCTTAAAATGTGGAAAAAAACGAGTAAATTGAGGAAAAAAAATAAAAATTTCGTTAAAATTATCCGTTAACGTTGCTTTTTTCGGTAATTTTGTCATAAAATGAGGAAAAAAACGAGTAAATTGAGGAAAAAAATAAAATTTCGCTAAATTATCCGTTCTCGTCCCTTTTTTCGGTAATTACGTCAAAAAATGAGGAAAAAAAACGAGTAAATTGAGGGAAATATAAAAATTTCACTAAAATTATCCGTTTTCGTCCCTTTTTTCGGTAATTTCGTCATAAAATGAGGAAAAAAACGAGTATATAGAGGAAAAAATAGAAATTTCGCTAAAATTATCCGTTTTCGTCGCTTTTTTCGGTAATTTCGTCATAAAATGAGGAAATAAACGAGTAAACAGAGGAAAGAATCGATATTTCCCTACAATTATCCGTTTTCGTCCATTTGTTCGGTAATTTCGCCATAAAATGAGGAAAAAAAACGAGTAAATTGAGGAAAAAAATAGAAATTTCGCTAAAATTATCCGTTTTCGTCCCTTTTTTTGGTAATTTCGTCATAAAATGAGGAAAAAAAAACGAGAAAATTGAGGAAAAAAAACAAAAATTTCGCTAAAATTATGCGTTTTCGTCGCTTTTTTCGGTAATTTCGTCATAAAATGAGGAAATAAACGAGGTAAACAGAGGAAAGAATCTATATTTCCCTAAAATTATCCGTTTTCGTCCCTTTTTTCGGTATTTTCGTCATAAAATGAGGAAAAAAACGATTAAATTGAGGAAAATAATAGAATTTTCGCTAAAATTATTCGTTATCGTCCCTTTTTGCGGTAATTTCATCATAATATGAGGAAAAAAAAAAGAGTAAATAGAGGGAAAAAATAGAAATTTTGCTAAAAATATCCGTTTTCGTCCCTTTTTTCGGTAATTTCGTCTTAAAATTTGGAAAAAAAGACGAGTAACTTGAGGAAAAAAATAAAAATTTCGCTAAAATTATCCGTTTTCGTCGCTTTTTTCGGTAATATCGTCATGAAATGCGAAAAAAAACGAGCAAATTGAGGAAAAAAATAGAAATTTCGCTAAAATTATCGGATTTCGTCCCTTTTTACTGTAATTTCGTCTAAAATGTGGAAAAAAAACGAGTAAATTGAGGAAAAAAATAAAAATTTCGTTAAAATTATCCGTTTTCGTCCCTTTTTTCGGTAATTTCGTCATAAAATAAGGGAAAAAAACGAGAAAATTGAGGAAAAAAATAAAAATTTCGCTTAAATGATCCGTTTTCGTCCCTTTTTCCGGTAATTTCGTCATAAAATGAGGAAAAAAACGAGTAAATTGAGGAAAATAATAGAATTTTGGCTAAAATTATCCGTTTTCGTCCCTTTTTTTAGTAATTTCTTCATAATATGAAGAAAAAAAAGAGTAAATAGAGGGAAAAAATAGAAATTTTGCTAAAAATATCCGTTTTTCTCCCTTTTTTCGGTACTTTCGTTATAAAATGAGGAAAAAATCGAGTAAATAGAGGAAAAAAATAGAAATTTCGCTAAAATTATCCGTTTTCGTCCCTTTTTTCGGTAATTTCTTCCTAAAATGAGGGAAAAAAACGAGTAAATAGAGGAAAAAAATAGAAATTTTGCTAAAAATATCCGTTTTTCGTCCCTTTTTTGGGTAATTTCGTCATAAAATGAGGAAAAAAACGAGTAAATAGAGGAAAAAAATAGAAATTTCGCTAAAATTATCCGTTTTCGTCCCTTTTTTCGGTAATTACGTCAAAAAATGAGGAAATAAACGAGTAAATTGAGGAAAATATAAAAATTTCACTAAAATTATCCGTTTTCGTCCCTTTTTTCGGTAATTTCGTCATAAAATGAGGAAAAAAACGAGTAAAAAGAGGAAAACATAGATATTTCGCTGAAATTATCCGTTTTTTACCCTTTTTTTGGAAATTTCGTCATAAAATGAGGAAAAAAAAACGAGTATATAGAGGAAAAAATAGAATTTTCGCTAAAATTATCCGTTTTCGTCCCTTTTTTCGGTAATTTCGTCAAAAAATGAGGAAAAAAAACGAGTAAATTGAGGAAAAAAATAAAATTTCGCTAAAATTATCCGTTTTCGTCCCTTTTTTCGGTAATTTCGTCATAAAATGAGGGAAAAAAAAGGAGTAAATAGAAGAAAAAAATAGAAATTTTTCTAAAAAAATCTGTTTTCGTCCCTTTTTTCAGTAATTTCGTCATAAAATGAGGAAAAAATCGAGTAAATAGAGGAAAAAAATAGAAATTTCGCTAAAATTATCCATTTTCGTCCCTATTTTCGGTACTTTCGTCATAAAATGAGGAAAAAATCGAGTAAATAGAGGAAAAAAATTGAAATTTCGCTAAAATTATCCGTTTTCGTCCCTTTTTTCGTTAATTTCATCCTAAAATGAGGAAAAATAACGAGAAAAATTAAGGAAAAATATGAAAATTTCGCTAAAATTAGCCGTTTTTTACCCTTTTCTTGGAGATTTCGTCATAAAATGAGGAAAAAAAACGAGTAAATAGAGGAAAAAATAGAAATTTCGCTAAATTTATCCGTTTTCGTCGCTTTTTTCGGTAATTTCCTCAAAAAATGAGGAATAAAAACGAGTAAATAGAGGAAAAAATAGATATTTCGCTAAAATTATCCGTTTTTTACCATTTCTTGGAAATTTCGTCATAAAATGAGGAAAAAAAACGTGTATATAGAGGAAAAAATAGAAATTTCGCTAAAATTATCCATTTTCGTCGCTTTTTTCGGTAATTTCGTCATAAAATGAGGAAATAAAAGAGTAAACAGAGGAAAGAATCGATATTTCCCTAAAATTATCCGTTTTCGTCCATTTTTTCGGTAATTTCTCCATAAAATGAGGAAAAAAACGAGTAAATTGAGGAAAAAAAATAGAAATTTCGCAAAAATTATCCGTTTTCGTCCATTTTTTTGGTAATTTCGTCATAAAATGAGGAAAAAAAACGAGAAAATTGAGGAAAAAAACAAAAATTTCGCTAATATTATCCGTTTTCGTCCCTTTTTTCGGTAATTTCGTCTTAAAATGTGGAAAAAAACGAGTAAATTAAGGAAAAAAATAAAAATTTCGTTAAAATTATCCGTTTTCGTCCCTTTTTTCGGTAATTTCGTCATAAAATAAGGGAAAAAAAAGAGTAAATTGAGGAAAAAAAATAAAAATTTCGCTAAAATTATCCGTTTCTGTCCCTTTTTTCGGTAATTTCGTCATAAAATGAGGAAAAAAACGAGTAAATAGAGGAAGAAATAGAAATTTCGCTAAAATTATCCCTTTTCGTCCCTTTTTTCGGTAATTGCGTCATAAAATGAGGAAAAAAACGAGTAAAGTGAAAAAAAAAATAAAAATTTTCCTAAAATTATCCATTTTCGTCCCTTTTTTCGGTAATTTCGTCATAAAATAAGGAAAAAAAACAAGTAAATTGAGGATAATAATATAATTTTCGCTAAAATTATCCGTTTTCGTCCCTTTTTTCGGTAATTTCGTCATAAAATGAGGAAAAAAAAAGGAGTAAATAGAAGAAAAAAATAGAAATTTTTCTAAAAAAATCTGTTTTCGTCCCTTTTTTCGGTAATTTCGTCATAAAATGAGGAAAAAATCGAGTAAGTAGAGGAAAAAAATAGAAATTTCGCTAAAATTATCCATTTTCGTCCATATTTTCGGTAATTTCGTCAAAAAATGAGGAAAAAAACGAGTAAATTGAGGAAAAAAATAAAATTTCGCTAAAATTATCCGTTCTCGTCCGTTTTTTCGGTAATTTCGTCAAAAAATGAGGAAAAAAAAGTGTAAATTGAGGAAAAAATAAATATTTCACTAAAATTATCCGTTTTCGTCCCTTTTTTCGGTAATTTCGTCATAAAATTTGGAAAAAAACGAGTAAAAAGAGGAAAAAATAGATATATCGCTAAAATTTTCCGTTTTTTACCATTTTTTTTTTAATTTCGTCATAAAATGAGGAAAAAAAACGAGTAAATAGAGGAAAAAATAGAAATTTCACTAAAATTATCCCTTTTCGTCCCTTTTTTCGGTAATTGCGTCATAAAATGAGGAAAAAAAAACGAGAAAAGTGAGGAAAAAAATAAAAATTTTGCTAAAATTATCCATTTTCGTCCCTTTTTTCGGTAATTTCGTCATAAAATAAGGAAAAAAACAAGTAAATTGAGGAAAATAATACAATTTTCGCTAAAATTATCCGTTTTCGTCCCTTTTTTCGGTAATTTCGTCATAAAATGAGGGAAAAAAAAGGAGTAAATAGAAGAAAAAAATAGAAATTTTTCTAAAAAAATCTGTTTTCGTCCCTTTTTTCAGTAATTTCGTCATAAAATGAGGAAAAAATCGAGTAAATTGAGGAAAAAAATAGAAATATAGCTAAAATTATTCGTTTTCGTCCCTTTTTTTGGTAATTTCGTCATAACATGAGGAAAAAAACGAGTAAATTGAGGAAAATAATAGAATTTTCGCTAAAATTATTCGTTATCGTCACTTTTTGCGGTAATTTCATCATAATATGAGGAAAAAAAGAGTAAATAGAGGGAAAAAATAGAAATTTTACTGAAAATATCCGTTTTCGTACCTTTTTTCGGTAATTTCGTCTTAAATTTGGAAACAAAGACGAGTAACTTGAGGAAAAAAATAAAAATTTCGCTAAAATTATCCGTTTTCGTCGCTTTTTTCGGTAATTTCGTCATAAAATGAGGAAAAAAACGAGTAAATTGAGGAAAAAAATAAAATTTCGCTAAATTATCCGTTCTCGTCCCTTTTTTCGGTAATTACGTCAAAAAATGAGGAAAAAAAACGAGTAAATTGAGGGAAATATAAAAATTTCACTAAAATTATCCGTTTTCGTCCCTTTTTTCGGTAATTTCGTCATAAAATGAGGAAAAAAACGAGTATATAGAGGAAAAAATAGAAATTTCGCTAAAATTATCCGTTTTCGTCGCTTTTTTCGGTAATTTCGTCATAAAATGAGGAAATAAACGAGTAAACAGAGGAAAGAATCGATATTTCCCTACAATTATCCGTTTTCGTCCATTTGTTCGGTAATTTCGCCATAAAATGAGGAAAAAAACGAGTAAATAGAGGAAGAAATAGAAATTTCGCTAAAATTATCCCTTTTCGTCCCTTTTTTCGGTAATTGCGTCATAAAATGAGGAAAAAAACGAGTAAAGTGAAAAAAAAAATAAAAATTTTCCTAAAATTATCCATTTTCGTCCCTTTTTTCGGTAATTTCGTCATAAAATAAGGAAAAAAAACAAGTAAATTGAGGATAATAATATAATTTTCGCTAAAATTATCCGTTTTCGTCCCTTTTTTCGGTAATTTCGTCATAAAATGAGGAAAAAAAAAGGAGTAAATAGAAGAAAAAAATAGAAATTTTTCTAAAAAAATCTGTTTTCGTCCCTTTTTTCGGTAATTTCGTCATAAAATGAGGAAAAAATCGAGTAAGTAGAGGAAAAAAATAGAAATTTCGCTAAAATTATCCATTTTCGTCCATATTTTCGGTAATTTCGTCAAAAAATGAGGAAAAAAACGAGTAAATTGAGGAAAAAAATAAAATTTCGCTAAAATTATCCGTTCTCGTCCGTTTTTTCGGTAATTTCGTCAAAAAATGAGGAAAAAAAAGTGTAAATTGAGGAAAAAATAAATATTTCACTAAAATTATCCGTTTTCGTCCCTTTTTTCGGTAATTTCGTCATAAAATTTGGAAAAAAAACGAGTAAAAAGAGGAAAAAATAGATATATCGCTAAAATTTTCCGTTTTTTACCATTTTTTTTTTAATTTCGTCATAAAATGAGGAAAAAAAACGAGTAAATAGAGGAAAAAATAGAAATTTCACTAAAATTATCCCTTTTCGTCCCTTTTTTCGGTAATTGCGTCATAAAATGAGGAAAAAAAAACGAGAAAAGTGAGGAAAAAAATAAAAATTTTGCTAAAATTATCCATTTTCGTCCCTTTTTTCGGTAATTTCGTCATAAAATAAGGAAAAAAACAAGTAAATTGAGGAAAATAATACAATTTTCGCTAAAATTATCCGTTTTCGTCCCTTTTTTCGGTAATTTCGTCATAAAATGAGGGAAAAAAAAGGAGTAAATAGAAGAAAAAAATAGAAATTTTTCTAAAAAAATCTGTTTTCGTCCCTTTTTTCAGTAATTTCGTCATAAAATGAGGAAAAAATCGAGTAAATTGAGGAAAAAAATAGAAATATAGCTAAAATTATTCGTTTTCGTCCCTTTTTTTGGTAATTTCGTCATAACATGAGGAAAAAAACGAGTAAATTGAGGAAAATAATAGAATTTTCGCTAAAATTATTCGTTATCGTCACTTTTTGCGGTAATTTCATCATAATATGAGGAAAAAAAGAGTAAATAGAGGGAAAAAATAGAAATTTTACTGAAAATATCCGTTTTCGTACCTTTTTTCGGTAATTTCGTCTTAAATTTGGAAACAAAGACGAGTAACTTGAGGAAAAAAATAAAAATTTCGCTAAAATTATCCGTTTTCGTCGCTTTTTTCGGTAATTTCGTCATAAAATGAGAAAAAAAACGAGTAAATAGAGGAAAAAAATAGAAATTTCGCTAAAATTATCCGTTTTCGTCCCTTTTTACGGTAATTTCGTCTTAAAATGTGGAAAAAAACGAGTAAATTGAGGAAAAAAAATAAAAATTTCGTTAAAATTATCCGTTAACGTTGCTTTTTTCGGTAATTTTGTCATAAAATGAGGAAAAAAACGAGTAAATTGAGGAAAAAAATAAAATTTCGCTAAATTATCCGTTCTCGTCCCTTTTTTCGGTAATTACGTCAAAAAATGAGGAAAAAAACGAGTAAATTGAGGGAAATATAAAAATTTCACTAAAATTATCCGTTTTCGTCCCTTTTTTCGGTAATTTCGTCATAAAATGAGGAAAAAAACGAGTATATAGAGGAAAAAATAGAAATTTCGCTAAAATTATCCGTTTTCGTCGTTTTTTTCGGTAATTTCGTCATAAAATGAGGAAATAAACGAGTAAACAGAGGAAAGAATCGATATTTCCCTACAATTATCCGTTTTCGTCCATTTGTTCGGTAATTTCGCCATAAAATGAGGAAAAAAACGAGTAAATTGAGGAAAAAAATAGAAATTTCGCTAAAATTATCCGTTTTCGTCCTTTTTTTGGTAATTTCGTCATAAAATGAGGAAAAAAAACGAGAAAATTGAGGAAAAAAACAAAAATTTCGCTAAAATTATGCGTTTTCGTCGCTTTTTTCGGTAATTTCGTCATAAAATGAGGAAATAAACGAGTAAACAGAGGAAAGAATCTATATTTCCCTAAAATTATCCGTTTTCGTCCCTTTTTTCGGTATTTTCGTCATAAAATGAGGAAAAAAACGATTAAATTGAGGAAAATAATAGAATTTTCGCTAAAATTATTCGTTATCGTCCCTTTTTGCGGTAATTTCATCATTTTATGAGGAAAAAAAAAAGAGTAAATAGAGGGAAAAAATAGAAATTTTGCTAAAAATATCCGTTTTCGTCCCTTTTTTCGGTAATTTCGTCTTAAAATTTGGAAAAAAAGACGAGTAACTTGAGGAAAAAAATAAAAATTTCGCTAAAATTATCCGTTTTCGTCGCTTTTTTCGGTAATATCGTCATGAAATGCGAAAAAAAACGAGCAAATTGAGGAAAAAAATAGAAATTTCGCTAAAATTATCGGATTTCGTCCCTTTTTACTGTAATTTCGTCTAAAATGTGGAAAAAAACGAGTAAATTGAGGAAAAAAATAAAAATTTCGTTAAAATTATCCGTTTTCGTCCCTTTTTTCGGTAATTTCGTCATAAAATAAGGGAAAAAAACGAGAAAATTGAGGAAAAAAATAAAAATTTCGCTTAAATGATCCGTTTTCGTCCCTTTTTCCGGTAATTTCGTCATAAAATGAGGAAAAAAACGAGTAAATTGAGGAAAATAATAGAATTTTGGCTAAAATTATCCGTTTTCGTCCCTTTTTTTAGTAATTTCTTCATAATATGAAGAAAAAAAAGAGTAAATAGAGGGAAAAAATAGAAATTTTGCTAAAAATATCCGTTTTTCTCCCTTTTTTCGGTACTTTCGTTATAAAATGAGGAAAAAATCGAGTAAATAGAGGAAAAAAATAGAAATTTCGCTAAAATTATCCGTTTTCGTCCCTTTTTTCGGTAATTTCTTCCTAAAATGAGGGAAAAAAACGAGTAAATAGAGGAAAAAAATAGAAATTTTGCTAAAAATATCCGTTTTTCGTCCCTTTTTTGGGTAATTTCGTCATAAAATGAGAAAAAAAAACGAGTAAATAGAGGAAAAAAATAGAAATTTCGCTAAAATTATCCGTTTTCGTCCCTTTTTTCGGTAATTACGTCAAAAAATGAGGAAATAAACGAGTAAATTGAGGAAAATATAAAAATTTCACTAAAATTATCCGTTTTCGTCCCTTTTTTCGGTAATTTCGTCATAAAATGAGGAAAAAAACGAGTAAAAAGAGGAAAACATAGATATTTCGCTGAAATTATCCGTTTTTTACCCTTTTTTTGGAAATTTCGTCATAAAATGAGGAAAAAAAAACGAGTATATAGAGGAAAAAATAGAAATTTCGCTAAAATTATCCGTTTTCGTCGCTTTTTTCGGTAATTTCGTCATAAAATGAGGAAATAAACGAGTAAAGAGAGGAAAGAATCGATATTTCCCTAAAATTATCCGTTTTCGTCCATTTGTTCGGTAATTTCGCCATAAAATGAGGAAAAAAACGATTAAATTAAGGAAAATAATAGAATTTTCGCTAAAATTATCCGTTTTCGTCCCTTTTTTCGGTAATTTCGTCATAAAATGAGGAAAAAAAAAGGAGTAAATAGAAGAAAAAAATAGAAATTTTTCTAAAAAAATCTGTTTTCGTCCCTTTTTTCGGTAATTTCGTCATAAAATGAGGAAAAAATCGAGTAAATAGAGGAAAAAAATAGAAATTTCGCTAAAATTATCCATTTTCGTCCATTTTTTCGGTAATTTCGTCAAAAAATGAGGAAAAAAACGAGTAAATTGAGGAAAAAAATAAAATTTCGCTAAAATTATCCGTTTTCGTCCCTTTTTTCGGTAATTTCGTCATAAAATGAGGGAAAAAAAAGGAGTAAATAGAAGAAAAAAATAGAAATTTTTCTAAAAAAATCTGTTTTCGTCCCTTTTTTCAGTAATTTCGTCATAAAATGAGGAAAAAATCGAGTAAATTGAGGAAAAAAATAGAAATATAGCTAAAATTATTCGTTTTCGTCCCTTTTTTTGGTAATTTCGTCATAACATGAGGAAATAAACGAGTAAATTGAGGAAAATAATAGAATTTTCGCTAAAATTATTCGTTATCGTCACTTTTTGCAGTAATTTCATCATAATATGAGGAAAAAAAGAGTAAATAGAGGGAAAAAATAGAAATTTTACTGAAAATATCCGTTTTCGTACCTTTTTTCGGTAATTTCGTCTTAAATTTGGAAACAAAGACGAGTAACTTGAGGAAAAAAATAAAAATTTCGCTAAAATTATCCGTTTTCGTCGCTTTTTTCGGTAATTTCGTCATAAAATGAGAAAAAAAACGAGTAAATAGAGGAAAAAAATAGAAATTTCGCTAAAATTATCCGTTTTCGTCCCTTTTTACGGTAATTTCGTCTTAAAATGTGGAAAAAAACGAGTAAATTGAGGAAAAAAAATAAAAATTTCGTTAAAATTATCCGTTAACGTTGCTTTTTTCGGTAATTTTGTCATAAAATGAGGAAAAAAAAGAGTAAATTGAGGAAAAAAATAAAATTTCGCTAAATTATCCGTTCTCGTCCCTTTTTTCGGTAATTACGTCAAAAAATGAGGAAAAAAACGAGTAAATTGAGGGAAATATAAAAATTTCACTAAAATTATCCGTTTTCGTCCCTTTTTTCGGTAATTTCGTCATAAAATGAGGAAAAAAACGAGTATATAGAGGAAAAAATAGAAATTTCGCTAAAATTATCCGTTTTCGTCGCTTTTTTCGGTAATTTCGTCATAAAATGAGGAAATAAACGAGTAAACAGAGGAAAGAATCGATATTTCCCTACAATTATCCGTTTTCGTCCATTTGTTCGGTAATTTCGCCATAAAATGAGGAAAAAAACGAGTAAATTGAGGAAAAAAATAGAAATTTCGCTAAAATTATCCGTTTTCGTCCCTTTTTTTGGTAATTTCGTCATAAAATGAGGAAAAAAAACGAGAAAATTGAGGAAAAAAACAAAAATTTCGCTAAAATTATGCGTTTTCGTCGCTTTTTTCGGTAATTTCGTCATAAAATGAGGAAATAAACGAGTAAACAGAGGAAAGAATCTATATTTCCCTAAAATTATCCGTTTTCGTCCCTTTTTTCGGTATTTTCGTCATAAAATGAGGAAAAAAACGATTAAATTGAGGAAAATAATAGAATTTTCGCTAAAATTATTCGTTATCGTCCCTTTTTGCGGTAATTTCATCATTTTATGAGGAAAAAAAAAAGAGTAAATAGAGGGAAAAAATAGAAATTTTGCTAAAAATATCCGTTTTCGTCCCTTTTTTCGGTAATTTCGTCTTAAAATTTGGAAAAAAAGACGAGTAACTTGAGGAAAAAAATAAAAATTTCGCTAAAATTATCCGTTTTCGTCGCTTTTTTCGGTAATATCGTCATGAAATGCGAAAAAAAACGAGCAAATTGAGGAAAAAAATAGAAATTTCGCTAAAATTATCGGATTTCGTCCCTTTTTACTGTAATTTCGTCTAAAATGTGGAAAAAAACGAGTAAATTGAGGAAAAAAATAAAAATTTCGTTAAAATTATCCGTTTTCGTCCCTTTTTTCGGTAATTTCGTCATAAAATAAGGGAAAAAAACGAGAAAATTGAGGAAAAAAATAAAAATTTCGCTTAAATGATCCGTTTTCGTCCCTTTTTCCGGTAATTTCGTCATAAAATGAGGAAAAAAAACGAGTAAATTGAGGAAAATAATAGAATTTTGGCTAAAATTATCCGTTTTCGTCCCTTTTTTTAGTAATTTCTTCATTATATGAAGAAAAAAAAGAGTAAATAGAGGGAAAAAATAGAAATTTTGCTAAAAATATCCGTTTTTCTCCCTTTTTTCGGTACTTTCGTTATAAAATGAGGAAAAAATCGAGTAAATAGAGGAAAAAAATAGAAATTTCGCTAAAATTATCCGTTTTCGTCCCTTTTTTCGGTAATTTCTTCCTAAAATGAGGGAAAAAAACGAGTAAATAGAGGAAAAAAATAGAAATTTTGCTAAAATTATCCGTTTTCGTCCCTTTTTTCGGTAATTTCGTCATAAAATGAGGAAAAAAAAGGAGTAAATAGAAGAAAAAAATAGAAATTTTGCTAAAAAAATCTGTTTTCGTCCCTTTTTTCGGTAATTTCGTCATAAAATGAGGAAAAAATCGAGTAAATAGAGGAAAAAAATAGAAATTTCGCTAAAATTATCCATTTTCGTCCCTATTTTCGGTACTTTCGTCATAAAATGAGGAAAAAATCGAGTAAATAGAGGAAAAAAATTGAAATTTCGCTAAAATTATCCGTTTTCGTCCCTTTTTTCGTTAATTTCATCCTAAAATGAGGAAAAATAACGAGAAAAATTAAGGAAAAATATGAAAATTTCGCTAAAATTAGCCGTTTTTTACCCTTTTCTTGGAGATTTCGTCATAAAATGAGGAAAAAAAACGAGTAAATAGAGGAAAAAATAGAAATTTCGCTAAATTTATCCGTTTTCGTCGCTTTTTTCGGTAATTTCCTCAAAAAATGAGGAATAAAAACGAGTAAATAGAGGAAAAAATAGATATTTCGCTAAAATTATCCGTTTTTTACCATTTCTTGGAAATTTCGTCATAAAATGAGGAAAAAAAACGTGTATATAGAGGAAAAAATAGAAATTTCGCTAAAATTATCCATTTTCGTCGCTTTTTTCGGTAATTTCGTCATAAAATGAGGAAATAAAAGAGTAAACAGAGGAAAGAATCGATATTTCCCTAAAATTATCCGTTTTCGTCCATTTTTTCGGTAATTTCTCCATAAAATGAGGAAAAAAACGAGTAAATTGAGGAAAAAAAATAGAAATTTCGCAAAAATTATCCGTTTTCGTCCATTTTTTTGGTAATTTCGTCATAAAATGAGGAAAAAAAACGAGAAAATTGAGGAAAAAAACAAAAATTTCGCTAATATTATCCGTTTTCGTCCCTTTTTTCGGTAATTTCGTCTTAAAATGTGGAAAAAATCGAGTAAATTAAGGAAAAAAATAAAAATTTCGTTAAAATTATCCGTTTTCGTCCCTTTTTTCGGTCATTTCGTCATAAAATAAGGGAAAAAATCGAGTAAATTAAGGAAAAAAATAAAAATTTCGTTAAAATTATCCGTTTTCGTCCCTTTTTTCGGTAATTTCGTCATAAAATAAGGGAAAAAAAAGAGTAAATTGAGGAAAAAAAATAAAAATTTCGCTAAAATTATCCGTTTCTGTCCCTTTTTTCGGTAATTGCGTCATAAAATGAGGAAAAAAACGAGTAAAGTGAAAAAAAAAAATAAAAATTTTCCTAAAATTATCCATTTTCGTCCCTTTTTTCGGTAATTTCGTCATAAAATAAGGAAAAAAACAAGTAAATTGAGGATAATAATATAATTTTCGCTAAAATTATCCGTTTTCGTCCCTTTTTTCGATAATTTCGTCATAAAATGAGGAAAAAAAAAGGAGTAAATAGAAGAAAAAAATAGAAATTTTTCTAAAAAAATCTGTTTTCGTCCCTTTTTTCGGTAATTTCGTCATAAAATGAGGAAAAAATCGAGTAAGTAGAGGAAAAAAATAGAAATTTCGCTAAAATTATCCATTTTCGTCCATATTTTCGGTAATTTCGTCAAAAAATGAGGAAAAAAACGAGTAAATTGAGGAAAAAAATAAAATTTCGCTAAAATTATCCGTTCTCGTCCGTTTTTTCGGTAATTTCGTCAAAAAATGAGGAAAAATAAGTGTAAATTGAGGAAAAAATAAATATTTCACTAAAATTATCCGTTTTCGTCCCTTTTTTCGGTAATTTCGTCATAAAATTTGGAAAAAAACGAGTAAAAAGAGGAAAAAATAGATATATCGCTAAAATTTTCCGTTTTTTACCATTTTTTTTTTAATTTCGTCATAAAATGAGGAAAAAAAACGAGTAAATAGAGGAAAAAATAGAAATTTCACTAAAATTATCCCTTTTCGTCCCTTTTTTCGGTAATTGCGTCATAAAATGAGGAAAAAAAAACGAGAAAAGTGAGGAAAAAAATAAAAATTTTGCTAAAATTATCCATTTTCGTCCCTTTTTTCGGTAATTTCGTCATAAAATAAGGAAAAAAACAAGTAAATTGAGGAAAATAATACAATTTTCGCTAAAATTATCCGTTTTCGTCCCTTTTTTCGGTAATTTCGTCATAAAATGAGGGAAAAAAAAGGAGTAAATAGAAGAAAAAAATAGAAATTTTTCTAAAAAAATCTGTTTTCGTCCCTTTTTTCAGTAATTTCGTCATAAAATGAGGAAAAAATCGAGTAAATTGAGGAAAAAAATAGAAATATAGCTAAAATTATTCGTTTTCGTCCCTTTTTTTGGTAATTTCGTCATAACATGAGGAAAAAAACGAGTAAATTGAGGAAAATAATAGAATTTTCGCTAAAATTATTCGTTATCGTCACTTTTTGCGGTAATTTCATCATAATATGAGGAAAAAAAGAGTAAATAGAGGGAAAAAATAGAAATTTTACTGAAAATATCCGTTTTCGTACCTTTTTTCGGTAATTTCGTCTTAAATTTGGAAACAAAGACGAGTAACTTGAGGAAAAAAATAAAAATTTCGCTAAAATTATCCGTTTTCGTCGCTTTTTTCGGTAATTTCGTCATAAAATGAGAAAAAAAACGAGTAAATAGAGGAAAAAAATAGAAATTTCGCTAAAATTATCCGTTTTCGTCCCTTTTTACGGTAATTTCGTCTTAAAATGTGGAAAAAAACGAGTAAATTGAGGAAAAAATATAAAAATTTCGTTAAAATTATCCGTTAACGTTGCTTTTTTCGGTAATTTTGTCATAAAATGAGGAAAAAAACGAGTAAATTGAGGAAAAAAATAAAATTTCGCTAAATTATCCGTTCTCGTCCCTTTTTTCGGTAATTACGTCAAAAAATGAGGAAAAAAACGAGTAAATTGAGGGAAATATAAAAATTTCACTAAAATTATCCGTTTTCGTCCCTTTTTTCGGTAATTTCGTCATAAAATGAGGAAAAAAACGAGTATATAGAGGAAAAAATAGAAATTTCGCTAAAATTATCCGTTTTCGTCGCTTTTTTCGGTAATTTCGTCATAAAATGAGGAAATAAACGAGTAAACAGAGGAAAGAATCGATATTTCCCTACAATTATCCGTTTTCGTCCATTTGTTCAGTAATTTCGCCATAAAATGAGGAAAAAAACGAGTAAATTGAGGAAAAAAATAGAAATTTCGCTAAAATTATCCGTTTTCGTCCCTTTTTTTGGTAATTTCGTCATAAAATGAGGAAAAAAAACGAGAAAATTGAGGAAAAAAACAAAAATTTCGCTAAAATTATGCGTTTTCGTCGCTTTTTTCGGTAATTTCGTCATAAAATGAGGAAATAAACGAGTAAACAGAGGAAAGAATCTATATTTCCCTAAAATTATCCGTTTTCGTCCCTTTTTTCGGTATTTTCGTCATAAAATGAGGAAAAAAAACGATTAAATTGAGGAAAATAATAGAATTTTCGCTAAAATTATTCGTTATCGTCCCTTTTTGCGGTAATTTCATCATTTTATGAGGAAAAAAAAAAGAGTAAATAGAGGGAAAAAATAGAAATTTTGCTAAAAATATCCGTTTTCGTCCCTTTTTTCGGTAATTTCGTCTTAAAATTTGGAAAAAAAGACGAGTAACTTGAGGAAAAAAATAAAAATTTCGCTAAAATTATCCGTTTTCGTCGCTTTTTTCGGTAATATCGTCATGAAATGCGAAAAAAAACGAGCAAATTGAGGAAAAAAATAGAAATTTCGCTAAAATTATCGGATTTCGTCCCTTTTTACTGTAATTTCGTCTAAAATGTGGAAAAAAACGAGTAAATTGAGGAAAAAAATAAAAATTTCGTTAAAATTATCCGTTTTCGTCCCTTTTTTCGGTAATTTCGTCATAAAATAAGGGAAAAAAACGAGAAAATTGAGGAAAAAAATAAAAATTTCGCTTAAATGATCCGTTTTCGTCCCTTTTTCCGGTAATTTCGTCATAAAATGAGGAAAAAAACGAGTAAATTGAGGAAAATAATAGAATTTTGGCTAAAATTATCCGTTTTCGTCCCTTTTTTTAGTAATTTCTTCATAATATGAAGAAAAAAAAGAGTAAATAGAGGGAAAAAATAGAAATTTTGCTAAAAATATCCGTTTTTCTCCCTTTTTTCGGTACTTTCGTTATAAAATGAGGAAAAAATCGAGTAAATAGAGGAAAAAAATAGAAATTTCGCTAAAATTATCCGTTTTTGTCCCTTTTTTCGGTAATTTCTTCCTAAAATGAGGGAAAAAAACGAGTAAATAGAGGAAAAAAATAGAAATTTTGCTAAAAATATCCGTTTTTCGTCCCTTTTTTGGGTAATTTCGTCATAAAATGAGGAAAAAAACGAGTAAATAGAGGAAAAAAATAGAAATTTCGCTAAAATTATCCGTTTTCGTCCCTTTTTTCGGTAATTACGTCAAAAAATGAGGAAATAAACGAGTAAATTGAGGAAAATATAAAAATTTCACTAAAATTATCCGTTTTCGTCCCTTTTTTCGGTAATTTCGTCATAAAATGAGGAAAAAAACGAGTAAAAAGAGGAAAACATAGATATTTCGCTGAAATTATCCGTTTTTTACCCTTTTTTTGGAAATTTCGTCATAAAATGAGGAAAAAAAAAACGAGTATATAGAGGAAAAAATAGAAATTTCGCTAAAATTATCCGTTTTCGTCGCTTTTTTCGGTAATTTCGTCATAAAATGAGGAAATAAACGAGTAAAGAGAGGAAAGAATCGATATTTCCCTAAAATTATCCGTTTTCGTCCATTTGTTCGGTAATTTCGCCATAAAATGAGGAAAAAAAAGATTAAATTAAGGAAAATAATAGAATTTTCGCTAAAATTATCCGTTTTCGTCCCTTTTTTCGGTAATTTCGTCATAAAATGAGGAAAAAAAAAGGAGTAAATAGAAGAAAAAAATAGAAATTTTTCTAAAAAAATCTGTTTTCGTCCCTTTTTTCGGTAATTTCGTCATAAAATGAGGAAAAAATCGAGTAAATAGAGGAAAAAAATAGAAATTTCGCTAAAATTATCCATTTTCGTCCATTTTTTCGGTAATTTCGTCAAAAAATGAGGAAAAAAACGAGTAAATTGAGGAAAAAAATAAAATTTCGCTAAAATTATCCGTTTTCGTCCCTTTTTTCGGTAATTTCGTCATAAAATGAGGGAAAAAAAAGGAGTAAATAGAAGAAAAAAATAGAAATTTTTCTAAAAAAATCTGTTTTCGTCCCTTTTTTCAGTAATTTCGTCATAAAATGAGGAAAAAATCGAGTAAATTGAGGAAAAAAATAGAAATATAGCTAAAATTATTCGTTTTCGTCCCTTTTTTTGGTAATTTCGTCATAACATGAGGAAATAAACGAGTAAATTGAGGAAAATAATAGAATTTTCGCTAAAATTATTCGTTATCGTCACTTTTTGCAGTAATTTCATCATAATATGAGGAAAAAAAGAGTAAATAGAGGGAAAAAATAGAAATTTTACTGAAAATATCCGTTTTCGTACCTTTTTTCGGTAATTTCGTCTTAAATTTGGAAACAAAGACGAGTAACTTGAGTAAAAAAATAAAAATTTCGCTAAAATTATCCGTTTTCGTCGCTTTTTTTCGGTAATTTCGTCATAAAATGAGAAAAAAAAACGAGTAAATAGAGGAAAAAAATAGAAATTTCGCTAAAATTATCCGTTTTCGTCCCTTTTTACGGTAATTTCGTCTTAAAATGTGGAAAAAAACGAGTAAATTGAGGAAAAAAAATAAAAATTTCGTTAAAATTATCCGTTAACGTTGCTTTTTTCGGTAATTTTGTCATAAAATGAGGAAAAAAACGAGTAAATTGAGGAAAAAAATAAAATTTCGCTAAATTATCCGTTCTCGTCCCTTTTTTCGGTAATTACGTCAAAAAATGAGGAAAAAAACGAGTAAATTGAGGGAAATATAAAAATTTCACTAAAATTATCCGTTTTCGTCCCTTTTTTCGGTAATTTCGTCATAAAATGAGGAAAAAAACGAGTATATAGAGGAAAAAATAGAAATTTCGCTAAAATTATCCGTTTTCGTCGCTTTTTTCGGTAATTTCGTCATAAAATGAGGAAATAAACGAGTAAACAGAGGAAAGAATCGATATTTCCCTACAATTATCCGTTTTCGTCCATTTGTTCGGTAATTTCGCCATAAAATGAGGAAAAAAACGAGTAAATTGAGGAAAAAAATAGAAATTTCGCTAAAATTATCCGTTTTCGTCCCTTTTTTTGGTAATTTCGTCATAAAATGAGGAAAAAAAACGAGAAAATTGAGGAAAAAAACAAAAATTTCGCTAAAATTATGCGTTTTCGTCGCTTTTTTCGGTAATTTCGTCATAAAATGAGGAAATAAACGAGTAAACAGAGGAAAGAATCTATATTTCCCTAAAATTATCCGTTTTCGTCCCTTTTTTCGGTATTTTCGTCATAAAATGAGGAAAAAAACGATTAAATTGAGGAAAATAATAGAATTTTCGCTAAAATTATTCGTTATCGTCCCTTTTTGCGGTAATTTCATCATTTTATGAGGAAAAAAAAAAGAGTAAATAGAGGGAAAAAATAGAAATTTTGCTAAAAATATCCGTTTTCGTCCCTTTTTTCGGTAATTTCGTCTTAAAATTTGGAAAAAAAGACGAGTAACTTGAGGAAAAAAATAAAAATTTCGCTAAAATTATCCGTTTTCGTCGCTTTTTTCGGTAATATCGTCATGAAATGCGAAAAAAAACGAGCAAATTGAGGAAAAAAATAGAAATTTCGCTAAAATTATCGGATTTTGTCCCTTTTTACTGTAATTTCGTCTAAAATGTGGAAAAAAACGAGTAAATTGAGGAAAAAAATAAAAATTTCGTTAAAATTATCCGTTTTCGTCCCTTTTTTCGGTAATTTCGTCATAAAATAAGGGAAAAAAACGAGAAAATTGAGGAAAAAAATAAAAATTTCGCTTAAATGATCCGTTTTCGTCCCTTTTTCCGGTAATTTCGTCATAAAATGAGGAAAAAAACGAGTAAATTGAGGAAAATAATAGAATTTTGGCTAAAATTATCCGTTTTCGTCCCTTTTTTTAGTAATTTCTTCATTATATGAAGAAAAAAAAGAGTAAATAGAGGGAAAAAATAGAAATTTTGCTAAAAATATCCGTTTTTCTCCCTTTTTTCGGTACTTTCGTTATAAAATGAGGAAAAAATCGAGTAAATAGAGGAAAAAAATAGAAATTTCGCTAAAATTATCCGTTTTCGTCCCTTTTTTCGGTAATTTCTTCCTAAAATGAGGGAAAAAAACGAGTAAATAGAGGAAAAAAATAGAAATTTTGCTAAAATTATCCGTTTTCGTCCCTTTTTTCGGTAATTTCGTCATAAAATGAGGAAAAAAAAGGAGTAAATAGAAGAAAAAAATAGAAATTTTGCTAAAAAAATCTGTTTTCGTCCCTTTTTTCGGTAATTTCGTCATAAAATGAGGAAAAAATCGAGTAAATAGAGGAAAAAAATAGAAATTTCGCTAAAATTATCCATTTTCGTCCCTATTTTCGGTACTTTCGTCATAAAATGAGGAAAAAATCGAGTAAATAGAGGAAAAAAATTGAAATTTCGCTAAAATTATCCGTTTTCGTCCCTTTTTTCGTTAATTTCATCCTAAAATGAGGAAAAATAACGAGAAAAATTAAGGAAAAATATGAAAATTTCGCTAAAATTAGCCGTTTTTTACCCTTTTCTTGGAGATTTCGTCATAAAATGAGGAAAAAAAACGAGTAAATAGAGGAAAAAATAGAAATTTCGCTAAATTTATCCGTTTTCGTCGCTTTTTTCGGTAATTTCCTCAAAAAATGAGGAATAAAAACGAGTAAATAGAGGAAAAAATAGATATTTCGCTAAAATTATCCGTTTTTTACCATTTCTTGGAAATTTCGTCATAAAATGAGGAAAAAAAACGTGTATATAGAGGAAAAAATAGAAATTTCGCTAAAATTATCCATTTTCGTCGCTTTTTTCGGTAATTTCGTCATAAAATGAGGAAATAAAAGAGTAAACAGAGGAAAGAATCGATATTTCCCTAAAATTATCCGTTTTCGTCCATTTTTTCGGTAATTTCTCCATAAAATGAGGAAAAAAAACGAGTAAATTGAGGAAAAAAAATAGAAATTTCGCAAAAATTATCCGTTTTCGTCCATTTTTTTGGTAATTTCGTCATAAAATGAGGAAAAAAAACGAGAAAATTGAGGAAAAAAACAAAAATTTCGCTAATATTATCCGTTTTCGTCCCTTTTTTCGGTAATTTCGTCTTAAAATGTGGAAAAAATCGAGTAAATTAAGGAAAAAAATAAAAATTTCGTTAAAATTATCCGTTTTCGTCCCTTTTTTCGGTCATTTCGTCATAAAATAAGGGAAAAAATCGAGTAAATTAAGGAAAAAAATAAAAATTTCGTTAAAATTATCCGTTTTCGTCCCTTTTTTCGGTAATTTCGTCATAAAATAAGGGAAAAAAAAGAGTAAATTGAGGAAAAAAAATAAAAATTTCGCTAAAATTATCCGTTTCTGTCCCTTTTTTCGGTAATTGCGTCATAAAATGAGGAAAAAAACGAGTAAAGTGAAAAAAAAAATAAAAATTTTCCTAAAATTATCCATTTTCGTCCCTTTTTTCGGTAATTTCGTCATAAAATAAGGAAAAAAACAAGTAAATTGAGGATAATAATATAATTTTCGCTAAAATTATCCGTTTTCGTCCCTTTTTTCGGTAATTTCGTCATAAAATGAGGAAAAAAAAAGGAGTAAATAGAAGAAAAAAATAGAAATTTTTCTAAAAAAATCTGTTTTCGTCCCTTTTTTCGGTAATTTCGTCATAAAATGAGGAAAAAATCGAGTAAGTAGAGGAAAAAAATAGAAATTTCGCTAAAATTATCCATTTTCGTCCATATTTTCGGTAATTTCGTCAAAAAATGAGGAAAAAAACGAGTAAATTGAGGAAAAAAATAAAATTTCGCTAAAATTATCCGTTCTCGTCCGTTTTTTCGGTAATTTCGTCAAAAAATGAGGGAAAATAAGTGTAAATTGAGGGAAAAAATAAATATTTCACTAAAATTATCCGTTTTCGTCCCTTTTTTCGGTAATTTCGTCATAAAATTTGGAAAAAAACGAGTAAAAAGAGGAAAAAAATAGATATATCGCTAAAATTTTCCGTTTTTTACCATTTTTTTTTTAATTTCGTCATAAAATGAGGAAAAAAAAACGAGGTAAATAGAGGAAAAAATAGAAATTTCACTAAAATTATCCCTTTTCGTCCCTTTTTTTCGGTAATTGCGTCATAAAATGAGGAAAAAAAAACGAGAAAAGTGAGGAAAAAAAATAAAAATTTTGCTAAAATTATCCATTTTCGTCCCTTTTTTCGGTAATTTCGTCATAAAATAAGGAAAAAAACAAGTAAATTGAGGAAAATAATACAATTTTCGCTAAAATTATCCGTTTTCGTCCCTTTTTTCGGTAATTTCGTCATAAAATGAGGGAAAAAAAAGGAGTAAATAGAAGAAAAAAATAGAAATTTTTTCTAAAAAAAATCTGTTTTCGTCCCTTTTTTTCAGTAATTTCGTCATAAAATGAGGAAAAAATCGAGTAAATTGAGGAAAAAAATAGAAATATAGCTAAAATTATTCGTTTTCGTCCCTTTTTTTGGTAATTTCGTCATAACATGAGGAAAAAAAACGAGTAAATTGAGGAAAATAATAGAATTTTCGCTAAAATTATTCGTTATCGTCAGTAATTTCATCATAATATGAGGAAAAAAAGAGTAAATAGAGGGAAAAAATAGAAATTTTACTGAAAATATCCGTTTTCGTACCTTTTTTCGGTAATTTCGTCTTAAATTTGGAAACAAAGACGAGTAACTTGAGGAAAAAAATAAAAATTTCGCTAAAATTATCCGTTTTCGTCGCTTTTTTCGGTAATTTCGTCATAAAATGAGAAAAAAAACGAGTAAATAGAGGAAAAAAATAGAAATTTCGCTAAAATTATCCGTTTTCGTCCCTTTTTACGGTAATTTCGTCTTAAAATGTGGAAAAAAACGAGTAAATTGAGGAAAAAATATAAAAATTTCGTTAAAATTATCCGTTAACGTTGCTTTTTTCGGTAATTTTGTCATAAAATGAGGAAAAAAACGAGTAAATTGAGGAAAAAAATAAAATTTCGCTAAATTATCCGTTCTCGTCCCTTTTTTCGGTAATTACGTCAAAAAATGAGGAAAAAAACGAGTAAATTGAGGGAAATATAAAAATTTCACTAAAATTATCCGTTTTCGTCCCTTTTTTCGGTAATTTCGTCATAAAATGAGGAAAAAAACGAGTATATAGAGGAAAAAATAGAAATTTCGCTAAAATTATCCGTTTTCGTCGCTTTTTTCGGTAATTTCGTCATAAAATGAGGAAATAAACGAGTAAACAGAGGAAAGAATCGATATTTCCCTACAATTATCCGTTTTCGTCCATTTGTTCGGTAATTTCGCCATAAAATGAGGAAAAAAACGAGTAAATTGAGGAAAAAAATAGAAATTTCGCTAAAATTATCCGTTTTCGTCCCTTTTTTTGGTAATTTCGTCATAAAATGAGGAAAAAAAACGAGAAAATTGAGGAAAAAAACAAAAATTTCGCTAAAATTATGCGTTTTCGTCGCTTTTTTCGGTAATTTCGTCATAAAATGAGGAAATAAACGAGTAAACAGAGGAAAGAATCTATATTTCCCTAAAATTATCCGTTTTCGTCCCTTTTTTCGGTATTTTCGTCATAAAATGAGGAAAAAAACGATTAAATTGAGGAAAATAATAGAATTTTCGCTAAAATTATTCGTTATCGTCCCTTTTTGCGGTAATTTCATCATTTTATGAGGAAAAAAAAAAGAGTAAATAGAGGGAAAAAATAGAAATTTTGCTAAAAATATCCGTTTTCGTCCCTTTTTTCGGTAATTTCGTCTTAAAATTTGGAAAAAAAGACGAGTAACTTGAGGAAAAAAATAAAAATTTCGCTAAAATTATCCGTTTTCGTCGCTTTTTTCGGTAATATCGTCATGAAATGCGAAAAAAAACGAGCAAATTGAGGAAAAAAATAGAAATTTCGCTAAAATTATCGGATTTCGTCCCTTTTTACTGTAATTTCGTCTAAAATGTGGAAAAAAACGAGTAAATTGAGGAAAAAAATAAAAATTTCGTTAAAATTATCCGTTTTCGTCCCTTTTTTCGGTAATTTCGTCATAAAATAAGGGAAAAAAACGAGAAAATTGAGGAAAAAAATAAAAATTTCGCTTAAATGATCCGTTTTCGTCCCTTTTTCCGGTAATTTCGTCATAAAATGAGGAAAAAAACGAGTAAATTGAGGAAAATAATAGAATTTTGGCTAAAATTATCCGTTTTCGTCCCTTTTTTTAGTAATTTCTTCATTATATGAAGAAAAAAAAGAGTAAATAGAGGGAAAAAATAGAAATTTTGCTAAAAATATCCGTTTTTCTCCCTTTTTTCGGTACTTTCGTTATAAAATGAGGAAAAAATCGAGTAAATAGAGGAAAAAAATAGAAATTTCGCTAAAATTATCCGTTTTCGTCCCTTTTTTCGGTAATTTCTTCCTAAAATGAGGGAAAAAAACGAGTAAATAGAGGAAAAAAATAGAAATTTTGCTAAAATTATCCGTTTTCGTCCCTTTTTTCGGTAATTTCGTCATAAAATGAGGAAAAAAAAGGAGTAAATAGAAGAAAAAAATAGAAATTTTGCTAAAAAAATCTGTTTTCGTCCCTTTTTTCGGTAATTTCGTCATAAAATGAGGAAAAAATCGAGTAAATAGAGGAAAAAAATAGAAATTTCGCTAAAATTATCCATTTTCGTCCCTATTTTCGGTACTTTCGTCATAAAATGAGGAAAAAATCGAGTAAATAGAGGAAAAAAATTGAAATTTCGCTAAAATTATCCGTTTTCGTCCCTTTTTTCGTTAATTTCATCCTAAAATGAGGAAAAATAACGAGAAAAATTAAGGAAAAATATGAAAATTTCGCTAAAATTAGCCGTTTTTTACCCTTTTCTTGGAGATTTCGTCATAAAATGAGGAAAAAAAACGAGTAAATAGAGGAAAAAATAGAAATTTCGCTAAATTTATCCGTTTTCGTCGCTTTTTTCGGTAATTTCCTCAAAAAATGAGGAATAAAAACGAGTAAATAGAGGAAAAAATAGATATTTCGCTAAAATTATCCGTTTTTTACCATTTCTTGGAAATTTCGTCATAAAATGAGGAAAAAAAACGTGTATATAGAGGAAAAAATAGAAATTTCGCTAAAATTATCCATTTTCGTCGCTTTTTTCGGTAATTTCGTCATAAAATGAGGAAATAAAAGAGTAAACAGAGGAAAGAATCGATATTTCCCTAAAATTATCCGTTTTCGTCCATTTTTTCGGTAATTTCACCATAAAATGAGGAAAAAAACGAGTAAATTGAGGAAAAAAAATAGAAATTTCGCAAAAATTATCCGTTTTCGTCCATTTTTTTGGTAATTTCGTCATAAAATGAGGAAAAAAAACGAGAAAATTGAGGAAAAAAACAAAAATTTCGCTAATATTATCCGTTTTCGTCCCTTTTTTCGGTAATTTCGTCTTAAAATGTGGAAAAAATCGAGTAAATTAAGGAAAAAAATAAAAATTTCGTTAAAATTATCCGTTTTCGTCCCTTTTTTCGGTCATTTCGTCATAAAATAAGGGAAAAAATCGAGTAAATTAAGGAAAAAAATAAAAATTTCGTTAAAATTATCCGTTTTCGTCCCTTTTTTCGGTAATTTCGTCATAAAATAAGGGAAAAAAAAGAGTAAATTGAGGAAAAAAAATAAAAATTTCGCTAAAATTATCCGTTTCTGTCCCTTTTTTCGGTAATTGCGTCATAAAATGAGGAAAAAAACGAGTAAAGTGAAAAAAAAAATAAAAATTTTCCTAAAATTATCCATTTTCGTCCCTTTTTTCGGTAATTTCGTCATAAAATAAGGAAAAAAACAAGTAAATTGAGGATAATAATATAATTTTCGCTAAAATTATCCGTTTTCGTCCCTTTTTTCGGTAATTTCGTCATAAAATGAGGAAAAAATCGAGTAAGTAGAGGAAAAAAATAGAAATTTCGCTAAAATTATCCATTTTCGTCCATATTTTCGGTAATTTCGTCAAAAAATGAGGAAAAAAACGAGTAAATTGAGGAAAAAAATAAAATTTCGCTAAAATTATCCGTTCTCGTCCGTTTTTTCGGTAATTTCGTCAAAAAATGAGGAAAAATAAGTGTAAATTGAGGAAAAAATAAATATTTCACTAAAATTATCCGTTTTCGTCCCTTTTTTCGGTAATTTCGTCATAAAATTTGGAAAAAAAACGAGTAAAAAGAGGAAAAAATAGATATATCGCTAAAATTTTCCGTTTTTTACCATTTTTTTTTTAATTTCGTCATAAAATGAGGAAAAAAAACGAGTAAATAGAGGAAAAAATAGAAATTTCACTAAAATTATCCCTTTTCGTCCCTTTTTTCGGTAATTGCGTCATAAAATGAGGAAAAAAAAACGAGAAAAGTGAGGAAAAAAATAAAAATTTTGCTAAAATTATCCATTTTCGTCCCTTTTTTCGGTAATTTCGTCATAAAATAAGGAAAAAAACAAGTAAATTGAGGAAAATAATACAATTTTCGCTAAAATTATCCGTTTTCGTCCCTTTTTTCGGTAATTTCGTCATAAAATGAGGGAAAAAAAAGGAGTAAATAGAAGAAAAAAATAGAAATTTTTCTAAAAAAATCTGTTTTCGTCCCTTTTTTCAGTAATTTCGTCATAAAATGAGGAAAAAATCGAGTAAATTGAGGAAAAAAATAGAAATATAGCTAAAATTATTCGTTTTCGTCCCTTTTTTTGGTAATTTCGTCATAACATGAGGAAAAAAAACGAGTAAATTGAGGAAAATAATAGAATTTTCGCTAAAATTATTCGTTATCGTCACTTTTTGCGGTAATTTCATCATAATATGAGGAAAAAAAGAGTAAATAGAGGGAAAAAATAGAAATTTTACTGAAAATATCCGTTTTCGTACCTTTTTTCGGTAATTTCGTCTTAAATTTGGAAACAAAGACGAGTAACTTGAGGAAAAAAATAAAAATTTCGCTAAAATTATCCGTTTTCGTCGCTTTTTTCGGTAATTTCGTCATAAAATGAGAAAAAAAACGAGTAAATAGAGGAAAAAAATAGAAATTTCGCTAAAATTATCCGTTTTCGTCCCTTTTTACGGTAATTTCGTCTTAAAATGTGGAAAAAAACGAGTAAATTGAGGAAAAAATATAAAAATTTCGTTAAAATTATCCGTTAACGTTGCTTTTTTCGGTAATTTTGTCATAAAATGAGGAAAAAAACGAGTAAATTGAGGAAAAAAATAAAATTTCGCTAAATTATCCGTTCTCGTCCCTTTTTTCGGTAATTACGTCAAAAAATGAGGAAAAAAACGAGTAAATTGAGGGAAATATAAAAATTTCACTAAAATTATCCGTTTTCGTCCCTTTTTTCGGTAATTTCGTCATAAAATGAGGAAAAAAACGAGTATATAGAGGAAAAAATAGAAATTTCGCTAAAATTATCCGTTTTCGTCGCTTTTTTCGGTAATTTCGTCATAAAATGAGGAAATAAACGAGTAAACAGAGGAAAGAATCGATATTTCCCTACAATTATCCGTTTTCGTCCATTTGTTCGGTAATTTCGCCATAAAATGAGGAAAAAAACGAGTAAATTGAGGAAAAAAATAGAAATTTCGCTAAAATTATCCGTTTTCGTCCCTTTTTTTGGTAATTTCGTCATAAAATGAGGAAAAAAAACGAGAAAATTGAGGAAAAAAACAAAAATTTCGCTAAAATTATGCGTTTTCGTCGCTTTTTTCGGTAATTTCGTCATAAAATGAGGAAATAAACGAGTAAACAGAGGAAAGAATCTATATTTCCCTAAAATTATCCGTTTTCGTCCCTTTTTTCGGTATTTTCGTCATAAAATGAGGAAAAAAACGATTAAATTGAGGAAAATAATAGAATTTTCGCTAAAATTATTCGTTATCGTCCCTTTTTGCGGTAATTTCATCATTTTATGAGGAAAAAAAAAAGAGTAAATAGAGGGAAAAAATAGAAATTTTGCTAAAAATATCCGTTTTCGTCCCTTTTTTCGGTAATTTCGTCTTAAAATTTGGAAAAAAAGACGAGTAACTTGAGGAAAAAAATAAAAATTTCGCTAAAATTATCCGTTTTCGTCGCTTTTTTCGGTAATATCGTCATGAAATGCGAAAAAAAACGAGCAAATTGAGGAAAAAAATAGAAATTTCGCTAAAATTATCGGATTTCGTCCCTTTTTACTGTAATTTCGTCTAAAATGTGGAAAAAAACGAGTAAATTGAGGAAAAAAATAAAAATTTCGTTAAAATTATCCGTTTTCGTCCCTTTTTTCGGTAATTTCGTCATAAAATAAGGGAAAAAAACGAGAAAATTGAGGAAAAAAATAAAAATTTCGCTTAAATGATCCGTTTTCGTCCCTTTTTCCGGTAATTTCGTCATAAAATGAGGAAAAAAAACGAGTAAATTGAGGAAAATAATAGAATTTTGGCTAAAATTATCCGTTTTCGTCCCTTTTTTTAGTAATTTCTTCATAATATGAAGAAAAAAAAGAGTAAATAGAGGGAAAAAATAGAAATTTTGCTAAAAATATCCGTTTTTCTCCCTTTTTTCGGTACTTTCGTTATAAAATGAGGAAAAAATCGAGTAAATAGAGGAAAAAAATAGAAATTTCGCTAAAATTATCCGTTTTCGTCCCTTTTTTCGGTAATTTCTTCCTAAAATGAGGGAAAAAAACGAGTAAATAGAGGAAAAAAATAGAAATTTTGCTAAAAATATCCGTTTTTCGTCCCTTTTTTGGGTAATTTCGTCATAAAATGAGGAAAAAAACGAGTAAATAGAGGAAAAAAATAGAAATTTCGCTAAAATTATCCGTTTTCGTCCCTTTTTTCGGTAATTACGTCAAAAAATGAGGAAATAAACGAGTAAATTGAGGAAAATATAAAAATTTCACTAAAATTATCCGTTTTCGTCCCTTTTTTCGGTAATTTCGTCATAAAATGAGGAAAAAAACGAGTAAAAAGAGGAAAACATAGATATTTCGCTGAAATTATCCGTTTTTTACCCTTTTTTTGGAAATTTCGTCATAAAATGAGGAAAAAAAAAACGAGTATATAGAGGAAAAAATAGAAATTTCGCTAAAATTATCCGTTTTCGTCGCTTTTTTCGGTAATTTCGTCATAAAATGAGGAAATAAACGAGTAAAGAGAGGAAAGAATCGATATTTCCCTAAAATTATCCGTTTTCGTCCATTTGTTCGGTAATTTCGCCATAAAATGAGGAAAAAAAAGATTAAATTAAGGAAAATAATAGAATTTTCGCTAAAATTATCCGTTTTCGTCCCTTTTTTCGGTAATTTCGTCATAAAATGAGGAAAAAAAAGGAGTAAATAGAAGAAAAAAATAGAAATTTTTCTAAAAAAATCTGTTTTCGTCCCTTTTTTTCGGTAATTTCGTCATAAAATGAGGAAAAAATCGAGTAAATAGAGGAAAAAAATAGAAATTTCGCTAAAATTATCCATTTTCGTCCATTTTTTCGGTAATTTCGTCAAAAAATGAGGAAAAAAACGAGTAAATTGAGGAAAAAAATAAAATTTCGCTAAAATTATCCGTTTTCGTCCCTTTTTTCGGTAATTTCGTCATAAAATGAGGGAAAAAAAAGGAGTAAATAGAAGAAAAAAATAGAAATTTTGCTAAAAAAATCTGTTTTCGTCCCTTTTTTCGGTAATTTCGTCATAAAATGAGGAAAAAATCGAGTAAATAGAGGAAAAAAATAGAAATTTCGCTAAAATTATCCATTTTCGTCCCTATTTTCGGTACTTTCGTCATAAAATGAGGAAAAAATCGAGTAAATAGAGGAAAAAAATTGAAATTTCGCTAAAATTATCCGTTTTCGTCCCTTTTTTCGTTAATTTCATCCTAAAATGAGGAAAAATAACGAGAAAAATTAAGGAAAAATATGAAAATTTCGCTAAAATTAGCCGTTTTTTACCCTTTTCTTGGAGATTTCGTCATAAAATGAGGAAAAAAAACGAGTAAATAGAGGAAAAAATAGAAATTTCGCTAAATTTATCCGTTTTCGTCGCTTTTTTCGGTAATTTCCTCAAAAAATGAGGAATAAAAACGAGTAAATAGAGGAAAAAATAGATATTTCGCTAAAATTATCCGTTTTTTACCATTTCTTGGAAATTTCGTCATAAAATGAGGAAAAAAAACGTGTATATAGAGGAAAAAATAGAAATTTCGCTAAAATTATCCATTTTCGTCGCTTTTTTCGGTAATTTCGTCATAAAATGAGGAAATAAAAGAGTAAACAGAGGAAAGAATCGATATTTCCCTAAAATTATCCGTTTTCGTCCATTTTTTCGGTAATTTCTCCATAAAATGAGGAAAAAAACGAGTAAATTGAGGAAAAAAAATAGAAATTTCGCAAAAATTATCCGTTTTCGTCCATTTTTTTGGTAATTTCGTCATAAAATGAGGAAAAAAAACGAGAAAATTGAGGAAAAAAACAAAAATTTCGCTAATATTATCCGTTTTCGTCCCTTTTTTCGGTAATTTCGTCTTAAAATGTGGAAAAAAACGAGTAAATTAAGGAAAAAAATAAAAATTTCGTTAAAATTATCCGTTTTCGTCCCTTTTTTCGGTAATTTCGTCATAAAATAAGGGAAAAAAAAGAGTAAATTGAGGAAAAAAAATAAAAATTTCGCTAAAATTATCCGTTTCTGTCCCTTTTTTCGGTAATTTCGTCATAAAATGAGGAAAAAAAACGAGTAAATAGAGGAAGAAATAGAAATTTCGCTAAAATTATCCCTTTTCGTCCCTTTTTTCGGTAATTGCGTCATAAAATGAGGAAAAAAACGAGTAAAGTGAAAAAAAAAATAAAAATTTTCCTAAAATTATCCATTTTCGTCCCTTTTTTCGGTAATTTCGTCATAAAATAAGGAAAAAAACAAGTAAATTGAGGATAATAATATAATTTTCGCTAAAATTATCCGTTTTCGTCCCTTTTTTCGGTAATTTCGTCATAAAATGAGGAAAAAAAAAGGAGTAAATAGAAGAAAAAAATAGAAATTTTTCTAAAAAAATCTGTTTTCGTCCCTTTTTTCGGTAATTTCGTCATAAAATGAGGAAAAAATCGAGTAAGTAGAGGAAAAAAATAGAAATTTCGCTAAAATTATCCATTTTCGTCCATATTTTCGGTAATTTCGTCAAAAAATGAGGAAAAAAAACGAGTAAATTGAGGAAAAAAATAAAATTTCGCTAAAATTATCCGTTCTCGTCCGTTTTTTCGGTAATTTCGTCAAAAAATGAGGAAAAAAAAGTGTAAATTGAGGAAAAAATAAATATTTCACTAAAATTATCCGTTTTCGTCCCTTTTTTCGGTAATTTCGTCATAAAATTTGGAAAAAAACGAGTAAAAAGAGGAAAAAATAGATATATCGCTAAAATTTTCCGTTTTTTACCATTTTTTTTTTAATTTCGTCATAAAATGAGGAAAAAAAAACGAGTAAATAGAGGAAAAAATAGATTTTTCACTAAAATTATCCCTTTTCGTCCCTTTTTTCGGTAATTGCGTCATAAAATGAGGAAAAAAAAACGAGAAAAGTGAGGAAAAAAATAAAAATTTTGCTAAAATTATCCATTTTCGTCCCTTTTTTCGGTAATTTCGTCATAAAATAAGGAAAAAAACAAGTAAATTGAGGAAAATAATACAATTTTCGCTAAAATTATCCGTTTTCGTCCCTTTTTTCGGTAATTTCGTCATAAAATGAGGGAAAAAAAAGGAGTAAATAGAAGAAAAAAATAGAAATTTTTCTAAAAAAATCTGTTTTCGTCCCTTTTTTCAGTAATTTCGTCATAAAATGAGGAAAAAATCGAGTAAATTGAGGAAAAAAATAGAAATATAGCTAAAATTATTCGTTTTCGTCCCTTTTTTTGGTAATTTCGTCATAACATGAGGAAAAAAAACGAGTAAATTGAGGAAAATAATAGAATTTTCGCTAAAATTATTCGTTATCGTCACTTTTTGCGGTAATTTCATCATAATATGAGGAAAAAAAGAGTAAATAGAGGGAAAAAATAGAAATTTTACTGAAAATATCCGTTTTCGTACCTTTTTTCGGTAATTTCGTCTTAAATTTGGAAACAAAGACGAGTAACTTGAGGAAAAAAATAAAAATTTCGCTAAAATTATCCGTTTTCGTCGCTTTTTTCGGTAATTTCGTCATAAAATGAGAAAAAAAACGAGTAAATAGAGGAAAAAAATAGAAATTTCGCTAAAATTATCCGTTTTCGTCCCTTTTTACGGTAATTTCGTCTTAAAATGTGGAAAAAAACGAGTAAATTGAGGAAAAAAAATAAAAATTTCGTTAAAATTATCCGTTAACGTTGCTTTTTTCGGTAATTTTGTCATAAAATGAGGAAAAAAACGAGTAAATTGAGGAAAAAAATAAAATTTCGCTAAATTATCCGTTCTCGTCCCTTTTTTCGGTAATTTCGTCATAAAATGAGGAAAAAAACGAGTAAATAGAGGAAGAAATAGAAATTTCGCTAAAATTATCCCTTTTCGTCCCTTTTTTCGGTAATTGCGTCATAAAATGAGGAAAAAAACGAGTAAAGTGAAAAAAAAAATAAAAATTTTCCTAAAATTATCCATTTTCGTCCCTTTTTTCGGTAATTTCGTCATAAAATAAGGAAAAAAACAAGTAAATTGAGGATAATAATATAATTTTCGCTAAAATTATCCGTTTTCGTCCCTTTTTTCGGTAATTTCGTCATAAAATGAGGAAAAAAAAAGGAGTAAATAGAAGAAAAAAATAGAAATTTTTCTAAAAAAATCTGTTTTCGTCCCTTTTTTCGGTAATTTCGTCATAAAATGAGGAAAAAATCGAGTAAGTAGAGGAAAAAAATAGAAATTTCGCTAAAATTATCCATTTTCGTCCATATTTTCGGTAATTTCGTCAAAAAATGAGGAAAAAAAACGAGTAAATTGAGGAAAAAAATAAAATTTCGCTAAAATTATCCGTTCTCGTCCGTTTTTTCGGTAATTTCGTCAAAAAATGAGGAAAAAAAGTGTAAATTGAGGAAAAAATAAATATTTCACTAAAATTATCCGTTTTCGTCCCTTTTTTCGGTAATTTCGTCATAAAATTTGGAAAAAAACGAGTAAAAAGAGGAAAAAATAGATATATCGCTAAAATTTTCCGTTTTTTACCATTTTTTTTTTAATTTCGTCATAAAATGAGGAAAAAAAACGAGTAAATAGAGGAAAAAATAGAAATTTCACTAAAATTATCCCTTTTCGTCCCTTTTTTCGGTAATTGCGTCATAAAATGAGGAAAAAAAAACGAGAAAAGTGAGGAAAAAAATAAAAATTTTGCTAAAATTATCCATTTTCGTCCCTTTTTTCGGTAATTTCGTCATAAAATAAGGAAAAAAAACAAGTAAATTGAGGAAAATAATACAATTTTCGCTAAAATTATCCGTTTTCGTCCCTTTTTTCGGTAATTTCGTCATAAAATGAGGGAAAAAAAAGGAGTAAATAGAAGAAAAAAATAGAAATTTTTCTAAAAAAATCTGTTTTCGTCCCTTTTTTCAGTAATTTCGTCATAAAATGAGGAAAAAATCGAGTAAATTGAGGAAAAAAATAGAAATATAGCTAAAATTATTCGTTTTCGTCCCTTTTTTTGGTAATTTCGTCATAACATGAGGAAAAAAACGAGTAAATTGAGGAAAATAATAGAATTTTCGCTAAAATTATTCGTTATCGTCACTTTTTGCGGTAATTTCATCATAATATGAGGAAAAAAAGAGTAAATAGAGGGAAAAAATAGAAATTTTACTGAAAATATCCGTTTTCGTACCTTTTTTCGGTAATTTCGTCTTAAATTTGGAAACAAAGACGAGTAACTTGAGGAAAAAAATAAAAATTTCGCTAAAATTATCCGTTTTCGTCGCTTTTTTCGGTAATTTCGTCATAAAATGAGAAAAAAAACGAGTAAATAGAGGAAAAAAATAGAAATTTCGCTAAAATTATCCGTTTTCGTCCCTTTTTACGGTAATTTCGTCTTAAAATGTGGAAAAAAACGAGTAAATTGAGGAAAAAATATAAAAATTTCGTTAAAATTATCCGTTAACGTTGCTTTTTTCGGTAATTTTGTCATAAAATGAGGAAAAAAACGAGTAAATTGAGGAAAAAAATAAAATTTCGCTAAATTATCCGTTCTCGTCCCTTTTTTCGGTAATTACGTCAAAAAATGAGGAAAAAAACGAGTAAATTGAGGGAAATATAAAAATTTCACTAAAATTATCCGTTTTCGTCCCTTTTTTCGGTAATTTCGTCATAAAATGAGGAAAAAAACGAGTATATAGAGGAAAAAATAGAAATTTCGCTAAAATTATCCGTTTTCGTCGCTTTTTTCGGTAATTTCGTCATAAAATGAGGAAATAAACGAGTAAACAGAGGAAAGAATCGATATTTCCCTACAATTATCCGTTTTCGTCCATTTGTTCGGTAATTTCGCCATAAAATGAGGAAAAAAACGAGTAAATTGAGGAAAAAAATAGAAATTTCGCTAAAATTATCCGTTTTCGTCCCTTTTTTTGGTAATTTCGTCATAAAATGAGGAAAAAAAACGAGAAAATTGAGGAAAAAAAACAAAAATTTCGCTAAAATTATGCGTTTTCGTCGCTTTTTTCGGTAATTTCGTCATAAAATGAGGAAATAAACGAGTAAACAGAGGAAAGAATCTATATTTCCCTAAAATTATCCGTTTTCGTCCCTTTTTTCGGTATTTTCGTCATAAAATGAGGAAAAAAACGATTAAATTGAGGAAAATAATAGAATTTTCGCTAAAATTATTCGTTATCGTCCCTTTTTGCGGTAATTTCATCATTTTATGAGGAAAAAAAAAAGAGTAAATAGAGGGAAAAAATAGAAATTTTGCTAAAAATATCCGTTTTCGTCCCTTTTTTCGGTAATTTCGTCTTAAAATTTGGAAAAAAAGACGAGTAACTTGAGGAAAAAAATAAAAATTTCGCTAAAATTATCCGTTTTCGTCGCTTTTTTCGGTAATATCGTCATGAAATGCGAAAAAAAACGAGCAAATTGAGGAAAAAAATAGAAATTTCGCTAAAATTATCGGATTTCGTCCCTTTTTACTGTAATTTCGTCTAAAATGTGGAAAAAAACGAGTAAATTGAGGAAAAAAATAAAAATTTCGTTAAAATTATCCGTTTTCGTCCCTTTTTTCGGTAATTTCGTCATAAAATAAGGGAAAAAAACGAGAAAATTGAGGAAAAAAATAAAAATTTCGCTTAAATGATCCGTTTTCGTCCCTTTTTCCGGTAATTTCGTCATAAAATGAGGAAAAAAACGAGTAAATTGAGGAAAATAATAGAATTTTGGCTAAAATTATCCGTTTTCGTCCCTTTTTTTAGTAATTTCTTCATAATATGAAGAAAAAAAAGAGTAAATAGAGGGAAAAAATAGAAATTTTGCTAAAAATATCCGTTTTTCTCCCTTTTTTCGGTACTTTCGTTATAAAATGAGGAAAAAATCGAGTAAATAGAGGAAAAAAATAGAAATTTCGCTAAAATTATCCGTTTTCGTCCCTTTTTTCGGTAATTTCTTCCTAAAATGAGGGAAAAAAACGAGTAAATAGAGGAAAAAAATAGAAATTTTGCTAAAAATATCCGTTTTTCGTCCCTTTTTTGGGTAATTTCGTCATAAAATGAGGAAAAAAACGAGTAAATAGAGGAAAAAAATAGAAATTTCGCTAAAATTATCCGTTTTCGTCCCTTTTTTCGGTAATTACGTCAAAAAATGAGGAAATAAACGAGTAAATTGAGGAAAATATAAAAATTTCACTAAAATTATCCGTTTTCGTCCCTTTTTTCGGTAATTTCGTCATAAAATGAGGAAAAAAACGAGTAAAAAGAGGAAAACATAGATATTTCGCTGAAATTATCCGTTTTTTACCCTTTTTTTGGAAATTTCGTCATAAAATGAGGAAAAAAAAACGAGTATATAGAGGAAAAAATAGAAATTTCGCTAAAATTATCCGTTTTCGTCGCTTTTTTCGGTAATTTCGTCATAAAATGAGGAAATAAACGAGTAAAGAGAGGAAAGAATCGATATTTCCCTAAAATTATCCGTTTTCGTCCATTTGTTCGGTAATTTCGCCATAAAATGAGGAAAAAAAAGATTAAATTAAGGAAAATAATAGAATTTTCGCTAAAATTATCCGTTTTCGTCCCTTTTTTCGGTAATTTCGTCATAAAATGAGGAAAAAAAAGGAGTAAATAGAAGAAAAAAATAGAAATTTTTCTAAAAAAATCTGTTTTCGTCCCTTTTTTCGGTAATTTCGTCATAAAATGAGGAAAAAATCGAGTAAATAGAGGAAAAAAATAGAAATTTCGCTAAAATTATCCATTTTCGTCCATTTTTTCGGTAATTTCGTCAAAAAATGAGGAAAAAAACGAGTAAATTGAGGAAAAAAATAAAATTTCGCTAAAATTATCCGTTTTCGTCCCTTTTTTCGGTAATTTCGTCATAAAATGAGGGAAAAAAAAGGAGTAAATAGAAGAAAAAAATAGAAATTTTTCTAAAAAAATCTGTTTTCGTCCCTTTTTTCAGTAATTTCGTCATAAAATGAGGAAAAAATCGAGTAAATAGAGGAAAAAAATAGAAATTTCGCTAAAATTATCCATTTTC
Organism: Sympetrum striolatum; assembly: GCA_947579665.1. Classification (NCBI taxonomy): domain Eukaryota; kingdom Metazoa; phylum Arthropoda; class Insecta; order Odonata; family Libellulidae; genus Sympetrum; species Sympetrum striolatum. Next base: position 117,180,002 of record OX388341.1, read on the forward strand.
GTCCCTATTTTCGGTACTTTCGTCATAAAATGAGGAAAAAATCGAGTAAATAGAGGAAAAAAATTGAAATTTCGCTAAAATTATCCGTTTTCGTCCCTTTTTTCGTTAATTTCATCCTAAAATGAGGAAAAATAACGAGAAAAATTAAGGAAAAATATGAAAATTTCGCTAAAATTAGCCGTTTTTTACCCTTTTCTTGGAGATTTCGTCATAAAATGAGGAAAAAAAACGAGTAAATAGAGGAAAAAATAGAAATTTCGCTAAATTTATCCGTTTTCGTCGCTTTTTTCGGTAATTTCCTCAAAAAATGAGGAATAAAAACGAGTAAATAGAGGAAAAAATAGATATTTCGCTAAAATTATCCGTTTTTTACCATTTCTTGGAAATTTCGTCATAAAATGAGGAAAAAAAACGTGTATATAGAGGAAAAAATAGAAATTTCGCTAAAATTATCCATTTTCGTCGCTTTTTTCGGTAATTTCGTCATAAAATGAGGAAATAAAAGAGTAAACAGAGGAAAGAATCGATATTTCCCTAAAATTATCCGTTTTCGTCCATTTTTTCGGTAATTTCTCCATAAAATGAGGAAAAAAACGAGTAAATTGAGGAAAAAAAATAGAAATTTCGCAAAAATTATCCGTTTTCGTCCATTTTTTTGGTAATTTCGTCATAAAATGAGGAAAAAAAACGAGAAAATTGAGGAAAAAAACAAAAATTTCGCTAATATTATCCGTTTTCGTCCCTTTTTTCGGTAATTTCGTCTTAAAATGTGGAAAAAAACGAGTAAATTAAGGAAAAAAATAAAAATTTCGTTAAAATTATCCGTTTTCGTCCCTTTTTTCGGTAATTTCGTCATAAAATAAGGGAAAAAAAAGAGTAAATTGAGGAAAAAAAATAAAAATTTCGCTAAAATTATCCGTTTCTGTCCCTTTTTTCGGTAATTTCGTCATAAAATGAGGAAAAAAACGAGTAAATAGAGGAAGAAATAGAAATTTCGCTAAAATTATCCCTTTTCGTCCCTTTTTTCGGTAATTGCGTCATAAAATGAGGAAAAAAACGAGTAAAGTGAAAAAAAAAATAAAAATTTTCCTAAAATTATCCATTTTCGTCCCTTTTTTCGGTAATTTCGTCATAAAATAAGGAAAAAAAACAAGTAAATTGAGGATAATAATATAATTTTCGCTAAAATTATCCGTTTTCGTCCCTTTTTTCGGTAATTTCGTCATAAAATGAGGAAAAAAAAAGGAGTAAATAGAAGAAAAAAATAGAAATTTTTCTAAAAAAATCTGTTTTCGTCCCTTTTTTCGGTAATTTCGTCATAAAATGAGGAAAAAATCGAGTAAGTAGAGGAAAAAAATAGAAATTTCGCTAAAATTATCCATTTTCGTCCATATTTTCGGTAATTTCGTCAAAAAATGAGGAAAAAAACGAGTAAATTGAGGAAAAAAATAAAATTTCGCTAAAATTATCCGTTCTCGTCCGTTTTTTCGGTAATTTCGTCAAAAAATGAGGAAAAAAAAGTGTAAATTGAGGAAAAAATAAATATTTCACTAAAATTATCCGTTTTCGTCCCTTTTTTCGGTAATTTCGTCATAAAATTTGGAAAAAAACGAGTAAAAAGAGGAAAAAATAGATATATCGCTAAAATTTTCCGTTTTTTACCATTTTTTTTTTAATTTCGTCATAAAATGAGGAAAAAAAACGAGTAAATAGAGGAAAAAATAGATTTTTCACTAAAATTATCCCTTTTCGTCCCTTTTTTCGGTAATTGCGTCATAAAATGAGGAAAAAAAAACGAGAAAAGTGAGGAAAAAAATAAAAATTTTGCTAAAATTATCCATTTTCGTCCCTTTTTTCGGTAATTTCGTCATAAAATAAGGAAAAAAACAAGTAAATTGAGGAAAATAATACAATTTTCGCTAAAATTATCCGTTTTCGTCCCTTTTTTCGGTAATTTCGTCATAAAATGAGGGAAAAAAAAGGAGTAAATAGAAGAAAAAAATAGAAATTTTTCTAAAAAAATCTGTTTTCGTCCCTTTTTTCAGTAATTTCGTCATAAAATGAGGAAAAAATCGAGTAAATTGAGGAAAAAAATAGAAATATAGCTAAAATTATTCGTTTTCGTCCCTTTTTTTGGTAATTTCGTCATAACATGAGGAAAAAAACGAGTAAATTGAGGAAAATAATAGAATTTTCGCTAAAATTATTCGTTATCGTCACTTTTTGCGGTAATTTCATCATAATATGAGGAAAAAAAGAGTAAATAGAGGGAAAAAATAGAAATTTTACTGAAAATATCCGTTTTCGTACCTTTTTTCGGTAATTTCGTCTTAAATTTGGAAACAAAGACGAGTAACTTGAGGAAAAAAATAAAAATTTCGCTAAAATTATCCGTTTTCGTCGCTTTTTTCGGTAATTTCGTCATAAAATGAGAAAAAAAACGAGTAAATAGAGGAAAAAAATAGAAATTTCGCTAAAATTATCCGTTTTCGTCCCTTTTTACGGTAATTTCGTCTTAAAATGTGGAAAAAAACGAGTAAATTGAGGAAAAAAAATAAAAATTTCGTTAAAATTATCCGTTAACGTTGCTTTTTTCGGTAATTTTGTCATAAAATGAGGAAAAAAACGAGTAAATTGAGGAAAAAAATAAAATTTCGCTAAATTATCCGTTCTCGTCCCTTTTTTCGGTAATTACGTCAAAAAATGAGGAAAAAAACGAGTAAATTGAGGGAAATATAAAAATTTCACTAAAATTATCCGTTTTCGTCCCTTTTTTCGGTAATTTCGTCATAAAATGAGGAAAAAAACGAGTATATATAGGAAAAAATAGAAATTTCGCTAAAATTATCCGTTTTCGTCGCTTTTTTCGGTAATTTCGTCATAAAATGAGGAAATAAACGAGTAAACAGAGGAAAGAATCGATATTTCCCTACAATTATCCGTTTTCGTCCATTTGTTCGGTAATTTCGCCATAAAATGAGGAAAAAAACGAGTAAATTGAGGAAAAAAATAGAAATTTCGCTAAAATTATCCGTTTTCGTCCCTTTTTTTGGTAATTTCGTCATAAAATGAGGAAAAAAAACGAGAAAATTGAGGAAAAAAACAAAAATTTCGCTAAAATTATGCGTTTTCGTCGCTTTTTTCGGTAATTTCGTCATAAAATGAGGAAATAAACGAGTAAACAGAGGAAAGAATCTATATTTCCCTAAAATTATCCGTTTTCGTCCCTTTTTTCGGTATTTTCGTCATAAAATGAGGAAAAAAAACGATTAAATTGAGGAAAATAATAGAATTTTCGCTAAAATTATTCGTTATCGTCCCTTTTTGCGGTAATTTCATCATTTTATGAGGAAAAAAAAAAGAGTAAATAGAGGGAAAAAATAGAAATTTTGCTAAAAATATCCGTTTTCGTCCCTTTTTTCGGTAATTTCGTCTTAAAATTTGGAAAAAAAGACGAGTAACTTGAGGAAAAAAATAAAAATTTCGCTAAAATTATCCGTTTTCGTCGCTTTTTTCGGTAATATCGTCATGAAATGCGAAAAAAAACGAGCAAATTGAGGAAAAAAATAGAAATTTCGCTAAAATTATCGGATTTCGTCCCTTTTTACTGTAATTTCGTCTAAAATGTGGAAAAAAAACGAGTAAATTGAGGAAAAAAATAAAAATTTCGTTAAAATTATCCGTTTTCGTCCCTTTTTTCGGTAATTTCGTCATAAAATAAGGGAAAAAAAACGAGAAAATTGAGGAAAAAAATAAAAATTTCGCTTAAATGATCCGTTTTCGTCCCTTTTTCCGGTAATTTCGTCATAAAATGAGGAAAAAAACGAGTAAATTGAGGAAAATAATAGAATTTTGGCTAAAATTATCCGTTTTCGTCCCTTTTTTTAGTAATTTCTTCATAATATGAAGAAAAAAAAGAGTAAATAGAGGGAAAAAAATAGAAATTTTACTGAAAATATCCGTTTTCGTACCTTTTTTCGGTAATTTCGTCTTAAATTTGGAAACAAAGACGAGTAACTTGAGGAAAAAAATAAAAATTTCGCTAAAATTATCCGTTTTCGTCGCTTTTTTCGGTAATTTCGTCATAAAATGAGAAAAAAAACGAGTAAATAGAGGAAAAAAATAGAAATTTCGCTAAAATTATCCGTTTTCGTCCCTTTTTACGGTAATTTCGTCTTAAAATGTGGAAAAAAAACGAGTAAATTGAGGAAAAAAATAGAAATTTCGCTAAAATTATCCGTTTTCGTCCCTTTTTTTGCTAATTTCGTCATAAAATGAGGAAAAAAAACGAGAAAATTGAGGAAAAAAACAAAAATTTCGCTAAAATTATGCGTTTTCGTCGCTTTTTTCGGTAATTTCGTCATAAAATGAGGAAATAAACGAGTAAACAGAGGAAAGAATCTATATTTCCCTAAAATTATCCGTTTTCGTCCCTTTTTTCGGTATTTTCGTCATAAAATGAGGAAAAAAACGATTAAATTGAGGAAAATAATAGAATTTTCGCTAAAATTATTCGTTATCGTCCCTTTTTGCGGTAATTTCATCATTTTATGAGGAAAAAAAAAAGAGTAAATAGAGGGAAAAAATAGAAATTTTGCTAAAAATATCCGTTTTCGTCCCTTTTTTCGGTAATTTCGTCTTAAAATTTGGAAAAAAAGACGAGTAACTTGAGGAAAAAAATAAAAATTTCGCTAAAATTATCCGTTTTCGTCGCTTTTTTCGGTAATATCGTCATGAAATGCGAAAAAAAAACGAGCAAATTGAGGAAAAAAATAGAAATTTCGCTAAAATTATCGGATTTCGTCCCTTTTTACTGTAATTTCGTCTAAAATGTGGAAAAAAACGAGTAAATTGAGGAAAAAAATAAAAATTTCGTTAAAATTATCCGTTTTCGTCCCTTTTTTCGGTAATTTCGTCATAAAATAAGGGAAAAAAACGAGAAAATTGAGGAAAAAAATAAAAATTTCGCTTAAATGATCCGTTTTCGTCCCTTTTTCCGGTAATTTCGTCATAAAATGAGGAAAAAAACGAGTAAATTGAGGAAAATAATAGAATTTTGGCTAAAATTATCCGTTTTCGTCCCTTTTTACTTTCTCCATATACGAAGTATAGAGAAAGTATTGTTTTCATGAAAAAATTCGACTTCGAGATTTCAACGGAAATACACGTTTTGGGGTCCCTAGAACACGTTTTGACCATTTTCTGAATGATGTCTGTGTGTATGTGTGTGTGTGTGTGTGTGTGTGTGTGTGTGAGTGTGTGTGTGTGTGTGTGTGTGAGTGTGTGTGTGTGTATGTGTGTGTGTGATAATGGGCGTTCTAACTCGAAAACTAAAAGTCCTATCAATACCAAACTTCAAATATAGTACTGTTGTGTGTGCTGTCAGAGTTGATTAGTTTTTGGAGTAAATCCGTTAACCGGAAGTTGAGCTTTATTCATTAAAGCTCATTTCCGGTTTTCAAAATATCTCCATAAATATGATATATACGTCTATTGTATTACTTATAAAAGTTTTAGATAGTATAATTTACTATAACTTTTGTATTTAACATATTTTTGTATCACCGGTTCATTAGGAGTAATTCGTGAAATACTGATAAACCGGAAGAAGATGATTATGTACTTTGTGGGCGCTCTAACATGAAAACTATTTTTCGGATCAACACCAAATTTCATACATAGTACTTTTATTACAGTCGTTAGAGTTGATTAGTTTTTGGAGTAAATCTGCTGACCGGAAGTCGAGCTTCATTCTTCAAAGCTCATTTCCGGTTTTCAAAATATCTCCATTAATATGATATTAAGGTATATACTATTATTTATAAATGTTGTAGAAAATTTATTTTACTATAACTTTTGTATGAAACATATTTTTGCATCACTGATTGTTTAGGAGTTATCCATGAAAGACTGATAAACCGGAAGTTGCTGATTATGTACGTTGTGTGAAGCTCATTTCTGGTTTTCAAAATATATCCATAAATATGATATATTGGTATATTGTATTCCTTATAAAAGTTTTAGATAATATATTTTACTATAACTTTTGTATTTAACATATTTTTGTATAACCGGTTGATTAGGAGTTATTCGTGAAATACTGATAAACCGGAAGAAGATGATTATGTACTTTGTGGGCGCTCTAACATGAAAAGTATTTGTCGGATCAACACCAAATTTCTTATATAGTATTTTGGTTTGTGTCGTTAGAGTTGATTAGTTTTTGGAGTGAATCGGTTAAGCGGAAGTTGAGCTTTATTCTTCAAAGCTCATTTCCGGTTTTCAAAATATCTCCATAAATATGGTATTTAGGTATATACTATTATTTGTAAAAGTTTTAGAAAATGAAATGTACTATAACTTTTGGGTGAAACATATTTTTGTATCACTGATTGTGTAGGAGTTATTCATGAAATACTGATAAACCGGAAGTTGCTGATTATGTACTTAGTGGGCGCTCTGGGCTCTATGGGCGAAAGGCCAATTTCATCGTTTTTCATCGATCATGTCCCGTAAAAATTATTTATCATGTTTTTGGCATCAAGGAAAATATATAATATTAATCACTCATATTCCAAGTTTAGATGTAATATAGAGTTCGAAATTACTGCGGTAGATAAATATTTACATCTTATATATATGGAGAAAGTCATGTGCTGGCCACATCAGATTTTTTTAGTAATTTCTTCATAATATGAAGAAAAAAAAGAGTAAATAGAGGGAAAAAATAGAAATTTTGCTAAAAATATCCGTTTTTCTCCCTTTTTTCGGTACTTTCGTTATAAAATGAGGAAAAAATCGAGTAAATAGAGGAAAAAAATAGAAATTTCGCTAAAATTATCCGTTTTCGTCCCTTTTTTCGGTAATTTCTTCCTAAAATGAGGGAAAAAAAACGAGTAAATAGAGGAAAAAAATAGAAATTTTGCTAAAAATATCCGTTTTTCGTCCCTTTTTTGGGTAATTTCGTCATAAAATGAGAAAAAAAACGAGTAAATAGAGGAAAAAAATAGAAATTTCGCTAAAATTATCCGTTTTCGTCCCTTTTTTCGGTAATTACGTCAAAAAATGAGGAAATAAACGAGTAAATTGAGGAAAATATAAAAATTTCACTAAAATTATCCGTTTTCGTCCCTTTTTTCGGTAATTTCGTCATAAAATGAGGAAAAAAACGAGTAAAAAGAGGAAAACATAGATATTTCGCTGAAATTATCCGTTTTTTTACCCTTTTTTTGGAAATTTCGTCATAAAATGAGGAAAAAAAAACGAGTATATAGAGGAAAAAATAGAAATTTCGCTAAAATTATCCGTTTTCGTCGCTTTTTTCGGTAATTTCGTCATAAAATGAGGAAATAAACGAGTAAAGAGAGGAAAGAATCGATATTTCCCTAAAATTATCCGTTTTCGTCCATTTGTTCGGTAATTTCGCCATAAAATGAGGAAAAAAACGATTAAATTAAGGAAAATAATAGAATTTTCGCTAAAATTATCCGTTTTCGTACCTTTTTTCGGTAATTTCGTCATAAAATGAGGAAAAAAAAAGGAGTAAATAGAAGAAAAAAATAGAAATTTTTCTAAAAAAATCTGTTTTCGTCCCTTTTTTCGGTAATTTCGTCATAAAATGAGGAAAAAATCGAGTAAATAGAGGAAAAAAATAGAAATTTCGCTAAAATTATCCATTTTCGTCCATTTTTTCGGTAATTTCGTCAAAAAATGAGGAAAAAAACGAGTAAATTGAGGAAAAAAATAAAATTTCGCTAAAATTATCCGTTTTCGTCCCTTTTTTCGGTAATTTCGTCATAAAATGAGGGAAAAAAAAGGAGTAAATAGAAGAAAAAAATAGAAATTTTTCTAAAAAAATCTGTTTTCGTCCCTTTTTTCAGTAATTTCGTCATAAAATGAGGAAAAAATCGAGTAAATTGAGGAAAAAAATAGAAATATAGCTAAAATTATTCGTTTTCGTCCCTTTTTTTGGTAATTTCGTCATAACATGAGGAAATAAACGAGTAAATTGAGGAAAATAATAGAATTTTCGCTAAAATTATTCGTTATCGTCACTTTTTGCAGTAATTTCATCATAATATGAGGAAAAAAAGAGTAAATAGAGGGAAAAAATAGAAATTTTACTGAAAATATCCGTTTTCGTACCTTTTTTCGGTAATTTCGTCTTAAATTTGGAAACAAAGACGAGTAACTTGAGGAAAAAAATAAAAATTTCGCTAAAATTATCCGTTTTCGTCGCTTTTTTTCGGTAATTTCGTCATAAAATGAGAAAAAAAACGAGTAAATAGAGGAAAAAAATAGAAATTTCGCTAAAATTATCCGTTTTCGTCCCTTTTTACGGTAATTTCGTCTTAAAATGTGGAAAAAAACGAGTAAATTGAGGAAAAAAAATAAAAATTTCGTTAAAATTATCCGTTAACGTTGCTTTTTTCGGTAATTTTGTCATAAAATGAGGAAAAAAAACGAGTAAATTGAGGAAAAAAATAAAATTTCGCTAAATTATCCGTTCTCGTCCCTTTTTTCGGTAATTACGTCAAAAAATGAGGAAAAAAACGAGTAAATTGAGGGAAATATAAAAATTTCACTAAAATTATCCGTTTTCGTCCCTTTTTTCGGTAATTTCGTCATAAAATGAGGAAAAAAAACGAGTATATAGAGGAAAAAATAGAAATTTCGCTAAAATTATCCGTTTTCGTCGCTTTTTTTCGGTAATTTCGTCATAAAATGAGGAAATAAACGAGTAAACAGAGGAAAGAATCGATATTTCCCTACAATTATCCGTTTTCGTCCATTTGTTCGGTAATTTCGCCATAAAATGAGGAAAAAAAACGAGTAAATTGAGGAAAAAAATAGAAATTTCGCTAAAATTATCCGTTTTCGTCCCTTTTTTTGGTAATTTCGTCATAAAATGAGGAAAAAAAACGAGAAAATTGAGGAAAAAAACAAAAATTTCGCTAAAATTATGCGTTTTCGTCGCTTTTTTTCGGTAATTTCGTCATAAAATGAGGAAATAAACGAGTAAACAGAGGAAAGAATCTATATTTCCCTAAAATTATCCGTTTTCGTCCCTTTTTTCGGTATTTTCGTCATAAAATGAGGAAAAAAACGATTAAATTGAGGAAAATAATAGAATTTTCGCTAAAATTATTCGTTATCGTCCCTTTTTGCGGTAATTTCATCATAATATGAGGAAAAAAAAAAAGAGTAAATAGAGGGAAAAAATAGAAATTTTGCTAAAAATATCCGTTTTCGTCCCTTTTTTCGGTAATTTCGTCTTAAAATTTGGAAAAAAAGACGAGTAACTTGAGGAAAAAAATAAAAATTTCGCTAAAATTATCCGTTTTCGTCGCTTTTTTCGGTAATATCGTCATGAAATGCGAAAAAAAACGAGCAAATTGAGGAAAAAAATAGAAATTTCGCTAAAATTATCGGATTTCGTCCCTTTTTACTGTAATTTCGTCTAAAATGTGGAAAAAAAACGAGTAAATTGAGGAAAAAAATAAAAATTTCGTTAAAATTATCCGTTTTCGTCCCTTTTTTCGGTAATTTCGTCATAAAATAAGGGAAAAAAAACGAGAAAATTGAGGAAAAAAATAAAAATTTCGCTTAAATGATCCGTTTTCGTCCCTTTTTCCGGTAATTTCGTCATAAAATGAGGAAAAAAACGAGTAAATTGAGGAAAATAATAGAATTTTGGCTAAAATTATCCGTTTTCGTCCCTTTTTTTAGTAATTTCTTCATAATATGAAGAAAAAAAAGAGTAAATAGAGGGAAAAAATAGAAATTTTGCTAAAAATATCCGTTTTTCTCCCTTTTTTTCGGTACTTTCGTTATAAAATGAGGAAAAAATCGAGTAAATAGAGGAAAAAATAGAAATTTCGCTAAAATTATCCGTTTTCGTCCCTTTTTTCGGTAATTTCTTCCTAAAATGAGGGAAAAAAACGAGTAAATAGAGGAAAAAAATAGAAATTTTGCTAAAAATATCCGTTTTTCGTCCCTTTTTTGGGTAATTTCGTCATAAAATGAGAAAAAAAACGAGTAAATAGAGGAAAAAAATAGAAATTTCGCTAAAATTATCCGTTTTCGTCCCTTTTTTCGGTAATTACGTCCAAAATGAGGAAATAAACGAGTAAATTGAGGAAAATATAAAAATTTCACTAAAATTATCCGTTTTCGTCCCTTTTTTCGGTAATTTCGTCATAAAATGAGGAAAAAAAACGAGTAAAAAGAGGAAAACATAGATATTTCGCTGAAATTATCCGTTTTTTTACCCTTTTTTTGGAAATTTCGTCATAAAATGAGGAAAAAAAAACGAGTATATAGAGGAAAAAATAGAAATTTCGCTAAAATTATCCGTTTTCGTCGCTTTTTTCGGTAATTTCGTCATAAAATGAGGAAATAAACGAGTAAAGAGAGGAAAGAATCGATATTTCCCTAAAATTATCCGTTTTCGTCCATTTGTTCGGTAATTTCGCCATAAAATGAGGAAAAAAAACGATTAAATTAAGGAAAATAATAAAATTTTCGCTAAAATTATCCGTTTTCGTCCCTTTTTTCGGTAATTTCGTCATAAAATGAGGAAAAAAAAAGGAGTAAATAGAAGAAAAAAATAGAAATTTTTCTAAAAAAATCTGTTTTCGTCCCTTTTTTCGGTAATTTCGTCATAAAATGAGGAAAAAATCGAGTAAATAGAGGAAAAAAATAGAAATTTCGCTAAAATTATCCATTTTCGTCCATTTTTTCGGTAATTTCGTCAAAAAATGAGGAAAAAAACGAGTAAATTGAGGAAAAAAATAAAATTTCGCTAAAATTATCCGTTCTCGTCCGTTTTTTCGGTAATTTCATCAAAAAATGAGGAAAAAAAACGTGTTAATTGAGGAAAAAATTAATATTTCACTAAAATTATCCGTTTTCGTCCCTTTTTTCGGTAATTTCGTCATAAAATTTGGAAAAAAAACGAGTAAATAGAGGAGAAAATAGAAATTTCGCTAAAATTATCCATTTTCGTCCATTTTTTCGGTAATTTCGTCATAAAATAAGGAAAAAAACAAGTAAATTGAGGAAAATAATATAATTTTCGCTAAAATTATCCGTTTTCGTCCCTTTTTTCGGTAATTTCGTCATAAAATGAGGGGAAAAAAAGGAGTAAATAGAAGAAAAAAATAGAAATTTTTCTAAAAAAATCTGTTTTCGTCCCTTTTTTCAGTAATTTCGTCATAAAATGAGGAAAAAATCGAGTAAATTGAGGAAAAAAATAGAAATATAGCTAAAATTATTCGTTTTCGTCCCTTTTTTTGGTAATTTCGTCATAACATGAGGAAAAAAAACGAGTAAATTGAGGAAAATAATAGAATTTTCGCTAAAATTATTCGTTATCGTCACTTTTTGCGGTAATTTCATCATAATATGAGGAAAAAAAGAGTAAATAGAGGGAAAAAATAGAAATTTTACTGAAAATATCCGTTTTCGTACCTTTTTTCGGTAATTTCGTCTTAAATTTGGAAACAAGGACGAGTAACTTGAGGAAAAAAATAAAAATTTCGCTAAAATTATCCGTTTTCGTCGCTTTTTTTCGGTAATTTCGTCATAAAATGAGAAAAAAAACGAGTAAATAGAGGAAAAAAATAGAAATTTCGCTAAAATTATCCGTTTTCGTCCCTTTTTACGGTAATTTCGTCTTAAAATGTGGAAAAAAACGAGTAAATTGAGGAAAAAAAATAAAAATTTCGTTAAAATTATCCGTTAACGTTGCTTTTTTCGGTTATTTTGTCATAAAATGAGGAAAAAAACGAGTAAATTGAGGAAAAAAATAAAATTTCGCTAAATTATCCGTTCTCGTCCCTTTTTTCGGTAATTACGTCAAAAAATGAGGAAAAAAAACGAGTAAATTGAGGGAAATATAAAAATTTCACTAAAAATATCCGTTTTCGTCCCTTTTTTTCGGTAATTTCGTCATAAAATGAGGAAAAAAAACGAGTAAAAAGAGGAAAAAATAGATATTTCGCTGAAATTATCCGTTTTTTACCCTTTTTTTGGAAATTTCGTCATAAAATGAGGAAAAAAAAACGAGTATATAGAGGAAAAAATAGAAATTTCGCTAAAATTATCCGTTTTCGTCGCTTTTTTCGGTAATTTCGTCATAAAATGAGGAAATAAACGAGTAAACAGAGGAAGGAATCGATATTTCCCTACAATTATCCGTTTTCGTCCATTTGTTCGGTAATTTCGCCATAAAATGAGGAAAAAAACGAGTAAATTGAGGAAAAAAATAGAAATTTCGCTAAAATTATCCGTTTTCGTCCCTTTTTTTGGTAATTTCGTCATAAAATGAGGAAAAAAAAAACGAGAAAATTGAGGAAAAAAACAAAAATTTCGCTAAAATTATGCGTTTTCGTCGCTTTTTTCGGTAATTTCGTCATAAAATGAGGAAATAAACGAGTAAACAGAGGAAAGAATCTATATTTCCCTAAAATTATCCGTTTTCGTCCCTTTTTTCGGTAATTTCGTCATAAAATGAGGAAAAAAACGATTAAATTGAGGAAAATAATAGAATTTTCGCTAAAATTATTCGTTATCGTCCCTTTTTGCGGTAATTTCATCATAATATGAGGAAAAAAAGACGAGTAACTTGAGGAAAAAAATAAAAATTTCGCTAAAATTATCCGTTTTCGTCGCTTTTTTCGGTAATATCGTCATGAAATGCGAAAAAAAACGAGCAAATTGAGGAAAAAAATAGAAATTTCGCTAAAATTATCGGTTTTCGTCCCTTTTTACTGTAATTTCGTCTAAAATGTGGAAAAAAAACGAGTAAATTGAGGAAAAATATAAAAATTTCGTTAAAATTATCCGTTTTCGTCCCTTTTTTTCGGTAATTTCGTCATAAAATAAGGGAAAAAAACGAGAAAATTGAGGAAAAAAATAAAAATTTCGCTTAAATTATCCGTTTTCGTCCCTTTTTCCGGTAATTTCGTCATAAAATGAGGAAAAAAACGAGTAAATTGAGGAAAATAATAGAATTTTGGCTAAAATTATCCGTTTTCGTCCCTTTTTTTAGTAATTTCTTCATAATATGAAGAAAAAAAAGAGTAAATAGAGGGAAAAAATAGAAATTTTGCTAACAATATCCGTTTTTCTCCCTTTTTTCGGTACTTTCGTTATAAAATGAGGAAAAAATCGAGTTAATAGAGGAAAAAAATAGAAATTTCGCTAAAATTATTCGTTTTCGTCCCTTTTTTTGGTAATTTCGTCATAACATGAGGAAAAAAACGAGTAAATTGAGGAAAATAATAGAATTTTCGCTAAAATTATTCGTTTTCGTCCCTTTTTTTGGTAATTTCGTCATAACATGAGGAAAAAAACGAGTAAATTGAGGAAAATAATAGAATTTTCGCTAAAATTATTCGTTATCGTCACTTTTTGCGGTAATTTCATCATAATATGAGGAAAAAAAAGAGTAAATAGTGGGAAAAAATAGAAATTTTACTGAAAATATCCGTTTTCGTACCTTTTTTCGGTAATTTCGTCTTAAATTTGGAAACAAAGACGAGTAACTTGAGGAAAAAATAAAAATTTCGCTAAAATTATCCGTTTTCGTCGCTTTTTTCGGTAATTTCGTCATAAAATGAGAAAAAAAACGAGTAAATAGAGGAAAAAAATAGAAATTTCGCTAAAATTATCCGTTTTCGTCCCTTTTTACGGTAATTTCGTCTTAAAATGTGGAAAAAAAACGAGTAAATTGAGGAAAAAAAATAAAAATTTCGTTAAAATTATCCGTTAACGTTGCATTTTTTCGGTAATTTTGTCATAAAATGAGGAAAAAAACGAGTAAATTGAGGAAAAAAATTAAATTTCGCTAAATTATCCGCTCTCGTCCCTTTTTTCGGTAATTACGTCAAATAATGAGGAAAAAAACGAGTAAATTGAGGGAAATATAAAAATTTCACTAAAATTATCCGTTTTCGTCCCTTTTTTCGGTAATTTCGTCATAAAATGAGGAAAAAAAACGAGTAAAAAGAGGAAAAAATAGATATTTCACTGAAATTATCCGTTTTTTACCCTTTTTTTGGAAATTTCGTCATAAAATGAGGAAAAAAAAACGAGTATATAGAGGAAAAAATAGAAATTTCGCTAAAATTATCCGTTTTCGTCGCTTTTATCGGTAATTTCGTCATAAAATGAGGAAATAAACGAGTAAACAGAGGAAAGAATCGATATTTCCCTAAAATTATCCGTTTTCGTCCATTTGTTCGGTAATTTCGCCATAAAATGAGGAAAAAAACGAGTAAATTGAGGAAAAAAATAGAAATTTCGCTAAAATTATCCGTTTTCGTCCCTTTTTTTGGTAATTTCGTCATAAAATGAGGAAAAAAAAAGAGAAAATTGAGGAAAAAAACAAAAATTTCGCTAAAATTATGCGTTTTCGTCGCTTTTTTCGGTAATTTCGTCATAAAATGAGGAAATAAACGAGTAAACAGAGGAAAGAATCTATATTTCCCTAAAATTATCCGTTTTCGTCCCTTTTTCCGGTAATTTCGTCATAAAATGAGGAAAAAAAACGATTAAATTGAGGAAAATAATAGAATTTTCGCTAAAATTATTCGTTATCGTCCCTTTTTGCGGTAATTTCATCATAATATGAGGAAAAAAAAAAAGAGTAAATAGAGGGAAAAAATAGAAATTTTGCTAAAAATATTCGTTTTCGTCCCTTTTTTCGGTAATTTCGTCTTAAAATTTGGAAAAAAAGACGAGTAACTTGAGGAAAAAAATAAAAATTTCGCTAAAATTATCCGTTTTCGTCGCTTTTTTCGGTAATATCGTCATGAACTGCGAAAAAAAAACGAGCAAATTGAGGAAAAAAATAGAAATTTCGCTAAAATTATCGGTTTTCGTCCCTTTTTACTGTAATTTCGTCTAAAATGTGGAAAAAAACGAGTAAATTGAGGAAAAAAATAAAAATTTCGTTAAAATTATCCGTTTTCGTCCCTTTTTTCGGTAATTTCGTCATAAAATAAGGGAAAAAAAACGAGAAAATTGAGGAAAAAAATAAAAATTTCGCTTAAATTATCCGTTTTCGTCCCTTTTTCCGGTAATTTCGTCATAAACTGAGGAAAAAAACGAGTAAATTGAGGAAAATAATAGAATTTTGGCTAAAATTATCCGTTTTCGTCCCTTTTTTTAGTAATTTCTTCATAATATGAAGAAAAAAAAGAGTAAATAGAGGGAAAAAATAGAAATTTTGCTAAAAATATCCGTTTTTCTCCCTTTTTTCGGTACTTTCGTTATAAAATGAGGAAAAAATCGAGTAAATAGAGGAAAAAAATAGAAATTTCGCTAAAATTATCCGTTTTCGTCCCTTTTTTCTATAATTTCTTCCTAAAATGAGGGAAAAAAACGAGTAAATAGAGGAAAAAAATAGAAATTTTGCTAAAAATATCCGTTTTTCGTCCCTTTTTTGGGTAATTTCGTCAAAAAATGAGGAAAAAAAACGATTAAATTTAGGAAAAAATAAAAATTTCCCTAAAATTATCCTTTTTCGTCACTTTTTACGGTAATTTCGTCATAAAATGATGAAAAAAAACGAGTAAAAAGAGGAAAAAATAGATATTTCGCTAAAATTATCCGTTTTTAACCCTTTTTTTGGAAATTTCGTCATAAAATGAGGAAAAAAATCGAGTAAATAGAGGAAAAAATAGAAATTTCGCTAAAATTATCCGTTTTCGTCCTTATTTTCGGTAATTTCGTCATAAATGAGGAAAAAAAACGAGTATATTGATGAAAAAAATAAAAATCTCGCTAAAATTATCCATTTTTGTCCCTTTTTTCGGTAATTTCGTCATAAAATGAGGAAAAAAACAAGTAAATTGAGGAAAATAATAGAATTTTCGCTAAAATTATCCGTTTTCGTCCCTTTTTTTCGGTAATTTCGTCATAAAATGAGGAAAAAATCGAGTAAATAGAGGAAAAAAATAGAAATTTCGATAAAATTATCCATTTTCGTCCCTTTTTTTCGGTAATTTCTTCAAAAAATGAGGAAAAAAACGAGTAAATTGAGGAAAAAAATAAAAATTTCACTAAAATTATCCGTTTTCGTCCCTTTTTTCGGTAATTTCGTCAAAAAATGAGGAAAAAAACGAGTAAATTGAGGAAAAAAATAAAAATTTCACTAAAATTATCCATTTTCGTCCTTTTTTTCGGTAATTTCGTCATAAAATGAGGAAAAAAACAAGTAAATAGAGGGATAAAATAGAAATTTTGCTAAAAATATCCGTTTTCGTCCCTTTTTTCGGTAATTTCGTCTTATAATTTGGAAAAAAAGACGAGTAACTTGAGGAAAAAAATTAAAATTTCGCTAAAATTATCCGTTTTCGTCCCTTTTTACGGTAATTTCGTCTTAAAATGTGGGAAAAAACGAGTAAATTGAGGAAAAAAATAAAAATTTCGTTAAAATTATCCGTTTTCGTCCCTTTTTTCGGTAATTTCGTCAAAAAATGAGGAAAAAAACGAGTAAATTGAGGAAAAAAATAAAAATTTCACTAAAATTATCCGTTTTCGTCCCTTTTTTCGGTAATTTCGTCAAAAAATGAGGAAAAAAAACGAGTATATTGATGAAAAAAATAAAAATCTCGCTAAAATTATCCATTTTCGTCCCTTTTTTCGGTAATTTCGTCATAAAATGAGGAAAAAAAAAAGTAAATAGAGGGATAAAATAGAAATTTTGCTAAAAATATCCGTTTTCGTCCCTTTTTTCGGTAATTTCGTCTTATAATTTGGAAAAAAAGACGAGTAACTTGAGGAAAAAAATTAAAATTTCGCTAAAATTATCCGTTTTCGTCCCTTTTTACGGTAATTTCGTCTTAAAATGTGGGAAAAAAACGAGTAAATTGAGGAAAAAAATAAAAATTTCGTTAAAATTATCCGTTTTCGTCCCTTTTTTTGGTAATTTCGTCATAAAATAAGGGAAAAAAACGAGAAAAATGAGGAAAAAAATAAAAATTTCGCTTAAATTATCCGTTTTCGTCCCTTTTTCCGGTAATTTCGTCATAAAATGAGGAAAAAAAACGAGTAAATTGAGGAAAATAATAGAATTTTGGCTAAAATTATCCGTTTTCGTCCCTTTTTTTATTAATTTCATCATAATATGAAGAAAAAAAAGAGGGAAAAAATAGAAATTTTGCCCAAAATATCTGTTTTTATCCCTTTTTTCGGTACTTTCGTCATAAAATGAGGAAAAAATCGAGTAAATAGAGGAAAAAAATAGAAATTTCGCTAAAATTATCCGTTTTCGTCCCTTTTTTTCGGTAATTTCTTCCTAATATGAGGAAGAAAAACGAGTAAATTGAGGAAAAAAATAAAAATTTCGCTAAAATTATCCGTTTTTGTCCCATTTTTCGGTAATTTCGTCATAAAATGAGGAAAAAAAATAAGTTAATAGAGGAAAAATTGAAATTTCGCTAAAATTTTCCCTTTTCGTCCCTTTTTTCGGTAATTGCGTCATAAAATTTGGAAAAAAAACGAGTAAAGTGAGGAAAAAAATAAACATTTTGCTAAAATTATCCATTTTCGTCCCTTTTTTCGGTAATTTCGTCATAAAATTAGGAAAAAAACAAGTAAATTGAGGAAAATAATAGAAATTTTGTTAAAATATCCGTTTTCGTCCCTTTTTTGGGTAATTTCGTCATAAAATGAGGAAAATTCGAGTAAATTGAGGAAAATAATAATAATTTCGCTAAAATTATCCATTTTCGTCCTTATTTTCGGTAATTTCGTCATAAATGAGGAAAAAAAACGAGTATATTGATGAAAAAAATAAAAATCTCGCTAAAATTATCCATTTTCGTCCCTTTTTTCGGTAATTTCGTCATAAAATGAGGAAAAACACGAGTAAATTGAGGTAAATAATAGAATTTTGGCTAAAATTATCCGTTTTCGTCCCTTTTTTTATTAATTTCATCATAATATGAAGAAAAAAAAAGAGTAAATAGAGGGAAAAAATAGAATTTTCGCTAAAATTATTCGTTATCGTCACTTTTTTCGCTAATTGCGTCATAAAATGAGGAAAAAAAAACGAGTAAATTGAGGAAAAAAATTATATTTTCACTAAAATTATCCGTTTTCGTCCCTTTTTTCGGTATATTCGCCAAAAAATGAGGAAAAAAAAACGATTAAATTTCGGAAAAAATAGAAATTTCGCTATAATTATCCTTTTTCGTCCCTTTTTACGGTAATTTCGTCATAAAATGAGGAAAAAAAACGAGTAAAAAGAGGAAAAAATAGATATTTCGCTAAAATTATCCGTTTTCGTCCCTATTTTCGGTAATTTCGTCATAAATGAGGAAAAAAAACGAGTATATTGATGAAAAAAATAAAAATCTCGCTAAAATTATCCATTTTCGTCCCTTTTTTCGGTAATTTCGTCATAAAATGAGGAAAAAAACAAGTAAATTGAGGAAAATAATAGAATTTTCGCTAAAATTATCCGTTTTCGTCCCTTTTTTTCGGTAATTTCGTAATAAAATGAGGAAAAAATCGAGTAAATAGAGGAAAAAAATAGAAATTTCGCTAAAATTATCCATTTTCGTCCCTTTTTTCGGTAATTTCGTCAAAAAATGAGGAAAAAAACGAGTAAATTGAGGAAAAAATAAAAAATTCACTAAAATTATCCGTTTTCGTCCCTTTTTTCGGTAATTTCGTCAAAAAATGAGGAAAAAAAACGAGTAAATTGAGGAAAAAAAATAAATATTTCACTAAAATTATCCATTTTCGTCCCTTTTTTCGGTAATTTCGTCAAAAAATGAGGAAAAAAACGAGTAAATTGAGGAAAATAATAGAATATCCGCTAAAATTATTCGTTATCGTCCCTTTTTTTGTAATTTCATCATAATATAAGGAAAAAAAGAGTAAATAGAGAGAAAAAATAGAAATTTTGCTAAAAATATCCGTTTTCGTCCCTTTTTTCGGTAATTTCATCTTATAATTTGGAAAAAAAGACGAGTAACTTGAGGAAAAAAATAAAAATTTCGCTAAAATTATCCGTTTTCGTCGCTTTTTTCGGTAATTTCGTCATAAAATGAGAAAAAAAACGAGTAAATAGAGGAAAAAAATAGAAATTTCGCTAAAATTATCCGTTTTCGTCCCTTTTTTCGGTACTTTCGTTATAAAATGAGGAAAAAATCGAGTAAATAGAGGAAAAAAATAGAAATTTCGCTAAAATTATCCGTTTTCGTCCCTTTTTTTAGTAATTTCTTCATAATATGAAGAAAAAAAAAGAGTAAATAGAGGGAAAAAATAGAAATTTTGCTAAAAATATCCGTTTTTCTCCCTTTTTTCGGTACTTTCGTTATAAAATGAGGAAAAAATCGAGTAAATAGAGGAAAAAAATAGAAATTTCGCTAAAATTATCCGTTTTCGTCCCTTTTTTCGGTAATTTCTTCCTAAAATGAGGGAAAAAAACGAGTAAATAGAGGAAAAAAATAGAAATTTTGCTAAAAATATCCGTTTTTCGTCCCTTTTTTGGGTAATTTCGTCATAAAATGAGGAAAAAAAACGAGTAAATAGAGGAAAAAAATAGAAATTTCGCTAAAATTATCCGTTTTCGTCCCTTTTTTCGGTAATTACGTCAAAAAATGAGGAAATAAACGAGTAAATTGAGGAAAATATAAAAATTTCACTAAAATTATCCGTTTTCGTCCCTTTTTTCGGTAATTTCGTCATAAAATGAGGAAAAAAAACGAGTAAAAAGAGGAAAACATAGATATTTCGCTGAAATTATCCGTTTTTTACCCTTTTTTTGGAAATTTCGTCATAAAATGAGGAAAAAAAAACGAGTATATAGAGGAAAAAATAGAATTTTCGCTAAAATTATCCGTTTTCGTCCCTTTTTTCGGTAATTTCGTCAAAAAATGAGGAAAAAAACGAGTAAATTGAGGAAAAAAATAAAATTTCGCTAAAATTATCCGTTTTCGTCCCTTTTTTCGGTAATTTCGTCATAAAATGAGGGAAAAAAAAGGAGTAAATAGAAGAAAAAAATAGAAATTTTTCTAAAAAAATCTGTTTTCGTCCCTTTTTTCAGTAATTTCGTCATAAAATGAGGAAAAAATCGAGTAAATAGAGGAAAAAAATAGAAATTTCGCTAAAATTATCCATTTTCGTCCCTATTTTCGGTACTTTCGTCATAAAATGAGGAAAAAATCGAGTAAATAGAGGAAAAAAATTGAAATTTCGCTAAAATTATCCGTTTTCGTCCCTTTTTTCGTTAATTTCATCCTAAAATGAGGAAAAATAACGAGAAAAATTAAGGAAAAATATGAAAATTTCGCTAAAATTAGCCGTTTTTTACCCTTTTCTTGGAGATTTCGTCATAAAATGAGGAAAAAAAACGAGTAAATAGAGGAAAAAATAGAAATTTCGCTAAATTTATCCGTTTTCGTCGCTTTTTTCGGTAATTTCCTCAAAAAATGAGGAATAAAAACGAGTAAATAGAGGAAAAAATAGATATTTCGCTAAAATTATCCGTTTTTTACCATTTCTTGGAAATTTCGTCATAAAATGAGGAAAAAAAACGTGTATATAGAGGAAAAAATAGAAATTTCGCTAAAATTATCCATTTTCGTCGCTTTTTTCGGTAATTTCGTCATAAAATGAGGAAATAAAAGAGTAAACAGAGGAAAGAATCGATATTTCCCTAAAATTATCCGTTTTCGTCCATTTTTTCGGTAATTTCTCCATAAAATGAGGAAAAAAACGAGTAAATTGAGGAAAAAAAATAGAAATTTCGCAAAAATTATCCGTTTTCGTCCATTTTTTTGGTAATTTCGTCATAAAATGAGGAAAAAAAACGAGAAAATTGAGGAAAAAAACAAAAATTTCGCTAATATTATCCGTTTTCGTCCCTTTTTTCGGTAATTTCGTCTTAAAATGTGGAAAAAAACGAGTAAATTAAGGAAAAAAATAAAAATTTCGTTAAAATTATCCGTTTTCGTCCCTTTTTTCGGTAATTTCGTCATAAAATAAGGGAAAAAAAAGAGTAAATTGAGGAAAAAAAATAAAAATTTCGCTAAAATTATCCGTTTCTGTCCCTTTTTTCGGTAATTTCGTCATAAAATGAGGAAAAAAACGAGTAAATAGAGGAAGAAATAGAAATTTCGCTAAAATTATCCCTTTTCGTCCCTTTTTTCGGTAATTGCGTCATAAAATGAGGAAAAAAACGAGTAAAGTGAAAAAAAAAATAAAAATTTTCCTAAAATTATCCATTTTCGTCCCTTTTTTCGGTAATTTCGTCATAAAATAAGGAAAAAAACAAGTAAATTGAGGATAATAATATAATTTTCGCTAAAATTATCCGTTTTCGTCCCTTTTTTCGGTAATTTCGTCATAAAATGAGGAAAAAAAAAGGAGTAAATAGAAGAAAAAAATAGAAATTTTTCTAAAAAAATCTGTTTTCGTCCCTTTTTTCGGTAATTTCGTCATAAAATGAGGAAAAAATCGAGTAAGTAGAGGAAAAAAAATAGAAATTTCGCTAAAATTATCCATTTTCGTCCATATTTTCGGTAATTTCGTCAAAAAATGAGGAAAAAAACGAGTAAATTGAGGAAAAAAATAAAATTTCGCTAAAATTATCCGTTCTCGTCCGTTTTTTCGGTAATTTCGTCAAAAAATGAGGAAAAAAAAGTGTAAATTGAGGAAAAAATAAATATTTCACTAAAATTATCCGTTTTCGTCCCTTTTTTCGGTAATTTCGTCATAAAATTTGGAAAAAAAACGAGTAAAAAGAGGAAAAAATAGATATATCGCTAAAATTTTCCGTTTTTTTACCATTTTTTTTTTAATTTCGTCATAAAATGAGGAAAAAAAACGAGTAAATAGAGGAAAAAATAGAAATTTCACTAAAATTATCCCTTTTCGTCCCTTTTTTCGGTAATTGCGTCATAAAATGAGGAAAAAAAAACGAGAAAAGTGAGGAAAAAAATAAAAATTTTGCTAAAATTATCCATTTTCGTCCCTTTTTTCGGTAATTTCGTCATAAAATAAGGAAAAAAACAAGTAAATTGAGGAAAATAATACAATTTTCGCTAAAATTATCCGTTTTCGTCCCTTTTTTCGGTAATTTCGTCATAAAATGAGGGAAAAAAAAGGAGTAAATAGAAGAAAAAAATAGAAATTTTTCTAAAAAAATCTGTTTTCGTCCCTTTTTTCAGTAATTTCGTCATAAAATGAGGAAAAAATCGAGTAAATTGAGGAAAAAAATAGAAATATAGCTAAAATTATTCGTTTTCGTCCCTTTTTTTGGTAATTTCGTCATAACATGAGGAAAAAAACGAGTAAATTGAGGAAAATAATAGAATTTTCGCTAAAATTATTCGTTATCGTCACTTTTTGCGGTAATTTCATCATAATATGAGGAAAAAAAGAGTAAATAGAGGGAAAAAATAGAAATTTTACTGAAAATATCCGTTTTCGTACCTTTTTTCGGTAATTTCGTCTTAAATTTGGAAACAAAGACGAGTAACTTGAGGAAAAAAATAAAAATTTCGCTAAAATTATCCGTTTTCGTCGCTTTTTTCGGTAATTTCGTCATAAAATGAGAAAAAAAACGAGTAAATAGAGGAAAAAAATAGAAATTTCGCTAAAATTATCCGTTTTCGTCCCTTTTTACGGTAATTTCGTCTTAAAATGTGGAAAAAAAACGAGTAAATTGAGGAAAAAAAATAAAAATTTCGTTAAAATTATCCGTTAACGTTGCTTTTTTCGGTAATTTTGTCATAAAATGAGGAAAAAAACGAGTAAATTGAGGAAAAAAATAAAATTTCGCTAAATTATCCGTTCTCGTCCCTTTTTTCGGTAATTACGTCAAAAAATGAGGAAAAAAACGAGTAAATTGAGGGAAATATAAAAATTTCACTAAAATTATCCGTTTTCGTCCCTTTTTTCGGTAATTTCGTCATAAAATGAGGAAAAAAACGAGTATATAGAGGAAAAAATAGAAATTTCGCTAAAATTATCCGTTTTCGTCGCTTTTTTCGGTAATTTCGTCATAAAATGAGGAAATAAACGAGTAAACAGAGGAAAGAATCGATATTTCCCTACAATTATCCGTTTTCGTCCATTTGTTCGGTAATTTCGCCATAAAATGAGGAAAAAAACGAGTAAATTGAGGAAAAAAATAGAAATTTCGCTAAAATTATCCGTTTTCGTCCCTTTTTTTGGTAATTTCGTCATAAAATGAGGAAAAAAAACGAGAAAATTGAGGAAAAAAACAAAAATTTCGCTAAAATTATGCGTTTTCGTCGCTTTTTTCGGTAATTTCGTCATAAAATGAGGAAATAAACGAGTAAACAGAGGAAAGAATCTATATTTCCCTAAAATTATCCGTTTTCGTCCCTTTTTTCGGTATTTTCGTCATAAAATGAGGAAAAAAACGATTAAATTGAGGAAAATAATAGAATTTTCGCTAAAATTATTCGTTATCGTCCCTTTTTGCGGTAATTTCATCATTTTATGAGGAAAAAAAAAAGAGTAAATAGAGGGAAAAAATAGAAATTTTGCTAAAAATATCCGTTTTCGTCCCTTTTTTCGGTAATTTCGTCTTAAAATTTGGAAAAAAAGACGAGTAACTTGAGGAAAAAAATAAAAATTTCGCTAAAATTATCCGTTTTCGTCGCTTTTTTCGGTAATATCGTCATGAAATGCGAAAAAAAACGAGCAAATTGAGGAAAAAAATAGAAATTTCGCTAAAATTATCGGATTTCGTCCCTTTTTACTGTAATTTCGTCTAAAATGTGGAAAAAAAACGAGTAAATTGAGGAAAAAAATAAAAATTTCGTTAAAATTATCCGTTTTCGTCCCTTTTTTCGGTAATTTCGTCATAAAATAAGGGAAAAAAACGAGAAAATTGAGGAAAAAAATAAAAATTTCGCTTAAATGATCCGTTTTCGTCCCTTTTTCCGGTAATTTCGTCATAAAATGAGGAAAAAAACGAGTAAATTGAGGAAAATAATAGAATTTTGGCTAAAATTATCCGTTTTCGTCCCTTTTTTTAGTAATTTCTTCATAATATGAAGAAAAAAAAGAGTAAATAGAGGGGAAAAAATAGAAATTTTGCTAAAAATATCCGTTTTTCTCCCTTTTTTCGGTACTTTCGTTATAAAATGAGGAAAAAATCGAGTAAATAGAGGAAAAAAATAGAAATTTCGCTAAAATTATCCGTTTTCGTCCCTTTTTTCGGTAATTTCTTCCTAAAATGAGGGAAAAAAACGAGTAAATAGAGGAAAAAAATAGAAATTTTGCTAAAAATATCCGTTTTTCGTCCCTTTTTTGGGTAATTTCGTCATAAAATGAGAAAAAAAAACGAGTAAATAGAGGAAAAAAATAGAAATTTCGCTAAAATTATCCGTTTTCGTCCCTTTTTTCGGTAATTACGTCAAAAAATGAGGAAATAAACGAGTAAATTGAGGAAAATATAAAAATTTCACTAAAATTATCCGTTTTCGTCCCTTTTTTCGGTAATTTCGTCATAAAATGAGGAAAAAAACGAGTAAAAAGAGGAAAACATAGATATTTCGCTGAAATTATCCGTTTTTTACCCTTTTTTTGGAAATTTCGTCATAAAATGAGGAAAAAAAAAACGATTATATAGAGGAAAAAATAGAAATTTCGCTAAAATTATCCGTTTTCGTCGCTTTTTTCGGTAATTTCGTCATAAAATGAGGAAATAAACGAGTAAAGAGAGGAAAGAATCGATATTTCCCTAAAATTATCCGTTTTCGTCCATTTGTTCGGTAATTTCGCCATAAAATGAGGAAAAAAAACGATTAAATTAAGGAAAATAATAGAATTTTCGCTAAAATTATCCGTTTTCGTCCCTTTTTTCGGTAATTTCGTCATAAAATGAGGAAAAAAAAAGGAGTAAATAGAAGAAAAAAATAGAAATTTTTCTAAAAAAATCTGTTTTCGTCCCTTTTTTCGGTAATTTCGTCATAAAATGAGGAAAATATCGAGTAAATAGAGGAAAAAAATAGAAATTTCGCTAAAATTATCCATTTTCGTCCATTTTTTCGGTAATTTCGTCAAAAAATGAGGAAAAAAACGAGTAAATTGAGGAAAAAAATAAAATTTCGCTAAAATTATCCGTTTTCGTCCCTTTTTTCGGTAATTTCGTCATAAAATGAGGGAAAAAAAAGGAGTAAATAGAAGAAAAAAATAGAAATTTTTCTAAAAAAATCTGTTTTCGTCCCTTTTTTCAGTAATTTCGTCATAAAATGAGGAAAAAATCGAGTAAATTGAGGAAAAAAATAGAAATATAGCTAAAATTATTCGTTTTCGTCCCTTTTTTTGGTAATTTCGTCATAACATGAGGAAATAAACGAGTAAATTGAGGAAAATAATAGAATTTTCGCTAAAATTATTCGTTATCGTCACTTTTTGCAGTAATTTCATCATAATATGAGGAAAAAAAAGAGTAAATAGAGGGAAAAAATAGAAATTTTACTGAAAATATCCGTTTTCGTACCTTTTTTCGGTAATTTCGTCTTAAATTTGGAAACAAAGACGAGTAACTTGAGGAAAAAAATAAAAATTTCGCTAAAATTATCCGTTTTCGTCGCTTTTTTCGGTAATTTCGTCATAAAATGAGAAAAAAAACGAGTAAATAGAGGAAAAAAATAGAAATTTCGCTAAAATTATCCGTTTTCGTCCCTTTTTACGGTAATTTCGTCTTAAAATGTGGAAAAAAACGAGTAAATTGAGGAAAAAAAATAAAAATTTCGTTAAAATTATCCGTTAACGTTGCTTTTTTCGGTAATTTTGTCATAAAATGAGGAAAAAAACGAGTAAATTGAGGAAAAAAATAAAATTTCGCTAAATTATCCGTTCTCGTCCCTTTTTTCGGTAATTACGTCAAAAAATGAGGAAAAAAACGAGTAAATTGAGGGAAATATAAAAATTTCACTAAAATTATCCGTTTTCGTCCCTTTTTTCGGTAATTTCGTCATAAAATGAGGAAAAAAAACGAGTATATAGAGGAAAAAATAGAAATTTCGCTAAAATTATCCGTTTTCGTCGCTTTTTTCGGTAATTTCGTCATAAAATGAGGAAATAAACGAGTAAACAGAGGAAAGAATCGATATTTCCCTACAATTATCCGTTTTCGTCCATTTGTTCGGTAATTTCGCCATAAAATGAGGAAAAAAACGAGTAAATTGAGGAAAAAAATAGAAATTTCGCTAAAATTATCCGTTTTCGTCCCTTTTTTTTGGTAATTTCGTCATAAAATGAGGAAAAAAAACGAGAAAATTGAGGAAAAAAACAAAAATTTCGCTAAAATTATGCGTTTTCGTCGCTTTTTTCGGTAATTTCGTCATAAAATGAGGAAATAAACGAGTAAACAGAGGAAAGAATCTATATTTCCCTAAAATTATCCGTTTTCGTCCCTTTTTTCGGTATTTTCGTCATAAAATGAGGAAAAAAACGATTAAATTGAGGAAAATAATAGAATTTTCGCTAAAATTATTCGTTATCGTCCCTTTTTGCGGTAATTTCATCATTTTATGAGGAAAAAAAAAAGAGTAAATAGAGGGAAAAAATAGAAATTTTGCTAAAAATATCCGTTTTCGTCCCTTTTTTCGGTAATTTCGTCTTAAAATTTGGAAAAAAAGACGAGTAACTTGAGTAAAAAAATAAAAATTTCGCTAAAATTATCCGTTTTCGTCGCTTTTTTCGGTAATATCGTCATGAAATGCGAAAAAAAACGAGCAAATTGAGGAAAAAAATAGAAATTTCGCTAAAATTATCGGATTTCGTCCCTTTTTACTGTAATTTCGTCTAAAATGTGGAAAAAAAACGAGTAAATTGAGGAAGAAAATAAAAATTTCGTTAAAATTATCCGTTTTCGTCCCTTTTTTCGGTAATTTCGTCATAAAATAAGGGAAAAAAACGAGAAAATTGAGGAAAAAAATACAAATTTCGCTTAAATGATCCGTTTTCGTCCCTTTTTCCGGTAATTTCGTCATAAAATGAGGAAAAAAACGAGTAAATTGAGGAAAATAATAGAATTTTGGCTAAAATTATCCGTTTTCGTCCCTTTTTTTAGTAATTTCTTCATTATATGAAGAAAAAAAAGAGTAAATAGAGGGAAAAAATAGAAATTTTGCTAAAAATATCCGTTTTTCTCCCTTTTTTCGGTACTTTCGTTATAAAATGAGGAAAAAATCGAGTAAATAGAGGAAAAAAATAGAAATTTCGCTAAAATTATCCGTTTTCGTCCCTTTTTTCGGTAATTTCTTCCTAAAATGAGGGAAAAAAACGAGTAAATAGAGGAAAAAAATAGAAATTTTGCTAAAATTATCCGTTTTCGTCCCTTTTTTCGGTAATTTCGTCATAAAATGAGGAAAAAAAAGGAGTAAATAGAAGAAAAAAATAGAAATTTTGCTAAAAAAATCTGTTTTCGTCCCTTTTTTCGGTAATTTCGTCATAAAATGAGGAAAAAATCGAGTAAATAGAGGAAAAAAATAGAAATTTCGCTAAAATTATCCATTTTCGTCCCTATTTTCGGTACTTTCGTCATAAAATGAGGAAAAAATCGAGTAAATAGAGGAAAAAAATTGAAATTTCGCTAAAATTATCCGTTTTCGTCCCTTTTTTCGTTAATTTCATCCTAAAATGAGGAAAAATAACGAGAAAAATTAAGGAAAAATATGAAAATTTCGCTAAAATTAGCCGTTTTTTACCCTTTTCTTGGAGATTTCGTCATAAAATGAGGAAAAAAAACGAGTAAATAGAGGAAAAAATAGAAATTTCGCTAAATTTATCCGTTTTCGTCGCTTTTTTCGGTAATTTCCTCAAAAAATGAGGAATAAAAACGAGTAAATAGAGGAAAAAATAGATATTTCGCTAAAATTATCCGTTTTTTACCATTTCTTGGAAATTTCGTCATAAAATGAGGAAAAAAAACGTGTATATAGAGGAAAAAATAGAAATTTCGCTAAAATTATCCATTTTCGTCGCTTTTTTCGGTAATTTCGTCATAAAATGAGGAAATAAAAGAGTAAACAGAGGAAAGAATCGATATTTCCCTAAAATTATCCGTTTTCGTCCATTTTTTCGGTAATTTCTCCATAAAATGAGGAAAAAAACGAGTAAATTGAGGAAAAAAAATAGAAATTTCGCAAAAATTATCCGTTTTCGTCCATTTTTTTGGTAATTTCGTCATAAAATGAGGAAAAAAAACGAGAAAATTGAGGAAAAAAACAAAAATTTCGCTAATATTATCCGTTTTCGTCCCTTTTTTCGGTAATTTCGTCTTAAAATGTGGAAAAAATCGAGTAAATTAAGGAAAAAAATAAAAATTTCGTTAAAATTATCCGTTTTCGTCCCTTTTTTCGGTAATTTCGTCATAAAATAAGGGAAAAAAAAGAGTAAATTGAGGAAAAAAAATAAAAATTTCGCTAAAATTATCCGTTTCTGTCCCTTTTTTCGGTAATTTCGTCATAAAATGAGGAAAAAAACGAGTAAATAGAGGAAGAAATAGAAATTTCGCTAAAATTATCCCTTTTCGTCCCTTTTTTCGGTAATTGCGTCATAAAATGAGGAAAAAAACGAGTAAAGTGAAAAAAAAAATAAAAATTTTCCTAAAATTATCCATTTTCGTCCCTTTTTTCGGTAATTTCGTCATAAAATAAGGAAAAAAACAAGTAAATTGAGGATAATAATATAATTTTCGCTAAAATTATCCGTTTTCGTCCCTTTTTTCGGTAATTTCGTCATAAAATGAGGAAAAAAAAAGGAGTAAATAGAAGAAAAAAATAGAAATTTTTCTAAAAAAATCTGTTTTCGTCCCTTTTTTCGGTAATTTCGTCATAAAATGAGGAAAAAATCGAGTAAGTAGAGGAAAAAAATAGAAATTTCGCTAAAATTATCCATTTTCGTCCATATTTTCGGTAATTTCGTCAAAAAATGAGGAAAAAAACGAGTAAATTGAGGAAAAAAATAAAATTTCGCTAAAATTATCCGTTCTCGTCCGTTTTTTCGGTAATTTCGTCAAAAAATGAGGAAAAAAAAGTGTAAATTGAGGAAAAAATAAATATTTCACTAAAATTATCCGTTTTCGTCCCTTTTTTCGGTAATTTCGTCATAAAATTTGGAAAAAAAACGAGTAAAAAGAGGAAAAAATAGATATATCGCTAAAATTTTCCGTTTTTTACCATTTTTTTTTTAATTTCGTCATAAAATGAGGAAAAAAAACGAGTAAATAGAGGAAAAAATAGAAATTTCACTAAAATTATCCCTTTTCGTCCCTTTTTTCGGTAATTGCGTCATAAAATGAGGAAAAAAAAACGAGAAAAGTGAGGAAAAAAATAAAAATTTTGCTAAAATTATCCATTTTCGTCCCTTTTTTCGGTAATTTCGTCATAAAATAAGGAAAAAAACAAGTAAATTGAGGAAAATAATACAATTTTCGCTAAAATTATCCGTTTTCGTCCCTTTTTTCGGTAATTTCGTCATAAAATGAGGGAAAAAAAAGGAGTAAATAGAAGAAAAAAATAGAAATTTTTCTAAAAAAATCTGTTTTCGTCCCTTTTTTCAGTAATTTCGTCATAAAATGAGGAAAAAATCGAGTAAATTGAGGAAAAAAATAGAAATATAGCTAAAATTATTCGTTTTCGTCCCTTTTTTTGGTAATTTCGTCATAACATGAGGAAAAAAACGAGTAAATTGAGGAAAATAATAGAATTTTCGCTAAAATTATTCGTTATCGTCACTTTTTGCGGTAATTTCATCATAATATGAGGAAAAAAAGAGTAAATAGAGGGAAAAAATAGAAATTTTACTGAAAATATCCGTTTTCGTACCTTTTTTCGGTAATTTCGTCTTAAATTTGGAAACAAAGACGAGTAACTTGAGGAAAAAAATAAAAATTTCGCTAAAATTATCCGTTTTCGTCGCTTTTTTCGGTAATTTCGTCATAAAATGAGAAAAAAAACGAGTAAATAGAGGAAAAAAATAGAAATTTCGCTAAAATTATCCGTTTTCGTCCCTTTTTACGGTAATTTCGTCTTAAAATGTGGAAAAAAACGAGTAAATTGAGGAAAAAATATAAAAATTTCGTTAAAATTATCCGTTAACGTTGCTTTTTTCGGTAATTTTGTCATAAAATGAGGAAAAAAACGAGTAAATTGAGGAAAAAAATAAAATTTCGCTAAATTATCCGTTCTCGTCCCTTTTTTCGGTAATTACGTCAAAAAATGAGGAAAAAAACGAGTAAATTGAGGGAAATATAAAAATTTCACTAAAATTATCCGTTTTCGTCACTTTTTTCGGTAATTTCGTCATAAAATGAGGAAAAAAACGAGTATATAGAGGAAAAAATAGAAATTTCGCTAAAATTATCCGTTTTCGTCGCTTTTTTCGGTAATTTCGTCATAAAATGAGGAAATAAACGAGTAAACAGAGGAAAGAATCGATATTTCCCTACAATTATCCGTTTTCGTCCATTTGTTCGGTAATTTCGCCATAAAATGAGGAAAAAAACGAGTAAATTGAGGAAAAAAATAGAAATTTCGCTAAAATTATCCGTTTTCGTCCCTTTTTTTGGTAATTTCGTCATAAAATGAGGAAAAAAAACGAGAAAATTGAGGAAAAAAACAAAAATTTCGCTAAAATTATGCGTTTTCGTCGCTTTTTTCGGTAATTTCGTCATAAAATGAGGAAATAAACGAGTAAACAGAGGAAAGAATCTATATTTCCCTAAAATTATCCGTTTTCGTCCCTTTTTTCGGTATTTTCGTCATAAAATGAGGAAAAAAACGATTAAATTGAGGAAAATAATAGAATTTTCGCTAAAATTATTCGTTATCGTCCCTTTTTGCGGTAATTTCATCATTTTATGAGGAAAAAAAAAAGAGTAAATAGAGGGAAAAAATAGAAATTTTGCTAAAAATATCCGTTTTCGTCCCTTTTTTCGGTAATTTCGTCTTAAAATTTGGAAAAAAAGACGAGTAACTTGAGGAAAAAAATAAAAATTTCGCTAAAATTATCCGTTTTCGTCGCTTTTTTCGGTAATATCGTCATGAAATGCGAAAAAAAACGAGCAAATTGAGGAAAAAAATAGAAATTTCGCTAAAATTATCGGATTTCGTCCCTTTTTACTGTAATTTCGTCTAAAATGTGGAAAAAAAACGTGTAAATTGAGGAAAAAAATAAAAATTTCGTTAAAATTATCCGTTTTCGTCCCTTTTTTCGGTAATTTCGTCATAAAATAAGGGAAAAAAACGAGAAAATTGAGGAAAAAAATAAAAATTTCGCTTAAATGATCCGTTTTCGTCCCTTTTTCCGGTAATTTCGTCATAAAATGAGGAAAAAAACGAGTAAATTGAGGAAAATAATAGAATTTTGGCTAAAATTATCCGTTTTCGTCCCTTTTTTTAGTAATTTCTTCATAATATGAAGAAAAAAAAGAGTAAATAGAGGGAAAAAATAGAAATTTTGCTAAAAATATCCGTTTTTCTCCCTTTTTTCGGTACTTTCGTTATAAAATGAGGAAAAAATCGAGTAAATAGAGGAAAAAAATAGAAATTTCGCTAAAATTATCCGTTTTCGTCCCTTTTTTCGGTAATTTCTTCCTAAAATGAGGGAAAAAAACGAGTAAATAGAGGAAAAAAATAGAAATTTTGCTAAAAATATCCGTTTTTCGTCCCTTTTTTGGGTAATTTCGTCATAAAATGAGGAAAAAAACGAGTAAATAGAGGAAAAAAATAGAAATTTCGCTAAAATTATCCGTTTTCGTCCCTTTTTTCGGTAATTACGTCAAAAAATGAGGAAATAAACGAGTAAATTGAGGAAAATATAAAAATTTCACTAAAATTATCCGTTTTCGTCCCTTTTTTCGGTAATTTCGTCATAAAATGAGGA
The DNA here is from genome assembly GCA_947579665.1 of Sympetrum striolatum. Classification (NCBI taxonomy): domain Eukaryota; kingdom Metazoa; phylum Arthropoda; class Insecta; order Odonata; family Libellulidae; genus Sympetrum; species Sympetrum striolatum. The sequence continues at coordinate 117,211,901 of OX388341.1, forward strand.
AAAAAACGAGTAAAAAGAGGAAAACATAGATATTTCGCTGAAATTATCCGTTTTTTACCCTTTTTTTGGAAATTTCGTCATAAAATGAGGAAAAAAAAACGAGTATATAGAGGAAAAAATAGAAATTTCGCTAAAATTATCCGTTTTCGTCGCTTTTTTCGGTAATTTCGTCATAAAATGAGGAAATAAACGAGTAAAGAGAGGAAAGAATCGATATTTCCCTAAAATTATCCGTTTTCGTCCATTTGTTCGGTAATTTCGCCATAAAATGAGGAAAAAAAAGATTAAATTACGGAAAATAATAGAATTTTCGCTAAAATTATCCGTTTTCGTCCCTTTTTTCGGTAATTTCGTCATAAAATGAGGAAAAAAAAAGGAGTAAATAGAAGAAAAAAATAGAAATTTTCCTAAAAAAATCTGTTTTCGTCCCTTTTTTCGGTAATTTCGTCATAAAATGAGGAAAAAATCGAGTAAATAGAGGAAAAAAATAGAAATTTCGCTAAAATTATCCATTTTCGTCCATTTTTTCGGTAATTTCGTCAAAAAATGAGGAAAAAAACGAGTAAATTGAGGAAAAAAATAAAATTTCGCTAAAATTATCCGTTTTCGTCCCTTTTTTCGGTAATTTCGTCATAAAATGAGGGAAAAAAAAGGAGTAAATAGAAGAAAAAAATAGAAATTTTTCTAAAAAAATCTGTTTTCGTCCCTTTTTTCAGTAATTTCGTCATAAAATGAGGAAAAAATCGAGTAAATAGAGGAAAAAAATAGAAATTTCGCTAAAATTATCCATTTTCGTCCCTATTTTCGGTTCTTTCGTCATAAAATGAGGAAAAAATCGAGTAAATAGAGGAAAAAAATTGAAATTTCGCTAAAATTATCCGTTTTCGTCCCTTTTTTCGTTAATTTCATCCTAAAATGAGGAAAAATAACGAGAAAAATTAAGGAAAAATATGAAAATTTCGCTAAAATTAGCCGTTTTTTACCCTTTTCTTGGAGATTTCGTCATAAAATGAGGAAAAAAAACGAGTAAATAGAGGAAAAAATAGAAATTTCGCTAAATTTATCCGTTTTCGTCGCTTTTTTCGGTAATTTCCTCAAAAAATGAGGAATAAAAACGAGTAAATAGAGGAAAAAATAGATATTTCGCTAAAATTATCCGTTTTTTACCATTTCTTGGAAATTTCGTCATAAAATGAGGAAAAAAAACGTGTATATAGAGGAAAAAATAGAAATTTCGCTAAAATTATCCATTTTCGTCGCTTTTTTCGGTAATTTCGTCATAAAATGAGGAAATAAAAGAGTAAACAGAGGAAAGAATCGATATTTCCCTAAAATTATCCGTTTTCGTCCATTTTTTCGGTAATTTCTCCATAAAATGAGGAAAAAAACGAGTAAATTGAGGAAAAAAAATAGAAATTTCGCAAAAATTATCCGTTTTCGTCCATTTTTTTGGTAATTTCGTCATAAAATGAGGAAAAAAAACGAGAAAATTGAGGAAAAAAACAAAAATTTCGTCCGTTTTCGTCCCTTTTTTCGGTAATTTCGTCTTAAAATGTGGAAAAAACGAGTAAATTAAGGAAAAAAATAAAAATTTCGTTAAAATTATCCGTTTTCGTCCCTTTTTTCGGTAATTTCGTCATAAAATAAGGGAAAAAAAAGAGTAAATTGAGGAAAAAAAATAAAAATTTCGCTAAAATTATCCGTTTCTGTCCCTTTTTTCGGTAATTTCGTCATAAAATGAGGAAAAAAACGAGTAAATAGAGGAAGAAATAGAAATTTCGCTAAAATTATCCCTTTTCGTCCCTTTTTTCGGTAATTGCGTCATAAAATGAGGAAAAAAACGAGTAAAGTGAAAAAAAAAATAAAAATTTTCCTAAAATTATCCATTTTCGTCCCTTTTTTCGGTAATTTCGTCATAAAATAAGGAAAAAAACAAGTAAATTGAGGATAATAATATAATTTTCGCTAAAATTATCCGTTTTCGTCCCTTTTTTCGGTAATTTCGTCATAAAATGAGGAAAAAAAAAGGAGTAAATAGAAGAAAAAAATAGAAATTTTTCTAAAAAAATCTGTTTTCGTCCCTTTTTTCGGTAATTTCGTCATAAAATGAGGAAAAAATCGAGTAAGTAGAGGAAAAAAATAGAAATTTCGCTAAAATTATCCATTTTCGTCCATATTTTCGGTAATTTCGTCAAAAAATGAGGAAAAAAACGAGTAAATTGAGGAAAAAAATAAAATTTCGCTAAAATTATCCGTTCTCGTCCGTTTTTTCGGTAATTTCGTCAAAAAATGAGGAAAAAAAAGTGTAAATTGAGGAAAAAATAAATATTTCACTAAAATTATCCGTTTTCGTCCCTTTTTTCGGTAATTTCGTCATAAAATTTGGAAAAAAACGAGTAAAAAGAGGAAAAAATAGATATATCGCTAAAATTTTCCGTTTTTTACCATTTTTTTTTTAATTTCGTCATAAAATGAGGAAAAAAAAACGAGTAAATAGAGGAAAAAATAGATTTTTCACTAAAATTATCCCTTTTCGTCCCTTTTTTCGGTAATTGCGTCATAAAATGAGGAAAAAAAAACGAGAAAAGTGAGGAAAAAAATAAAAATTTTGCTAAAATTATCCATTTTCGTCCCTTTTTTCGGTAATTTCGTCATAAAATAAGGAAAAAAACAAGTAAATTGAGGAAAATAATACAATTTTCGCTAAAATTATCCGTTTTCGTCCCTTTTTTCGGTAATTTCGTCATAAAATGAGGGAAAAAAAAGGAGTAAATAGAAGAAAAAAATAGAAATTTTTCTAAAAAAATCTGTTTTCGTCCCTTTTTTCAGTAATTTCGTCATAAAATGAGGAAAAAATCGAGTAAATTGAGGAAAAAAATAGAAATATAGCTAAAATTATTCGTTTTCGTCCCTTTTTTTGGTAATTTCGTCATAACATGAGGAAAAAAACGAGTAAATTGAGGAAAATAATAGAATTTTCGCTAAAATTATTCGTTATCGTCACTTTTTGCGGTAATTTCATCATAATATGAGGAAAAAAAGAGTAAATAGAGGGAAAAAATAGAAATTTTACTGAAAATATCCGTTTTCGTACCTTTTTTCGGTAATTTCGTCTTAAATTTGGAAACAAAGACGAGTAACTTGAGGAAAAAAATAAAAATTTCGCTAAAATTATCCGTTTTCGTCGCTTTTTTCGGTAATTTCGTCATAAAATGAGAAAAAAAAACGAGTAAATAGAGGAAAAAAATAGAAATTTCGCTAAAATTATCCGTTTTCGTCCCTTTTTTCGGTAATTTCGTCTTAAAATGTGGAAAAAACGAGTAAATTAAGGAAAAAAATAAAAATTTCGTTAAAATTATCCGTTTTCGTCCCTTTTTTCGGTAATTTCGTCATAAAATAAGGGAAAAAAAAGAGTAAATTGAGGAAAAAAAATAAAAATTTCGCTAAAATTATCCGTTTCTGTCCCTTTTTTCGGTAATTTCGTCATAAAATGAGGAAAAAAACGAGTAAATAGAGGAAGAAATAGAAATTTCGCTAAAATTATCCCTTTTCGTCCCTTTTTTCGGTAATTGCGTCATAAAATGAGGAAAAAAACGAGTAAAGTGAAAAAAAAAATAAAAATTTTCCTAAAATTATCCATTTTCGTCCCTTTTTTCGGTAATTTCGTCATAAAATAAGGAAAAAAACAAGTAAATTGAGGATAATAATATAATTTTCGCTAAAATTATCCGTTTTCGTCCCTTTTTTCGGTAATTTCGTCATAAAATGAGGAAAAAAAAAGGAGTAAATAGAAGAAAAAAATAGAAATTTTTCTAAAAAAATCTGTTTTCGTCCCTTTTTTCGGTAATTTCGTCATAAAATGAGGAAAAAATCGAGTAAGTAGAGGAAAAAAATAGAAATTTCGCTAAAATTATCCATTTTCGTCCATATTTTCGGTAATTTCGTCAAAAAATGAGGAAAAAAACGAGTAAATTGAGGAAAAAAATAAAATTTCGCTAAAATTATCCGTTCTCGTCCGTTTTTTCGGTAATTTCGTCAAAAAATGAGGAAAAAAAAGTGTAAATTGAGGAAAAAATAAATATTTCACTAAAATTATCCGTTTTCGTCCCTTTTTTCGGTAATTTCGTCATAAAATTTGGAAAAAAACGAGTAAAAAGAGGAAAAAATAGATATATCGCTAAAATTTTCCGTTTTTTACCATTTTTTTTTTAATTTCGTCATAAAATGAGGAAAAAAAACGAGTAAATAGAGGAAAAAATAGATTTTTCACTAAAATTATCCCTTTTCGTCCCTTTTTTCGGTAATTGCGTCATAAAATGAGGAAAAAAAAACGAGAAAAGTGAGGAAAAAAATAAAAATTTTGCTAAAATTATCCATTTTCGTCCCTTTTTTCGGTAATTTCGTCATAAAATAAGGAAAAAAACAAGTAAATTGAGGAAAATAATACAATTTTCGCTAAAATTATCCGTTTTCGTCCCTTTTTTCGGTAATTTCGTCATAAAATGAGGGAAAAAAAAGGAGTAAATAGAAGAAAAAAATAGAAATTTTTCTAAAAAAATCTGTTTTCGTCCCTTTTTTCAGTAATTTCGTCATAAAATGAGGAAAAAATCGAGTAAATTGAGGAAAAAAATAGAAATATAGCTAAAATTATTCGTTTTCGTCCCTTTTTTTGGTAATTTCGTCATAACATGAGGAAAAAAACGAGTAAATTGAGGAAAATAATAGAATTTTCGCTAAAATTATTCGTTATCGTCACTTTTTGCGGTAATTTCATCATAATATGAGGAAAAAAAGAGTAAATAGAGGGAAAAAATAGAAATTTTACTGAAAATATCCGTTTTCGTACCTTTTTTCGGTAATTTCGTCTTAAATTTGGAAACAAAGACGAGTAACTTGAGGAAAAAAATAAAAATTTCGCTAAAATTATCCGTTTTCGTCGCTTTTTTCGGTAATTTCGTCATAAAATGAGAAAAAAAACGAGTAAATAGAGGAAAAAAATAGAAATTTCGCTAAAATTATCCGTTTTCGTCCCTTTTTACGGTAATTTCGTCTTAAAATGTGGAAAAAAACGAGTAAATTGAGGAAAAAAAATAAAAATTTCGTTAAAATTATCCGTTAACGTTGCTTTTTTCGGTAATTTTGTCATAAAATGAGGAAAAAAACGAGTAAATTGAGGAAAAAAATAAAATTTCGCTAAATTATCCGTTCTCGTCCCTTTTTTCGGTAATTACGTCAAAAAATGAGGAAAAAAACGAGTAAATTGAGGGAAATATAAAAATTTCACTAAAATTATCCGTTTTCGTCGCTTTTTTCGGTAATTTCGTCATAAAATGAGGAAATAAACGAGTAAACAGAGGAAAGAATCGATATTTCCCTACAATTATCCGTTTTCGTCCATTTGTTCGGTAATTTCGCCATAAAATGAGGAAAAAAACGAGTAAATTGAGGAAAAAAATAGAAATTTCGCTAAAATTATCCGTTTTCGTCCCTTTTTTTGGTAATTTCGTCATAAAATGAGGAAAAAAAACGAGAAAATTGAGGAAAAAAACAAAAATTTCGCTAAAATTATGCGTTTTCGTCGCTTTTTTCGGTAATTTCGTCATAAAATGAGGAAATAAACGAGTAAACAGAGGAAAGAATCTATATTTCCCTAAAATTATCCGTTTTCGTCCCTTTTTTCGGTATTTTCGTCATAAAATGAGGAAAAAAAACGATTAAATTGAGGAAAATAATAGAATTTTCGCTAAAATTATTCGTTATCGTCCCTTTTTGCGGTAATTTCATCATTTTATGAGGAAAAAAAAAAGAGTAAATAGAGGGAAAAAATAGAAATTTTGCTAAAAATATCCGTTTTCGTCCCTTTTTTCGGTAATTTCGTCTTAAAATTTGGAAAAAAAGACGAGTAACTTGAGGAAAAAAATAAAAATTTCGCTAAAATTATCCGTTTTCGTCGCTTTTTTCGGTAATATCGTCATGAAATGCGAAAAAAAACGAGCAAATTGAGGAAAAAAATAGAAATTTCGCTAAAATTATCGGATTTCGTCCCTTTTTACTGTAATTTCGTCTAAAATGTGGAAAAAAACGAGTAAATTGAGGAAAAAAATAAAAATTTCGTTAAAATTATCCGTTTTCGTCCCTTTTTTCGGTAATTTCGTCATAAAATAAGGGAAAAAAACGAGAAAATTGAGGAAAAAAATAAAAATTTCGCTTAAATGATCCGTTTTCGTCCCTTTTTCCGGTAATTTCGTCATAAGATGAGGAAAAAAACGAGTAAATTGAGGAAAATAATAGAATTTTGGCTAAAATTATCCGTTTTCGTCCCTTTTTTTAGTAATTTCTTCATAATATGAAGAAAAAAAAGAGTAAATAGAGGGAAAAAATAGAAATTTTACTGAAAATATCCGTTTTCGTGTCTTTTTTCGGTAATTTCGTCTTAAATTTGGAAACAAAGACGAGTAACTTGAGGAAAAAAATAAAAATTTCGCTAAAATTATCCGTTTTCGTCGCTTTTTTCGGTAATTTCGTCATAAAATGAGAAAAAAAAACGAGTAAATAGAGGAAAAAAATAGAAATTTCGCTAAAATTATCCGTTTTCGTCCCTTTTTACGGTAATTTCGTCTTAAAATGTGGAAAAAAACGAGTAAATTGAGGAAAAAAATAGAAATTTCGCTAAAATTATCCGTTTTCGTCCCTTTTTTTGGTAATTTCGTCATAAAATGAGGAAAAAAAACGAGAAAATTGAGGAAAAAAACAAAAATTTCGCTAAAATTATGCGTTTTCGTCGCTTTTTTCGGTAATTTCGTCATAAAATGAGGAAATAAACGAGTAAACAGAGGAAAGAATCTATATTTCCCTAAAATTATCCGTTTTCGTCCCTTTTTTCGGTATTTTCGTCATAAAATGAGGAAAAAAACGATTAAATTGAGGAAAATAATAGAATTTTCGCTAAAATTATTCGTTATCGTCCCTTTTTGCGGTAATTTCATCATTTTATGAGGAAAAAAAAAAGAGTAAATAGAGGGAAAAAATAGAAATTTTGCTAAAAATATCCGTTTTCGTCCCTTTTTTCGGTAATTTCGTCTTAAAATTTGGAAAAAAAAGACGAGTAACTTGAGGAAAAAAATAAAAATTTCGCTAAAATTATCCGTTTTCGTCGCTTTTTTCGGTAATATCGTCATGAAATGCGAAAAAAAACGAGCAAATTGAGGAAAAAAATAGAAATTTCGCTAAAATTATCGGATTTCGTCCCTTTTTACTGTAATTTCGTCTAAAATGTGGAAAAAAACGAGTAAATTGAGGAAAAAAATAAAAATTTCGTTAAAATTATCCGTTTTCGTCCCTTTTTTCGGTAATTTCGTCATAAAATAAGGGAAAAAAACGAGAAAATTGAGGAAAAAAATAATAATTTCGCTTAAATGATCCGATTTCGTCCCTTTTTCCGGTAATTTCGTCATAAAATGAGGAAAAAAACGAGTAAATTGAGGAAAATAATAGAATTTTGGCTAAAATTATCCGTTTTCGTCCCTTTTTTTAGTAATTTCTTCATAATATGAAGAAAAAAAAGAGTAAATAGAGGGAAAAAATAGAAATTTTGCTAAAAATATCCGTTTTTCGTCCCTTTTTTGGGTAATTTCGTCATAAAATGAGAAAAAAAACGAGTAAATAGAGGAAAAAAATAGAAATTTCGCTAAAATTATCCGTTTTCGTCCCTTTTTTCGGTAATTACGTCAAAAAATGAGGAAATAAACGAGTAAATTGAGGAAAATATAAAAATTTCACTAAAATTATCCGTTTTCGTCCCTTTTTTCGGTAATTTCGTCATAAAATGAGGAAAAAAACGAGTAAAAAGAGGAAAACATAGATATTTCGCTGAAATTATCCGTTTTTTACCCTTTTTTTGGAAATTTCGTCATAAAATGAGGAAAAAAAAACGAGTATATAGAGGAAAAAATAGAAATTTCGCTAAAATTATCCGTTTTCGTCGCTTTTTTCGGTAATTTCGTCATAAAATGAGGAAATAAACGAGTAAAGAGAGGAAAGAATCGATATTTCCCTAAAATTATCCGTTTTCGTCCATTTGTTCGGTAATTTCGCCATAAAATGAGGAAAAAAACGATTAAATTAAGGAAAATAATAGAATTTTCGCTAAAATTATCCGTTTTCGTACCTTTTTTCGGTAATTTCGTCATAAAATGAGGAAAAAAAAAGGAGTAAATAGAAGAAAAAAATAGAAATTTTTCTAAAAAAATCTGTTTTCGTCCCTTTTTTCGGTAATTTCGTCATAAAATGAGGAAAAAATCGAGTAAATAGAGGAAAAAAATAGAAATTTCGCTAAAATTATCCATTTTCGTCCATTTTTTCGGTAATTTCGTCAAAAAATGAGGAAAAAAACGAGTAAATTGAGGAAAAAAATAAAATTTCGCTAAAATTATCCGTTTTCGTCCCTTTTTTCGGTAATTTCGTCATAAAATGAGGGAAAAAAAAGGAGTAAATAGAAGAAAAAAATAGAAATTTTTCTAAAAAAATCTGTTTTCGTCCCTTTTTTCAGTAATTTCGTCATAAAATGAGGAAAAAATCGAGTAAATTGAGGAAAAAAATAGAAATATAGCTAAAATTATTCGTTTTCGTCCCTTTTTTTGGTAATTTCGTCATAACATGAGGAAATAAACGAGTAAATTGAGGAAAATAATAGAATTTTCGCTAAAATTATTCGTTATCGTCACTTTTTGCAGTAATTTCATCATAATATGAGGAAAAAAAGAGTAAATAGAGGGAAAAAATAGAAATTTTACTGAAAATATCCGTTTTCGTACCTTTTTTCGGTAATTTCGTCTTAAATTTGGAAACAAAGACGAGTAACTTGAGGAAAAAAATAAAAATTTCGCTAAAATTATCCGTTTTCGTCGCTTTTTTCGGTAATTTCGTCATAAAATGAGAAAAAAAACGAGTAAATAGAGGAAAAAAATAGAAATTTCGCTAAAATTATCCGTTTTCGTCCCTTTTTACGGTAATTTCGTCTTAAAATGTGGAAAAAAACGAGTAAATTGAGGAAAAAAAATAAAAATTTCGTTAAAATTATCCGTTAACGTTGCTTTTTTCGGTAATTTTGTCATAAAATGAGGAAAAAAACGAGTAAATTGAGGAAAAAAATAAAATTTCGCTAAATTATCCGTTCTCGTCCCTTTTTTCGGTAATTACGTCAAAAAATGAGGAAAAAAACGAGTAAATTGAGGGAAATATAAAAATTTCACTAAAATTATCCGTTTTCGTCCCTTTTTTCGGTAATTTCGTCATAAAATGAGGAAAAAAACGAGTATATAGAGGAAAAAATAGAAATTTCGCTAAAATTATCCGTTTTCGTCGCTTTTTTCGGTAATTTCGTCATAAAATGAGGAAATAAACGAGTAAACAGAGGAAAGAATCGATATTTCCCTACAATTATCCGTTTTCGTCCATTTGTTCGGTAATTTCGCCATAAAATGAGGAAAAAAACGAGTAAATTGAGGAAAAAAATAGAAATTTCGCTAAAATTATCCGTTTTCGTCCCTTTTTTTGGTAATTTCGTCATAAAATGAGGAAAAAAAACGAGAAAATTGAGGAAAAAAACAAAAATTTCGCTAAAATTATGCGTTTTCGTCGCTTTTTTCGGTAATTTCGTCATAAAATGAGGAAATAAACGAGTAAACAGAGGAAAGAATCTATATTTCCCTAAAATTATCCGTTTTCGTCCCTTTTTTCGGTATTTTCGTCATAAAATGAGGAAAAAAACGATTAAATTGAGGAAAATAATAGAATTTTCGCTAAAATTATTCGTTATCGTCCCTTTTTGCGGTAATTTCATCATAATATGAGGAAAAAAAAAAGAGTAAATAGAGGGAAAAAATAGAAATTTTGCTAAAAATATCCGTTTTCGTCCCTTTTTTCGGTAATTTCGTCTTAAAATTTGGAAAAAAAGACGAGTAACTTGAGGAAAAAAATAAAAATTTCGCTAAAATTATCCGTTTTCGTCGCTTTTTTCGGTAATATCGTCATGAAATGCGAAAAAAAACGAGCAAATTGAGGAAAAAAATAGAAATTTCGCTAAAATTATCGGATTTCGTCCCTTTTTACTGTAATTTCGTCTAAAATGTGGAAAAAAACGAGTAAATTGAGGAAAAAAATAAAAATTTCGTTAAAATTATCCGTTTTCGTCCCTTTTTTCGGTAATTTCGTCATAAAATAAGGGAAAAAAACGAGAAAATTGAGGAAAAAAATAAAAATTTCGCTTAAATGATCCGTTTTCGTCCCTTTTTCCGGTAATTTCGTCATAAAATGAGGAAAAAAACGAGTAAATTGAGGAAAATAATAGAATTTTGGCTAAAATTATCCGTTTTCGTCCCTTTTTTTAGTAATTTCTTCATAATATGAAGAAAAAAAAGAGTAAATAGAGGGAAAAAATAGAAATTTTGCTAAAAATATCCGTTTTTCTCCCTTTTTTCGGTACTTTCGTTATAAAATGAGGAAAAAATCGAGTAAATAGAGGAAAAAAATAGAAATTTCGCTAAAATTATCCGTTTTCGTCCCTTTTTTCGGTAATTTCTTCCTAAAATGAGGGAAAAAAACGAGTAAATAGAGGAAAAAAATAGAAATTTTGCTAAAAATATCCGTTATTCGTCCCTTTTTTGGGTAATTTCGTCATAAAATGAGAAAAAAAACGAGTAAATAGAGGAAAAAAATAGAAATTTCGCTAAAATTATCCGTTTTCGTCCCTTTTTTCGGTAATTACGTCCAAAATGAGGAAATAAACGAGTAAATTGAGGAAAATATAAAAATTTCACTAAAATTATCCGTTTTCGTCCCTTTTTTCGGTAATTTCGTCATAAAATGAGGAAAAAAACGAGTAAAAAGAGGAAAACATAGATATTTCGCTGAAATTATCCGTTTTTTACCCTTTTTTTGGAAATTTCGTCATAAAATGAGGAAAAAAAAACGAGTATATAGAGGAAAAAATAGAAATTTCGCTAAAATTATCCGTTTTCGTCGCTTTTTTCGGTAATTTCGTCATAAAATGAGGAAATAAACGAGTAAAGAGAGGAAAGAATCGATATTTCCCTAAAATTATCCGTTTTCGTCCATTTGTTCGGTAATTTCGCCATAAAATGAGGAAAAAAACGATTAAATTAAGGAAAATAATAAAATTTTCGCTAAAATTATCCGTTTTCGTCCCTTTTTTCGGTAATTTCGTCATAAAATGAGGAAAAAAAAAGGAGTAAATAGAAGAAAAAAATAGAAATTTTTCTAAAAAAATCTGTTTTCGTCCCTTTTTTCGGTAATTTCGTCATAAAATGAGGAAAAAATCGAGTAAATAGAGGAAAAAAATAGAAATTTCGCTAAAATTATCCATTTTCGTCCATTTTTTCGGTAATTTCGTCAAAAAATGAGGAAAAAAACGAGTAAATTGAGGAAAAAAATAAAATTTCGCTAAAATTATCCGTTCTCGTCCGTTTTTTCGGTAATTTCGTCAAAAAATGAGGAAAAAAACGTGTTAATTGAGGAAAAAATTAATATTTCACTAAAATTATCCGTTTTCGTCCCTTTTTTCGGTAATTTCGTCATAAAATTTGGAAAAAAAACGAGTAAATAGAGGAGAAAATAGAAATTTCGCTAAAATTATCCATTTTCGTCCATTTTTTCGGTAATTTCGTCATAAAATAAGGAAAAAAACAAGTAAATTGAGGAAAATAATATAATTTTCGCTATAATTATCCGTTTTCGTCCCTTTTTTCGGTAATTTCGTCATAAAATGAGGGGAAAAAAAGGAGTAAATAGAAGAAAAAAATAGAAATTTTTCTAAAAAAATCTGTTTTCGTCCCTTTTTTCAGTAATTTCGTCATAAAATGAGGAAAAAATCGAGTAAATTGAGGAAAAAAATAGAAATATAGCTAAAATTATTCGTTTTCGTCCCTTTTTTTGGTAATTTCGTCATAACATGAGGAAAAAAACGAGTAAATTGAGGAAAATAATAGAATTTTCGCTAAAATTATTCGTTATCGTCACTTTTTGCGGTAATTTCATCATAATATGAGGAAAAAAAGAGTAAATAGAGGGAAAAAATAGAAATTTTACTGAAAATATCCGTTTTCGTACCTTTTTTCGGTAATTTCGTCTTAAATTTGGAAACAAGGACGAGTAACTTGAGGAAAAAAATAAAAATTTCGCTAAAATTATCCGTTTTCGTCGCTTTTTTCGGTAATTTCGTCATAAAATGAGAAAAAAAACGAGTAAATAGAGGAAAAAAATAGAAATTTCGCTAAAATTATCCGTTTTCGTCCCTTTTTACGGTAATTTCGTCTTAAAATGTGGAAAAAAACGAGTAAATTGAGGAAAAAAAATAAAAATTTCGTTAAAATTATCCGTTAACGTTGCTTTTTTCGGTGATTTTGTCATAAAATGAGGAAAAAAACGAGTAAATTGAGGAAAAAAATAAAATTTCGCTAAATTATCCGTTCTCGTCCCTTTTTTCGGTAATTACGTCAAAAAATGAGGAAAAAAACGAGTAAATTGAGGGAAATATAAAAATTTCACTAAAAATATCCGTTTTCGTCCCTTTTTTCGGTAATTTCGTCATAAAATGAGGAAAAAAACGAGTAAAAAGAGGAAAAAATAGATATTTCGCTGAAATTATCCGTTTTTTACCCTTTTTTTGGAAATTTCGTCATAAAATGAGGAAAAAAAACGAGTATATAGAGGAAAAAATAGAAATTTCGCTAAAATTATCCGTTTTCGTCGCTTTTTTCGGTAATTTCGTCATAAAATGAGGAAATAAACGAGTAAACAGAGGAAGGAATCGATATTTCCCTACAATTATCCGTTTTCGTCCATTTGTTCGGTAATTTCGCCATAAAATGAGGAAAAAAACGAGTAAATTGAGGAAAAAAATAGAAATTTCGCTAAAATTATCCGTTTTCGTCCCTTTTTTTGGTAATTTCGTCATAAAATGAGGAAAAAAAAACGAGAAAATTGAGGAAAAAAACAAAAATTTCGCTAAAATTATGCGTTTTCGTCGCTTTTTTCGGTAATTTCGTCATAAAATGAGGAAATAAACGAGTAAACAGAGGAAAGAATCTATATTTCCCTAAAATTATCCGTTTTCGTCCCTTTTTTCGGTAATTTCGTCATAAAATGAGGAAAAAAACGATTAAATTGAGGAAAATAATAGAATTTTCGCTAAAATTATTCGTTATCGTCCCTTTTTGCGGTAATTTCATCATAATATGAGGAAAAAAAGACGAGTAACTTGAGGAAAAAAATAAAAATTTCGCTAAAATTATCCGTTTTCGTCGCTTTTTTCGGTAATATCGTCATGAAATGCGAAAAAAAACGAGCAAATTGAGGAAAAAAATAGAAATTTCGCTAAAATTATCGGTTTTCGTCCCTTTTTACTGTAATTTCGTCTAAAATGTGGAAAAAAACGAGTAAATTGAGGAAAAATATAAAAATTTCGTTAAAATTATCCGTTTTCGTCCCTTTTTTCGGTAATTTCGTCATAAAATAAGGGAAAAAAACGAGAAAATTGAGGAAAAAAATAAAAATTTCGCTTAAATTATCCGTTTTCGTCCCTTTTTCCGGTAATTTCGTCATAAAATGAGGAAAAAAACGAGTAAATTGAGGAAAATAATAGAATTTTGGCTAAAATTATCCGTTTTCGTCCCTTTTTTTAGTAATTTCTTCATAATATGAAGAAAAAAAAGAGTAAATAGAGGGAAAAAATAGAAATTTTGCTAAAAATATCCGTTTTTCTCCCTTTTTTCGGTACTTTCGTTATAAAATGAGGAAAAAATCGAGTTAATAGAGGAAAAAAATAGAAATTTCGCTAAAATTATTCGTTTTCGTCCCTTTTTTTGGTAATTTCGTCATAACATGAGGAAAAAAACGAGTAAATTGAGGAAAATAATAGAATTTTCGCTAAAATTATTCGTTTTCGTCCCTTTTTTTGGTAATTTCGTCATAACATGAGGAAAAAAAACGAGTAAATTGAGGAAAATAATAGAATTTTCGCTAAAATTATTCGTTATCGTCACTTTTTGCGGTAATTTCATCATAATATGAGGAAAAAAAGAGTAAATAGTGGGAAAAAATAGAAATTTTACTGAAAATATCCGTTTTCGTACCTTTTTTCGGTAATTTCGTCTTAAATTTGGAAACAAAGACGAGTAACTTGAGGAAAAAATAAAAATTTCGCTAAAATTATCCGTTTTCGTCGCTTTTTTCGGTAATTTCGTCATAAAATGAGAAAAAAAAACGAGTAAATAGAGGAAAAAAATAGAAATTTCGCTAAAATTATCCGTTTTCGTCCCTTTTTACGGTAATTTCGTCTTAAAATGTGGAAAAAAACGAGTAAATTGAGGAAAAAAAATAAAAATTTCGTTAAAATTATCCGTTAACGTTGCATTTTTTCGGTAATTTTGTCATAAAATGAGGAAAAAAACGAGTAAATTGAGGAAAAAAATTAAATTTCGCTAAATTATCCGCTCTCGTCCCTTTTTTCGGTAATTACGTCAAAAAATGAGGAAAAAAACGAGTAAATTGAGGGAAATATAAAAATTTCACTAAAATTATCCGTTTTCGTCCCTTTTTTTCGGTAATTTCGTCATAAAATGAGGAAAAAAACGAGTAAAAAGAGGAAAAAATAGATATTTCACTGAAATTATCCGTTTTTTACCCTTTTTTTGGAAATTTCGTCATAAAATGAGGAAAAAAAACGAGTATATAGAGGAAAAAATAGAAATTTCGCTAAAATTATCCGTTTTCGTCGCTTTTATCGGTAATTTCGTCATAAAATGAGGAAATAAACGAGTAAACAGAGGAAAGAATCGATATTTCCCTAAAATTATCCGTTTTCGTCCATTTGTTCGGTAATTTCGCCATAAAATGAGGAAAAAAACGAGTAAATTGAGGAAAAAAATAGAAATTTCGCTAAAATTATCCGTTTTCGTCCCTTTTTTTGGTAATTTCGTCATAAAATGAGGAAAAAAAAAGAGAAAATTGAGGAAAAAAACAAAAATTTCGCTAAAATTATGCGTTTTCGTCGCTTTTTTCGGTAATTTCGTCATAAAATGAGGAAATAAACGAGTAAACAGAGGAAAGAATCTATATTTCCCTAAAATTATCCGTTTTCGTCCCTTTTTCCGGTAATTTCGTCATAAAATGAGGAAAAAAACGATTAAATTGAGGAAAATAATAGAATTTTCGCTAAAATTATTCGTTATCGTCCCTTTTTGCGGTAATTTCATCATAATATGAGGAAAAAAAAAAAGAGTAAATAGAGGGAAAAAATAGAAATTTTGCTAAAAATATTCGTTTTCGTCCCTTTTTTCGGTAATTTCGTCTTAAAATTTGGAAAAAAAGACGAGTAACTTGAGGAAAAAAATAAAAATTTCGCTAAAATTATCCGTTTTCGTCGCTTTTTTCGGTAATATCGTCATGAACTGCGAAAAAAAAACGAGCAAATTGAGGAAAAAAATAGAAATTTCGCTAAAATTATCGGTTTTCGTCCCTTTTTACTGTAATTTCGTCTAAAATGTGGAAAAAAACGAGTAAATTGAGGAAAAAAATAAAAATTTCGTTAAAATTATCCGTTTTCGTCCCTTTTTTCGGTAATTTCGTCATAAAATAAGGGAAAAAAACGAGAAAATTGAGGAAAAAAATAAAAATTTCGCTTAAATTATCCGTTTTCGTCCCTTTTTCCGGTAATTTCGTCATAAACTGAGGAAAAAAACGAGTAAATTGAGGAAAATAATAGAATTTTGGCTAAAATTATCCGTTTTCGTCCCTTTTTTTAGTAATTTCTTCATAATATGAAGAAAAAAAAGAGTAAATAGAGGGAAAAAATAGAAATTTTGCTAAAAATATCCGTTTTTCTCCCTTTTTTCGGTACTTTCGTTATAAAATGAGGAAAAAATCGAGTAAATAGAGGAAAAAAATAGAAATTTCGCTAAAATTATCCGTTTTCGTCCCTTTTTTCTATAATTTCTTCCTAAAATGAGGGAAAAAAACGAGTAAATAGAGGAAAAAAATAGAAATTTTGCTAAAAATATCCGTTTTTCGTCCCTTTTTTGGGTAATTTCGTCAAAAAATGAGGAAAAAAAACGATTAAATTTAGGAAAAAATAAAAATTTCCCTAAAATTATCCTTTTTCGTCCCTTTTTACGGTAATTTCGTCATAAAATGATGAAAAAAAACGAGTAAAAAGAGGAAAAAATAGATATTTCGCTAAAATTATCCGTTTTTAACCCTTTTTTTGGAAATTTCGTCATAAAATGAGGAAAAAAAACGAGTAAATAGAGGAAAAAATAGAAATTTCGCTAAAATTATCCGTTTTCGTCCTTATTTTCGGTAATTTCGTCATAAATGAGGAAAAAAAACGAGTATATTGATGAAAAAAATAAAAATCTCGCTAAAATTATCCATTTTTGTCCCTTTTTTCGGTAATTTCGTCATAAAATGAGGAAAAAAACAAGTAAATTGAGGAAAATAATAGAATTTTCGCTAAAATTATCCGTTTTCGTCCCTTTTTTTCGGTAATTTCGTCATAAAATGAGGAAAAAATCGAGTAAATAGAGGAAAAAAATAGAAATTTCGATAAAATTATCCATTTTCGTCCCTTTTTTCGGTAATTTCGTCAAAAAATGAGGAAAAAAACGAGTAAATTGAGGAAAAAAATAAAAATTTCACTAAAATTATCCGTTTTCGTCCCTTTTTTCGGTAATTTCGTCAAAAAATGAGGAAAAAAACGAGTAAATTGAGGAAAAAAATAAAAATTTCACTAAAATTATCCATTTTCGTCCTTTTTTTCGGTAATTTCGTCATAAAATGAGGAAAAAAACAAGTAAATAGAGGGATAAAATAGAAATTTTGCTAAAAATATCCGTTTTCGTCCCTTTTTTCGGTAATTTCGTCTTATAATTTGGAAAAAAAGACGAGTAACTTGAGGAAAAAAATTAAAATTTCGCTAAAATTATCCGTTTTCGTCCCTTTTTACGGTAATTTCGTCTTAAAATGTGGGAAAAAACGAGTAAATTGAGGAAAAAAATAAAAATTTCGTTAAAATTATCCGTTTTCGTCCCTTTTTTCGGTAATTTCGTCAAAAAATGAGGAAAAAAACGAGTAAATTGAGGAAAAAAATAAAAATTTCACTAAAATTATCCGTTTTCGTCCCTTTTTTCGGTAATTTCGTCAAAAAATGAGGAAAAAAACGAGTATATTGATGAAAAAAATAAAAATCTCGCTAAAATTATCCATTTTCGTCCCTTTTTTCGGTAATTTCGTCATAAAATGAGGAAAAAAACAAGTAAATAGAGGGATAAAATAGAAATTTTGCTAAAAATATCCGTTTTCGTCCCTTTTTTCGGTAATTTCGTCTTATAATTTGGAAAAAAAGACGAGTAACTTGAGGAAAAAAATTAAAATTTCGCTAAAATTATCCGTTTTCGTCCCTTTTTACGGTAATTTCGTCTTAAAATGTGGGAAAAAACGAGTAAATTGAGGAAAAAAATAAAAATTTCGTTAAAATTATCCGTTTTCGTCCCTTTTTTTGGTAATTTCGTCATAAAATAAGGGAAAAAAACGAGAAAAATGAGGAAAAAAATAAAAATTTCGCTTAAATTATCCGTTTTCGTCCCTTTTTCCGGTAATTTCGTCATAAAATGAGGAAAAAAACGAGTAAATTGAGGAAAATAATAGAATTTTGGCTAAAATTATCCGTTTTCGTCCCTTTTTTTATTAATTTCATCATAATATGAAGAAAAAAAAGAGGGAAAAAATAGAAATTTTGCCCAAAATATCTGTTTTTATCCCTTTTTTCGGTACTTTCGTCATAAAATGAGGAAAAAATCGAGTAAATAGAGGAAAAAAATAGAAATTTCGCTAAAATTATCCGTTTTCGTCCCTTTTTTCGGTAATTTCTTCCTAATATGAGGAAGAAAAACGAGTAAATTGAGGAAAAAAATAAAAATTTCGCTAAAATTATCCGTTTTTGTCCCATTTTTCGGTAATTTCGTCATAAAATGAGGAAAAAAAATAAGTTAATAGAGGAAAAATTGAAATTTCGCTAAAATTTTCCCTTTTCGTCCCTTTTTTCGGTAATTGCGTCATAAAATTTGGAAAAAAAACGAGTAAAGTGAGGAAAAAAATACACATTTTGCTAAAATTATCCATTTTCGTCCCTTTTTTCGGTAATTTCGTCATAAAATTAGGAAAAAAACAAGTAAATTGAGGAAAATAATAGAAATTTTGTTAAAATATCCGTTTTCGTCCCTTTTTTGGGTAATTTCGTCATAAAATGAGGAAAATTCGAGTAAATTGAGGAAAATAATAATAATTTCGCTAAAATTATCCATTTTCGTCCTTATTTTCGGTAATTTCGTCATAAATGAGGAAAAAAAACGAGTATATTGATGAAAAAAATAAAAATCTCGCTAAAATTATCCATTTTCGTCCCTTTTTTCGGTAATTTCGTCATAAAATGAGGAAAAACACGAGTAAATTGAGGAAAATAATAGAATTTTGGCTAAAATTATCCGTTTTCGTCCCTTTTTTTATTAATTTCATCATAATATGAAGAAAAAAAAAGAGTAAATAGAGGGAAAAAATAGAAATTTTGCTCAAAATATCCGTTTTTATCCCTTTTTTCGGTAATTTCGTCATAAAATGAGAAAAAAAAATGAGTAATTAGAGGAAAAAATAGAAATTTCGCTAAAATTATCCGTTTTCGTCCCTTTTTTTTAGGTAATTTCGTCAAAAAATGAGGAAAAAAACGAGTAAATTGCGGAAAAAAATAACAATTTCGCTAAAATTATCCGTGTCCGTCCCTTTTTTCGGTAATTTCGTCAAAAAATGAGGAAAAAAAACGATTAAATTGAGGAAAAAATAAAAATTGCCCTAAAATTATCCTTTTTCGTCCCTTTTTTCGGTAATTTCGTCATGAATGAGAAAAAAAAACGAGTAAAATGAGGAAAAAATGGATATTTCCCTAAAATTATCCGTTTTCGTCCCTTCATTTGGTATTTCGTCATGAAATTAGGAGAAAAAACGAGTAAATTGAGGAAAAAATAAAAATTTCACTAAAATTATCCGTTTTCGTCCCTTTTTACGGTAATTTTGTCATAAAATGAGGAAAAAAACGAGTAAATTGAGTAAAATAATAGAATATCCGCTAAAATTATTCGTTATCGTCCCTTTTTTTGTAATTTCATCATAATATAAGGAAAAAAAAGAGTAAATAGAGGGAAAAAATAGAAATTTTGCTAAAAATATCCGTTTTTCTCCCTTTTTTTCGGTACTTTCGTCATAAAATGAGGAAAAAATCGGGTAAATAGAGGAAAAAAATAGAAATTTCGCTAAAATTATCCGTTTTCGTCCCTTTTTTCGGTAATTTCTTCCTAAAATGAGGAAAAAATCGAGTAAATAGAGGAAAAAAATAGAAATTTTGCTAAAAATATCCGTTTTTCGTCCCTTTTTTCGGTAATTTCTTCCTAAAATGAGGAAAAAAAACGAATAAATAGAGGAAAAAAATAGAAATTTTGCTAAAAATATCCGTTTTTCGTCCCTTTTTTGGGTAATTTCGTCAAAAAATGAGGAAAAAAAACGATTAAATTTAGGAAAAAATAAAAATTTCCCTACAATTATCCTTTTTCGTCCCTTTTTACGGTAATTTCGTCATAAAATGAGGAAAAAAAACGAGTAAAAAGAGGAAAAAATAGATATTTCGCTAAAATTATCCGTTTTCGTCCCTATTTTCGGTAATTTCGTCATAAATGAGGAAAAAAAACGAGTATATTGATGAAAAAAATAAAAATCTCGCTAAAATTATCCATTTTCGTCCCTTTTTTCGGTAATTTCGTCATAAAATGAGGAAAAAAACAAGTAAATTGAGGAAAATAATAGAATTTTCGCTAAAATTATCCGTTTTCGTCCCTTTTTTTCGGTAATTTCGTAATAAAATGTGGAAAAAATCGAGTAAATAGAGGAAAAAAATAGAAATTTCGCTAAAATTATCCATTTTCGTCCCTTTTTTCGCTAATTGCGTCATAAAATGAGGAAAAAAAAACGAGTAAATTGAGGAAAAAAATTATATTTTCACTAAAATTATCCGTTTTCGTCCCTTTTTTCGGTATATTCGCCAAAAAATGAGGAAAAAAAAACGATTAAATTTAGGAAAAAATAGAAATTTCGCTATAATTATCCTTTTTCGTCCCTTTTTACGGTAATTTCGTCATAAAATGAGGAAAAAAAACGAGTAAAAAGAGGAAAAAATAGATATTTCGCTAAAATTATCCGTTTTCGTCCCTATTTTCGGTAATTTCGTCATAAATGAGGAAAAAAAAACGAGTATATTGATGAAAAAAATAAAAATCTCGCTAAAATTATCCATTTTCGTCCCTTTTTTCGGTAATTTCGTCATAAAATGAGGAAAAAAACAAGTAAATTGAGGAAAATAATAGAATTTTCGCTAAAATTATCCGTTT
Organism: Sympetrum striolatum; assembly: GCA_947579665.1. NCBI lineage: Eukaryota > Metazoa > Arthropoda > Insecta > Odonata > Libellulidae > Sympetrum > Sympetrum striolatum. Next base: position 117,232,405 of record OX388341.1, read on the forward strand.
TCGTCCCTTTTTTTCGGTAATTTCGTAATAAAATGAGGAAAAAATCGAGTAAATAGAGGAAAAAAATAGAAATTTCGCTAAAATTATCCATTTTCGTCCCTTTTTTCGGTAATTTCGTCAAAAAATGAGGAAAAAAACGAGTAAATTGAGGAAAAAATAAAAAATTCACTAAAATTATCCGTTTTCGTCCCTTTTTTCGGTAATTTCGTCAAAAAATGAGGAAAAAAACGAGTAAATTGAGGAAAAAAAATAAATATTTCACTAAAATTATCCATTTTCGTCCCTTTTTTCGGTAATTTCGTCAAAAAATGAGGAAAAAAACGAGTAAATTGAGGAAAATAATAGAATATCCGCTAAAATTATTCGTTATCGTCCCTTTTTTTGTAATTTCATCATAATATAAGGAAAAAAAGAGTAAATAGAGAGAAAAAATAGAAATTTTGCTAAAAATATCCGTTTTCGTCCCTTTTTTCGGTAATTTCATCTTATAATTTGGAAAAAAAGACGAGTAACTTGAGGAAAAAAATAAAAATTTCGCTAAAATTATCCGTTTTCGTCCCTTTTTACGGTAATTTCGTCTTAAAATGTGGAAAAAAACGAGTAAATTGAGGAAAAAAATAAAAATTTCGTTAAAATTATCCGTTTTCGTCCCTTTTTTCGGTATTTTCGTCATAAAATAAGGGAAAAAAACGAGAAAATTGAGGAAAAAAATAAAAATTTCGCTTAAATTATCCGTTTTCGTCCCTTTTTCCGGTAATTTCGTCATAAAATGAGGAAAAACACGAGTAAATTGAGGAAAATAATAGAATTTTGGCTAAAATTATCCGTTTTCGTCCCTTTTTTTATTAATTTCATCATAATATGAAGAAAAAAAAAGAGTAAATAGAGGGTAAAAATAGAAATTTTGCTCAAAATATCCGTTTTTATCCCTTTTTTCGGTACTTTCGTCATAAAATGAGGAAAAAATCGAGTAAATAGAGGAAAAAAATAGAAATTTCGCTAAAATTATCCGTTTTCGTCCCTTTTTTCGGTAATTTCTTCCTAAAATGAGGAAGAAAAACGAGTAAATTGAGGAAAAAAATAAGAATTTCGCTAAAATGATCCGTTTTTGTCCCTTTTTTCGGTAATTTCGTCATAAAATGAGGAAAAAAAATAAGTTAATAGAGGAAAAATTGAAATTTCGCTAAAATTATCCCTTTTCGTCCCTTTTTTCGGTAATTGCGTCATAAAATTTGGAAAAAAAACGAGTAAAGTGAGGAAAAAAATATAATTTTGCTAAAATTATCCATTTTCGTCCCTTTTTTCGGTATATTCGTCAAAAAATGAGGAAAAAAACGATTAAATTTAGGAAAAAATAAAAATTTCCCTAAAATTATCCTTTTTCGACCCTTTTTTCGGTAATTTCGTCATAAAATGAGGAAAAAAAACGAGTAAAAAGAGGAAAAAATAGATATTTCGCTAAAATTATCCGTTTTTTACCCTTTTTTTGGAAATTTCGTAATAAAATGAGGAAAAAAAACGATTAAATTGAGGAAAAAATAAAAATTTCGCGATAATTATCCGTTTTCGTCCCTTTTGCGGTAATTTCGTCATTAAATGAGGAAAAAACGAGTAAAAAGAGGAAAAAATGGATATTTCCCTAAAATTATCCCTTTTCGTCCATTTTTTCGGTAATTTCGTCATAAAATGAGGAAAAAAATGAGTAAATAGAGGAAAAAATAGAAATTTCGCTTAAATTATCCGTTTTCGTCTATTTCTTCGGTAATTTCGTCAAAAACTGAGGAAAAAAAACGAGTAAATAGAGGAAAAAAATATAAATTTCGCTAAAATTATCCGTTTTCGTCCCTTTTTTTGGTAATTTCGTCTTAAAATGTGGAATAAAAAACGTGTAAATTGAGGAAAAAAATAAAAATTTCGATAAATTTATCCGTTAACGTTGCTTTTTTCAGTAATTTTGTCATACAATGAGGAAGAAAAACGAGTAAATAGAGGAAAAAATCGATATTTCCCTAAATTATCCGTTTTCGTCCCTTTTTTCGGTAATTTCGTCATAAAATGAGGAAAAAAAAACAGTAAATAGAGGAAAAAAATAAAAATTTCGCTAAAATTATCCATTTTCATCCCTATTTTTGGTAATTTCGTCATAAAATGAGGAAAAAACAAGTAAATTGAGGAAAATAATAGAATTTTCGCTAAAATTATCCGTTTTCGTCCCTTTTTTCGGTAATTTCGTCATAAAATGAGGAAAAAAATCGAGTAAATAGAGGAAAAAAATAGAAATATTAATAAAAATATCCGTTTTCGTCCCTTTTTTGGGTAATTTTGTCATAAAATGAGGAAAAAATCGAGTAAATAGAAACAAAAATAGAAATTTCGCTAAAATTATCCGTTTTCGTCCCTTTTTTAGGTAATTTCGTCAAAAAATGAGGAAAAAAAACGAGTAAATTGAGGAAAATAATAAAAATTTCGCTAAAATTACCCGTTTTTTACCCTTTTTTTGGAAATTTCGTCATAAAATGAGGAAAAAAACGAGTAAATAGAGGAAAGAATCGATATTTCCCTAATAATATCCGTTTTCGTCGCTTTTTTCGGTAATTTCTACATAAGATGAGGACAAAAACAAGTAAATTGAGGAAAATAATTGAATTTTCGCTAAAATTATCCGTTTTCGTCCCTTTTTTTATTAATTTCATCATAATATGAAGAAAAAAAAAGAGTAAATAGAGGGAAAAAATAGAAATTTTGCTCAAAATATCCGTTTTTATCCCTTTTTTCGGTACTTTCGTCATAAAATGAGGAAAAAATCGAGTAAATAGAGGAAAAAAATAGAAATTTCGCTAAAATTATCCGTTTTCGTCCCTTTTTTCGGTAATTTCTTCCTAAAATGAGGAAGAAAAACGAGTAAATTGAGGAAAAAAATAAGAATTTCGCTAAAATTATCCGTTTTTGTCCCTTTTTTCGGTAATTTCGTCATAAAATGAGGAAAAAAAATAAGTTAATAGAGGAAAAATTGAAATTTCGCTAAAATTATCCCTTTTCGTCCCTTTTTTCGGTAATTGCGTCACAAAATTTGGAAAAAAAACGAGTAAAGTGAGGAAAAAAATATAATTTTGCTAAAATTATCCATTTTTGTCCCTTTTTTCGGTATATTCGTCAAAAAATGAGGAAAAAAAACGATTAAATTTAGGAAAAAATAAAAATTTCCCTAAAATTATCCTTTTTCGACCCTTTTTTCGGTAATTTCGTCATAAAATGAGGAAAAAAAACGAGTAAAAAGAGGAAAAAATAGATATTTCGCTAAAATTATCCGTTTTTTACCCTTTTTTTGGAAATTTCGTCATAAAATGAGGAAAAAAAACGATTAAATTGAGGAAAAAATAAAAATTTCGCGATAATTATCCGTTTTCGTCCCTTTTGCGGTAATTTTGTCATTAAATGAGGAAAAAACGAGTAAAAAGAGGAAAAAATGGATATTTCCCTAAAATTATCCCTTTTCGTCCATTTTTTCGGTAATTTCGTCATAAAATGAGGAAAAAAATGAGTAAATAGAGGAAAAAATAGAAATTTCGCTTAAATTATCCGTTTTCGTCTATTTCTTCGGTAATTTCGTCAAAAACTGAGGAAAAAAAACGAGTAAATAGAGGAAAAAAATATAAATTTCGCTAAAATTATCCGTTTTCGTCCCTTTTTTTGGTAATTTCGTCTTAAAATGTGGAATAAAAGACGTGTAAATTGAGGAAAAAAATAAAAATTTCGATAAATTTATCCGTTAACGTTGCTTTTTTCAGTAATTTTGTCATACAATGAGGAAGAAAAACGAGTAAATAGAGGAAAAAATCGATAATTCCCTAAATTATCCGTTTTCGTCCCTTTTTTCGGTAATTTCGTCATAAAATGAGGAAAAAAAAAACAGTAAATAGAGGAAAAAAATAAAAATTTCGCTAAAATTATCCATTTTCATCCCTATTTTTGGTAATTTCGTCATAAAATGAGGAAAAAACAAGTAAATTGAGGAAAATAATAGAATTTTCGCTAAAATTATCCGTTTTCGTCCCTTTTTTCGGTAATTTCGTCATAAAATGAGGAAAAAAAACGAGTAAATAGAGGAAAAAAATAGAAATATTAATAAAAATATCCGTTTTCGTCCCTTTTTTGGGTAATTTTGTCATAAAATGAGGAAAAAATCGAGTAAATAGAAACAAAAATAGAAATTTCGCTAAAATTATCCGTTTTCGTCCCTTTTTTAGGTAATTTCGTCAAAAAATGAGGAAAAAAAACGAGTAAATTGAGGAAAATAATAAAAATTTCGCTAAAATTACCCGTTTTTTACCCTTTTTTTGGAAATTTCGTCATAAAATGAGGAAAAAAACGAGTAAATAGAGGAAAGGATCGATATTTCCCTAATAATATCCGTTTTCGTCGCTTTTTTCGGTAATTTCTACATAAGATGAGGACAAAAACAAGTAAATTGAGGAAAATAATTGAATTTTCGCTAAAATTATCCGTTTTCGTCCCTTTTATCGGTAATTTCTTCATAAAATGAGGAAAAAATCGAGTAAATAGAGGAAAAAAATAGAAATTTCGCTAAAATTTTCCATTTTCGTCCCTTTTTTCGGTAATTTCGTCAAAAAATGAGGAAAAAAACGAGTAAATTGAGGAAAAAAATAAAATTTCCCTAAAATTATCCGTTCTCGTCCCTTTTTCGGTAATTACGTAAAAAAATGAGGAAAAAAACGAGTAAATTGAGGAAAAAATAAAAATTTCACTAAAATTATCCGTTTTCGTCCCTTTTTTAGGTAATTTCGTCATAAAATGAGGAAAAAACGAGTAAAAAGAGGAATAAATAGATATTTCGCTAAAATTATCCGTTTTTTACCCTTTTTTTGGAAATTTCGTCATAAAATGAGGAAAAAAAACGAGTAAATAGAGGAAAAAATAGAAATTTCGCTAAAATTAACCGTTTTCGTCGCTTTTTTCGGTAATTTCGTCATAAAATGTGGAAATAAACGAGTAAACAGAGGAAAAAATCGATATTTCCCTAAAATTATCCGTTTTCGTCCATTTTTTCGGTAATTTCGCCATAAAATGAGGAAAAAAACGAGTAAATTGAGGAAAAAAATACAAATTTGGCTAATATAATCCGTTTTAACGTCCCTTTTTTTTGTAATTTCGTCATGAAATGAGGAAAAAAAACGAGAAAATTGAGGAAAAAAACAAAAATTTCGCTAAACTTATCCGTTTTCGTCCCTTTTATCGGTAATTTCGTCATAAAATGAGGAAAAAAACGAGTAAATTGAGGAAAATAATAGAATTTTCGCTAATATTATTCGTTATTGTCCCTTTTTTCGGTAATTGCCTCATAAAATAAGGGAAAAAAACGAGAAAATTAAGGAAAAAAATAAAAATTTCGCTTAAATTATCCGTTTTCATCCCTTTTTCCGGTAATTTCGTCATAAAATGAGGAAAAAAATGAGTAAATTGAGGAAAATAGTAGAATTTTGGCTGAAATTATCCGTTTTCGTCCCTTTTTTTAGTAATTTCATCATAATATGAGGAAAAAAAATGAGTAAATAGAGGGAAAAAATAGAAATTTTGCTAAAAATATCCGTTTTTGTCCCTTTTTTCGGTACTTTCGTCATAAAATGAGGAAAAAATCGAGTAAATAGAGGAAAAAAATAGAAATTTCGCTTAAATTATCCGTTTTCGTCCCTTTTTTAGGTAATTTCTTCCTAAAATGAGGAAGAAAAACGAGTAAATTGAGGAAAAAATAAAAATTTCGCTAAAATTATCCGTTTTTGTCCGTTTTTTCGGTAATTTCGTCATAAAATGAGGAAAAAAAAACGAGAAAATAGAGGAAAAAATAGAAATTTCGCTAAAATTATCCCTTTTCGTCCCTTTTTTCGCTAATTGCGTCATAAAATGAGGAAAAAAAAACGAGTAAATTGAGGAAAAAAATTATATTTTCACTAAAATTATCCGTTTTCGTCCCTTTTTTCGGTATATTCGCCAAAAAATGAGGAAAAAAAACGATTAAATTTAGGAAAAAATAGAAATTTCGCTATAATTATCCGTTTTCGTCCCTTTTTTCGGTAATTTCGTCATAAAATGAGGAAAAAAAATGAGTAAATAGAGGAAAAATTTGAAATTTCGATAAAATTATCCGTTTTCGTTTATTTTTTTCGGTAATTTTGTCAAAACATAAGGAAAAAAACGAGTAAATAGAGGCAGAAATCGATATTTCCCTAAAAGTATCCGTTTTCGTCCCTTTTTTCGGTAATTTCGTCCTAATATTAGAAAAAAAACGAGTAAATTGAGGAAAAAAATATAAATTTCGCTAAAATTATCCATTTTTGTCCCTTTTTCCGGTAATTTCGTCATAAAATGAGGAAAAAAAAACGAGTAAATGGAGGAAAAAATAGAAATTTCGCTAAAATTATCCGTTTTCGTCCCTTTTTTCGGTAATTTCGTCATAAAATGAGGAAAAAAAAACGAGTAAATAGAAGAAAAAAATAGAAATTTCGCTAAAATTATCCATTTTCGTCCCTTTTATCGGTACTTTCGTCATAAAATGAGGAAAAAATCGAGTAAATAGAGGAAAAAAATAGAAATTTCGCTAAAATTATCCGTTTTCGTCCCTTGTTTGGGTAATTTCGTCATAAAATGAGGAAAATGTCGAGTAAATAGAAGAAAAAAATAGAAATTTCGCTAAAATTATCCGTTTTCGTTTAATTTTTTTCGGTAATTTTGTCATAAAATGAGGAAAAAAACGAGCAAAAAGAGGAAAAAATAGATATTTCACTAAAATTATCCGTTTTTTACCCTTTTTTTGGAAATTTCGTGATAAAATGAGGAAACAAACGAATAAACAGAGGAAAGAATCGGTATTTCCCTAAAATTATCCGTTTTCGTCCATTATTTTGGTAATTTCGCCATAAAATGAGGAAAAAAACGAGTAAAATGAGGATTAAAATAGAAATTTCTCTAAAATTATCCGTTTTCGTCTATTTTTTCGGTAATTTCGTCAAAAAATGAGGAAATAAAACGAGTAAATAGAGGAAAAAAATATAAATTTCGCTAAAATTATCCATTTTCGTCCCTTTTTTGTGTAATTTCGTCATAAAATGAGGAAAAAAACAAGTAAATTGAGGAAAATAATAGAATTTTCGCTAAAATTATCCGTTTCCGTCTCTTTTTTCGGTAATTTCGTCATAAAATGAGTAATAAAAAATGAATAAATAGAGGAAAAAAAATAGAAATTTTGCTAAAAATATCCGTTTTCGTCCCTTTTTTGGGTAATTTCGTCGTAAATGAGGAAAAAGTCGAGTAAATAGAAGAAAAAAATAGAAATTTCGCTAAAATTATCCATTTTCGTCCCTTTTATCGGTACTTTCTTCATAAAATGAGGAAAAAATCGAGTAAATAGAGGAAAAAAATAGAAATTTTGCTAAAATTATCCATTTTCGTCCCTTTTTTCGGTAATTTCATCATAAAATGAGGAAAAAAACAAGTAACTTGAGGATAATAATAGAATTTTCGCTAAAATTATCCGTTTTCGTCCCTTTTTTAGGTAATTTCGTCATAAAATGAGGAAAAAACGAGTAAAAAGAGGAATAAATAGATATTTCGCTAAAATTATCCGTTTTTTACCCTTTTTTTGGAAATTTCGTCATAAAATGAGGAAAAAAGACGAGTAAATAGAGGAAAAAATAGAAATTTCGCTAAAATTAACCGTTTTCGTCGCTTTTTTCGGTAATTTCGTCATAAAATGTGGAAATAAACGAGTAAACAGAGGAAAAAATCGATATTTCCCTAAAATTATCCGTTTTCGTCCATTTTTTCGGTAATTTCGCCATAAAATGAGGAAAAAAACGAGTAAATTGAGGAAAAAAATACAAATTTGGCTAATATAATCCGTTTTAACGTCCCTTTTTTTTGTAATTTCGTCATGAAATGAGGAAAAAAAACGAGAAAATTGAGGAAAAAAACAAAAATTTCGCTAAACTTATCCGTTTTCGTCCCTTTTATCGGTAATTTCGTCATAAAATGAGGAAAAAAACGAGTAAATTGAGGAAAATAATAGAATTTTCGCTAATATTATTCGTTATTGTCCCTTTTTTCGGTAATTGCCTCATAAAATAAGGGAAAAAAACGAGAAAATTAAGGAAAAAAATAAAAATTTCGCTTAAATTATCCGTTTTCATCCCTTTTTCCGGTAATTTCGTCATAAAATGAGGAAAAAAATGAGTAAATTGAGGAAAATAGTAGAATTTTGGCTGAAATTATCCGTTTTCGTCCCTTTTTTTAGTAATTTCATCATAATATGAGGAAAAAAAATGAGTAAATAGAGGGAAAAAATAGAAATTTTGCTAAAAATATCCGTTTTTGTCCCTTTTTTCGGTACTTTCGTCATAAAATGAGGAAAAAATCGAGTAAATAGAGGAAAAAAATAGAAATTTCGCTTAAATTATCCGTTTTCGTCCCTTTTTTAGGTAATTTCTTCCTAAAATGAGGAAGAAAAACGAGTAAATTGAGGAAAAAATAAAAATTTCGCTAAAATTATCCGTTTTTGTCCGTTTTTTCGGTAATTTCGTCATAAAATGAGGAAAAAAAAACGAGAAAATAGAGGAAAAAATAGAAATTTCGCTAAAATTATCCCTTTTCGTCCCTTTTTTCGCTAATTGCGTCATAAAATGAGGAAAAAATAACGAGTAAATTGAGGAAAAAAATTATATTTTCACTAAAATTATCCGTTTTCGTCCCTTTTTTCGGTATATTCGCCAAAAAATGAGGAAAAAAAACGATTAAATTTAGGAAAAAATAGAAATTTCGCTATAATTATCCGTTTTCGTCCCTTTTTTCGGTAATTTCGTCATAAAATGAGGAAAAAAAATGAGTAAATAGAGGAAAAATTTGAAATTTCGATAAAATTATCCGTTTTCGTTTATTTTTTTCGGTAATTTTGTCAAAACATAAGGAAAAAAACGAGTAAATAGAGGCAAAAATCGATATTTCCCTAAAAGTATCCGTTTTCGTCCCTGTTTTCGGTAATTTCGTCCTAATATTAGAAAAAAAACGAGTAAATTGAGGAAAAAAATAAAAATTTCGCTAAAATTATCCATTTTTGTCCCTTTTTCCGGTAATTTCGTCATAAAATGAGGAAAAAAAAACGAGTAAATGGAGGAAAAAATAGAAATTTCGCTAAAATTATCCGTTTTCGTCCCTTTTTTCGGTAATTTCGTCATAAAATGAGGAAAAAAAAACGAGTAAATAGAAGAAAAAAATAGAAATTTCGCTAAAATTATCCATTTTCGTCCCTTTTATCGGTACTTTCGTCATAAAATGAGGAAAAAATCGAGTAAATAGAGGAAAAAAATAGAAATTTCGCTAAAATTATCCATTTTCGTCCCTTTTTTCGGTAATTTCATCATAAAATGAGGAAAAAAACAAGTAAATTGAGGATAATAATAGAATTTTCGCTAAAATTATCCGTTTTCGTCCCTTTTTTGGGTAATTTCGTCATAAAATGAGGAAAATGTCGAGTAAATAGAAGAAAAAAATAGAAATTTCGCTAAAATTATCCGTTTTCGTTTAATTTTTTTCGGTAATTATGTCATAAAATGAGGAAAAAAACGAGCAAAAAGAGAAAAAAATAGATATTTCACTAAAATTATCCGTTTTTTACCCTTTTTTTGGAAATTTCGTGATAAAATGAGGAAACAAACGAATAAACAGAGGAAAGAATCGGTATTTCCCTAAAATTATCCGTTTTCGTCCATTATTTTGGTAATTTCGCCATAAAATGAGGAAAAAAACGAGTAAAATGAGGATTAAAATAGAAATTTCTCTAAAATTATCCGTTTTCGTCTATTTTTTCGGTAATTTCGTCAAAAAATGAGGAAATAAAACGAGTAAATAGAGGAAAAAAATATAAATTTCGCTAAAATTATCCATTTTCGTCCCTTTTTTGTGTAATTTCGTCATAAAATGAGGAAAAAAACAAGTAAATTGAGGAAAATAATAGAATTTTCGCTAAAATTATCCGTTTCCGTCTCTTTTTTCGGTAATTTCGTCATAAAATGAGTAATAAAAAATGAATAAATAGAGGAAAAAAAATAGAAATTTTGCTAAAAATATCCGTTTTCGTCCCTTTTTTGGGTAATTTCGTCGTAAATGAGGAAAAAGTCGAGTAAATAGAAGAAAAAAATAGAAATTTCGCTAAAATTATCCATTTTCGTCCCTTTTATCGGTACTTTCTTCATAAAATGAGGAAAAAATCGAGTAAATAGAGGAAAAAAATAGAAATTTTGCTAAAATTATCCATTTTCGTCCCTTTTTTCGGTAATTTCATCATAAAATGAGGAAAAAAACAAGTAACTTGAGGATAATAATAGAATTTTCGCTAAAATTATCCGTTTTCGTCCCTTTTTTGGGTAAATTCGTCATAAAATGAGGAAAATGTCGAGTAAATAGAAGAAAAAAATAGAAATTTCGCTAAAATTATCCGTTTTCGTCCCCTTTTTCGGTAATTTTGTCATAAAATGAGGAAAAAAATAAGAGTAAATTCAGGAAAAAAATTGAAATTTCGATAAAATTATCCGTTTTCGTTTAATTTTTTTCGGTAATTTTGTCATAAAATGAGGAAAAAAACGAGCAAAAAGAGGAAAAAATAGATATTTCACTAAAATTATCCGTTTTTTACCCTTTTTTTGGAAATTTCGTGATAAAATGAGGAAACAAACGAATAAACAGAGGAAAGAATCGGTATTTCCCTAAAATTATCCGTTTTCGTCCATTATTTTGGTAATTTCGCCATAAAATGAGGAAAAAAACGAGTAAAATGAGGATTAAAATAGAAATTTCTCTAAAATTATCCGTTTTCGTCTATTTTTTCGGTAATTTCGTCAAAAAATGAGGAAATAAAACGAGTAAATAGAGGAAAAAAATATAAATTTCGCTAAAATTATCCATTTTCGTCCCTTTTTTGTGTAATTTCGTCATAAAATGAGGAAAAAAACAAGTAAATTGAGGAAAATAATAGAATTTTCGCTAAAATTATCCGTTTCCGTCTCTTTTTTCGGTAATTTCGTCATAAAATGAGTAATAAAAAATGAATAAATAGAGGAAAAAAAATAGAAATTTTGCTAAAAATATCCGTTTTCGTCCCTTTTTTGGGTAATTTCGTCGTAAATGAGGAAAAAGTCGAGTAAATAGAGAAAATAATAGAAATTTCGCTAAAATTATCCGTTTTCGTCCCTTTTTTTAGGTAATCCCGTCAAAAAATGAGGAAAAAAAACGATTAAATTGAGGAAAAAATAAAAATTTCGCGATAATTATCCGTTTTCGTCCCTTTTGCGGTAATTTCGTCATAAAATGAGGAAAAAAAGTGAGTAAATAGAGGAAAAAATTGAAATTTCGATAAAATTATCCGTTTTCGTTTATTTTTTTCGGTAATTTTGTGATAACATGAGGAAAAAGTCGAGTAAATAGAGAAAATAATAGAAATTTCGCTAAAATTATCCGTTTTCGTCCCTTTTTTTAGGTAATCCCGTCAAAAAATGAGGAAAAAAAAACGATTAAATTGAGGAAAAAATAAAAATTTCGCGATAATTATCCGTTTTCGTCCCTTTTGCGGTAATTTCGTCATAAAATGAGGGAAAAAAATGAGTAAATAGAGGAAAAAATTGAAATTTCGATAAAATTATCCGTTTTCGTTTATTTTTTTCGGTAATTTTGTGATAACATGAGGAAAAAAACGAGTAAATAGAGGAAAAAATCGATATTTCCCTAAAATTATCCGTTTTCGTCCCTTTTTTCAGTAATTTCGTCCTAATATTAGAAAAAAAACGAGTAAATTGAGGAAAAAAATAAAAATTTCGCTAAAATTATCCGTTTTTGTCCCTTTTTTCGGTAATTTCGTCATAAAATGAGGAAAAAAAAACGAGTAAATGGAGGAAAAAATAGAAATTTCGCTAAAATTATCCGTTTTCGTCCCTTTTTTCGGTAATTTCGTCATAAAATGAGGAAAAAAAACGAGTAAATAGAAGAAAAAAATAGAAATTTTGCTAAAAAAATCTGTTTTCGTCCCTTTTTTCGGTAATTTCGTCATAAAATGAGGAAAAAATCGAGTAAATAGAGGAAAAAAATAGAAATTTCGCTAAAATTATCCATTTTCGTCAATATTTTCGGTACTTTCGTCATAAAATGAGGAAAAAATCGAGTAAATAGAGGAAAAAAATTGAAATTTCGCTAAAATTATCCGTTTTCTTCCCTTTTTTCGGTAATTTCTTCCTAAAATGAGGAAGAAAATGAGTAAATTGAGGAAAAAAATAAAAATTTCGCTAAAATTATCCGTTTTCGTCCCTTTTTTCGGTAATTTCGTCATAAAATGAGTAATAAAAAATGAGTAAATAGAGGAAAAAAATAGAAATTTTGCTAAAAATATCCATTTTCGTCCCTTTTTTCGGTAATTTCGTCATAAAATGAGGGAAAAAACAAGTAAATTGAGGATAATAATAGAATTTTCGCTAAAATAATCCGTTTTCGTCCCTTTTTTCGGTAATTTCGTCATAAAATGAGTAATAAAAAATTAGTAAATAGAGGAAAAAAATAGAAATTTTGCTAAAAATATCCGTTTTCGTCCCTTTTTTCGGTAATTTCGTCATAAAATGAGTAATAAAAAATGAGTAAATAGAGGAAAAAAATAGAAATTTTGCTAAAAATATCCGTTTTCGTCCCTTTTTTGGGTAATTTCGTCATAAAATGAGGAAAAAGTCGAGTAAATAGAAGAAAAAAATAGAAATTTCGCTAAAATTATCCGTTTTCGTCCCTTTTTTTAGGTAATTTCGTCAAAAAATGAGGAAAAAAATAAGAGTAAATTCAGGAAAAAATAGAAATTTCGCTAAAATTATCCGTTTTCGTCCCCTTTTTCGGTAATTTCGTCATAAAATGAGGAAAAAAATAAGAGTAAATTCAGGAAAAAAAAAGAAATTTCGATAAAATTATCCGTTTTCGTTTATTTTTTTCGGTAATTTTGTCATAAAATGAGGAAAAAACGAGTAAATAGAGGAAAAAATCGATATTTCCCTAAAAGTATCCGTTTTCGTCCCTTTTTTCGGTAATTTCGTCCTAATATTAGAAAAAAAACGAGTAAATTGAGGAAAAAAATAAAAATTTCGCAAAAATTATCCATTTTTGTCCCTTTTTCCGGTAATTTCGTCATAAAATGAGGAAAAAAAAACGAGTAAATGGAGGAAAAAATAGAAATTTCGCTAAAATTATCCGTTTTCGTCCCTTTTTTAGGTAATTTCGTCAAAAAATAAGGAAAAAAAACGAGTAAATTGAGGAAAATAATAAAAATTTCGCTAAAATTACCCGTTTTTTACCCTTTTTTTGGAAATTTCGTCATAAAATGAGGAAAAAAACGAGTAAATAGAGGAAAGAATCGATATTTCCCTAATAATATCCGTTTTCGTCGCTTTTTTCGGTAATTTCTACATAAGATGAGGACAAAAACAAGTAAATTGAGGAAAATAATTGAATTTTCGCTAAAATTATACGTTTTCGTCCCTTTTATCGGTAATTTCGTCATAAAATGAGGAAAAAAATAAGAGTAAATTCAGAAAAAAAAAAGAAATTTCGATAAAATTATCCGTTTTCGTTTATTTTTTTCGGTAATTTTGTGATAACATGAGGAAAAAAACGAGTAAATAGAGGAAAAAATCGATATTTCCCTAAAATTATCCGTTTTCGTCCCTTTTTTCAGTAATTTCGTCCTAATATTAGAAAAAAAACGAGTAAATTGAGGAAAAAAATAAAAATTTCGCTAAAATTATCCGTTTTTGTCCCTTTTTTCGGTAATTTCGTCATAAAATGAGGAAAAAATCGAGTAAATAGAGGAAAAAAATTGAAATTTCGCTAAAATTATCCGTTTTCTTCCCTTTTTTCGGTAATTTCTTCCTAAAATGAGGAAGAAAATGAGTAAATTGTGGAAAAAAATAATAATTTCGCTAAAATTATCCGTTTTCGTCCCTTTTTTGTGTAATTTCGTCATAAAATGAGAAAAAAAACAAGTAAATTGAGGAAAATAATAGAATTTTCGCTAAAATTATCCGTTTCCGTCTCTTTTTTCGGTAATTTCGTCATAAAATGAGTAATAAAAAATGAATAAATAGAGGAAAAAAAATAGAAATTTTGCTAAAAATATCCGTTTTCGTCCCTTTTTTGGGTAATTTCGTCGTAAATGAGGAAAAAGTCGAGTAAATAGAGAAAATAATAGAAATTTCGCTAAAATTATCCGTTTTCGTCCCTTTTTTTAGGTAATCCCGTCAAAAAATGAGGAAAAAAAACGATTAAATTGAGGAAAAAATAAAAATTTCGCGATAATTATCCGTTTTCGTCCCTTTTGCGGTAATTTCGTCATAAAATGAGGAAAAAAAATGAGTAAATAGAGGAAAAAATTGAAATTTCGATAAAATTATCCGTTTTCGTTTATTTTTTTCGGTAATTTTGTGATAACATGAGGAAAAAAACGAGTAAATAGAGGAAAAAATCGATATTTCCCTAAAATTATCCGTTTTCGTCCCTTTTTTCAGTAATTTCGTCCTAATATTAGAAAAAAAACGAGTAAATAGAGGAAAAAATTGAAATTTCGCTAAAATTATCCATTTTCGTCCCTATTTTCGGTACTTTCGTCATAAAATGAGGAAAAAATCGAGTAAATAGAGGATAATTATAGAATTTTCGCTAAAATAATCCGTTTTCGTCCCTTTTTTCGGTATTTTCGTCATAAAATGAGTAATAAAAAATTAGTAAATAGAGGAAAAAAATAGAAATTTTGCTAAAAATATCCGTTTTCGTCCCTTTTTTCGGTAATTTCGTCATAAAATGAGTAATAAAAAATGAGTAAATAGAGGAAAAAAATAGAAATTTTGCTAAAAATATCCGTTTTCGTCCCTTTTTTGGGTAATTTCGTCATAAAATGAGGAAAAAGTCGAGTAAATAGAAGAAAAAAATAGAAATTTCGCTAAAATTATCCGTTTTCGTCCCTTTTTTTAGGTAATTTCGTCAAAAAATGAGGGAAAAAAATAAGAGTAAATTCAGGAAAAAATAGAAATTTCGCTAAAATTATCCGTTTTCGTCCATTTTTTCGGTAATTTCGTCATAAAATGAGGAAAAAAATAAGAGTAAATTCAGGAAAAAAAAGAAATTTCGATAAAATTATCCGTTTTCGTTTATTTTTTTCGGTAATTTTGTCATAAAATGAGGAAAAAAACGAGTAAATAGAGGAAAAAATCGATATTTCCCTAAAAGTATCCGTTTTCGTCCCTTTTTTCGGTAATTTCGTCCTAATATTAGAAAAAAAACGAGTAAATTGAGGAAAAAAATAAAAATTTCGCTAAAATTATCCATTTTTGTCCCTTTTTCCGGTAATTTCGTCATAAAATGAGGAAAAAAAAACGAGTAAATGGAGGAAAAAATAGAAATTTCGCTAAAATTATCCGTTTTCGTCCCTTTTTTCGGTAATTTCGTCATAAAATGAGGAAAAAAAAACGAGTAAATAGAAGAAAAAAATAGAAATTTCGCTAAAATTATCCATTTTCGTCCCTTTTATGGGTACTTTTGTCATAAAATGAGGAAAAAATCGAGTAAATAGAGGAAAAAAATAGAAATTTCGCTAAAATTATCCATTTTCGTCCCTTTTTTCGGTAATTTCATCATAAAATGAGGAAAAAAACAAGTAACTTGAGGATAATAATAGAATTTTCGCTAAAATTATCCGTTTTCGTCCCTTTTTTGGGTAATTTCGTCATAAAATGAGGAAAATGTCGAGTAAATAGAAGAAAAAAATAGAAATTTCGCTAAAATTATCCGTTTTCGTCCCCTTTTTCGGTAATTTTGTCATAAAATGAGGAAAAAAATAAGAGTAAATTCAGGAAAAAAATTGAAATTTCGATAAAATTATCCGTTTTCGTTTAATTTTTTTCGGTAATTTTGTCATAAAATGAGGAAAAAAACGAGCAAAAAGAGGAAAAAATAGATATTTCACTAAAATTATCCGTTTTCGTCCCTTTTTTGGGTAATTTCGTCATAAAATGAGGAAAATGTCGAGTAAATAGAAGAAAAAAATAGAAATTTCCCTAAAATTATCCGTTTTCGTCCCCTTTTTCGGTAATTTTGTCATAAAATGAGGAAAAAAATAAGAGTAAATTCAGGAAAAAAATTGAAATTTCGATAAAATTATCCGTTTTCGTTTAATTTTTTTCGGTAATTTTGTCATAAAATGAGGAAAAAAACGAGCAAAAAGAGGAAAAAATAGATATTCCACTAAAATTATCCGTTTTTTACCCTTTTTTGGAAATTTCGTGATAAAATGAGGAAACAAACGAGTAAACAGAGGAAAGAATCGGTATTTCCCTAAAATTATCCGTTTTCGTCCATTATTTTGGTAATTTCGCCATAAAATGAGGAAAAAAACGAGTAAAATGAGGATTAAAATAGAAATTTCTCTAAAATTATCCGTTTTCGTCTATTTTTTCGGTAATTTCGTCAAAAAATGAGGAAATAAAACGAGTACATAGAGGAAAAAAATATAAATTTCGCTAAAATTATCCATTTTCGTCCCTTTTTTGTGTAATTTCGTCATAAAATGAGAAAAAAAACAAGTAAATTGAGGAAAATAATAGAATTTTCGCTAAAATTATCCGTTTCCGTCTCTTTTTTCGGTAATTTCGTCATAAAATGAGTAATAAAAAATGAATAAATAGAGGAAAAAAAATAAAAATTTTCGCTAAAATTATCCGTTTTTGTCCGTTTTTTCGGTAATTTCGTCATAAAATGAGGAAAAAAAAACGAGAAAATAGAGGAAAAAATAGAAATTTCGCTAAAATTATCCCTTTTCGTCCCTTTTTTCGCTAATTGCGTCATAAAATGAGGAAAAAATAACGAGTAAATTGAGGAAAAAAATTATATTTTCACTAAAATTATCCGTTTTCGTCCCTTTTTTCGGTATATTCGCCAAAAAATGAGGAAAAAAAACGATTAAATTTAGGAAAAAATAGAAATTTCGCTATAATTATCCGTTTTCGTCCCTTTTTTCGGTAATTTCGTCATAAAATGAGGAAAAAAAATGAGTAAATAGAGGAAAAATTTGAAATTTCGATAAAATTATCCGTTTTCGTTTATTTTTTTCGGTAATTTTGTCAAAACATAAGGAAAAAAACGAGTAAATAGAGGCAAAAATCGATATTTCCCTAAAAGTATCCGTTTTCGTCCCTTTTTTCGGTAATTTCGTCCTAATATTAGAAAAAA
Organism: Sympetrum striolatum; assembly: GCA_947579665.1. Taxonomy (NCBI): domain Eukaryota; kingdom Metazoa; phylum Arthropoda; class Insecta; order Odonata; family Libellulidae; genus Sympetrum; species Sympetrum striolatum. The sequence continues at coordinate 117,249,712 of OX388341.1, forward strand.
AACGAGTAAATTGAGGAAAAAAATAAAAATTTCGCTAAAATTATCCATTTTTGTCCCTTTTTCCGGTAATTTCGTCATAAAATGAGGAAAAAAAAACGAGTAAATGGAGGAAAAAATAGAAATTTCGCTAAAATTATCCGTTTTCGTCCCTTTTTTCAGTAATTTCGTCATAAAATGAGGAAAAAAAAACGAGTAAATAGAAGAAAAAAATAGAAATTTCGCTAAAATTATCCATTTTCGTCCCTTTTATCGGTACTTTCGTCATAAAATGAGGAAAAAATCGAGTAAATAGAGGAAAAAAATAGAAATTTCGCTAAAATTATCCATTTTCGTCCCTTTTTTCGGTAATTTCATCATAAAATGAGGAAAAAAACAAGTAAATTGAGGATAATAATAGAATTTTCGCTAAAATTATCCGTTTTCGTCCCTTTTTTGGGTAATTTCGTCATAAAATGAGGAAAATGTCGAGTAAATAGAAGAAAAAAATAGAAATTTCGCTAAAATTATCCGTTTTCGTTTAATTTTTTTCGGTAATTTTGTCATAAAATGAGGAAAAAAACGAGCAAAAAGAGAAAAAAATAGATATTTCACTAAAATTATCCGTTTTTTACCCTTTTTTTGGAAATTTCGTGATAAAATGAGGAAACAAACGAATAAACAGAGGAAAGAATCGGTATTTCCCTAAAATTATCCGTTTTCGTCCATTATTTTGGTAATTTCGCCATAAAATGAGGAAAAAAACGAGTAAAATGAGGATTAAAATAGAAATTTCTCTAAAATTATCCGTTTTCGTCTATTTTTTCGGTAATTTCGTCAAAAAATGAGGAAATAAAACGAGTAAATAGAGGAAAAAAATATAAATTTCGCTAAAATTATCCATTTTCGTCCCTTTTTTGTGTAATTTCGTCATAAAATGAGGAAAAAAACAAGTAAATTGAGGAAAATAATAGAATTTTCGCTAAAATTATCCGTTTCCGTCTCTTTTTTCGGTAATTTCGTCATAAAATGAGTAATAAAAAATGAATAAATAGAGGAAAAAAAATAGAAATTTTGCTAAAAATATCCGTTTTCGTCCCTTTTTTGGGTAATTTCGTCGTAAATGAGGAAAAAGTCGAGTAAATAGAAGAAAAAAATAGAAATTTCGCTAAAATTATCCATTTTCGTCCCTTTTATCGGTACTTTCTTCATAAAATGAGGAAAAAATCGAGTAAATAGAGGAAAAAAATAGAAATTTTGCTAAAATTATCCATTTTCGTCCCTTTTTTCGGTAATTTCATCATAAAATGAGGAAAAAAACAAGTAACTTGAGGATAATAATAGAATTTCCGCTAAAATTATCCGTTTTCGTCCCTTTTTTGGGTAAATTCGTCATAAAATGAGGAAAATGTCGAGTAAATAGAAGAAAAAAATAGAAATTTCGCTAAAATTATCCGTTTTCGTCCCCTTTTTCGGTAATTTTGTCATAAAATGAGGAAAAAAATAAGAGTAAATTCAGGAAAAAAATTGAAATTTCGATAAAATTATCCGTTTTCGTTTAATTTTTTTCGGTAATTTTGTCATAAAATGAGGAAAAAAACGAGCAAAAAGAGGAAAAAATAGATATTTCACTAAAATTATCCGTTTTTTACCCTTTTTTTGGAAATTTCGTGATAAAATGAGGAAACAAACGAATAAACAGAGGAAAGAATCGGTATTTCCCTAAAATTATCCGTTTTCGTCCATTATTTTGGTAATTTCGCCATAAAATGAGGAAAAAAACGAGTAAAATGAGGATTAAAATAGAAATTTCTCTAAAATTATCCGTTTTCGTCTATTTTTTCGGTAATTTCGTCAAAAAATGAGGAAATAAAACGAGTAAATAGAGGAAAAAAATATAAATTTCGCTAAAATTATCCATTTTCGTCCCTTTTTTGTGTAATTTCGTCATAAAATGAGGAAAAAAACAAGTAAATTGAGGAAAATAATAGAATTTTCGCTAAAATTATCCGTTTCCGTCTCTTTTTTCGGTAATTTCGTCATAAAATGAGTAATAAAAAATGAATAAATAGAGGAAAAAAAATAGAAATTTTGCTAAAAATATCCGTTTTCGTCCCTTTTTTGGGTAATTTCGTCGTAAATGAGGAAAAAGTCGAGTAAATAGAGAAAATAATAGAAATTTCGCTAAAATTATCCGTTTTCGTCCCTTTTTTTAGGTAATCCCGTCAAAAAATGAGGAAAAAAAACGATTAAATTGAGGAAAAAATAAAAATTTCGCGATAATTATCCGTTTTCGTCCCTTTTGCGGTAATTTCGTCATAAAATGAGGAAAAAAAGTGAGTAAATAGAGGAAAAAATTGAAATTTCGATAAAATTATCCGTTTTCGTTTATTTTTTTCGGTAATTTTGTGATAACATGAGGAAAAAGTCGAGTAAATAGAGAAAATAATAGAAATTTCGCTAAAATTATCCGTTTTCGTCCCTTTTTTTAGGTAATCCCGTCAAAAAATGAGGAAAAAAAACGATTAAATTGAGGAAAAAATAAAAATTTCGCGATAATTATCCGTTTTCGTCCCTTTTGCGGTAATTTCGTCATAAAATGAGGAAAAAAAATGAGTAAATAGAGGAAAAAATTGAAATTTCGATAAAATTATCCGTTTTCGTTTATTTTTTTCGGTAATTTTGTGATAACATGAGGAAAAAAACGAGTAAATAGAGGAAAAAATCGATATTTCCCTAAAATTATCCGTTTTCGTCCCTTTTTTCAGTAATTTCGTCCTAATATTAGAAAAAAAACGAGTAAATTGAGGAAAAAAATAAAAATTTCGCTAAAATTATCCGTTTTTGTCCCTTTTTTCGGTAATTTCGTCATAAAATGAGGAAAAAAAAACGAGTAAATGGAGGAAAAAATAGAAATTTCGCTAAAATTATCCGTTTTCGTCCCTTTTTTCGGTAATTTCGTCATAAAATGAGGAAAAAAAACGAGTAAATAGAAGAAAAAAATAGAAATTTTGCTAAAAAAATCTGTTTTCGTCCCTTTTTTCGGTAATTTCGTCATAAAATGAGGAAAAAATCGAGTAAATAGAGGAAAAAAATAGAAATTTCGCTAAAATTATCCATTTTCGTCAATATTTTCGGTACTTTCGTCATAAAATGAGGAAAAAATCGAGTAAATAGAGGAAAAAAATTGAAATTTCGCTAAAATTATCCGTTTTCTTCCCTTTTTTCGGTAATTTCTTCCTAAAATGAGGAAGAAAATGAGTAAATTGAGGAAAAAAATAAAAATTTCGCTAAAATTATCCGTTTTCGTCCCTTTTTTCGGTAATTTCGTCATAAAATGAGTAATAAAAAATGAGTAAATAGAGGAAAAAAATAGAAATTTTGCTAAAAATATCCATTTTCGTCCCTTTTTTCGGTAATTTCGTCATAAAATGAGGGAAAAAACAAGTAAATTGAGGATAATAATAGAATTTTCGCTAAAATAATCCGTTTTCGTCCCTTTTTTCGGTAATTTCGTCATAAAATGAGTAATAAAAAATTAGTAAATAGAGGAAAAAAATAGAAATTTTGCTAAAAATATCCGTTTTCGTCCCTTTTTTCGGTAATTTCGTCATAAAATGAGTAATAAAAAATGAGTAAATAGAGGAAAAAAATAGAAATTTTGCTAAAAATATCCGTTTTCGTCCCTTTTTTGGGTAATTTCGTCATAAAATGAGGAAAAAGTCGAGTAAATAGAAGAAAAAAATAGAAATTTCGCTAAAATTATCCGTTTTCGTCCCTTTTTTTAGGTAATTTCGTCAAAAAATGAGGAAAAAAATAAGAGTAAATTCAGGAAAAAATAGAAATTTCGCTAAAATTATCCGTTTTCGTCCCCTTTTTCGGTAATTTCGTCATAAAATGAGGAAAAAAATAAGAGTAAATTCAGGAAAAAAAAAGAAATTTCGATAAAATTATCCGTTTTCGTTTATTTTTTTCGGTAATTTTGTCATAAAATGAGGAAAAAACGAGTAAATAGAGGAAAAAATCGATATTTCCCTAAAAGTATCCGTTTTCGTCCCTTTTTTCGGTAATTTCGTCCTAATATTAGAAAAAAAACGAGTAAATTGAGGAAAAAAATAAAAATTTCGCAAAAATTATCCATTTTTGTCCCTTTTTCCGGTAATTTCGTCATAAAATGAGGAAAAAAAAACGAGTAAATGGAGGAAAAAATAGAAATTTCGCTAAAATTATCCGTTTTCGTCCCTTTTTTAGGTAATTTCGTCAAAAAATAAGGAAAAAAAACGAGTAAATTGAGGAAAATAATAAAAATTTCGCTAAAATTACCCGTTTTTTACCCTTTTTTTGGAAATTTCGTCATAAAATGAGGAAAAAAACGAGTAAATAGAGGAAAGAATCGATATTTCCCTAATAATATCCGTTTTCGTCGCTTTTTTCGGTAATTTCTACATAAGATGAGGACAAAAACAAGTAAATTGAGGAAAATAATTGAATTTTCGCTAAAATTATACGTTTTCGTCCCTTTTATCGGTAATTTCGTCATAAAATGAGGAAAAAAATAAGAGTAAATTCAGAAAAAAAAAAGAAATTTCGATAAAATTATCCGTTTTCGTTTATTTTTTTCGGTAATTTTGTGATAACATGAGGAAAAAAACGAGTAAATAGAGGAAAAAATCGATATTTCCCTAAAATTATCCGTTTTCGTCCCTTTTTTCAGTAATTTCGTCCTAATATTAGAAAAAAAACGAGTAAATTGAGGAAAAAAATAAAAATTTCGCTAAAATTATCCGTTTTTGTCCCTTTTTTCGGTAATTTCGTCATAAAATGAGGAAAAAATCGAGTAAATAGAGGAAAAAAATTGAAATTTCGCTAAAATTATCCGTTTTCTTCCCTTTTTTCGGTAATTTCTTCCTAAAATGAGGAAGAAAATGAGTAAATTGTGGAAAAAAATAATAATTTCGCTAAAATTATCCGTTTTCGTCCCTTTTTTGTGTAATTTCGTCATAAAATGAGAAAAAAAACAAGTAAATTGAGGAAAATAATAGAATTTTCGCTAAAATTATCCGTTTCCGTCTCTTTTTTCGGTAATTTCGTCATAAAATGAGTAATAAAAAATGAATAAATAGAGGAAAAAAAATAGAAATTTTGCTAAAAATATCCGTTTTCGTCCCTTTTTTGGGTAATTTCGTCGTAAATGAGGAAAAAGTCGAGTAAATAGAGAAAATAATAGAAATTTCGCTAAAATTATCCGTTTTCGTCCCTTTTTTTAGGTAATCCCGTCAAAAAATGAGGAAAAAAAACGATTAAATTGAGGAAAAAATAAAAATTTCGCGATAATTATCCGTTTTCGTCCCTTTTGCGGTAATTTCGTCATAAAATGAGGAAAAAAAATGAGTAAATAGAGGAAAAAATTGAAATTTCGATAAAATTATCCGTTTTCGTTTATTTTTTTCGGTAATTTTGTGATAACATGAGGAAAAAAACGAGTAAATAGAGGAAAAAATCGATATTTCCCTAAAATTATCCGTTTTCGTCCCTTTTTTCAGTAATTTCGTCCTAATATTAGAAAAAAAACGAGTAAATAGAGGAAAAAATTGAAATTTCGCTAAAATTATCCATTTTCGTCCCTATTTTCGGTACTTTCGTCATAAAATGAGGAAAAAATCGAGTAAATAGAGGATAATTATAGAATTTTCGCTAAAATAATCCGTTTTCGTCCCTTTTTTCGGTAATTTCGTCATAAAATGAGTAATAAAAAATTAGTAAATAGAGGAAAAAAATAGAAATTTTGCTAAAAATATCCGTTTTCGTCCCTTTTTTCGGTAATTTCGTCATAAAATGAGTAATAAAAAATGAGTAAATAGAGGAAAAAAATAGAAATTTTGCTAAAAATATCCGTTTTCGTCCCTTTTTTGGGTAATTTCGTCATAAAATGAGGAAAAAGTCGAGTAAATAGAAGAAAAAAATAGAAATTTCGCTAAAATTATCCGTTTTCGTCCCTTTTTTTAGGTAATTTCGTCAAAAAATGAGGGAAAAAAATAAGAGTAAATTCAGGAAAAAATAGAAATTTCGCTAAAATTATCCGTTTTCGTCCATTTTTTCGGTAATTTCGTCATAAAATGAGGAAAAAAATAAGAGTAAATTCAGGAAAAAAAAAGAAATTTCGATAAAATTATCCGTTTTCGTTTATTTTTTTCGGTAATTTTGTCATAAAATGAGGAAAAAAACGAGTAAATAGAGGAAAAAATCGATATTTCCCTAAAAGTATCCGTTTTCGTCCCTTTTTTCGGTAATTTCGTCCTAATATTAGAAAAAAAACGAGTAAATTGAGGAAAAAAATAAAAATTTCGCTAAAATTATCCATTTTTGTCCCTTTTTCCGGTAATTTCGTCATAAAATGAGGAAAAAAAAACGAGTAAATGGAGGAAAAAATAGAAATTTCGCTAAAATTATCCGTTTTCGTCCCTTTTTTCGGTAATTTCGTCATAAAATGAGGAAAAAAAAACGAGTAAATAGAAGAAAAAAATAGAAATTTCGCTAAAATTATCCATTTTCGTCCCTTTTATGGGTACTTTTGTCATAAAATGAGGAAAAAATCGAGTAAATAGAGGAAAAAAATAGAAATTTCGCTAAAATTATCCATTTTCGTCCCTTTTTTCGGTAATTTCATCATAAAATGAGGAAAAAAACAAGTAACTTGAGGATAATAATAGAATTTTCGCTAAAATTATCCGTTTTCGTCCCTTTTTTGGGTAATTTCGTCATAAAATGAGGAAAATGTCGAGTAAATAGAAGAAAAAAATAGAAATTTCGCTAAAATTATCCGTTTTCGTCCCCTTTTTCGGTAATTTTGTCATAAAATGAGGAAAAAAATAAGAGTAAATTCAGGAAAAAAATTGAAATTTCGATAAAATTATCCGTTTTCGTTTAATTTTTTTCGGTAATTTTGTCATAAAATGAGGAAAAAAACGAGCAAAAAGAGGAAAAAATAGATATTTCACTAAAATTATCCGTTTTCGTCCCTTTTTTGGGTAATTTCGTCATAAAATGAGGAAAATGTCGAGTAAATAGAAGAAAAAAATAGAAATTTCCCTAAAATTATCCGTTTTCGTCCCCTTTTTCGGTAATTTTGTCATAAAATGAGGAAAAAAATAAGAGTAAATTCAGGAAAAAAATTGAAATTTCGATAAAATTATCCGTTTTCGTTTAATTTTTTTCGGTAATTTTGTCATAAAATGAGGAAAAAAACGAGCAAAAAGAGGAAAAAATAGATATTCCACTAAAATTATCCGTTTTTTACCCTTTTTTTGGAAATTTCGTGATAAAATGAGGAAACAAACGAGTAAACAGAGGAAAGAATCGGTATTTCCCTAAAATTATCCGTTTTCGTCCATTATTTTGGTAATTTCGCCATAAAATGAGGAAAAAAACGAGTAAAATGAGGATTAAAATAGAAATTTCTCTAAAATTATCCGTTTTCGTCTATTTTTTCGGTAATTTCGTCAAAAAATGAGGAAATAAAACGAGTACATAGAGGAAAAAAATATAAATTTCGCTAAAATTATCCATTTTCGTCCCTTTTTTGTGTAATTTCGTCATAAAATGAGAAAAAAAACAAGTAAATTGAGGAAAATAATAGAATTTTCGCTAAAATTATCCGTTTCCGTCTCTTTTTTCGGTAATTTCGTCATAAAATGAGTAATAAAAAATGAATAAATAGAGGAAAAAAAATAGAAATTTTGCTAAAAATATCCGTTTTCGTCCCTTTTTTGGGTAATTTCGTCGTAAATGAGGAAAAAGTCGAGTAAATAGAGAAAATAATAGAAATTTCGCTAAAATTATCCGTTTTCGTCCCTTTTTTTAGGTAATCCCGTCAAAAAATGAGGAAAAAAAACGATTAAATTGAGGAAAAAATAAAAATTTCGCGATAATTATCCGTTTTCGTCCCTTTTGCGGTAATTTCGTCATAAAATGAGGAAAAAAAATGAGTAAATAGAGGAAAAAATTGAAATTTCGATAAAATTATCCGTTTTCGTTTATTTTTTTCGGTAATTTTGTGATAACATGAGGAAAAAAACGAGTAAATAGAGGAAAAAATCGATATTTCCCTAAAATTATCCGTTTTCGTCCCTTTTTTCAGTAATTTCGTCCTAATATTAGAAAAAAAACGAGTAAATAGAGGAAAAAATTGAAATTTCGCTAAAATTATCCATTTTCGTCCCTATTTTCGGTACTTTCGTCATAAAATGAGGAAAAAATCGAGTAAATAGAGGATAATTATAGAATTTTCGCTAAAATAATCCGTTTTCGTCCCTTTTTTCGGTAATTTCGTCATAAAATGAGTAATAAAAAATTAGTAAATAGAGGAAAAAAATAGAAATTTTGCTAAAAATATCCGTTTTCGTCCCTTTTTTCGGTAATTTCGTCATAAAATGAGTAATAAAAAATGAGTAAATAGAGGAAAAAAATAGAAATTTTGCTAAAAATATCCGTTTTCGTCCCTTTTTTGGGTAATTTCGTCATAAAATGAGGAAAAAGTCGAGTAAATAGAAGAAAAAAATAGAAATTTCGCTAAAATTATCCGTTTTCGTCCCTTTTTTTAGGTAATTTCGTCAAAAAATGAGGGAAAAAAATAAGAGTAAATTCAGGAAAAAATAGAAATTTCGCTAAAATTATCCGTTTTCGTCCATTTTTTCGGTAATTTCGTCATAAAATGAGGAAAAAAATAAGAGTAAATTCAGGAAAAAAAAAGAAATTTCGATAAAATTATCCGTTTTCGTTTATTTTTTTCGGTAATTTTGTCATAAAATGAGGAAAAAAACGAGTAAATAGAGGAAAAAATCGATATTTCCCTAAAAGTATCCGTTTTCGTCCCTTTTTTCGGTAATTTCGTCCTAATATTAGAAAAAAAACGAGTAAATTGAGGAAAAAAATAAAAATTTCGCTAAAATTATCCATTTTTGTCCCTTTTTCCGGTAATTTCGTCATAAAATGAGGAAAAAAAAACGAGTAAATGGAGGAAAAAATAGAAATTTCGCTAAAATTATCCGTTTTCGTCCCTTTTTTCGGTAATTTCGTCATAAAATGAGGAAAAAAAAACGAGTAAATAGAAGAAAAAAATAGAAATTTCGCTAAAATTATCCATTTTCGTCCCTTTTATGGGTACTTTTGTCATAAAATGAGGAAAAAATCGAGTAAATAGAGGAAAAAAATAGAAATTTCGCTAAAATTATCCATTTTCGTCCCTTTTTTCGGTAATTTCATCATAAAATGAGGAAAAAAACAAGTAACTTGAGGATAATAATAGAATTTTCGCTAAAATTATCCGTTTTCGTCCCTTTTTTGGGTAATTTCGTCATAAAATGAGGAAAATGTCGAGTAAATAGAAGAAAAAAATAGAAATTTCGCTAAAATTATCCGTTTTCGTCCCCTTTTTCGGTAATTTTGTCATAAAATGAGGAAAAAAATAAGAGTAAATTCAGGAAAAAAATTGAAATTTCGATAAAATTATCCGTTTTCGTTTAATTTTTTTCGGTAATTTTGTCATAAAATGAGGAAAAAAACGAGCAAAAAGAGGAAAAAATAGATATTTCACTAAAATTATCCGTTTTTTACCCTTTTTTTGGAAATTTCGTGATAAAATGAGGAAACAAACGAGTAAACAGAGGAAAGAATCGGTATTTCCCTAAAATTATCCGTTTTCGTCCATTATTTTGGTAATTTCGCCATAAAATGAGGAAAAAAACGAGTTAAATGAGGATTAAAATAGAAATTTCTCTAAAATTATCCGTTTTCGTCTATTTTTTCGGTAATTTCGTCAAAAAATGAGGAAATAAAACGAGTAAATAGAGGAAAAAAATATAAATTTCGCTAAAATTATCCATTTTCGTCCCTTTTTTGTGTAATTTCGTCATAAAATGAGGAAAAAAACAAGTAAATTGAGGAAAATAATAGAATTTTCGCTAAAATTATCCGTTTCCGTCCCTTTTTTCGGTAATTTCGTCATAAAATGAGTAATAAAAAATGAATAAATAGAGGAAAAAAAATAGAAATTTTGCTAAAAATATCCGTTTTCGTCCCTTTTTTGGGTAATTTCGTCGTAAATGAGGAAAAAGTCGAGTAAATAGAGAAAATAATAGAAATTTCGCTAAAATTATCCGTTTTCGTCCCTTTTTTTAGGTAATTTCGTCAAAAAAATGAGGAAAAAAAACGATTAAATTGAGGAAAAAATAAAAATTTCGCGATAATTATCCGTTTTCGTCCCTTTTGCGGTAATTTCGTCATAAAATGAGGAAAAAAAATGAGTAAATAGAGGAAAAAATTGAAATTTCGATAAAATTATCCGTTTTCGTTTATTTTTTTCGGTAATTTTGTGATAACATGAGGAAAAAAACGAGTAAATAGAGGAAAAAATCGATATTTCCCTAAAATTATCCGTTTTCGTCCCTTTTTTCAGTAATTTCGTCCTAATATTAGAAAAAAAAACGAGTAAATTGAGGAAAAAAATAAAAATTTCGCTAAAATTATCCGTTTTTGTCCCTTTTTTCGGTAATTTCGTCATAAAATGAGGAAAAAAAAACGAGTAAATGGAGGAAAAAATAGAAATTTCGCTAAAATTATCCGTTTTCGTCCCTTTTTTCGGTAATTTCGTCATAAAATGAGGAAAAAAAACGAGTAAATAGAAGAAAAAAATAGAAATTTTGCTAAAAAAATCTGTTTTCGTCCCTTTTTTCGGTAATTTCGTCATAAAATGAGGAAAAAATCGAGTAAATAGAGGAAAAAAATAGAAATTTCGCTTAAATTATCCATTTTCGTCCCTATTTTCGGTACTTTCGTCATAAAATGAGGAAAAAATCGAGTAAATAGAGGAAAAAAATTGAAATTTCGCTAAAATTATCCGTTTTCTTCCCTTTTTTCGGTAATTTCTTCCTAAAATGAGGAAGAAAATGAGTAAATTGAGGAAAAAAATAAACATTTCGCTAAAATTATCCGTTTTCGTCACTTTTTTCGGTAATTTCGTCATAAAATGAGTAATAAAAAATGATTAAATAGAGGAAAAAAATAGAAATTTTGCTAAAAATATCCATTTTCGTCCCTTTTTTCGGTAATTTCGTCATAAAATGAGGGAAAAAACAAGTAAATTGAGGATAATAATAGAATTTTCGCTAAAATAATCCGTTTTCGTCCCTTTTTTCGGTAATTTCGTCATAAAATGAGTAATAAAAAATTAGTAAATAGAGGAAAAAAATAGAAATTTTGCTAAAAATATCCGTTTTCGTCCCTTTTTTGGGTAATTTCGTCATAAAATGAAGAAATAGTCGAGTAAATAGAAGAAAAAAATAGAAATTTCGCTAAAATTATCCATTTTCGTCCCTTTTATCGGTACTTTCGTCATAAAATGAGGAAAAAATCGAGTAAATAGAGGAAAAAAATAGAAATTTCGCTAAAATTATCCATTTTCGTCCCTTTTTTCGGTAATTTCATCATAAAATGAGGAAAAAAACAAGTAAATTGAGGATAATAATAGAATTTTCGCTAAAATTATCCGTTTTCGTCCCTTTTTTGGGTAATTTCGTCATAAAATGAGGAAAATGTCGAGTAAATAGAAGAAAAAAATAGAAATTTCGCTAAAATTATCCGTTTTCGTCCCCTTTTTCGGTAATTTTGTCATAAAATGAGGAAAAAAATAAGAGTAAATTCAGGAAAAAAATTGAAATTTCGATAAAATTATCCGTTTTCGTTTAATTTTTTTCGGTAATTTTGTCATAAAATGAGGAAAAAAACGAGCAAAAAGAGGAAAAAATAGATATTTCACTAAAATTATCCGTTTTTTACCCTTTTTTTGGAAATTTCGTGATAAAATGAGGAAACAAACGAGTAAACAGAGGAAAGAATCGGTATTTCCCTAAAATTAACCGTTTTCGTCCATTATTTTGGTAATTTCGCCATAAAATGAGGAAAAAAACGAGTAAAATGAGGATTAAAATAGAAATTTCTCTAAAATTATCCGTTTTCGTCTATTTTTTCGGTAATTTCGTCAAAAAATGAGGAAATAAAACGAGCAAATAGAGGAAAAAAATATAAATTTCGCTAAAATTATCCATTTTCGTCCCTTTTTTGTGTAATTTCGTCATAAAATGAGGAAAAAAACAAGTAAATTGAGGAAAATAATAGAATTTTCGCTAATATTATCCGTTTCCGTCTCTTTTTTCGGTAATTTCGTCATAAAATGAGTAATAAAAAATGAATAAATAGAGGAAAAAAAATAGAAATTTTGCTAAAAATATCCGTTTTCGTCCCTTTTTTGGGTAATATCGTCGTAAATGAGGAAAAAGTCGAGTAAATAGAGAAAATAATAGAAATTTCGCTAAAATTATCCGTTTTCGTCCCTTTTTTTAGGTAATTTCGTCAAAAAATGAGGAAAAAAAACGATTAAATTGAGGAAAAAATAAAAATTTCGCGATAATTATCCGTTTTCGTCCCTTTTGCGGTAATTTCGTCATAAAATGAGGAAAAAAAATGAGTAAATAGAGGAAAAAATTGAAATTTCGATAAAATTATCCGTTTTCGTTTATTTTTTTCGGTAATTTTGTGATAACATGAGGAAAAAAACGAGTAAATAGAGGAAAAAATCGATATTTCCCTAAAATTATCCGTTTTCGTCCCTATTTTCAGTAATTTCGTCCTAATATTAGAAAAAAAACGAGTAAATTGAGGAAAAAAATAAAAATTTCGCTAAAATTATCCGTTTTTGTCCCTTTTTTCGGTAATTTCGTCATAAAATGAGGAAAAAAAAACGAGTAAATGGAGGAAAAAATAGAAATTTCGCTAAAATTATCCGTTTTCGTCCCTTTTTTCGGTAATTTCGTCATAAAATGAGGAAAAAAAACGAGTAAATAGAAGAAAAAAATAGAAATTTTGCTAAAAAAATCTGTTTTCGTCCCTTTTTTCGGTAATTTCGTCATAAAATGAGGAAAAAATCGAGTAAATAGAGGAAAAAAATAGAAATTTCGCTAAAATTATCCATTTTCGTCCCTATTTTCGGTACTTTCGTCATAAAATGAGGAAAAAATCGAGTAAATAGAGGAAAAAAATTGAAATTTCGCTAAAATTATCCGTTTTCTTCCCTTTTTTCGGTAATTTCTTCCTAAAATGAGGAAGAAAATGAGTAAATTGAGGAAAAAAATAAAAATTTCGCTAAAATTATCCGTTTTCGTCCCTTTTTTCGGTAATTTCGTCATAAAATGAGTAATAAAAAATTAGTAAATAGAGGAAAAAAATAGAAATTTTGCTAAAAATATCCGTTTTCGTCCCTTTTTTCGGTAATTTCGTCATAAAATGAGTAATAAAAAATGAGTAAATAGAGGAAAAAAATAGAAATTTTGCTAAAAATATCCGTTTTCGTCCCTTTTTTGGGTAATTTCGTCATAAAATGAGGAAAAAGTCGAGTAAATAGAAGAAAAAAATAGAAATTTCGCTAAAATTATCCGTTTTCGTCCCTTTTTTTAGGTAATTTCGTCAAAAAATGAGGAAAAAAATAAGAGTAAATTCAGGAAAAAATAGAAATTTCGCTAAAATTATCCGTTTTCGTCCCCTTTTTCGGTAATTTCGTCATAAAATGAGGAAAAAAATAAGAGTAAATTCAGGAAAAAAAAAGAAATTTCGATAAAATTATCCGTTTTCGTTTATTTTTTTCGGTAATTTTGTCATAAAATGAGGAAAAAAACGAGTAAATAGAGGAAAAAATCGATATTTCCCTAAAAGTATCCGTTTTCGTCCCTTTTTTCGGTAATTTCGTCCTAATATTAGAAAAAAAACGAGTAAATTGAGGAAAAAAATAAAAATTTCGCTAAAATTATCCATTTTTGTCCCTTTTTCCGGTAATTTCGTCATAAAATGAGGAAAAAAAAACGAGTAAATGGAGGAAAAAATAGAAATTTCGCTAAAATTATCCGTTTTCGTCCCTTTTTTCGGTAATTTCGTCATAAAATGAGGAAAAAAAAACGAGTAAATAGAAGAAAAAAATAGAAATTTCGCTAAAATTATCCATTTTCGTCCCTTTTATCGGTACTTTCGTCATAAAATGAGGAAAAAATCGAGTAAATAGAGGAAAAAAATAGAAATTTCGCTAAAATTATCCATTTTCGTCCCTTTTTTCGGTAATTTTATCATAAAATGAGGAAAAAAACAAGTAAATTGAGGATAATAATAGAATTTTCGCTAAAATTATCCGTTTTCGTCCCTTTTTTGGGTAATTTCGTCATAAAATGAGGAAAATGTCGAGTAAATAGAAGAAAAAAATAGAAATTTCGCTAAAATTATCCGTTTTCGTCCCCTTTTTCGGTAATTTTGTCATAAAATGAGGAAAAAAATAAGAGTAAATTCAGGAAAAAAATTGAAATTTCGATAAAATTATCCGTTTTCGTTTAATTTTTTTCGGTAATTTTGTCATAAAATGAGGAAAAAAACGAGCAAATAGAGGAAAAAATAGATATTTCACTAAAATTATCCGTTTTTTACCCTTTTTTTGGAAATTTCGTGATAAAATGAGGAAACAAACGAGTAAACAGAGGAAAGAATCGGTATTTCCCTAAAATTATCCGTTTTCGTCCATTATTTTGGTAATTTCGCCATAAAATGAGGAAAAAAACGAGTAAAATGAGGATTAAAATAGAAATTTCTCTAAAATTATCCGTTTTCGTCTATTTTTTCGGTAATTTCGTCAAAAAATGAGGAAATAAAACGAGTAAATAGAGGAAAAAAATATAAATTTCGCTAAAATTATCCATTTTCGTCCCTTTTTTGTGTAATTTCGTCATAAAATGAGGAAAAAAACAAGTAAATTGAGGAAAATAATAGAATTTTCGCTAAAATTATCCGTTTCCGTCCCTTTTTTCGGTAATTTCGTCATAAAATGAGTAATAAAAAATGAATAAATAGAGGAAAAAAAATAGAAATTTTGCTAAAAATATCCGTTTTCGTCCCTTTTTTGGGTAATTTCGTCGTAAATGAGGAAAAAGTCGAGTAAATAGAGAAAATAATAGAAATTTCGCTAAAATTATCCGTTTTCGTCCCTTTTTTTAGGTAATTTCGTCAAAAAATGAGGAAAAAAATAAGAGTAAATTCAGGAAAAAATAAAAATTTCGCGATAATTATCCGTTTTCGTCCCTTTTGCGGTAATTTCGTCATAAAATGAGGAAAAAAAATGAGTAAATAGAGGAAAAAATTGAAATTTCGATAAAATTATCCGTTTTCGTTTATTTTTTTCGGTAATTTTGTGATAACATGAGGAAAAAAACGAGTAAATAGAGGAAAAAATCGATATTTCCCTAAAATTATCCGTTTTCGTCCCTTTTTTCAGTAATTTCGTCCTAATATTAGAAAAAAACGAGTAAATTGAGGAAAAAAATAAAAATTTCGCTAAAATTATCCGTTTTTGTCCCTTTTTTCGGTAATTTCGTCATAAAATGAGGAAAAAAAAACGAGTAAATGGAGGAAAAAATAGAAATTTCGCTAAAATTATCCGTTTTCGTCCCTTTTTTCGGTAATTTCGTCATAAAATGAGGAAAAAAAACGAGTAAATAGAAGAAAAAAATAGAAATTTTGCTAAAAAAATCTGTTTTCGTCCCTTTTTTCGGTAATTTTGTCATAAAATGAGGAAAAAAATAAGAGTAAATTCAGGAAAAAAATTGAAATTTCGATAAAATTATCCGTTTTCGTTTAATTTTTTTCGGTAATTTTGTCATAAAATGAGGAAAAAAACGAGCAAATAGAGGAAAAAATAGATATTTCACTAAAATTATCCGTTTTTTACCCTTTTTTTGGAAATTTCGTGATAAAATGAGGAAACAAACGAGTAAACAGAGGAAAGAATCGGTATTTCCCTAAAATTATCCGTTTTCGTCCATTATTTTGGTAATTTCGCCATAAAATGAGGAAAAAAACGAGTAAAATGAGGATTAAAATAGAAATTTCTCTAAAATTATCCGTTTTCGTCTATTTTTTCGGTAATTTCGTCAAAAAATGAGGAAATAAAACGAGTAAATAGAGGAAAAAAATATAAATTTCGCTAAAATTATCCATTTTCGTCCCTTTTTTGTGTAATTTCGTCATAAAATGAGGAAAAAAACAAGTAAATTGAGGAAAATAATAGAATTTTCGCTAAAATTATCCGTTTCCGTCCCTTTTTTCGGTAATTTCGTCATAAAATGAGTAATAAAAAATGAATAAATAGAGGAAAAAAAATAGAAATTTTGCTAAAAATATCCGTTTTCGTCCCTTTTTTGGGTAATTTCGTCGTAAATGAGGAAAAAGTCGAGTAAATAGAGAAAATAATAGAAATTTCGCTAAAATTATCCGTTTTCGTCCCTTTTTTTAGGTAATTTCGTCAAAAAATGAGGAAAAAAATAAGAGTAAATTCAGGAAAAAATAAAAATTTCGCGATAATTATCCGTTTTCGTCCCTTTTGCGGTAATTTCGTCATAAAATGAGGAAAAAAAATGAGTAAATAGAGGAAAAAATTGAAATTTCGATAAAATTATCCGTTTTCGTTTATTTTTTTCGGTAATTTTGTGATAACATGAGGAAAAAAACGAGTAAATAGAGGAAAAAATCGATATTTCCCTAAAATTATCCGTTTTCGTCCCTTTTTTCAGTAATTTCGTCCTAATATTAGAAAAAAACGAGTAAATTGAGGAAAAAAATAAAAATTTCGCTAAAATTATCCGTTTTTGTCCCTTTTTTCGGTAATTTCGTCATAAAATGAGGAAAAAAAAACGAGTAAATGGAGGAAAAAATAGAAATTTCGCTAAAATTATCCGTTTTCGTCCCTTTTTTCGGTAATTTCGTCATAAAATGAGGAAAAAAAACGAGTAAATAGAAGAAAAAAATAGAAATTTTGCTAAAAAAATCTGTTTTCGTCCCTTTTTTCGGTAATTTCGTCATAAAATGAGGAAAAAATCGAGTAAATAGAGGAAAAAAATAGAAATTTCGCTAAAATTATCCATTTTCGTCCCTATTTTCGGTACTTTCGTCATAAAATGAGGAAAAAATCGAGTAAATAGAGGAAAAAAATTGAAATTTCGCTAAAATTATCCGTTTTCTTCCCTTTTTTCGGTAATTTCTTCCTAAAATGAGGAAGAAAATGAGTAAATTGAGGAAAAAAATAAAAATTTCGCTAAAATTATCCGTTTTCGTCCCTTTTTTCGGTAATTTCGTCATAAAATGAGTAATAAAAAATGAGTAAATAGAGGAAAAAAATAGAAATTTTGCTAAAAATATCCATTTTCGTCCCTTTTTTCGGTAATTTCGTCATAAAATGAGGGAAAAAACAATTAAATTGAGGATAATAATAGAATTTTCGCTAAAATAATCCGTTTTCGTCCCTTTTTTCGGTAATTTCGTCATAATATGAGTAATAAAAAATTAGTAAATAGAGGAAAAAAATAGAAATTTTGCTAAAAATATCCGTTTTCGTCCCTTTTTTCGGTAATTTCGTCATAAAATGAGAAATAAAAAATGAGTAAATAGAGGAAAAAAATAGAAATTTTGCTAAAAATATCCGTTTTCGTCCCTTTTTTGGGTAATTTCGTCAAAAATGAGGAAAAAGTCGAGTAAATAGAAGAAAAAAATAGAAATTTCGCTAAAATTATCCGTTTTCGTCCCTTTTTTTAGGTAATTTCGTCAAAAAATGAGGAAAAAAATAAGAGTAAATTCAGGAAAAAATAGAAATTTCGCTAAAATTATCCGTTTTCGTCCCCTTTTTCGGTAATTTCGTCATAAAATGAGGAAAAAAATAAGAGTAAATTCAGGAAAAAAAAAGAAATTTCGATAAAATTATCCGTTTTCGTTTATTTTTTTCGGTAATTTTGTCCTAATATTAGAAAAAAAACGAGTAAATTGAGGAAAAAAATAAAAATTTCGCTAAAATTATCCATTTTTATCCCTTTTTCCGGTAATTTCGTCATAAAATGAGGAAAAAAAAACGAGTAAATGGAGGAAAAAATAGAAATTTCGCTAAAATTATCCGTTTTCGTCCCTTTTTTCGGTAATTTCGTCATAAAATGAGGAAAAAAAAACGAGTAAATAGAAGAAAAAAATAGAAATTTCGCTAAAATTATCCATTTTCGTCCCTTTTATCGGTACTTTCGTCATAAAATGAGGAAAAAATCGAGTAAATAGAGGAAAAAAATAGAAATTTCGCTAAAATTATCCATTTTCGTCCCTTTTTTCGGTAATTTCATCATAAAATGAGGAAAAAAACAAGTAAATTGAGGATAATAATAGAATTTTCGCTAAAATTATCCGTTTTCGTCCCCTTTTTCGGTAATTTTGTCATAAAATGAGGAAAAAAATAAGAGTAAATTCAGGAAAAAAATTGAAATTTCGATAAAATTATCCGTTTTCGTTTAATTTTTTTCGGTAATTTTGTCATAAAATGAGGAAAAAAACGAGCAAAAAGAGGAAAAAATAGATATTTCACTAAAATTATCCGTTTTTTACCCTTTTTTTGGAAATTTCGTGATAAAATGAGGAAACAAACGAGTAAACAGAGGAAAGAATCGGTATTTCCCTAAAATTATCCGTTTTCGTCCATTATTTTGGTAATTTCGCCATAAAATGAGGAAAAAAACGAGTAAAATGAGGATTAAAATAGAAATTTCTCTAAAATTATCCGTTTTCGTCTATTTTTTCGGTAATTTCGTCAAAAAATGAGGAAATAAAACGAGTAAATAGAGGAAAAAAATATAAATTTCGCTAAAATTATCCATTTTCGTCCCTTTTTTGTGTAATTTCGTCATAAAATGAGGAAAAAAACAAGTAAATTGAGGAAAATAATAGAATTTTCGCTAAAATTATCCGTTTCCGTCCCTTTTTTCGGTAATTTCGTCATAAAATGAGTAATAAAAAATGAATAAATAGAGGAAAAAAAATAGAAATTTTGCTAAAAATATCCGTTTTCGTCCCTTTTTTGGGTAATTTCGTCGTAAATGAGGAAAAAGTCGAGTAAATAGAGAAAATAATAGAAATTTCGCTAAAATTATCCGTTTTCGTCCCTTTTTTTAGGTAATTTCGTCAAAAAATGAGGAAAAAAAACGATTAAATTGAGGAAAAAATAAAAATTTCGCGATAATTATCCGTTTTCGTCCCTTTTGCGGTAATTTCGTCATAAAATGAGGAAAAAAAATGAGTAAATAGAGGAAAAAATTGAAATTTCGATAAAATTATCCGTTTTCGTTTATTTTTTTCGGTAATTTTGTGATAACATGAGGAAAAAAAACGAGTAAATAGAGGAAAAAATCGATATTTCCCTAAAATTATCCGTTTTCGTCCCTTTTTTCAGTAATTTCGTCCTAATATTAGAAAAAAAACGAGTAAATTGAGGAAAAAAATAAAAATTTCGCTAAAATTATCCGTTTTTGTCCCTTTTTTCGGTAATTTCGTCATAAAATGAGGAAAAAAAACGAGTAAATAGAAGAAAAAAATAGAAATTTTGCTAAAAAAATCTGTTTTCGTCCCTTTTTTCGGTAATTTCGTCATAAAATGAGGAAAAATCGAGTAAATAGAGGAAAAAAATAGAAATTTCGCTAAAATTATCCATTTTCGTCCTTATTTTCGGTACTTTCGTCATAAAATGAGGAAAAAATCGAGTAAATAGAGGAAAAAAATTGAAATTTCGCTAAAATTATCCGTTTTCTTCCCTTTTTTCGGTAATTTCTTCCTAAAATGAGGAAGAAAATGAGTAAATTGAGGAAAAAAATAAAAATTTCGCTAAAATTATCCGTTTTCGTCCCTTTTTTCGGTAATTTCGTCATAAAATGAGTAATAAAAAATGAGTAAATAGAGGAAAAAAATAGAAATTTTGCTAAAAATATCCATTTTCGTCCCTTTTTTCGGTAATTTCGTCATAAAATGAGGGAAAAAACAAGTAAATTGAGGATAATAATAGAATTTTCGCTAAAATAATCCGTTTTCGTCCCTTTTTTCGGTAATTTCGTCATAAAATGAGTAATAAAAAATTAGTAAATAGAGGAAAAAAATAGAAATTTTGCTAAAAATATCCGTTTTCGTCCCTTTTTTGGGTAATTTCGTCATAAAATGAAGAAATAGTCGAGTAAATAGAAGAAAAAAATAGAAATTTCGCTAAAATTATCCATTTTCGTCCCTTTTATCGGTACTTTCGTCATAAAATGAGGAAAAAATCGAGTAAATAGAGGAAAAAAATAGAAATTTTGCTAAAATTATCCGTTTTCGTCCCTTTTTTTAGGTAATTTCGTCAAAAAATGAGGAAAAAAATAAGAGTAAATTCAGGAAAAAATAGAAATTTCGCTAAAATTATCCGTTTTCGTCCCCTTTTTCGGTAATTTCGTCATAAAATGAGGAAAAAAATAAGAGTAAATTCAGGAAAAAAAAAGAAATTTCGATAAAATTATCCGTTTTCGTTTATTTTTTTCGGTAATTTTGTCCTAATATTAGAAAAAAAACGAGTAAATTGAGGAAAAAAATAAAAATTTCGCTAAAATTATCCATTTTTATCCCTTTTTCCGGTAATTTCGTCATAAAATGAGGAAAAAAAAACGAGTAAATGGAGGAAAAAATAGAAATTTCGCTAAAATTATCCGTTTTCGTCCCTTTTTTCGGTAATTTCGTCATAAAATGAGGAAAAAAAAACGAGTAAATAGAAGAAAAAAATAGAAATTTCGCTAAAATTATCCATTTTCGTCCCTTTTATCGGTACTTTCGTCATAAAATGAGGAAAAAATCGAGTAAATAGAGGAAAAAAATAGAAATTTCGCTAAAATTATCCATTTTCGTCCCTTTTTTCGGTAATTTCATCATAAAATGAGGAAAAAAACAAGTAAATTGAGGATAATAATAGAATTTTCGCTAAAATTATCCGTTTTCGTCCCTTTTTTGGGTAATTTCGTCATAAAATGAGGAAAATGTCGAGTAAATAGAAGAAAAAAATAGAAATTTCGCTAAAATTATCCGTTTTCGTCCCCTTTTTCGGTAATTTTGTCATAAAATGAGGAAAAAAATAAGAGTAAATTCAGGAAAAAAATTGAAATTTCGATAAAATTATCCGTTTTCGTTTAATTTTTTTCGGTAATTTTGTCATAAAATGAGGAAAAAAACGAGCAAAAAGAGGAAAAAATAGATATTTCACTAAAATTATCCGTTTTTTACCCTTTTTTTGGAAATTTCGTGATAAAATGAGGAAACAAACGAGTAAACAGAGGAAAGAATCGGTATTTTCCTAAAATTATCCGTTTTCGTCCATTATTTTGGTAATTTCGCCATAAAATGAGGAAAAAAACGAGTAAAATGAGGATTAAAATAGAAATTTCTCTAAAATTATCCGTTTTCGTCTATTTTTTCGGTAATTTCGTCAAAAAATGAGGAAATAAAACGAGTAAATAGAGGAAAAAAATATAAATTTCGCTAAAATTATCCATTTTCGTCCCTTTTTTGTGTAATTTCGTCATAAAATGAGGAAAAAAACAAGTAAATTGAGGAAAATAATAGAATTTTCGCTAAAATTATCCGTTTCCGTCCCTTTTTTCGGTAATTTCGTCATAAAATGAGTAATAAAAAATGAATAAATAGAGGAAAAAAAATAGAAATTTTGCTAAAAATATCCGTTTTCGTCCCTTTTTTGGGTAATTTCGTCGTAAATGAGGAAAAAGTCGAGTAAATAGAGAAAATAATAGAAATTTCGCTAAAATTATCCGTTTTCGTCCCTTTTTTTAGGTAATTTCGTCAAAAAATGAGGAAAAAAAACGATTAAATTGAGGAAAAAATAAAAATTTCGCGATAATTATCCGTTTTCGTCCCTTTTGCGGTAATTTCGTCATAAAATGAGGAAAAAAAATGAGTAAATAGAGGAAAAAATTGAAATTTCGATAAAATTATCCGTTTTCGTTTATTTTTTTCGGTAATTTTGTGATAACATGAGGAAAAAAACGAGTAAATAGAGGAAAAAATCGATATTTCCCTAAAATTATCCGTTTTCGTCCCTTTTTTCAGTAATTTCGTCCTAATATTAGAAAAAAAACGAGTAAATTGAGGAAAAAAATAAAAATTTCGCTAAAATTATCCGTTTTTGTCCCTTTATTCGGTAATTTCGTCATAAAATGAGGAAAAAAAACGAGTAAATAGAAGAAAAAAATAGAAATTTTGCTAAAAAAATCTGTTTTCGTCCCTTTTTTCGGTAATTTCGTCATAAAATGAGGAAAAATCGAGTAAATAGAGGAAAAAAATAGAAATTTCGCTAAAATTATCCATTTTCGTCCCTATTTTCGGTACTTTCGTCATAAAATGAGGAAAAAATCGAGTAAATAGAGGAAAAAAATTGAAATTTCGCTAAAATTATCCGTTTTCTTCCCTTTTTTCGGTAATTTCTTCCTAAAATGAGGAAGAAAATGAGTAAATTGAGGAAAAAAATAAAAATTTCGCTAAAATTATCCGTTTTCGTCCCTTTTTTCGGTAATTTCGTCATAAAATGAGTAATAAAAAATGAGTAAATAGAGGAAAAAAATAGAAATTTTGCTAAAAATATCCATTTTCGTCCCTTTTTTCGGTAATTTCGTCATAAAATGAGGGAAAAAACAAGTAAATTGAGGATAATAATAGAATTTTCGCTAAAATAATCCGTTTTCGTCCCTTTTTTCGGTAATTTCGTCATAAAATGAGTAATAAAAAATTAGTAAATAGAGGAAAAAAATAGAAATTTTGCTAAAAATATCCGTTTTCGTCCCTTTTTTGGGTAATTTCGTCATAAAATGAAGAAATAGTCGAGTAAATAGAAGAAAAAAATAGAAATTTCGCTAAAATTATCCATTTTCGTCCCTTTTATCGGTACTTTCGTCATAAAATGAGGAAAAAATCGAGTAAATAGAGGAAAAAAATAGAAATTTTGCTAAAATTATCCATTTTCGTCCCTTTTTTCGGTAATTTCATCATAAAATGAGGAAAAAAACAAGTAAATTGAGGATAATAATAGAATTTTCGCTAAAATTATCCGTTTTCGTCCCTTTTTTGGGTAATTTCGTCATAAAATGAGGAAAATGTCGAGTAAATAGAAGAAAAAAATAGAAATTTCGCTAAAATTATCCGTTTTCGTCCCCTTTTTCGGTAATTTCATCATAAAATGAGGAAAAAAACAAGTAAATTGAGGATAATAATAGAATTTTCGCTAAAATTATCCGTTTTCGTCCCTTTTTTCGGTAATTTCATCATAAAATGAGGAAAAAAACAAGTAAATTGAGGATAATAATAGAATTTTCGCTAAAATTATCCGTTTTCGTCCCTTTTTTGGGTAATTTCGTCATAAAATGAGGAAAATGTCGAGTAAATAGAAGAAAAAAATAGAAATTTCGCTAAAATTATCCGTTTTCGTTTAATATTTTTCGGTAATTTTGTCATAAAATGAGGAAAAAACCGAGCAAAAAGAGGAAAAAATAGATATTTCACTAAAATTATCCGTTTTTTACCCTTTTTTTGGAAATTTCGTGATAAAATGAGGAAACAAACGAGTAAACAGAGGAAAGAATCGGTATTTCCCTAAAATTATCCGTTTTCGTCCATTATTTTGGTAATTTCGCCATAAAATGAGGAAAAAAACGAGTAAAATGAGGATTAAAATAGAAATTTCTCTAAAATTATCCGTTTTCGTCTATTTTTTCGGTAATTTCGTCAAAAAATGAGGAAATAAAACGAGTAAATAGAGGAAAAAAATATAAATTTCGCTAAAATTATCCATTTTCGTCCCTTTTTTGTGTAATTTCGTCATAAAATGAGGAAAAAAACAAGTAAATTGAGGAAAATAATAGAATTTTCGCTAAAATTATCCGTTTCCGTCTCTTTTTTCGGTAATTTCGTCATAAAATGAGTAATAAAAAATGAATAAATAGAGGAAAAAAAATAGAAATTTTGCTAAAAATATCCGTTTTCGTCCCTTTTTTGGGTAATTTCGTCGTAAATGAGGAAAAAGTCGAGTAAATAGAGAAAATAATAGAAATTTCGCTAAAATTATCCGTTTTCGTCCCTTTTTTTAGGTAATTTCGTCAAAAAATGAGGAAAAAAAACGATTAAATTGAGGAAAAAATAAAAATTTCGCGATAATTATCCGTTTTCGTCCCTTTTGCGGTAATTTCGTCATAAAATGAGGAAAAAAATGAGTAAATAGAGGAAAAAATTGAAATTTCGATAAAATTATCCGTTTTCGTTTATTTTTTTCGGTAATTTTGTGATAACATGAGGAAAAAACGAGTAAATAGAGGAAAAAATCGATATTTCCCTAAAATTATCCGTTTTCGTCCCTTTTTTCAGTAATTTCGTCCTAATATTAGAAAAAAAACGAGTAAATTGAGGAAAAAAATAAAAATTTCGCTAAAATTATCCGTTTTTGTCCCTTTTTTCGGTAATTTCGTCATGAAATGAGGAAAAAAAAACGAGTAAATGGAGGAAAAAATAGAAATTTCGCTAAAATTATCCGTTTTCGTCCCTTTTTTTGGTAATTTCGTCATAAAATGAGGAAAAAAAACGAGTAAATAGAAGAAAAAAATAGAAATTTTGCTAAAAAAATCTGTTTTCGTCCCTTTTTTCGGTAATTTCGTCATAAAATGAGGAAAAAATCGAGTAAATAGAGGAAAAAAATAGAAATTTCGCTAAAATTATCCATTTTCGTCCCTATTTTCGGTACTTTCGTCATAAAATGAGGAAAAAATCGAGTAAATAGAGGAAAAAAATTGAAATTTCGCTAAAATTATCCGTTTTCTTCCCTTTTTTCGGTAATTTCTTCCTAAAATGAGGAAGAAAATGAGTAAATTGAGGAAAAAAATAAAAATTTCGCTAAAATTATCCGTTTTCGTCCCTTTTTTCGGTAATTTCGTCATAAAATGAGTAATAAAAAATGAGTAAATAGAGGAAAAAAATAGAAATTTTGCTAAAAATATCCATTTTCGTCCCTTTTTTCGGTAATTTCGTCATAAAATGAGGGAAAAAACAAGTAAATTGAGGATAATAATAGAATTTTCGCTAAAATAATCCGTTTTCGTCCCTTTTTTCGGTAATTTCGTCATAAAATGAGTAATAAAAAATTAGTAAATAGAGGAAAAAAATAGAAATTTTGCTAAAAATATCCGTTTTCGTCCCTTTTTTGGGTAATTTCGTCATAAAATGAAGAAAAAGTCGAGTAAATAGAAGAAAAAAATAGAAATTTCGCAAAAATTATCCGTTTTCGTCCCTTTTTTCGGTAATTTCGTCATAAAATGAGTAATAAAAAATGAGTAAATAGAGGAAAAAAATAGAAATTTTGCTAAAAATATCCGTTTTCGTCCCTTTTTTGGGTAATTTCGTCATAAAATGAGGAAAAAGTCGAGTAAATAGAAGAAAAAAATAGAAATTTCGCTAAAATTATCCGTTTTCGTCCCTTTTTTTAGTTAATTTCGTCAAAAAATGAGGAAAAAAATAAGAGTAAATTCAGGAAAAAATAGAAATTTCGCTAAAATTATCCGTTTTCGTCCCCTTTTTCGGTAATTTCGTCATAAAATGAGGAAAAAAATAAGAGTAAATTCAGGAAAAAAATTGAAATTTCGATAAAATTATCCGTTTTCGTTTATTTTTTTCGGTAATTTTGTCATTAAATGAGGAAAAAAACGAGTAAATAGAGGAAAAAATCGATATTTCCCTAAAATTATCCGTTTTCGTCCCTTTTTTCGGTAATTTCGTCCTAATATTAGAAAAAAAACGAGTAAATTGAGGAAAAAAATAATAATTTCGCTAAAATTATCCGTTTTTGTCCCTTTTTTCGGTAATTTCGTCATAAAATAAGGAAAAAAACGATTAAAAAGAGGAAAAAATAGATATTTCACTAAAATATCCGTTTTTTACCCTTTTTTTGGAAATTTCGTCATAAAATGAGGAAAAAAAACGAGTAAATAGAGGAATAAATAGAAATTTCGCTAAAAATATCCGTTTTTGTCCCTTTTTTTGGTACTTTCGTCATAAAATGAGGAAAAAATCGAGAAAATAGAGGAAAAAAAAATAGAAATTTCGCTAAAATTATCCGTTTTTTACCCTTTTTTGGAAATTTCGTGATAAAATGAGGAAAAAAAACGAGTAAATAGAGGAAAAAATAGAACTTTCGCTAAAATTATCCGTTTTCGTCGCTTTTTTCGGCAATTTCGTTTTAAAATGAGGAAACAAACGAGAAAACAGAGGAAAGAATCGATATTTCCCTAAAATTATCCGTTTTCGTCCATTTTTTCGGTAATTTCGCCATAAAATGAGGAAAAAAACGAGTAAATTGAGGATTAAAATAAAAATTTCTCTAAAATTATCCGTTTTCGTCCATTTTTTCGGTAATTTCGTCAATAAGTGAGGAAAAAAAACGAGTAAATTGAGGAAAAAATAAAAATCTCGCTAAAATTACCCGTTTTCGTCCCTTTTTTCGGTAAATTCGTCATAAAATGAGGAAAAAAAACGAGTAAAAAGAGGAAAAAATAGATATTTTGCTAAAATTATCCCTTTTTTACCCTTTTATTGGAAATTTCGTCATAAAATGAGGAAAAAAAAACGAGTAAATAGAGGAAAAAATGGAAAATTCGCTAAAATGATCCGTTTTTTTTCGCTTTTTTCGGTAATTTCGTTATAAAATGAGGAAAAAAACTCAAAATTTTAATTTTTTTCCTCAATTTAGCCTTAATATTCGTATTATATCGAGATATAACAGAAAAATGAAACGAAAACGGATGTTTTAGCGAAATTTAATTGTTTTCCTCTATTCTTCCTTAATTTTCGTCATTTTGTCTAGATATGATCAAAAAAACCAACAAAAATGGATATTTTAACCGAAATTTCAATTTTTGTCCTTTTTTCCTTAATTTTCGTCGTTTAATCGAGATATGATCGAAAAAAGGAACGAAAACGGTTTATTTCACCATTTAATTTTTTTCTTCTATTTTACCTTAATTGTCGTCATTTAATCGAGATATGGACGGAAAAAAGCAATGAAAACAGATAATTATAGCAAATTTCAATATATTTTCAATTATTTTGCCCTTATTTATGTCATTTTATCGAGGTATTTTCGAAAAATTCAAAGAAAACGGATAATTTCACCGAAATTTCAATTTTTTCCACAATTTATCCATAATATACGTCACTTTCTCTAAACATGATCATTAAAAGCAACGAAAACGGATATTTTAACCGAAATTTCGATTTTTGTCCCTTATCTTTCCTTAATTTGCTAGCGAAATTTGAATTTATTTTTCTCTTGAATGCCCTTATTTTCTTAATTTTTTAGATATGATCAAAATAGCAAGAAAAACGGATAATTTCACCGAATTAGCAATTGTTTTCCACTTTTTTGCCTTCATTTTCGTTATTTTATCGAGATATGATCGGAAAAAGCAACGAAAAACGATAATTTTATCAAAATTTCAATTTTTTTTCATTAATTTTTCCCATATTTTTGTCATTTGTTCGAGATATGATCGAAAAAAGTAAAAAGAAACGGATAATTTCACCGAAATTTCAATTTTTTCCTCTATTTTACCTTAATTTTCGTCATTTTATCGAGATATGACCGAAAAAAAGCATCGAAAACAGATAATTATAGCAAAATTTGAATTTTTTTCCACTATTTTCCATTATTTTCGTCATCTTATCGAGATATGATCGAAAAAAGCAACGAAAACGGATAATGATCACGAAATTTCAATTTTTTTATATCTATTTAGCCTTAATAATTGTATATTTAAAGAGATATTTTTAAAAAAAGCAAAGAAAACGTATATTTTTAGCGAAAATTCAATTTTTTTTCTTCTATTTTACTTTAATTTTCGTCATTCTATCGAGATATGATCAAAAGAAGAAACGAAAACGGATAATTCTAGTGAAATTTCAATTAATATTTCTCTTTTTTTCCTTAACTTTCGTCTTTCAATCGAGATATGACAGGAAAATGTAACGAAAACGGATATTTTTAGCGAAATTTAATTGTTTTCCTCTTTTTTGCCTAAATATTCGTAATTTTTTCAAGATATGACAGAAAAATTCAGTGAGAACGGACAATTTAATCGAAATTTCAATTTTTTTCCTCTATTTTTCCTTAATTTTCGTCATCAGGTATGTTCGAAAAATTCAAGGAAAACGGATAATATCACCGAAATTTAAATGTTTTTCCTTTATTTTCGTCATTTTACCTAGATATTGTAGAAAAGCAATGAAAACGAATAATTTCACCGAAAGTTAAATTTTTTCCTCTTTTTACCTAAATATTTTGTATTTTATCGAGATTTGAACGAAAAATGAAACGAAAACGGGTAATTATAGCGAAATTTCTATTTGTTCTCCTATATATTGCCCTTATATTCGTCATTTTGTCGGGATATGATTGAAAAAAGAAACGAAAACGGATACTTGTATCGAAATTTCATTTTTATTCCTCTATTTTGCCTTAATTTTCGTCATTTGTTCTAGATATGACAGAATAATTCAGCGACAACGGATAATTTCACCGAAATTTCAATTTTTTTCCTCTATTTTTCCTTAATTTTCGTCATTTTGTTTACATATGATATAAAAAAGCAACGAAAACGGATAATTTCACCGAAATTTCAATATTTTCCACAATTTATCCTTAATATACCTCATTTTCCTAAATCTGATCAAAAAATGCAACGAAAACGGATAATTTCACCCAGATTTCAACTTTTGTCCCTTATCTTGCCTTAATTTTCGTATTTCTATCGAGATATGATCGGAAAAAGCAACGAAAAAGGATAATTTTATCGAAATTTCATTTTTTTCTTTATTCTTTCCTTATTTTCGTCGTTTTATCGGGATATGATCGAAAATTGAAACAAAAACGGATACTTTTAGCGAACTTTCAATTTATATCCTCTATTTATCCTTAATATTCGTCATTTTATCGAATTATGACCGAAGAAAAGCAACGAAAACGGATAATTCTAGCAATATTTCAATTTATTTTTCTCTATTTGGCCCTTATTTTCATCATTTTATCGAGATTTGATAGAAAATATGCAAGAAAAACAGATAATTTCATTGAAATTTCAATTTTTGTCCACTATTTGCAATTGTTTTCAACTTTTTTCCCTTAATTTTCGTTATTTTATCGAGATATGATCGAAAAAAAATGAGAGCTGGTAATTTTAGCGAAATTTCTCTTTGTTCTCCTCTATTTTGCCCTTAAATTCGCCATTTTATCGAGATATATAATTTTTCCTATATTTTTCTTTAATGTTCGTCGTTCTAACGAGATTTGACGGAAAAATGTAACGAAAACGGATATTTTTAGCGAAATGGAATTTTTTCTCTATTTTGCCTGAATATTCCTCATTTTTCGAGATGTGACGATAAAATTCAGCGACAATGGATAATTTATTCGAAAATCTATTTTTTTCCTCTCTTTTTCCATAATTTTTGTTATTTTGTCTAGATATGATGGAAAAAAGCAAGGAAAACGTATAATTTCACCGAAATTTCAATTTTGTTCCACTATTTTGCCTTAATTTTCGTCATTTAATGGAGATATGGCCAAAAATGCTACAAAATTAGATAATATTCTCAAAATTTCAATTTTCTTCCTCAATTTAGCCTTAATATTCGTCAAATTGTCTAGGTATGATCGAAAAAAGAAACGAAACGGATAATTTCACCAAAATTACGATTTTTTTCCCTTATCCTGCCTCAATTTTCGTAATTCAATATGATCGGAAAAAGCAACGAAAACTGTTAATTTTATCGAAATTTCAATTTTTTCCTCTATTTTTCCTTAATATTCGTAATTTTATCGAGATATTATCGAACAAAATAATGAAAACGGATACTTTTAGCGAAATTTCAATTTTTTACTCTATTTTACCTTCATTGTCGTCATTTTATCGAATTATGACCGAAGCAAAGCAACGAAAACGGATAATTCTAGCGAAATTTCAATTTATTTTTCTCTTTTTTGTCCTTATTTTCGTCATTTTATCGAGATTTGATCGAAAATAAGCAAGAAAAACGGATAATTTCATTGAAATTTCAATTTTTTTCCACTATTTGCAATTTTTTTCAACTTTTTTCCCTTAATTTTCGCCATTTTATCGAGATATGATCGAGAAAAGCAAAAAAAACGGATAACTATAGCGAAATTTATTATTTTTTCTATATTTTTCTTAAATGTTCGTCGTTCTAACGAGATATGACGGAAAAATGCAACGAAAACGGATATTTTTAGCGAAATGGAATTTTTTTCTCTATTTTTCCTAAATATTCCTAATTTTTTGAGTGTTGACGATAAAATTCAGCAACAATGGATAATTTATTCGAAAATCTATTTTTTTCCTCTCTTTTTCCTTAATTTTTGTTAATTTGTCTAGATATGATGGAAAAAGCAAGGAAAACGTATAATTTCACCGAAATTTCAATTTTGTTCCACTATTTTGCCTTAATTTTCGTCATTTAATGGAGATATGGCCAAAAATGCTACAAAATTAGATAATATTCTCAAAATTTCAATTTTTTTCCTCAATTTAGCCTTAATATTCGTCAAATTGTCTAGGTATGATCGAAAAAAGAAACGAAACGGATAATTTCACCAAAATTACGATTTTTTTCCCTTATCCTGCCTCAATTTTCGTAATTCAATATGATCGGAAAAAGCAACGAAAACTGTTAATTTTATCGAAATTTCAATTTTTTCCTCTATTTTTCCTTAATATTCGTAATTTTATCGAGATATTATCGAACAAAATAATGAAAACGGATACTTTTAGCGAAATTTCAATTTTTTACTCTATTTTACCTTCATTGTCGTCATTTTATCGAATTATTACCGAAGCAAAGCAACGAAAACGGATAATTCTAGCGAAATTTCAATTTATTTTTCTCTTTTTTGTCCTTATTTTCGTCATTTTATCGAGATTTGATCGAAAATAAGTAAGAAAAACGGATAATTTCATTGAAATTTCAATTTTTTTCCACTATTTGCAATTTTTTTCAACTTTTTTCCCTTAATTTTCGCCATTTTATCGAGATATGATCGAGAAAAGCAAAAAAAACGGATAACTATAGCGAAATTTATTATTTTTTCTATATTTTTCTTTAATGTTCGTCGTTCTAACGAGATATGACGGAAAAATGCAACGAAAACGGATATTTTTAGCGAAATGGAATTTTTTTCTCTATTTTTCCTAAATATTCCTAATTTTTTGAGTGTTGACGATAAAATTCAGCAACAATGGATAATTTATTCGAAAATCTATTTTTTTCCTCTCT
Organism: Sympetrum striolatum; assembly: GCA_947579665.1. Taxonomy (NCBI): domain Eukaryota; kingdom Metazoa; phylum Arthropoda; class Insecta; order Odonata; family Libellulidae; genus Sympetrum; species Sympetrum striolatum. The sequence continues at coordinate 117,280,981 of OX388341.1, forward strand.
TTTTCCTTAATTTTTGTTAATTTGTCTAGATATGATGGAAAAAGCAAGGAAAACGTATAATTTCACCGAAATTTCAATTTTGTTCCACTATTTTGCCTTAATTTTCGTCATTTAATGGAGATATGGCCAAAAAATAATACAAAATTATATAATATTCTCAAAATTTCAATTTTTTTCCTCAATTTAGCCTTAATATTCGTCATATTGTCTAGGTATGATCGAAAAAAGCAACGAAGACGGATAATTTCACCAAAATTTCGATTTTTTTCCTTATCTTGCATTAATTTTCGTAATTCAATATGATATATGAGATATGATATGATCGGAAAAAGCAACGAAAACTGATAATTTTTTCGAAATTTCAATATTTACCTCTATTTTTCCCTTATTTTCGTCATTTTGTTGAGATATGATAAAAAAGCAACGAGAAAGTTTAATTCTAGCGAAATTTCAATTAATTTTTATCTATTTTTCCTTTATTTTCGTCATTTTATCGAGATATGATCAAAAAAGCAACAAAATCTGAAAATTTCACTGAAAGTTTAATTTTTTTCCTCTAATCTACCTTAATTTTCGTCATTCTATCGAGATATGACGGACGAAATGAAACGAAAACGGATATTTTTAGCGAAATTTTATTTTTTTCCTTTTTTTCCTAAATATTCGTCATTTTTCAAGATGTGACAGAAAAATTCAGCGAGTTCAGATAATTTAATCGATATTTCATTTTTTTCCCTCTATTTTCCCTTATTATCGTTATTTTTTCAAGATATAATCAACAGAAGCTACGAAAACATATAATTTTAGCAAAAGTTTTATTTGCTCTCATCTATTTTTTCTTAATATTCGTCATTAAATCGAAATATGACCGAAACATGAAACAAAAACGGACAATTTTCGCGAAATTTAAATATTTTTCCTTTATTTTGCCTTAATATTCGTCATTTTATCGAATTATGACCGAAAAATGCATCGAAAACGGATAATTTCACCGAAATATCAATTTTTTTTCCTGTAATCTACCTTAATTTTCGTCATACTATCGAGATATGACGGAAAAATGCAAGGAAAACGGATAAATTCAACGAAATTTAAATTTTTTCCCCTCTTTTTTATTTTAATTTTTTTATTTTTATCGAGATATGATCGAAAAATGAAATGAAAACGGTTCATTTTAGCGGAGTTTCTATATGTTCTCATATATATTTACTTATATTCGTCATTTTATCGAAATTTGATCGAAAAAAGCAACAGAAACGTATTAATTCACCGAAATTTCAATTTTTTTTCAATTCTTCCTCAATTTTCGTCATTCTAACGAGATATGACGGAAAAATCAACGAAAACGGTTAATTCAAGCGAAATTTCAATTTTTTTCCTCTATTTTTCCCTTTTATTCGTTATTTAATCGAGATATGACCGAAAAATGAAACGGAAAACGGATACTTATCGATAAATTTAATTTTTTTTCCTTTATTTTCCCTTAATTTTCGTCATTTTTTCGAGATGTTATCTAAAAATGAAACGTTAACGGATAAATTTAGCGAAATTGCAATTTTTGTCCTCTTTTTTGCCTTAATATTCGTAATTTTATCGAGATGTGATCCATAAAAGCAAGGAAAAAGGAAATATTCGCAAAACTTCAATTTTTCCTTAATTATTTAGCCTTAATATTCGTAAATTTATCGAGATATGATAAAAAAGCAGAGTAAACGGTTTTTTTTGCGTTTCGTCATTCCATCGAGATATGATCGGAAAAAGCAACGAAAACTGATAATTTTATTGAAATTTCAATTATTTCCTCTTTTTCGCCCTAAATGTCGTCATTTTATCGAGATACGATAAAAAAGCCACGAAAACGGTTAATTCTAGAAAAATTTCAATTAATTTTTCTCTATTTTTCCTTTATTTTCGTCATTTTATCGAGATATGATCAAAACAAGCAACAAAAACGAATAATTTCACCGCAAGTTTAATTTTTTCCTCTAATCTACCTTAATTTTCGTCATTCTATCAGGATATGACGGAAAATGAAACGAAAACGAATATTTTTAGCGAAATTTTATTTTTTTCCTCTTTTTTTCCTAAATATTCGTCATTTTTCAAGATATGACAGAAAAATTCAGCGAAAACGGATAATTTAATCGATATATCAATATTGTCCTCTATTTTTCCCTAATTTTTGTCATTTTTTCGTTATATGATCGAAAAAAGCAAGAAAAACGGATAATTTCACCAAAATTTCAATTTTTTTCCTCTATTTAGCCGTAATATTCGTAATTGTATCGAGATATGATCTAGCAAAATAACGAAAACGGATATTTTTAGCAAAATTAAATAATTTTTCCACAATTTTATCATGATATAATCTAAAGAAGCAACGAAAACCGATAATTGTAGCGAAATTTAAATTTTCTTCCTCAAGTTTTTCTTTATTTTTGGTCATTTTATTGAGATATGATCGAGAAAAGCTATGAAAACGGATAATTTCAGCGAAATTACAATCTTTCTCCTCTATTTTGCCTTAATATTCGTCCATTTAAAGAGATATAATCGAAAATAGAAACGAAAACAGATACTTTTAGAGAAATTTGAATTTTTCTTCTCTATTTTGCATTTATTTTAGTCATTTAATTGAGATATGATCGAAAAAAGCAACGAAGACGGATAATATTAGCGAAATTCAATTTTTTTCCACTATTTTGCCTTTTTTAGTTATTTTATCGGGATATGTAAGAAAATAGCAACGAAAACGGATTATCATAGCAAAATTTAAATTTTTCTCCTTTAAATTGCTTAAAGTTTCGTCATATTATCGAGATATGATCGAAATAAGCAACGAAAACGGATAATATTAGCGATTTTTCAATTTTTTCCACTTATGTGTCTTTATTTTTCGTCATTGAATTGTGATATGATCAAAAAAAGCAACGAAAACGGATTATTTTACAGAAATTTCAATTTTTTTACTATTTTTTGTTTTTTATTTATGCTCATTTATGGAGATATAACCAAAAATAGAAACGAAAACGGATAATTTTTGCAAAATTTGAATTTTTCTCCTCTATTTTGCATTAATTTTCGTCTTTTAATTGAGATATGATCGATAAATGCAACGAAAACGACTAATATTAGCAAAATTCAATTTTTTCCTCTATTTTGCCTTTTTTAGCTATTTTATCGAGATATGTAAGAAAATAGCAACGAAAACGGTTTTTTATAGCAAAATTTAAATTTTTCTCCTCTAATTTGCTTTAATTTTCATCATTTTATCGAGATATGATCGAAATAAGCAACGAAACGGATAATTTTAGCGATTTTTCAATTTTTTCCTCTAATTTGTCTTTATTTTTCGTCATTGAATCGTGATATGATCGAAAAAGAACCGAAAACGGATAATTTTAGCGAAATTTAGATTTTGTTCCTCTATTTTGTCCTTAGTTTTCGTAATTTTACGGGATATAATCAAAAAAAGCAACGAAAACGGATTATTTTACAAAAATTTCAATGTTTTTCCCCAATTTTTTCTTTATTTTTCGTCATTTTATTGATGTATGTTCAAAAAAAGCAATAGAAACGGATAATTATAGCGAAATTTCAATTTTTTTCTTCTTTATTTTCTTTATTTTTGCTCATTTATCGAGACATGATAAAAAAAGCAAGGAAAACAGATCATTTCAGCGAAATTAATTATTTTCTCCTCTCTTTTGCCGTAACATTCTTCAATTTAAAGAGATATAATCGCAAAAGCTCCGTAAACGGAAAATTTTAGCGAAATTTTGATTTTATTCCTCTATTTTGTCTTTAATTTTCGTAATTTTACGGGATATGATCAAGAAAAGCAACGAAAACGGATTATTTTACAGAAATTTCAATTTTTTTACTATTTTTTGTTTTTTATTTATGCTCATTTATGGAGATATAACCAAAAATAGAAACGAAAACGGATAATTTTTGCAAAATTTGAATTTTTCTCCTCTATTTTGCATTAATTTTCGTCTTTTAATTGAGATATGATCGATAAATGCAACGAAAACGACTAATATTAGCAAAATTCAATTTTTTCCTCTATTTTGCCTTTTTTAGCTATTTTATCGAGATATGTAAGAAAATAGCAACGAAAACGGTTTTTTATAGCAAAATTTAAATTTTTCTCCTCTAATTTGCTTTAATTTTCATCATTTTATCGAGATATGATCGAAATAAGCAACGAAACGGATAATTTTAGCGATTTTTCAATTTTTTCCTCTAATTTGTCTTTATTTTTCGTCATTGAATCGTGATATGATCGAAAAAGAACCGAAAACGGATAATTTTAGCGAAATTTAGATTTTGTTCCTCTATTTTGTCCTTAGTTTTCGTAATTTTACGGGATATAATCAAAAAAAGCAACGAAAACGGATTATTTTACAAAAATTTCAATGTTTTTCCCCAATTTTTTCTTTATTTTTCGTCATTTTATTGATGTATGTTCAAAAAAAGCAATAGAAACGGATAATTATAGCGAAATTTCAATTTTTTTCTTCTTTATTGTCTTTATTTTTGCTCATTTATCGAGACATGATAAAAAAAGCAAGGAAAACAGATCATTTCAGCGAAATTAATTATTTTCTCCTCTATTTTGCCGTAACATTCTTCAATTTAAAGAGATATAATCGCAAAAGCTCCGTAAACGGAAAATTTTAGCGAAATTTCAAAATTTCCCCTCTATTTTTCCATAATTTTCGTCATTTAATCAAGATATTATATCTATAAAAGTAACGAAAAAGGGTAATATTATCGAAATTCATTTTTTTCCTCTATTTTGCCTTTTTTTTAGTTATTTCATTGAGATATGTAAGAAAATTGCAACGAAAACGGATATTTATAACAAAATTTAAATTTTTCTCCTCTATTTTGCTTTAATTATCGTCATTTAATTGAGATGTAATCGAAAAAAGCAACAAAAACGGATTATTTTAGCAAAATTTCAATTTTTTTCCTCTCTTTTATCTTAATTTTTCGTCATTTTATTGAGGTATGTTCGAAAAAGCAACGAAAACGGATAATTGTATCGAAATTTCAATTTTTTTACACTTTTTTATTTTTATTTTTGCTCATTTATCGAGATATAATTGAAAATAGAAACGAAAACAGATAATTTTAGCGAAATTTGAGTTTTTCCATTCTACTTTGTATTAATTTCCGTCAATTAATTGAGATATTATCGAAAAAAGCAACGAAAACGGATAATATTAGCGAAATATAATTTTTTTCCACTATTTTGCATTAATTTTCATCATTTTATCGAGATGTGATCGAAATAAGCATCGACAACAGATAATTTTAAGGATTTTTCAATTTTTTTTCCGCTAATTTGTCTTTATTTTTCGTCATTGTATCGTGATTTGATCGAAAAAGAACCGAAAACGAATGATTTTAGCGAAATTTAGATTTTATTCCTCTATTTTTCATCATTTTTCGTAATTTTACGAGATATGATCAAAAAAAGCAACGAAAACGGATTATTTTACAGAAATTTCAATTCTTCCTTAATATTCGTCTTTCTAACGAGATATGACGTTAACATTCTTCATTTTATCAAAATATTATTTTAAAAAGAAACGAAAACGGATAATTGTAGCGAAATTTCAATTTATTTCCTCTATCTTGTCTTTATTTTTGCTCATTTATCGCGATATGATCGAAAAAAGCAAAGAAAACGGATAATTTCAGCGAAATTTCAATAATCCTCTTCTATTTTGATTTAATATTCGTAATATTATCAAGATATTATCTAAAAAAGTAATGAAAACAACTTCTTTTAGAGTAATTTCAATATTTTCCTCTAGATTGTCTTTCTTTTCGTAATTTAATTGAGATATGTTCGAAAAAAGCAACGATAACGGATAATAGTAGCAAAATTTCTATTTTTTCCCCTATTTTGTCCTTATTTTTCGTCATTTTATCGAGATATGATCGAAAAAAGCAATGAAACCGGATAATTCTTGCGAAAAATCAATTTTTCTCCTCAATTTTCTCTTTATTTTTCGTCATTTTATCGAGAAATGATCGAAAAAGCAATGAAAACAGATAATTTGAGCGAAATTTCACTTTTTTTCTTCTAATTGGTCTTTATTTTTCGTCATTTAATCGTGATATGAACGAAAAAAGAACCGAAATAGAATAATCTTAGCGAAATTTCCATTTTTTCCTCTATTTTGTCTTTATTTTTCATAATTTTAAAAGGTAAGATCAAAAAATGCGACTAAAACGGATAATTTTAGAGAAATACCAATTTTTTCCGACTATTTTTTTTATTTTTCGTCAATTTATTGAGATATGTTCGATAAAAGCAACGAAAACGGATAATTTTAGAAAAATTGCAATTTTTAACGTCTAATTTTTCTTTATTTTTCGTCATTTTATTGAGATATGTTCGATAAAAGCAACGAAAACGGATAGTTCTAGAAAATTTCAATTTTTTTTGTCTATTTTTTCTTTATTTCTCGTCATTTTATTGAGATATGTCCGAAAAAAAACAAAGAAAACGGATGAATTTAGCGAAATTTAAATTATTTTCCTCTAATTGGTTTTGATTTTCGCTTATTATTCGAGATATGATCGAAAATAGGAACGAAAACGGATATTTTAAGCGAATTTACTATATTCATTTACTATATTTATTTATTATATTCGAAAAGAATAGATAATTAATATATAATAATAAGAACAAGGATAATTTTTTATCGAAATCTCAATTTTTTCCCATCTTTTCTCTTTATTTTTGCTCATTATTGGAGATATGATCGAATATAGGAACGAAAACGGATATTTTAAGCGAATTTAATAATATTTACCTCTATTATGCCTTAATATTCGTCAATTTAAAGAGGTATATTCGAATAAAGAAACGAATACGGATAATTACAGCGAAATTTCAATTTTTTTCCTCTAGATTGTTTTACTTTTCGTAATTTTATTGAGATATGTTCAAAATAAAGCTACGAAAAAGAATAATAATAGCGAAATTTCAAATTTTTTCCTCTTTTTCGTTTTTATTTTTTGTCGTTTTATCGAGATATGATCGAAAAGAACGACGAAAACGGATAATTTTAGCAAAATTTGAAATTTTCTCCTCTATTTTGCATTAATTATCGACATTTAATTCAGATACAATCGAAAAAAGCATCGATAACGGATTATTTTAATGAAATTTCAAATTCTTTCCTCTTTTTTTTCCTCATTTTATTGTCATATCTTCGAACAAGCAACGAAAACGGATAATAGTAGCGAAATTTCAATTTTTTTACTCATTTTTGTTTTTATTTTTGCTCATTTATCGAGATATAATCATAAATAGAAACGAAAACGGATAATTCTAGCGAAATTTCAATTTATTTTTCTCTATTTTGCCCTTATTTTCGTCATTTTATCGAGATTTGATCGAAAAAAGCAAGAAAAACGGATAATTTCATTGAAATTTCAATTTTTTTCCACTATTTTTACATAATTTTCGTCTTTTCGTCTAGATATGATCAAAAAACGCAAGAGAAACGAATAATTTCACCAAAATTGCAATTTTTTTCAACTTTTTTCCCTTAATTTTCGTTTTTTTATCGAGATATGATCGAAAAAAGCAAGAAAAACAGATAATTTCACCGAAATGTAAATTTTTTTCCTCTATTTTTACATAATTTTCGTCATTTCGTCTAGATATGATCAAGAAACGCAAGAAAAACGAATAATTTCACCGAAATCGCAATTTTTTTCAACTTTTTTCCCTTAATTTTCGTTATTTTATCGAGATATGATCGAAAAAAGCAAAAAAAACGGATAATTTCACCGAAATGTAAATATTTTTCCTCTATTTTTACATAACTTTCGTCATTTCGTCTAGATATGATCAAAAAACGCAAGAGAAACGAATAATTTCACCAAAATTGCAATTTTTTTCAACTTTTTTCCCTTAATTTTCGTTTTTTTATCGAGATATGATCGAAAAAAGCAAGAAAAACAGATAATTTCACCGAAATGTAAATTTTTTTCCTCTATTTTTACATAATTTTCGTCATTTCGTCTAGATATGATCAAGAAACGCAAGAAAAACGAATAATTTCACCGAAATCGCAATTTTTTTCAACTCTTTTCCCTTAATTTTCGTTTTTTTATCGAGATATGATCTAAAAAAGCAAGAAAAACAGATAATTTCACCGAAATGTAAATATTTTTCCTCTATTTTTACATAATTTTCGTCATTTCGTCTAGATATGATCAAAAAACGCAAGAAAAACGAATATTTTCACCGAAATTGCAATTTTTTTCAATTTTCTTCCCTTAATGTTTGTTATTTTATAGAGATATGATCGAAAAAAAATGAGAGCTGGTAATTTTAGCGAAATTTCTCTTTTTTCTCCTCTATTTTGCCCTTTAATTCGCCATTTTATCGAGATATGATCGAGAAAAGCAAAAAAACGGATAACTATAGCGAAATTTATAATTTTTCCTATATTTTTCTTTAATGTTCGTCGTTCTAACGAGATATAACGGAAAAATGCAACGAAAACGGATATTTTTAGCGAAATGGAAATTTTTTTCTCTATTTTGCCTTAATAATCCTCATTTTTCGAGATGTGACGATAAACTTCAGCGACAATGGATAATTTATTCGAAAATCTATTTTTTTCCTCTCTTTTTCCTTAATTTTTGTTATTTTGTCTAGATATGATGAAAAAAAGCAACGAAAACGGATTAGTTTAGCAAAATTTGAAATTTTCTCCTCTATTTTGCAATAATTATCGTCATTTATTGAGACATGATCGAAAAATGCTAAGAAAACGGATAATTTTAGCGAAGTTTCAAATTATTTCCACTTTTTCGTTTTTAATTTTTATCGTTTCATCGAGATATGATCAAAAAAAGCAACGAAAACGGATAATTTTACAGAAATTTCAAATTTTCTCCTCTATATTGCCTTAATTTTCGTCATTTTATAAAGATATTATCTAAAAGAGTAACGAAAACGGATAATTTTAGCGAAATTTCAAATTTTTTCCACTTTTTCGTTTTTATTTTTTGTCGTTTTATCGAGATATTATCGAAAAAAAACGACGAAAACGGATAATTTTAGCAAAATGTGAATGTTTCTCCTCTATTTTGCATTAATTTCCGTCATTTAATTGAGATATGTTCGAAAAAAGCAACGAAAAACGATAATTGTAGCGAAATTTTATTTTTTTTCCTCTTTTTTGTCTTACATTTTACTCATTTATTGAGATATGATCGAAACACGCAATGAAAACGGATAATTTTAGCGAAATTCAATTTATTTCCTCCATTTCACCTTTATTTTGTCATTTGGCGAGATATGTACGAAAAAAGCAACGAAAACGGATAATTGTTGCGAAATTTCAATTTTTTCATCTCTTTTTTCTTTATTTTTCCTCATTTTATAGAGATATCTTTGAAAAAGCAACGAAAACGGATAATTGTAGCGAAATTGAATTTTTTCCTCTATTTTGTCTTAATTTTCGTCAATTAAAAGAGATATAATCAAAAAAAGCAAGGAATACGGATAATTTCAGCAAAATTTCAATTATTCTCTGCTCTATTTTGCCTTAATTTTCGTCATAGTATCAAGATATTATCGACAAAAGTTACGAAAACAGATACTTTTAGAGAAATTTTAATTTTTTTCCTCTGGATTGTCTTCCTTTTCGTAATTTTATTGAGATATGTTCGAATAAAGCAACGAAACTTGAGAATTCTAGCGAAAAATCAATTTTTCTCCTCAATTTTCTCTTTATTTTTCGTCATTTAATCGTGATATGAACGAAAAAGGAACCGAAAACGGATAATTTTAGAGAAATTTCAATTTTTTCCGTCTATTTTCTTAATTTTTCGTCATTTTATTGAGATATGTTCGATAAAAGCAATGATAACGGATAGTTCTAGAAAATTTCAATTTTTTTCATCTATTTTTTCTGTATTATTCGTCATTTTATTGAGATTTATTCGAAAAAAAGCAAAGAAAACGGATAAACTTAGCGAAAATTCAATTATTTTCCTCTGATTGGTTTTTATTTTTGCTTTTTTCGAGATATGATCGAAAAAAGGAACGAATACGGATATTTTAAGCGAATTTAGTATATTCATTTAATATAATTATTTATTATATTCGAAAAAATAACGAAAACGGAAAATTTTTATCGAAATTTCAATTTTATCCCCTATTTTGTCTTTATTTTTGCTCATTATTGCATATATGATCTAAAATAGGAACGAAAACAGATATTTTAAGCGATTTTACAAATTTTTACCTATATTATGCTTAATATTCGTCAATTTAAACAGGTATATTCGAAAAATAACGAAAACGGATATATTTTGGCGAAATTTCAATTTTTTCCCGTATTTTGTCTTTATTTTTCGTCATTTAATCGTGATATGATCGAAAAAAGAAACGAAAACGGATAATTACAGCGAAATTTCAATTTTTTCCTCTAGATTGTCTTACTTTTCGTAATTTTACTGAAACATATGTTAAAAAAAGCAACGAAAAAGGGTAATAGTAGCGAAATTTCAATTTTTTTCTTCTATTTAGTCCTTTTGTTTCTCATTTATCGAGATATGATCGAAAAAGGAAAGGAAAACGGATAATTTTATCGATATTACAAATTTTCTCCTCTATTTTGCCTTAATTTTCTTCATTTTAACAAGATATTATTTTAAAAAGAAACGAAAACGGATAAATTTATCGAAATTTCAATTTTTTTTCTCTTATTCGTTTTTATTTTTTGTCGTCTATCAAGATATGATCAAAAAAAAACGACGAAACGGATAATTTGAGAGAAATTTCAATTTTTTTCGTCTGTTTTTTCTTTATTTTTCTTCATTTTCTTGAGATATGATCAAAAAGAGCAACGAAAACGGATAATTTTAGCGAAATTTGAATGTTTCTCCTCTATTTTGCATTAATTTCCGTCATTTAGTTGAGATATGATCGAAAAAAGCAATGAAAACGGATAATGTTAGCGAAATTCGATTTTTTTCCTCTATTTTGATTTTTTGAGTCATTTTATCGAGATATGTAAGAAAATAGCAACGAAACCGGATAATTCTTGCGAAAAATCAATTTTTCTCCTCAATTTTCCTTTTATTTTTCGTCATTTTATCGAGATATGATTGAAAAAGCAACATAAACAGATAATTTTAGCGAAATTTCACGTTTTTTCGTCTAATTGGTCCTTATCATTCGTCATTTAATCGTGATACGAACCAAAAAGAACCGAAAACGGATAATTTTAGTAAAATTTCGATTTCTTCCTCTATTTTGTCTTTATTTTCCATAATTTTATACGGTGTGATCAAAAAATGCAACTTAAACGGATAATTTTAGGGAAATTTCTAGTTTTTCCGTCTATTTTTTCGTTACTTTTCGTCAATTTATTGAGATATGTTCGATAAAAGCAACGAAAACGGATGGTTTTAGAAAATTTTATTTTTTTTCGTCTATTTTTTCTGTATTTTTCGTCATTTCATTGTGATATGTTCAAAAAAAGCAAAGAAAACGGATACAATTAGCGAAATTTGAATTTTTTTCCTCTAATTGGTTTTAATATTTGCTTATTATTCGAGATATGATAGAAAATAGGAATGAAATAGGATAATTTTAGCGAATTTACAATTTTTTCTTCTATTTTGCCTTACTTTTTGTCAATTTAAAGAGATATATATTCAAAAAATAACGAGAACAGATAATTTTTGGTGAAATTTCATTTTTTCCCCTTTTTTTCTTTATTTTTCGGTCTTTTATCGAGATATGATAGAAAAAAGCACCAAAACCGTACAATTCTTGCGAAATTTAAATTTTTCTTCTCTATTTTGCCGGAATTTTCGTCATTTTATCAAGATATGATCGAGAAAAGCAACGAAACTGGATAATTCTTGCGAAATATCTATTTTTCTCCTCAATTTTCTCTTTAATTTTCGTCATTTAATCGAGAAATGATCGAAAAAGCAACAAAAACAGATAATTTTAGCGAAATTTCACTTTTTTCCTCTAATTGGTGCTTATTTTTCGTCATTTGATCGTGATACGAACAAAAAAACCGAAAAACGGATAATTTTAGAGAAATTTCTAGTTTTTCCGTCTAATTTTTCGTTACTTTTCGTCAATTTATTGAGATATGTTCGATAAAAGCAAGGAAAACGGATACATTTAGCGAAATTAGAATTATTTTCCTCTAATTGGTTTTAATATTTGCTCATTATTCGAGATATGATAGAAAATAGGAACGAAATAGGATAATTTTAGCGAATTTACAATTTTTTTCGTCTATTTTGCCTCAATATTTGTCAATTTAAAGAGATATATTCGAAAAAATAACGAAAACGGATAATTTTAGGTGAAATTTCAATTTTTTCCCCTTTTTGTCTTTATTTTTCGGCCTTTCATCGAGATATGATAGAAAAAAGCACCGAAACCGGATAATTCTTGCGAAATGTCAATTTTTTCCTCTATTTTCTCTTTATTTTTCGTCATTTTATCGAGAAATGATCAAAAAAGAAACGAAAACGGATAATTTTAGCGAAATTTCACTTTTTTTCTTCTAATTGGTCCTTATCTTTCGTCATTTAATTTAATCGTGATACGAACCAAAAGGAACCGAAAACGGATAATTTTAGCGAAATATCGATTTTTTCCTCTACTTTGTCTTTATTTTTCATAGTTTTCCAAGGTATGATCAAAAAATGTAACTAAAACGGATAATTTTAGAGAAATTTCTAGTTTTTCCGTCTAATTTTTCGTTACTTTTCGTCAATTTATTGATTTATGTTCGATAAAAGCAAAGAAAACGGATACATTTAGCGAAATTTGAAATATTATCCTCTAATTGGTTTTTATATTTGCTCATTATTCGGGATATGATAGAAAATAGGAACAAAATAGGATAATTTTAGCGAATTTAAAATTTTTTCCTCTATTTTGCCTTACTATTTGTCAATGTAAAGAGATATAATCGAAAAAATAACGAAAACGGATAATTTTTTGTGAAATTTCAATTTTTTTCCCTATTTTGTCTTTATTTTTCGGCCTTTTATCGAGATATGATCGAAAAAAGCACCGAAACCGGATAATTCTTGCGAAATGTCAATTTTTTCTTCTATTTTGCCTTAATTTTCGTCATATTATCAAGATATTATCTAAAGAACTAATGCAAATGGATACTTTTAGAGAAATTTCAATTTTTTCCTCTAGATTGTCTTACTTTTCGTTTTTTTATTGAGAAATGTTCAAGAAAAAGCTACGAAAAAGGATAATAGTAGCGAAATTTCAATTTATTTCTTCTATTTTGTCTTTTTTTCTCATTTATTGAGATATGATCAAAAGAAGCTAGGAAAACGGATAATTTTAGGGAAATTTCAAATTTCTTCCACTTTTTCGTTTTTAATTTTTTATCGTTTCATCGAGATATGTTAAAAAAAAGCAACGAAAGCGGATAATTTTAGCGAAATTTCGATTATTTCCTCTATTTTGTCTTTATTTTTCATAATTTTATAAGGTTTGATCAAAAATTGCAACTAAAATGGATAATTTTAGAGAAATTTTAAATTTTCCGTCTAATTTTTCGTCATTTTATTGAGATGTTCAATATAAGCAACGATAACGGATACTTTTAGAAAATTTCAATTTTTTCGTCTATTTTTCTTTATTTTTCGTCAATTTAAAGAGGTATATTCGAAACAAATAACAAAAACGGATAATTTTAGGCGAAATTTCAATTTTTCCCCCTATTCTGTCTTTAGTTTTCGGCCTTTTATCGAAATATGATAGAAAAAGCACCAAAACCGGACAATTCTTGCGAAATTTAATTTTGTCTTCTCTATTTTGCCGGAATTTTCGTCATTTTATCGAGATATGGTCGAAAAAAGCACCGAAACTGGCTAATTCTTGCGAAATGTCAATTTTTTTCCTCAATTTTCTCTTTATATTTCGTCTTTTTTTCGAGAAATAATCAAAAAAGCAACGAAAACAGATAATTTTTGCGAAATTTCACTTTTTTTCTTCTAATTGGTCTTCATTTTTGTCATATAATCGTGATATGACCGAAAAAAGACCCGAAAACGGATAATTTTAGCGAAATTTCACTTTTTTCCGTCTAATTTTTCTTTATTTTTCGTCATTTTATTGAGATATGACCGAAAAAAGCAAAGAAAACGGATACATTTAGCGAAATTTGAAATATTATCCTCTAATTGGTTTTTATATTTGCTCATTATTCGGGATATGATAGAAAATAGGAACAAAATAGGATAATTTTAGCGAATTTACAATTTTTTCCTCTATTTTGCCTTACTATTTGTCAATGTAAAGAGATATAATCGAAAAAATAACGAAAACGGATAATTTTTTGTGAAATTTCAATTTTTTTCCCTATTTTGTCTTTATTTTTCGGCCTTTTATCGAGATATGATCGAAAAAAGCACCGAAACCGGATAATTCTTGCGAAATGTCAATTTTTTCTTCTATTTTGCCTTAATTTTCGTCATATTATCAAGATATTATCTAAAGAACTAATGCAAATGGATACTTTTAGAGAAATTTCAATTTTTTCCTCTAGATTGTCTTACTTTTCGTTTTTTTATTGAGAAATGTTCAAGAAAAAGCTACGAAAAAGGATAATAGTAGCGAAATTTCAATTTATTTCTTCTATTTTGTCTTTTTTTCTCATTTATTGAGATATGATCAAAAGAAGCTAGGAAAACGGATAATTTTAGGGAAATTTCAAATTTCTTCCACTTTTTCGTTTTTAATTTTTTATCGTTTCATCGAGATATGTTAAAAAAAAAAGCAACGAAAACGGATAATTTTAGCGAAATTTCGATTATTTCCTCTATTTTGTCTTTATTTTTCATAATTTTATAAGGTTTGATCAAAAATTGCAACTAAAATGGATAATTTTAGAGAAATTTCAAATTTTCCGTCTAATTTTTCGTCATTTTATTGAGATGTTCAATATAAGCAACGATAACGGATACTTTTAGAAAATTTCAATTTTTTCGTCTATTTTTCTTTATTTTTCGTCAATTTAAAGAGGTATATTCGAAACAAATAACAAAAACGGATAATTTTAGGCGAAATTTCAATTTTTCCCCCTATTCTGTCTTTAGTTTTCGGCCTTTTATCGAAATATGATAGAAAAAGCACCAAAACCGGACAATTCTTGCGAAATTTAATTTTGTCTTCTCTATTTTGCCGGAATTTTCGTCATTTTATCGAGATATGGTCGAAAAAAGCACCGAAACTGGCTAATTCTTGCGAAATGTCAATTTTTTTCCTCAATTTTCTCTTTATATTTCGTCTTTTTTTCGAGAAATAATCAAAAAAGCAACGAAAACAGATAATTTTTGCGAAATTTCACTTTTTTTCTTCTAATTGGTCTTCATTTTTGTCATATAATCGTGATATGACCGAAAAAAGACCCGAAAACGGATAATTTTAGCGAAATTTCACTTTTTTCCGTCTAATTTTTCTTTATTTTTCGTCATTTTATTGAGATATGACCGAAAAAAGCAAAGAAAACGGATACATTTAGCGAAATTTGAAATATTATCCTCTAATTGGTTTTTATATTTGCTCATTATTCGGGATATGATAGAAAATAGGAACAAAATAGGATAATTTTAGCGAATTTACAATTTTTTCCTCTATTTTGCCTTACTATTTGTCAATGTAAAGAGATATAATCGAAAAAATAACGAAAACGGATAATTTTTTGTGAAATTTCAATTTTTTTCCCTATTTTGTCTTTATTTTTCGGCCTTTTATCGAGATATGATCGAAAAAAGCACCGAAACCGGATAATTCTTGCGAAATGTCAATTTTTTCTTCTATTTTGCCTTAATTTTCGTCATATTATCAAGATATTATCTAAAGAACTAATGCAAATGGATACTTTTAGAGAAATTTCAATTTTTTCCTCTAGATTGTCTTACTTTTCGTTTTTTTATTGAGAAATGTTCAAGAAAAAGCTACGAAAAAGGATAATAGTAGCGAAATTTCAATTTATTTCTTCTATTTTGTCTTTTTTTCTCATTTATTGAGATATGATCAAAAGAAGCTAGGAAAACGGATAATTTTAGGGAAATTTCAAATTTCTTCCACTTTTTCGTTTTTAATTTTTTATCGTTTCATCGAGATATGTTAAAAAAAAAGCAACGAAAACGGATAATTTTAGCGAAATTTCGATTATTTCCTCTATTTTGTCTTTATTTTTCATAATTTTATAAGGTTTGATCAAAAATTGCAACTAAAATGGATAATTTTAGAGAAATTTCAAATTTTCCGTCTAATTTTTCGTCATTTTATTGAGATGTTCAATATAAGCAACGATAACGGATACTTTTAGAAAATTTCAATTTTTTCGTCTATTTTTCTTTATTTTTCGTCAATTTAAAGAGGTATATTCGAAACAAATAACAAAAACGGATAATTTTAGGCGAAATTTCAATTTTTCCCCCTATTCTGTCTTTAGTTTTCGGCCTTTTATCGAAATATGATAGAAAAAGCACCAAAACCGGACAATTCTTGCGAAATTTAATTTTGTCTTCTCTATTTTGCCGGAATTTTCGTCATTTTATCGAGATATGGTCGAAAAAAGCACCGAAACTGGCTAATTCTTGCGAAATGTCAATTTTTTTCCTCAATTTTCTCTTTATATTTCGTCTTTTTTTCGAGAAATAATCAAAAAAGCAACGAAAACAGATAATTTTTGCGAAATTTCACTTTTTTTCTTCTAATTGGTCTTCATTTTTGTCATATAATCGTGATATGACCGAAAAAAGACCCGAAAACGGATAATTTTAGCGAAATTTCACTTTTTTCCGTCTAATTTTTCTTTATTTTTCGTCATTTTATTGAGATATGACCGAAAAAAGCAAAGAAAACGGATACATTTAGCGAAATTTAAATTTTTTTCCTCTAATTGGTTTTTATTTTAGTTCATTATTCGAGATATGATCAAAAATATGAACGAAAACGGATATTTTAAGCGAATTTAAACATTTTTTCCTCTATTTTGCTTAATATTCGACAATCAAAAGAGATATATTCGGAAAAATAACGATAACGGATAATTTTTGGCGAAATTCAAATTTTTTCGCCTATTTTGTCTTTATTTTTGCTCATTATTGGAGATATGATCGAAAATCGGAAAAAAAGGACATTTTAAGCGAATTTACAAATTTTTACCTCTATTTGCCTTAATATTCGTCAATTTAAAGAGGTATATTCGAAAAAAATTACAAAAACGGATAATTTTTTTGCGAAATTTCAATTTTTCCCCCTATTCTGTCTTTATTTTTCGTCATTTTATCAAAATATGATCAAAAAAAGCAACGAGGCAAATTTCACTTTTTTTCCTCTAATTGGTGCTTATTTTTCGTCATTAAATCGTGATATGAACAAAAAAGAACCGAAAAACCGATAATTTTAGAGAAATTTCTAGTTTTTCCGTCTAATTTTTCGCTACTTTTCGTCAATTTATTGATTTATGTTCGATAAAAGCAAAGAAAACGGATACATTATCGAAATTTGAAATATTATCCTCTAATTGGTTTTTATATTTGCTCATTATTCGGGATATGATAGAAAATAGGAACGAAATAGGATAATTTTAGCGAATTTACAATTTTTTTCCTCTATTTGGCCTCAATATTTGTCAATTTAAAGATATATATTAGAAAAAATAACGAAAACGGATAATTTTAGGTGAAATTTCAATTTTTTCAAATTTTTGTCTTTATTTTTCGGCCTTTTATCGAGATATGATAGAAAAAACACCAAAACCGGATAATTCTTGCGAAATGTCAATTTTTTTCCTCTATTTTCTCTTTATTTTTTGTCATTTTATCGAGAAATAATCAAAAAAGCAACGAATACAGATAATTTTAGGTAAAATTGGTCTTCATTTTTCGTCGTATAATCGTTATATGACTGTAAAAGAACCGAAAACGGATAATTTTAGAAAAATTGCAATTTTTAACGTCTAATTTTTCTTTATTTTTCTTCATTTTATTGAGATGTTCAATATAAGCAACGAAAACGGATACTTTTCGAAAATTTCAATTTTTTTCGTTTATTTTTTCTTTATTTTTCGTCATTTTATTGAGATATGTCCGAAAAAGGCAATGAAAACGGATTAATTTAGCGAAATCTAAATTATTTTCCTCTAATTGGTTTTTATTTTTGTTCATTATGCGAGATATGATCGAAAATATGAACGAAAACGGATATTTTAAGCGAATTTACAAATTTTTACCTCTATTTGCCTTAATATTCGTCAATTTAAAGAGGTATATTCGAAAAAAATAACAAAAACGGATAATTTTTGGCAAAATTTCAATTTTTCCCCCTATATTGTCTTTATTTTTCGTCATTTTATAAAAAATGATCAAAAAAAGCAACGAAACCGGATAATTCTTGCGAAAAATCAATTTTTCTCCACAATTTTCTTTTTATTTTTCGTCATTTTATCGAGAAATGATCGAAAAAAACAACGAAAACAGATAATTTTAGCGAAATTTCACTTTTTTTCTTCTAATTGGTCCTTATTTTTCGTCATTTAATACTGATAAGAACAAAAAAGGACCGAAAACGGATAATTTTAGAGAAATTTCTAGTTTTTCCGTCTACTTTTTCGTTACTTTTCGTCAATTTATAGAGATATGTTCGATAAAAGCAACGAAAACGGATACCTTTAGCGAAATTTGAATTATTTTCCTCTAATTGGTTTTTATATTTGCTCATTATTCGGGATATGATAGAAAATAGGAACGATATAAGATAATTTTAGCGAAGTTACAATTTTTACCTCTATTTTGCCTTAATATTTGTCAATTTAAAGAGATATAATCGAAAAAATAACGAAAACGGATAATTTTTGGTGAAATTTCAATTTTTTCCCCTATTTTGTTTTTTTTTCGGCCTTTTATCGACATATGATCTTGCGAAATGTCAGTTTATTCCTTTATTTTGCCTAATTTTTGGTCATTTTATCGAGTTATGTAAGAAAATAGCGACGAAAACTGAAAATTATAGCGAAATTTAAATTTTTCTCCTCTATTTTGCCTTAATTTTTGTCATTTTATCGAGATGTGATCGAATAAAGCAACGAAACTGGATAATTCTTGCGAAATATCAATTTTTCTCCTCAATTTTATGTTTATTTTTCGTCATTTTATCGAGAAATGATCGAAAAAGCAACAGAAACAGATAATTTTAGCGAAATTTCACTTTTTTTCTTCTAATTGGTCTTTATTTTTCGTTATTTAATCGTGATATGAACGAAAAGAGAACCGAAAACCGATAATTCTAGCGTAATTTTAATTTCCTCTACTTTGTCTTTATTTTTCATTATTTTACAAGGTATGATCAAAAAATGCAACTAAAACGGATAATTTTAGAGAAATTTCTAGTTTTTCCGTCTATTTTTTCGTTACCTTTCGTCAATTTATTGAGATATGTTCGATAAAAGCAACGAAAACGGATGGTTTTAGAAAATTTCAATTTTTTTCGTCTATTTTTTCTGTATTTTTCGTCCTTTTATTGAGATATGTTCAAATAAAGCAAAGAATTCGGATACATTTAGCGAAATTTGATTTTTTATTCTCTAATTGGTTTTTATATTTACTCATTATTCGAGATATGATAGAAAATAGGAACGAAATAGGATAATTTTAGCGAATTTACAATTTTTTTTCCTCTATTTTGCCTTAATATTCGTCAATTTTTAGAGGTATATTCGAAACAAATAACGAAAACGGAATATTTTTGGTGAAATTTCAATTTTTTCCCCTATTTTGTCTTTATTTTTCGTCATTTTATCGAAATATGATCAAAAAAGGCAACGAAACCGGATAATTCTTGCGAAAAATCAATCTTCCTCCTCAATTTGCTTTTTATTTTTCGTAATTTTATCGAGAAATGATCGAAAAAACAAAGAAAACAGATAATTTTATCGAAATTTCACTTTTTTTCTTCTATTTGGTCCGGAAATGATGTTCAATATAAATTTCCAAATGATGTTCAATATAAACAACGAAAACGGATACTTTTAGATGATTTCATTTTTTTTCGTCTATTTTTTCTTTATTTTTCGTAATTTTATTGAGATATGTCCGAAAAAAGCAAAGAAAACGTATAAATTTAGTGAAATTTAAATTATTTTCCTCTAATTGGTTTTTATTTTTGTTTATTATTTGAGATATGATCGAAAATATGAACGAAAACGGATATTTTAAGCGAATTTAAACATTTTTTCCTCTATTTTGCTTAATATTTGACAATCAAAAGAGATATATTCGGAAAAATAACAAAAACGGATAAGTTTTGGCGAAATTTAAATTTTTTCCCCTTTTTTGTATTTATATTTGCTTATTATTAGAAATATGATCGATAATAGGAAAAAAAGGATGTTTTAAGCAAATTTACAAATTTTTACCTCTATTTTGCCTTAATATTCGTCAATTTTAAGAGGTATATTCGAAACAAATAACGAAAACGGATAATTTTTGGTGAAATTTCAATTTTTTCCCCTATTTTGTCTTTATTTTTCGCCCTTTTATCGAGATATGATTGAAAAAAGCAACGAAACCGGATAATTCTTGCGAAATATTAATTTTTCTCCTTTATTTTGCCTTAATTTTCGTCATAATATCAAGATATTATCTAAAGAAGTAACGCAAACGGATACTTTTAGGGAAATTTCAATTTTTTTCCTCTAGATTGTCTTACTTTTCGTAATTTTATTGAGAAATGTTCAAGAAAAAGCTACGAAAAAGGATAATAGTTGCGAAATTTAAATTTTTTTCTTCTATTTTGTCTTTTATTTCTCATTTATTGAGATATGATCGTAAAAAGCTAGGAAAACGGATAATTTAAGCGAAATTTAAAATTTTTTTCCTCTTTTTCGTTTTTATTTTTTATCGTTTTATCGAGAAATCTTCGGAAAAGAACCGAAAACGGATCATTTTAGCAAAATTTCAATTTTTTACTCTTTTTTGTTTTTATTTTTGCACATTTATTGAGATATAATCAAAAATAGAAACGAAAATGGATATTTTTAGCGAAATTTGAATTTTTCTCCTCCAATTTGCATCAATTTTCGTCATTTAATTGAGATATGATCGAAAAAGGCAACGATAACAGATAATATTAGCGAAATTCAATTTTTTCCTATATTTTGCCCTTTTTTAGTCATTTTTTCGAGATATGATCAAGAAAAGCAACGAAAACGGATAATTGTACCAAAATTTCAATTTTTTCCTCTTTTTTGTCTTTATTCTTGCTTATCTATCCAGATATGACCTAAAAAAGCAAGGAAAACGGATAATTTCAGCGAAATTACAAATTTTCTTCTCTATTTCTCCTTAATATTCGTCAATTTAAAGAGATATAATCGCAAAAGAGACGAAAACGGTTAATTTAAGCGAAATTACAATTTTTTTCCACTATACTGTCTTTATTTGAGAAAGAACCGAAAACGGATAATTTTAGCGAAATTTTGATTTTATTCCTCTATTTTGTCTTTAATTTTCGTAATTTTACGGGATATGATCAAAAAAAGCAACGAAAACGGATTATTTTACAGAAATTTCAATTTTTTTACTATTTTTTGTTTTTTATTTATGCTCATTTATGGAGATATAACCAAAAATAGAAACGAAAACGGATAATTTTTGCAAAATTTGAATTTTTCTCCTCTATTTTGCATTAATTTTCGTCTTTTAATTGAGATATGATCGATAAATGCAACGAAAACGACTAATATTAGCAAAATTCAATTTTTTCCTCTATTTTGCCTTTTTTAGCTATTTTATCGAGATATGTAAGAAAATAGCAACGAAAACGGTTTTTTATAGCAAAATTTAAATTTTTCTCCTCTAATTTGCTTTAATTTTCATCATTTTATCGAGATATGATCGAAATAAGCAACGAAACGGATAATTTTAGCGATTTTTCAATTTTTTCCTCTAATTTGTCTTTATTTTTCGTCATTGAATCGTGATATGATCGAAAAAGAACCGAAAACGGATAATTTTAGCGAAATTTAGATTTTGTTCCTCTATTTTGTCCTTAGTTTTCGTAATTTTACGGGATATAATCAAAAAAAGCAACGAAAACGGATTATTTTACAAAAATTTCAATGTTTTTCCCCAATTTTTTCTTTATTTTTCGTCATTTTATTGATGTATGTTCAAAAAAAGCAATAGAAACGGATAATTATAGCGAAATTTCAATTTTTTTCTTCTTTATTGTCTTTATTTTTGCTCATTTATCGAGACATGATAAAAAAAGCAAGGAAAACAGATCATTTCAGCGAAATTAATTATTTTCTCCTCTATTTTGCCGTAACATTCTTCAATTTAAAGAGATATAATCGCAAAAGCTCCGTAAACGGAAAATTTTAGCGAAATTTCAAAATTTCCCCTCTATTTTTCCATAATTTTCGTCATTTAATCAAGATATTATATCTATAAAAGTAACGAAAAAGGGTAATATTATCGAAATTCATTTTTTTCCTCTATTTTGCCTTTTTTTTAGTTATTTCATTGAGATATGTAAGAAAATTGCAACGAAAACGGATATTTATAACAAAATTTAAATTTTTCTCCTCTATTTTGCTTTAATTATCGTCATTTAATTGAGATGTAATCGAAAAAAGCAACAAAAACGGATTATTTTAGCAAAATTTCAATTTTTTTCCTCTCTTTTATCTTAATTTTTCGTCATTTTATTGAGGTATGTTCGAAAAAGCAACGAAAACGGATAATTGTATCGAAATTTCAATTTTTTTACACTTTTTTATTTTTATTTTTGCTCATTTATCGAGATATAATTGAAAATAGAAACGAAAACAGATAATTTTAGCGAAATTTGAGTTTTTCCATTCTACTTTGTATTAATTTCCGTCAATTAATTGAGATATTATCGAAAAAAGCAACGAAAACGGATAATATTAGCGAAATATAATTTTTTTCCACTATTTTGCATTAATTTTCATCATTTTATCGAGATGTGATCGAAATAAGCATCGACAACAGATAATTTTAAGGATTTTTCAATTTTTTTTCCGCTAATTTGTCTTTATTTTTCTTCATTGTATCGTGATTTGATCGAAAAAGAACCGAAAACGAATGATTTTAGCGAAATTTAGATTTTATTCCTCTATTTTTCATCATTTTTCGTAATTTTACGAGATATGATCAAAAAAAGCAACGAAAACGGATTATTTTACAGAAATTTCAATTTTTCTCCACTATTTTGCCTTAATTTTCGTCCATTCATCAAGATATTATCTAAAAAAGAAACAAAAAAGGATAATTCTAGTGAAATTTCTATATTTTTCCTCTATTTTGACTTTATTTTTCGTAATTTTACGAGATTTGTTCGAAAAAAGCAACTAAAACTAATAATTATAGCGATATTACTAATATTCTCCTCTAATTTGCCTTAAGTTTCGTCATTTTATCATGATATTATCTAAAAAAGCAACGAGAACAGGTAATTTTAGCGAAATTACAATCTTTCTCCTCTATTTTGCCTTAATATTCGTCCAATTAAAGAGATATAATCGAAAATAGAAATCATTCATTTTAGCGAAGTTTCTATTTGTTCTCATATATTTTTTCTTATATTCGTCATTTTATCGAAATTTCATCGAAAAATGCAACAAAAACGTATTAATTAACCGAAATTTCAATTTTTTTTCAATTCTTCCTTAATTTTCGTCTTTCTAACGAGATATGACGTTAACATTCTTCATTTTATCAAAATATTATTTTAAAAAGAAACGAAAACGGATAATTGTAGCGAAATTTCAATTTATTTCCTCTATCTTGTCTTTATTTTTGCTCATTTATCGCGATATGATCGAAAAAAGCAAAGAAAACGGATAATTTCAGCGAAATTTCAATAATCCTCTTCTATTTTGATTTAATATTCGTAATATTATCAAGATATTATCTAAAAACGTAATGAAAACAACTTCTTTTAGAGTAATTTCAATATTTTCCTCTAGATTGTCTTTCTTTTCGTAATTTAATTGAGATATGTTCGAAAAAAGCAACGATAACGGATAATAGTAGCAAAATTTCTATTTTTTCCCCTATTTTTTCCCCTATTTTGTCCTTATTTTTCGTCATTTTATCGAGATATGATCGAAAAAAGCAATGAAACCGGATAATTCTTGCGAAAAATCAATTTTTCTCCTCAATTTTCTCTTTATTTTTCGTCATTTTATCGAGAAATGATCGAAAAAGCAATGAAAACAGATAATTTGAGCGAAATTTCACTTTTTTTCTTCTAATTGGTCTTTATTTTTCGTCATTTAATCGTGATATGAACGAAAAAAGAACCGAAATAGAATAATCTTAGCGAAATTTCGATTTTTTCCTCTATTTTGTCTTTATTTTTCATAATTTTAAAAGGTATGATCAAAAAATGCGACTAAAACGGATAATTTTAGAGAAATACCAATTTTTTCCGACTATTTTTTTTATTTTTCGTCAATTTATTGAGATATGTTCGATAAAAGCAACGAAAACGGATAATTTTAGAAAAATTGCAATTTTTAACGTCTAATTTTTCTTTATTTTTCGTCATTTTATTGAGATATGTTCGATAAAAGCAACGAATACGGATAGTTCTAGAAAATTTCAATTTTTTTTGTCTATTTTTTCTTTATTTCTCGTCATTTTATTGAGATATGTCCGAAAAAAAACAAAGAAAACGGATGAATTTAGCGAAATTTAAATTATTTTCCTCTAATTGGTTTTGATTTTCGCTTATTATTCGAGATATGATCGAAAATAGGAACGAAAACGGATATTTTAAGCGAATTTACTATATTCATTTACTATATTTATTTATTATATTCGAAAAGAATAGATAATTAATATATATTAATAAGAACAAGGATAATTTTTTATCGAAATCTCAATTTTTTCCCATCTTTTGTCTTTATTTTTGCTCATTATTGGAGATATGATCGAATATAGGAACGAAAACGGATATTTTAAGCGAATTTAATAATATTTACCTCTATTATGCCTTAATATTCGTCAATTTAAAGAGGTATATTCGAATAAAGAAACGAATACGGATAATTACAGCGAAATTTCAATTTTTTTCCTCTAGATTGTTTTACTTTTCGTAATTTTATTGAGATATGTTCAAAATAAAGCTACGAAAAAGAATAATAATAGCGAAATTTCAAATTTTTTCCTCTTTTTCGTTTTTATTTTTTGTCGTTTTATCGAGATATGATCGAAAAGAACGACGAAAACGGATAATTTTAGCAAAATTTGAAATTTTCTCCTCTATTTTGCATTAATTATCGACATTTAATTCAGATACAATCGAAAAAAGCATCGATAACGGATTATTTTAATGAAATTTCAAATTCTTTCCTCTTTTTTTTCCTCATTTTATTGTCATATCTTCGAACAAGCAACGAAAACGGATAATAGTAGCGAAATTTCAATTTTTTTACTCATTTTTGTTTTTATTTTTGCTCATTTATCGAGATATAATCATAAATAGAAACGAAAACGGATAATTCTAGCGAAATTTCAATTTATTTTTCTCTATTTTGCCCTTATTTTCGTCATTTTATCGAGATTTGATCGAAAAAAGCAAGAAAAACGGATAATTTCATTGAAATTTCAATTTTTTTCCACTATTTTTACATAATTTTCGTCTTTTCGTCTAGATATGATCAAAAAACGCAAGAGAAACGAATAATTTCACCAAAATTGCAATTTTTTTCAACTTTTTTCCCTTAATTTTCGTTTTTTTATCGAGATATGATCGAAAAAAGCAAGAAAAACAGATAATTTCACCGAAATGTAAATTTTTTTCCTCTATTTTTACATAATTTTCGTCATTTCGTCTAGATATGATCAAGAAACGCAAGAAAAACGAATAATTTCACCGAAATCGCAATTTTTTTTCAACTTTTTTCCCTTAATTTTCGTTATTTTATCGAGATATGATCGAAAAAAGCAAAAAAAACGGATAATTTCACCGAAATGTAAATATTTTTCCTCTATTTTTACATAACTTTCGTCATTTCGTCTAGATATGATCAAAAAACGCAAGAGAAACGAATAATTTCACCAAAATTGCAATTTTTTTCAACTTTTTTCCCTTAATTTTCGTTTTTTTTATCGAGATATGATCGAAAAAAGCAAGAAAAACAGATAATTTCACCGAAATGTAAATTTTTTTCCTCTATTTTTACATAATTTTCGTCATTTCGTCTAGATATGATCAAGAAACGCAAGAAAAACGAATAATTTCACCGAAATCGCAATTTTTTTCAACTCTTTTCCCTTAATTTTCGTTTTTTTTATCGAGATATGATCTAAAAAAGCAAGAAAAACAGATAATTTCACCGAAATGTAAATATTTTTCCTCTATTTTTACATAATTTTCGTCATTTCGTCTAGATATGATCAAAAAACGCAAGAAAAACGAATATTTTCACCGAAATTGCAATTTTTTTCAATTTTCTTCCCTTAATGTTTGTTATTTTATAGAGATATGATCGAAAAAAAATGAGAGCTGGTAATTTTAGCGAAATTTCTCTTTTTTCTCCTCTATTTTGCCCTTTAATTCGCCATTTTATCGAGATATGATCGAGAAAAGCAGAAAAACGGATAACTATAGCGAAATTTATAATTTTTCCTATATTTTTCTTTAATGTTCGTCGTTCTAACGAGATATAACGGAAAAATGCAACGAAAACGGATATTTTTAGCGAAATGGAAATTTTTTCTTTATTTTGCCTAAATAATCCTCATTTTTCGAGATGTGACGATAAACTTCAGCGACAATGGATAATTTATTCGAAAATCTATTTTTTTCCTCTCTTTTTCCTTAATTTTTGTTATTTTGTCT
Source organism: Sympetrum striolatum (assembly GCA_947579665.1). Taxonomy (NCBI): domain Eukaryota; kingdom Metazoa; phylum Arthropoda; class Insecta; order Odonata; family Libellulidae; genus Sympetrum; species Sympetrum striolatum. Next base: position 117,307,925 of record OX388341.1, read on the forward strand.
AGATATGATGAAAAAAAGCAACGAAAACGGATTAGTTTAGCAAAATTTGAAATTTTCTCCTCTATTTTGCAATAATTATCGTCATTTATTGAGACATGATCGAAAAATGCTAAGAAAACGGATAATTTTAGCGAAGTTTCAAATTATTTCCACTTTTTCGTTTTTAATTTTTATCGTTTCATCGAGATATGATCAAAAAAAGCAACGAAAACGGATAATTTTACAGAAATTTCAAATTTTCTCCTCTATATTGCCTTAATTTTCGTCATTTTATAAAGATATTATCTAAAAGAGTAACGAAAACGGATAATTTTAGCGAAATTTCAAATTTTTTCCACTTTTTCGTTTTTATTTTTTGTCGTTTTATCGAGATATTATCGAAAAAAAAAGACGAAAACGGATAATTTTAGCAAAATGTGAATGTGTCTCCTCTATTTTGCATTAATTTCCGTCATTTAATTGAGATATGTTCGAAAAAAGCAACGAAAAACGATAATTGTAGCGAAATTTTATTTTTTTTCCTCTTTTTTGTCTTACATTTTACTCATTTATTGAGATATGATCGAAACACGCAATGAAAACGGATAATTTTAGCGAAATTCAATTTATTTCCTCCATTTCACCTTTATTTTGTCATTTGGCGAGATATGTACGAAAAAAGCAACGAAAACGGATAATTGTTGCGAAATTTCAATTTTTTCATCTCTTTTTTCTTTATTTTTCCTCATTTTATAGAGATATCTTTGAAAAAGCAACGAAAACGGATAATTGTAGCGAAATTGAATTTTTTCCTCTATTTTGTCTTAATTTTCGTCAATTAAAAGAGATATAATCAAAAAAAGCAAGGAATACGGATAATTTCAGCAAAATTTCAATTATTCTCCTCTATTTTGCCTTAATTTTCGTCATAGTATCAAGATATTATCGACAAAAGTTACGAAAACAGATACTTTTAGAGAAATTTTAATTTTTTTCCTCTGGATTGTCTTCCTTTTCGTAATTTTATTGAGATATGTTCGAATAAAGCAACGAAACTTGAGAATTCTAGCGAAAAATCAATTTTTCTCCTCAATTTTCTCTTTATTTTTCGTCATTTAATCGTGATATGAACGAAAAAGGAACCGAAAACGGATAATTTTAGAGAAATTTCAATTTTTTCCGTCTATTTTCTTAATTTTTCGTCATTTTATTGAGATATGTTCGATAAAAGCAATGATAACGGATAGTTCTAGAAAATTTCAATTTTTTTCATCTATTTTTTCTGTATTATTCGTCATTTTATTGAGATTTATTCGAAAAAAAGCAAAGAAAACGGATAAACTTAGCGAAAATTCAATTATTTTCCTCTGATTGGTTTTTATTTTTGCTTTTTTCGAGATATGATCGAAAAAAGGAACGAATACGGATATTTTAAGCGAATTTAGTATATTCATTTAATATAATTATTTATTATATTCGAAAAAATAACGAAAACGGAAAATTTTTATCGAAATTTCAATTTTATCCCCTATTTTGTCTTTATTTTTGCTCATTATTGCATATATGATCTAAAATAGGAACGAAAACAGATATTTTAAGCGATTTTACAAATTTTTACCTATATTATGCTTAATATTCGTCAATTTAAACAGGTATATTCGAAAAATAACGAAAACGGATATATTTTGGCGAAATTTCAATTTTTTCCCGTATTTTGTCTTTATTTTTCGTCATTTAATCGTGATATGATCGAAAAAAGAAACGAAAACGGATAATTACAGCGAAATTTCAATTTTTTCCTCTAGATTGTCTTACTTTTCGTAATTTTACTGAAACATATGTTAAAAAAAGCAACGAAAAAGGGTAATAGTAGCGAAATTTCAATTTTTTTCTTCTATTTAGTCCTTTTTTTTCTCATTTATCGAGATATGATCGAAAAAGGCAAGGAAAACGGATAATTTTATCGATATTACAAATTTTCTCCTCTATTTTGCCTTAATTTTCTTCATTTTAACAAGATATTATTTTAAAAAGAAACGAAAACGGATAAATTTATCGAAATTTCAATTTTTTTTCTCTTATTCGTTTTTATTTTTTGTCGTCTATCAAGATATGATCAAAAAAAAACGACGAAACGGATAATTTGAGAGAAATTTCAATTTTTTTCGTCTGTTTTTTCTTTATTTTTCTTCATTTTCTTGAGATATGATCAAAAAGAGCAACGAAAACGGATAATTTTAGCGAAATTTGAATGTTTCTCCTCTATTTTGCATTAATTTCCGTCATTTAGTTGAGATATGATCGAAAAAAGCAATGAAAACGGATAATGTTAGCGAAATTCGATTTTTTTCCTCTATTTTGATTTTTTGAGTCATTTTATCGAGATATGTAAGAAAAAAGCAACGAAACCGGATAATTCTTGCGAAAAATCAATTTTTCTCCTCAATTTTCCTTTTATTTTTCGTCATTTTATCGAGATATGATTGAAAAAGCAACATAAACAGATAATTTTAGCGAAATTTCACGTTTTTTCGTCTAATTGGTCCTTATCATTCGTCATTTAATCGTGATACGAACCAAAAAGAACCGAAAACGGATAATTTTAGTAAAATTTCGATTTCTTCCTCTATTTTGTCTTTATTTTCCATAATTTTATACGGTGTGATCAAAAAATGCAACTTAAACGGATAATTTTAGGGAAATTTCTAGTTTTTCCGTCTATTTTTTCGTTACTTTTCGTCAATTTATTGAGATATGTTCGATAAAAGCAACGAAAACGGATGGTTTTAGAAAATTTTATTTTTTTTCGTCTATTTTTTCTGTATTTTTCGTCATTTCATTGTGATATGTTCAAAAAAAGCAAAGAAAACGGATACAATTAGCGAAATTTGAATTTTTTTCCTCTAATTGGTTTTAATATTTGCTTATTATTCGAGATATGATAGAAAATAGGAATGAAATAGGATAATTTTAGCGAATTTACAATTTTTTCTTCTATTTTGCCTTACTTTTTGTCAATTTAAAGAGATATATATTCAAAAAATAACGAAAACAGATAATTTTTGGTGAAATTTCATTTTTTCCCCTTTTTTTCTTTATTTTTCGGTCTTTTATCGAGATATGATAGAAAAAAGCACCAAAACCGTACAATTCTTGCGAAATTTAAATTTTTCTTCTCTATTTTGCCGGAATTTTCGTCATTTTATCAAGATATGATCGAGAAAAGCAACGAAACTGGATAATTCTTGCGAAATATCTATTTTTCTCCTCAATTTTCTCTTTAATTTTCGTCATTTAATCGAGAAATGATCGAAAAAGCAACAAAAACAGATAATTTTAGCGAAATTTCACTTTTTTCCTCTAATTGGTGCTTATTTTTCGTCATTTGATCGTGATACGAACAAAAAAACCGAAAAACGGATAATTTTAGAGAAATTTCTAGTTTTTCCGTCTAATTTTTCGTTACTTTTCGTCAATTTATTGAGATATGTTCGATAAAAGCAAGGAAAACGGATACATTTAGCGAAATTAGAATTATTTTCCTCTAATTGGTTTTAATATTTGCTCATTATTCGAGATATGATAGAAAATAGGAACGAAATAGGATAATTTTAGCGAATTTACAATTTTTTTCGTCTATTTTGCCTCAATATTAGTCAATTTAAAGAGATATATTCGAAAAAATAACGAAGACGGATAATTTTAGGTGAAATTTCAATTTTTTCCCCTTTTTGTCTTTATTTTTCGGCCTTTCATCGAGATATGATAGAAAAAAGCACCGAAACCGGATAATTCTTGCGAAATGTCAATTTTTTCCTCTATTTTCTCTTTATTTTTCGTCATTTTATCGAGAAATGATCAAAAATGAAACGAAAACGGATAATTTTAGCGAAATTTCACTTTTTTTCTTCTAATTGGTCCTTATCTTTCGTCATTTAATTTAATCGTGATACGAACCAAAAGGAACCGAAAACGGATAATTTTAGCGAAATTTCGATTTTTTCCTCTACTTTGTCTTTATTTTTCATAGTTTTCCAAGGTATGATCAAAAAATGTAACTAAAACGGATAATTTTAGCGAAATTTCTAGTTTTTCCGTCTAATTTTTCGTTACTTTTCGTCAATTTATTGATTTATGTTCGATAAAAGCAAAGAAAACGGATACATTTAGCGAAATTTGAAATATTATCCTCTAATTGGTTTTTATATTTGCTCATTATTCGGGATATGATAGAAAATAGGAACAAAATAGGATAATTTTAGCGAATTTACAATTTTTTCCTCTATTTTGCCTTACTATTTGTCAATGTAAAGAGATATAATTGAAAAAATAACGAAAACGGATAATTTTTTGTGAAATTTCAATTTTTTTCCCTATTTTGTCTTTATTTTTCGGCCTTTTATCGAGATATGATCGAAAAAAGCACCGAAACCGGATAATTCTTGCGAAATGTCAATTTTTTCTTCTATTTTGCCTTAATTTTCGTCATATTATCAAGATATTATCTAAAGAACTAATGCAAATGGATACTTTTAGAGAAATTTCAATTTTTTCCTCTAGATTGTCTTACTTTTCGTTTTTTTATTGAGAAATGTTCAAGAAAAAGCTACGAAAAAGGATAATAGTAGCGAAATTTCAATTTATTTCTTCTATTTTGTCTTTTTTTCTCATTTATTGAGATATGATCAAAAGAAGCTAGGAAAACGGATAATTTTAGGGAAATTTCAAATTTCTTCCACTTTTTCGTTTTTAATTTTTTATCGTTTCATCGAGATATGTTAAAAAAAAAGCAACGAAAACGGATAATTTTAGCGAAATTTCGATTATTTCCTCTATTTTGTCTTTATTTTTCATAATTTTATAAGGTTTGATCAAAAATTGCAACTAAAATGGATAATTTTAGAGAAATTTCAAATTTTCCGTCTAATTTTTCGTCATTTTATTGAGATGTTCAATATAAGCAACGATAACGGATACTTTTAGAAAATTTCAATTTTTTCGTCTATTTTTCTTTATTTTTCGTCAATTTAAAGAGGTATATTCGAAACAAATAACAAAAACGGATAATTTTAGGCGAAATTTCAATTTTTCCCCCTATTCTGTCTTTAGTTTTCGGCCTTTTATCGAAATATGATAGAAAAAGCACCAAAACCGGACAATTCTTGCGAAATTTAATTTTGTCTTCTCTATTTTGCCGGAATTTTCGTCATTTTATCGAGATATGGTCGAAAAAAGCACCGAAACTGGCTAATTCTTGCGAAATGTCAATTTTTTTCCTCAATTTTCTCTTTATATTTCGTCTTTTTTTCGAGAAATAATCAAAAAAGCAACGAAAACAGATAATTTTTGCGAAATTTCACTTTTTTTCTTCTAATTGGTCTTCATTTTTGTCATATAATCGTGATATGACCGAAAAAAGACCCGAAAACGGATAATTTTAGCGAAATTTCACTTTTTTCCGTCTAATTTTTCTTTATTTTTCGTCATTTTATTGAGATATGACCGAAAAAAGCAAAGAAAACGGATATATTTAGCGAAATTTAAATTTTTTTCCTCTAATTGGTTTTTATTTTAGTTCATTATTCGAGATATGATCAAAAATATGAACGAAAACGGATATTTTAAGCGAATTTAAACATTTTTTCCTCTATTTTGCTTAATATTCGACAATCAAAAGAGATATATTCGGAAAAATAACGATAACGGATAATTTTTGGCGAAATTCAAATTTTTTCGCCTATTTTGTCTTTATTTTTGCTCATTATTGGAGATATGATCGAAAATCGGAAAAAAAGGACATTTTAAGCGAATTTACAAATTTTTACCTCTATTTGCCTTAATATTCGTCAATTTAAAGAGGTATATTCGAAAAAAATTACAAAAACGGATAATTTTTTTGCGAAATTTCAATTTTTCCCCCTATTCTGTCTTTATTTTTCGTCATTTTATCAAAATATGATCAAAAAAAGCAACGAGGCAAATTTCACTTTTTTTCCTCTAATTGGTGCTTATTTTTCGTCATTAAATCGTGATATGAACAAAAAAGAACCGAAAAACCGATAATTTTAGAGAAATTTCTAGTTTTTCCGTCTAATTATTCGCTACTTTTCGTCAATTTATTGATTTATGTTCGATAAAAGCAAAGAAAACGGATACATTATCGAAATTTGAAATATTATCCTCTAATTGGTTTTTATATTTGCTCATTATTCGGGATATGATAGAAAATAGGAACGAAATAGGATAATTTTAGCGAATTTACAATTTTTTTCCTCTATTTGGCCTCAATATTTGTCAATTTAAAGATATATATTAGAAAAAATAACGAAAACGGATAATTTTAGGTGAAATTTCAATTTTTTCAAATTTTTGTCTTTATTTTTCGGCCTTTTATCGAGATATGATAGAAAAAACACCAAAACCGGATAATTCTTGCGAAATGTCAATTTTTTTCCTCTATTTTCTCTTTATTTTTTGTTATTTTATCGAGAAATAATCAAAAAAGCAACGAATACAGATAATTTTAGGTAAAATTGGTCTTCATTTTTCGTCGTATAATCGTTATATGACTGAAAAAAGAACCGAAAACGGATAATTTTAGCGAAATTTCACTTTTTTCCGTCTAATTTTTCTTTATTTTTCTTCATTTTATTGAGATGTTCAATATAAGCAACGAAAACGGATACTTTTCGAAAATTTCAATTTTTTTCGTTTATTTTTTCTTTATTTTTCGTCATTTTATCAAAATATGATCAAAAAAAGCAACGAGGCAAATTTCACTTTTTTTCCTCTAATTGGTGCTTATTTTTCGTCATTAAATCGTGATATGAACAAAAAAGAACCGAAAAACCGATAATTTTAGAGAAATTTCTAGTTTTTCCGTCTAATTTTTCGCTACTTTTCGTCAATTTATTGATTTATGTTCGATAAAAGCAAAGAAAACGGATACATTATCGAAATTTGAAATATTATCCTCTAATTGGTTTTTATATTTGCTCATTATTCGGGATATGATAGAAAATAGGAACGAAATAGGATAATTTTAGCGAATTTACAATTTTTTTCCTCTATTTGGCCTCAATATTTGTCAATTTAAAGATATATATTAGAAAAAATAACGAAAACGGATAATTTTAGGTGAAATTTCAATTTTTTCAAATTTTTGTCTTTATTTTTCGGCCTTTTATCGAGATATGATAGAAAAAACACCAAAACCGGATAATTCTTGCGAAATGTCAATTTTTTTCCTCTATTTTCTCTTTATTTTTTGTTATTTTATCGAGAAATAATCAAAAAAGCAACGAATACAGATAATTTTAGGTAAAATTGGTCTTCATTTTTCGTCGTATAATTGTTATATGACTGAAAAAAGAACCGAAAACGGATAATTTTAGCGAAATTTCACTTTTTTCCGTCTAATTTTTCTTTATTTTTCTTCATTTTATTGAGATGTTCAATATAAGCAACGAAAACGGATACTTTTCGAAAATTTCAATTTTTTTCGTTTATTTTTTCTTTATTTTTCGTCATTTTATTGAGATATGTCCGAAAAAGGCAATGAAAACGGATTAATTTAGCGAAATCTAAATTATTTTCCTCTAATTGGTTTTTATTTTTGTTCATTATGCGAGATATGATCGAAAATATGAACGAAAACGGATATTTTAAGCGAATTTACAAATTTTTACCTCTATTTGCCTTAATATTCGTCAATTTAAAGAGGTATATTCGAAAAAAATAACAAAAACGGATAATTTTTGGCAAAATTTCAATTTTTCCCCCTATATTGTCTTTATTTTTCGTCATTTTATAAAAAATGATCAAAAAAAGCAACGAAACCGGATAATTCTTGCGAAAAATCAATTTTTCTCCACAATTTTCTTTTTATTTTTCGACATTTTATCGAGAAATGATCGAAAAAACAACGAAAACAGATAATTTTAGCGAAATTTCACTTTTTTTCTTCTAATTGGTCCTTATTTTTCGTCATTTAATACTGATAAGAACAAAAAAGGACCGAAAACGGATAATTTTAGAGAAATTTCTAGTTTTTCCGTCTACTTTTTCGTTACTTTTCGTCAATTTATAGAGATATGTTCGATAAAAGCAACGAAAACGGATACCTTTAGCGAAATTTGAATTATTTTCCTCTAATTGGTTTTTATATTTGCTCATTATTCGGGATATGATAGAAAATAGGAACGATATAAGATAATTTTAGCGAAGTTACAATTTTTACCTCTATTTTGCCTTAATATTTGTCAATTTAAAGAGATATAATCGAAAAAATAACGAAAACGGATAATTTTTGGTGAAATTTCAATTTTTTCCCCTATTTTGTTTTTTTTTCGGCCTTTTATCGACATATGATCTTGCGAAATGTCAGTTTATTCCTTTATTTTGCCTAATTTTTGGTCATTTTATCGAGTTATGTAAGAAAATAGCGACGAAAACTGAAAATTATAGCGAAATTTAAATTTTTCTCCTCTATTTTGCCTTAATTTTTGTCATTTTATCGAGATGTGATCGAATAAAGCAACGAAACTGGATAATTCTTGCGAAATATCAATTTTTCTCCTCAATTTCATGTTTATTTTTCGTCATTTTATCGAGAAATGATCGAAAAAGCAACAGAAACAGATAATTTTAGCGAAATTTCACTTTTTTTCTTCTAATTGGTCTTTATTTTTCGTTATTTAATCGTGATATGAACGAAAAGAGAACCGAAAACCGATAATTCTAGCGTAATTTTAACCCTTTCGCGCCTGTTGTCGTCCATAGACGACGGAGGTTTTCCTACGCCAGAGAACGAACGTCGTCTATAGACGACGGAGATTTTCCTACGCAAACGAACGAACGTCGTTTATAGACGACGCAGGTACAAATGGTCAATGGGTGCGGATTATAACCCTCGAACGCGGGATTTCCGTACCTTTCCTTGGCGGGCTGGTGGGGGTCCGTAGGTCGATGGGTCATTTTACAGTGTCGGTCGCGGCATGGGGCTGCTGGTAAGGATATATTTTTGCACTCGTTTTGCCAATAAATTAATTTTGTGATTGTTGTTAATTTTGCATTGGAAATAATATCCTTGTCTTACGCTGATATTGTGCAACTTTTAAACGAAACGCTAGAGTTGATATTGACGTATTTACAATACTTTCACAAGAAAATTCTGATACGCAAAAATACTCTCCTTACTCCTTTGCCGGTCCAAAGCCCGGATGTGAAAGAGGGATGGAAAATATGTTTTGTTCTTAATACATCGAAACCATGTGGAAATATAGTAAATATGTAAATATTAACACTAGAACTTCGTTTAAAAGTTGTACATCTTTAGCGCAAGATATTGCATTTATTTTCAATGTTAGATTGACAAAAATTACAACAAATAATCATTCACCAAAACGTGTGCAAAAACATTTAGTTTCCGAGAATTCCTCTGACTGGAGGTCGCACCCGGATGTTAGCCCCCCACAGGGTTTATGACGATATGGTCAGAAATCCCGGGGCTGAGGACTCAAAAATGGGCAAATTTTATACCTGGGGGCAGCAATGCTCAAAAACGTCTCCGTACATCAGGAAAGAATTTCTCCTCGAGTCACTCGGCAGACCGTAGAAAATTTACGCTGAGCCCGCCGTCGCGAAAGGGTTAATTTCCTCTACTTTGTCTTTATTTTTCATTATTTTACAAGGTATGATCAAAAAATGCAACTAAAACGGATAATTTTAGAGAAATTTCTAGTTTTTCCGTCTATTTTTTCGTTACCTTTCGTCAATTTATTGAGATATGTTCGATAAAAGCAACGAAAACGGATGGTTTTAGAAAATTTCAATTTTTTTCGTCTATTTTTTCTGTATTTTTCGTCCTTTTATTGAGATATGTTCAAATAAAGCAAAGAATTCGGATACATTTAGCGAAATTTGATTTTTTATTCTCTAATTGGTTTTTATATTTACTCATTATTCGAGATATGATAGAAAATAGGAACGAAATAGGATAATTTTAGCGAATTTACAATTTTTTTTCCTCTATTTTGCCTTAATATTCGTCAATTTTTAGAGGTATATTCGAAACAAATAACGAAAACGGAATATTTTTGGTGAAATTTCAATTTTTTCCCCTATTTTGTCTTTATTTTTCGTCATTTTATCGAAATATGATCAAAAAAGGCAACGAAACCGGATAATTCTTGCGAAAAATCAATCTTTCTCCTCAATTTGCTTTTTATTTTTCGTAATTTTATCGAGAAATGATCGAAAAAACAAAGAAAACAGATAATTTTATCGAAATTTCACTTTTTTTCTTCTATTTGGTCCGGAAATGATGTTCAATATAAATTTCCAAATGATGTTCAATATAAACAACGAAAACGGATACTTTTAGATGATTTCATTTTTTTTCGTCTATTTTTTCTTTATTTTTCGTAATTTTATTGAGATATGTCCGAAAAAAGCAAAGAAAACGTATAAATTTAGTGAAATTTAAATTATTTTCCTCTAATTGGTTTTTATTTTTGTTTATTATTTGAGATATGATCGAAAATATGAACGAAAACGGATATTTTAAGCGAATTTAAACATTTTTTCCTCTATTTTGCTTAATATTTGACAATCAAAAGAGATATATTCGGAAAAATAACAAAAACGGATAAGTTTTGGCGAAATTTAAATTTTTTCCCCTTTTTTGTATTTATATTTGCTTATTATTAGAAATATGATCGATAATAGGAAAAAAAGGATGTTTTAAGCAAATTTACAAATTTTTACCTCTATTTTGCCTTAATATTCGTCAATTTTAAGAGGTATATTCGAAACAAATAACGAAAACGGATAATTTTTGGTGAAATTTCAATTTTTTCCCCTATTTTGTCTTTATTTTTCGCCCTTTTATCGAGATATGATTGAAAAAAGCAACGAAACCGGATAATTCTTGCGAAATATTAATTTTTCTCCTTTATTTTGCCTTAATTTTCGTCATAATATCAAGATATTATCTAAAGAAGTAACGCAAACGGATACTTTTAGGGAAATTTCAATTTTTTTCCTCTAGATTGTCTTACTTTTCGTAATTTTATTGAGAAATGTTCAAGAAAAAGCTACGAAAAAGGATAATAGTTGCGAAATTTAAATTTTTTTCTTCTATTTTGTCTTTTATTTCTCATTTATTGAGATATGATCGTAAAAAGCTAGGAAAACGGATAATTTAAGCGAAATTTAAAATTTTTTTCCTCTTTTTCGTTTTTATTTTTTATCGTTTTATCGAGAAATCTTCGGAAAAGAACCGAAAACGGATCATTTTAGCAAAATTTCAATTTTTTACTCTTTTTTGTTTTTATTTTTGCACATTTATTGAGATATAATCAAAAATAGAAACGAAAATGGATATTTTTAGCGAAATTTGAATTTTTCTCCTCCAATTTGCATCAATTTTCGTCATTTAATTGAGATATGATCGAAAAAGGCAACGATAACAGATAATATTAGCGAAATTCAATTTTTTCCTATATTTTGCCCTTTTTTAGTCATTTTTTCGAGATATGATCAAGAAAAGCAACGAAAACGGATAATTGTACCAAAATTTCAATTTTTTCCTCTTTTTTGTCTTTATTCTTGCTTATCTATCCAGATATGACCTAAAAAAGCAAGGAAAACGGATAATTTCAGCGAAATTACAAATTTTCTTCTCTATTTCTCCTTAATATTCGTCAATTTAAAGAGATATAATCGCAAAAGAGACGAAAACGGTTAATTTAAGCGAAATTACAATTTTTTTCCACTATACTGTCTTTATTTTTAGTCACTTTATCGAGATATGATCGAAAAAAGCAACGAAAACGGATAATTATGTAGAAATTTCAATTTTTCTCCTCTATTTTGCCCTAATTTTAGTCATTTAATCAAGATCTTATCGAAAAAAAGAAACGAAAACGGATAATTTTAGCGAAATTTTGATTTTTTTCCTCTATTTTTACTTTATTTTTCGTAATTTTACGATATATATCCGGAAAAAGGAACGAAAACGGATAATTTCAGCGAAATTACAGATTTTCTCCTCTATTTCTCCTTAATATTCTTCATTTTATCAAGATATTATTTTAAAAAGTAACGAAAACGGATAATGTTAGCGAAATTTCTAATTATTCCCCCATTTCGTCTTTATGTTTCGTCATTTTATCGAGATATGATCGAAAAAAGGAACGAAAACGGATAATTTTTGCGATTCTTCAATTTTTTTCCTCTAATTTGTCTTTAATTTTCGTCATTTAATCGTGATATGATTGAAGAAGATCTGAAAACGGATAATTTTTTTACGATATTTCGATTTTTTTCCTCTATTTTTTCTTTATTTTTCGAGATATGATAAAAAAAATCCACACTTGGATCACACTTGTACCCATTTATGTTTTTTTTTTAATTTTCAAGGTGTCTTTTAACAGTGAAGAGTTTTTCACCTTGTTTTTTACGTATTCAGTACTTTTATTCTGTTATTTTATATATTTATTTTCAAGGGGTTTTTAACAGGTTAAATGTTTGTCACCTTGTTTTTGCATATCCTGCACTTTTATCCATGTTTTATTTATATTTGTTTTCAAGGTGTTTTTTAACATTGAAGACTTTTTCACCTTGTTTTTATACCACTAACACTTTTATCTATGTTTTTACTTAATTTTTGTAAGTTGTTTTTTAACGGTTGAGACCTTTTTCACCTTGTTTTTATATACCGTGCTTAGCACTTTTACCAATGTATTTATTTATTTATCTCAAGGTGGTTTTTACATTTGAAATGTTCTTTACCTTGTTTTTACACTGATCGCACCTTTATCTATGTATTTATTAAAATATTTCAAGGTGTTTTTTAATAGGGGAGATTTTTTCACCTTGTTTTAAATACAACGTTTTATCAACTTATTTACTCATTCACCTCAAGGTGTTATTTAACAGTCGTAATATTTTTTACCTTGTTTTTATGTACCATTTTTAGCACTTTTACTTATTTATTTACTTACGTATCCAAAGGTGTTTTTATTAGTTTTTCACCTTGCATTTGTATGTATTTTATGAGAACTTTTATTCACATATTTATTTACAATGTTATACTCTTATTTATTGTATTTTTGGGTATTTATTTATTTATATACTATTGTACTTGACTAAACAAAATGTACGATCTTTGTAATAACTTGGAGAGCTTCTGGGGTAGGGGAAGAGGGGGCGACTGCGCCTCACCTACCTCAGCATATAAATAAAAAACAAGTCAAGTCAAGGATTCCTAACCTACGTCTGAGAGCATTTTTAAATAGAACGAACCTGTACTTTCTCGAGTTCGCGAGTACACGTTTCATCCGCCATATACTTCCCGCATATTCTTGAAAGGGTCTGACCAAAGGAATAACATCGCTCTCTCACCTTTCATCGCATTTACCGACAATATGCTTTTCAAGGCCAAGCCTTTTACTTGCTTTTCCGCAGATTTTTTTAATATGCGTGCTTTAATTTACGTTACTAGTAATGTTGATCCTGAGGTATTAGATATTAATTTTGTACGGTTGATTTGGACGCAATTTTTGTTTGTGAAATTAACTACGGAGAATTAACCTACATTGATATCTAATTTCCATTTTTCGCACCGCGAGTTCCAAAAAAGAAGCAATAAAAGTAGCAGGAAAGAGGGTTACCACCTCTCTTTCCTCTTCCCCCAACACTCCTCCCCTGCATTGCATATTGCCTATTTGCCGGGGATACATGGTGTGTACGCAAATTTTTAGAAATAAATACAAATATATATATTAAAATTCCTTTTATTAGTACAAGTAAATAATATATCAAGTAAATCATTAACATACATCAAATGATAAAAATCTACACTTGAGAAATAAACAAAGAACTTAGTAATTCACACATCAATATATTTTGCAGTACTACTTCCACCTACATGATGACATCATCAAGCATGAAGATGAAACTAGTCATGCTAAATATATTTCTGTGAAAACTTTCCATAATTTCATAAGTATGGCAAAATTCCACTAAGTCTAGCTTGAGCTTTTAAGATCTAAAATATCTACATTTGTGATAATATAGCCATATTTAGACTAGCCTCAAGCAAAAACATTCCATATATGTAAATTAAATTCCTTTTTCATTTGCAATTTTCGGAAAAATCCGCGAAATATGGGGATTTTTATAATTTTTCAATACTTTTGGTTGTATTTTGTTTTATTTTGGAAAACCTAATCCAATTCGGAATCGTTTTGAATTGATACCTGTTATACCTGATACACTTTAATTGGTGATTCTCCAGAAAATTGGCCAAAAATGAACACTTTTTTTAATTTTTCAGATTTTGACTTTATTGTGGAAAAAAATACAGATAAACTATTCGATATATGAATCAATTTTATGATATTAGAGGGATATTCACATATTTTTTTAAAATTCAATTTTAATTAGCATATTTCGAAAAAAAGAGATTTAAGAAAATGTTTTGATAATTTTTCTCTCTTTTGGCTGTATTTTGCCTAAATGTTGAGAAAGTATCGTCGTATTTGGACACACAATGAAGAACTGAGAGAAAACCTACCATATGTTGAAGGAAAACTCCACAATTATCGGCAAATTTCAGAAAATCTACAAAAATTGGCATTTTTTCAACAAATTTGTGTTTTACTGCTGTATTTTGCTTAAAATGCGAGAAAACCTACTCACAATTGGACTTCTTTTAAGTTATACGAAAACAAATCCATATTTTGAACAAAAATTTCAAATTTATAAGCAAAATACAGAAAAATCGGCAAGAATATTTTCGAAAAATTAAGTTTTCTGGCTGTATTTCCCTGAAATTTGAGAAAACCTAGTCGAATTTGGACTCGATTTGATCTCAGCAAGATTTTTCCATATTTTGAACAACAATTCCACTTTTACCAGCAGATAACGGGATAATTGGCGAAAAAAGGTACATATTTTGAAATATTTCAGTTCTTTAGTTGTATTTTGCCTAAATTTCGAGAAAACATAGTCGGATTTGGACTCATATAGAAGAACTGAGCGACATCCTTCCATATTTGAACCGAATTCCACATTAATCCACACACTTTGGAAAAAATCGGCGAAAAATTGGACATTTTTTAGATAATTTTCAGTATTTTGGCTGTATTATGCCTAAAATTCGAGATAACTTAGAAATATCGAAAAGACATAAAAGATTCCAATTATTCCATATTTTTAACAGAAATGCCATTTATCAGCAAATTTCGGGAAAATCAAAAAAAATTGGGCATTTTTTCCAATCATTTCAGTAATTTGGCTGTATTTCGCCTTAAATTCAAGAATAATAGTTGAAGATGTACTCAAAAAGAAGACCTTAGCATGATTTATACTTAATTTGAACAAAAATTCTACATTAATTCTCAGATTTCGGACACATCAACAAAATATTGGCATTTTTCAACATTTTTTAGTTTTTCGCTGTATTTTGCTTGCAATTCGAAAATAATTAGTCGTATTTGGACTCGTATTGAAGATCTAACCGAGATTTTTCCATATTTTGAACAAAAATTACACACCTATCAGCCAATTTCGGAAAAATCGAAGAAAAATGGTAATTTTTTCAAGCTTATTCAGTATTTTGGCAGTTTATTAAAGTTAAAGTTAAAGGCAGTTACTTAAATTGCAGAGCACTAGTTGTTTAAGGACTCTTATTGCCGAGAGTTATGCATATTTTGTACAAAAATTCTATATTAATACGCAAATTTCGGAAAAATCGGCGAAAAATGGGCATTTTTTCGAAAAGTTTTATTTTTCTGGTTGTATTATGCCTAAAAAACGAGATAACATAGTCGTATGTGGATATGTATTGACGATCTAAGCAAGAATTTTCCATTTTTTATAGAAATTCCCTCATTAATATAACATTTCGAGCAAATATTCCACTTTGTAAGCAATTTAAGAAGTAATCCGCTAAATATGGGCATTTTTTCGAACTTTTTCACTTTTTTGGGTGTATTTTTCATAAAATTCGAGTAAACCAATTCGTATCTGGACACGTATTGAAGATATAAGCGAGATTTTTCCATATGTTTAATAAAAATGCGACATTTATCTGCAAATTTGGGATATATAAAAAATAAATGGGCATTTTTTCGAACATTTTCTGTTTTTTGACATTATTTGCCTACAACTCGAGAAACTTAGAAGCAATTCGGACTCGTTTTGAACATCCATGCATACCTTCCATATTTTGAAAGAAAATTCCACTTTTACCAGCAAATTACTAGAAAATTGGCGAAAAATAGGTATTTTTCTAAAATATTCAGATTTTTGGTTATATTTTGACTTTTTTTGAAGAAGTGAGCGATTCCTTTAGATGTTTTCAACAAATGTTTTACTTTTATTAGGAAATAACGGAGAAATCAGCGCCATTTGGGAGTATTTCCGAAATATTTCACTCTTTTCGCTGTATTTTGCCTAAAATTCGAAAAAGGTTGTTGTGTTTGGTGTCGTATTTCAGATCTTACCAAGATGTATACATATTTTGAACAAATATTCCTCATTAAATCAGAAAATTATTAAAAAATCGGCAGAAAATGGTTATTTTTTCGAACATTCTCAGTTTTTGGCGGTATTTTGCCTAAAATTCGTAAAAATATATCTGAATATGGACTCGGTTTAAGATGAAACAAGAAATATCCATATTTTGCACAGATAATCCTATATTTAGGCAAATTTCAGATAAATTGGCGAACATGTTCAGTTACTCGAAATTGGACTCGTTTAAATGATCTCAGCAAGATCTTTCCATATTTTGAACTAACATTCCAATTTTACCAGCAAGTTACGGGTAAATTGGCAAAAAATTGGTATTTTTCAAACATCTTCACAACTGTAAAAACATTTATACTTTTTATAAGTTCCTGAATAAAAACCTTTATGGAAAATTATTAATCAGTTTTCAGTTATATCTTTCTACAACATCTCGGCCGAATCGCTAGATTATACAATTTTTTCAGATTTTGGGCTGTATTTTGCCTAATATTCGAGAAAGCTAGACAAATTTGGATTTGTCTTGAAGTATATAGGGTGCATTATGAAAGTAATGCGCATTTTCTGGAAAAAATTGATTTATTGATCTGATTGGTGCAAATGACTAAAATTCTTCAAAATAGTCTCCACTTGCATCAATACACTTGCGGAGACGATTCTGCCACGCCTGGAAAGCACCCTGAAACTCCTCGACTGGAATGCCTATCAGGAATCATATGACGTGAGCTTGAATGTTTTCCACTGACTCCCAGTGCTTTCCCTTCAGATCTCCCTTCAGTCAGGGGAACAAAAAAAAGTCACACGGAGCCAAGTCAGGGCTGTAAGGAGGCTGGGGCGCCACGGGGGTCTTGTTCTGGGTCAGGTAGTTGTTGACAACGAAGGCCGTGTGGCTGGGGGCATTGTCGTGGTGGAGCTTGAAGATGTCTTTGATGTCAGGCCTGACGCGCGCGACCCGGCGTTTCAGTCTCTTGAGCACCTCCTGGTAAAAGGCTGCGTTGACAGTTTGTCCTTGCGGTACAAACTCAAAATGGACGATTCCTCGGACGTCAAAGAAGACAATCAGCATTGTTTTGATGCGATACTTGCTCATCCGCGCTTTTTTGGGTTTGGGAGAAGATTGTGTGTGCCACTCGGAGCTCTGCCTCTTGGATTCTGGATCGTACTTGAATATCCAGGATTCGTCCCCGGTTAGAGTAGAGTTTAAAAAGCCTGGATCATTCCTAATCAATTTCAACAATTCTTCACTCCGCAAAACTCGAACTTCTTTCTACACCTTCGTCAACACCTTCTGCACAAGCTTCGCGCAGACCTTTCGCATTTGCAAATCCTCCGTCACTATCCCATGCACCGCAAATGTCGACAAGTTCAGGGTTTCGGCGATTGCCTGGATACTAAATCGACGGTCTGAACTCAAAACTTCGCGCGCACGCTGAACGTTTTCATCGGTTCGGGCTGTTGGTGGACGTCCAGAACGGGGCTCGTCGGTGACCTCCTCCATGCCCTCCTTGAAGGCCATGTGCCATCTTCCGCATTGAGATCTCAAAAGGCATTCCTTTTTAAAGGCCTCTTGAAGCATTTGACAAGTTTCCGCTGCATTCTTCCTAAGCCGCACACAAAACTTGATCGCGTACCGCTGTTCAAGTGAACGCTCCATCGCGCCGTGACACAAACGAGAAACAGACTTCGTTCAAAGACTCGTCCTACTTCTCCTACTGCTTGGAGCGAACCGAGACCGGGCTCGTTTTGAAAAGGGGATTCCCCACAACAAAATCCGACCAATCCGAGAGCACTGTAATTGATTGTTGCGTCACAATAAAATCATGCGCATTACTTTCATAATGCACCCTGTATACCGATTTTCTTAGATAAATTGCACAAAAATCCCCTTTATTAGCAAAGAACGGAGAAATCAACGAAAATTTCGAATTTTTTCGATACTGTTCAGTTTTTGGGCTGTATTTTGCCTGAAATTTACGAAACATAGCCGTATTTAGACTAGCCTTAGTGACGCAAGCAAAAACTTTCCATATATGGAAATTAAATTCCTTTTTTATTAGCAACTTTCGGAAAAATCTGCGAAATATGGGTATGTTTATAATTTTTCTTTTTTTAGCTGTATTTTGTTTTGATTTTATAAAATCTAGTCCAATTTGGAAACGTTTCGAAGATATTTGCATGTTCATCCCATACTTTCAAAACATATTCCACTGTAATTAGCGATTCTCCGAAAAATTAGCGAAAAGTGAACACTTTTTTTTCAATTTTTTAGATTTTGGATTTATTGTGCCAAGAAATTCAGGAAAAACTATTCGAAATACGAATCTTTTTGATGATCTTAGCGAGAAATTTACATATTTTTTAAAAAATTCCATTTTAATTAGCATATTTAGAAAAAAAAATCAGCGGAAAAAGAAAATGTTCTGGAAATTTTTCTCTGTTATGGCTGTATTTTACCTATATTTCGAGAAAATATAGTCATATTTGGACATGGATTGAAGATCTGAGCGTTAAGTTTCCATATTTTGAAGCTAAATGCCACATTAATCCGTAAATTTCGGGGAAATCGGCGAAAAATTGGTATTTTTCGAATTTTTTTGGTTTTTTGCTGTATTTTGCCTGAAATTCGAAAATATCTAGTCGCATTTGGACTCGTTGTGAAGATCTAACCGAGATTTTTCCACATTTATCAGCTAATTTCGAAAAATTCTTAGAAAAATGGGAATTCTTTCAATATATTTCAGTATTTTGGCTGTATTTTGACTTAAATTGGAGAGCACTAGTTGTATAAGGACTCTTATTGAAGACCTTGCCGAGATTTATACATATTTTCAACAAATATTTCACATAAAACTACAAATTTTGGAAAAATGGGCTTTTTTTGAAAATGTTTACTTTTTTGGCTGTATTTTGCTTAAATTTCCAGTAAACCTAGTCGTATTTGGACACGTTTTGAAGAGGAAAGCCAGATTTTATCTTTTTTTAACAAAATCTCACATTTATCTGCAAATTTCGAAAAAATCAACAAAAAATTGGCATTTTTCGATCGGTTTCTCGGATTTCTTTTTTTTGGCTTTTTTTGCCTTTAATCCGAGAATACGACATTATTCGACAGGTATGAGATATTTCTGTATCACCTATTGTTTAGGAGTTATTTGTAAAACACTGATAAACCGGAAGTTGCTGATTGTGCACTTTGTGGTAGCTCTAACGTAAAAACTATTTTCCGTATCAATACCAATCTTCATATATAGTAGTAGGTATATAGCATACCAATCAGCATATAGGTAGATGCTGTTAGAGTGGATTAGCTTTTGGAGTGAATTGGTCAACCGGAAGTTGAGCTTTATTTTTCGAAGCTCGTTTCCGTTGTTGCAAAATTTCTTTATTAATCCTATATTTAGGCATACGCAATTATCTACAAAAGTTACGAAAAATTTATTTTTCTGTTAGTTTTATTAGAAAAAATATTCGCTGCCAACCACCATCTGTCTTAACATAGTTACCCAATTTTGTGGTTATTGCGAGTTATTTACGTCAAAACGTCGTTTTCATTTATACCTTTTTGTTACCATGTTAAATACAACATGATTGTTATATTTCTTCAAATTTTTATTTGGAGGCTGAATTTAAATTTAAAACACGCATATCTATTTCAAAATAATTATTCAGTTATAATATTTAGCTGAAAATTATAACTGTGAGCTGACTCTCTTGCAGTAGATTGAGCTCTTGCTGATTGATAAGGTTTAAAAGTTTTCTCCTTTGCTTTTTATTCCATTTGTCTTTATTGGTTTTATTTTCTGTATATTGTTCATTTTCGACATTCTCTGTCACCTTTCAGGTTCCCGATGTTTAAATGTGTGGTCTTTATTATTAATAATAGTTTTTTTTGTAATTTGCTAAAATTTTAACACTTATGGTAGTGCATAAATTTATAATTAATCCTCAGTTTTATCGGTTTTCATCGAATATGACCAGAAAACATTATTTATCATCTTTGTGACAATTAGTTAATATAATATAAATTTTTAAACACGTATACATCCCAAGGAATAACGAGCTTGATGAAGCTCAAGAACTTTTCTTGGGTTCTCAACCGGGTCACAGTAACCGTTCCCTGGTTACTGGGATCGAATTTACCAGGAAGCCATTGAGATCCGCCTCAACCAAAATAACTTGAATCGTGACGAAGGAATGTTCCTCAGTAAAAATTGAAACCCAACAATTCGGAAAATCAAACAACAGAGAAGGACCAATCAGATTGCAGATTGAAACGACCAATCCGAACGCAGACTGCTGACTGAAACGACCAATCCGAACGCAGATTGCAAGAACCAATCCGAGACGAGGGGGCTCCCTCCCGAATCATATATATACCCGGACTTCAACTTTAATCGACATCCTTGAAAATGGCAGCAGTGGTTGCTGTCGAAACGTGGGAGCTATCCAACACATTGACCCGGTTGAGAACCCAAGAAAAGTTCCTGAGTAGCATACACCGGGAAAGCATAAGATCTTTCTGAGCTTGATGAAGGTCTGACAGGGCCGGGAATTGAACCCGGGATCTTCCTCTATCCGGCAAATTTAAATTTAATATAGCCATCGGGAATACTGTCGTTGATAAAAAATTCTTATTTGTGGAGAGAGTCATGTGTTGCCCACATCAGATTTTTACTTTCTTCATATACGAAGTATAGAGAAAGTATTGTTTTCATGAAAAAATTCGACTTCGAGATTTCAACGGAAATACATGTTTTGGGGTCCCTAGAACACGTTTTAACCATTTTCGGAATGTTGTCTGTGTGTGTGTGAGTGTGTGTGTTGTTATTATTATTATTATTATTATTTTATCCCAGGTAGGGAGTGTACACAACGCTCCAAAACGGCCGTCTGGCGTGAATGGGGTGGTGCGGGCCCCTTGCCCGCACCCCCTCCCAGTGCGGCCGTCCTACCTTCCTAAATAATCCCGAGAACCCCCCTCGCCGAGTTCGCCAGGGCTCAGCCTGGTTTCCCTCGACCCTAACAAATTCTCAAACCCCCAACCCTCACCCACCCTCCGCCCTAACCCACCCAACCCTGTTCCTGATGATGATGAGGATGATGATTATGATGGCGATGACGGTGCCAGCAGCTTGCACGACACTTTTAAACTGCCCGTTTCGGTATCGAGTGGAAATTAGCTAATATTACTCCTGTTTACAAAAGCGGATTAGAGGAGGACCCAGGAAATTATAGACCCATATCATTAACTTCGCTGTGCGGAAAGGTAATGGAACATATCGTCGTAAGCTCACTCATGGGATTTTTAGTTAGAAATGAATTCCACGACGCAAACCAGCATGGTTTTCGAGAGTCCCGATCATGTGAAACCCAACTTGCTCTATTTGTACACGATATCTTAAAGTCTGCCGAATGTAAAAAGCAAGTGGACGCTATTTTCCTAGATTTCAAAAAAGCATTCGATAGAGTCCCCCACTACAAACTAATTTACAAACTAAAACTAGCGGGCATTAACAAGGAAGTAGTCGACTGGGTTAAGGATTTTCTCTACGAGAGGGAACAACAAGTTGTACTGGATGGCGTTAGCTCAAATAGAGTCAAAGTTACCACTGGCGTACCTCAAGGCAGTGTAATTGGACCTCTTCTTTTCCTTATTTAAACCAATGACTTGAGTGACGAGATAGTTAGTAATGTGAGGATATTTGCGGATGACTCGGTTATATATAGGGACATATTAAACGAGGAAGACCGGACATCTCTCTCAAACGATTTAGTCCTTATCCAAAGGTGGTGCGAAAAATGGGAATTAGATATTAACGTAAGTAAATGCTCCGTAGTTAATTTCTTCGAAAAGAAACAAATACGTCCAAATACCCATACAAAATTAATGGAATTAGTATCGAAGTTGTAGATTCAGTTAAATATCTCGGGATCAACATTACTAATAACTTAAATTGGAGCACGCATATTCGAAAAATCTGCGGCAAAGCAAGTAAAAGGCTTGGCTTTGTAAAGCGCATTGTCGGTAAATGCGATGAAAAGGTGAGAGAGCGATGTTATTTTACCTTGGTCAGACCCCTTCTGGAATATGCGGCAAGTATATGGGATCCGGCGGATGAAACGTGTACTCGCGACCTCGAGTAAGTGCAGCGTAAAGCGGTTCGTTTTGTTAAGAAATGCTACGATAAAAAAGCAAGCGTTACAAAAATGCTCTCAGACGTAGGTCCGGAATCCTTGAAAGAAAGGAGATTGGAAGCTAGGCTGCGATTGCTTAATAAATTCAGGGAAACTACATTTTCCGAAGATACAATCGGTATCATGCAACCCCCATGCTACCTCGGTCGATCCGATAATGACCGTAAGTTAAGAGAAATAGATGCTAGTACTAATCGTTTTAGAGATTCATTCTTTCCGCAAACAATACGTGACAATAACCGAATAAGGAAGTAATTTAGATTCAACTGGTGTTTACAACCCCTGCCACACGCCGAAAGGCGGCTTGCTATTAATGTAGATGTAGGTGTAGATGTAGATGAAGTAGGTAACCCCCCTGCGCCCATAACCGGATGTGTGCCACTTTCGTTCCGTTCAGATTCGCTCTTCCACCTTCCGACACCAGTCGGCTCCTGAGGGCGTTGCTGAAGGCGACGAGGTAGTCGACGTGCGCCCTCTTGCCTCGCATGTACAACGTCAACTCGTTATACACCACGCCTTTCGTGAGGTTGATGAGGAAGTTCGAGAGGGCGCAACGTCGCTTGTCGTCGGTACCTGCGGGTTTGAGGCCGGCGAAAAGATCTCTGACGAGGATCACCGCTCTCTCGGTGATCCGCTTGATCGCACCGGTCACGGCTCCCCAGACCGGCTTGGACTTTCGGCAGCCGAATAGCAGATGCCCTTCGTCCATGACCTCGTCTGGGCACCACGGGCAGGGCCCGTGGTGCCCAGACTGCCTCTTTCTTCGACAGAGGCAGTCTTCGCTCCGTTTTCGAAAGGGCGCTGTCGAATAGGAATTCGAGCCGTCGGTTGGTTCATGGCTACTAGGTGACCAAGGTTGCCTCGGCCGAAGGAGCCTCCAGGCTCGTGCCACGGACTGGTGGTAACCATCCGAGTGCGCCACTTCCCGGAACGGTCTGTTGTTCGACAGGGAGCTGATGATGTCCGGACCGGCCAGCACGTCGCTCAGGAGCGCGGATGACACGCGTTGCCACGTGGACGTGCCCTCGTGGAGGAGCATCCTCTGCGCCGTGATGAAGCGGAACCCCAGTAACTTGGTCTCCACGTCGACCAGTCCCAGCCCCCACTGGCGCCGTGAGTTTTTCGACGGAGACCCAGTGCTTCCGCCCGTTCCCGACGAAACAGACGAGTCTACGCTGGATCTCCTCGACGGCGGTGGCGGACGGCGTGAACGTCTGGACCAGGTGCCAGATCCTGGGGGCGACGAATTGGTTGATAGCGAGGACCCTGCCGCGGAGGGACATGGAGGCGATCCTAGGTTTCCATCGGGTGGTAGCGGTGTCTATCTTTGCGTATATTACCTCCTCCACGGCCGTTCTCTCGGCCCTTGTACAGTTGTCCACGTAGCGTCCCAGGAACTTGGCGCCGTCGCGAGTGGTCGATCACCTCGGGTGGTCCAAGTTCCGACCCACAGCCCCCGGCACTTATCTTTGTTGAGGCGGGCTCCGCTCCTTCTTGAGTATTCTTCGAAGGCTGGCAAGATCTTGTGGAAATTCTCCTCGCGGTCGACGAAGACGTTAATGTCGTCGGCATACGCGCACACGGCCAGGCGCGCGTCCTGCGAAAGTGCCGCTCCCGCGAGGGTAGACTAGAGTTTCCTAACCAGGGGCTCGATCGCAAGGGAGTACAACTGTCCCGACATTGGGCCTTCCTGCCTGATTCCGCTGGTGACGGATATGTGTGAGGTGAGTCCGCCCGCCAGTCTCACCATGCACGTCGCGTCGGCGTATAGGGTGCGGATCAGACGCATGAAGTTGTCCCCCAGTTCCATCGCCACCAGGACCGCGAAGAGGTAGCGATGCCTCACCCTGTCGAACGCCTTGGACTGGTCCAAGGACAGTATCGCCAGGGGTTGGCGTCTCCGGTTCTTCAGGCGGACAACGTCGCGGATCGTGGCGATCGGATCGAAATTGGTGCGACCCGGGACGCAGTAACTGCTCGCCCGACGTGAGAGCGGGCATGACTGTCCTGATCCTGTTGGCGATCGCCTTGGCGAGTACTTTGTAGTCGGCCGCCATGATGGAGATCGGCCGCCATCCTCCGACGTCCAGGGCGTCACCACCTTTGGATAGGAGTCCGACGACCGCAGCCCTCGTCGTCCTGGGTAGCCTTCCGCTCCGCAGAGACGCCTCGACCATAGCGCAGAAGGGGAGACGCAGGACGTCCAACAAGTGGAGGTAGAGCTCCGGGGCGAGACTGTCGATCCCGGGGGCCTTGCCTCTCTGCAGCGCTTTGAGCACCTCGTGCAGTTCGACTTCGGAGATGGGTAGGTCCAGCCACTTTCTCTCAGCGACTTGCAGTCGGTCGAGGGGCCGGAAGAAATCGTCCCGTTCCTCGTCGAAGTCGTCGCCGTCGTCTGGAGGGTTAAACAGCTCCGCGTAGTACTCTCGAACGTGCTGGGCGACTTCCGCGTGCTCTTCGATGGTCCGCCCGTCGATTCGGAGTTTGCCGAGCGGTCTCGGCGACGTTATGGTCGCCCAGCGAGTGACGTGTGCGGCGGCGGGGCGGTCGTTGGCGAGGATCGACTCCCAACCGGCCCTGGCCACGATGGCGTTGGCTTGCTCCTGCAGGAGAGCGGTCTGTTCGGGCCCCGTCCTTCCCCTTCTCCTGTCTGCGGCGTAGGCGATGGCGTGCTCCTTCACTTCGGACATGATTATTTCCCAACCCAAAAGCGGATCCATCTCGGGGTCGCGTCTTTCCTGACAGAGGGCTCGGACGAGCTCCCTCGCGTGCCTGACGTACGCCTCGTTCTCGAGCAGTGCGTTGTCGAAGCGCCAATAGGGACGCCTCGACCGCTCAAATCTGAGGGGCACCGTCAGGGCGACGGCCCTGTGGTCTGTGAAGGATGGTAAGGTCTTGATGGTCGTCGCGTCGTGGACCCTGTCCGCAGATACGTAGAGGCGGTCCAGCCTGGCTCGCGAGCTTCAGGAGGCGTGGGTGTAGCCCGGCGCTCAGGCTCTCAGCTCGGACCAGGCGTCGACCAGGTCGAAATCACGCATGAGCGATCGCAGTTCGGCGGCGTACGCCGGGTGCCTCTCCCAGCCCGAAGTCCTGTCTGTGACGGGGGAAAGGGTCACGTTATAGTCGCCCCCCATGACGACGAAGGCGTCATGACCGAGGTTGGCTTGACGGAAACACGTCAGCTGGTCCCTGAGGGCGTCGACGAGGGAGATGGCGAGCTTTTGATCGTGCGGCCCATACACGGAGAGGAGGAGGAGGGTGAGCGTTCCCCCCGTGCTCTGCGGAAGGTCCAGGGTGACCGCGAGGGCGTGCCCCGCGAACACGACCGTCGGTGTCACCACGGATGTTCTTAGGTTCCTCCTTATGCCGATGGCGGTACCGGATTGCGGAGTCGTGGGTGGGCAGAAGTGGAGCTCGTACTGCGGGAGCGTCTGCAGGGGCACGTCGGAGGTATTGGTTTCCTGCAACAGTAGTACGTCCGGCTCCTTGGTTTTCAGGACCGTGGTCAGCTGGGCCCACTTCCGTTTGCTCTTTACCGATCGTACGTTGAGGGTCGACACGGAGAAGCCCAACGCCCTCCAGGTTGTTTCCTCACCCACCATGTTCGTGGAGGATGGATGGATGGAAGGATGGATGAGCGGTTACTCAGACTCCGAGTCTCAGAGTTTGGCCAAGATCCTCTTGACCCTCATCCTCAGGATCGGGTCCTTGATTCCTGTGTCTCGCAGGAGTCTGGCCAGCAATGTGGTGAGGTCTTCTAGGTTTTCGAAGGAGTCCTTCGCAAGCCACACTACTTCGTTGTGGCCCTTTGCCTCCTGCAGGAATCTCCGTACGGTTTGGAACGAGATTGCCGGTACCCCAGGGCTGGCGTGGTAATAATTCGCGATTTGCTTTAGACCTTCGTCGTCGCCTCCCGCAGCCGAGTCTTCAACTGTTTGCTGTTCGGGCTCTTCCCAGGCAGTTACTAGAAATCCCGCTCGAGGGTAGCATCAGTTTTCCGCTTGACGGGCCCGACCGCCGCAGAAGTCTCGGGGCAGGTTTTCTCCGGCCCCGGTGTGGTGGGCTTGGGCCTCGCCACCTTAAACCTGGCGAGGGCCTGGAGGGAGAGGGGGGTCTTCGAGGTGGCGGCGGAAGGTTGACTGTCCGGCGTGTCGTCAACGTCCATGACTGCAGGCGTGTCTGGGGAGGCGGGTGTCGGCTCGTCATCGGGAGTGGCAGTTGGTGCAGGTTTTGGCGCCGTCGGGGGCGAGGTGCCGTGGCGATCGCCCGGATCCGACGATGGTTGAATATGCTGGCCAGTCGCGATTTTTTCTCCTTGTTGCTTTCTCTGCGGGCAGTCCTTGGCGATTTGGCCGGTCGTGCCGCAGTGGAAACAGCGGTTGTTGTCGACGCGGACGAATATGCGGTGCGGGATGCCGGCAAAGTCCACCAGGAAGGACACAGGGAGTATGAGACCGTCCCGCAGCACGACGTGGACCATCCGCCTCCAAGATGTTATTCCCGTATACCCCTCCGATCGCTAACCCATCGACAGGTTGTAAACGGGCGACACCACCCTTCCGGCTTCGGACATCAGCTCCGTGATAACGTCGTTGGGTATCTCCGGCAAGACGTTGCTGAGGTAGATTTTCTGCGAGACGGTGACCATGCGTCTCGCAGGGACCCACGTGTTTTTTAGGGAGATGCCGCCGTGCGCCGTCAGAAATTCCGTTGCTAGGGCTTCGCTCTCCAGGTATAGGCAAATTCTCTGATTCGCGATATGGTTAGCGTGGGTTATTTTCTCGCCTCCTCCCACGAGTTTTCCCACCGCCATCGCGCATTCTAAGAGGGGGGTGTCCGGAAGCGCCTGGAAAATAATACCCCTCTTCCTGTTGGGTCCGTTTGTGTTAGGTGTGATGACCTTTTTTGAAAACATAAAGTTATCCGGTGGCGCATCTTCTCGGGCGCTCGTCGAGCCCGCGACGTGTTTTTTAACGCTGTTTGCGTACGAGCGAGGTTTTTGGTACGCGCTCGGAGGCGCTGCGCTCGTCCCGCCGGGAGACGGGGATGGAGAGGGGCGAAGATTCTCGCACTGTGGGGGAGGGGGGCTCCTCCGGCCTTCCGAGAAGTTTTCGGCGGGCGGCTCAGGTGTCTCTTCGTTGCGCGCGCCTGTGGAGGTGGGGGCGGCGAGAGCTGGGAGGGGCGGAAAATCTTCCTGCTGTCTCGAGAGGGGCGGTAGCTGAACCGGCCGTCTTACCGAGGGGGAGGAAGGTGATTTCCTCGAGGAAGCGGGCGCAGGGGGCGGGGAAACCGGTTTCGTCGGATGGTTAAACCGGAAGTTGCTGATTATGTACTTTGTGGGCGCTCTGGGCTCTCTGGGCGAAAGGCCAATTTAATCGTTTTTCATCGATCATGTCCCGAAAAATATTATTTATAATATTTGTTGCGTCAAAGATAATAATATATATATATTAATCACTCATCTTCCAAGTTTAGATGGAATAAAGAGATGAACGATTTAGTCCTCATCCAAAGGTGGTGCGAAAAATGGGAATTAGATATTAACGTAAGTAAATGCTCCGTAGTTAATTTCTTCGAAAAGAAACAAATACGTCCAAATACCCATACAAAATTAACGGAATTAGTATCAAAGTTGTAGATTCAGTTAAATATCTCGGGATCAACATTACTTATAACTTAAATTGGAGCACGCATATTCGAAAAATCTGCGGCAAAGCAAGTAAAAGGCTTGGCTTTGTAAAGCGTATTGTCGGTAAATGCGACGAAAAGGTGAGAGAGCGATGTTATTTTACCTTGGTCAGACCCCTTCTGGAATATGCGGCAAGTATATGGGATCCGGCGGATGAAACGTGTACTCGCGACCTCGAGTAAGTGCAGCGTAAAGCGGTTCGTTTTGTTAAGAAATGCTACGATAAAAAAGCAAGCGTTACAAAAATGCTCTCAGACGTAGGTCCGGAATCCTTGAAAGAAAGGAGATTGGAAGCTAGGCTGCGATTGCTTAATAAATTCAGGGAAACTACATTTTCCGAAGATACAATCGGTATCATGCAACCCCCATGCTACCTCGGTCGATCCGATAATGACCGTAAGTTAAGAGAAATAGATGCTAGTACTAATCGTTTTAGAGATTCATTCTTTCCGCGAACAATACGTGACTATAATCGAATAAGGAAGTAATTTAGATTCAACTGGTGTTTACACCCCCTGCCACACGCCGAAAGGCGGCTTGTAGGGTATTAATGTAGATGTAGATGTAGAAGAGTTCGAAATTACTGTCGTATATAAATATTTACATCTTATATATGGAGAAAGTCATGTGCTGGCCACATCAGATTTTTTCGTATACATTTCATTTATATTGGAATTCGTTATACTACTTGGGTGGATATCTTCGAAAGCTTTAAAACTAGTCCTTACTTGACTAGGATTTTCGATTTTAAGCATTTTAGCGCCAATATAATTTATCATTCACTGAAATCGCGAGTTATTCTCTTATTTTCAGTAAATATTTTGATACATTTTAGAATTTGTAACATATTTGGTTCAATTTCCTTGAAATCTTAATAATAATGTAAGGCATAATCGTTATTTGGCGACAATTTTCTCGAGTTAAGGGCAACTTAAAGCCAAATAAATGATTTTTTACAAAAATGTTGACTTTTCGCCCGTTTTTTCGTGAAATTTTTCATAACTTTGAAAGAGAGACTTCTTGAAAATATTTATATTGAATCGCTATTTTCCTAGGTTTTCTGGAATTTTGGGAATTTTAAGCCGAAAGAACTTCAAATTTGAGAGAAATTATTCAATTTTGCCATTCTTTCGTCGATATTTCGAAAGATTGAGAATTGATTATCATACTTGGTGTGATATCTTCAAAACTTTAAAATGTAAACACTAACACTGTTACTTGATAATTTCATGGAAAATTAAAACATGCATGGAGAAATCCCTTCACAATGTACCTTGAATATCTTTACAAACTAAGCTAAGTCTTCAAATAATAAAATGATAATTAGCACAACATTTACTTTGTGATGCAGAATGATTACCTATTTTCTTAGTGGTATAGTTATAAAGACCTTCTTTCCACTAGCAAAAATCCATTCTGTACAGTGATACAGTATGTTATACACTGATAATTACAATATAGTTAATGACTATATAACTACTATAGAACATATATCAATTATCTATAACCTTACAATCAACAAAATATATTTATTGAATAGTTTATAAAGTTTCAGTATTACATTACGATTTTTGCTAGTCTTAAAGTATCATCATATGTTCAACATGCAATCATAATTCCTAGAATTCTTTATGTTTTCCTTTAAAAATTAAATACCACTAGCAAATGCTTGTTTGTAATGTATCTCTATGTACAGAATTAGCATTTCCTCAAAATCATTAAAATAAAATTCCTTATTTGTGACTTAGAATATAATTTTGTACTTTTATATACATGAATTTATCAAGGGTGAACTAATAAATAAATTAATACGGCCTGCTGTAGTTAAAAGACTAAAAACCATAGCTCTTAGCACTTCCCTGATTTTTTTGCATATAACATTATATATGGCTGACAAATAATAATAATTCCAAGTGATACATAAGAATAAGCCTTGCAATGAGGATATGCAGAAAAGGAACTCAATGTACATTAACCATTACCTTACCATAATACATTACTTCTACATTACCCTAATATACATTACCAAGTTAAAACTCTAACTAACAACAAAGAGGAGACACGGAAATTTAAAAAAACTTTTGTCCGCACAAAATATTGTGAGAAAGCTCCTGAAGTGTATACAAAAATCAGTTTTTGACTACACATTGGCATATTTTGCAAAATAATTATTTATCTCACAATAAATTTCAAAGTTTTGAGAGGAAATTATTAATCAAAGATAGAAAATCTTATATTTTTATGGAAAATTTGAATTAATTAGAACGTAGTAGTACATGAGAAAATACATAAAGAACACATCAATACCTTACTTTATTCCATGCTTTTCAAATGGCATCCATATGACAACACTTCCATCCTCAACTTATATCTGGAGCATAGGCTGAGAAGAGGTTTTCCAGTTCATGATGTGGACCGACATATTTTCTTTCTCAATGCTCTTTTTTCATAGTAACTGATATTACATCTTACCTCACGACATATATAACCTTGTAGATAAAAATAATATATTTATTACAATTGTTATCTCATTGACAGTTTACAATAAAAACATCTACAGTATTATAAAATACTATTGCAATAAGAAATATAGCCAGTAAAAATATACATAATCAATAAAATACTATCAAAATATCAGAAAATAAAATCAATAAAATCAATAAAATAATGTTAACTTAATATCTAAATTTATATTTTTAAAACGAATGTTGTCTTAGATGAAGGATTATTCATTCAAAATATGTGAGATAAAATATTGAGTACATTGTAGATATTATTAAGACTTTTTTTTGTTTATTGCTTTCAAAATTATCTTAGCCTGGCATTGGCAATCATTCTACAATTATGAAGTCTGTGTTACAATAAGAATTCAGTCGGTTACACTGGTAATTATAATTGTTTATTTTTCCGTTGAAGATCAACGGGCATTTCAGCTAGCTATTATATATAATTATTCACTTTGAGAAAAAAAACAAGCTGCAATAATTTGGACACTGTCATATAGCATAAATGCATTTTACTTCCTCATTTACCGCTGAATATGATATTTGCATTAATGTATTATAGCTTATGCATCACAGTAATTGCTTATTAGCTACACTTGGGAGTGTTTTAACATTAATCCCACATAATTGAAATGTTGAATTAAATTCAAATAAAATAATTCACTAAATAACAAATTAAATTAACTAAAAAACTATATTCCAATGCAGGGACCATATTCTGTAACTCATTTCCCGTCGGTACGGTTGCCTCTCCGTCGGTTGGGATCGCAAACCGACTCGGCGAGCTCTCGATGCTATTCTGTTAGCTCCTGCATCAGTACGACGGCTAGCCATCACAGGTAGAATCCTGAGAATTCTACCGGCAAGCGTGTGCATATTTAACAATATCATCAAGACGAATGCGTTAATTGAATGCCCGTAATTATCAGAATGTAAAATAAAGCCGCAATAAGACATGTGATCACATAAAATGAATGAGATTCTCGCTTTTAGATGCAAACTGATGTATGCCATAGTACATATGGACGCAGGTATGTACTACGTTTCTTGGAGCGTGCATCTGTCCAAGGACGTGGAATAAAATAAACGTTTTAATCTTTAATTAACAATTATATTGATATGAATAAAACTTGGTTGATACAGATGCTTCCATAAAATTAGAAAAACTTTCTAAAATACTGGTATTTGTACCTTTGTATGCTCAATTCTTCACAGTATATCATTCATAGCTGCAGTTACTAATATCTCCTTAAATTTCTCCCTCTTCATATAATCTAGCACTTATTCCTAACATTAATGAGTTGCACATATTTTCTCAATGTGTTCTTACCGATAAATGCATGAGCTGGGGACTTAACAATCGCCTTTATTGTCAGGGGGTTGGGTTGTTTACAAGTACAATATTTCAATAAAATATTCACATACTTTATCAAAACGTGCGCAAGCTTGAATATCAAAGAATATTCCAGGATTGCAAAAAGAATCATTATTTTATTTTCTTCTTATGGTGCTTAATTTGACTTCCTACAACAATTATTTCTAATTTAATTTTGAAAAACAAATTAACCTTGCAACAAAAAAATGACCTTGACATATATTTCTCAAGAAAACGTTTTCACCCGTCTGGGTACAAAACATGGACTTCAGGGAAATAAAGAGCAGCCTGTAAGTAGCCTAAGAGTAGCCTCTGCGTGAGGTTGACTTTTAATAATGTAGAATATTTCTAAGTTGTGTGACTCTTGGTTCTCGAGTATTTAGTAAAAATGCACAAAAACACTATTTTATATTTTACATATATAGTCATATAGAAGACTAGTTGAAGTGCTCATTGATTCTCAAGGGGAATATTTAAATTGATAAATGCAATTGTTATAGAGTTGATAGTAACACATACCTCATTATTAAGGCTACATAGAAAATGCTAGGCTATAATTATTTCTAAACCAATAAACAAACAAAAGAAATTTATAATAAAATATGTAAAAACACCTATATATTAGAACTCATATCCTTTGAATGAAACCTTTATTTGATGAGGGCAATGTTTGTTTAAGGATAATAAAAATTTATTCGAAGATAGCATTAGGATAAGAAGAATCATGTTTAAGGAGATATTTTAGGAAAGGCAAAAATGGATATCGAAATCAATGAACAAACACAAATGAAATATATTTTATATCACTCTAAAACAGCCAATGAGTATTCTTTGCAGAAAGTAAATGTATTACGGAGCTGACTTGTGCCCCAATGCTAAAATGCGTAACATGGAGCTCGATCAAAAAACACAAATGCAGTCGCAGCGCCTAAAAAGATGCAGAGATTAAACACCAATAACTGAAAAATATCAAATGTATATGAAGTGGAAGCACTTAAAAAATCTGATGTCGCCAACACAACTTTGTCCATATTTATTGAAAACAGAAGCCTATGTCGGTAATATATAAATAACTCAAAAACAATGAGTGTTACAAAACAAATTTTAAAAAAAATTTAGTGAAGTATATTGTGTATAACATTTGTGTGTAATTGTATATACCTACATTGCATTGTGACAGAGAGATGTATGAAAAACTTCCATTTCTGGATAAACAACAACTTTCGGTTAACCATTATTCAAGAATAACACCTAAACCATCAGTGTTGGAAAAAAAATTATTCAAACAAAAGTTGTAGTAAAGTGCATTATCTATAACATTTGTGAATAAATGTTATAGATTGATGAAACAAAATTTTGTTCCAACAAAACAAAACCTTCCGGTTAAGCGGTATTCATCTAAAACTAATAAACTATTGGCAATGTTAGGAAAATACTAAATATGAATATTGGAAATGATCGGATAATTACCTTTTAAGATAGAGCGCCCACAATTTTTTTACCTAAGACAGACATTCAGACAGACATGTTCGGGAAAATAGCAAAAACAAACTATATGGGCCACAAAACATCTATTTTCCACAAAACATCTAATTTGTATTTTGGCTATTCAAAGAGTCTAAACAATTTAGGTTACAGAACCACCCATTGCCATTTTACACTTCCATTATTTCATTGAATTTCAGGAAAAGTAATCCAACAAAGAAAACCGAAAGACAGCTTAAATGTAAAGTAACCACAAGGATGATCATTGAAATAAATCAGATTTCCAGAAATACATCCCACAAACTTAGTCCATATTCCATGAAAATATCTTTCACACAAAAGTTATATTAAATTGCATTTTCTAAAACTTTAATAAATAATTGTATATACCTAAGTGACAGATTAATGGAGATATTTTGCAAAAATCAGAAACGAGCCTCGAAAAGTAGAGCTCAACATCCAGCTAACCGATTTAAACCAGAAACTAATCAACTCTAACGACACCAACCAAAGTACTATATATGAAATTTGACTTTGATAAAACAAATAGTTTTAATATTACAGTGCCCATAAAGTACATAATCAGCTACTTACGGTTATCAGTATTTCATATAATAATAAAATATGTTCAATACAGCAGTTATAGAAAATTACATTTTCTAAAACAATAGCATTTACCTAAATATCATTTTCTTGAGATATTTCACAAGAAAGGGAATTTGCTTCCAAGAATAAAAAAAAACAACTTCCAAGTAAACCATTTGCTCCAAAATATTATAAACTCTGTCAGCACACCACAGTATATATGTGAAGTTAGGTACTGATAGGGCTAATAGTTTTCACGTTAGAGCGCCCACAAGCACACACACACACAGACGCAGACATTGTTCCAAAAATGGTCAGAACGTATTCTAAGAACCCCAAAACATGTATTTCGGTTGAAATCTCGTAGTCAAATCTTTTCATGAAAACAATACTTTCCTTATACTATGAATATGTAGAGAGTAAATATCCAATTATTATGAAGGAATTGACCCTAAAATACATTGTATATTGTATGTTTGCAATAACAAAAGTGTAAAATCTTCTACCGCTCTACAAAGAGTCTAAAAAATTTAGGTTACAGGCCACCCATTGCCATTTTACACTTCGATTATTTCATTGAATTTAAGAAAAAGAAATCCAACAAAGCAAACCAAAAGACAGCTTAAATGTAAAGTAACCACAAGGATGATCATTGAAATAAATCAGATTTCCAGAAATACAACCCACAAAATTAGTCAATGATCTCTAATTGGAAATATTCCTATAACTATAATAAAATCTGCTAGTTAAGATGGCAGACATTGGCTGACTCAAGCAAATTGACGAAATCGTATTGCAACCTGCATAACAGAACATATTGACAGTAATTGTAATATTATATCTAAATATATATTATTACTCAAATAAGGCATGAAATATATATATAAAAAATTATGAACTCTCCAGAATATTATGATCATGTGTCCCCAAATCTAGCATAGAGCAATGTGAAAGGAAAAGCCGGAGCAGAGATATTTTGAAAGGAGAGGATTTAACAGTACTTCAACAGAACGAATGGAAAACCACAACAATTCATCAGAGGCAAGCTGGAGCAAGAGCATATGAAAAAAATTCCTGATTTTTCCCATCATACCATCTAAATCCAGTGTATCATACTTGAAACCCAACTAACTTATCATTACCGATTAAAAACATAAATTGACATGATATAACACCATTGAAACTCGATCAAAGAAATAATTAGGTCTTGCATTGTATTGGAAAACTTGGAGACGCATTTAAAAACAATGAATTAAAAACAATATATGTATAATATCTTACTCTGCAGCCACCCTTAAAGCACTCAGTGGCTGCCGTTATACTTCCCTCGCCCTAAACAGGAGCCGTCCAGAGGCCTCCTACATTCTTCAGATGAATGTCTCCGCAACTTGGTGTCTCTCTTATACAACATTCCCATACTGTTGACTGTAGTGGTCCATTTCCACCATTCTCAACTTTACTCCCAAGCTGCAGCACTCTGGAGCTTCTGGTATTATTTGTGGAACATTCATTGCATATTCTCTATATGAATAATAGGACAAACACATAATATATGTATTATAATTATAAATGACAATTTAAATTCCAGTAATAGCAGCAGATCATATTGGATGATTAAAAAGCAATTAAACAAGGAAATTACAATTTTGGATGCATAGTGCTAAACCTATATTGAAATGAGGATCTCTTAAATGATATAAGAGTTACCTTAGATTATTCAAGAGGAGAGCCTGCACGAACCTTCCCAAACTAACCTGTAGTATCTGGTTCATTGATTTCTACCACATCTCACCTTTGTAATAGGTGATGGTTATTAAGTCAAGATCATTAGGTACAGATTGACTTATCTTGCCAAAGCAATTTAGAATGTGCTGCTATTCCTATGCATTTTACAATTTTTCTCTTCCACAGGATGGTTTAGGAGGAGATTTTAAAGTAGGTACACCAGTAAACCTATATCAATAAGGTGTTTATTAGCTCCCCATTCCTGAAAAGTTAGAAAAGAGACTGTGAGTTAAAAATTTTTATCATAAAAAGTATTATTTTCTAATGATAATAAGATACCTAGACTTAAAAAATTAATCCTAAAATCTTAAGAAAAACATACCTTATTTTTTCATCACCAATTGGAAAGGCTTGGAACCACTGCATCCAACGATAGTCTCGATAAAGATGCCTTCTTCAAAGCGCATCGATTATTAAAACCTCTAACTCAACATGAGAGGTCAGATCAGACCCTCTACATGAAATCTTCAAGTTTTAGTCCCATAATGGGCAGAACTTCTCTATCTAGAGAGACAAAATGCCTCTCGGTGACGAGAATTGTATCTGCAAATGGTATCTCTCTTTTGATAGCTACCAGAAAGTCTTGAAGGGCAAAACATCTCAATCGGAATCCTGATCGTCGATGAGAATATTATTTTGCCAAAGGTAGCTTTCTATTGAGTGATACCATGAGGTACGCAGACCCTCCTTCCATGGGCAGAACCTCTCAAACAGGAGAGGCGTTACACCTCCCCTGAAGAGAACTGTATTCTGAAAATGGTACCTTTCATTTCAGAGCTACCCCGTGGTACCCAGACCCACTCGATGGGCAGAATCTCTCGACCTGGAGGAGGCATCACACCACTCCATAGTGAGAATTTTATTCTGCTAGGGTAGCTCTCTTTTGAAGTTACCAGAACACCAGAAGACCTCTCCATATGGGTACCTATAAAACAATCGTTGTTAATTATGGCCTTAAAATAATTAATGAGAGTGCTGTTAGTATATTGAAGTAGTAGTCAGTTTTCCCTGTGCCTATCCAACAACATTTAAAAGTTTCTAATTTTTCTGTCGCCAGCTACTGGGGTTCAATGAACATAGGTACGGCATTGCTTAGTCCCACATTAAGTTGACCTCAACTAATGCAAACTTATGATTTTCATCTGCGTGCTCATAGGAGTTTTTTGCTTTTGTTTACCATCTCTTTCTAATGCCGTCTATGGTTATTGTATCTCTGCTGCAAATAAAGCTTCAAATGCACTCAAATATTTATAATAATTTTCAAACTTTGGATTTAGTTTTACCATAAGGCTAGTTTAGTTTGGTTATCAAACGTTCATTGACTATATAGAAATTTGCTTACCTTTCCGGATCATTGGTGACCGATATCCACTGCTATTCCATAGTAGTCAGCATCGAACACATGACACTGAAGCTAAAAATAATTTTTTTTCTTTTTGGTTAAATTTTATGGCCAGTACGTTGAAAAAATTACAAGTCAGTGACACTTATGAATTATGGTTACAATTTTAATCCCCTATGAATGAATGAGTCAGTGAATGTATAATTAGGTATAATTTCAGAAACATCTATATGTTATAGATAGGAGATGGATTAACAGATATAACTTTAATTTGTAAGCATCATAAAGTCATTTTTCATACACCACTTTGTGCTACCAGTGCCTCAATGAGGCCATGACAGTGGACGATGATGCAAAGTCGAACGAGACCACACTTGCCCTTACACACAAAGTTCCCAAAATGGCCTGTGGAAAAACTACTACTAAATCGTCGACCCATAACCTTATGCCCAAAGCAGTGCGGAGCTTGTGTTAAAAATTTAATGTACTCAAACCAAACTAGCTAGGCATACTCTATGCTCCGAAGGACTGGATACACAAAGAATATATTTCAATGAATTTCTATGAACCTACTATATTTCCATAGGAAGTTCTATTGGAAATGGATACGTTACCAATAAGGAATAGCAATTACGCACCTGAAAAAGAATAATATTAAAAATAACTGATGAACATTTTAAAACTTAGGTCTCATATTTTTCCTTCTGTAGATAATCAGCAACTTCCCTTTCATCAGTATTTCATAAATAACTCCTAAACAATCATTTATACAAAAATATCTGTCACGCAAAAGTTATATTAAATTGCATTTTCTAAAACTTTTATAAATAATTGTATATACCTAAGTATCAGATTAATGGAGATATTTTGCAAAAATCAGAAACGAGCCTTGAAAAGTAGAGCCCGACTTCTAGCTAACCGATTTAAACCAGAAACTAATCAACTCTAACGACACCAACCAAAGTACTATATATGAAATTTGACGTTGATAAAACAAATAGTTTTAATATAACAGTGCCCACAAAGTACATAATCAGCTACATCCGGTTTATCAGTATTTCATATAATAATAAAATATGTTCAATACAGCAGTTATAGGAAATTACATTTTCTAAAACAATAGTATTTACCTAAATATAATTTTTTTGAGATATTTCACAAAAAAGGGAATTTGCTTCCAAGAATAAAAAAAGCTCAACTTCCAAGTAAACCATTTGCTCCAAAATATTATAAACTCTGTCAGCACACCACAGTATATATGTGAAGTTAGGTACTGATAGGGCTAATAGTTTTCACGTTAGAGCGCTCACAAGCACACACACACACAGACGCAGACATTGTTCCAAAAATGGTCAGAACGTATTCTAAGAACCCCAAGACATGTATTTCGGTTGAAATCTCGTAGTCAAATTTTTTCATGAAAACAATACTTTCCTTATACTATGAATATGTAGAGAGTAAATATCCAATTATTATGAAGGAATTGACCCTAAAATACATTGTATATTGTATGTTTGCAATAACAAAAGTGTAAAATCTTCTACCGCTCTACAAAGAGTCTAAAAAATTTAGGTTACAGGCCACCCATTGCCATTTTATACTTCCATTATTTCATTGAATTTAAGAAAAAGAAATCCAACAAAGCAAACCAAAAGACAGCTTAAATGTAAAGTAACCACAAGGATGATCATTGAAATAAATCAGATTTCCAGAATTACAACCCACAAAATTAGTCCATGATCTCTAATTGGAAATATTCCTATAACTATAATAAAATCTGCTAGTTAAGATGGCAGACATTGGCTGACTCAAGCAAATTGACGAAATCGTATTGCAACCTGTATAACAGAACATATTGACACTAATTGCAATATTATATCTAAATATATATTATTACTCAAATAAGGCATGAAATATATATATAAAAAATTATGAACTCTCCAGAATATTATGATCATGTGTCCCAAAATCTAGCATAGAGCAATGTGAAAGGAAAAGCCGGAGCAGAGATATTTTGAAAGGAGAGGATTTAACAGTACTTCAACAGAACGAACGGAAAACCACAACAATTCAACAGAGGCAAGCTGGAGCAAGAGCATATGAAAAAAATTCCTGATTTTTCCCATCATACCATCTAAATCCAGTGTATCATACTTGAAACCCAACTAACTTATCATTACCGATTAAAAACATAAATTGACATGATATAACACCATTGAAACTCGATCAAAGAAATAATTAGGTCTTGCATTGTATTGGAAAACTTGGAGACGCATTTAAAACAATGAATTGAAAACAATATATGTATAATATCTTACTCTGCAGCCACCCTTAAAGCACTCAGTGGCTGCCGTTATACTTCCCTCGCCCTAAACAGGAGCCGTCCAGAGGCCTCCTACATTCTTCAGATGAATGTCTCCGCAACTTGGTGTCTCTCTTATGCAACATTCCCATACTGTTGACTGTAGTGGTCCATTTCCACCATTCTCAACTTTACTCCCAAGCTGCAGCACTCTGGAGCTTCTGGTATTATTTGTGGAACATTCATTGCATATTCTCTATATGAATAATAGGACAAACACATAATATATGTATTATAATTATAAATGCCAATTTAAATTCCAGTAATAGCAGCAGATCATATTGGATGATTAAAAAGCAATTAAACAAGGAAATTACAATTTTGGATGCATAGTGCTAAACCTATATTGAAATGAGGATCTCTTAAATGATATAAGAGTTACCTTAGATTATTCAAGAGGAGAGCCTGCACGAACCTTCCCAAACTAACCTGTAGTATCTGGTTCATTGATTTCTACCACATCTCACCTTTGTAATAGGTGATGGTTATTAAGTCAAGATCATTAGGTACAGATTGACTTATCTTGCCAAAGCAATTTAGAATGTGCTGCTATTCCTATGCATTTTACAATTTTTCTCTTCCACAGGATGGTTTAGGAGGAGATTTTAAAGTAGGTACACCAGTAAACCTATATCAATAAGGTGTTTATTAGCTCCCCATTCCTGAAAAGTTAGAAAAGAGACTGTGAGTTAAAAATTTTTATCATAAAAAGTATTATTTTCTAATGATAATAAGATACCTAGACTTAAAAAATTAATCCTAAAATCTTAAGAAAAACATACCTTATTTTTTCATCACCAATTGGAAAGGCTTGGAACCACTGCATCCAACGATAGTCTCGATAAAGATGCCTTCTTCAAAGCGCATCGATTATTAAAACCTCTAACTCAACATGAGAGGTCAGATCAGACCCTCTACATGAAATCTTCAAGTTTTAGTCCCATAATGGGCAGAACTTCTCTATCTAGAGAGACAAAATGCCTCTCGGTGACGAGAATTGTATCTGCAAATGGTATCTCTCTTTTGATAGCTACCAGAAAGTCTTGAAGGGCAAAACATCTCAATCGGAATCCTGATCGTCGATGAGAATATTATTTTGCCAAAGGTAGCTTTCTATTGAGTGATACCATGAGGTACGCAGACCCTCCTTCCATGGGCAGAACCTCTCAAACAGGAGAGGCGTTACACCTCCCCTGAAGAGAACTGTATTCTGAAAATGGTACCTTTCATTTCAGAGCTACCCCGTGGTACCCAGACCCACTCGATGGGCAGAATCTCTCGACCTGGAGGAGGCATCACACCACTCCATAGTGAGAATTTTATTCTGCTAGGGTAGCTCTCTTTTGAAGTTACCAGAAGACCTGAAGACCTCTCAGCAGGAAGGTTTACGTGGAGATTTTAAGGTAGGTAAACTAGTTCACCTTTATCAATAATGTATTTATAAGTACCCCATTCCTGAAAGGTTAGAAATGAGACAATTAAGATTCAATGAAGAAATTTTAATCATAAAACTTATTATTTTCTAATGATAATCAGATACCAATACTTAAAAAATTAATCCTAAAATCTTAAGAAAACATACCTTATTTTTTCATCACCAATTGGGAAGGCATTGGAATGCCTCCATCCAACGATAGTCTCGATTAAGATGCCTTCTTCAAAGTGCATCGATTATTAAAACGTCTAACTCAACATAAGAGGTCAGATCAGACCCTCTACATGAAATCTTCAAGTTTTAGTCCCATAATGGGCAGAACTTCTCTATCTAGAGAGACAAAATGCCTCTCGGTGACGAGAATTGTATCTGCAAATGGTATCTCTCTTTTGATAGCTACAAGAAGGTCTTGAAGGGCAAAACATCTCAATCGGAATCCTGATCGTCGATGAGAATATTATTTTGCCAAAGGTAGCTTTCTATTGAGTGATACCATGAGGTACGCAGACCCTCCTTCCATGGGCAGAACCTCTCAAACAGGAGAGGCGTTACACCTCCCCTGAAGAGAACTGTATTCTGAAAATGGTACCTTTCATTTCAGAGCTACCCCGTGGTACCCAGACCCACTCGATGGGCGGAATCTCTCGACCTGGAGGAGGCATCACACCACTCCATAGTGAGAATTTTATTCTGCTAGGGTAGCTCTCTTTTGAAGTTACCAGAACACCAGAAGACCTCTCCATATGGGTACCTATAAAACAATCGTTGTTAATTATGGCCTTAAAATAATTAATGTGAGTGCTGTTAGTATATTGAAGTAGTAGTCAGTTTTCCCTGTGCCTATCCAACAACATTTAAAAGTTTCTAATTTTTCTGTCCCCAGCTACTGGGGTTCAATGAACATAGGTACGGCATTGCTTAGTCCCACATTAAGTTGACCTCAACTAATGCAAACTTATGATTTTCATCTGCGTGCTCATAGGAGTTTTTTGCTTTTGTTTACCATCTCTTTCTAATGCCGTCTATGGTTATTGTATCTCTGCTGCAAATAAAGCTTCAAATGCACTCAAATATTTATAATAATTTTCAAACTTTGGATTTAGTTTTACCATAAGGCTAGTTTAGTTTGGTTATCAAACGTTCATTGACTATATAGAAATTTGCTTACCTTTCCGGATCATTGGTGACCGATATCCACTGCTATTCCATAGTAGTCAGCATCGAACACATGACACTGAAGCTAAAAATAATTTTTTTTCTTTTTGGTTAAATTTTATGGCCAGTACGTTGAAAAAATTACAAGTCAGTGACACTTATGAATTATGGTTACAATTTTAATCCCCTATGAATGAATGAGTCAGTGAATGTATAATTAGGTATAATTTCAGAAACATCTATATGTTATAGATAGGAGATGGATTAACAGATATAACTTTAATTTGTAAGCATCATAAAGTCATTTTTCATACACCACTTTGTGCTACCAGTGCCTCAATGAGGCCATGACAGTGGACGATGATGCAAAGTCGAACGAGACCACACTTGCCCTTACACACAAAGTTCCCAAAATGGCCTGTGGAAAAACTACTACTAAATCGTCGACCCATAACCTTATGCCCAAAGCAGTGCGGAGCTTGTGTTAAAAATTTAATGTACTCAAACCAAACTAGCTAGGCATACTCTATGCTCCGAAGGACTGGATACACAAAGAATATATTTCAATGAATTTCTATGAACCTACTATATTTCCATAGGAAGTTCTATTGGAAATGGATACGTTACCAATAAGGAATAGCAATTACGCACCTGAAATAGAATAATATTAAAAATAACTGATGAACATTTTAAAACTTAGGTCTCATATTTTTCCTTCTGTAGATAATCAGCAACTTCCCTTTCATCAGTATTTCATAAATAACTCCTAAACAATCATTTATACAAAAATATCTGTCACGCAAAAGTTATATTAAATTGCATTTTCTAAAACTTTTATAAATAATTGTATATACCTAAGTATCAGATTAATGGAGATATTTTGCAAAAATCAGAAACGAGCCTTGAAAAGTAGAGCCCGACTTCTAGCTAACCGATTTAAACCAGAAACTAATCAACTCTAACGACACCAACCAAAGTACTATATATGAAATTTGACGTTGATAAAACAAATAGTTTTAATATAACAGTGCCCACAAAGTACATAATCAGCTACATC
The DNA here is from genome assembly GCA_947579665.1 of Sympetrum striolatum. Taxonomy (NCBI): domain Eukaryota; kingdom Metazoa; phylum Arthropoda; class Insecta; order Odonata; family Libellulidae; genus Sympetrum; species Sympetrum striolatum. The sequence continues at coordinate 117,351,412 of OX388341.1, forward strand.
CGGTTTATCAGTATTTCATATAATAATAAAATATGTTCAATACAGCAGTTATAGGAAATTACATTTTCTAAAACAATAGTATTTACCTAAATATAATTTTTTTGAGATATTTCACAAAAAAGGGAATTTGCTTCCAAGAATAAAAAAAGCTCAACTTCCAAGTAAACCATTTGCTCCAAAATATTATAAACTCTGTCAGCACACCACAGTATATATGTGAAGTTAGGTACTGATAGGGCTAATAGTTTTCACGTTAGAGCGCTCACAAGCACACACACACACAGACGCAGACATTGTTCCAAAAATGGTCAGAACGTATTCTAAGAACCCCAAGACATGTATTTCGGTTGAAATCTCGTAGTCAAATTTTTTCATGAAAACAATACTTTCCTTATACTATGAATATGTAGAGAGTAAATATCCAATTATTATGAAGGAATTGACCCTAAAATACATTGTATATTGTATGTTTGCAATAACAAAAGTGTAAAATCTTCTACCGCTCTACAAAGAGTCTAAAAAATTTAGGTTACAGGCCACCCATTGCCATTTTATACTTCCATTATTTCATTGAATTTAAGAAAAAGAAATCCAACAAAGCAAACCAAAAGACAGCTTAAATGTAAAGTAACCACAAGGATGATCATTGAAATAAATCAGATTTCCAGAATTACAACCCACAAAATTAGTCCATGATCTCTAATTGGAAATATTCCTATAACTATAATAAAATCTGCTAGTTAAGATGGCAGACATTGGCTGACTCAAGCAAATTGACGAAATCGTATTGCAACCTGTATAACAGAACATATTGACACTAATTGCAATATTATATCTAAATATATATTATTACTCAAATAAGGCATGAAATATATATATAAAAAATTATGAACTCTCCAGAATATTATGATCATGTGTCCCCAAATCTAGCATAGAGCAATGTGAAAGGAAAAGCCGGAGCAGAGATATTTTGAAAGGAGAGGATTTAACAGTACTTCAACAGAACGAACGGAAAACCACAACAATTCAACAGAGGCAAGCTGGAGCAAGAGCATATGAAAAAAATTCCTGATTTTTCCCATCATACCATCTAAATCCAGTGTATCATACTTGAAACCCAACTAACTTATCATTACCGATTAAAAACATAAATTGACATGATATAACACCATTGAAACTCGATCAAAGAAATAATTAGGTCTTGCATTGTATTGGAAAACTTGGAGACACATTTAAAAACAATGAATTGAAAACAATATATGTATAATATCTTACTCTGCAGCCACCCTTAAAGCACTCAGTGGCTGCCGTTATACTTCCCTCGCCCTAAACAGGAGCCGTCCAGAGGCCTCCTACATTCTTCAGATGAATGTCTCCGCAACTTGGTGTCTCTCTTATGCAACATTCCCATACTGTTGACTGTAGTGGTCCATTTCCACCATTCTCAACTTTACTCCCAAGCTGCAGCACTCTGGAGCTTCTGGTATTATTTGTGGAACATTCATTGCATATTCTCTATATGAATAATAGGACAAACACATAATATATGTATTATAATTATAAATGACAATTTAAATTCCAGTAATAGCAGCAGATCATATTGGATGATTAAAAAGCAATTAAACAAGGAAATTACAATTTTGGATGCATAGTGCTAAACCTATATTGAAATGAGGATCTCTTAAATGATATAAGAGTTACCTTAGATTATTCAAGAGGAGAGCCTGCACGAACCTTCCCAAACTAACCTGTAGTATCTGGTTCATTGATTTCTACCACATCTCACCTTTGTAATAGGTGATGGTTATTAAGTCAAGATCATTAGGTACAGATTGACTTATCTTGCCAAAGCAATTTAGAATGTGCTGCTATTCCTATGCATTTTACAATTTTTCTCTTCCACAGGATGGTTTAGGAGGAGATTTTAAAGTAGGTACACCAGTAAACCTATATCAATAAGGTGTTTATTAGCTCCCCATTCCTGAAAAGTTAGAAAAGAGACTGTGAGTTAAAAATTTTTATCATAAAAAGTATTATTTTCTAATGATAATAAGATACCTAGACTTAAAAAATTAATCCTAAAATCTTAAGAAAAACATACCTTATTTTTTCATCACCAATTGGAAAGGCTTGGAACCACTGCATCCAACGATAGTCTCGATAAAGATGCCTTCTTCAAAGCGCATCGATTATTAAAACCTCTAACTCAACATGAGAGGTCAGATCAGACCCTCTACATGAAATCTTCAAGTTTTAGTCCCATAATGGGCAGAACTTCTCTATCTAGAGAGACAAAATGCCTCTCGGTGACGAGAATTGTATCTGCAAATGGTATCTCTCTTTTGATAGCTACCAGAAAGTCTTGAAGGGCAAAACATCTCAATCGGAATCCTGATCGTCGATGAGAATATTATTTTGCCAAAGGTAGCTTTCTATTGAGTGATACCATGAGGTACGCAGACCCTCCTTCCATGGGCAGAACCTCTCAAACAGGAGAGGCGTTACACCTCCCCTGAAGAGAACTGTATTCTGAAAATGGTACCTTTCATTTCAGAGCTACCCCGTGGTACCCAGACCCACTCGATGGGCAGAATCTCTCGACCTGGAGGAGGCATCACACCACTCCATAGTGAGAATTTTATTCTGCTAGGGTAGCTCTCTTTTGAAGTTACCAGAAGACCTGAAGACCTCTCAGCAGGAAGGTTTACGTGGAGATTTTAAGGTAGGTAAACTAGTTCACCTTTATCAATAATGTATTTATAAGTACCCCATTCCTGAAAGGTTAGAAATGAGACAATTAAGATTCAATGAAGAAATTTTAATCATAAAACTTATTATTTTCTAATGATAATCAGATACCAATACTTAAAAAATTAATCCTAAAATCTTAAGAAAACATACCTTATTTTTTCATCACCAATTGGGAAGGCATTGGAATCCCTCCATCCAACGATAGTCTCGATTAAGATGCCTTCTTCAAAGTGCATCGATTATTAAAACGTCTAACTCAACATAAGAGGTCAGATCAGACCCTCTACATGAAATCTTCAAGTTTTAGTCCCATAATGGGCAGAACTTCTCTATCTAGAGAGACAAAATGCCTCTCGGTGACGAGAATTGTATCTGCAAATGGTATCTCTCTTTTGATAGCTACAAGAAAGTCTTGAAGGGCAAAACATCTCAATCGGAATCCTGATCGTCGATGAGAATATTATTTTGCCAAAGGTAGCTTTCTATTGAGTGATACCATGAGGTACGCAGACCCTCCTTCCATGGGCAGAACCTCTCAAACAGGAGAGGCGTTACACCTCCCCTGAAGAGAACTGTATTCTGAAAATGGTACCTTTCATTTCAGAGCTACCCCGTGGTACCCAGACCCACTCGATGGGCAGAATCTCTCGACCTGGAGGAGGCATCACACCACTCCATAGTGAGAATTTTATTCTGCTAGGGTAGCTCTCTTTTGAAGTTACCAGAACACCAGAAGACCTCTCCATATGGGTACCTATAAAACAATCGTTGTTAATTATGGCCTTAAAATAATTAATGTGAGTGCTGTTAGTATATTGAAGTAGTAGTCAGTTTTCCCTGTGCCTATCCAACAACATTTAAAAGTTTCTAATTTTTCTGTCCCCAGCTACTGGGGTTCAATGAACATAGGTACGGCATTGCTTAGTCCCACATTAAGTTGACCTCAACTAATGCAAACTTATGATTTTCATCTGCGTGCTCATAGGAGTTTTTTGCTTTTGTTTACCATCTCTTTCTAATGCCGTCTATGGTTATTGTATCTCTGCTGCAAATAAAGCTTCAAATGCACTCAAATATTTATAATAATTTTCAAACTTTGGATTTAGTTTTACCATAAGGCTAGTTTAGTTTGGTTATCAAACGTTCATTGACTATATAGAAATTTGCTTACCTTTCCGGATCATTGGTGACCGATATCCACTGCTATTCCATAGTAGTCAGCATCGAACACATGACACTGAAGCTAAAAATAATTTTTTTTCTTTTTGGTTAAATTTTATGGCCAGTACGTTGAAAAAATTACAAGTCAGTGACACTTATGAATTATGGTTACAATTTTAATCCCCTATGAATGAATGAGTCAGTGAATGTATAATTAGGTATAATTTCAGAAACATCTATATGTTATAGATAGGAGATGGATTAACAGATATAACTTTAATTTGTAAGCATCATAAAGTCATTTTTCATACACCACTTTGTGCTACCAGTGCCTCAATGAGGCCATGACAGTGGACGATGATGCAAAGTCGAACGAGACCACACTTGCCCTTACACACAAAGTTCCCAAAATGGCCTGTGGAAAAACTACTACTAAATCGTCGACCCATAACCTTATGCCCAAAGCAGTGCGGAGCTTGTGTTAAAAATTTAATGTACTCAAACCAAACTAGCTAGGCATACTCTATGCTCCGAAGGACTGGATACACAAAGAATATATTTCAATGAATTTCTATGAACCTACTATATTTCCATAGGAAGTTCTATTGGAAATGGATACGTTACCAATAAGGAATAGCAATTACGCACCTGAAATAGAATAATATTAAAAATAACTGATGAACATTTTAAAACTTAGGTCTCATATTTTTCCTTCTGTAGATAATCAGCAACTTCCCTTTCATCAGTATTTCATAAATAACTCCTAAACAATCATTTATACAAAAATATCTGTCACGCAAAAGTTATATTAAATTGCATTTTCTAAAACTTTTATAAATAATTGTATATACCTAAGTATCAGATTAATGGAGATATTTTGCAAAAATCAGAAACGAGCCTTGAAAAGTAGAGCCCGACTTCTAGCTAACCGATTTAAACCAGAAACTAATCAACTCTAACGACACCAACCAAAGTACTATATATGAAATTTGACGTTGATAAAACAAATAGTTTTAATATAACAGTGCCCACAAAGTACATAATCAGCTACATCCGGTTTATCAGTATTTCATATAATAATAAAATATGTTCAATACAGCAGTTATAGGAAATTACATTTTCTAAAACAATAGTATTTACCTAAATATAATTTTTTTGAGATATTTCACAAAAAAGGGAATTTGCTTCCAAGAATAAAAAAAGCTCAACTTCCAAGTAAACCATTTGCTCCAAAATATTATAAACTCTGTCAGCACACCACAGTATATATGTGAAGTTAGGTACTGATAGGGCTAATAGTTTTCACGTTAGAGCGCTCACAAGCACACACACACACAGACGCAGACATTGTTCCAAAAATGGTCAGAACGTATTCTAAGAACCCCAAGACATGTATTTCGGTTGAAATCTCGTAGTCAAATTTTTTCATGAAAACAATACTTTCCTTATACTATGAATATGTAGAGAGTAAATATCCAATTATTATGAAGGAATTGACCCTAAAATACATTGTATATTGTATGTTTGCAATAACAAAAGTGTAAAATCTTCTACCGCTCTACAAAGAGTCTAAAAAATTTAGGTTACAGGCCACCCATTGCCATTTTATACTTCCATTATTTCATTGAATTTAAGAAAAAGAAATCCAACAAAGCAAACCAAAAGACAGCTTAAATGTAAAGTAACCACAAGGATGATCATTGAAATAAATCAGATTTCCAGAATTACAACCCACAAAATTAGTCCATGATCTCTAATTGGAAATATTCCTATAACTATAATAAAATCTGCTAGTTAAGATGGCAGACATTGGCTGACTCAAGCAAATTGACGAAATCGTATTGCAACCTGTATAACAGAACATATTGACACTAATTGCAATATTATATCTAAATATATATTATTACTCAAATAAGGCATGAAATATATATATAAAAAATTATGAACTCTCCAGAATATTATGATCATGTGTCCCAAAATCTAGCATAGAGCAATGTGAAAGGAAAAGCCGGAGCAGAGATATTTTGAAAGGAGAGGATTTAACAGTACTTCAACAGAACGAACGGAAAACCACAACAATTCAACAGAGGCAAGCTGGAGCAAGAGCATATGAAAAAAATTCCTGATTTTTCCCATCATACCATCTAAATCCAGTGTATCATACTTGAAACCCAACTAACTTATCATTACCGATTAAAAACATAAATTGACATGATATAACACCATTGAAACTCGATCAAAGAAATAATTAGGTCTTGCATTGTATTGGAAAACTTGAAGACGCATTTAAAAACAATGAATTGAAAACAATATATGTATAATATCTTACTCTGCAGCCACCCTTAAAGCACTCAGTGGCTGCCGTTATACTTCCCTCGCCCTAAACAGGAGCAGTCCAGAGGCCTCCTACATTCTTCAGATGAATGTCTCCGCAACTTGGTGTCTCTCTTATGCAACATTCCCATACTGTTGACTGTAGTGGTCCATTTCCACCATTCTCAACTTTACTCCCAAGCTGCAGCACTCTGGAGCTTCTGGTATTATTTGTGGAACATTCATTGCATATTCTCTATATGAATAATAGGACAAACACATAAGATATGTATTATAATTATAAATGCCAATTTAAATTCCAGTAATAGCAGCAGATCATATTGGATGATTAAAAAGCAATTAAACAAGGAAATTACAATTTTGGATGCATAGTGCTAAACCTATATTGAAATGAGGATCTCTTAAATGATATAAGAGTTACCTTAGATTATTCAAGAGGAGAGCCTGCACGAACCTTCCCAAACTAACCTGTAGTATCTGGTTCATTGATTTCTACCACATCTCACCTTTGTAATAGGTGATGGTTATTAAGTCAAGATCATTAGGTACAGATTGACTTATCTTGCCAAAGCAATTTAGAATGTGCTGCTATTCCTATGCATTTTACAATTTTTCTCTTCCACAGGATGGTTTAGGAGGAGATTTTAAAGTAGGTACACCAGTAAACCTATATCAATAAGGTGTTTATTAGCTCCCCATTCCTGAAAAGTTAGAAAAGAGACTGTGAGTTAAAAATTTTTATCATAAAAAGTATTATTTTCTAATGATAATAAGATACCTAGACTTAAAAAATTAATCCTAAAATCTTAAGAAAAACATACCTTATTTTTTCATCACCAATTGGAAAGGCTTGGAACCACTGCATCCAACGATAGTCTCGATAAAGATGCCTTCTTCAAAGCGCATCGATTATTAAAACCTCTAACTCAACATGAGAGGTCAGATCAGACCCTCTACATGAAATCTTCAAGTTTTAGTCCCATAATGGGCAGAACTTCTCTATCTAGAGAGACAAAATGCCTCTCGGTGACGAGAATTGTATCTGCAAATGGTATCTCTCTTTTGATAGCTACCAGAAAGTCTTGAAGGGCAAAACATCTCAATCGGAATCCTGATCGTCGATGAGAATATTATTTTGCCAAAGGTAGCTTTCTATTGAGTGATACCATGAGGTACGCAGACCCTCCTTCCATGGGCAGAACCTCTCAAACAGGAGAGGCGTTACACCTCCCCTGAAGAGAACTGTATTCTGAAAATGGTACCTTTCATTTCAGAGCTACCCCGTGGTACCCAGACCCACTCGATGGGCAGAATCTCTCGACCTGGAGGAGGCATCACACCACTCCATAGTGAGAATTTTATTCTGCTAGGGTAGCTCTCTTTTGAAGTTACCAGAAGACCTGAAGACCTCTCAGCAGGAAGGTTTACGTGGAGATTTTAAGGTAGGTAAACTAGTTCACCTTTATCAATAATGTATTTATAAGTACCCCATTCCTGAAAGGTTAGAAATGAGACAATTAAGATTCAATGAAGAAATTTTAATCATAAAACTTATTATTTTCTAATGATAATCAGATACCAATACTTAAAAAATTAATCCTAAAATCTTAAGAAAACATACCTTATTTTTTCATCACCAATTGGGAAGGCATTGGAATCCCTCCATCCAACGATAGTCTCGATTAAGATGCCTTCTTCAAAGTGCATCGATTATTAAAACGTCTAACTCAACATAAGAGGTCAGATCAGACCCTCTACATGAAATCTTCAAGTTTTAGTCCCATAATGGGCAGAACTTCTCTATCTAGAGAGACAAAATGCCTCTCGGTGACGAGAATTGTATCTGCAAATGGTATCTCTCTTTTGATAGCTACAAGAAAGTCTTGAAGGGCAAAACATCTCAATCGGAATCCTGATCGTCGATGAGAATATTATTTTGCCAAAGGTAGCTTTCTATTGAGTGATACCATGAGGTACGCAGACCCTCCTTCCATGGGCAGAACCTCTCAAACAGGAGAGGCGTTACACCTCCCCTGAAGAGAACTGTATTCTGAAAATGGTACCTTTCATTTCAGAGCTACCCCGTGGTACCCAGACCCACTCGATGGGCAGAATCTCTCGACCTGGAGGAGGCATCACACCACTCCATAGTGAGAATTTTATTCTGCTAGGGTAGCTCTCTTTTGAAGTTACCAGAACACCAGAAGACCTCTCCATATGGGTACCTATAAAACAATCGTTGTTAATTATGGCCTTAAAATAATTAATGTGAGTGCTGTTAGTATATTGAAGTAGTAGTCAGTTTTCCCTGTGCCTATCCAACAACATTTAAAAGTTTCTAATTTTTCTGTCCCCAGCTACTGGGGTTCAATGAACATAGGTACGGCATTGCTTAGTCCCACATTAAGTTGACCTCAACTAATGCAAACTTATGATTTTCATCTGCGTGCTCATAGGAGTTTTTTGCTTTTGTTTACCATCTCTTTCTAATGCCGTCTATGGTTATTGTATCTCTGCTGCAAATAAAGCTTCAAATGCACTCAAATATTTATAATAATTTTCAAACTTTGGATTTAGTTTTACCATAAGGCTAGTTTAGTTTGGTTATCAAACGTTCATTGACTATATAGAAATTTGCTTACCTTTCCGGATCATTGGTGACCGATATCCACTGCTATTCCATAGTAGTCAGCATCGAACACATGACACTGAAGCTAAAAATAATTTTTTTTCTTTTTGGTTAAATTTTATGGCCAGTACGTTGAAAAAATTACAAGTCAGTGACACTTATGAATTATGGTTACAATTTTAATCCCCTATGAATGAATGAGTCAGTGAATGTATAATTAGGTATAATTTCAGAAACATCTATATGTTATAGATAGGAGATGGATTAACAGATATAACTTTAATTTGTAAGCATCATAAAGTCATTTTTCATACACCACTTTGTGCTACCAGTGCCTCAATGAGGCCATGACAGTGGACGATGATGCAAAGTCGAACGAGACCACACTTGCCCTTACACACAAAGTTCCCAAAATGGCCTGTGGAAAAACTACTACTAAATCGTCGACCCATAACCTTATGCCCAAAGCAGTGCGGAGCTTGTGTTAAAAATTTAATGTACTCAAACCAAACTAGCTAGGCATACTCTATGCTCCGAAGGACTGGATACACAAAGAATATATTTCAATGAATTTCTATGAACCTACTATATTTCCATAGGAAGTTCTATTGGAAATGGATACGTTACCAATAAGGAATAGCAATTACGCACCTGAAAAAGAATAATATTAAAAATAACTGATGAACATTTTAAAACTTAGGTCTCATATTTTTCCTTCTGTAGATAATCAGCAACTTCCCTTTCATCAGTATTTCATAAATAACTCCTAAACAATCATTTATACAAAAATATCTGTCACGCAAAAGTTATATTAAATTGCATTTTCTAAAACTTTTATAAATAATTGTATATACCTAAGTATCAGATTAATGGAGATATTTTGCAAAAATCAGAAACGAGCCTTGAAAAGTAGAGCCCGACTTCTAGCTAACCGATTTAAACCAGAAACTAATCAACTCTAACGACACCAACCAAAGTACTATATATGAAATTTGACGTTGATAAAACAAATAGTTTTAATATAACAGTGCCCACAAAGTACATAATCAGCTACATCCGGTTTATCAGTATTTCATATAATAATAAAATATGTTCAATACAGCAGTTATAGGAAATTACATTTTCTAAAACAATAGTATTTACCTAAATATAATTTTTTGAGATATTTCACAAAAAAGGGAATTTGCTTCCAAGAATAAAAAAAGCTCAACTTCCAAGTAAACCATTTGCTCCAAAATATTATAAACTCTGTCAGCACACCACAGTATATATGTGAAGTTAGGTACTGATAGGGCTAATAGTTTTCACGTTAGAGCGCTCACAAGCACACACACACACAGACGCAGACATTGTTCCAAAAATGGTCAGAACGTATTCTAAGAACCCCAAGACATGTATTTCGGTTGAAATCTCGTAGTCAAATTTTTTCATGAAAACAATACTTTCCTTATACTATGAATATGTAGAGAGTAAATATCCAATTATTATGAAGGAATTGACCCTAAAATACATTGTATATTGTATGTTTGCAATAACAAAAGTGTAAAATCTTCTACCGCTCTACAAAGAGTCTAAAAAATTTAGGTTACAGGCCACCCATTGCCATTTTATACTTCCATTATTTCATTGAATTTAAGAAAAAGAAATCCAACAAAGCAAACCAAAAGACAGCTTAAATGTAAAGTAACCACAAGGATGATCATTGAAATAAATCAGATTTCCAGAATTACAACCCACAAAATTAGTCCATGATCTCTAATTGGAAATATTCCTATAACTATAATAAAATCTGCTAGTTAAGATGGCAGACATTGGCTGACTCAAGCAAATTGACGAAATCGTATTGCAACCTGTATAACAGAACATATTGACACTAATTGCAATATTATATCTAAATATATATTATTACTCAAATAAGGCATGAAATATATATATAAAAAATTATGAACTCTCCAGAATATTATGATCATGTGTCCCCAAATCTAGCATAGAGCAATGTGAAAGGAAAAGCCGGAGCAGAGATATTTTGAAAGGAGAGGATTTAACAGTACTTCAACAGAACGAACGGAAAACCACAACAATTCAACAGAGGCAAGCTGGAGCAAGAGCATATGAAAAAAATTCCTGATTTTTCCCATCATACCATCTAAATCCAGTGTATCATACTTGAAACCCAACTAACTTATCATTACCGATTAAAAACATAAATTGACATGATATAACACCATTGAAACTCGATCAAAGAAATAATTAGGTCTTGCATTGTATTGGAAAACTTGGAGACGCATTTAAAAACAATGAATTGAAAACAATATATGTATAATATCTTACTCTGCAGCCACCCTTAAAGCACTCAGTGGCTGCCGTTATACTTCCCTCGCCCTAAACAGGAGCCGTCCAGAGGCCTCCTACATTCTTCAGATGAATGTCTCCGCAACTTGGTGTCTCTCTTATGCAACATTCCCATACTGTTGACTGTAGTGGTCCATTTCCACCATTCTCAACTTTACTCCCAAGCTGCAGCACTCTGGAGCTTCTGGTATTATTTGTGGAACATTCATTGCATATTCTCTATATGAATAATAGGACAAACACATAATATATGTATTATAATTATAAATGCCAATTTAAATTCCAGTAATAGCAGCAGATCATATTGGATGATTAAAAAGCAATTAAACAAGGAAATTACAATTTTGGATGCATAGTGCTAAACCTATATTGAAATGAGGATCTCTTAAATGATATAAGAGTTACCTTAGATTATTCAAGAGGAGAGCCTGCACGAACCTTCCCAAACTAACCTGTAGTATCTGGTTCATTGATTTCTACCACATCTCACCTTTGTAATAGGTGATGGTTATTAAGTCAAGATCATTAGGTACAGATTGACTTATCTTGCCAAAGCAATTTAGAATGTGCTGCTATTCCTATGCATTTTACAATTTTTCTCTTCCACAGGATGGTTTAGGAGGAGATTTTAAAGTAGGTACACCAGTAAACCTATATCAATAAGGTGTTTATTAGCTCCCCATTCCTGAAAAGTTAGAAAAGAGACTTTGAGTTAAAAATTTTTATCATAAAAAGTATTATTTTCTAATGATAATAAGATACCTAGACTTAAAAAATTAATCCTAAAATCTTAAGAAAAACATACCTTATTTTTTCATCACCAATTGGAAAGGCTTGGAACCACTGCATCCAACGATAGTCTCGATAAAGATGCCTTCTTCAAAGCGCATCGATTATTAAAACCTCTAACTCAACATGAGAGGTCAGATCAGACCCTCTACATGAAATCTTCAAGTTTTAGTCCCATAATGGGCAGAACTTCTCTATCTAGAGAGACAAAATGCCTCTTGGTGACGAGAATTGTATCTGCAAATGGTATCTCTCTTTTGATAGCTACCAGAACGTCTTGAAGGGCAAAACATCTCAATCGGAATCCTGATCGTCGATGAGAATATTATTTTGCCAAAGGTAGCTTTCTATTGAGTGATACCATGAGGTACGCAGACCCTCCTTCCATGGGCAGAACCTCTCAAACAGGAGAGGCGTTACACCTCCCCTGAAGAGAACTGTATTCTGAAAATGGTACCTTTCATTTCAGAGCTACCCCGTGGTACCCAGACCCACTCGATGGGCAGAATCTCTCGACCTGGAGGAGGCATCACACCACTCCATAGTGAGAATTTTATTCTGCTAGGGTAGCTCTCTTTTGAAGTTACCAGAAGACCTGAAGACCTCTCAGCAGGAAGGTTTACGTGGAGATTTTAAGGTAGGTAAACTAGTTCACCTTTATCAATAATGTATTTATAAGTACCCCATTCCTGAAAGGTTAGAAATGAGACAATTAAGATTCAATGAAGAAATTTTAATCATAAAACTTATTATTTTCTAATGATAATCAGATACCAATACTTAAAAAATTAATCCTAAAATCTTAAGAAAATATACCTTATTTTTTCATCACCAATTGGGAAGGCATTGGAATCCCTCCATCCAACGATAGTCTCGATTAAGATGCCTTCTTCAAAGTGCATCGATTATTAAAACGTCTAACTCAACATAAGAGGTCAGATCAGACCCTCTACATGAAATCTTCAAGTTTTAGTCCCATAATGGGCAGAACTTCTCTATCTAGAGAGACAAAATGCCTCTCGGTGACGAGAATTGTATCTGCAAATGGTATCTCTCTTTTGATAGCTACAAGAAAGTCTTGAAGGGCAAAACATCTCAATCGGAATCCTGATCGTCGATGAGAATATTATTTTGCCAAAGGTAGCTTTCTATTGAGTGATACCATGAGGTACGCAGACCCTCCTTCCATGGGCAGAACCTCTCAAACAGGAGAGGCGTTACACCTCCCCTGAAGAGAACTGTATTCTGAAAATGGTACCTTTCATTTCAGAGCTACCCCGTGGTACCCAGACCCACTCGATGGGCAGAATCTCTCGACCTGGAGGAGGCATCACACCACTCCATAGTGAGAATTTTATTCTGCTAGGGTAGCTCTCTTTTGAAGTTACCAGAACACCAGAAGACCTCTCCATATGGGTACCTATAAAACAATCGTTGTTAATTATGGCCTTAAAATAATTAATGTGAGTGCTGTTAGTATATTGAAGTAGTAGTCAGTTTTCCCTGTGCCTATCCAACAACATTTAAAAGTTTCTAATTTTTCTGTCCCCAGCTACTGGGGTTCAATGAACATAGGTACGGCATTGCTTAGTCCCACATTAAGTTGACCTCAACTAATGCAAACTTATGATTTTCATCTGCGTGCTCATAGGAGTTTTTTGCTTTTGTTTACCATCTCTTTCTAATGCCGTCTATGGTTATTGTATCTCTGCTGCAAATAAAGCTTCAAATGCACTCAAATATTTATAATAATTTTCAAACTTTGGATTTAGTTTTACCATAAGGCTAGTTTAGTTTGGTTATCAAACGTTCATTGACTATATAGAAATTTGCTTACCTTTCCGGATCATTGGTGACCGATATCCACTGCTATTCCATAGTAGTCAGCATCGAACACATGACACTGAAGCTAAAAATAATTTTTTTTCTTTTTGGTTAAATTTTATGGCCAGTACGTTGAAAAAATTACAAGTCAGTGACACTTATGAATTATGGTTACAATTTTAATCCCCTATGAATGAATGAGTCAGTGAATGTATAATTAGGTATAATTTCAGAAACATCTATATGTTATAGATAGGAGATGGATTAACAGATATAACTTTAATTTGTAAGCATCATAAAGTCATTTTTCATACACCACTTTGTGCTACCAGTGCCTCAATGAGGCCATGACAGTGGACGATGATGCAAAGTCGAACGAGACCACACTTGCCCTTACACACAAAGTTCCCAAAATGGCCTGTGGAAAAACTACTACTAAATCGTCGACCCATAACCTTATGCCCAAAGCAGTGCGGAGCTTGTGTTAAAAATTTAATGTACTCAAACCAAACTAGCTAGGCATACTCTATGCTCCGAAGGACTGGATACACAAAGAATATATTTCAATGAATTTCTATGAACCTACTATATTTCCATAGGAAGTTCTATTGGAAATGGATACGTTACCAATAAGGAATAGCAATTACGCACCTGAAAAAGAATAATATTAAAAATAACTGATGAACATTTTAAAACTTAGGTCTCATATTTTTCCTTCTGTAGATAATCAGCAACTTCCCTTTCATCAGTATTTCATAAATAACTCCTAAACAATCATTTATACAAAAATATCTGTCACGCAAAAGTTATATTAAATTGCATTTTCTAAAACTTTTATAAATAATTGTATATACCTAAGTATCAGATTAATGGAGATATTTTGCAAAAATCAGAAACGAGCCTTGAAAAGTAGAGCCCGACTTCTAGCTAACCGATTTAAACCAGAAACTAATCAACTCTAACGACACCAACCAAAGTACTATATATGAAATTTGACGTTGATAAAACAAATAGTTTTAATATAACAGTGCCCACAAAGTACATAATCAGCTACATCCGGTTTATCAGTATTTCATATAATAATAAAATATGTTCAATACAGCAGTTATAGGAAATTACATTTTCTAAAACAATAGTATTTACCTAAATATAATTTTTTTGAGATATTTCACAAAAAAGGGAATTTGCTTCCAAGAATAAAAAAAGCTCAACTTCCAAGTAAACCATTTGCTCCAAAATATTATAAACTCTGTCAGCACACCACAGTATATATGTGAAGTTAGGTACTGATAGGGCTAATAGTTTTCACGTTAGAGCGCTCACAAGCACACACACACACAGACGCAGACATTGTTCCAAAAATGGTCAGAACGTATTCTAAGAACCCCAAGACATGTATTTCGGTTGAAATCTCGTAGTCAAATTTTTTCATGAAAACAATACTTTCCTTATACTATGAATATGTAGAGAGTAAATATCCAATTATTATGAAGGAATTGACCCTAAAATACATTGTATATTGTATGTTTGCAATAACAAAAGTGTAAAATCTTCTACCGCTCTACAAAGAGTCTAAAAAATTTAGGTTACAGGCCACCCATTGCCATTTTATACTTCCATTATTTCATTGAATTTAAGAAAAAGAAATCCAACAAAGCAAACCAAAAGACAGCTTAAATGTAAAGTAACCACAAGGATGATCATTGAAATAAATCAGATTTCCAGAATTACAACCCACAAAATTAGTCCATGATCTCTAATTGGAAATATTCCTATAACTATAATAAAATCTGCTAGTTAAGATGGCAGACATTGGCTGACTCAAGCAAATTGACGAAATCGTATTGCAACCTGTATAACAGAACATATTGACACTAATTGCAATATTATATCTAAATATATATTATTACTCAAATAAGGCATGAAATATATATATAAAAAATTATGAACTCTCCAGAATATTATGATCATGTGTCCCAAAATCTAGCATAGAGCAATGTGAAAGGAAAAGCCGGAGCAGAGATATTTTGAAAGGAGAGGATTTAACAGTACTTCAACAGAACGAACGGAAAACCACAACAATTCAACAGAGGCAAGCTGGAGCAAGAGCATATGAAAAAAATTCCTGATTTTTCCCATCATACCATCTAAATCCAGTGTATCATACTTGAAACCCAACTAACTTATCATTACCGATTAAAAACATAAATTGACATGATATAACACCATTGAAACTCGATCAAAGAAATAATTAGGTCTTGCATTGTATTGGAAAACTTGAAGACACATTTAAAAACAATGAATTGAAAACAATATATGTATAATATCTTACTCTGCAGCCACCCTTAAAGCACTCAGTGGCTGCCGTTATACTTCCCTCGCCCTAAACAGGAGCCGTCCAGAGGCCTCCTACATTCTTCAGATGAATGTCTCCGCAACTTGGATTCTCTCTTATGCAACATTCCCATACTGTTGACTGTAGTGGTCCATTTCCACCATTCTCAACTTTACTCCCAAGCTGCAGCACTCTGGAGCTTCTGGTATTATTTGTGGAACATTCATTGCATATTCTCTATATGAATAATAGGACAAACACATAAGATATGTATTATAATTATAAATGCCAATTTAAATTCCAGTAATAGCAGCAGATCATATTGGATGATTAAAAAGCAATTAAACAAGGAAATTACAATTTTGGATGCATAGTGCTAAACCTATATTGAAATGAGGATCTCTTAAATGATATAAGAGTTACCTTAGATTATTCAAGAGGAGAGCCTGCACGAACCTTCCCAAACTAACCTGTAGTATCTGGTTCATTGATTTCTACCACATCTCACCTTTGTAATAGGTGATGGTTATTAAGTCAAGATCATTAGGTACAGATTGACTTATCTTGCCAAAGCAATTTAGAATGTGCTGCTATTCCTATGCATTTTACAATTTTTCTCTTCCACAGGATGGTTTAGGAGGAGATTTTAAAGTAGGTACACCAGTAAACCTATATCAATAAGGTGTTTATTAGCTCCCCATTCCTGAAAAGTTAGAAAAGAGACTTTGAGTTAAAAATTTTTATCATAAAAAGTATTATTTTCTAATGATAATAAGATACCTAGACTTAAAAAATTAATCCTAAAATCTTAAGAAAAACATACCTTATTTTTTCATCACCAATTGGAAAGGCTTGGAACCACTGCATCCAACGATAGTCTCGATAAAGATGCCTTCTTCAAAGCGCATCGATTATTAAAACCTCTAACTCAACATGAGAGGTCAGATCAGACCCTCTACATGAAATCTTCAAGTTTTAGTCCCATAATGGGCAGAACTTCTCTATCTAGAGAGACAAAATGCCTCTCGGTGACGAGAATTGTATCTGCAAATGGTATCTCTCTTTTGATAGCTACCAGAAAGTCTTGAAGGGCAAAACATCTCAATCGGAATCCTGATCGTCGATGAGAATATTATTTTGCCAAAGGTAGCTTTCTATTGAGTGATACCATGAGGTACGCAGACCCTCCTTCCATGGGCAGAACCTCTCAAACAGGAGAGGCGTTACACCTCCCCTGAAGAGAACTGTATTCTGAAAATGGTACCTTTCATTTCAGAGCTACCCCGTGGTACCCAGACCCACTCGATGGGCAGAATCTCTCGACCTGGAGGAGGCATCACACCACTCCATAGTGAGAATTTTATTCTGCTAGGGTAGCTCTCTTTTGAAGTTACCAGAAGACCTGAAGACCTCTCAGCAGGAAGGTTTACGTGGAGATTTTAAGGTAGGTAAACTAGTTCATCTTTATCAATAATGTATTTATAAGTACCCCATTCCTGAAAGGTTAGAAATGAGACAATTAAGATTCAATGAAGAAATTTTAATCATAAAACTTATTATTTTCTAATGATAATCAGATACCAATACTTAAAAAATTAATCCTAAAATCTTAAGAAAACATACCTTATTTTTTCATCACCAATTGGGAAGGCATTGGAATCCCTCCATCCAACGATAGTCTCGATTAAGATGCCTTCTTCAAAGTGCATCGATTATTAAAACGTCTAACTCAACATAAGAGGTCAGATCAGACCCTCTACATGAAATCTTCAAGTTTTAGTCCCATAATGGGCAGAACTTCTCTATCTAGAGAGACAAAATGCCTCTCGGTGACGAGAATTGTATCTGCAAATGGTATCTCTCTTTTGATAGCTACCAGAAAGTCTTGAAGGGCAAAACATCTCAATCGGAATCCTGATCGTCGATGAGAATATTATTTTGCCAAAGGTAGCTTTCTATTGAGTGATACCATGAGGTACGCAGACCCTCCTTCCAATGGGCAGAACCTCTCAAACAGGAGAGGCGTTACACCTCCCCTGAAGAGAACTGTATTCTGAAAATGGTACCTTTCATTTCAGAGCTACCCCCTGGTACCCAGACCCACTCGATGGGCAGAATCTCTCGACCTGGAGGAGGCATCACACCACTCCATAGTGAGAATTTTATTCTGCTAGGGTAGCTCTCTTTTGAAGTTACCAGAACACCAGAAGACCTCTCCATATGGGTACCTATAAAACAATCGTTGTTAATTATGGCCTTAAAATAATTAATGTGAGTGCTGTTAGTATATTGAAGTAGTAGTCAGTTTTCCCTGTGCCTATCCAACAACATTTAAAAGTTTCTAATTTTTCTGTCCCCAGCTACTGGGGTTCAATGAACATAGGTACGGCATTGCTTAGTCCCACATTAAGTTGACCTCAACTAATGCAAACTTATGATTTTCATCTGCGTGCTCATAGGAGTTTTTTGCTTTTGTTTACCATCTCTTTCTAATGCCGTCTATGGTTATTGTATCTCTGCTGCAAATAAAGCTTCAAATGCACTCAAATATTTATAATAATTTTCAAACTTTGGATTTAGTTTTACCATAAGGCTAGTTTAGTTTGGTTATCAAACGTTCATTGACTATATAGAAATTTGCTTACCTTTCCGGATCATTGGTGACCGATATCCACTGCTATTCCATAGTAGTCAGCATCGAACACATGACACTGAAGCTAAAAATAATTTTTTTTCTTTTTGGTTAAATTTTATGGCCAGTACGTTGAAAAAATTACAAGTCAGTGACACTTATGAATTATGGTTACAATTTTAATCCCCTATGAATGAATGAGTCAGTGAATGTATAATTAGGTATAATTTCAGAAACATCTATATGTTATAGATAGGAGATGGATTAACAGATATAACTTTAATTTGTAAGCATCATAAAGTCATTTTTCATACACCACTTTGTGCTACCAGTGCCTCAATGAGGCCATGACAGTGGACGATGATGCAAAGTCGAACGAGACCACACTTGCCCTTACACACAAAGTTCCCAAAATGGCCTGTGGAAAAACTACTACTAAATCGTCGACCCATAACCTTATGCCCAAAGCAGTGCGGAGCTTGTGTTAAAAATTTAATGTACTCAAACCAAACTAGCTAGGCATACTCTATGCTCCGAAGGACTGGATACACAAAGAATATATTTCAATGAATTTCTATGAACCTACTATATTTCCATAGGAAGTTCTATTGGAAATGGATACGTTACCAATAAGGAATAGCAATTACGCACCTGAAAAAGAATAATATTAAAAATAACTGATGAACATTTTAAAACTTAGGTCTCATATTTTTCCTTCTGTAGATAATCAGCAACTTCCCTTTCATCAGTATTTCATAAATAACTCCTAAACAATCATTTATACAAAAATATCTGTCACGCAAAAGTTATATTAAATTGCATTTTCTAAAACTTTTATAAATAATTGTATATACCTAAGTATCAGATTAATGGAGATATATTGCAAAAATCAGAAACGAGCCTTGAAAAGTAGAGCCCGACTTCTAGCTAACCGATTTAAACCAGAAACTAATCAACTCTAACGACACCAACCAAAGTACTATATATGAAATTTGACGTTGATAAAACAAATAGTTTTAATATAACAGTGCCCACAAAGTACATAATCAGCTACATCCGGTTTATCAGTATTTCATATAATAATAAAATATGTTCAATACAGCAGTTATAGGAAATTACATTTTCTAAAACAATAGTATTTACCTAAATATAATTTTTTTGAGATATTTCACAAAAAAGGGAATTTGCTTCCAAGAATAAAAAAAGCTCAACTTCCAAGTAAACCATTTGCTCCAAAATATTATAAACTCTGTCAGCACACCACAGTATATATGTGAAGTTAGGTACTGATAGGGCTAATAGTTTTCACGTTAGAGCGCTCACAAGCACACACACACACAGACGCAGACATTGTTCCAAAAATGGTCAGAACGTATTCTAAGAACCCCAAGACATGTATTTCGGTTGAAATCTCGTAGTCAAATTTTTTCATGAAAACAATACTTTCCTTATACTATGAATATGTAGAGAGTAAATATCCAATTATTATGAAGGAATTGACCCTAAAATACATTGTATATTGTATGTTTGCAATAACAAAAGTGTAAAATCTTCTACCGCTCTACAAAGAGTCTAAAAAATTTAGGTTACAGGCCACCCATTGCCATTTTATACTTCCATTATTTCATTGAATTTAAGAAAAAGAAATCCAACAAAGCAAACCAAAAGACAGCTTAAATGTAAAGTAACCACAAGGATGATCATTGAAATAAATCAGATTTCCAGAATTACAACCCACAAAATTAGTCCATGATCTCTAATTGGAAATATTCCTATAACTATAATAAAATCTGCTAGTTAAGATGGCAGACATTGGCTGACTCAAGCAAATTGACGAAATCGTATTGCAACCTGTATAACAGAACATATTGACACTAATTGCAATATTATATCTAAATATATATTATTACTCAAATAAGGCATGAAATATATATATAAAAAATTATGAACTCTCCAGAATATTATGATCATGTGTCCCCAAATCTAGCATAGAGCAATGTGAAAGGAAAAGCCGGAGCAGAGATATTTTGAAAGGAGAGGATTTAACAGTACTTCAACAGAACGAACGGAAAACCACAACAATTCAACAGAGGCAAGCTGGAGCAAGAGCATATGAAAAAAATTCCTGATTTTTCCCATCATACCATCTAAATCCAGTGTATCATACTTGAAACCCAACGAACTTATCATTACCGATTAAAAACATAAATTGACATGATATAACACCATTGAAACTCGATCAAAGAAGTAATTAGGTCTTGCATTGTATTGGAAAACTTGAAGACACATTTAAAAACAATGAATTGAAAACAATATATGTATAATATCTTACTCTGCAGCCACCCTTAAAGCACTCAGTGGCTGCCGTTATACTTCCCTCGCCCTAAACAGGAGCCGTCCAGAGGCCTCCTACATTCTTCAGATGAATGTCTCCGCAACTTGGTGTCTCTCTTATGCAACATTCCCATACTGTTGACTGTAGTGGTCCATTTCCACCATTCTCAACTTTACTCCCAAGCTGCAGCACTCTGGAGCTTCTGGTATTATTTGTGGAACATTCATTGCATATTCTCTATATGAATAATAGGACAAACACATAATATATGTATTATAATTATAAATGCCAATTTAAATTCCAGTAATAGCAGCAGATCATATTGGATGATTAAAAAGCAATTAAACAAGGAAATTACAATTTTGGATGCATAGTGCTAAACCTATATTGAAATGAGGATCTCTTAAATGATATAAGAGTTACCTTAGATTATTCAAGAGGAGAGCCTGCACGAACCTTCCCAAACTAACCTGTAGTATCTGGTTCATTGATTTCTACCACATCTCACCTTTGTAATAGGTGATGGTTATTAAGTCAAGATCATTAGGTACAGATTGACTTATCTCGCCAAAGCAATTTAGAATGTGCTGCTATTCCTATGCATTTTACAATTTTTCTCTTCCACAGGATGGTTTAGGAGGAGATTTTAAAGTAGGTACACCAGTAAACCTATATCAATAAGGTGTTTATTAGCTCCCCATTCCTGAAAAGTTAGAAAAGAGACTGTGAGTTAAAAATTTTTATCATAAAAAGTATTATTTTCTAATGATAATAAGATACCTAGACTTAAAAAATTAATCCTAAAATCTTAAGAAAAACATACCTTATTTTTTCATCACCAATTGGAAAGGCTTGGAACCACTGCATCCAACGATAGTCTCGATAAAGATGCCTTCTTCAAAGCGCATCGATTATTAAAACCTCTAACTCAACATGAGAGGTCAGATCAGACCCTCTACATGAAATCTTCAAGTTTTAGTCCCATAATGGGCAGAACTTCTCTATCTAGAGAGACAAAATGCCTCTCGGTGACGAGAATTGTATCTGCAAATGGTATCTCTCTTTTGATAGCTACCAGAAAGTCTTGAAGGGCAAAACATCTCAATCGGAATCCTGATCGTCGATGAGAATATTATTTTGCCAAAGGTAGCTTTCTATTGAGTGATACCATGAGGTACGCAGACCCTCCTTCCATGGGCAGAACCTCTCAAACAGGAGAGGCGTTACACCTCCCCTGAAGAGAACTGTATTCTGAAAATGGTACCTTTCATTTCAGAGCTACCCCGTGGTACCCAGACCCACTCGATGGGCAGAATCTCTCGACCTGGAGGAGGCATCACACCACTCCATAGTGAGAATTTTATTCTGCTAGGGTAGCTCTCTTTTGAAGTTACCAGAAGACCTGAAGACCTCTCAGCAGGAAGGTTTACGTGGAGATTTTAAGGTAGGTAAACTAGTTCATCTTTATCAATAATGTATTTATAAGTACCCCATTCCTGAAAGGTTAGAAATGAGACAATTAAGATTCAATGAAGAAATTTTAATCATAAAACTTATTATTTTCTAATGATAATCAGATACCAATACTTAAAAAATTAATCCTAAAATCTTAAGAAAACATACCTTATTTTTTCATCACCAATTGGGAAGGCATTGGAATCCCTCCATCCAACGATAGTCTCGATTAAGATGCCTTCTTCAAAGTGCATCGATTATTAAAACGTCTAACTCAACATAAGAGGTCAGATCAGACCCTCTACATGAAATCTTCAAGTTTTAGTCCCATAATGGGCAGAACTTCTCTATCTAGAGAGACAAAATGCCTCTCGGTGACGAGAATTGTATCTGCAAATGGTATCTCTCTTTTGATAGCTACCAGAAAGTCTTGAAGGGCAAAACATCTCAATCGGAATCCTGATCGTCGATGAGAATATTATTTTGCCAAAGGTAGCTTTCTATTGAGTGATACCATGAGGTACGCAGACCCTCCTTCCAATGGGCAGAACCTCTCAAACAGGAGAGGCGTTACACCTCCCCTGAAGAGAACTGTATTCTGAAAATGGTACCTTTCATTTCAGAGCTACCCCGTGGTACCCAGACCCACTCGATGGGCAGAATCTCTCGACCTGGAGGAGGCATCACACCACTCCATAGTGAGAATTTTATTCTGCTAGGGTAGCTCTCTTTTGAAGTTACCAGAACACCAGAAGACCTCTCCATATGGGTACCTATAAAACAATCGTTGTTAATTATGGCCTTAAAATAATTAATGTGAGTGCTGTTAGTATATTGAAGTAGTAGTCAGTTTTCCCTGTGCCTATCCAACAACATTTAAAAGTTTCTAATTTTTCTGTCCCCAGCTACTGGGGTTCAATGAACATAGGTACGGCATTGCTTAGTCCCACATTAAGTTGACCTCAACTAATGCAAACTTATGATTTTCATCTGCGTGCTCATAGGAGTTTTTTGCTTTTGTTTACCATCTCTTTCTAATGCCGTCTATGGTTATTGTATCTCTGCTGCAAATAAAGCTTCAAATGCACTCAAATATTTATAATAATTTTCAAACTTTGGATTTAGTTTTACCATAAGGCTAGTTTAGTTTGGTTATCAAACGTTCATTGACTATATAGAAATTTGCTTACCTTTCCGGATCATTGGTGACCGATATCCACTGCTATTCCATAGTAGTCAGCATCGAACACATGACACTGAAGCTAAAAATAATTTTTTTTCTTTTTGGTTAAATTTTATGGCCAGTACGTTGAAAAAATTACAAGTCAGTGACACTTATGAATTATGGTTACAATTTTAATCCCCTATGAATGAATGAGTCAGTGAATGTATAATTAGGTATAATTTCAGAAACATCTATATGTTATAGATAGGAGATGGATTAACAGATATAACTTTAATTTGTAAGCATCATAAAGTCATTTTTCATACACCACTTTGTGCTACCAGTGCCTCAATGAGGCCATGACAGTGGACGATGATGCAAAGTCGAACGAGACCACACTTGCCCTTACACACAAAGTTCCCAAAATGGCCTGTGGAAAAACTACTACTAAATCGTCGACCCATAACCTTATGCCCAAAGCAGTGCGGAGCTTGTGTTAAAAATTTAATGTACTCAAACCAAACTAGCTAGGCATACTCTATGCTCCGAAGGACTGGATACACAAAGAATATATTTCAATGAATTTCTATGAACCTACTATATTTCCATAGGAAGTTCTATTGGAAATGGATACGTTACCAATAAGGAATAGCAATTACGCACCTGAAAAAGAATAATATTAAAAATAACTGATGAACATTTTAAAACTTAGGTCTCATATTTTTCCTTCTGTAGATAATCAGCAACTTCCCTTTCATCAGTATTTCATAAATAACTCCTAAACAATCATTTATACAAAAATATCTGTCACGCAAAAGTTATATTAAATTGCATTTTCTAAAACTTTTATAAATAATTGTATATACCTAAGTATCAGATTAATGGAGATATTTTGCAAAAATCGGAAACGAGCCTTGAAAAGTAGAGCCCGACTTCTAGCTAACCGATTTAAACCAGAAACTAATCAACTCTAACGACACCAACCAAAGTACTATATATGAAATTTGACGTTGATAAAACAAATAGTTTTAATATAACAGTGCCCACAAAGTACATAATCAGCTACATCCGGTTTATCAGTATTTCATATAATAATAAAATATGTTCAATACAGCAGTTATAGGAAATTACATTTTCTAAAACAATAGTATTTACCTAAATATAATTTTTTTGAGATATTTCACAAAAAAGGGAATTTGCTTCCAAGAATAAAAAAAGCTCAACTTCCAAGTAAACCATTTGCTCCAAAATATTATAAACTCTGTCAGCACACCACAGTATATATGTGAAGTTAGGTACTGATAGGGCTAATAGTTTTCACGTTAGAGCGCTCACAAGCACACACACACACAGACGCAGACATTGTTCCAAAAATGGTCAGAACGTATTCTAAGAACCCCAAGACATGTATTTCGGTTGAAATCTCGTAGTCAAATTTTTTCATGAAAACAATACTTTCCTTATACTATGAATATGTAGAGAGTAAATATCCAATTATTATGAAGGAATTGACCCTAAAATACATTGTATATTGTATGTTTGCAATAACAAAAGTGTAAAATCTTCTACCGCTCTACAAAGAGTCTAAAAAATTTAGGTTACAGGCCACCCATTGCCATTTTATACTTCCATTATTTCATTGAATTTAAGAAAAAGAAATCCAACAAAGCAAACCAAAAGACAGCTTAAATGTAAAGTAACCACAAGGATGATCATTGAAATAAATCAGATTTCCAGAATTACAACCCACAAAATTAGTCCATGATCTCTAATTGGAAATATTCCTATAACTATAATAAAATCTGCTAGTTAAGATGGCAGACATTGGCTGACTCAAGCAAATTGACGAAATCGTATTGCAACCTGTATAACAGAACATATTGACACTAATTGCCAAATTATATCTAAATATATATTATTACTCAAATAAGGCATGAAATATATATATAAAAAATTATGAACTCTCCAGAATATTATGATCATGTGTCCCAAAATCTAGCATAGAGCAATGTGAAAGGAAAAGCCGGAGCAGAGATATTTTGAAAGGAGAGGATTTAACAGTACTTCAACAGAACGAACGGAAAACCACAACAATTCAACAGAGGCAAGCTGGAGCAAGAGCATATGAAAAAAATTCCTGATTTTTCCCATCATACCATCTAAATCCAGTGTATCATACTTGAAACCCAACTAACTTATCATTACCGATTAAAAACATAAATTGACATGATATAACACCATTGAAACTCGATCAAAGAAATAATTAGGTCTTGCATTGTATTGGAAAACTTGAAGACACATTTAAAAACAATGAATTGAAAACAATATATGTATAATATCTTACTCTGCAGCCACCCTTAAAGCACTCAGTGGCTGCCGTTATACTTCCCTCGCCCTAAACAGGAGCCGTCCAGAGGCCTCCTACATTCTTCAGATGAATGTCTCCGCAACTTGGTGTCTCTCTTATGCAACATTCCCATACTGTTGACTGTAGTGGTCCATTTCCACCATTCTCAACTTTACTCCCAAGCTGCAGCACTCTGGAGCTTCTGGTATTATTTGTGGAACATTCATTGCATATTCTCTATATGAATAATAGGACAAACACATAATATATGTATTATAATTATAAATGCCAATTTAAATTCCAGTAATAGCAGCAGATCATATTGGATGATTAAAAAGCAATTAAACAAGGAAATTACAATTTTGGATGCATAGTGCTAAACCTATATTGAAATGAGGATCTCTTAAATTATATAAGAGTTACCTTAGATTATTCAAGAGGAGAGCCTGCACGAACCTTCCCAAACTAACCTGTAGTATCTGGTTCATTGATTTCTACCACATCTCACCTTTGTAATAGGTGATGGTTATTAAGTCAAGATCATTAGGTACAGATTGACTTATCTTGCCAAAGCAATTTAGAATGTGCTGCTATTCCTATGCATTTTACAATTTTTCTCTTCCACAGGATGGTTTAGGAGGAGATTTTAAAGTAGGTACACCAGTAAACCTATATCAATAAGGTGTTTATTAGCTCCCCATTCCTGAAAAGTTAGAAAAGAGACTGTGAGTTAAAAATTTTTATCATAAAAAGTATTATTTTCTAATGATAATAAGATACCTAGACTTAAAAAATTAATCCTAAAATCTTAAGAAAAACATACCTTATTTTTTCATCACCAATTGGAAAGGCTTGGAACCACTGCATCCAACGATAGTCTCGATAAAGATGCCTTCTTCAAAGCGCATCGATTATTAAAACCTCTAACTCAACATGAGAGGTCAGATCAGACCCTCTACATGAAATCTTCAAGTTTTAGTCCCATAATGGGCAGAACTTCTCTATCTAGAGAGACAAAATGCCTCTCGGTGACGAGAATTGTATCTGCAAATGGTATCTCTCTTTTGATAGCTACCAGAAAGTCTTGAAGGGCAAAACATCTCAATCGGAATCCTGATCGTCGATGAGAATATTATTTTGCCAAAGGTAGCTTTCTATTGAGTGATACCATGAGGTACGCAGACCCTCCTTCCATGGGCAGAACCTCTCAAACAGGAGAGGCGTTACACCTCCCCTGAAGAGAACTGTATTCTGAAAATGGTACCTTTCATTTCAGAGCTACCCCGTGGTACCCAGACCCACTCGATGGGCAGAATCTCTCGACCTGGAGGAGGCATCACACCACTCCATAGTGAGAATTTTATTCTGCTAGGGTAGCTCTCTTTTGAAGTTACCAGAAGACCTGAAGACCTCTCAGCAGGAAGGTTTACGTGGAGATTTTAAGGTAGGTAAACTAGTTCACCTTTATCAATAATGTATTTATAAGTACCCCATTCCTGAAAGGTTAGAAATGAGACAATTAAGATTCAATGAAGAAATTTTAATCATAAAACTTATTATTTTCTAATGATAATCAGATACCAATACTTAAAAAATTAATCCTAAAATCTTAAGAAAACATACCTTATTTTTTCATCACCAATTGGGAAGGCATTGGAATCCCTCCATCCAACGATAGTCTCGATTAAGATGCCTTCTTCAAAGTGCATCGATTATTAAAACGTCTAACTCAACATAAGAGGTCAGATCAGACCCTCTACATGAAATCTTCAAGTTTTAGTCCCATAATGGGCAGAACTTCTCTATCTAGAGAGACAAAATGCCTCTCGGTGACGAGAATTGTATCTGCAAATGGTATCTCTCTTTTGATAGCTACAAGAAAGTCTTGAAGGGCAAAACATCTCAATCGGAATCCTGATCGTCGATGAGAATATTATTTTGCCAAAGGTAGCTTTCTATTGAGTGATACCATGAGGTACGCAGACCCTCCTTCCATGGGCAGAACCTCTCAAACAGGAGAGGCGTTACACCTCCCCTGAAGAGAACTGTATTCTGAAAATGGTACCTTTCATTTCAGAGCTACCCCGTGGTACCCAGACCCACTCGATGGGCAGAATCTCTCGACCTGGAGGAGGCATCACACCACTCCATAGTGAGAAATTTATTCTGCTAGGGTAGCTCTCTTTTGAAGTTACCAGAAGACCTGAAGACCTCTCAGCAGGAAGGTTTACGTGGAGATTTTAAGGTAGGTAAACTAGTTCATCTTTATCAATAATGTATTTATAAGTACCCCATTCCTGAAAGGTTAGAAATGAGACAATTAAGATTCAATGAAGAAATTTTAATCATAAAACTTATTATTTTCTAATGATAATCAGATACCAATACTTAAAAAATTAATCCTAGTATCTTAAGAAAACATACCTTATTTTTTCATCACCAATTGGGAAGGCATTGGAATCCCTCCATCCAACGATAGTCTCGATTAAGATGCCTTCTTCAAAGTGCATCGATTATTAAAACGTCTAACTCAACATAAGAGGTCAGATCAGACCCTCTACATGAAATCTTCAAGTTTTAGTCCCATAATGGGCAGAACTTCTCTATCTAGAGAGACAAAATGCCTCTCGGTGACGAGAATTGTATCTGCAAATGGTATCTCTCTTTTGATAGCTACCAGAAAGTCTTGAAGGGCAAAACATCTCAATCGGAATCCTGATCGTCGATGAGAATATTATTTTGCCAAAGGTAGCTTTCTATTGAGTGATACCATGAGGTACGCAGACCCTCCTTCCAATGGGCAGAACCTCTCAAACAGGAGAGGCGTTACACCTCCCCTGAAGAGAACTGTATTCTGAAAATGGTACCTTTCATTTCAGAGCTACCCCGTGGTACCCAGACCCACTCGATGGGCAGAATCTCTCGACCTGGAGGAGGCATCACACCACTCCATAGTGAGAATTTTATTCTGCTAGGGTAGCTCTCTTTTGAAGTTACCAGAACACCAGAAGACCTCTCCATATGGGTACCTATAAAACAATCGTTGTTAATTATGGCCTTAAAATAATTAATGTGAGTGCTGTTAGTATATTGAAGTAGTAGTCAGTTTTCCCTGTGCCTATCCAACAACATTTAAAAGTTTCTAATTTTTCTGTCCCCAGCTACTGGGGTTCAATGAACATAGGTACGGCATTGCTTAGTCCCACATTAAGTTG
The DNA here is from genome assembly GCA_947579665.1 of Sympetrum striolatum. Taxonomy (NCBI): domain Eukaryota; kingdom Metazoa; phylum Arthropoda; class Insecta; order Odonata; family Libellulidae; genus Sympetrum; species Sympetrum striolatum. The sequence continues at coordinate 117,380,736 of OX388341.1, forward strand.
ACCTCAACTAATGCAAACTTATGATTTTCATCTGCGTGCTCATAGGAGTTTTTTGCTTTTGTTTACCATCTCTTTCTAATGCCGTCTATGGTTATTGTATCTCTGCTGCAAATAAAGCTTCAAATGCACTCAAATATTTATAATAATTTTCAAACTTTGGATTTAGTTTTACCATAAGGCTAGTTTAGTTTGGTTATCAAACGTTCATTGACTATATAGAAATTTGCTTACCTTTCCGGATCATTGGTGACCGATATCCACTGCTATTCCATAGTAGTCAGCATCGAACACATGACACTGAAGCTAAAAATAATTTTTTTTCTTTTTGGTTAAATTTTATGGCCAGTACGTTGAAAAAATTACAAGTCAGTGACACTTATGAATTATGGTTACAATTTTAATCCCCTATGAATGAATGAGTCAGTGAATGTATAATTAGGTATAATTTCAGAAACATCTATATGTTATAGATAGGAGATGGATTAACAGATATAACTTTAATTTGTAAGCATCATAAAGTCATTTTTCATACACCACTTTGTGCTACCAGTGCCTCAATGAGGCCATGACAGTGGACGATGATGCAAAGTCGAACGAGACCACACTTGCCCTTACACACAAAGTTCCCAAAATGGCCTGTGGAAAAACTACTACTAAATCGTCGACCCATAACCTTATGCCCAAAGCAGTGCGGAGCTTGTGTTAAAAATTTAATGTACTCAAACCAAACTAGCTAGGCATACTCTATGCTCCGAAGGACTGGATACACAAAGAATATATTTCAATGAATTTCTATGAACCTACTATATTTCCATAGGAAGTTCTATTGGAAATGGATACGTTACCAATAAGGAATAGCAATTACGCACCTGAAAAAGAATAATATTAAAAATAACTGATGAACATTTTAAAACTTAGGTCTCATATTTTTCCTTCTGTAGATAATCAGCAACTTCCCTTTCATCAGTATTTCATAAATAACTCCTAAACAATCATTTATACAAAAATATCTGTCACGCAAAAGTTATATTAAATTGCATTTTCTAAAACTTTTATAAATAATTGTATATACCTAAGTATCAGATTAATGGAGATATATTGCAAAAATCAGAAACGAGCCTTGAAAAGTAGAGCCCGACTTCTAGCTAACCGATTTAAACCAGAAACTAATCAACTCTAACGACACCAACCAAAGTACTATATATGAAATTTGACGTTGATAAAACAAATAGTTTTAATATAACAGTGCCCACAAAGTACATAATCAGCTACATCCGGTTTATCAGTATTTCATATAATAATAAAATATGTTCAATACAGCAGTTATAGGAAATTACATTTTCTAAAACAATAGTATTTACCTAAATATAATTTTTTTGAGATATTTCACAAAAAAGGGAATTTGCTTCCAAGAATAAAAAAAGCTCAACTTCCAAGTAAACCATTTGCTCCAAAATATTATAAACTCTGTCAGCACACCACAGTATATATGTGAAGTTAGGTACTGATAGGGCTAATAGTTTTCACGTTAGAGCGCTCACAAGCACACACACACACAGACGCAGACATTGTTCCAAAAATGGTCAGAACGTATTCTAAGAACCCCAAGACATGTATTTCGGTTGAAATCTCGTAGTCAAATTTTTTCATGAAAACAATACTTTCCTTATACTATGAATATGTAGAGAGTAAATATCCAATTATTATGAAGGAATTGACCCTAAAATACATTGTATATTGTATGTTTGCAATAACAAAAGTGTAAAATCTTCTACCGCTCTACAAAGAGTCTAAAAAATTTAGGTTACAGGCCACCCATTGCCATTTTATACTTCCATTATTTCATTGAATTTAAGAAAAAGAAATCCAACAAAGCAAACCAAAAGACAGCTTAAATGTAAAGTAACCACAAGGATGATCATTGAAATAAATCAGATTTCCAGAATTACAACCCACAAAATTAGTCCATGATCTCTAATTGGAAATATTCCTATAACTATAATAAAATCTGCTAGTTAAGATGGCAGACATTGGCTGACTCAAGCAAATTGACGAAATCGTATTGCAACCTGTATAACAGAACATATTGACACTAATTGCCAAATTATATCTAAATATATATTATTACTCAAATAAGGCATGAAATATATATATAAAAAATTATGAACTCTCCAGAATATTATGATCATGTGTCCCAAAATCTAGCATAGAGCAATGTGAAAGGAAAAGCCGGAGCAGAGATATTTTGAAAGGAGAGGATTTAACAGTACTTCAACAGAACGAACGGAAAACCACAACAATTCAACAGAGGCAAGCTGGAGCAAGAGCATATGAAAAAAATTCCTGATTTTTCCCATCATACCATCTAAATCCAGTGTATCATACTTGAAACCCAACTAACTTATCATTACCGATTAAAAACATAAATTGACATGATATAACACCATTGAAACTCGATCAAAGAAATAATTAGGTCTTGCATTGTATTGGAAAACTTGAAGACACATTTAAAAACAATGAATTGAAAACAATATATGTATAATATCTTACTCTGCAGCCACCCTTAAAGCACTCAGTGGCTGCCGTTATACTTCCCTCGCCCTAAACAGGAGCCGTCCAGAGGCCTCCTACATTCTTCAGATGAATGTCTCCGCAACTTGGTGTCTCTCTTATGCAACATTCCCATACTGTTGACTGTAGTGGTCCATTTCCACCATTCTCAACTTTACTCCCAAGCTGCAGCACTCTGGAGCTTCTGGTATTATTTGTGGAACATTCATTGCATATTCTCTATATGAATAATAGGACAAACACATAATATATGTATTATAATTATAAATGCCAATTTAAATTCCAGTAATAGCAGCAGATCATATTGGATGATTAAAAAGCAATTAAACAAGGAAATTACAATTTTGGATGCATAGTGCTAAACCTATATTGAAATGAGGATCTCTTAAATGATATAAGAGTTACCTTAGATTATTCAAGAGGAGAGCCTGCACGAACCTTCCCAAACTAACCTGTAGTATCTGGTTCATTGATTTCTACCACATCTCACCTTTGTAATAGGTGATGGTTATTAAGTCAAGATCATTAGGTACAGATTGACTTATCTTGCCAAAGCAATTTAGAATGTGCTGCTATTCCTATGCATTTTACAATTTTTCTCTTCCACAGGATGGTTTAGGAGGAGATTTTAAAGTAGGTACACCAGTAAACCTATATCAATAAGGTGTTTATTAGCTCCCCATTCCTGAAAAGTTAGAAAAGAGACTGTGAGTTAAAAATTTTTATCATAAAAAGTATTATTTTCTAATGATAATAAGATACCTAGACTTAAAAAATTAATCCTAAAATCTTAAGAAAAACATACCTTATTTTTTCATCACCAATTGGAAAGGCTTGGAACCACTGCATCCAACGATAGTCTCGATAAAGATGCCTTCTTCAAAGCGCATCGATTATTAAAACCTCTAACTCAACATGAGAGGTCAGATCAGACCCTCTACATGAAATCTTCAAGTTTTAGTCCCATAATGGGCAGAACTTCTCTATCTAGAGAGACAAAATGCCTCTCGGTGACGAGAATTGTATCTGCAAATGGTATCTCTCTTTTGATAGCTACCAGAAAGTCTTGAAGGGCAAAACATCTCAATCGGAATCCTGATCGTCGATGAGAATATTATTTTGCCAAAGGTAGCTTTCTATTGAGTGATACCATGAGGTACGCAGACCCTCCTTCCATGGGCAGAACCTCTCAAACAGGAGAGGCGTTACACCTCCCCTGAAGAGAACTGTATTCTGAAAATGGTACCTTTCATTTCAGAGCTACCCCGTGGTACCCAGACCCACTCGATGCGCAGAATCTCTCGACCTGGAGGAGGCATCACACCACTCCATAGTGAGAATTTTATTCTGCTAGGGTAGCTCTCTTTTGAAGTTACCAGAAGCCCTGATGACCTCTCAGCAGGAAGGTTTACGTGGAGATTTTAAGGTAGGTAAACTAGTTCATCTTTATCAATAATGTATTTATAAGTACCCCATTCCTGAAAGGTTAGAAATGAGACAATTAAGATTCAATGAAGAAATTTTAATCATAAAACTTATTATTTTCTAATGATAATCAGATACCAATACTTAAAAAATTAATCCTAAAATCTTAAGAAAACATACCTTATTTTTTCATCACCAATTGGGAAGGCATTGGAATCCCTCCATCCAACGATAGTCTCGATTAAGATGCCTTCTTCAAAGTGCATCGATTATTAAAACGTCTAACTCAACATAAGAGGTCTGATCAGACCCTCTACATGAAATCTTCAAGTTTTAGTCCCATAATGGGCAGAACTTCTCTATCTAGAGAGACAAAATGCCTCTCGGTGACGAGAATTGTATCTGCAAATGGTATCTCTCTTTTGATAGCTACCAGAAAGTCTTGAAGGGCAAAACATCTCAATCGGAATCCTGATCGTCGATGAGAATATTATTTTGCCAAAGGTAGCTTTCTATTGAGTGATACCATGAGGTACGCAGACCCTCCTTCCAATGGGCAGAACCTCTCAAACAGGAGAGGCGTTACACCTCCCCTGAAGAGAACTGTATTCTGAAAATGGTACCTTTCATTTCAGAGCTACCCCGTGGTACCCAGACCCACTCGATGGGCAGAATCTCTCGACCTGGAGGAGGCATCACACCACTCCATAGTGAGAATTTTATTCTGCTAGGGTAGCTCTCTTTTGAAGTTACCAGAACACCAGAAGACCTCTCCATATGGGTACCTATAAAACAATCGTTGTTAATTATGGCCTTAAAATAATTAATGTGAGTGCTGTTAGTATATTGAAGTAGTAGTCAGTTTTCCCTGTGCCTATCCAACAACATTTAAAAGTTTCTAATTTTTCTGTCCCCAGCTACTGGGGTTCAATGAACATAGGTACGGCATTGCTTAGTCCCACATTAAGTTGACCTCAACTAATGCAAACTTATGATTTTCATCTGCGTGCTCATAGGAGTTTTTTGCTTTTGTTTACCATCTCTTTCTAATGCCGTCTATGGTTATTGTATCTCTGCTGCAAATAAAGCTTCAAATGCACTCAAATATTTATAATAATTTTCAAACTTTGGATTTAGTTTTACCATAAGGCTAGTTTAGTTTGTTTATCAAACGTTCATTGACTATATAGAAATTTGCTTACCTTTCCGGATCATTGGTGACCGATATCCACTGCTATTCCATAGTAGTCAGCATCGAACACATGACACTGAAGCTAAAAATAATTTTTTTTCTTTTTGGTTAAATTTTATGGCCAGTACGTTGAAAAAATTACAAGTCAGTGACACTTATGAATTATGGTTACAATTTTAATCCCCTATGAATGAATGAGTCAGTGAATGTATAATTAGGTATAATTTCAGAAACATCTATATGTTATAGATAGGAGATGGATTAACAGATATAACTTTAATTTGTAAGCATCATAAAGTCATTTTTCATACACCACTTTGTGCTACCAGTGCCTCAATGAGGCCATGACAGTGGACGATGATGCAAAGTCGAACGAGACCACACTTGCCCTTACACACAAAGTTCCCAAAATGGCCTGTGGAAAAACTACTACTAAATCGTCGACCCATAACCTTATGCCCAAAGCAGTGCGGAGCTTGTGTTAAAAATTTAATGTACTCAAACCAAACTAGCTAGGCATACTCTATGCTCCGAAGGACTGGATACACAAAGAATATATTTCAATGAATTTCTATGAACCTACTATATTTCCATAGGAAGTTCTATTGGAAATGGATACGTTACCAATAAGGAATAGCAATTACGCACCTGAAAAAGAATAATATTAAAAATAACTGATGAACATTTTAAAACTTAGGTCTCATATTTTTCCTTCTGTAGATAATCAGCAACTTCCCTTTCATCAGTATTTCATAAATAACTCCTAAACAATCATTTATACAAAAATATCTGTCACGCAAAAGTTATATTAAATTGCATTTTCTAAAACTTTTATAAATAATTGTATATACCTAAGTATCAGATTAATGGAGATATTTTGCAAAAATCGGAAACGAGCCTTGAAAAGTAGAGCCCGACTTCTAGCTAACCGATTTAAACCAGAAACTAATCAACTCTAACGACACCAACCAAAGTACTATATATGAAATTTGACGTTGATAAAACAAATAGTTTTAATATAACAGTGCCCACAAAGTACATAATCAGCTACATCCGGTTTATCAGTATTTCATATAATAATAAAATATGTTCAATACAGCAGTTATAGGAAATTACATTTTCTAAAACAATAGTATTTACCTAAATATAATTTTTTTGAGATATTTCACAAAAAAGGGAATTTGCTTCCAAGAATAAAAAAAGCTCAACTTCCAAGTAAACCATTTGCTCCAAAATATTATAAACTCTGTCAGCACACCACAGTATATATGTGAAGTTAGGTACTGATAGGGCTAATAGTTTTCACGTTAGAGCGCTCACAAGCACACACACACACAGACGCAGACATTGTTCCAAAAATGGTCAGAACGTATTCTAAGAACCCCAAGACATGTATTTCGGTTGAAATCTCGTAGTCAAATTTTTTCATGAAAACAATACTTTCCTTATACTATGAATATGTAGAGAGTAAATATCCAATTATTATGAAGGAATTGACCCTAAAATACATTGTATATTGTATGTTTGCAATAACAAAAGTGTAAAATCTTCTACCGCTCTACAAAGAGTCTAAAAAATTTAGGTTACAGGCCACCCATTGCCATTTTATACTTCCATTATTTCATTGAATTTAAGAAAAAGAAATCCAACAAAGCAAACCAAAAGACAGCTTAAATGTAAAGTAACCACAAGGATGATCATTGAAATAAATCAGATTTCCAGAATTACAACCCACAAAATTAGTCCATGATCTCTAATTGGAAATATTCCTATAACTATAATAAAATCTGCTAGTTAAGATGGCAGACATTGGCTGACTCAAGCAAATTGACGAAATCGTATTGCAACCTGTATAACAGAACATATTGACACTAATTGCAATATTATATCTAAATATATATTATTACTCAAATAAGGCATGAAATATATATATAAAAAATTATGAACTCTCCAGAATATTATGATCATGTGTCCCAAAATCTAGCATAGAGCAATGTGAAAGGAAAAGCCGGAGCAGAGATATTTTGAAAGGAGAGGATTTAACAGTACTTCAACAGAACGAACGGAAAACCACAACAATTCAACAGAGGCAAGCTGGAGCAAGAGCATATGAAAAAAATTCCTGATTTTTCCCATCATACCATCTAAATCCAGTGTATCATACTTGAAACCCAACTAACTTATCATTACCGATTAAAAACATAAATTGACATGATATAACACCATTGAAACTCGATCAAAGAAATAATTAGGTCTTGCATTGTATTGGAAAACTTGAAGACACATTTAAAAACAATGAATTGAAAACAATATATGTATAATATCTTACTCTGCAGCCACCCTTAAAGCACTCAGTGGCTGCCGTTATACTTCCCTCGCCCTAAACAGGAGCCGTCCAGAGGCCTCCTACATTCTTCAGATGAATGTCTCCGCAACTTGGTGTCTCTCTTATGCAACATTCCCATACTGTTGACTGTAGTGGTCCATTTCCACCATTCTCAACTTTACTCCCAAGCTGCAGCACTCTGGAGCTTCTGGTATTATTTGTGGAACATTCATTGCATATTCTCTATATGAATAATAGGACAAACACATAATATATGTATTATAATTATAAATGCCAATTTAAATTCCAGTAATAGCAGCAGATCATATTGGATGATTAAAAAGCAATTAAACAAGGAAATTACAATTTTGGATGCATAGTGCTAAACCTATATTGAAATGAGGATCTCTTAAATGATATAAGAGTTACCTTAGATTATTCAAGAGGAGAGCCTGCACGAACCTTCCCAAACTAACCTGTAGTATCTGGTTCATTGATTTCTACCACATCTCACCTTTGTAATAGGTGATGGTTATTAAGTCAAGATCATTAGGTACAGATTGACTTATCTTGCCAAAGCAATTTAGAATGTGCTGCTATTCCTATGCATTTTACAATTTTTCTCTTCCACAGGATGGTTTAGGAGGAGATTTTAAAGTAGGTACACCAGTAAACCTATATCAATAAGGTGTTTATTAGCTCCCCATTCCTGAAAAGTTAGAAAAGAGACTGTGAGTTAAAAATTTTTATCATAAAAAGTATTATTTTCTAATGATAATAAGATACTTAGACTTAAAAAATTAATCCTAAAATCTTAAGAAAAACATACCTTATTTTTTCATCACCAATTGGAAAGGCTTGGAACCACTGCATCCAACGATAGTCTCGATAAAGATGCCTTCTTCAAAGCGCATCGATTATTAAAACCTCTAACTCAACATGAGAGGTCAGATCAGACCCTCTACATGAAATCTTCAAGTTTTAGTCCCATAATGGGCAGAACTTCTCTATCTAGAGAGACAAAATGCCTCTCGGTGACGAGAATTGTATCTGCAAATGGTATCTCTCTTTTGATAGCTACCAGAAAGTCTTGAAGGGCAAAACATCTCAATCGGAATCCTGATCGTCGATGAGAATATTATTTTGCCAAAGGTAGCTTTCTATTGAGTGATACCATGAGGTACGCAGACCCTCCTTCCATGGGCAGAACCTCTCAAACAGGAGAGGCGTTACACCTCCCCTGAAGAGAACTGTATTCTGAAAATGGTACCTTTCATTTCAGAGCTACCCCGTGGTACCCAGACCCACTCGATGGGCAGAATCTCTCGACCTGGAGGAGGCATCACACCACTCCATAGTGAGAATTTTATTCTGCTAGGGTAGCTCTCTTTTGAAGTTACCAGAAGACCTGAAGACCTCTCAGCAGGAAGGTTTACGTGGAGATTTTAAGGTAGGTAAACTAGTTCATCTTTATCAATAATGTATTTATAAGTACCCCATTCCTGAAAGGTTAGAAATGAGACAATTAAGATTCAATGAAGAAATTTTAATCATAAAACTTATTATTTTCTAATGATAATCAGATACCAATACTTAAAAAATTAATCCTAAAATCTTAAGAAAACATACCTTATTTTTTCATCACCAATTGGGAAGGCATTGGAATCCCTCCATCCAACGATAGTCTCGATTAAGATGCCTTCTTCAAAGTGCATCGATTATTAAAACGTCTAACTCAACATAAGAGGTCAGATCAGACCCTCTACATGAAATCTTCAAGTTTTAGTCCCATAATGGGCAGAACTTCTCTATCTAGAGAGACAAAATGCCTCTCGGTGACGAGAATTGTATCTGCAAATGGTATCTCTCTTTTGATAGCTACCAGAAAGTCTTGAAGGGCAAAACATCTCAATCGGAATCCTGATCGTCGATGAGAATATTATTTTGCCAAAGGTAGCTTTCTATTGAGTGATACCATGAGGTACGCAGACCCTCCTTCCAATGGGCAGAACCTCTCAAACAGGAGAGGCGTTACACCTCCCCTGAAGAGAACTGTATTCTGAAAATGGTACCTTTCATTTCAGAGCTACCCCGTGGTACCCAGACCCACTCGATGGGCAGAATCTCTCGACCTGGAGGAGGCATCACACCACTCCATAGTGAGAATTTTATTCTGCTAGGGTAGCTCTCTTTTGAAGTTACCAGAACACCAGAAGACCTCTCCATATGGGTACCTATAAAACAATCGTTGTTAATTATGGCCTTAAAATAATTAATGTGAGTGCTGTTAGTATATTGAAGTAGTAGTCAGTTTTCCCTGTGCCTATCCAACAACATTTAAAAGTTTCTAATTTTTCTGTCCCCAGCTACTGGGGTTCAATGAACATAGGTACGGCATTGCTTAGTCCCACATTAAGTTGACCTCAACTAATGCAAACTTATGATTTTCATCTGCGTGCTCATAGGAGTTTTTTGCTTTTGTTTACCATCTCTTTCTAATGCCGTCTATGGTTATTGTATCTCTGCTGCAAATAAAGCTTCAAATGCACTCAAATATTTATAATAATTTTCAAACTTTGGATTTAGTTTTACCATAAGGCTAGTTTAGTTTGGTTATCAAACGTTCATTGACTATATAGAAATTTGCTTACCTTTCCGGATCATTGGTGACCGATATCCACTGCTATTCCATAGTAGTCAGCATCGAACACATGACACTGAAGCTAAAAATAATTTTTTTTCTTTTTGGTTAAATTTTATGGCCAGTACGTTGAAAAAATTACAAGTCAGTGACACTTATGAATTATGGTTACAATTTTAATCCCCTATGAATGAATGAGTCAGTGAATGTATAATTAGGTATAATTTCAGAAACATCTATATGTTATAGATAGGAGATGGATTAACAGATATAACTTTAATTTGTAAGCATCATAAAGTCATTTTTCATACACCACTTTGTGCTACCAGTGCCTCAATGAGGCCATGACAGTGGACGATGATGCAAAGTCGAACGAGACCACACTTGCCCTTACACACAAAGTTCCCAAAATGGCCTGTGGAAAAACTACTACTAAATCGTCGACCCATAACCTTATGCCCAAAGCAGTGCGGAGATTGTGTTAAAAATTTAATGTACTCAAACCAAACTAGCTAGGCATACTCTATGCTCCGAAGGACTGGATACACAAAGAATATATTTCAATGAATTTCTATGAACCTACTATATTTCCATAGGAAGTTCTATTGGAAATGGATACGTTACCAATAAGGAATAGCAATTACGCACCTGAAAAAGAATAATATTAAAAATAACTGATGAACATTTTAAAACTTAGGTCTCATATTTTTCCTTCTGTAGATAATCAGCAACTTCCCTTTCATCAGTATTTCATAAATAACTCCTAAACAATCATTTATACAAAAATATCTGTCACGCAAAAGTTATATTAAATTGCATTTTCTAAAACTTTTATAAATAATTGTATATACCTAAGTATCAGATTAATGGAGATATTTTGCAAAAATCAGAAACGAGCCTTGAAAAGTAGAGCCCGACTTCTAGCTAACCGATTTAAACCAGAAACTAATCAACTCTAACGACACCAACCAAAGTACTATATATGAAATTTGACGTTGATAAAACAAATAGTTTTAATATAACAGTGCCCACAAAGTACATAATCAGCTACATCCGGTTTATCAGTATTTCATATAATAATAAAATATGTTCAATACAGCAGTTATAGGAAATTACATTTTCTAAAACAATAGTATTTACCTAAATATAATTTTTTTGAGATATTTCACAAAAAAGGGAATTTGCTTCCAAGAATAAAAAAAGCTCAACTTCCAAGTAAACCATTTGCTCCAAAATATTATAAACTCTGTCAGCACACCACAGTATATATGTGAAGTTAGGTACTGATAGGGCTAATAGTTTTCACGTTAGAGCGCTCACAAGCACACACACACACAGACGCAGACATTGTTCCAAAAATGGTCAGAACGTATTCTAAGAACCCCAAGACATGTATTTCGGTTGAAATCTCGTAGTCAAATTTTTTCATGAAAACAATACTTTCCTTATACTATGAATATGTAGAGAGTAAATATCCAATTATTATGAAGGAATTGACCCTAAAATACATTGTATATTGTATGTTTGCAATAACAAAAGTGTAAAATCTTCTACCGCTCTACAAAGAGTCTAAAAAATTTAGGTTACAGGCCACCCATTGCCATTTTATACTTCCATTATTTCATTGAATTTAAGAAAAAGAAATCCAACAAAGCAAACCAAAAGACAGCTTAAATGTAAAGTAACCACAAGGATGATCATTGAAATAAATCAGATTTCCAGAATTACAACCCACAAAATTAGTCCATGATCTCTAATTGGAAATATTCCTATAACTATAATAAAATCTGCTAGTTAAGATGGCAGACATTGGCTGACTCAAGCAAATTGACGAAATCGTATTGCAACCTGTATAACAGAACATATTGACACTAATTGCAATATTATATCTAAATATATATTATTACTCAAATAAGGCATGAAATATATATATAAAAAATTATGAACTCTCCAGAATATTATGATCATGTGTCCCCAAATCTAGCATAGAGCAATGTGAAAGGAAAAGCCGGAGCAGAGATATTTTGAAAGGAGAGGATTTAACAGTACTTCAACAGAACGAACAGAAAACCACAACAATTCAACAGAGGCAAGCTGGAGCAAGAGCATATGAAAAAAATTCCTGATTCTTCCCATCATACCATCTAAATCCAGTGTATCATACTTGAAACCCAACTAACTTATCATTACCGATTAAAAACATAAATTGACATGATATAACACCATTGAAACTCGATCAAAGAAATAATTAGGTCTTGCATTGTATTGGAAAACTTGGAGACGCATTTAAAAACAATGAATTGAAAACAATATATGTATAATATCTTACTCTGCAGCCACCCTTAAAGCACTCAGTGGCTGCCGTTATACTTCCCTCGCCCTAAACAGGAGCCGTCCAGAGGCCTCCTACATTCTTCAGATGAATGTCTCCGCAACTTGGTGTCTCTCTTATGCAACATTCCCATACTGTTGACTGTAGTGGTCCATTTCCACCATTCTCAACTTTACTCCCAAGCTGCAGCACTCTGGAGCTTCTGGTATTATTTGTGGAACATTCATTGCATATTCTCTATATGAATAATAGGACAAACACATAATATATGTATTATAATTATAAATGCCAATTTAAATTCCAGTAATAGCAGCAGATCATATTGGATGATTAAAAAGCAATTAAACAAGGAAATTACAATTTTGGATGCATAGTGCTAAACCTATATTGAAATGAGGATCTCTTAAATGATATAAGAGTTACCTTAGATTATTCAAGAGGAGAGCCTGCACGAACCTTCCCAAACTAACCTGTAGTATCTGGTTCATTGATTTCTACCACATCTCACCTTTGTAATAGGTGATGGTTATTAAGTCAAGATCATTAGGTACAGATTGACTTATCTTGCCAAAGCAATTTAGAATGTGCTGCTATTCCTATGCATTTTACAATTTTTCTCTTCCACAGGATGGTTTAGGAGGAGATTTTAAAGTAGGTACACCAGTAAACCTATATCAATAAGGTGTTTATTAGCTCCCCATTCCTGAAAAGTTAGAAAAGAGACTGTGAGTTAAAAATTTTTATCATAAAAAGTATTATTTTCTAATGATAATAAGATACCTAGACTTAAAAAATTAATCCTAAAATCTTAAGAAAAACATACCTTATTTTTTCATCACCAATTGGAAAGGCTTTGAACCACTGCATCCAACGATAGTCTCGATAAAGATGCCTTCTTCAAAGCGCATCGATTATTAAAACCTCTAACTCAACATGAGAGGTCAGATCAGACCCTCTACATGAAATCTTCAAGTTTTAGTCCCATAATGGGCAGAACTTCTCTATCTAGAAAGACAAAATGCCTCTCGGTGACGAGAATTGTATCTGCAAATGGTATCTCTCTTTTGATAGCTACCAGAAAGTCTTGAAGGGCAAAACATCTCAATCGGAATCCTGATCGTCGATGAGAATATTATTTTGCCAAAGGTAGCTTTCTATTGAGTGATACCATGAGGTACGCAGACCCTCCTTCCATGGGCAGAACCTCTCAAACAGGAGAGGCGTTACACCTCCCCTGAAGAGAACTGTATTCTGAAAATGGTACCTTTCATTTCAGAGCTACCCCGTGGTACCCAGACCCACTCGATGGGCAGAATCTCTCGACCTGGAGGAGGCATCACACCACTCCATAGTGAGAATTTTATTCTGCTAGGGTAGCTCTCTTTTGAAGTTACCAGAAGACCTGAAGACCTCTCAGCAGGAAGGTTTACGTGGAGATTTTAAGGTAGGTAAACTAGTTCACCTTTATCAATAATGTATTTATAAGTACCCCATTCCTGAAAGGTTAGAAATGAGACAATTAAGATTCAATGAAGAAATTTTAATCATAAAACTTATTATTTTCTAATGATAATCAGATACCAATACTTAAAAAATTAATCCTAAAATCTTAAGAAAACATACCTTATTTTTTCATCACCAATTGGGAAGGCATTGGAATCCCTCCATCCAACGATAGTCTCGATTAAGATGCCTTCTTCAAAGTGCATCGATTATTAAAACGTCTAACTCAACATAAGAGGTCAGATCAGACCCTCTACATGAAATCTTCAAGTTTTAGTCCCATAATGGGCAGAACTTCTCTATCTAGAGAGACAAAATGCCTCTCGGTGACGAGAATTGTATCTGCAAATGGTATCTCTCTTTTGATAGCTACAAGAAAGTCTTGAAGGGCAAAACATCTCAATCGGAATCCTGATCGTCGATGAGAATATTATTTTGCCAAAGGTAGCTTTCTATTGAGTGATACCATGAGGTACGCAGACCCTCCTTCCATGGGCAGAACCTCTCAAACAGGAGAGGCGTTACACCTCCCCTGAAGAGAACTGTATTCTGAAAATGGTACCTTTCATTTCAGAGCTACCCCGTGGTACCCAGACCCACTCGATGGGCAGAATCTCTCGACCTGGAGGAGGCATCACACCACTCCATAGTGAGAATTTTATTCTGCTAGGGTAGCTCTCTTTTGAAGTTACCAGAACACCAGAAGACCTCTCCATATGGGTACCTATAAAACAATCGTTGTTAATTATGGCCTTAAAATAATTAATGTGAGTGCTGTTAGTATATTGAAGTAGTAGTCAGTTTTCCCTGTGCCTATCCAACAACATTTAAAAGTTTCTAATTTTTCTGTCCCCAGCTACTGGGGTTCAATGAACATAGGTACGGCATTGCTTAGTCCCACATTAAGTTGACCTCAACTAATGCAAACTTATGATTTTCATCTGCGTGCTCATAGGAGTTTTTTGCTTTTGTTTACCATCTCTTTCTAATGCCGTCTATGGTTATTGTATCTCTGCTGCAAATAAAGCTTCAAATGCACTCAAATATTTATAATAATTTTCAAACTTTGGATTTAGTTTTACCATAAGGCTAGTTTAGTTTGGTTATCAAACGTTCATTGACTATATAGAAATTTGCTTACCTTTCCGGATCATTGGTGACCGATATCCACTGCTATTCCATAGTAGTCAGCATCGAACACATGACACTGAAGCTAAAAATAATTTTTTTTCTTTTTGGTTAAATTTTATGGCCAGTACGTTGAAAAAATTACAAGTCAGTGATACTTATGAATTATGGTTACAATTTTAATCCCCTATGAATGAATGAGTCAGTGAATGTATAATTAGGTATAATTTCAGAAACATCTATATGTTATAGATAGGAGATGGATTAACAGATATAACTTTAATTTGTAAGCATCATAAAGTCATTTTTCATACACCACTTTGTGCTACCAGTGCCTCAATGAGGCCATGACAGTGGACGATGATGCAAAGTCGAACGAGACCACACTTGCCCTTACACACAAAGTTCCCAAAATGGCCTGTGGAAAAACTACTACTAAATCGTCGACCCATAACCTTATGCCCAAAGCAGTGCGGAGCTTGTGTTAAAAATTTAATGTACTCAAACCAAACTAGCTAGGCATACTCTATGCTCCGAAGGACTGGATACACAAAGAATATATTTCAATGAATTTCTATGAACCTACTATATTTCCATAGGAAGTTCTATTGGAAATGTATACGTTACCAATAAGGAATAGCAATTACACACCTGAAAAAGAATAATATTAAAAATAACTGATGAACATTTTAAAACTTAGGTCTCATATTTTTCCTTCTGTAGATAATCAGCAACTTCCCTTTCATCAGTATTTCATAAATAACTCCTAAACAATCATTTATACAAAAATATCTGTCACGCAAAAGTTATATTAAATTGCATTTTCTAAAACTTTTATAAATAATTGTATATACCTAAGTATCAGATTAATGGAGATATTTTGCAAAAATCAGAAACGAGCCTTGAAAAGTAGAGCCCGACTTCTAGCTAACCGATTTAAACCAGAAACTAATCAACTCTAACGACACCAACCAAAGTACTATATATGAAATTTGACGTTGATAAAACAAATAGTTTTAATATAACAGTGCCCACAAAGTACATAATCAGCTACATCCGGTTTATCAGTATTTCATATAATAATAAAATATGTTCAATACAGCAGTTATAGGAAATTACATTTTCTAAAACAATAGTATTTACCTAAATATAATTTTTTTGAGATATTTCACAAAAAAGGGAATTTGCTTCCAAGAATAAAAAAAGCTCAACTTCCAAGTAAACCATTTGCTCCAAAATATTATAAACTCTGTCAGCACACCACAGTATATATGTGAAGTTAGGTACTGATAGGGCTAATAGTTTTCACGTTAGAGCGCTCACAAGCACACACACACACAGACGCAGACATTGTTCCAAAAATGGTCAGAACGTATTCTAAGAACCCCAAGACATGTATTTCGGTTGAAATCTCGTAGTCAAATTTTTTCATGAAAACAATACTTTCCTTATACTATGAATATGTAGAGAGTAAATATCCAATTATTATGAAGGAATTGACCCTAAAATACATTGTATATTGTATGTTTGCAATAACAAAAGTGTAAAATCTTCTACCGCTCTACAAAGAGTCTAAAAAATTTAGGTTACAGGCCACCCATTGCCATTTTATACTTCCATTATTTCATTGAATTTAAGAAAAAGAAATCCAACAAAGCAAACCAAAAGACAGCTTAAATGTAAAGTAACCACAAGGATGATCATTGAAATAAATCAGATTTCCAGAATTACAACCCACAAAATTAGTCCATGATCTCTAATTGGAAATATTCCTATAACTATAATAAAATCTGCTAGTTAAGATGGCAGACATTGGCTGACTCAAGCAAATTGACGAAATCGTATTGCAACCTGTATAACAGAACATATTGACACTAATTGCAATATTATATCTAAATATATATTATTACTCAAATAAGGCATGAAATATATATATAAAAAATTATGAACTCTCCAGAATATTATGATCATGTGTCCCCAAATCTAGCATAGAGCAATGTGAAAGGAAAAGCCGGAGCAGAGATATTTTGAAAGGAGAGGATTTAACAGTACTTCAACAGAACGAACGGAAAACCACAACAATTCAACAGAGGCAAGCTGGAGCAAGAGCATATGAAAAAAATTCCTGATTTTTCCCATCATACCATCTAAATCCAGTGTATCATACTTGAAACCCAACTAACTTATCATTACCGATTAAAAACATAAATTGACATGATATAACACCATTGAAACTCGATCAAAGAAATAATTAGGTCTTGCATTGTATTGCAAAACTTGGAGACGCATTTAAAAACAATGAATTGAAAACAATATATGTATAATATCTTACTCTGCAGCAACCCTTAAAGCACTCAGTGGCTGCCGTTATACTTCCCTCGCCCTAAACAGGAGCCGTCCAGAGGCCTCCTACATTCTTCAGATGAATGTCTCCGCAACTTGGTGTCTCTCTTATGCAACATTCCCATACTGTTGACTGTAGTGGTCCATTTCCACCATTCTCAACTTTACTCCCAAGCTGCAGCACTCTGGAGCTTCTGGTATTATTTGTGGAACATTCATTGCATATTCTCTATATGAATAATAGGACAAACACATAATATATGTATTATAATTATAAATGCCAATTTAAATTCCAGTAATAGCAGCAGATCATATTGGATGATTAAAAAGCAATTAAACAAGGAAATTACAATTTTGGATGCATAGTGCTAAACCTATATTGAAATGAGGATCTCTTAAATGATATAAGAGTTACCTTAGATTATTCAAGAGGAGAGCCTGCACGAACCTTCCCAAACTAACCTGTAGTATCTGGTTCATTGATTTCTACCACATCTCACCTTTGTAATAGGTGATGGTTATTAAGTCAAGATCATTAGGTACAGATTGACTTATCTTGCCAAAGCAATTTAGAATGTGCTGCTATTCCTATGCATTTTACAATTTTTCTCTTCCACAGGATGGTTTAGGAGGAGATTTTAAAGTAGGTACACCAGTAAACCTATATCAATAAGGTGTTTATTAGCTCCCCATTCCTGAAAAGTTAGAAAAGAGACTATGAATTAAAAGTTTTTATCATAAAAAGTATTATTTTCTAATGATAATAAGATACCTAGACTTAAAAAATTAATCCTAAAATCTTAAGAAAAACATACCTTATTTTTTCATCACCAATTGGAAAGGCTTGGAACCACTGCATCCAACGATAGTCTCGATAAAGATGCCTTCTTCAAAGCGCATCGATTATTAAAACCTCTAACTCAACATGAGAGGTCAGATCAGACCCTCTACATGAAATCTTCAAGTTTTAGTCCCATAATGGGCAGAACTTCTCTATCTAGAGAGACAAAATGCCTCTCGGTGACGAGAATTGTATCTGCAAATGGTATCTCTCTTTTGATAGCTACCAGAAAGTCTTGAAGGGCAAAACATCTCAATCGGAATCCTGATCGTCGATGAGAATATTATTTTGCCAAAGGTAGCTTTCTATTGAGTGATACCATGAGGTACGCAGACCCTCCTTCCATGGGCAGAACCTCTCAAACAGGAGAGGCGTTACACCTCCCCTGAAGAGAACTGTATTCTGAAAATGGTACCTTTCATTTCAGAGCTACCCCGTGGTACCCAGACCCACTCGATGGGCAGAATCTCTCGACCTGGAGGAGGCATCACACCACTCCATAGTGAGAATTTTATTCTGCTAGGGTAGCTCTCTTTTGAAGTTACCAGAACACCAGAAGACCTCTCCATATGGGTACCTATAAAACAATCGTTGTTAATTATGGCCTTAAAATAATTAATGTGAGTGCTGTTAGTATATTGAAGTAGTAGTCAGTTTTCCCTGTGCCTATCCAACAACATTTAAAAGTTTCTAATTTTTCTGTCCCCAGCTACTGGGGTTCAATGAACATAGGTACGGCATTGCTTAGTCCCACATTAAGTTGACCTCAACTAATGCAAACTTATGATTTTCATCTGCGTGCTCATAGGAGTTTTTTGCTTTTGTTTACCATCTCTTTCTAATGCCGTCTATGGTTATTGTATCTCTGCTGCAAATAAAGCTTCAAATGCACTCAAATATTTATAATAATTTTCAAACTTTGGATTTAGTTTTACCATAAGGCTAGTTTAGTTTGGTTATCAAACGTTCATTGACTATATAGAAATTTGCTTACCTTTCCGGATCATTGGTGACCGATATCCACTGCTATTCCATAGTAGTCAGCATCGAACACATGACACTGAAGCTAAAAATAATTTTTTTTCTTTTTGGTTAAATTTTATGGCCAGTACGTTGAAAAAATTACAAGTCAGTGACACTTATGAATTATGGTTACAATTTTAATCCCCTATGAATGAATGAGTCAGTGAATGTATAATTAGGTATAATTTCAGAAACATCTATATGTTATAGATAGGAGATGGATTAACAGATATAACTTTAATTTGTAAGCATCATAAAGTCATTTTTCATACACCACTTTGTGCTACCAGTGCCTCAATGAGGCCATGACAGTGGACGATGATGCAAAGTCGAACGAGACCACACTTGCCCTTACACACAAAGTTCCCAAAATGGCCTGTGGAAAAACTACTACTAAATCGTCGACCCATAACCTTATGCCCAAAGCAGTGCGGAGCTTGTGTTAAAAATTTAATGTACTCAAACCAAACTAGCTAGGCATACTCTATGCTCCGAAGGACTGGATACACAAAGAATATATTTCAATGAATTTCTATGAACCTACTATATTTCCATAGGAAGTTCTATTGGAAATGGATACGTTACCAATAAGGAATAGCAATTACGCACCTGAAAAAGAATAATATTAAAAATAACTGATGAACATTTTAAAACTTAGGTCTCATATTTTTCCTTCTGTAGATAATCAGCAACTTCCCTTTCATCAGTATTTCATAAATAACTCCTAAACAATCATTTATACAAAAATATCTGTCACGCAAAAGTTATATTAAATTGCATTTTCTAAAACTTTTATAAATAATTGTATATACCTAAGTATCAGATTAATGGAGATATTTTGCAAAAATCAGAAACGAGCCTTGAAAAGTAGAGCCCGACTTCTAGCTAACCGATTTAAACCAGAAACTAATCAACTCTAACGACACCAACCAAAGTACTATATATGAAATTTGACGTTGATAAAACAAATAGTTTTAATATAACAGTGCCCACAAAGTACATAATCAGCTACATCCGGTTTATCAGTATTTCATATAATAATAGAAACTAATCAACTCTAACGACACCAACCAAAGTACTATATATGAAATTTGACGTTGATAAAACAAATAGTTTTAATATAACAGTGCCCACAAAGTACATAATCAGCTACATCCGGTTTATCAGTATTTCATATAATAATAAAATATGTTCAATACAGCAGTTATAGGAAATTACATTTTCTAAAACAATAGTATTTACCTAAATATAATTTTTTTGAGATATTTCACAAAAAAGGGAATTTGCTTCCAAGAATAAAAAAAGCTCAACTTCCAAGTAAACCATTTGCTCCAAAATATTATAAACTCTGTCAGCACACCACAGTATATATGTGAAGTTAGGTACTGATAGGGCTAATAGTTTTCACGTTAGAGCGCTCACAAGCACACACACACACAGACGCAGACATTGTTCCAAAAATGGTCAGAACGTATTCTAAGAACCCCAAGACATGTATTTCGGTTGAAATCTCGTAGTCAAATTTTTTCATGAAAACAATACTTTCCTTATACTATGAATATGTAGAGAGTAAATATCCAATTATTATGAAGGAATTGACCCTAAAATACATTGTATATTGTATGTTTGCAATAACAAAAGTGTAAAATCTTCTACCGCTCTACAAAGAGTCTAAAAAATTTAGGTTACAGGCCACCCATTGCCATTTTATACTTCCATTATTTCATTGAATTTAAGAAAAAGAAATCCAACAAAGCAAACCAAAAGACAGCTTAAATGTAAAGTAACCACAAGGATGATCATTGAAATAAATCAGATTTCCAGAATTACAACCCACAAAATTAGTCCATGATCTCTAATTGGAAATATTCCTATAACTATAATAAAATCTGCTAGTTAAGACATTGGCTGACTCAAGCAAATTGACGAAATCGTATTGCAACCTGTATAACAGAACATATTGACACTAATTGCAATATTATATCTAAATATATATTATTACTCAAATAAGGCATGAAATATATATATAAAAAATTATGAACTCTCCAGAATATTATGATCATGTGTCCCCAAATCTAGCATAGAGCAATGTGAAAGGAAAAGCCGGAGCAGAGATATTTTGAAAGGAGAGGATTTAACAGTACTTCAACAGAACGAACGGAAAACCACAACAATTCAACAGAGGCAAGCTGGAGCAAGAGCATATGAAAAAAATTCCTGATTTTTCCCATCATACCATCTAAATCCAGTGTATCATACTTGAAACCCAACTAACTTATCATTACCGATTAAAAACATAAATTGACATGATATAACACCATTGAAACTCGATCAAAGAAATAATTAGGTCTTGCATTGTATTGGAAAACTTGAAGACACATTTAAAAACAATGAATTGAAAACAATATATGTATAATATCTTACTCTGCAGCCACCCTTAAAGCACTCAGTGGCTGCCGTTATACTTCCCTCGCCCTAAACAGGAGCCGTCCAGAGGCCTCCTACATTCTTCAGATGAATGTCTCCACAACTTGGTGTCTCTCTTATGCAACATTCCCATACTGTTGACTGTAGTGGTCCATTTCCACCATTCTCAACTTTACTCCCAAGCTGCAGCACTCTGGAGCTTCTGGTATTATTTGTGGAACATTCATTGCATATTCTCTATATGAATAATAGGACAAACACATAAGATATGTATTATAATTATAAATGCCAATTTAAATTCCAGTAATAGCAGCAGATCATATTGGATGATTAAAAAGCAATTAAACAAGGAAATTACAATTTTGGATGCATAGTGCTAAACCTATATTGAAATGAGGATCTCTTAAATGATATAAGAGTTACCTTAGATTATTCAAGAGGAGAGCCTGCACGAACCTTCCCAAACTAACCTGTAGTATCTGGTTCATTGATTTCTACCACATCTCACCTTTGTAATAGGTGATGGTTATTAAGTCAAGATCATTAGGTACAGATTGACTTATCTTGCCAAAGCAATTTAGAATGTGCTGCTATTCCTATGCATTTTACAATTTTTCTCTTCCACAGGATGGTTTAGGAGGAGATTTTAAAGTAGGTACACCAGTAAACCTATATCAATAAGCTGTTTATTAGCTCCCCATTCCTGAAAAGTTAGAAAAGAGACTATGAATTAAAAATTTTTATCATAAAAAGTATTATTTTCTAATGATAATAAGATACCTAGACTTAAAAAATTAATCCTAAAATCTTAAGAAAAACATACCTTATTTTTTCATCACCAATTGGAAAGGCTTGGAACCACTGCATCCAACGATAGTCTCGATAAAGATGCCTTCTTCAAAGCGCATCGATTATTAAAACCTCTAACTCAACATGAGAGGTCAGATCAGACCCTCTACATGAAATCTTCCAGTTTTAGTCCCATAATGGGCAGAACTTCTCTATCTAGAGAGACAAAATGCCTCTCGGTGACGAGAATTGTATCTGCAAATGGTATCTCTCTTTTGATAGCTACCAGAACGTCTTGAAGGGCAAAACATCTCAATCGGAATCCTGATCGTCGATGAGAATATTATTTTGCCAAAGGTAGCTTTCTATTGAGTGATACCATGAGGTACGCAGACCCTCCTTCCATGGGCAGAACCTCTCAAACAGGAGAGGCGTTACACCTCCCCTGAAGAGAACTGTATTCTGAAAATGGTACCTTTCATTTCAGAGCTACCCCGTGGTACCCAGACCCACTCGATGGGCAGAATCTCTCGACCTGGAGGAGGCATCACACCACTCCATAGTGAGAATTTTATTCTGCTAGGGTAGCTCTCTTTTGAAGTTACCAGAAGACCTGAAGACCTCTCAGCAGGAAGGTTTACGTGGAGATTTTAAGGTAGGTAAACTAGTTCACCTTTATCAATAATGTATTTATAAGTACCCCATTCCTGAAAGGTTAGAAATGAGACAATTAAGATTCAATGAAGAAATTTTAATCATAAAACTTATTATTTTCTAATGATAATCAGATACCAATACTTAAAAAATTAATCCTAAAATCTTAAGAAAACATACCTTATTTTTTCATCACCAATTGGGAAGGCATTGGAATCCCTCCATCCAACGATAGTCTCGATTAAGATGCCTTCTTCAAAGTGCATCGATTATTAAAACGTCTAACTCAACATAAGAGGTCAGATCAGACCCTCTACATGAAATCTTCAAGTTTTAGTCCCATAATGGGCAGAACTTCTCTATCTAGAGAGACAAAATGCCTCTCGGTGACGAGAATTGTATCTGCAAATGGTATCTCTCTTTTGATAGCTACAAGAAAGTCTTGAAGGGCAAAACATCTCAATCGGAATCCTGATCGTCGATGAGAATATTATTTTGCCAAAGGTAGCTTTCTATTGAGTGATACCATGAGGTACGCAGACCCTCCTTCCATGGGCAGAACCTCTCAAACAGGAGAGGCGTTACACCTCCCCTGAAGAGAACTGTATTCTGAAAATGGTACCTTTCATTTCAGAGCTACCCCGTGGTACCCAGACCCACTCGATGGGCAGAATCTCTCGACCTGGAGGAGGCATCACACCACTCCATAGTGAGAATTTTATTCTGCTAGGGTAGCTCTCTTTTGAAGTTACCAGAACACCAGAAGACCTCTCCATATGGGTACCTATAAAACAATCGTTGTTAATTATGGCCTTAAAATAATTAATGTGAGTGCTGTTAGTATATTGAAGTAGTAGTCAGTTTTCCCTGTGCCTATCCAACAACATTTAAAAGTTTCTAATTTTTCTGTCCCCAGCTACTGGGGTTCAATGAACATAGGTACGGCATTGCTTAGTCCCACATTAAGTTGACCTCAACTAATGCAAACTTATGATTTTCATCTGCGTGCTCATAGGAGTTTTTTGCTTTTGTTTACCATCTCTTTCTAATGCCGTCTATGGTTATTGTATCTCTGCTGCAAATAAAGCTTCAAATGCACTCAAATATTCATAATAATTTTCAAACTTTGGATTTAGTTTTACCATAAGGCTAGTTTAGTTTGGTTATCAAACGTTCATTGACTATATAGAAATTTGCTTACCTTTTCGGATCATTGGTGACCGATATCCACTGCTATTCCATAGTAGTCAGCATCGAACACATGACACTGAAGCTAAAAATAATTTTTTTTCTTTTTGGTTAAATTTTATGGCCAGTACGTTGAAAAAATTACAAGTCAGTGACACTTATGAATTATGGTTACAATTTTAATCCCCTATGAATGAATGAGTCAGTGAATGTATAATTAGGTATAATTTCAGAAACATCTATATGTTATAGATAGGAGATGGATTAACAGATATAACTTTAATTTGTAAGCATCATAAAGTCATTTTTCATACACCACTTTGTGCTACCAGTGCCTCAATGAGGCCATGACAGTGGACGATGATGCAAAGTCGAACGAGACCACACTTGCCCTTACACACAAAGTTCCCAAAATGGCCTGTGGAAAAACTACTACTAAATCGTCGACCCATAACCTTATGCCCAAAGCAGTGCGGAGCTTGTGTTAAAAATTTAATGTACTCAAACCAAACTAGCTAGGCATACTCTATGCTCCGAAGGACTGGATACACAAAGAATATATTTCAATGAATTTCTATGAACCTACTATATTTCCATAGGAAGTTCTATTGGAAATGGATACGTTACCAATAAGGAATAGCAATTACGCACCTGAAAAAGAATAATATTAAAAATAACTGATGAACATTTTAAAACTTAGGTGTCATATTTTTCTTCTGTAGATAATCAGCAACTTCCCTTTCATCAGTATTTCATAAATAACTCCTAAACAATCATTTATACAAAAATATCTGTCACGCAAAAGTTATATTAAATTGCATTTTCTAAAACTTTTATAAATAATTGTATATACCTAAGTATCAGATTAATGGAGATATTTTGCAAAAATCAGAAACGAGCCTTGAAAAGTAGAGCCCGACTTCTAGCTAACCGATTTAAACCAGAAACTAATCAACTCTAACGACACCAACCAAAGTACTATATATGAAATTTGACGTTGATAAAACAAATAGTTTTAATATAACAGTGCCCACAAAGTACATAATCAGCTACATCCGGTTTATCAGTATTTCATATAATAATAAAATATGTTCAATACAGCAGTTATAGGAAATTACATTTTCTAAAACAATAGTATTTACCTAAATATAATTTTTTTGAGATATTTCACAAAAAAGGGAATTTGCTTCCAAGAATAAAAAAAGCTCAACTTCCAAGTAAACCATTTGCTCCAAAATATTATAAACTCTGTCAGCACACCACAGTATATATGTGAGGTTAGGTACTGATAGGGCTAATAGTTTTCACGTTAGAGCGCTCACAAGCACACACACACACAGACGCAGACATTGTTCCAAAAATGGTCAGAACGTATTCTAAGAACCCCAAGACATGTATTTCGGTTGAAATCTCGTAGTCAAATTTTTTCATGAAAACAATACTTTCCTTATACTATGAATATGTAGAGAGTAAATATCCAATTATTATGAAGGAATTGACCCTAAAATACATTGTATATTGTATGTTTGCAATAACAAAAGTGTAAAATCTTCTACCGCTCTACAAAGAGTCTAAAAAATTTAGGTTACAGGCCACCCATTGCCATTTTATACTTCCATTATTTCATTGAATTTAAGAAAAAGAAATCCAACAAAGCAAACCAAAAGACAGCTTAAATGTAAAGTAACCACAAGGATGATCATTGAAATAAATCAGATTTCCAGAATTACAACCCACAAAATTAGTCCATGATCTCTAATTGGAAATATTCCTATAACTATAATAAAATCTGCTAGTTAAGATGGCAGACATTGGCTGACTCAAGCAAATTGACGAAATCGTATTGCAACCTGTATAACAGAACATATTGACACTAATTGCAATATTATATCTAAATATATATTATTACTCAAATAAGGCATGAAATATATATATAAAAAATTATGAACTCTCCAGAATATTATGATCATGTGTCCCAAAATCTAGCATAGAGCAATGTGAAAGGAAAAGCCGGAGCAGAGATATTTTGAAAGGAGAGGATTTAACAGTACTTCAACAGAACGAACGGAAAACCACAACAATTCAACAGAGGCAAGCTGGAGCAAGAGCATATGAAAAAAATTCCTGATTTTTCCCATCATACCATCTAAATCCAGTGTATCATACTTGAAACCCAACTAACTTATCATTACCGATTAAAAACATAAATTGACATGATATAACACCATTGAAACTCGATCAAAGAAATAATTAGGTCTTGCATTGTATTGGAAAACTTGGAGACGCATTTAAAAACAATGAATTGAAAACAATATATGTATAATATCTTACTCTGCAGCCACCCTTAAAGCACTCAGTGGCTGCCGTTATACTTCCCTCGCCCTAAACAGGAGCCGTCCAGAGGCCTCCTACATTCTTCAGATGAATGTCTCCGCAACTTGGTGTCTCTCTTATGCAACATTCCCATACTGTTGACTGTAGTGGTCCATTTCCACCATTCTCAACTTTACTCCCAAGCTGCAGCACTCTGGAGTTTCTGGTATTATTTGTGGAACATTCATTGCATATTCTCTATATGAATAATAGGACAAACACATAATATATGTATTATAATTATAAATGCCAATTTAAATTCCAGTAATAGCAGCAGATCATATTGGATGATTAAAAAGCAATTAAACAAGGAAATTACAATTTTGGATGCATAGTGCTAAACCTATATTGAAATGAGGATCTCTTAAATGATATAAGAGTTACCTTAGATTATTCAAGAGGAGAGCCTGCACGAACCTTCCCAAACTAACCTGTAGTATCTGGTTCATTGATTTCTACCACATCTCACCTTTGTAATAGGTGATGGTTATTAAGTCAAGATCATTAGGTACAGATTGACTTATCTTGCCAAAGCAATTTAGAATGTGCTGCTATTCCTATGCATTTTACAATTTTTCTCTTCCACAGGATGGTTTAGGAGGAGATTTTAAAGTAGGTACACCAGTAAACCTATATCAATAAGGTGTTTATTAGCTCCCCATTCCTGAAAAGTTAGAAAAGAGACTGTGAGTTAAAAATTTTTATCATAAAAAGTATTATTTTCTAATGATAATAAGATACCTAGACTTAAAAAATTAATCCTAAAATCTTAAGAAAAACATACCTTATTTTTTCATCACCAATTGGAAAGGCTTTGAACCACTGCATCCAACGATAGTCTCGATAAAGATGCCTTCTTCAAAGCGCATCGATTATTAAAACCTCTAACTCAACATGAGAGGTCAGATCAGACCCTCTACATGAAATCTTCAAGTTTTAGTCCCATAATGGGCAGAACTTCTCTATCTAGAGAGACAAAATGCCTCTCGGTGACGAGAATTGTATCTGCAAATGGTATCTCTCTTTTGATAGCTACCAGAAAGTCTTGAAGGGCAAAACATCTCAATCGGAATCCTGATCGTCGATGAGAATATTATTTTGCCAAAGGTAGCTTTCTATTGAGTGATACCATGAGGTACGCAGACCCTCCTTCCATGGGCAGAACCTCTCAAACAGGAGAGGCGTTACACCTCCCCTGAAGAGAACTGTATTCTGAAAATGGTACCTTTCATTTCAGAGCTACCCCGTGGTACCCAGACCCACTCGATGGGCAGAATCTCTCGACCTGGAGGAGGCATCACACCACTCCATAGTGAGAATTTTATTCTGCTAGGGTAGCTCTCTTTTGAAGTTACCAGAAGACCTGAAGACCTCTCAGCAGGAAGGTTTACGTGGAGATTTTAAGGTAGGTAAACTAGTTCACCTTTATCAATAATGTATTTATAAGTACCCCATTCCTGAAAGGTTAGAAATGAGACAATTAAGATTCAATGAAGAAATTTTAATCATAAAACTTATTATTTTCTAATGATAATCAGATACCAATACTTAAAAAATTAATCCTAAAATCTTAAGAAAACATACCTTATTTTTTCATCACCAATTGGGAAGGCATTGGAATCCCTCCATCCAACGATAGTCTCGATTAAGATGCCTTCTTCAAAGTGCATCGATTATTAAAACGTCTAACTCAACATAAGAGGTCAGATCAGACCCTCTACATGAAATCTTCAAGTTTTAGTCCCATAATGGGCAGAACTTCTCTATCTAGAGAGACAAAATGCCTCTCGGTGACGAGAATTGTATCTGCAAATGGTATCTCTCTTTTGATAGCTACCAGAAAGTCTTGAAGGGCAAAACATCTCAATCGGAATCCTGATCGTCGATGAGAATATTATTTTGCCAAAGGTAGCTTTCTATTGAGTGATACCATGAGGTACGCAGACCCTCCTTCCATGGGCAGAACCTCTCAAACAGGAGAGGCGTTACACCTCCCCTGAAGAGAACTGTATTCTGAAAATGGTACCTTTCATTTCAGAGCTACCCCGTGGTACCCAGACCCACTGGATGGGCAGAATCTCTCGACCTGGAGGAGGCATCACACCACTCCATAGTGAGAATTTTATTCTGCTAGGGTAGCTCTCTTTTGAAGTTACCAGAACACCAGAAGACCTCTCCATATGGGTACCTATAAAACAATCGTTGTTAATTATGGCCTTAAAATAATTAATGTGAGTGCTGTTAGTATATTGAAGTAGTAGTCAGTTTTCCCTGTGCCTATCCAACAACATTTAAAAGTTTCTAATTTTTCTGTCCCCAGCTACTGGGGTTCAATGAACATAGGTACGGCATTGCTTAGTCCCACATTAAGTTGACCTCAACTAATGCAAACTTATGATTTTCATCTGCGTGCTCATAGGAGTTTTTTGCTTTTGTTTACCATCTCTTTCTAATGCCGTCTATGGTTATTGTATCTCTGCTGCAAATAAAGCTTCAAATGCACTCAAATATTTATAATAATTTTCAAACTTTGGATTTAGTTTTACCATAAGGCTAGTTTAGTTTGGTTATCAAACGTTCATTGACTATATAGAAATTTGCTTACCTTTCCGGATCATTGGTGACCGATATCCACTGCTATTCCATAGTAGTCAGCATCGAACACATGACACTGAAGCTAAAAATAATTTTTTTTCTTTTTGGTTAAATTTTATGGCCAGTACGTTGAAAAAATTACAAGTCAGTGATACTTATGAATTATGGTTACAATTTTAATCCCCTATGAATGAATGAGTCAGTGAATGTATAATTAGGTATAATTTCAGAAACATCTATATGTTATAGATAGGAGATGGATTAACAGATATAACTTTAATTTGTAAGCATCATAAAGTCATTTTTCATACACCACTTTGTGCTACCAGTGCCTCAATGAGGCCATGACAGTGGACGATGATGCAAAGTCGAACGAGACCACACTTGCCCTTACACACAAAGTTCCCAAAATGGCCTGTGGAAAAACTACTACTAAATCGTCGACCCATAACCTTATGCCCAAAGCAGTGCGGAGCTTGTGTTAAAAATTTAATGTACTCAAACCAAACTAGCTAGGCATACTCTATGCTCCGAAGGACTGGATACACAAAGAATATATTTCAATGAATTTCTATGAACCTACTATATTTCCATAGGAAGTTCTATTGGAAATGTATACGTTACCAATAAGGAATAGCAATTACACACCTGAAAAAGAATAATATTAAAAATAACTGATGAACATTTTAAAACTTAGGTCTCATATTTTTCCTTCTGTAGATAATCAGCAACTTCCCTTTCATCAGTATTTCATAAATAACTCCTAAACAATCATTTATACAAAAATATCTGTCACGCAAAAGTTATATTAAATTGCATTTTCTAAAACTTTTATAAATAATTGTATATACCTAAGTATCAGATTAATGGAGATATTTTGCAAAAATCAGAAACGAGCCTTGAAAAGTAGAGCCCGACTTCTAGCTAACCGATTTAAACCAGAAACTAATCAACTCTAACGACACCAACCAAAGTACTATATATGAAATTTGACGTTGATAAAACAAATAGTTTTAATATAACAGTGCCCACAATGTACATAATCAGCTACATCCGGTTTATCAGTATTTCATATAATAATAAAATATGTTCAATACAGCAGTTATAGGAAATTACATTTTCTAAAACAATAGTATTTACCTAAATATAATTTTTTTGAGATATTTCACAAAAAAGGGAATTTGCTTCCAAGAATAAAAAAAGCTCAACTTCCAAGTAAACCATTTGCTCCAAAATATTATAAACTCTGTCAGCACACCACAGTATATATGTGAAGTTAGGTACTGATAGGGCTAATAGTTTTCACGTTAGAGCGCTCACAAGCACACACACACACAGACGCAGACATTGTTCCAAAAATGGTCAGAACGTATTCTAAGAACCCCAAGACATGTATTTCGGTTGAAATCTCGTAGTCAAATTTTTTCATGAAAACAATACTTTCCTTATACTATTAATATGTAGAGAGTAAATATCCAATTATTATGAAGGAATTGACCCTAAAATACATTGTATATTGTATGTTTGCAATAACAAAAGTGTAAAATCTTCTACCGCTCTACAAAGAGTCTAAAAAATTTAGGTTACAGGCCACCCATTGCCATTTTATACTTCCATTATTTCATTGAATTTAAGAAAAAGAAATCCAACAAAGCAAACCAAAAGACAGCTTAAATGTAAAGTAACCACAAGGATGATCATTGAAATAAATCAGATTTCCAGAATTACAACCCACAAAATTAGTCCATGATCTCTAATTGGAAATATTCCTATAACTATAATAAAATCTGCTAGTTAAGATGGCAGACATTGGCTGACTCAAGCAAATTGACGAAATCGTATTGCAACCTGTATAACAGAACATATTGACACTAATTGCAATATTATATCTAAATATATATTATTACTCAAATAAGGCATGAAATATATATATAAAAAATTATGAACTCTCCAGAATATTATGATCTTGTGTCCCCAAATCTAGCATAGAGCAATGTGAAAGGAAAAGCCGGAGCAGAGATATTTTGAAAGGAGAGGATTTAACAGTACTTCAACAGAACGAACGGAAAACCACAACAATTCAACAGAGGCAAGCTGGAGCAAGAGCATATGAAAAAAATTCCTGATTTTTCCCATCATACCATCTAAATCCAGTGTATCATACTTGAAACCCAACTAACTTATCATTACCGATTAAAAACATAAATTGACATGATATAACACCATTGAAACTCGATCAAAGAAATAATTAGGTCTTGCATTGTATTGGAAAACTTGGAGACGCATTTAAAAACAATGAATTGAAAACAATATATGTATAATATCTTACTCTGCAGCCACCCTTAAAGCACTCAGTGGCTGCCGTTATACTTCCCTCGCCCTAAACAGGAGCCGTCCAGAGGCCTCCTACATTCTTCAGATGAATGTCTCCGCAACTTGGTGTCTCTCTTATGCAACATTCCCATACTGTTGACTGTAGTGGTCCATTTCCACCATTCTCAACTTTACTCCCAAGCTGCAGCACTCTGGAGCTTCTGGTATTATTTGTGGAACATTCATTGCATATTCTCTATATGAATAATAGGACAAACACATAAGATATGTATTATAATTATAAATGCCAATTTAAATTCCAGTAATAGCAGCAGATCATATTGGATGATTAAAAAGCAATTAAACAAGGAAATTACAATTTTGGATGCATAGTGCTAAACCTATATTGAAATGAGGATCTCTTAAATGATATAAGAGTTACCTTAGATTATTCAAGAGGAGAGCCTGCACGAACCTTCCCAAACTAACCTGTAGTATCTGGTTCATTGATTTCTACCACATCTCACCTTTGTAATAGGTGATGGTTATTAAGTCAAGATCATTAGGTACAGATTGACTTATCTTGCCAAAGCAATTTAGAATGTGCTGCTATTCCTATGCATTTTACAATTTTTCTCTTCCACAGGATGGTTTAGGAGGAGATTTTAAAGTAGGTACACCAGTAAACCTATATCAATAAGGTGTTTATTAGCTCCCCATTCCTGAAAAGTTAGAAAAGAGACTTTGAGTTAAAAATTTTTATCATAAAAAGTATTATTTTCTAATGATAATAAGATACCTAGACTTAAAAAATTAATCCTAAAATCTTAAGAAAAACATACCTTATTTTTTCATCACCAATTGGAAAGGCTTGGAACCACTGCATCCAACGATAGTCTCGATAAAGATGCCTTCTTCAAAGCGCATCGATTATTAAAACCTCTAACTCAACATGAGAGGTCAGATCAGACCCTCTACATGAAATCTTCAAGTTTTAGTCCCATAATGGGCAGAACTTCTCTATCTAGAGAGACAAAATGCCTCTCGGTGACGAGAATTGTATCTGCAAATGGTATCTCTCTTTTGATAGCTACCAGAAAGTCTTGAAGGGCAAAACATCTCAATCGGAATCCTGATCGTCGATGAGAATATTATTTTGCCAAAGGTAGCTTTCTATTGAGTGATACCATGAGGTACGCAGACCCTCCTTCCATGGGCAGAACCTCTCAAACAGGAGAGGCGTTACACCTCCCCTGAAGAGAACTGTATTCTGAAAATGGTACCTTTCATTTCAGAGCTACCCCGTGGTACCCAGACCCACTCGATGGGCAGAATCTCTCGACCTGGAGGAGGCATCACACCACTCCATACTGAGAATTTTATTCTGCTAGGGTAGCTCTCTTTTGAAGTTACCAGAACACCAGAAGACCTCTCCATATGGGTACCTATAAAACAATCGTTGTTAATTATGGCCTTAAAATAATTAATGTGAGTGCTGTTAGTATATTGAAGTAGTAGTCAGTTTTCCCTGTGCCTATCCAACAACATTTAAAAGTTTCTAATTTTTCTGTCCCCAGCTACTGGGGTTCAATGAACATAGGTACGGCATTGCTTAGTCCCACATTAAGTTGACCTCAACTAATGCAAACTTATGATTTTCATCTGCGTGCTCATAGGAGTTTTTTGCTTTTGTTTACCATCTCTTTCTAATGCCGTCTATGGTTATTGTATCTCTGCTGCAAATAAAGCTTCAAATGCACTCAAATATTCATAATAATTTTCAAACTTTGGATTTAGTTTTACCATAAGGCTAGTTTAGTTTGGTTATCAAACGTTCATTGACTATATAGAAATTTGCTTACCTTTCCGGATCATTGATGACCGATATCCACTGCTATTCCATAGTAGTCAGCATCGAACACATGACACTGAAGCTAAAAATAATTTTTTTTCTTTTTGGTTAAATTTTATGGCCAGTACGTTGAAAAAATTACAAGTCAGTGACACTTATGAATTATGGTTACAATTTTAATCCCCTATGAATGAATGAGTCAGTGAATGTATAATTAGGTATAATTTCAGAAACATCTATATGTTATAGATAGGAGATGGATTAACAGATATAACTTTAATTTGTAAGCATCATAAAGTCATTTTTCATACACCACTTTGTGCTACCAGTGCCTCAATGAGGCCATGACAGTGGACGATGATGCAAAGTCGAACGAGACCACACTTGCCCTTACACACAAAGTTCCCAAAATGGCCTGTGGAAAAACTACTACTAAATCGTCGACCCATAACCTTATGCCCAAAGCAGTGCGGAGCTTGTGTTAAAAATTTAATGTACTCAAACCAAACTAGCTAGGCATACTCTATGCTCCGAAGGACTGGATACACAAAGAATATATTTCAATGAATTTCTATGAACCTACTATATTTCCATAGGAAGTTCTATTGGAAATGGATACGTTACCAATAAGGAATAGCAATTACGCACCTGAAAAAGAATAATATTAAAAATAACTGATGAACATTTTAAAACTTAGGTCTCATATTTTTCCTTCTGTAGATAATCAGCAACTTCCCTTTCATCAGTATTTCATAAATAACTCCTAAACAATCATTTATACAAAAATATCTGTCACGCAAAAGTTATATTAAATTGCATTTTCTAAAACTTTTATAAATAATTGTATATACCTAAGTATCAGATTAATGGAGATATTTTGCAAAAATCGGAAACGAGCCTTGAAAAGTAGAGCCCGACTTCTAGCTAACCGATTTAAACCAGAAACTAATCAACTCTAACGACACCAACCAAAGTACTATATATGAAATTTGACGTTGATAAAACAAATAGTTTTAATATAAC
Organism: Sympetrum striolatum; assembly: GCA_947579665.1. Lineage (NCBI taxonomy): Eukaryota > Metazoa > Arthropoda > Insecta > Odonata > Libellulidae > Sympetrum > Sympetrum striolatum. The sequence continues at coordinate 117,415,275 of OX388341.1, forward strand.
AGTGCCCAGAAAGTACATAATCAGCTACATCCGGTTTATCAGTATTTCATATAATAATAGAAACTAATCAACTCTAACGACACCAACCAAAGTACTATATATGAAATTTGACGTTGATAAAACAAATAGTTTTAATATAACAGTGCCCACAAAGTACATAATCAGCTACATCCGGTTTATCAGTATTTCATATAATAATAAAATATGTTCAATACAGCAGTTATAGGAAATTACATTTTCTAAAACAATAGTATTTACCTAAATATAATTTTTTTGAGATATTTCACAAAAAAGGGAATTTGCTTCCAAGAATAAAAAAAGCTCAACTTCCAAGTAAACCATTTGCTCCAAAATATTATAAACTCTGTCAGCACACCACAGTATATATGTGAAGTTAGGTACTGATAGGGCTAATAGTTTTCACGTTAGAGCGCTCACAAGCACACACACACACAGACGCAGACATTGTTCCAAAAATGGTCAGAACGTATTCTAAGAACCCCAAGACATGTATTTCGGTTGAAATCTCGTAGTCAAATTTTTTCATGAAAACAATACTTTCCTTATACTATGAATATGTAGAGAGTAAATATCCAATTATTATGAAGGAATTGACCCTAAAATACATTGTATATTGTATGTTTGCAATAACAAAAGTGTAAAATCTTCTACCGCTCTACAAAGAGTCTAAAAAATTTAGGTTACAGGCCACCCATTGCCATTTTATACTTCCATTATTTCATTGAATTTAAGAAAAAGAAATCCAACAAAGCAAACCAAAAGACAGCTTAAATGTAAAGTAACCACAAGGATGATCATTGAAATAAATCAGATTTCCAGAATTACAACCCACAAAATTAGTCCATGATCTCTAATTGGAAATATTCCTATAACTATAATAAAATCTGCTAGTTAAGATGGCAGACATTGGCTGACTCAAGCAAATTGACGAAATCGTATTGCAACCTGTATAACAGAACATATTGACACTAATTGCAATATTATATCTAAATATATATTATTACTCAAATAAGGCATGAAATATATATATAAAAAATTATGAACTCTCCAGAATATTATGATCATGTGTCCCCAAATCTAGCATAGAGCAATGTGAAAGGAAAAGCCGGAGCAGAGATATTTTGAAAGGAGAGGATTTAACAGTACTTCAACAGAACGAACGGAAAACCACAACAATTCAACAGAGGCAAGCTGGAGCAAGAGCATATGAAAAAAATTCCTGATTTTTCCCATCATACCATCTAAATCCAGTGTATCATACTTGAAACCCAACTAACTTATCATTACCGATTAAAAACATAAATTGACATGATATAACACCATTGAAACTCGATCAAAGAAATAATTAGGTCTTGCATTGTATTGGAAAACTTGGAGACGCATTTAAAAACAATGAATTGAAAACAATATATGTATAATATCTTACTCTGCAGCCACCCTTAAAGCACTCAGTGGCTGCCGTTATACTTCCCTCGCCCTAAACAGGAGCCGTCCAGAGGCCTCCTACATTCTTCAGATGAATGTCTCCGCAACTTGGTGTCTCTCTTATGCAACATTCCCATACTGTTGACTGTAGTGGTCCATTTCCACCATTCTCAACTTTACTCCCAAGCTGCAGCACTCTGGAGTTTCTGGTATTATTTGTGGAACATTCATTGCATATTCTCTATATGAATAATAGGACAAACACATAATATATGTATTATAATTATAAATGCCAATTTAAATTCCAGTAATAGCAGCAGATCATATTGGATGATTAAAAAGCAATTAAACAAGGAAATTACAATTTTGGATGCATAGTGCTAAACCTATATTGAAATGAGGATCTCTTAAATGATATAAGAGTTACCTTAGATTATTCAAGAGGAGAGCCTGCACGAACCTTCCCAAACTAACCTGTAGTATCTGGTTCATTGATTTCTACCACATCTCACCTTTGTAATAGGTGATGGTTATTAAGTCAAGATCATTAGGTACAGATTGACTTATCTTGCCAAAGCAATTTAGAATGTGCTGCTATTCCTATGCATTTTACAATTTTTCTCTTCCACAGGATGGTTTAGGAGGAGATTTTAAAGTAGGTACACCAGTAAACCTATATCAATAAGGTGTTTATTAGCTCCCCATTCCTGAAAAGTTAGAAAAGAGACTGTGAGTTAAAAATTTTTATCATAAAAAGTATTATTTTCTAATGATAATAAGATACCTAGACTTAAAAAATTAATCCTAAAATCTTAAGAAAAACATACCTTATTTTTTCATCACCAATTGGAAAGGCTTTGAACCACTGCATCCAACGATAGTCTCGATAAAGATGCCTTCTTCAAAGCGCATCGATTATTAAAACCTCTAACTCAACATGAGAGGTCAGATCAGACCCTCTACATGAAATCTTCAAGTTTTAGTCCCATAATGGGCAGAACTTCTCTATCTAGAGAGACAAAATGCCTCTTGGTGACGAGAATTGTATCTGCAAATGGTATCTCTCTTTTGATAGCTACCAGAAAGTCTTGAAGGGCAAAACATCTCAATCGGAATCCTGATCGTCGATGAGAATATTATTTTGCCAAAGGTAGCTTTCTATTGAGTGATACCATGAGGTACGCAGACCCTCCTTCCATGGGCAGAACCTCTCAAACAGGAGAGGCGTTACACCTCCCCTGAAGAGAACTGTATTCTGAAAATGGTACCTTTCATTTCAGAGCTACCCCGTGGTACCCAGACCCACTCGATGGGCAGAATCTCTCGACCTGGAGGAGGCATCACACCACTCCATAGTGAGAATTTTATTCTGCTAGGGTAGCTCTCTTTTGAAGTTACCAGAAGACCTGAAGACCTCTCAGCAGGAAGGTTTACGTGGAGATTTTAAGGTAGGTAAACTAGTTCACCTTTATCAATAATGTATTTATAAGTACCCCATTCCTGAAAGGTTAGAAATGAGACAATTAAGATTCAATGAAGAAATTTTAATCATAAAACTTATTATTTTCTAATGATAATCAGATACCAATACTTAAAAAATTAATCCTAAAATCTTAAGAAAACATACCTTATTTTTTCATCACCAATTGGGAAGGCATTGGAATCCCTCCATCCAACGATAGTCTCGATTAAGATGCCTTCTTCAAAGTGCATCGATTATTAAAACGTCTAACTCAACATAAGAGGTCAGATCAGACCCTCTACATGAAATCTTCAAGTTTTAGTCCCATAATGGGCAGAACTTCTCTATCTAGAGAGACAAAATGCCTCTCGGTGACGAGAATTGTATCTGCAAATGGTATCTCTCTTTTGATAGCTACCAGAAAGTCTTGAAGGGCAAAACATCTCAATCGGAATCCTGATCGTCGATGAGAATATTATTTTGCCAAAGGTAGCTTTCTATTGAGTGATACCATGAGGTACGCAGACCCTCCTTCCATGGGCAGAACCTCTCAAACAGGAGAGGCGTTATACCTCCCCTGAAGAGAACTGTATTCTGAAAATGGTACCTTTCATTTCAGAGCTACCCCGTGGTACCCAGACCCACTCGATGGGCAGAATCTCTCGACCTGGAGGAGGCATCACACCACTCCATAGTGAGAATTTTATTCTGCTAGGGTAGCTCTCTTTTGAAGTTACCAGAACACCAGAAGACCTCTCCATATGGGTACCTATAAAACAATCGTTGTTAATTATGGCCTTAAAATAATTAATGTGAGTGCTGTTAGTATATTGAAGTAGTAGTCAGTTTTCCCTGTGCCTATCCAACAACATTTAAAAGTTTCTAATTTTTCTGTCCCCAGCTACTGGGGTTCAATGAACATAGGTACGGCATTGCTTAGTCCCACATTAAGTTGACCTCAACTAATGCAAACTTATGATTTTCATCTGCGTGCTCATAGGAGTTTTTTGCTTTTGTTTACCATCTCTTTCTAATGCCGTCTATGGTTATTGTATCTCTGCTGCAAATAAAGCTTCAAATGCACTCAAATATTTATAATAATTTTCAAACTTTGGATTTAGTTTTACCATAAGGCTAGTTTAGTTTGGTTATCAAACGTTCATTGACTATATAGAAATTTGCTTACCTTTCCGGATCATTGGTGACCGATATCCACTGCTATTCCATAGTAGTCAGCATCGAACACATGACACTGAAGCTAAAAATAATTTTTTTTCTTTTTGGTTAAATTTTATGGCCAGTACGTTGAAAAAATTACAAGTCAGTGACACTTATGAATTATGGTTACAATTTTAATCCCCTATGAATGAATGAGTCAGTGAATGTATAATTAGGTATAATTTCAGAAACATCTATATGTTATAGATAGGAGATGGATTAACAGATATAACTTTAATTTGTAAGCATCATAAAGTCATTTTTCATACACCACTTTGTGCTACCAGTGCCTCAATGAGGCCATGACAGTGGACGATGATGCAAAGTCGAACGAGACCACACTTGCCCTTACACACAAAGTTCCCAAAATGGCCTGTGGAAAAACTACTACTAAATCGTCGACCCATAACCTTATGCCCAAAGCAGTGCGGAGCTTGTGTTAAAAATTTAATGTACTCAAACCAAACTAGCTAGGCATACTCTATGCTCCGAAGGACTGGATACACAAAGAATATATTTCAATGAATTTCTATGAACCTACTATATTTCCATAGGAAGTTCTATTGGAAATGGATACGTTACCAATAAGGAATAGCAATTACGCACCTGAAAAAGAATAATATTAAAAATAACTGATGAACATTTTAAAACTTAGGTCTCATATTTTTCCTTCTGTAGATAATCAGCAACTTCCCTTTCATCAGTATTTCATAAATAACTCCTAAACAATCATTTATACAAAAATATCTGTCACGCAAAAGTTATATTAAATTGCATTTTCTAAAACTTTTATAAATAATTGTATATACCTAAGTATCAGATTAATGGAGATATTTTGCAAAAATCGGAAACGAGCCTTGAAAAGTAGAGCCCGACTTCTAGCTAACCGATTTAAACCAGAAACTAATCAACTCTAACGACACCAACCAAAGTACTATATATGAAATTTGACGTTGATAAAACAAATAGTTTTAATATAACAGTGCCCAGAAAGTACATAATCAGCTACATCCGGTTTATCAGTATTTCATATAATAATAGAAACTAATCAACTCTAACGACACCAACCAAAGTACTATATATGAAATTTGACGTTGATAAAACAAATAGTTTTAATATAACAGTGCCCACAAAGTACATAATCAGCTACATCCGGTTTATCAGTATTTCATATAATAATAAAATATGTTCAATACAGCAGTTATAGGAAATTACATTTTCTAAAACAATAGTATTTACCTAAATATAATTTTTTTGAGATATTTCACAAAAAAGGGAATTTGCTTCCAAGAATAAAAAAAGCTCAACTTCCAAGTAAACCATTTGCTCCAAAATATTATAAACTCTGTCAGCACACCACAGTATATATGTGAAGTTAGGTACTGATAGGGCTAATAGTTTTCACGTTAGAGCGCTCACAAGCACACACACACACAGACGCAGACATTGTTCCAAAAATGGTCAGAACGTATTCTAAGAACCCCAAGACATGTATTTCGGTTGAAATCTCGTAGTCAAATTTTTTCATGAAAACAATACTTTCCTTATACTATGAATATGTAGAGAGTAAATATCCAATTATTATGAAGGAATTGACCCTAAAATACATTGTATATTGTATGTTTGCAATAACAAAAGTGTAAAATCTTCTACCGCTCTACAAAGAGTCTAAAAAATTTAGGTTACAGGCCACCCATTGCCATTTTATACTTCCATTATTTCATTGAATTTAAGAAAAAGAAATCCAACAAAGCAAACCAAAAGACAGCTTAAATGTAAAGTAACCACAAGGATGATCATTGAAATAAATCAGATTTCCAGAATTACAACCCACAAAATTAGTCCATGATCTCTAATTGGAAATATTCCTATAACTATAATAAAATCTGCTAGTTAAGATGGCAGACATTGGCTGACTCAAGCAAATTGACGAAATCGTATTGCAACCTGTATAACAGAACATATTGACACTAATTGCAATATTATATCTAAATATATATTATTACTCAAATAAGGCATGAAATATATATATAAAAAATTATGAACTCTCCAGAATATTATGATCATGTGTCCCCAAATCTAGCATAGAGCAATGTGAAAGGAAAAGCCGGAGCAGAGATATTTTGAAAGGAGAGGATTTAACAGTACTTCAACAGAACGAACGGAAAACCACAACAATTCAACAGAGGCAAGCTGGAGCAAGAGCATATGAAAAAAATTCCTGATTTTTCCCATCATACCATCTAAATCCAGTGTATCATACTTGAAACCCAACTAACTTATCATTACCGATTAAAAACATAAATTGACATGATATAACACCATTGAAACTCGATCAAAGAAATAATTAGGTCTTGCATTGTATTGGAAAACTTGGAGACGCATTTAAAAACAATGAATTGAAAACAATATATGTATAATATCTTACTCTGCAGCCACCCTTAAAGCACTCAGTGGCTGCCGTTATACTTCCCTCGCCCTAAACAGGAGCCGTCCAGAGGCCTCCTACATTCTTCAGATGAATGTCTCCGCAACTTGGTGTCTCTCTTATGCAACATTCCCATACTGTTGACTGTAGTGGTCCATTTCCACCATTCTCAACTTTACTCCCAAGCTGCAGCACTCTGGAGCTTCTGGTATTATTTGTGGAACATTCATTGCATATTCTCTATATGAATAATAGGACAAACACATAAGATATGTATTATAATTATAAATGCCAATTTAAATTCCAGTAATAGCAGCAGATCATATTGGATGATTAAAAAGCAATTAAACAAGGAAATTACAATTTTGGATGCATAGTGCTAAACCTATATTGAAATGAGGATCTCTTAAATGATATAAGAGTTACCTTAGATTATTCAAGAGGAGAGCCTGCACGAACCTTCCCAAACTAACCTGTAGTATCTGGTTCATTGATTTCTACCACATCTCACCTTTGTAATAGGTGATGGTTATTAAGTCAAGATCATTAGGTACAGATTGACTTATCTTGCCAAAGCAATTTAGAATGTGCTGCTATTCCTATGCATTTTACAATTTTTCTCTTCCACAGGATGGTTTAGGAGGAGATTTTAAAGTAGGTACACCAGTAAACCTATATCAATAAGCTGTTTATTAGCTCCCCATTCCTGAAAAGTTAGAAAAGAGACTATGAATTAAAAATTTTTATCATAAAAAGTATTATTTTCTAATGATAATAAGATACCTAGACTTAAAAAATTAATCCTAAAATCTTAAGAAAAACATACCTTATTTTTTCATCACCAATTGGAAAGGCTTGGAACCACTGCATCCAACGATAGTCTCGATAAAGATGCCTTCTTCAAAGCGCATCGATTATTAAAACCTCTAACTCAACATGAGAGGTCAGATCAGACCCTCTACATGAAATCTTCAAGTTTTAGTCCCATAATGGGCAGAACTTCTCTATCTAGAGAGACAAAATGCCTCTTGGTGACGAGAATTGTATCTGCAAATGGTATCTCTCTTTTGATAGCTACCAGAAAGTCTTGAAGGGCAAAACATCTCAATCGGAATCCTGATCGTCGATGAGAATATTATTTTGCCAAAGGTAGCTTTCTATTGAGTGATACCATGAGGTACGCAGACCCTCCTTCCATGGGCAGAACCTCTCAAACAGGAGAGGCGTTACACCTCCCCTGAAGAGAACTGTATTCTGAAAATGGTACCTTTCATTTCAGAGCTACCCCGTGGTACCCAGACCCACTCGATGGGCAGAATCTCTCGACCTGGAGGAGGCATCACACCACTCCATAGTGAGAATTTTATTCTGCTAGGGTAGCTCTCTTTTGAAGTTACCAGAAGACCTGAAGACCTCTCAGCAGGAAGGTTTACGTGGAGATTTTAAGGTAGGTAAACTAGTTCACCTTTATCAATAATGTATTTATAAGTACCCCATTCCTGAAAGGTTAGAAATGAGACAATTAAGATTCAATGAAGAAATTTTAATCATAAAACTTATTATTTTCTAATGATAATCAGATACCAATACTTAAAAAATTAATCCTAAAATCTTAAGAAAACATACCTTATTTTTTCATCACCAATTGGGAAGGCATTGGAATCCCTCCATCCAACGATAGTCTCGATTAAGATGCCTTCTTCAAAGTGCATCGATTATTAAAACGTCTAACTCAACATAAGAGGTCAGATCAGACCCTCTACATGAAATCTTCAAGTTTTAGTCCCATAATGGGCAGAACTTATCTATCTAGAGAGACAAAATGCCTCTCGGTGACGAGAATTGTATCTGCAAATGGTATCTCTCTTTTGATAGCTACAAGAAAGTCTTGAAGGGCAAAACATCTCAATCGGAATCCTGATCGTCGATAAGAATATTATTTTGCCAAAGGTAGCTTTCTATTGAGTGATACCATGAGGTACGCAGACCCTCCTTCCATGGGCAGAACCTCTCAAACAGGAGAGGCGTTACACCTCCCCTGAAGAGAACTGTATTCTGAAAATGGTACCTTTCATTTCAGAGCTACCCCGTGGTACCCAGACCCACTCGATGGGCAGAATCTCTCGACCTGGAGGAGGCATCACACCACTCCATAGTGAGAATTTTATTCTGCTAGGGTAGCTCTCTTTTGAAGTTACCAGAACACCAGAAGACCTCTCCATATGGGTACCTATAAAACAATCGTTGTTAATTATGGCCTTAAAATAATTAATGTGAGTGCTGTTAGTATATTGAAGTAGTAGTCAGTTTTCCCTGTGCCTATCCAACAACATTTAAAAGTTTCTAATTTTTCTGTCCCCAGCTACTGGGGTTCAATGAACATAGGTACGGCATTGCTTAGTCCCACATTAAGTTGACCTCAACTAATGCAAACTTATGATTTTCATCTGCGTGCTCATAGGAGTTTTTTGCTTTTGTTTACCATCTCTTTCTAATGCCGTCTATGGTTATTGTATCTCTGCTGCAAATAAAGCTTCAAATGCACTCAAATATTCATAATAATTTTCAAACTTTGGATTTAGTTTTACCATAAGGCTAGTTTAGTTTGGTTATCAAACGTTCATTGACTATATAGAAATTTGCTTACCTTTCCGGATCATTGGTGACCGATATCCACTGCTATTCCATAGTAGTCAGCATCGAACACATGACACTGAAGCTAAAAATAATTTTTTTTCTTTTTGGTTAAATTTTATGGCCAGTACGTTGAAAAAATTACAAGTCAGTGACACTTATGAATTATGGTTACAATTTTAATCCCCTATGAATGAATGAGTCAGTGAATGTATAATTAGGTATAATTTCAGAAACATCTATATGTTATAGATAGGAGATGGATTAACAGATATAACTTTAATTTGTAAGCATCATAAAGTCATTTTTCATACACCACTTTGTGCTACCAGTGCCTCAATGAGGCCATGACAGTGGACGATGATGCAAAGTCGAACGAGACCACACTTGCCCTTACACACAAAGTTCCCAAAATGGCCTGTGGAAAAACTACTACTAAATCGTCGACCCATAACCTTATGCCCAAAGCAGTGCGGAGCTTGTGTTAAAAATTTAATGTACTCAAACCAAACTAGCTAGGCATACTCTATGCTCCGAAGGACTGGATACACAAAGAATATATTTCAATGAATTTCTATGAACCTACTATATTTCCATAGGAAGTTCTATTGGAAATGGATACGTTACCAATAAGGAATAGCAATTACGCACCTGAAAAAGAATAATATTAAAAATAACTGATGAACATTTTAAAACTTAGGTCTCATATTTTTCCTTCTGTAGATAATCAGCAACTTCCCTTTCATCAGTATTTCATAAATAACTCCTAAACAATCATTTATACAAAAATATCTGTCACGCAAAAGTTATATTAAATTGCATTTTCTAAAACTTTTATAAATAATTGTATATACCTAAGTATCAGATTAATGGAGATATTTTGCAAAAATCAGAAACGAGCCTTGAAAAGTAGAGCCCGACTTCTAGCTAACCGATTTAAACCAGAAACTAATCAACTCTAACGACACCAACCAAAGTACTATATATGAAATTTGACGTTGATAAAACAAATAGTTTTAATATAACAGTGCCCACAAAGTACATAATCAGCTACATCCGGTTTATCAGTATTTCATATAATAATAAAATATGTTCAATACAGCAGTTATAGGAAATTACATTTTCTAAAACAATAGTATTTACCTAAATATAATTTTTTTGAGATATTTCACAAAAAAGGGAATTTGCTTCCAAGAATAAAAAAAGCTCAACTTCCAAGTAAACCATTTGCTCCAAAATATTATAAACTCTGTCAGCACACCACAGTATATATGTGAAGTTAGGTACTGATAGGGCTAATAGTTTTCACGTTAGAGCGCTCACAAGCACACACACACACAGACGCAGACATTGTTCCAAAAATGGTCAGAACGTATTCTAAGAACCCCAAGACATGTATTTCGGTTGAAATCTCGTAGTCAAATTTTTTCATGAAAACAATACTTTCCTTATACTATGAATATGTAGAGAGTAAATATCCAATTATTATGAAGGAATTGACCCTAAAATACATTGTATATTGTATGTTTGCAATAACAAAAGTGTAAAATCTTCTACCGCTCTACAAAGAGTCTAAAAAATTTAGGTTACAGGCCACCCATTGCCATTTTATACTTCCATTATTTCATTGAATTTAAGAAAAAGAAATCCAACAAAGCAAACCAAAAGACAGCTTAAATGTAAAGTAACCACAAGGATGATCATTGAAATAAATCAGATTTCCAGAATTACAACCCACAAAATTAGTCCATGATCTCTAATTGGAAATATTCCTATAACTATAATAAAATCTGCTAGTTAAGATGGCAGACATTGGCTGACTCAAGCAAATTGACGAAATCGTATTGCAACCTGTATAACAGAACATATTGACCCTAATTGCAATATTATATCTAAATATATATTATTACTCAAATAAGGCATGAAATATATATATAAAAAATTATGAACTCTCCAGAATATTATGATCATGTGTCCCAAAATCTAGCATAGAGCAATGTGAAAGGAAAAGCCGGAGCAGAGATATTTTGAAAGGAGAGGATTTAACAGTACTTCAACAGAACGAACGGAAAACCACAACAATTCAACAGAGGCAAGCTGGAGCAAGAGCATATGAAAAAAATTCCTGATTTTTCCCATCATACCATCTAAATCCAGTGTATCATACTTGAAACCCAACTAACTTATCATTACCGATTAAAAGCATAAATTGACATGATATAACACCATTGAAACTCGATCAAAGAAATAATTAGGTCTTGCATTGTATTGGAAAACTTGGAGACGCATTTAAAAACAATGAATTGAAAACAATATATGTATAATATCTTACTCTGCAGCCACCCTTAAAGCACTCAGTGGCTGCCGTTATACTTCCCTCGCCCTAAACAGGAGCCGTCCAGAGGCCTCCTACATTCTTCAGATGAATGTCTCCGCAACTTGGTGTCTCTCTTATGCAACATTCCCATACTGTTGACTGTAGTGGTCCATTTCCACCATTCTCAACTTTACTCCCAAGCTGCAGCACTCTGGAGCTTCTGGTATTATTTGTGGAACATTCATTGCATATTCTCTATATGAATAATAGGACAAACACATAATATATGTATTATAATTATAAATGCCAATTTAAATTCCAGTAATAGCAGCAGATCATATTGGATGATTAAAAAGCAATTAAACAAGGAAATTACAATTTTGGATGCATAGTGCTAAACCTATATTGAAATGAGGATCTCTTAAATGATATAAGAGTTACCTTAGATTATTCAAGAGGAGAGCCTGCACGAACCTTCCCAAACTAACCTGTAGTATCTGGTTCATTGATTTCTACCACATCTCACCTTTGTAATAGGTGATGGTTATTAAGTCAAGATCATTAGGTACAGATTGACTTATCTTGCCAAAGCAATTTAGAATGTGCTGCTATTCCTATGCATTTTACAATTTTTCTCTTCCACAGGATGGTTTAGGAGGAGATTTTAAAGTAGGTACAACAGTAAACCTATATCAATAAGGTGTTTATTAGCTCCCCATTCCTGAAAAGTTAGAAAAGAGAGTATGAATTAAAAATTTTTATCATAAAAAGTATTATTTTCTAATGATAATAAGATACCTAGACTTAAAAAATTAATCCTAAAATCTTAAGAAAAACATACCTTATTTTTTCATCACCAATTGGAAAGGCTTGGAACCACTGCATCCAACGATAGTCTCGATAAAGATGCCTTCTTCAAAGCGCATCGATTATTAAAACCTCTAACTCAACATGAGAGGTCAGATCAGACCCTCTACATGAAATCTTCAAGTTTTAGTCCCATAATGGGCAGAACTTCTCTATCTAGAGAGACAAAATGCCTCTCGGTGACGAGAATTGTATCTGCAAATGGTATCTCTCTTTTGATAGCTACCAGAAAGTCTTGAAGGGCAAAACATCTCAATCGGAATCCTGATCGTCGATGAGAATATTATTTTGCCAAAGGTAGCTTTCTATTGAGTGATACCATGAGGTACGCAGACCCTCCTTCCATGGGCAGAACCTCTCAAACAGGAGAGGCGTTACACCTCCCCTGAAGAGAACTGTATTCTGAAAATGGTACCTTTCATTTCAGAGCTACCCCGTGGTACCCAGACCCACTCGATGGGCAGAATCTCTCGACCTGGAGGAGGCATCACACCACTCCATAGTGAGAATTTTATTCTGCTAGGGTAGCTCTCTTTTGAAGTTACCAGAACACCAGAAGACCTCTCCATATGGGTACCTATAAAACAATCGTTGTTAATTATGGCCTTAAAATAATTGAATTATTTTGTCCATTTTTATTTAGATTTTTCCAAAATTTTCTAGGCTTAAACCTGTTTACTCTAAAATTTTAACCCTATGTTGATTCATTACCTCGAAAGTGCTGTTAATATAATGAAGAAGTAGTCAGTTTTCCCTGTGCCTATCCAACAACATTTAAAGGTTTCTAATTTTTCTGTCCCCAGCTGTTGGGGTTCAATGAACATAGGTACGGCATTGCTTAGTCCCACATTAAGTTGACCTCAACTAATGCAAACTTACGATTTTCATCTGCGTGCTCATAGGAGTTTTTTGCTTTTGTTTACCATCTCTTTCTAATGCTGTCTATGGTTACTGTATCTCTGCTGCAAATAAAGCTTCAAATGCACTCCAATATTTTTTATAATTTTCAAACTTTGAATTAAGTTTTACCATAAAGCTAGTTTAGTTTGGTTATCACACGTGCATTGACTATATAGAAATTTTCTTAGCTCTCCAGATTATTATTGACCGATATCCACTCCTTTTCCATCATTAAAAGTGAGAAAACATCCCACAGTTCAACAATGCATTTATCAGCACGAAATTATTTCTTAGCATTAAGTGTCATGCAGGAGGAAAACATTTAAGAACAGTTTCAATGACATTAAAAATTTTCTCTAATTCTGTAAGGAGAGACCCTATCAGTGCAATTGTTCACTCATGCCTCGGTAGCTTTCATTCATCACAACCATGATCAAGACTGGGACAAAAGAAAATGAGAGATACATTTTTCTCTATCCTGTACCACATGACTAATGGAAACAGTCCATTCATCAGAGTGTTATAGCAGGAACAAAGGAGAATAATTGAAGTAAAAATAGAAGGATCGCGAGGAAGGGCAAAAACAGGAATAGAGATTCTAGAATACGTAAAAAAATGGCAAAGTTACACGCAAATGAAAGATGATTACCAGCACCAACTACAATGAAAATTTATTACTTGAGTCAATTGCAAATTAACTCTTGTTGCAAAGTTTATTACTTAGTAAAATGCATTGGACCACAAGGAACCACAGGAAAAATAAAATCTAATATATAAATAGTGATTTGCTAAGGATAAATAGAGAAACGGATAAAGGGAATCATGAAACCAGAACAGAGAAACAAAGAATGGACTAGATTATCCTGAAACTCTGTAAGTTCGCTAGTAAAACTTCACAATCCTTAAAACCATATTGGAAAAATGTTGAAAGGAATAGCTATTGAACCGTAATTTTATATGAATTTTGTAGAAATACTGAAATAATATTCATTTTATGCTTTAAAAATATTTTTTTATTATTATTTTTCTAAATACTAACAATTTTTAGAGGAAATATTAAGGTCAAAAAATGTGACAAAGGTCGGGATATTATAAAATGAAAAATATATGAAATGTGCAAAAGAAAATCAAAGGCATTGGGTATTTTAATAGTGAAGCCTGTAATGTTGTGCTCACTACCTTAGTAAATGCACTTGCTTTAAGGAATCAGCTGTCTTACCTAGGACGTGACTTTCTCTTACGACTGAGTTTCACTTTCTACGTTGGCGAGGGAAATCAGCAGAATACTGATGAAGAGAAAACATCCCAGTTACTGGTCACCTGTAAATAAATATTTGCTTTAATTAAGTTGCATTACAAATTGTCAGTTCACAGTTATTACTATTATTAATAGAAATTGATAATAATGTAGCAAGGACTTATTAAATTTACAATACGACATTATTATCATTACATGAGTAAAACTTGCCTGAAATCGGCTTTCGCGATTAAAATTCATGATTGAATTAAATGTATTGAAATTGACTTACTCATTTTGTTACAAACAAGAATAAAATCTATTGATTTAATATAATTAGAATGACAAATCTAAAAAGAATGAAAATTTTATTTTGAATATGGCATGAATAAGAATACAGTAGAATTGGAAAAATTGGAACAGTTTCGAAGTTAATGAGTTATTCACGGTTCCAGCAACGAATATTTCGCAAAGACATAAAACGAAACGTCAGTAGAATCACACAAGGCATATTCGCTTATTGGATCACAGGTGAGCTTAACGAACGATAACTTTGCTTATTAAATGATGACTAAACTTAGCACTTAATAACTAAGCTTAGCATGTGATAACTTCTTTTCTTAAGTGATAATTCCGCTTAGGAGATAATAACTCCGTTTCTCAAGCGATAACTTAGCTTAAGACTAAGTAAATAATAATTCTAAAAACTGTAACTTATATTTTTAAGTGAAAGCTCTGCTTAGCAAATGATAATTCCGCTTACAAAATGACAACTTCTCAACTTAAGAGATAACTTCGCTTTTAAGTGAAAACTTCGCAAAGCAAATGATAATAATAACTTCTCTAATGGAAATTAAAAGACCCCAATTACATCCATTTGAAAAATTATTGCTACTTACAAAGACACACAACCATTCCCTAGCCAGAAAATTCCAACTTGCCGGGGTTCGAACCCGAGACCTTTGCGTTGGCGTAGCTAGCGCGCTAATCACTTCGTCACCGTAGCAGGCAACTTATTTAATCTGAAATTCCCTAAGAACAGAAAACCGAATGTAATTTCCCGAACATTCAAATTCCTGCTCATTCAAGACAAGTATTCGCCGGAAATATTTTCATCGCGATAGAATATCGATGAATCACATAAATAAGCGCAGACTTAGTAAGAATCTTCATTACGCGCCAACTTTCTTTCTTGGAATTTTTTCACTTGGAAGTGATATATTTCGCATTAATGTCTAACGAAACAACGGAAGTATCATCTCTTGGCATTTTAGATTCCCTTAGAACTGACAATTCTTCCGCGTCAGCAAAAATCTAATAATTTGAATTTTCGAATGTTGAAAATACGATACAAATTAAATTTGCCGAATGTTCAATCTCCCGCAAGCTCATTCGGAAAACATAGTTCACAGAAATATTCCGTGTCATGTTAGATTAGCAATAGATAGGTTAAGTGCATTGCAACTAAATACACTATGCTTTTAACATATATCTGCACTTCAAAAGTTTAAACATAACGAAAAAGATTCAAATTTTTACCGTTACTCCGGAAGTTAACCACCACGACCTTTCCCCTACTAAGTCTCACCGGGAACTGCAAATTTTGTCACAGAAAACCATTACAAAAGAGAAGCTGCGTTCTCATTGGTGGAAATTTGTTTTCCCCCACCCCTACCGCCGTCAGACGTTACATTTAAAATCACCAAAAATAATGAAAATAATAATATGTTGATTTTAAATAACTGAATTTTGTTTAAATAATTACATTTTTGAAAATGGAATTAATTGTAAAAAACTACTTTTAACTATAAGCGAGTTCTATAATAACCTCGAAGTTAACGATGTCTGGTATTAACTGGGTTAGGATAAACGCTACGAAAAGAATCGTATTGAGATAAGCATCTTAGTTAGAGTATGGAAGTAGATTACATTTCAAAATTAAATTAAGTTGTCAGTCGTAAAGTGAGTAAATATCCTTTTGGTTAACACTTATAAAATCCCATTCTCACTTTACCGGAAATGGCATGGATTCAAATATCGCATTGATCGTCAAGAGAACTGCTTGTTTATAATATCAAAAATTTTGGAAAATTTACGTACATTTTGTTAAAATGCTCGAAAGAAAGTTTCGAAAACGATATTTCACGACCAAAATAATAATCTTCGTTCAATTTCTGTTCTTTTGGTGCTTGTCTCGACTCAGCACGACCATACCTTCTAATTTAATTCTTCAAAATAATTGAAGCCTGCAAACGATAAAAGAGAAGTTTAGGTGTATTTATTATGGAAAACTGTTTGAGCGATCTTGGTTCGAACCCAGAAAAAGTATCGAACAAAAATAAATTGGCACTTCGTTCCTGATCTCGAAGAATACTTGTGCAAATTTTTAGCCGGTTCGGACAAACGCTGTGGACTCTAATCGATGACAAACACTGAATTTCTACTTTACAAATAAGGTTAGTATTTAGTTAAAATGTTCCCCTAAATCAACGTTTCAAGCGAGTGCAATCTTTAAGGCGATCAGCGATCATATTACGACACACGTTTTTAAATAATCCCACCTCTCTGTATCTGATTAACACACGAAGTTATGAATGTTTCATTGGGAAATTGATTCCTCTATTTGAATCGATAACACCGTACACGACTTTGAGTAGCGACATAAAATAACAACATTCTGAAAGGAATACTAAAGAAATGAATGCTATGGTAACGGAAAATGGAAACTCCAGCACGATGAACAAAACCATCTCAAAACTTTTCCAATCGATAGTTTAAATCGGTATTTGCAACCCAATCTCACACTATGTTGAAATAATACCAAACTTTGTTAATGCACGACTTGTATAATGCATGTCATTCGATAATTCTACCTTCCACGCCCCTCAATAACACTATCATCGGAAGAAAGATCGATTTCGTAAAGGATTGCTCCCGTATAATTATTACTTTCGAATAGAAGTAGATATTCCAAACCATAGAAGCTGTACGGCATGTCATTCACTGGCACATGTTGCACAATCCAAGGAACCAAGTTCGATCTTCCAGCAGAACTCTCAATTCCACTTCCTGGTTATTATAGCTACCACACCACTCACAAACACTCGGAATAATTAAATATATTCACTACGAAACGTAATAAATTATACTTTTTAGTCGGCACAACCACATGGAAGTCATAGATTCGTAGAAACAGAGTCAATCCTTGCACTCACCGTACTTCGCTTCGCTACTCGCGATTCTTCTGAAAATAAAAGACAGTCCAACGATGCGTTTCCGAAGGTGACATCGTCATTAGTAATGACCTCGTGATTTTGAAAGCTAAGGAAGAATTGCCGATTTTTAAGAGAGGCAAACCTTTCTTTCAGACGTTTTCAGGTAGGAAATAGCTATGAATAGAATTAGGCATTTCGCTGATATCGTACTTACTCCACCACTTAATCTGAACCGTTCTTCTTGACTATTATCCCAACTTCTCTTCTCCCCATTTATTCTATCTCTCAAACTTTGCAGCAAATACACTTTTATCAATCGTGAATTAAACACTTCGCTCCATAGGAAAATGTTTACTAAACAAAACAGTATTACATTATATTATGTGTCAGCTGATCTTGGAGGCACGCTGTGAAACCATGGTCGATCTATATAATACCGTGTAGTTAAGTAAACGTATTCTAATTTTGCTAGAAGATTTCACAGGAGCAGAATTTACAGACAAACTAACCTTATCTCATCCATTAAACTCGCTTCTCCCTTGCATGAAATGACAACGCTTCAAGTTGCCTTCCGAAAATTCCAGAACTGTCGGAACTCGATGTTCTTTCTTTCCTCGTCTGACTCACGTAACTTCCAATTCCTATGCATTGGGAAATGGTCTACTGTACAATCGAAAGAATTTTCAAAGTGCCTCAAAATTGCTCGTCTTTGTGAAGTTGATTTGTTTGAAAGAAGTCCTTTTCCTCTAGATTTCTGTATTTTGCCTGTGTTTCGTTAGAGTATACGTACGAGGAACATACATGAAGAACGTTTGTCGACAGTTGAAAGCCTCGACTCGACTCACAGCAATATCGTAAATCAAGTGTCGAAAAATTTGTTGATCCAAATCTGTGATCGAAAAATTCCCAAGGAAATACTTCTGATGATTCATTGATTTCGTGCTGCAGTTCACGGGAATTGGGAATCCTTTGATCAAGTTACAATAGCAAAATGCAGGATTCAACTGTAAGTACAATGATATGGTGCATTGATTTGAATCTAGATCCATGTGAATATGAAATTTCACCTCGTGGGTAAGCAAAGAGTGGTTCTACTTGGCTCTCTGATATCAGAATTCACAGCGAATTTAGTAACGTATTCTGAAATGCTGTATGATAATGTAGAATTGATTGTAATACTCTTTGAAATGCTTGCAATAAACAATACGACTTGCCGAGGTAGCTTAAGTAACACCAATCAAAGATTCGAGTGAGTGGGAACTTTTTAAATTCATCCAACAAACCGATCTATTCACCGATGCATTTACGATGCTTTCCACCAATGTCCATCGCTGAGATTAATTCCCGATGAAGAGCCGCAGGGTTCTGACGACATTAGCGGGACATTCAAACGTTAATAACCTCATTAAAAAGCCAGTAAATGGAAATTTACAAATATAACGTATTTATAATGCAAAAAAACGATGCGATGATTTACGTTTCAACAGAGTTTAAGGAATTATGGAGATGGAACAAATTGCAAATGCAACGGAAGCAATCTAGTAAAACAGCAGAAAAAACCTACGGACTGATCTTAAATCCATCAATAATTGATAATCCATCAAAGTAATCAGACTAACATCGATGTAATTCAGTCAGATTGATGAATTTAAAAACGTGACCAGTGCTGGAATTTGCTCGGAAATTAATTTCCTAGTTTCTTATTGCTTTAAAGACTTATAGATTGAAAGTGATGTAATTGTGTCTATAAATTATCTCAAATTTTCTTCCAAATTCTTGCCAAAGTGAATATGAAATGATCCAATTTTGAAGAATGTTTTATTCTATGTGATTTTGATTCAAAATTTGCTAAAAGAATAAATCCTTCATACGTGGACGTTTTCTTTGGTTCTGAAAGCGAAAATAGAAATAAACACTGTACACAGATCTGAATACCTAATGTTAATGACAATAACGATTACCTTTTTTTCTACTGTGACATTGAATGTGCTATTCAACACCTTTTATCATCCAACATCGTCTTATTCCTTCAAAATAGTCTAAAATTTACAAAGAATATTGTTAATGAAATGCACAAGTTTCTCTACGAAAACAAAAAAAGATCGAATCGGGAATGTTGATTTTGGAATCCATAACGGAGAAGCCTTTTGTGTTGATCCATTAATCATAGTTAATTACTGCTGAGAGAGGGAAATAGTATTTCTTAAAGATAGAGGAATGCATAATTTTAATTAAACGGCTTCTTTTGGCTTGAGGATATGCAAATATAATAGATTTATTGTTGTCCTGACAATTTCTTTCTAATATGTATTAAGTATTATAGTAAGTTCTTCTTCCTTTCTGTTCATAAAAGAGATGTCAATTCTCATTTAAGATGGGAGATATTGCCATGGAACGAATTGCAGACTCGACGAAACCCTTAAAAAGTTGTGGTTAACATTTGCAAGTGATGGAATGCGTAAGAATGACATTGGAAGGCGTTCCAGCGATAGAATGAGTAAATCTCTGCATTATTTACGAATAATTTGACTTTAACGAACACAGTAAACCTATGAAAAGGCGCCCAGTGAATTGGTTCGGGGGGAATTCGTAAGCGGGGAGTTGATCCCCCCCGCTGATGTTGTACTACCATCCAACCCACTCCCCCGTTCATTTATTTATAACATTAACCAATAATCAGAGCGTGTAGATTAACATAAGACTGAATAACAATAGTACAACATAAGCGCGGGGGATCAACTCCCTGTGTACGATTTCTCCGCGTACGATTTCTCCGCGTACGATTTCTCCGCGTACGAATTCACCGCGTACGAATTCACCGGCGCCCGGTGAATTGGTCCGGGGGGAATTGGTACGAGGGATATATTACTGGGAAGTAGCACTCGAAAACATTGGGATGACTCACAACTGACGAAGGATTTATTTGCATATTCTTAAATTGTGTCGGTTTAATGACATTATGTTTTAATTATTTGCGTTAATACTTAAAGATCATTAATTTATGACAAAGTGTTATTCATAGCCGGGATGTGTGTGGAATCACTGAGTTGCCTTTAATGAAGTTAAGCCGAGGTAGAAATCGTATCTAATGTTTTTGCGATTGGCAGAATGAAGTAAAATGTATTTATCTTACGTACGTCTCAAATCTCTATTGATCTATATAACGACTGGGCTCAAATATATTCACTGACTGCTGATTCAGCGATTTTAATTAAAGAGAATGGCATTTATATTTTAATTAGCCTCGGGTTTCTCAATAGTTTTTGCAATAAAATAACAGCCTTGATGATGCAAACAAAATCAATCAAAATCTAATAAAGTGAAAAAACCTCCTTCTTCAGTATGGTTTTATACATTCTAAATTAGTAATAACAAGATATGAAAACTTTTAAGCTATTCTGGATATCAATCAAATGCAGATATAAAATTTGAAGTTATGCTCAATACTTATGAATTAACATCTATTTATAAAATTAATTTTTTCAATTAGTACAGTATTGCGAGATTGGAATGAGAAGCAAATACTAACAAAAAGGCAGAGTAGTCCCTAATCACTAGCTTGGGATAAAACAATGTTAAATATGTCCTTAAATAAATAGGTTCGGCTAGTTATATGATGTCACAATTTATAACTCTGGTCTGTGCTTCAGATACGATTTAAAGTCACGAAAGCGCAACTTTTATTGGGAAAATGAAGTGAGATATATTCAATGAAAATGTAATGTTGACTGACTACTCTGTGTTCAACGCGGAAAGTTCGCGTTTACTATTATAAATATTCACAAGTAATTTCTAACAATAAAGCATCAATAAGTAGGTAAACTGTAATAAATGATTGGTTAATAGATTTAGAAAAACGTAAGGAAACTTATGAGTTACAAAGAAGAATGAGCTAAAGTGGAACGGTATACGATCTTTAAGTTGGTCAAAGAAGTTCTGTCGTAATTGAGTTCGCTCAAATATCTTTAAATCGGGTTCTAATTTGCTAAATCGAACATTCAATTTAGAAACCGTAACTCCTAAATAAGTTACAACGCCTAATAACAATACTGACCATCTTAGACAAACGTTTGCTTTCAAACGATAAAAAAGAAGGAAATTAAGTATTCTTAGTTTAGTTGGAAATGATGAAAGAAGCAATGAAATTCTCTTTGCCATGGTGTTAATCACGGATAATTAATGCAGTATCATCTTTAAATTGGAGTGGAAATATTCAGTTAAGAAACCAAGAAATTTAAGAGGAGAATTGTTATTCAGTTCGACTTGATTTGAGTTTGATAACTCCCTGAAAATCATCTAAATAATTCTATTTTAATCAAAATTCAATTAATCTCTCCATGAGAATATAATTAGACATACAAATAGATAATTGTGTAACAAATATCGTTTAAAGGACCACAAACGGTGGAGATATTAATGAAGGATGTAATTGCTGGATTTTATCAAATGTCTTGTCGTGAATATTACGCCTCTCGTCATTGCAGCATAAAAATTCGAGATTTAGTATCACTCGACGTATATTTTATTTTATTGGATATAAATCGAATGTCAGGAATATGCAAAAATTATAATATTATTTGAAACTAGTGGTAATCTAAAAAATACATTCAATTTTAGTATCCATTGCATTCTTTGGTTGCATCTTTTTCCCAGACAATGCGGTAAATGCACGAAAGAAAACAATTACATAGTTCTCACAGAAGCAAACGATGAGTTCGCCTTGAGCTTGAAGGAAAGCAAGGCAAAGAATTGAAGGCCATTGGGAAGTCATTACTCGTCTTTTGGCATTGTTAGCATGAGCCTACTTCTTTTCTAATACCTCGAAAGTGAAAGCAACAGAAAAGGAAATGAAAACGATGCTTGGAAAATTTTAAATGAGTTGAAGGACGTTGGAAACCCATTACTGGTCTAAGAATACCTGTTTACGTGATCATAGCTTCTTTTTACAGTGCTTTGAAAGTGAAAGCAACGGTGAAGGGAAGCAAAATATCAATCGGTGTTGGAAAGAGCTCATCGAAGAAAGCGAAACTGAATTTCTGCGCCTATTCACAGAAAATTACAGAAAAAGGGAAATGGCATGTATGACCATTGCATTGCTGTACTGTACTATTTATTCTCCATTAAATTACACCATATGAGAATTATAAAAGATAGCAACTTACTACATGGTCGTTCAGATTATGTTGCTCAAAGTTCTTATTAAAAACCTTTTATTCACCCCCAAAACTACTGATCAATAAATCACTTAATTGATAGTCCG
The DNA here is from genome assembly GCA_947579665.1 of Sympetrum striolatum. NCBI lineage: Eukaryota > Metazoa > Arthropoda > Insecta > Odonata > Libellulidae > Sympetrum > Sympetrum striolatum. Next base: position 117,438,259 of record OX388341.1, read on the forward strand.
TTCCACAGATTTTTATTATATATTACACGATGTGAAAAATAAAAGTTCACAGTCCATAACGGGAGGACGTTTTCAAAATACGCTATATTAGAGATTTATATAAAAATGTATAAATTGTGCTTACCTAAGCCGAAGCTCCAATCCACTGACTTGTATCATCGAAGGATCTCCTGTACAACTTTCACTTCCAAAAGACGCCAATGAGCATAACGCCAAGACAATATCGGTGTTGTCTCCCAAAAAATTAAAAAAGAGAAATTTCAAATTAATAAAATAAATACATGGATTAAAATCGGAATTATAATCTAAAGCCATGCAAATGTAAAGCGAAGTAAGTAATTTGGAAACTTCGTATTCCTGTTCATTTGCAACCGTTGACCAAACAGTTTGCAATATCCTGGTACATCATCGCACAATAATAAGAAGATAATAACTAATTATAATCAATTAAAGAAGCCTTAATTAAACTCTTAGAAATTGGCTAAAGATATTGAATTCATGACACGAAACAAAAACATTAATATCAGTGCTAATTCTTACCAAATCGATCAATATTCTTAAGTGATAAAACTAAATTTTAAATGCAATTAAATAGTAAGAAATAAAAATGAGTCGGATTATAAAATACTGCCGATTGAATTTAGAATTACGTCGTTAAAGATAACAAGGAACTAGACAACTATAGCAACTAAAATTTCTGAAAAACTTCTAAATCGATAAAAATCAGAAGAGTATTCTAGACCCATGAAAATTTGAAGTAAAACAAGCAATTTGAATATAAATAATTAATAAATATGGCTACTTCAACAAACAGTATTTAGAATAGATTTAAAAATAACGACCGCTTAAGGGAATTAATATTACAAATTCTTACAAAATTGAATAGAATTTCTGAACTGATAAGTAAATTTAAATCTAAATTACAATTTCTGAAAATAAGATTTCTTGGAAAGTTGAAATCTCATACATTAAAACTGCAGTGAAGTAGAGTCTTGGCTCACTCGGAATTTTTTCTCACGTATCTTAATTTCAATTTCAAGGTGTTACTCGTAATGAAAAGGCAGTTGAAATTTGCAAGTTTTTTAGCTTTCAAAACAAATCTCCGATGACGACTTTAAATAACTAGTTGTATACGTACGAAATATCCACTAGAGATACAATTCAGAAGTTTAATTCCGATTGCGAGAATAAATGTTTAACGAAACAAGGATCCAACTTCGAAATAAATAAAAATTCCTAAAAAAATGCATCACTCAATATTGAATCCGAAACTAATTAGGTGTGAAAAAATTATTATTTGCATTAGAGGGATGTTGCAACTTAATATCATTATAACATTATAATAGACGCGAGAAGACCGGTATTGCTTCTGCAAATTTAATAGAAATACTAACAGGATTACGTAGATATAAAGACGATATAGATCTATTACCTTATATTACTCTACCACTATATTAAGGTAATACAATCCATAAATAAATTTAAAATGAACAGCTACGATGCGTCCACAATTTCCGTTAAAATTCAAATCCGATCTTCCCTTGTTTATGTGATGACGTCATGCACTTACGGAAGCATAAAATTAACGACAGAAATATTTTTAAAATATATTCAGATAAAACAAGTCACTGGGCATATACTGAGGAAAACGGGACTTCAGATTCTTGGTAAAAAGAAAAAACATGCGGCAAAGCCGAGGCTTTATCGGAATTTTTCTCTCGTTTTTATATGCAAATTCAGAGTTTAACTCGTACGGTTTCGGACGTTAATAAAAAGGCAGTTTAAATTTTCACAAACGACTAAGACGAGGAATTACAATCTTGAAACGAAAATAAACTTATTCTCGTAATCATAGAAGCAAGACCATTCCCACACGATGACATATTTGCACTTATCGAATGGTAAAAATCAAAAGAAAAGGCTTTTACATTCGGGAATTGAGTCGACGTAGGCAAATTTAAGGAAACGATTTCTCGAGAAGAATAGGCAAGAACCGGTTTCTCGTTCCGGCGACAGTCTTTTCTTACTCTCAAACTGTAATAAAATGTCATAGATTCCTATTTTCAAGCAAACACGTTTACTTAATTCGCTAATGACCATGCTAACGAGCTTTTAAACCGGAGAACGTACTTACGAAATCGTATTAAACAGTTCCGATTCTAAATTATAATATTAATGTTATCTCGTTAATTCACCCTAAATTAAAATCAATCACAGAATTATTCAAATGATGCGTCGTGCACTGATATTACAAAAGGAATAAACTTAAATTATTTAATTTACCAACAGACTTTAGCAATATTTTCTCAGACATTACCTAATAAAGTATTTAATGAGACTTACCATTAACTGGAAATCCTGGGTGACAAAGATGGACGTTGAGCATGACAACAAATTCAAATTCAACTGTTTCTCAAACACAGGTTGTCAGCACGACCTCGCTTGCAGAAATCCAGGAAGCAACTGACAAAAAGACCGTCCGCGCAATGGATGAAAATACTGCTGTCACCTGATTGGTCCAAATTTAACCGTCTTTCAACTTGGCCCCGCCCACCAACCGTCATGGAAATTTTCCACTGATAACGATTGCAATTATAATTCAACGAATTTATTAAAATATCATTTTATATATATATGATTTATATTTTTCGTAGATTTTAATTATTTTGTTTAAATTTCGCGATATCGTCGAAGTGCTGGATCGAAAAATATCAAAGTTTGCTTGATCTAAATATTATAGGTTCTTAAAAAACATCTATTTTTGGGTCCGGGTATTTAAGACTTTTAGGTTTTTTTATTTTCGAAAATGTAATAACGATTCACAAAATAATTTAATAACAATTCATCCTAAAAGAGAAAAATGTAGCAACCATATCGATGTAATTAATGTACGTACAACTACTAACAAGATCTCATTGCAAGGATACGTTTTGATCAAAAGAAGTGCAGGATTTCAAGAAATGACGTACATATCTGCGAATAAAGCGAGAATATCTTATATTTTACTCTTAGAAATTGCTCTTTAAGATACTAATTCTCTCGCTAGTCAAACACGTTTTCTACGATGTCAACCAAAGATACCTTTTATGAAGCAAAATTATTAAAACGAGACATAAAAGTTGATTGAATGATACATTAAACGTTGATGTTAACGAATTATAATATAATATAAAAGTTTACGAACCAGGAATGCACTATTGACCACTCAATGCAACACGAAATATTCTAGAATAGGAAGAAATTTGCTCTATGAGAGGTAAATCGGCCTGTATGAATATCTCATTGCGAATCTATGAAGTTAATTCACAGCCATTCAAATTAATGCAAACACCACTCTCATCGTACTTACATGACCTCCATCTTGCGTCGATGGTAACTGTAGTTTGATGGAAGGATTCCGAGCTCTTAGAACTTCGATATGAAATCCATGAGTGCTAGTCTCGTTGATGGTTGTTTCATCGCCGATTTAAAATAGTACACGTGTCCACTATTATTCAAGGAAGTCACTGATCGACAGTTAGATCGTCATTATTTGACTGGTCTTCGTTAATTGTTAACAATACTAGATAAACCAGCCAAGAAGCTGTCTTATTATGCAACTTTCTAACCACGAGTTAAATAAGGTAATCAGTTAACGATAAGGAATGGCTAAGTTAACATGAAACACTTGGGAATCGACAACTTCACGTCTTTAAACACTACGATCGAAATTCAAAGCAATATTACAATAATAAGATAAAATATAACATGATGTTCATAGGAGCACTGGTTTCAAGTAATTTCACAGTACTTTCGTAGTGTTTTCGTATCGACAAAAATGGCGGGTTTTCCACAAAGTGTCTACTACAATTTGATTATTCCACAGATACGTTTTTACGTAGCACTCAGTTATTCACAGTGAATAAATTCAGAAAGTACACAATCTGAAGCACTGTTATCAAACTTATTCCACGAATATGAACACTTACAAGCACTTTGAATGGTATTCCAACTCTAGAACGCCGTTTCAGAGCTTCTTCTCTAAATCACGAGGTGATGACGCAGCACACCTTACGAGAATTCCGACTGTCTTCGAAAAATATGAAGTACGCAATTCGCGTTTCTAAGGCAGTGAATAATGGAGGGAAATAGTTTTGTTTCCTGTTATCAGAGTGCTTACTGCTGAAGTTAAAGGGCTGCGTATTAACCTCCCGGTTTAAGCAAGGACCTGTGTTAAATCTAAAGTCAAAAATACTTTTAAGAGGTTATAAATGTTCATCTGTGCACAGTTCGTTTGTTGTAAGTTGAAAATGTTGCTTTAACTTCTGTATTTCTTGATTGTGAGTGTGCCACGGAAGAGAAAGAGTGTGGAAAACGAAAATAAAGAGTTTAAGCTATCGACCTGATTTACACTGTTATCCAAAAGTAAGTGTTGAAAAGTGCGTTATAAATCTGCGATAGAAGAATAGTCAAGATAGAAAACCTCATGGTTGATTGATTTCACGCTGGAGCTGTACGAATAGGGCTTCTTTCGTTCACCTTACGATCACAAAATGCAAGATATGAAAGTAAGTACGATGATATTGATATATGCTTTGAATTTTATCTTAAACTACATGTATGTGAGACTTATGAATCCACTACAACGGTTAGCATGGACACAATCACCTAGGCAACTACAATGATATCGAATTCTTAATGCAAATTAATTCATGCTCGCGATTATGTTGTAATGTTACCATGACGCGATTGACAGTACTTTCAAGGAAGGACATTTGTTTGGATGATTAATCTAAAGACACTTATTGACTCTTGATTGAAGCGGTCAAGTATAGTGATGTTTATCGGCAGTGTAATATGAATACCAAAGACGAATTCTATCAAAACCACTTCTTCGTTGTCACTTGTTTCATCTTGATACTTTAGTGAATTTGTGAACCATTAATACTGCGAGCGAAGATATTGTCGAAGGTTCCTTGACCACTACATAACTAAGTAATGTATCATTCAAACTACTCATACATCTCGTTTTAATGAATCTGCTTCATAAAAAATATATTTGGAAGTCATCGTAGCCTGTTTGATTAGCGAGAGAATTGGTATCTTAAAGATAAAATTCTAAGAGTAAAATATAAGATATTCTCGCTTTATTCATAAATATGTACGTCATTTCTTGAAAATCCTGCACTTCTTTTGATCAAAACGTATCTTTAAAATGAGATCTTGTTAGTAGTTGTGCGTATATTAATTACATCGATACGATTGCTAAATGTTTCTCTTTCGGGATGAATGGGTATTATATTAATATGTAAATCCTTATTTCATTTTCGAAAATAAAGAACCCTAAAATCTTAAACATCCGGACCCAAATATAGATGTTATTTCAGGACCTACAATATTTAGATTATGCAAACGTTGATATTTTTCGATTCAGCAAATCGACGATTCTGCAAATTAAAAAAATATTTAATATCTACGAAAAAATTAATTACAAATTTAAAATGATACTTTATAAATTCGTTGAAATACAATTGCTATGGTTAGCGGTGGAAAATTTTCATGACGGTTGGTGGGCGGGGCCAAGTTGAAAGATGTTTACATTTGGACCAATCAGGTGACAGCAGTATTGTTCATCGGTTGCGCAGACGGTTTTTTCGTCAGTTTCTGCCTGAATTTCTGCGAGCGAGGTCGTGCTGACAACCTGTGTTTGAGAAACAGTTGAATTTGAATTTGTTGTCATGCTCAACGGCCATCTTTGTCACCCAGGATTTCCAGTTAATGGTGAGTCTCATTAAATACTTTATTAGGTATTGTCTGAGAAATTATTGCTTAAGTGTATTGGTGCATTTAAGAATTTAAATTACTTCCTTTTGTAATATTAATGTACGACGCGTCATTTGTTTCATATTGTGATTGATTTTAATTTAGGTTGAATTAATAAAATGACATTAATCTTATTATTTAGAATCGGAACTATTTAATACGATTTCGTAAGTACGTTCTCCGGTGTAAAAGCTCGTTAAGCATGGTCATTAGTGAATTAAGTAAACATGTTTGCTTGTAAATAGGCTTATAAACGAGAGAAATTTTCCGATAAAGCCTCGGCTTTGCCACATGTATTTCAAATCTGCCTAGAATAACGATCTGCAGTTTACAGGACATTTTTTATCTGAATATATTTTTAAATTGGTTCTGTCGTTAATTTTTCAGCTTCGGTAAGTGCATGACGTCATCACATACACAAAGGGAAGATAGTATTTGAATTTTAACGGAAATTGTGGACATATCGTAGTTGTTCATTTTTCACTTATTTATAGAATTTATTACCTTAATATAGTGGAAAATTAATACAGTAGAATAGATTTGTATCGACTTTATATCTACGTAATCCTGTTTGTATTTCAATTTCATTCGCAGTAGCAATACCGGTTTTCTCGGGTCTATTATAATGTTATAATGAAATTGAGTTGCAATATCCCTCTATTGAGAATAATAATTTTTTCACACCAAATTAGTTTCCGATTCAATGTTCTGTGATCCTTTTTTGGATTTTAATTAATTTGGAAGTTTGATCCTTGCTTCGTTAAAAATTTATACTTGTAATCGGAATTAAACTTCTGAATTGATTCTCTAGTGGATATTTTGTAAGTATGCTACTAGCTGTTTCAAATCGTCATTGGAGATTTGTTTTGAAAGCTAAAAGTCTTGCAAATTTCAATGGCCTTTTCATTACGAGTAACAAGTTGAAATTGAAATTAAGAAACGAGAGAAAAAATTCCGAGTGAAACTGGACTTGAATTCAGTGCAGTTTTCATGGGTGAGATTTCAATTCTCCAAGCAATCATATTTTCGGTTTGATTTCACTCTTCCCGTAATTAATAAACAGTTCAATACGTAGTTTTACTTGAATATATTTTCCAATTAGTCCTTCTGTTAATTTTTAGCCTCTTTTAAGTTCTTACTCATAAACATTATGGTAATCCTGGTTTGAATTTAAAAAGAAATCAGCAGTTGAAGGAAATTTTAATTGATGCATTCTTATCAACGGCATCGAATGTATTTATTGAACCATCTAAAATTGATTTAAATTTTTTTGTGGCTTAAATTAAAGAAGTTCTAACTGTTCCGCGATGAAAGTGCCTTTGTCATTTTAAACATTAAATTCATTATCTCATAATCAGAACCGAATTTGTTTCTAATGATTGAAATTTAGATTTAAAGTTAGCCTAATCATTTCAGGAATTCTATTCTAATTTTGTATCAATTTGTAATATTAATTCTCGTCAGCGGTCGTTATTTTTTAAACTTATTCTCAATTTTGTTCGTTTATGTATCCATATTTATCATTTATTTATATTAAAATTGCTTGTTTTACTTCAAATTTTCATGGGTTTAGAATACTCTTCTGATTTTTATCAATTTAGAAGATTTTTAGGACATTTTAGTTGCTATAGTTCTCTAGTTATCTTTAACGACGTTATTCTAAATTTAATCGGCATTATTTCATAATCGGAATCATATTTTTTTCTTAAGATTTAATTGCAATTAAAATTTAGCTTACGAATCACTTATGAATATTGTTTGATTAGGTACGAATTAGTACTGATATTAATGTTTTTGTTTCGTGTCATGATTTCGATAACTTCAGCCAATGTGTAAATTTTTAATAAAGGCTTCTTCAATTGGTAATTATTTTTAGTTATTATCTTCTTAATATTGTGCGATGATGTAACAAGATATTTCAAACTGTTTGGTCAACGGTTGCAAATGAACGGGAATACAAATTTTTAAAATTAATCGTTTCGCTTTACATTTGCATGGCTTTAGAATGTAATTCTGATTTTAAACCATATATATTTTATTAATTTTTAATTGTTTGGGAGGCAACACCGATATTGTCTTGGCGTTATGCTCATTGGCGTCTTTTGGAAGTGAAAGTCCTGCAGGAGATCCTTCGATGGTAGATTCAGTGGATTGGAGCTTCAGCTTGGGTAAGCAGAATATATTTATTTTTATAACAATCTCTAATATAACGTACTTTGAGAATAACCTCGTGCTATGGACTGCATTTTTCTCACCGTTTATTATATTATGAAAACCTGTGGAACGGACTTTCAATTAAGTGATTTATTCTTCAATAGTTTTAGGGGTGAATAATAATATTTCATAAGAACTTTGAGCATTACAACATAATCTGAATGACCATGTAGTAAGTGCTATCTTTTATAATTCTCATATGGTGTAATTTAATGGAAAATAATTAGTACAGCACAGCAATACAATGGTCAGACATACACTTTCCCTTTTTCTGTATTGTTCTGTGATCAGACGCAGAAATGCAGTTTCGCTTTCTTCGATGAGCTATTTCCAACACCTATTGATATTTTTCTTCCCTTCACTGTTGCTTTCACTTTCAAAACACACCAAAAAGAAGCTATGATCACGTAATCAATCACTCTTAGACTAGTGATGGGTTTCCAACATCCCTCAATTTATTTCGAATTTTCCAAGCATCGTTTTCATTTCATTTTCGTTGCTTTTATTTTCGAGGTATCAGTAAAAGAAGTAGGCTTATGCTAACAATGCCAAAAGACGAGTAATGACTTCCCAATGGCCTTCGATTCTTTGCCATTATTCAAGTTCAAGGCGAACTCATCGTTTTTTCTGTGAGAACTATGTTTGTTTTCTTTCGTGCATTTACCGCCTTGTCTGGGAAAAAGATACAATCAAAGAATGTAATGGATACTAAAATTGAATGTATTTTTTAGATTACCACTAGTTTCAAATAGTATTAATATTTTTGCATAATCTGAAAATAGTTTTAAATCCATTTAAATAAAATATACATCGAGTGATACTAAATCTCGTATTTTTATGCTGCAATGACGAGAGGCGCAATCTTCACGATAAGACATTTGATAAAATCCAGCGATTAATTCCTGCATATATATCTTCACCCGTTTTTTGTTCTTAAAACGATATTTGTTACATAATTATCTTTTTGTATGTCAATAGATATTCTCATGGAGTGATAATAAACGAAATTTGAATATCAATAGATCTATTTAGACGATGTTCAGGAAGTTATCAAACTGAAATCAAACAAACATAATTCACGTGCAGTACCGATTTTCAGGGCGTCCATTAGAGTTAGTGCACGACAACTAACACCTAGGAGTCACGATGCATCATGAAGGCTCCACTGTTATTTTATTGCAAAAATTATTGAGAAACGTGTGGCGATTAAAAAATAAATGCCATTCTCTTTAATTTAAATCGCTGAATCAGCAGTCAGTGAATATATTTAAGCCCAATTAGTATATAGATCAATAGAGATTTGAGACGTACGTAAAATAAATACATTTCACTTCATTCTGTCAATCGCAAAAACATTAGATACGATTTCTACCTTGGCTTGACTTAGTGATTCCACACACATCCCGGCTCTGAATAACACTTTGTCATAAATTAATGATATTTAAGTGTTGATGCAAATAATTTAAACATAATGCCATTAAACCGACACAATTTAAGGATATGCAAATGAATCCTTAGCCACTCGTGAGTTATCTAAATGTTTAAGAGTGCTACTTCCCAGTAATATATCCCTCGTACCAAATACCCCCCGGACCAATTCTTCGGGCGTCGGTGAATTCGTACGCGGTGAATTGATCCCCCGCGCTGATGTTCTAAAAATGTTATTCAGTCTTATGTTAATCTACACGCCCTGATTATTGGTTAATGTTATAATTATATCAACCGTGGGGTGGGATGCGTGGTAGTACATCATCAGCGCGGGGGATCAATTCCCCGCGTACGAATTCCCCCCGTACAAATTCACTGGGCGCCATTTCATAGGTTTACTGTGTTCATTAAAGGCAAATTAATCCTAAATAATGCAGAGATTTACTCATTCTATCGCTGGAACGCCTTCCAATGTCATTCTTACGCATTCTATCACTTGCAAATGTTAACCACAACTTTTTAAGGGTTTCGTCGAGTCTGCAATTCGTTCCATGGCAATATCTCACATGTTAAATAAGAATTGACATCTCTTTTATGAACAGAAAGGAAGAAGAACTTACTATAATACTTAATAAATATTAGAATGACATTGTCAGGAGAAGCTGTTTGATTAAAATTGCGCATTCCTCTTTCTTTAAAAAATGCAATTTTCTCCTCCCAGTAGAAATTAACTAGGATTAACAACACAAACGTATTCACGGTTTATCCGTCGTGGATTCCAATATCAACATTCCCGATTCGATCTTTCTTCGTTTTCGTAGAGAAAATGGTGCATTTCGTTAGCAATATTCTTCGTAAATTTTAGACTATTTTGAAGGAATAAGACATGTTGGATGGTAAAAGATGTTGAATAGCACTTTCAATGTCACAGTAGAAGAAAATATTCTCATTAACTCTGGGTATTCAATTCGATCTGTGTACAGTGTTTGTATGTTCGCTTTCAGAACCAAAAGCTCACGAAAGAAAACGTCCATGTCTGAAGGATATATTCTTTTAGCAAATTTCGAATCACAATCACATAAAATGAAACATGCTCCATAATTGAATCGTTTCATATTCACTTTGGCAAGAATGTGGAAGAAAATTTGAGATAATTTATATACACAAAAACATCACTTTCAATCTATAAATCTTTAAAGCAATAAGAAACAAAGAAATTAATTTCCGAGCAAATTCCAGCACTGGTCACGTTTTTAAATTCATCAATCTGACTGAATTACATCGAAATTCTTCAGCTTCCTTTTCAATGCAGCCAATTTTTTCTCTGGTGATAGAATCCCACGAAATGCATGACTTATCCTGTTAACCGCTTGGTCATGCAATGCCCATTCAAAATTTCAATTCATGGAAAATATTTGTTTTCTTTGAACACTCAGTGCGTAAGACTGGGTTTGCATCAGCTCTTTGCTGGTTAAAACACCTATTACTTAGTCAAAATAATTGTAAGTTGACGTCTTCATTTTTTTCACCTTGGTATGTGACTTTAATACTGCAAGTTCAATTATAATATCAACTATAATCAAGAGTCTACTGTATTTTTTAATGCAGCCGAATTTTTAATTTTCGGTATGAGACGCATTCAATGAAATAGTTATCTAATACATAAATAACGAAATCAGGCTTAATTGTAAGCCTGGCAGAAAATTTCATCTGATAAAAATGATTTTTTGTTTCTTATACAAACCTTGTGCAATAAGCTGTATATATACTTCATATCATTATTTTTATACATTGATGGCGTTTTCTTTAACAGGCGATATTTCAATCAAATTCCAAAATCTGCTGATGATATAGTCAAATAACGAAAGATAATGAAATAAGCATGGGCGCGCCAATGTGGGGGAACAAATGAGTGGATGGAGTGGATACGTTTTATATCGCTTGCCAAATAACCGTAGCTATTTTTTTCCTTCCCACGCTTTGCAACCTCTAGGAAGAAAGAACTCTCGAAGACTCGGAAAGTTTATATCTAAATCACTAAAAAGCTTCAGCATAGAAAAAATGAGTTTTTAATAGATATTGGACGTATCCAAACCAGAAATCCAAAGAACACACTTGTTAAGTTTCCAATTGTTTGCTTATGTAAACTACTATCTTGCAAAGTGTAATAAGTTGGCCACATAAGCGTTAAACTCCTCTAGTTTTGAATGTATTTAGTTTTTGAAAGAATTGACATATATTGTAGTAAGTAGTGGGCATGAATATACTAGCCCCTGTAAAGTATGCATTTTTTGTTTCCTCAGACCCCCCCATTGGTAAATCCTGGCTGCGCCACTGAGAAGTGCATATATATGTATTAAACACCTGCTTCGTAGGTGCAGAGGGAATAATGCCCAATTCTTGTCAACCCTAGCTAAGGTGCTAATGGATTAAGGCACCTCGAACTGTATCTCTTAGCACCCGTTTAATCTGAGAGTTGGAAGCTCTAGTGCCACCACCCATCTTGTCAATTTTATTAGGAAAATTATGAGGGATATCTGGGGGCAGCTATTTTGAAAAAAACTCGATCCAAATTAAATGGAATATGTAGCTTAATGTCACCAGTAACACAGTTTGGTCTTCAAAGATCTATGCGAGTAAAACTGAACCTTTTTCTTTACGTATTTCTAATAATATTTGCTATCAATTATTCGGATGTTTAAACTGCCATTGTTGTGTAGTATCGCATTCTCGTCTCCATACGATCTGCACCGAGTTCATTTTCCTCTTACGTCAGAACCATCCTTATTTCTATTCCTAGTGCCCTCGATTACAATTTTTCTACTCTAATATTGTGTTTAGAAGTGTTGATGAGTACAATTTTTTAACATCGAAGTGGATCACTGTTATATAACTTCATAAAATTACATTAATACGATATTTTTCTTTGTCACCGGGAAATTTATTTTTAAATTATTCTCTTCTTGATATTACTATATTCACTAATAAATGATTAATTACTTTGGTGTTTCTATACATTTCAGTTTAAAGAAAGTGAACTTGCCCAAATTTCGATAATGCTTTACCGTATGACTTCACAAATGCGAGTGACCACCGTCAACGGAAGAGGCTGGAGGGACAACGGTAGGCTGGATCTCCAAGTTAAGTAAACAGACTATAGTTTCATAATTTGCAGATTAATTTAAATTTCATCATCTTATGGTATTTCGAAGTATTAAAAATTATTATATTTCAAATTAAGGAAGACATTTTTGAGTGAGATTTATGAATTTAACACATAGTTTTTGCTTATTAAAGTATTTATAATTTATTGCTTTTGCTTCTAAAATTCCAAACAAGAGAGAGACATGGCTGTTTTTATATGTCTGATAATATTAAAATAACTTATTTCCTTCTTAGCATTTTGCCTAATATTCAAATTTAATAATCACATTCGTATATTCCTTCTGAGTCCATGAACTATTTAAATTATTGCATTACATTGTATTTAGATTTGTATATTTCCCTATTATGTGGAGTTTCTATGTAAATGCCGATTTGAATGTGACTTTACCACTACGTTTAGATGACTGTTGCATTAAAAACAATCGTTGGCTTATAAGCTAGTCAAATCAAACTGTACAGACTCCGTACAATCCTTTTTCTCATAAAATTCGATATTTAACTTTCGATTGACTTTCCTATTAATAAAGCAATAAAAGAAGGATATTGAGTACCCGCCGTTAGTTGTCAGATGAAAAAGACGTATCTGACATCCTGGAGAATGGATTTAAATTCACGCTTTTTTCCACAATTGTAATTATAAAATAAGGAATTAATATTTGGAGATTCTAATGATTGCTAAAGATCAATGTTTTGCGAGAAAAACATAGTTTTTCCAGAATTCTTTCGGCATATTAGCGCATTTACCAAGGCCATTCATTCCACTTTTTAGAAATGCCGCTTCCTTTAATTATAATTTCATCTTATGAAATATTTTCTTTCTTTCAAACGCTAATAATTCTGAGGAAAATATATTTTTTCCACAAATGAAATTTTTGCCTACTAGTAACAAAAGCACGATCAGGTGACGACGATCATTCGTCGAAACCGGTCGTGTTTTTGATGTTGCTAGGCAGAAATACAACTTGTGGAATAAGTACAATATGTTTTACATACAGATTCACAAATCTCAAGGAAAATACTAAATTATTTTTCAACATGCGATGTAAATTAAATTTTACTTAGCAGAGGAAAGCCTATGACTTAAACAGTGCAGTACAAGAAGTGAAAAATAGTAACTTTGCTGGGACTCGAAGCCAAGCACACCACTCTAAAGGATGTAGCTTTGTAGATTATTAGATAAGATACTAGTATTTTAGTGGTTAGAATGACGGTAATTTTGAGCGATTGGATTACCCGTCCGGAATGTGAGAGACCCGGGTTCGTGTCCCAGTCAAGACACTATTTTTCACTTCTCGTAAACACCTTTTTTGTTATTGGATGCATTATTAATTTGAATTTGTTTGTCTTTAAGGATTAATGGAGATCTGCAATCGATTCACATATCGATACTGCCCAGGTATGATGTGACTACGCAGAGAAAAACATCACCTGAGATCCACATGGAGACGTCGGAGTTCAAAATTAAGGTAATGAGAATTTTTAATTACTCCGAATCGCTGTATTTCACCTTCTGGCCTTTTTAAACATATAAATAGAGAAGTAAGTCTATTCTACGATCTCAATCTTAAAAATTTATTTGGTTCATATTAGTATAACGTCATCGTCGTCATCAATATCGCTTCCCCAAAGGGATACTATGTTATTGGTGCCTTCCTTATATAAAAATTTATCCACATGTATAACTCGAATAATTAAAAAATTAATGACTTTCCTACTATTAAAATATCTTGGTTCAAATAGATAAATTATGGTTCAAGAAGGGTTTGAACTGCCTCCCGATTAGAGACACGTCCAAAAAAAACAGCAGACTGTGTGCCCTCTTAATTTATGGGCGTTATTGAATTTCCAGCCCCTTGGCTTCAAATTGAACTTTTTCAATTTCTGCATCTTTCTTAATGAAAAAGTGCTTTTGCATATTGGCTCCCACCGGGAATTGATCCCGGGACCACTTTCACCAGACGCGCTGTCCACATGACTATCCGGGAGCCTTGACACGTTGATATTTTTTCTGAAGTGGTCGTTTAATATTGATGAAAAATAAAAGGCGTGGATTAAAATTAATTACGGTCAGACTATTAAAAATATATACTTAATGTACTTTGGAATTAAAAGAGATCGTTTGACATTATTCGATCTTTCATACCCTAAAATAATTTAATCGATTTTAAAATGAAAACAATAAAGAGTCAAAGATAGATAAAAACGGACGCGGCGGCGCGCGGGTCTTTTGAATTTAAAATTTGCGATAATGACTGATTGAAATTGAAAAAAAAGTTTTGAAAATGAATAAATAAATAATTAATTAAGAACATATAAGTAAAAAAATAATACATACGCGTAGTTGCCTAGTCCTAGGTTAAAATAATAGTTACAAGCTTAGAGGCATACTTGGTCTTTTATATTTAGGGCAGCAATCCCTTGGGGAGTCCCACATACTTCGGAAGAGCTCGGTAGGTCCTTGAGGAAGAGGATCATTTATAACAGCTTCTTTTAGCACTGTTTCAATTGGCTTGAGTTTGCCCCAATAAATGCCCTTCAAAGACGTTATTTTCTGAACTCTTAAAATGTTTTTGTAGTCATTCTCTCGAACGCAATTAATTAGTATAATATGGTGGGAGAACAGAATTTTGTCAATCCGGGCTCGCGTACGTCAGTATTGATCTGATCATCCTATTGAGTAACAGAATTTTACGCTATCAAATTTGAATTTATTTACCGTAAATATAATTAATCAAGATAATATATTGGATTTTTTTATAAATGTTTATGGAATTATGACTCCGCTGATTTACTGTCCCAATTCAGAAAGTGAGACAATAATCGTTGAGAAGTTTGAATCTTTATCGTTTAGCAGTAGTTTTCTGTTCCTCTCAAGTATACGGAATGAATGTTAAGCTCAGTATTTCTCTCACCAGAATAACATTCATTTTTACCGGAATCATTTGTAATTTTAAATTTGAGTGATACTTTTTTCAGGAATATTATTCAACTTTGAAGAATCGGTATTGAGGGCATTATTTAGTCAATCATTCATAACATTTTTTCACAAACGAATCTCTGAGAATCGGATTAAATTTTAGTGAAACATTTATCCAAATTCTAAGGATTAAATTTCTGAATTGATTCTTCGATTGATACTTCTTATAAAGTTAACCAGTTTTAGTCGAAAAACATTTAAATTTTCGACCGAAATTTCGCGTTTATGCTCTTTTTCGTATATTTCATGATGAATTGGAAAGTTTTTATCAAATTTGGTTTAACCTCGTCGACATTTATAATACGAGAACCAATATGATTACGTTTTTCGAACTTTGTGTATTCTTAGGCGAAAAAACGTAAATTTTCTACTGAACTATAGCATGTTTCACCGTTTTTTCGTAAACATTTTGATAAATAGATAAATCTTGCATTATTTCAATGGATCTTTTCAATAGCTTTACAACCGGATCTAGGCAAGTTCCGCCGATATAATGATTTTAATACTGTACCGATAATTGAATGTATATTAACGTTTTGACTTTTAGTTTATAATAAAATAATAAGAACTCCTAAAGAATATTCCTAGTAATACTGCATCTCTTTATTTTCAGGTATCCCATATTTGGAATGATCCTGGTCTGATAAATACTCCGCTGGTTTTTCTCACCGATTGGGAAAGTGAATCTCTGTGGCCAGTGAAAGTCACGACCAAGGTCACGAGACAGCTGATTATCTAAAAGTTGGTAAACAAGGATAAGGCGTGAGTTGATTTTTATATTGAATGAATATTATTGAATGGAAAAATGTTATTGATAATCTCCCATTCCAGTGCTTAACCCTGAATTAGTCCCGTAAAAAATATACGTAATTTTTCTCTTGGGGAAAAAATGACCACATTATTCTCTGAATTTTTAAGACCTCTTTCAAGGGTAAATCATTGGATTAAATGTATTGTAGTTCATGAATGGTTATTTAAAAAAATAAATGTATCGATATTTTTCCCATTAAGAATTTAACTGAAGAACTGGAATTCGGTTAAACTGAAGGTCACGGAACAGTTGTTTGTTTTGTTGTAACGAGGCACTTTCTTTTTACCCATTCGCGAAAGCACTTCGCCTTCGCTTTGACCTTCTTTATCAGAACTACTCTTGCTTTCAAAACATCTCTATTTCAAAACATTTACATTTGTTGAATCATCGACTCAAATTTCAAACTTTAATTTCCGACATTTAGAATAGAATTTAGAAGTAATTCAGTCGTTGAGCATGTTTGAACGGATGATAAGGAATTAAGAATGAGTAATTTTTTTAATCGGTCACTGATGAGTGTACTTTCGCTTTGAATTACTACTTAAGCATCAGCTTTACTTTCCCTACCTTTTAAAACAATAATGCATTGACTTACGAGATGTCACTATCGGTTATCCTAACGTATTTCGTGATTCAAATTCAGTGGCGAGTCTAGTGTTACATACGATTACTTTACTCATAATCTACAGGAAATAATTAACGGGAGTTTTTATCGTTATTATTGCTATGCTGATTTTCCGTACACATTCAGTGAAAATTGAAACATCGTTCGTGTGACAAGATCAAGGAGCTTGAATTTTTATCGCTTCTCAAAGGGTTTTCAGTTCTTCTCAAGTGTATGAAATAAGACCTTAAGTTCAATATCTCTCTCATCAGAATTATGTGTATTTCTTACCAAATAACTTTATAATTTAATAATGAGATGTGCTATTTGAGGAATTTTAATTCAATTTGGAAAACAAGCAGTCTTAAGAAAACAATCAAATAATGGTTATCTTCTTCCGTAAATGATTGTATATTCATAAGTTTAGAATTGTGTCAAATAATAATTCTCATCTTAAAGAATGAATTTCTGAATTTGTTCTCTCTGATTGATATTTTGCGTGAAGTTTACTAGATTTAAATAATAATAATTAAAGGAGATATGTTTCCAAAGTAACTTATTTCCTCATTCAACAAATTAATAATTTCATCGCGTATATGCTCCTGGCTATGAAATAATATACTTAATTCTTATTAAAAAACGATCGAAATGAAGATGTACTTAGTGAAGGAAAGCGTGCAACTTAACCAAAGCGTTGTAGAGTAAGCAAAAAAGTGACTTGTTCAGGATTCGAACCAAGGTTTTCCAATTTCCAGGACGTGGCTCGGAGGTATATTGGATAGAATCCTAGTAGTTAGAATACCACAATTTAGTCAAACGTAGTTAAATGATTATTTTCTTTCGATGCATTATCAATTTTCATTTTCAATTTTTTTCTAAAGGTTCGAGGAGCTCTAATCTATTTTTATCTTTATTTTCCAGGAGATCGCCTCAATCAAAAGCTAATGGTGCAGAGAAAAACCATCACTGAAGATGCTCATGTAGACGCCGGAATTCCAACTTACTGAGAATAGAATGAGAATTAATGAGAGAGAATTGAGGTAATGAGAATTTTCAATTACTCTGAAACACTGTACTTCGCCTTATGGATTTGAAAAATGTTTCGTGTTTCTTACATCGAATTCTGTTACATTATTTGAACATTGTCAAGTTACGTCCGTGCTATTGAATTATAATCGAAATGATTTAGCCTAACTTGGTGATACGCCATTGAAAATAAATAAAATAATAACACTCTTTGCACTACCTTCTATTAAAAAAATTACGATCTGATGGTCAATGCTAAGTAAAAACACAGTTTATAAACTACAAAGTGATTTTATTCCTATCCTACGAAATAATTACTACATTGATACATTGATAGCTGTAGCTTATGGTTTTTGCTTTCCGATACTAAATTCTGTTGTAAATTCATATTTTTAATCGATAAGGTATATTACAATTATTATCAAAATTATCCTGAAACTTACTTATATATTGACTACAAAATATCATGCAAAGTTTTGGGTACTTGCTAGACCTAATTTGGTTAGAAATTATGAGCAAGTCATAGTTCAGTTTCAATCGAATTTTCTAAGTACAATTACGCATTCTAAATAGATGCCAATGACTTCGTTTTCGAGAATTTACTTTGCTATTGTTTTTCACGGTTCTATTAACGACTTTTAGAATAAATCGGTGAAGTAATTCAGTCGTGTCTCTTTCCGTTCGTACGATAGCTAGGAATAAATAATCTGTTATTTTTTTAATCAGTCATTAATGAGTGCTCTGTAACTTTGAATTACAACTTAGGATAGAGTTTTGTACCTTCTTAAATATTCTTCCATTGTTTTAGGAGAAATCACTAACGGCAACCATAAGGAAAATCGAGTTTTCAAATTCATTGGCGAGTCCAATGGTAGAAATAATTCTTAACTTATTAAAAATAACCCGCCGACAAAGATGCATTTCATTTCAGTAAATTGCAGTAATTTGTCCATTACATGCTGTGATATTAACCCTTAATTATTTGCGTGTGGTCAATATGAAGTGTATTTCCTTCGGTAACAAAGAAACCAATGAAGGTATTTCAACCAAATTTTCGTTATGTAAAGATGTTTGCAATGGTAAAATCTGCGAATTTAGTTAAATTCGAGTAGTAAAAAGCAAGCAATTTTATCAGTGTTACCAATTTTACAAAAATTATTTTTAATGATGATCTAAACCAAATTTCCATAATTTATAAGAGCCTTTACATAAAATAATTAACTTCTAAGAATAAAAAATACTGAACGCATCGCCAACCGAGAAAGTTTTACAAAACATATTTTTTTGTGGATATTTTTAAATATTTTACCAAACATTTTTTGAATGCAACTTTAATGATTAAAATGCTCTTAGGGTTAAAAAGCTTTATTAAAGCTCACTGAGTAAATTTATATTAATGTAATTCTAATATAGTAACAAACAATTACGCAAAAAAACTTTTGAATAATTACTTTTTAAAAGTTGGTACTTCAGTTTTGTGCAGTTTATAGGCTGGATAAAGGTTATTTATAAATAAATATAAATAAAGGTAAATTTATAACAGCTTAGTTAAAATAATATTAATACGCCAAAAATTTAGCATCATAAAAAATACTTTCATTAAATAAAACTAATATATGGGTAACACTGATAAGGATAAAAGTCCCATTTTGAAATATAACTTATCGTTTTGTCATAGTTTGGAAACCACTTCGAGGTAACCTATTAAAATGTTGACTCATTTATAAGCTGTCGGAACGATTCGTCCTACAAAAATTATTATTTTAATTAGCGAGTTCCACCGTAAAGAGTGACGGAGATAAAGTTAAATCTATTTACCAAAAACATAAATGATCCCGATATGTTAAAATGTATTTTCCACGGACGGATGATACTTCTTAGCTGTTATATTACCATATTTCTTTATTTGGTTGCTAGAACAATATTTCCTTGCATTGTTAAGCCAAATTAAAACATAAATTATAAAAGGTACAAATGAATAGCTGAATTTTCAATCTACTTTTGTGTATATAATGATACAGTCTAGGTATTAATATTATTGTTTTCCCTGGAACTATGCTTATATTTACTTTTCTATTCATAAAAAATAATTCGATAGGAAATTAAAGATTCATTTCCTTAATTTTCCTTCCATAGGACTTCCTGGTGCTCTTCAAAAAGCAGGAAAAAGACTTCACGGCCCAAGCGAAAGAAGAGGGAAGAAGTTGCACAGCGCATCCAGGGGCGAGAAAGAGTTGAGGTCCTCCCCAAACCACGAAAGCATCGCTCTACCCCGGAAGACGATTCAGAAGTGAATTACATTTTTTTTCTTCCGATTCAAAATATATTTTCAATTATGTATATTAAAATATTTTTAAGGCCTGAATTTGCATAGTGTTCTATGACCTGATTTTTATATAATATGGATTTAAAAAACTTTGCGCTCTTAACCAAACAATCGCAGAATGTATAGATTTGTTACGATGTGTCAGGCGGGGATATGAATAATTTATAGATTCTGTACCCTTACTTTCAATTACCCATATTTGTCCTGATGTCTGATTTGGAAGATGAACAAGAAGTGAAAAAAAATATTTTTCACCCGAGCCAAACTATATTTTCGATTATGTCTAGTATATAAGTTTGTAAGGCAGGAATTTGTATAGTGTTCCATGACTTTACATGTATATAATATATACCAAAATTGCGCCCTAAGCCAAACCAACTATTGCTGAATGTATAGACATATTACAATGTGTAAGGCGGGGATATGTATAAATTATGAACTTTGTACCTTTACATTCAATTACCCCTATTTTACCTATTGTCTAATTCAGAAGAAAGAATAAAGAATGAATGATGGGAGGTGGTTATGGTAGAGGAAGGGAAGGAAGCAACTGATTGGGAGAGGGGCGGAGCTGAGTGCATAGTGGGCGTTACAGAGAAAGGGATTTTATTGGGAAGGGCAGAGGATTCGAAGTCGATGGGCCATAAAGTTGGGAATGGGTGTAAGGGTCTAGGTGAAGCATGGGCAAGGAAATGTGGGAATGATCGGGATAGCGAGAGGGATAGTGTGGTTGGCTTTCGAGGGTGGGAAAGGAGTAGCGAGCTTAGAGGGAGGGATGGGAGCGGGTGAGAAAGGAGTAGGGAGCATAGATGGAGGGATGGGAGCGGGTGGGTTAGAGGGTGGGGTGGGAGCGGGTGGGTTAGAGGGTGGGGTAGGAGTGGTCGGGCTAGAGGGTGGGGTGGGAGTGGGTGGGCTAGAGGGTGGGATGGGAGTGAGTGGTTAGAGGGTGGGGTGGGAGTGGGTGGGTTAGAGGGTGGGGTGGGAGTGGGTGGGTTAGAGGGTGGGGTGGGAGTGGATGGGTTAGAGGGTGGGGTGGGAGTGGGTGGGTTAGTGGGTGGGGTGGGAGTGGATGGGTTAGAGGGTGGGGTGGGAGTGGATGGGTTAGAGGGTGGGGTGGGAGTGGATGGGTTAGAGGGTGGGGTGGGAGTGGATGGGTTAGAGGGTGGGGTGGGAGTGGATGGGTTAGAGGGTGGGGTGGGAGTGGATGGGTTAGAGGGTGGGGTGGGAGTGGATGGGTTAGAGGGTGGGGTGGGAGTGGATGGGTTAGAGGGTGGGGTGGGAGTGGGTGGGTTAGTGGGTGGGGTGGGAGTGGGTGGGTTAGAGGGTGGGGTGGGAGAGGGTGGGTTAGAGGGTGGGGTGGGAGTGGGTGGGTTAGAGGGTGGGGTGGGAGTGGATGGGTTAGAGGGTGGGGTGGGAGTGGGTGGGTTAGTGGGTGGGGTGGGAGTGGGGTGGGAGTGGGTGGGTTAGAGGGTGGGGTGGGAGTGGGTGGGTTAGAGTGTGGGGTGGGAGTGGGTGGGTTAGAGGGTGGGGTGGGAGTGGGTGGGTTAGAGGTTTGGGTGGGAGTGGGTGGGCTAGAGGGTGGGGTGGGATTGGGTGGGCTAGAGGGTGGGATGGGAGCGGGTGGGTTAAAGGGTGGGTTGGGAGTGGTTGGGCAAGATTGTGGGATGGGAGTGGGTAGGTTAGAGGGTGGGGTGGGATTGGGTGGGCTAGAGGGTGGGATGGGAGCGGGTGGGTTAGAGGGTGGGGTGGGAGTGGGTGGGCTAGAGGGTGGGGTGGGAGTGGGTGGGTTAGAGGGTGGGATGGGAATGGGTGGGTTAGAGGGTGGGGTGGGAGCGGGTAGGTTAGAGGGTGGGGTGGGATAGGGTGGGCTAGAGGGTTGGATGGGAGCGGTTGGTTTAGAAGTTGGGGTGGGAGTGGGTGGGCTAGAGGGTGGGATGGGAGCGGGTGGGTTAGAGGGTGGGGTGGGAGTGGGTGGGCTAGAGGGTGGGATGGGAGTGGGTGGGTTAGAGGGTGGGATGGGAGCGGGTGGGTTAGAGGGTGGGGTGGGAGCGGGTGGGTTAGAGGGTGGGGTAGGAGTGGTCGGGCTAGAGGGTGGGGTGGGAGTGGGTGGGCTAGAGGGTGGGATGGGAGTGAGTGGTTAGAGGGTGGGGTGGGAGTGGGTGGGTTAGAGGGTGGGGTGGGAGTGGGTGGGTTAGAGGGTGGGGTGGGAGTGGATGGGTTAGAGGGTGGGGTGGGAGTGGGTGGGTTAGTGGGTGGGGTGGGAGTGGATGGGTTAGAGGGTGGGGTGGGAGTGGATGGGTTAGAGGGTGGGGTGGGAGTGGATGGGTTAGTGGGTGGGGTGGGAGTGGATGGGTTAGAGGGTGGGGTGGGAGTGGATGGGTTAGAGGGTGGGGTGGGAGTGGATGGGTTAGTGGGTGGGGTGGGAGTGGATGGGTTAGAGGGTGGGGTGGGAGTGGATGGGTTAGAGGGTGGGGTGGGAGTGGGTGGGTTAGTGGGTGGGGTGGGAGTGGGTGGGTTAGAGGGTGGGGTGGGAGAGGGTGGGTTAGAGGGTGGGGTGGGAGTGGGTGGGTTAGAGGGTGGGGTGGGAGTGGATGGGTTAGAGGGTGGGGTGGGAGTGGGTGGGTTAGTGGGTGGGGTGGGAGTGGGGTGGGAGTGGGTGGGTTAGAGGGTGGGGTGGGAGTGGGTGGGTTAGAGTGTGGGGTGGGAGTGGGTGGGTTAGAGGGTGGGGTGGGAGTGGGTGGGTTAGAGGTTTGGGTGGGAGTGGGTGGGCTAGAGGGTGGGGTGGGATTGGGTGGGCTAGAGGGTGGGATGGGAGCGGGTGGGTTAAAGGGTGGGTTGGGAGTGGTTGGGCAAGATTGTGGGATGGGAGTGGGTAGGTTAGAGGGTGGGGTGGGATTGGGTGGGCTAGAGGGTGGGATGGGAGCGGGTGGGTTAGAGGGTGGGGTGGGAGTGGGTGGGCTAGAGGGTGGGGTGGGAGTGGGTGGGTTAGAGGGTGGGATGGGAATGGGTGGGTTAGAGGGTGGGGTGGGAGCGGGTAGGTTAGAGGGTGGGGTGGGATAGGGTGGGCTAGAGGGTTGGATGGGAGCGGTTGGTTTAGAAGTTGGGGTGGGAGTGGGTGGGCTAGAGGGTGGGATGGGAGCGGGTGGGTTAGAGGGTGGGGTGGGAGTGGGTGGGCTAGAGGGTGGGATGGGAGTGGGTGGGTTAGAGGGTGGGGTGGGAGCGGGTGGGTTAGAGGGTGGGGTGGGATTGGGTGGGCTAGAGGGTTGGATGGGAGCGGGTGGTTTAGAAGTTGGGGTGGGAGTGGGTGGGCTAGAGGGTGGGATGGGAGCGGGTGGGTTAGAGGGTGGGGTGGGATTGGGTGGGCTAGAGGGTTGGATGGGAGCGGGTGGTTTAGAAGTTGGGGTGGGAGTGGGTGGGCTAGAGGGTGGGATGGGAGTGGGTGGGTTAGAGGGTGGGGTGGGAGCGGGTGGGAGCGGGTGGGTTAGAGGGTGGGGTGGGATTGGGTGGGCTAGAGGGTTGGATGGGAGCGGGTGGTTTAGAAGTTGGGGTGGGAGTGGGTGGGCTAGAGGATGGGATGGGAGCGGGTGGGTTAGAGGGTGGGGTGGGATTGGGTGGGCTAGAGGGTTGGATGGGAGCGGGTGGTTTAGAAGTTGGGGTGGGAGTGGGTGGGCTAGAGGGTGGGATGGGAGCGGGTGGGTTAGAGGGTGGGGTGGGAGTGGGTGGGCTAGAGGGAGGGACTGGAGCGGGTGGGTTAGAGGGTGGGGTAGAGGGAGGGATTGGAGCAGGTGGGGTAGAGGGTGGGATGAGAGCGGGTGGGGTAGATGGGGTGGGAGTGGGTGGGGAAGTGGAGGGGGTAGAGGGTGTGGTTTGAACGGGTGGGTATATGAATAATTAATAGAATCTGTACATTTACGTTCAATATTAGCATTAAATTAACATGAACAGGACTTTGCTTCATAAAATCTCGTCATATATTCGAAATGAGACAAGAATTAGAAAAATACAAGCAAATACTTGGTAAAAGTAGTAAAAATTCTAAGTTTAAACACTAAAAAAAAGACAAAAGAAGAAAATACATTAAATATTATCGAATGAAGAAGATACTACATTGCTTCAATTTTAACGCATCTCATCGTTAATATTAATTACTTTGTTCAAATTTAATTTTTGAATTTTTTTGACAAGAGTATGAGCGAAGGAAAGGTCCCGAAAGATTGGAAAATTGCGAATGTCACGCCAATATTTAAAAGTGGCTCTAAGGACGATCCAGCTAATTACAGGCCTATATCTTTAACATCACTGAGCGGTAAAATTATGGAACATATAATAGCTAGCTCTTTAATGGGTTTTCTTGAAACGTCCAATTTCATAACTAGGAATCAACACGGTTTTCGTAAGACTCGTTCTTGCGAGTCTCAGCTGGCTTTATTAATATACGATGTTCTAAACTCTGCTGAAAAACATAAGCAAGTCGATGCGATATTTTTAGATTTTCGGTAGGCTTTCGATAAGGTACCTCATCATAAATTGCTGTACAAATTAGAAGTTGCGGATATCAATGTACAAGTTATTAACTGGATAAAAGACTTTCTCACCGATAGAGAGCAACGAGTAGTACTCGATGGTATTAGTTCCAACTTGGTTAAGGTGACCTCGGGCGTCCCTCAGGGCAGTGTAATTGGACCGTTGTTATTTTTAGTATACATCAACGACCTCAGCAATCACATTGAAAGCAATGTTAGGATATTCGCAGACGACACAGTCATTTACAGGGAAATAGTTAGTTCAGAGGATAGATTAACCCTTTCGAACGACTTAGATAGAATTATGAATTGGTGCGATGATTGGCAATTAGAGCTTAATGTAGAAAAGTGTTCGGTAGTTAACTTCTTCAAAAGTAAATCTATAATAAATGATTATTCTTATAGTCTCCGAGGGGTAAACCTAATGTCAGTAGAATCGGTAAAGTATCTTGGAGTAACTCTCACGAATAATCTATCATGGAGTGCCCACATCCGAAATATATGTGGAAAAGCACATAAGAAACTCGGCTTCGTTAAAAGAATAGTCGGTAGGAGCGAAGAAAAGGTTCGCGAGCGATGTTACTTAGCGTTAGTTAGGCCTCACCTTGAGTATGCATGTAGTGTATGGGACCCCGCCGAGAAATGTCATATTCGGGATTTAGAAAAAGTACAACGGAAGGCGATACGATTTGTAAAGAATTGCTACGATAAAACAGCGAGTGTCACTCAGATGTTACAGGACGCGGGATGGGAATCATTAGAAGATAGAAGAAAAATTCAAAGGATAAATTTATTAAATAAGTTCAGAGAAATTACGTTTTCAGATGATGTAACCGATATAATGCGACCCCCCTGTTATATGGGCCGTGCTGATACTGCCCGAAAGATTAGGGAAATAGATGCTAAAACGAATCGTTTCAAAAATTCATTTTTTCCGCGAAGTATACGCGAAAGCAACCGTTTAGGAAAATAGAGTCAAGGTGCTTGCACCCCCTGCCACACGCCGAAAGGCGGCTTGCAGGGTTCTTACATAGACATAGACATTAGCATTCACTGATTACAAAAGCAGGTAAATAATGCTCTTACTTCCACTGTACTATTAAACTACTGAATATGTCGAAAATGACTAAAAATTACCAAATATATAAAAATACCCGATACTACAATGGATTCTTCTTTCAAAATATGTTGATTTTAATCTCAATATTTTAAATATCGATTACCAAAGTTCATTAATGGTTTCATTGTCTTAAATGGTTGGGTTTTCTTCCCTGTAAATTTTAAATGAGCCAATATTTCCCATATATATTCGTATGAAAGTTCGACAATACCTTTGTCGTTAGGGAATAATTTATGCCCTCAAAGTCAGAGCAATTAGTCGTAGTTTTGCCAAGATTCTCTCAATATTTAATTAAATACTATATTCTACGTCCATAATAACAATCTATATCTAATTTCCTTTCTATTGGCATTTATCTAGACTTAAGACCACAATTATCCTTGATTTAACGCTACAAATGAAAAAATATCTACAACAACGTTGAAAATTAAATAAGATAAACGATCAAATTTCATCGTAAACCAACTAATTATTCCCGAGGAAAAACAGACTTGAAAAAACTCTGACGGGGCCGGGAATCGAACCCGGAATTCCTCTATCCGGAATGCTGATTTAACCGTCTTCTGGCCGAGTAGCTAAGATAAGCTAAGCCTCCCAGATACAGGAAGACCTCGAGTTCGATTCCAGGCCCCATGAGTCTTTTTTCGAGTCCATTTTTCTTGGGAATTTCCCTTGGTTCATGCCCTTATATGCTAAATAACATCAACACTTTTCCTCCGATTTATTATCTTCAAAGTCGTGACAACTTGAAAATAGCGTTATGACGTCAATTAGTCACATAAAAAAATCATCACACACGTTTCTATTTTAAATGATTTATTTTTCGCATACTTTCGCGGCGGGTAAAATTGTGGGTTAGGATGATCCATAGTCGTTAATTAGTTGGTTCTACAAAATGGAAGATTGGAAATTATGACGTTTGTGTGTATAAATTTGCCACCAGATTTGAATGTGTGACATTTTTCCATATTTCGAAGCGGTAAAACCCTATCGAGGAACGTAACCTCTCACGTCCGCAGAAATAACTGAAGAGAGTGTTTAAATTAACTAACAAGTGTGCCATAAAAAATGCTGAATAAAGAGAAGTACCCTGCATTTATCGCCATGTTTTGTTCCCCAATTTTGCAAATATTAGCAAATGCATCAAGGTAGTTAATTTTATAAACAATAGATGGATAATTAATACTTCGATGATCAAGTACGATAATAATAATAATAATAATAAATCGTCTCTATTTGGGCGAGACTGAGACTTAAAAGTCTCTTCTTCCATCTAACCCATCGTCATTAATTATAAAATAAGAAGTAGAAATAATTAGAACAATTGTGGATGTAAAAAAACCTAAGAGATTCTTAGGAAAAAAATCCACTGCTGGAAAAGACCCACAAAGAAGGGGGGTGTGAAAAACCTGCGCAAACCTACCGATAGTAATAGCTAAAAAGATAAGAAAAGAGAAAAACATTCAAATAAAATTAAATACACAACCAATAGGATAGAAGATTCGCAACGAAAAGGGATAATTAGTAAAAATTTTAAGTAGAAAAATTAAATCACAAGTTAAATTGTTGAAGGTTTAAGCAAGATAAACATTATCTTAAACTAAAGGAGATATTAAAGAAAATATGGTTGGACTGGAAAGATACGGTGGTGGGAAGGGTGGTTAGACAAGGGTGTCCCATGTCACTTTTTACTATATATGCAGAGGAAATGGTGAAAGAAGCCTGGGAAGAAATAGACGAGGTCTGTGAGGTATGCAGACGATGAAGCTATTGTGTGGGATTCCTTAAAGGGCTTGCAAACATCAGTAAGTGCTCCTAACGATAAAGCAAGGGAGTTTGGAGTGAAAATTAACGTAAGTAAAGTTCTGTTGCTCACTAAGGGAAAGAAAGCTAAGTTAACTATTAGGGTAGATGGGGAAAAACTAGAGCAGGTGGATAGATTTTCTTACTTGGGAAGTACTCTTTTATTTGGAAGATGCAAGGAAGAGGTTAGCAAAATAATTGACCAAGGAAGTTTTCATGAAGCGAAATGAATTGATGAAATCTTGGTAAAGAAAAATAATAGATGAATTCCTTATTGGAGTGTGCTACTTTATCGGTATGAATGGTGGACGTTCTGAAAGGAAGAAGTCAAACGTTTCGAGGCCTCCGGAAATGTGGGTTTGGCGTAGAATGGAAAAAGTAAGTTGGGTTGAAAGACGGAGGTGCTGTACATGGTTGGGTTTTAATTGAAGAGATTAAGAAAATGCCCTGATATTGAGGAGACAGATTGGTAAAAGTTGAGGATGAAATTGAAGGTGAAAAACAGAAGACAAAGACATAAAAAGTTGGCTAATTTAATGAATAAACTTACAAGGAAGAAAAGGAGGTGATGGCGTAGACAAAGAAATAAGAAGTTGGCTAATTTAATGAATAAACTTACAAGGAAGAAAAGGAGGTGATGGCGTTGAATGAATGAATGGACCAACTGAAAAACAGAACGCTCACGTGCGAAAATTCCAAACACACGGAACCAGAAGATTCTTAAGTACATTTTGTAACTACACTAATGCTAAATCAACTCAAATAATTAAAAATCCTGCTAAAATAATAAATTTAAAAATTAATATCGTTACGAAAAATAGAAAAGGTAGCCGTCACGTGATTTATATTAATAATACTGACAAAAAACGTAATATTACGAGGATATTGAGCATTTAAGTTGATCACAAAATATCCAAACCATTAAGATTCGTAATGCACAAGATTTTTAGGCTTCAAACGTCGACTTATACGCCGGCATATACGGTATATATTCAATCGCTATGCCTTTTAATATGACAAATGATAAGCCCAATATTATGATTTTGGTCAAAAATCTTCGGCAAGACTAATTGGTGTGTGATATCATTGACCTACTGCACGCAAAGCTCATATTCGTTTACGCAGTCTTTATTTATTTTGCAAACTTAAATTAGAAACAAATGTCTTTAGAAGTCCAAACAAGAATTAAGATAATGGAAATCAAACGAGGATTTCAATGTCAGTCGTGTAATATTGTTTTCGATCTGAAGTTATGAATAACTCGAGAGCCAAACGTCGCACAGCTCCCAAAATAGGGGAAATATTTAAAGTCGAATTAATGAAGATAAAAGGCTCCTTTTTATCTCCCTGAGGTCCAAGGTTCAACTCCAGATGGGTCAAACCATTCCCAAAGCAGTTACAAGTAAACTTCACTCTCTCGATTCAGTCTTCACTTCATTTGCAGAACCAAATTAGAAACAAATGCCTATAAAAGTCTAAACAAGCACTAAAAGAACGGAAATCAAACGAAGATTTCATAATCGTGGAACATATTATTCTATCCGAATTTGAGAGAATTTCGATAAAATAAACGAAAATTTGGTGAAATTGTGAGTATGTAAACAAAGCTTGACGTCAAACACATTTTTGAATACCATACATACATTCTTCTGTTAGAGCATACTGTTGCAGAATAATTTGCGAGTTGCTTAGTCGCCTTTTTATTGTTTGCCCTCTCTTTGTTCGTACGCTATGCTAAAACATACCTCACCGACCTCTCGCACTCTCTCTTTCTACTTTCTCCATATACGAAGTATAGAGAAAGTATTGTTTTCATGAAAAAATTGGACTTCGAGATTTCAACGGAAATACATGTTTTGGGGTCCCTAGAACACGTTTTGACCATTTTCGGAATGATGTCTGTGTGTGTGTGTGTTTTTATTTGACTATTTTCGGAATGTTGTCTGGTTGTGTGTGTGTGTGTTATTATTATTATTATGCCTCCAATTAGGGGATATCCGGTCCTTCCAACTACCCACCCATAAGCCCCGTGTCTTCTTAATATTCAGGCTTGCCCCAGACAGTGCAGCGTACTCGTCGTAGATAGGGACTACCTTTCCAAAGTCCTCCTCTCTTTCGACAAATATGGTGAGATCGTCCGCGTAGGCAACCGGGGGCAAGTACCTCTCATCGGCGCCTGGCAGGGAAAGTCCTGCCAGGGTGGATTTCAGCCTCCGGATGAGCGGCTCAAAGACAAGAGAATACAGTTGTCCCGAAAGGGGACAACCCTGCATTATCCCGCTCCTGTATGTGATTGGGGTGGTTAAGGAGCTCCCGACACGGACGTGGCATGGACATGGACGTGGACGACATGGACGTGTGTGTGTGTGTGTGTGTGTGTGTGAGTGTGTGTGTATGTGTGTGTGATAGTGGGCGCTCTAATGTAAAAACTATTGGTCGTATCAATACCAAACTTCATATATAGCACTGTGGTGTGTGCTGTCAGAGTTGATTAGTTTTTGGAGTAAATCGGTTGACCGGAAGTTGAGCTTCATTCTTCAAAGCTCATTTCCGGTTTTCAAAATATCTCCATAAATATGATATTTAGGTACATACTATTATTTATAAAAGTTTTAGAAAATATAATTTACTATAACTTATGTTTGAAACATATATTTGTATCACTGATTGTTTAGGAGTTATTCATGAAATACTGATAAACCGGAAGTTGCTGATTATGTACAGCTAACAGCATAAAAAAGTTACCACCTGAGATACAACCAGCATAACTCGAGAAGGGCGAGTCTTTCAGATTCTCTGTTTTGAGCGCGCTTTTCGTATTCCTTGTTATGCCTGGCACGTTTTGAAGGCTTTTGTGATGATATATATTTTACAAATACTCGCTAAAAGTCATTGCTTTTGCTGCGGTAGAAGCAGTATTGTATTATGAAATAATTAAATTCGTATTTCGTTAAATCGGCTCGAATCTCAAGCGTCAAGCTCTTCTTCTTAAAATATCGGACAAGAATTACTTTGGCTGCTCATAGTTCGTCCTAACATATATAATACATAACATATTCCATTAATGCAGATTTATAATGAAATTGGTTATTTCAGTTAATGCTCCACGCAGGATGATCGTTTTCGCAAAGATTATGCTTAATTATGATACGATAATTAAGAGAATATGAACTACTGTAAATCAGGTCAACGGAAGTAGGAAAAATAAGAAAAAAACGTATATTATAAATATAATAATGGTGTTGCAGATTTGTGAAAAATAGTTAAGTAAGAAATACATTTAAATTGACTATCCGCGAGCCTCCATAAGGCTTATTGCAGAGAATGTGAAACACTCAACTATCTAAATAATTTACATATTTACGCACCTTATACTATATGTAAGATGATAACAATATAAACCATCTGTCCTCGCTATTATCTCGCTGTAATATTTTCACCATCTGGCTGTGAAAATAACGATCGTTGAGAATAGGGATCATGTCGTCGCGTATTTCGTCATGTAAATCACAGCTAAGGAATATCTCTAATAATTATTGTCTTTACAGAGTTATATTTTTAAAAGATACCCAGCGGAGGGCTCCGATCATTTTGGACTCACTGCTATCTAACCTGTAGTCTCTTAACTAACAGCTTTATATTTTACGCGCGAGAATTTCTTTTGGGTAATGAAATCAGAAGGACTAGTCGTGCAGAGTCCAGCAAAGCGCAAAAAGAATTGAATAATATACTTGTAAATATTGAATTCCTTTATTTAAACCTCCGTCTAAAATTTTAAAATGCTAAAACGATTAACAGTTTCTACATAGAAAATAGGTATGAGCCAACAACTTTAAGCTGTTACAACTCCACTCTGAATATTCGCACGTAAACACTCTTGCATGAAAAATACATTTCAATCTATTGCTAAGGATCTCTGTGGCAAGCCCACCTTTTGGTGCTACGTCTGATTTTAATGTTTTTGTCTACATAACGGTTAATCGGTAGCATGCATACCTTCCTTCTCAAGAAAACAAAGGGAGCTTCTCTATGGGGGTGAGAGAGGAAAGAGAAAGGGTCAATGGAGCGGTCACAGGTTCGTCTTCAGTGCCTCTAATTTTCGAGGCATCGTTTAAGGGTTTTGTATGAGAGAGAGAATTGCCTGAAAATGCCATTCTTCGTCCTGGATGGTGATATAAAGAAAAGTTCATCGAAGATGGAATATGAATGGGTTACTTCATGGAGACGATGATAGGAAAATAAACAATGGGAATACGGAATATTTTATGCTTACTAGGAAAAGAATGTTTATTCTCTTCAACTCTAAGGCATACATTTAAAAAATATGAAGATAATGTGGTAAACAGGCTCAGAAGTGATGTGCAGAGATCCTGGGATGTTGGCTATTTATAAGATTGAGAAAACGATTCAAGCCATTTTAAGACAAAATAATGCAGGTTAGAGGGTGACCGGAAAAATATGTTTTCAATGCTTCAGCCAGAAGGAATGTAAATTAGATCAACGATTCGAAAAAGTTCCGATTTTTGCGGCAGTTTGCAAGTTTCATTTTCCTAACATACTGAATTAGGTTTTATGTGAACTTACTTCTAAAACGTTCATTTGCATCCAAAATTCATAAACCATTAACAATAGACCTATCATAGTCGAAATTATTTATTATCAATGTAAATTTATTTTGCTTCGAAACTTATTGGCATAGGATAGGATATAATCATGTAGGCATATAAGAATATGCATACAATGTGCATACATTCATGCATACAATTAGAGCTTTTGACAGTTGATCCCACACAAATGTCGAGCTATCACACATTTAAATTTCTGCACCTTCAAGACGTAAATGTCTTCCTTATCTTTAAACCAAGAAGTTTTAAGGAAGAATAGGTGAGGCTTGGAAACCAGCATTAAGATTCAGCAGTAATAGATTCTCCTGACACATTTCCCAAGAAAGGAAGCTTTACCCATCTTATTTAAGAGTAATTATGGGTAATAAGTATGAGATGTCAGTATCTCTAGTGCTTTATTCAGTAATCGCTGATGGACCAAATTGGCCTCTCATTAAAAAAGGAAGGGTAAAATACGAAGGCTAAATTTTAATTATTAAACAGCATTTACCGATGTAAGGGCAACTCAGATGATGATCAGACGCCTGATTTAGCAGTTTTCCTAAATGTAATTTCCATAAAAATATAGCCATAGCTCAACGACTATAAGGAATGGTGGAAATAACTAAGGAAAAAGATTCACAATTTCTTACATAACGCAGTTTTACCAAGTAACGGCTTCTTCAATCAATTTGAATTAAAGGAAATTACTCAGAGAACTAGGACCAAAGAAAGCTGCATCCATTGCGAAGGAAATTGATTCCAATCATTGGGAGGGGGTAATCTGAAGATTATTGACATTCTGGGCAGACGTTTAGAACTAGTTCCCCTTAATGGATAAAAAAAGTTTACCTAAATATTGTGACCGGGTGTAATCGTTAAAATTACCTAAGCTATACGAGTATAATTTTATCATTGAGAATCTTCAAGGGATCTGAGAAGAGCCCATAAATGCTGTCGACAGTCTCCCAGACTGCCCATTTCTCGGACCGTCTATGCTTTCAGGAGTAGAATTAAGCATATATTAACCGTAGAAAGATCACTCCCGAAGAAATTTAAGCTTCGGAGCATTCTAATTCCAAAATTACGTTCTCAATATTTACATTCATCTTTTCAGGCTTTTCCTTCTAACCAATGATTTTCATAAACCTTCAAGATACCCTTAGAAATCAATCAACAACAAAACGGGAAAATTTAAGAAATAGCTATTTGCTAGCTAGCTAAACTAGCGTTCCTTTGGTTCTTTTTCATTACTATCATTGAATGTATAGTGTTTTCAATCCTTTTATCACATTAAATGTTAGATACAGTTATTAGTTTCGTAGATTTTAAGAACCTTAAAAATTAACATAAAAAACCACCAAGAGAAAGTGAATACATTTTTTCTCTCAGTGTTGATGATAGCCAAAACGTTAAACTCATCTTGATTCACTGATAAAATTTGCTAGTCAATCTCAACTGGTTTATAAAATATAAAATAAAGATGTCATTTAAATACGTATTTAAACACAATTATAATAGTCATTACTGTAACACACACGCAATAACTTGCCCATCCTGCGTCGAGTACTAATAAGTCATACTCTAGCTAAGTCTTAAATTTGGTTAGACGTCGATTAACATTGTCATGCAAAAGTAACAATTCCACGGATAGCGGTCTTATCATTTTTCGTAACTGATTAAATTAATCTTCTTAAAATACTGAGAACTTCGAGATAAACAAATTGTAATACTCTTCGGAGTCGATTGGTGGTTCAGTAAATAGCTAAAATAAATGAGTGAAGTAACTTTTGTGAAACAAAATTTCGAGAATTTTACCAAAAGGACGTCTACCGCTGGCCTTTTACTACAGTATTTACTGTGAGCCATTACTCTGAAACGATAAGGAATCCATGGATCCAATTTTTAGGACGGTAGTTTCATCAAGCGATTTATGATTATTTTCATTCAATCCACATCAGATAAACAGTGAGATTTCGTAAGTTATAGGCTGAAGAACCTACAACATTTCTAATCTGATGCTCTGCAGTCCCACTTTATGAGAGATTTATTTCTTCGAGTCATTCTTCTAATTGCGAGCTAAAAATTATACATATATCTGAGAAGGCTAGTGGACACATTATTTTAGATAAAATCAAAATGAATCGAGCAAATTTCAACCCGTCCTCTTCTCCCAACGAGAAAGTTTTTCCTTTCCATTCCCCTTTGGTAACAAAAGGTTTATCTTGTCCTTTTCCCCCACCTATTTCGTTTTGTCCTGTTTAACAGTTTTCCAAGAATTCTACCCTCTCACTTGCAGGTCACACTTTTGTTCCCTCTCATTCTTTCTTCTTTTTCAAGGCACACGCCATATGGAGGATCGCGTATTTATGTAAATGTTGAAGAAGGTGCTAAGGTCAAAGCTAATTGTGAGAATTTGCTACAGTGTTGTTATAAGGATAATTCATTTTTACAAATTCTTGGATTATATAATCTATAGGAGTCACGAGAGTAAGGGGAAATGGTAATCTAGAAAAGATTATTCCTTATTTAAATCAATCGAATGAGCTTTAAATTTGGTGAACTCCATAGGTAACTAAGCAAAAGGAAATAAATAACTTTGTCAAAGTTACACGACTTTTTGTGTGGAAGATGTGGAACTTTTATTTCCTTGTGTTTATTCCTTAGTTATTTCTCTTCATGATAGAACGCTTTTCAATTGGGAAAGTTAAACGAAAGGGTTGTAAAAGGAATCAAATTAAATTATAATAATCCACCGAATTATGCACATATCTTATGTATTCAGCAAAATTCAGCCTGCATATGTTTCTGTCCGCAAAACTCAAAAATCACTTGGTCGATTGACTTGAAATTTTTATAGAACATTGCATTCAAATATATATATACGAAAGTGTTTATATTGTAAAAAATGGTGACACTTCGTCCTTGCTTCGATCCCAGACAAGTCAAAGCATTTCCGTAAGAAATGCACGTAAAGTTCATTTTTGTCGCTGCATGCTTCATTTCTTTTGCAAAATTAAATTAAAAATAATAGTCATACGAGATTGAGACAAGAACCAATAGCAGAGTAAATGAATAGAAAACCTTATTTTGGTCGTTTATTGTTGTTTCCGAATTGAATTTTCGAGATTTTTTACGGAATACAAGAAAATTTTTGTGAGTATAAACAGCCGGCCCCCCTGACGACAAATGCCATTGTTGAATCCGAGATCCTGCTTTTTGGCCAATTATAAATAAAGAAGAAGAGAATAGTTGCTGGTTTCGTTCACATTGATGAGCATAATCAATCGTTGGAAGTGATTTAAACGATCGATTTTCGAAAAACGAAATGTGAGTTAATTTGATATCAAATTTTGTATTCAGTTAAATTCATTTGAATTGTTTTGGAAATGATTTAATAATCTGTTATCGAAAATTAAAGTGAGAGTGACTTTGATTGCTGTATTCAATTCGATTCATTTCTTTAGTTATCTTCCAGTCGATCGTCGTCAAATTCAATAGTACGCGTTAACACATCAAATGTTGCGGCAGATAATGGATAGTAGTAAATGATTTTTATATAAATAACGAAAATTCTCCATCCAAACGCGAGAACCAAGCTAGCGTAACGGACCATGTCCTCCATCTTTCTTTTCTCTCCCTCCCTTCTCGAGAGAAAGGCTCGCCGGCCCGAAATTTGGACTTAGAATTTTTTGGTGGGTCAGGGGTGGTAACTTTTTTTTGCTGTTAGCTGTACTTTGTGAGCGCTCTGGGCTCTATGGGCGAAAGGCCAATTTCATCGTTTTTCATCGATGATGTCCCGAAAAACATTATTTATAACGTTTTTGGCATCAAAGACAATAATATATATATTAATCACTCATCTTCCAAGTTTAGATGGAATATAGAGTTCGAAATTACTGTCGTAGATAAATATTTACATCTTATACATGGAGAAAGTAATGTGCTGGCCACATCAGATTTTTTTCTCTGGACTGGAGGAGGTCGCTGCTGAATCGTTACCCTTTTCAGAATAAACGATTGCTTGTTAATATTGCTGCTATCTCTTTTTTCTACCAAGCAATAACCACATCTGCACCAAACATTGATAAAATCCGTGATATTTGATTGAAAATCAGTGATAATCGCTACGAATTCGATACTGTAACGGCGTTATGCCCATATTATTATTTCCTTTTTCTTGTGCATAATTTTGTGAGGCGAATGTTTCAGATTCAGGATTTTATTTCAGATTCTCCTTCAGAAAGCTTCAAAGAACATTTTGGTATAAATAACTCCGCGTACATCACTCGATCACTACTATTTTCCTCACTTTAGGTGGAAATTTTCCGTAAAATAAGGGTTCGCCATTTTGTTGTATAAATAATGCAAATATTCAACTGTGATCATTCAAACCCAATATTATGAAGCATAAAGATGAGGTTTATCATACTGGATCGTTTTTTACCCTATGATTTAGCTCATTTTGGTTCAGGATTGGCCTGAAATTGAAGAATTTTGCGAAAATCGAGGACCGGAAGTTTTCGTAAAATTTGGTAAATTTGACCCCCTGTAGAATTGTAACTCGTGGGAACCTACGCAAATGATTTCACAATTATACGCAAAATTTATTCAAGAACAACTTTGCGAAGTTACAAAGTCCGGACTCAAAACAAAGCACTTTTTTATTTTTGGCCAGCTTTTTTCGATTCTGGCCCACTGTGCGGCGGCCGGTTCGGATAACGAAAATTTCGGATAAACCGAAGTCCCGCGTGAAACACCCCGAATTGCGTCAATACCGCGAAATATGATCGTAAAACGTCCGTACGTAGAATGCTATTGATACGGTTTTGAGTAAGCCTGCATGTTTTTGACTGAAAAATTTGTGTTGACTTGTTATAGAGGCGCCATAGTATGATTGAAAACTCAAAGTTTTTAAATGCTGAATAACATAGCAATTTTGTGTTTTTACAGAAAAACAGCGCCAGCGTGATCCGTGTAATTTATGTGGTTGATAGAGTGTGTACATATATGAAGAGGTGTCACGAGCAAATAAGTAATGGGTCGCAATGGTATTCGGTTGGTGGGGTGGGTGCATTCGGAAACGTTTGTTCGGATAAAGCGGATTTCGGATAAACGCGATTCGGATAAACGGGAGTTTACTGTATATTAAAAAGGAAGAAATTTCCAGAAATAGGATGATATTAAGAATGAAAAAGAACTGAATAAATATCTCGATTCATAATACTCTGCTCATGATTGATTGCAGTTTCCAGTGCATTGGGCGCAACATCTTCACATTCTAATCTTCCAACTGACCGCCATATGGAATTTCCGGTGTTCGGCCCAGTGTCAAAGCAATCTCTCGTCATGTTGCTTCAATGAAAATAGGTATATAACGTAAATATTTCGAGCATCGTTTATCAAATGTCTTTTCTCATTGTGTTGCGTTAATAAATCCATAATGATATGAGCAAAGTATGCGAATAAGGATGAATATTTTCTGCAACATGATAGGTAAGGAATTTTAGTACTATTGTTGAAAGTGCTTCAACATCATAGGTCCTTTCGCACATTGGCTCCCACCGGGAATCGAACCCGGGACCGCTTTCACCAAAGGCAAACGCGGTGTCCACATGACTATCCTTGAGCAGGTAAGGAATTCTAGGATGGCTCAGCATATTGTATTTACCATAATGTATCAACACTTGTTTTATCATCATATTCCCGAACTGATTTAAATTTTACGTTTTATCTTTTATGCGAACTTTTCAGATTCTAGTATGGAAAATTTCTTTCGTGAAAATCAGCTGTTTTCTGGCAGAAAGATGTAATTAATTCTTAACCAACTCTGTCAAATACACACACTAGGTTTAACCGTAGACCCTAATTTTTTTTCTCCCAAAAAAAACAGTAGGGCAACGCTATTTTACCTAGGGCAGGTCTTAATCTGTAGCTAGCACCATTTCAATTTGTTTGCAGCCAACTTTAAGGTCGTAAATTCTAAAGTCCTCCAAATTTATAAGCGATTTAGATCTTTAGTCTCCTCTTTCTTTAAAACCGATTGTACTGATTCCTTGTATGTAATTGCAACGATATCCCTTTGACTATTCTCTTACTTGTAAAGGCCATTGCGTTACCTATCTGAAGAAGACCCAACAAAATCTTGCGTTTTAATGCTAGGCATAGCCCTGGGTTCACTTTCCTCCTCTCCTAAAGATAAAGGCCTTGGTTTCCTACTATATCTTGGGTCTGTCCGAGGAAGTACCTTGCGAGACCCACTATTCCCTCTACTAGGGTTACCTGTCCTTGTCTATTCCTTATCGACGCCTCGCAGTCTCAGGTTGAACACCCCATCGCCCAAGTGACATCTAACTTCCTTGAGTGTCCTCACACCTTTCTTTGAGTCGCCTAAAATAGTTCCATGTCCTTGCACCCTCTTTCAACTCTTGCATTGAATTTAAAAAGCCCGTCTTCCTCCACTCCTAATCTATATTCCATTCCATAGGACTCTTTCGGCAATGGATGCGCGGTGACCGGGCGACAGCTCATCGTGCGATATCTTTATTATTTATTTACCCAAAGAGAACATTATAGTTCCATCGGGCAAAATTATTTTGGTAGGATTAGGTATCAAGAATCCATTTACAAATTCATTTTAAATTTTATGGTTCAGAAAATGTATAAATCAGCAAGACTAATTGACCATCAACAATGATTGGAATATAAATAAGTGTTTTTTCTCGCCAGTTTAAATCAGATTAATCTTGGAACTGCTGGAAGGATAAACTAGGGTTTACTTTTGTATCAGCTATCTTCATCCAATAGGTAATTCTTTATAAAATATAAAAATTTCAATGCAAAACAGTGCAGAATGAATAAATTGAAAAAAATGACAAATCTTCATCCACAAAGATGTTAGAAGAGATTCTCTATGCTTACTGATATGTTCAACTTTTGATAAGAGCTTTGTTAATCCTGAGGAAGGTACTCCCATATTCATGAACTTTGAGATTTGGAAATATTTCCTCAAACAGCTGGTCAATCTAGTTAGGTAGTCAGAGGATATTCACGTAAATGTCTCATGGAATGAACATTAATATATAGTACAGTCTTCAAGATTAAGTCACGTTAAATTTCAGTATCCTTCCGATAATACACCAATTTCCAATCAACAAATGATCTCTAATGCAAGTTTCATAATTGAAAGGGAAGACCACCAGAAGAGCTTGTAAAAATTTGTTTGTATTGCCAAAAACGTTTCCTTTTTTAAAGAAATGATAATGATAACTACAAGAGTTAAAGATATTTAACGGAAGAAATATTATAAAGAATTAGGTATGAAAATAATTCATTTGATATTCCTATTTATGCCACAGAACATTGTTTTAGTCAATTATATGATTGTATTTTTTCCTCAACAAACACATAATGACAAAAATTAAAGGTGACAAAAACTGTACATCCTTGAGTAAGTTTCCATGGTAGCATTTTAAAGTTACTATTGTCCTGAAAACTAATTTTGTATTCTTAAATACAGTAACACCTGTCTTAAGCAGAACCTGTTGAATGCAGAAACAATCCGTACCTAGAAGGTCTGGATTGCTTTATTAATAATATGAAGGTGTGTGCGTTCTCAAGGGGAAAGACAGGCGTGTTGTCCTTATGATCAGCTCTAAGTTTGGTAGCCGATTTATCGAGGTGCCAAACAGAAGAGAGAGGAATAAACCGGAAGCAGTGGTTCAATACAATACCTTCATGGTTGGTGCTGACCTCTGCGACCAGTTACTGTCTTATTACCCATGCGAGCGTAAAACAATGAAGTGGTACAAGAAACTAGCTATACACATATTCCAGTTAATGCTTATCAGTAGCTTTATACTAAACAAGTAAAATGTTGCTTGCATACTGCAAGCACATCGACAACACTAATTTTAAGTCGGCATCATATAGAGTGAGTCCTCAAAAAAAAAAATGGATTGAAAATATTCTTAAAATTCGCTGCAATTTATTCGTCCGGCATCGAACCCTAGTCTTCCCGGTGATACTTACTATGTAGCACAATAGAAGATCACCATCTCTAACTATGTGTGAAAATTCAAGCAGAAATATTAGCTGCAACTCCCTCAAACGACGTCCTACTTTTCCCTTATATTCCTTATGAGAGAAATTTTA
Source organism: Sympetrum striolatum (assembly GCA_947579665.1). Lineage (NCBI taxonomy): Eukaryota > Metazoa > Arthropoda > Insecta > Odonata > Libellulidae > Sympetrum > Sympetrum striolatum. Next base: position 117,478,816 of record OX388341.1, read on the forward strand.
ATGTGCTCTGGCATCGAACCCAGGAACAGCATGGTCTTGTCTAATTTTTTTTCTTGAACCAAGTCTTAATATACATCTTCTGCCTAAGCTAGAACTTCCTATTATTTCGATAAATGCATCAAAATAAATAATGAAAACTACCTCAATGTATTTTAAATGGTGGATATATTTACCGCCTGGGATCGAACCCGGGTCTTTCTGGTAATACTTTCTATGCTGCACAACAGAAATTTGCCATTTTAACTATGTGTGAAAATTCAAGCAGAAATATCGGCTGCAACTGCCTCAAACGACGTCCTACTTTTCCCTTATATTCTGTCTGATCTAAATTTTTTCTTAAACCAATTCTTACCATAGATCTTCTAGCCAAGCACGAACTTCCTATCATTTGATAACTGTATCAAAAAAATAATGAAAAACTACCTCGATGTATTTTAAAGGGCAGATTTTTGCATCGTCCTAGCATCGAACCCAGGATATTTTCCTAAAAAGTTAGAACTATTTTTATAGATCCTGACCATTAATATAGGCTCCTAGAGTTTTGATTCTCTACCTATCCGGGAAGTATTTTTTAAAAATTCCCGAAAATCAAAGCAATGCATTTAAATGGAAAAAATCGGGACTTTGGGGTCCTCTGGAATCGAACCCATGACACTGAGGTTCAAAATCGCAACTTTTCTGGCGATTTCACGTTATGGCCAATAAGTAGTAAAAATTTTTATTCTATGACACATGTGGTTTAGCCTGTGAATTACTATCCTCTCTATATATATGGATACATGAATGAATCCGGAGAAGCATCTATATATAATAGATAATAGGTATAGTACAAAAAAAGTTAGTTTATACGATTTTAGACTAGAGATAATTAGCTTTTTATTACCAGATAGTGTTATTCTCCCTCCTAGCGTTAGTAATGTTAGTTCTAGTCATTTTCCAGATTTCATTACTGATAAGTTAGGTAATAGAAAAAAACAAAAAAGGTGTAGAGTTTGTTATTCGAAGGGTATAGATAAAAGAGTGACCACCGACTGCCCAGAATGTCCGGATGAACCGGGACTTTAAGACCTTGTTTTGTGGAATACCATAAAAATATGTAATTGTACAGTATTTTGTAATTTTCATGTATATAATTTAAATATGTATATATGGTTTGTAATTTCAATCTTCACATTATAATCAGATATATGTAGGTTATTTGAGTTCAAGTTAAAGTAATGTTTAGGTTTAAGTAGGTTTGTAAGTTTTAGTTTAATATGTTTTGATTTCAATTTGTATATTTTGAAAAATATTTTCGTGATTATTTACAACTTAACCCTAGAAGGGTATCGCTATTTTTTGTTACCTATATGGGGATCGCGGGGTGAAAAAACACCCCAATTTTCAAGGGCCCGTATCTCAGGCCCAGTATGACTTTGAGGGTTCCATGAGTGCTCATCTTTTTCGTCTTTTAATCTAAAATTCATGAAGCTAAAAAGTTTTGGTTAAAAGTTTGAAGGGTCCGTGGAAATCGAACAAGAAGGGCATAAAACTTGAAAAACTAGCAAAAATGACATTTTTCGTTAAAATTACGATATCTTAGTGAGTTTTTGACCAAATTGAGTAACTCCAACGAGGTTCTAAAGGGGAGATACTATGTTTTAAGGGTATTATAGTGGTTTTGGCCAAGTCTCCAAAAAAGGTATTTATTTTGAGAAATCAAAGTGCGCAAATAGCAAAAACTTGAAAAATCGATTTTGCCGCACAGATCGTCATAATGATAAAGAATTTCGTTCAAATTGATAAAAAATATATTTATTTGGAACGATAAAGTACAATTATTGAGAAGGAATATCAAATTTAACACTGACAATGAACACATATTCCCTGTCTCCCTGTTCCACCTACGTCCCGTCTTATTGGCCCTTCATCCAATACCTCCTGTATACAGAACACTGTTTTGTGTGGTAGATTTTTAATTCTTTCCTCCTCCGGATATAAGGATTTGTGACTCATTACTTACCCAAAAAGTGCAAAAAATACGAATATAAAAAAAACTTTAAAATTACGAAAACTATACACAAAAGGGATCGAGGGGTGAAAAAACACCCCAAACGCACTTCAAACGTTCACTGCTCGAGCTTCCACGTGCTACTGACTCTGAAAGTGTGCTTCCTCTACTCTCAGACGTATGAATTATGGTTACGGTCCGGGGTCTTAAATGTAAGCCGTTTCTTTTTGCCGCGAGATTTAAACCGGTCTGGGGTGTTTTTCACCCCGCGTTCCCGTTCTAGGGTTAAGATAAAATTTATTAGGCTGATCCCATTCTCATCTTTCTATTGAATCCTTTCCCTTGTTTTCGTTTTCTACCCTCGTTATTATCTTTTAACCCCGCTGTTGAGAACCTCACTTTTTTCCCTTGAAATTGATTCGTCTAGAGAGATAAATCTTCGCTTTTCTTGAATAACTACGCCCGCCCCTGCCACAGATGTCGGCAAGGCTCTGAGATAGGATTGTTAGAGATATCTCGAGGAATTGTTCATAACTCATACGTCATATTCTTAGAGGGTATTTAAAATAAGAGTCTCTCTACTCGAAATAAATCATAATGATCAGACTATTTAAGATATAAGAAGTTATATTTGACTGCATTAACTTAACGTCACATGTCTATGTTACAATAGATGGCAGAAGTTAATTCTTGTATAGTTATGGTTTAGCTGTTGTATTTACTACTGTTATCTGATTATTATTTATTGATCAGATTGATTGATAGTTCTATAGAACAAATATCGCAATCGGTATTTATTTACTTCTAAATAATTGACCATTTTATTCAGGTTACAACAATTCAGTGTCACACCTTATCGCAGATCTAAATATTACGACAGAAGATATTACACTTCGTAATTACATATATAGAAATCTCATCGACAGAAATCATAAGAGGTAATGAAAAAAGATCGCTTCTCAGAATTGTATGGAATGATTCTAGGGAGTGCTTCGCGATGTCTTCTTCGCGGTGTTTACAGAGAGGGGATTTCCCAGAAATAATAAATATCCATGAATTGATTGCCATGCAGCCACTCAGCCTAGCGAGATCCTGACGAACTTTTCCTGCCAATTTGATTTTCACTCGAGGGGGTTTATTTAGACAGCTTGGAACGGTCGGTTTCGTTAGTGCCGTCGAATAAGGGTCAGCGGATAGCAGATAGTTAGTGCCGTCGAATGAAAGTTATAGTTGGTGATCGTCTGTTGTGCTACACAGTAAGTATCAACAGGAAGACCCAGGTTCGATGCTAGACGATTAAATTGCAGCGAATTTTAAGAATATTTTCAATCCTTTTTTTTCCTTTGAGGACCTAAGATATAAGAATATAAACTAAGAAATCAAAGAAACATCTCGTAAAGCGGAACATACATTATATTCCTAAATTATGATAACTTTTTCTGAACGCCGTATTAATTTACTTCACAAAAGAATTATGATTACGAATTTACATCAGTAACATCAAACTCATGGCAGTATAGTGAATGTTTTAGAATTTGATACGCATTCTAGAATCCTTCACAAGGTTAATATCTAGTCCATCTACTTAGTACTCGAGTGATCAATGGAGACATGAATTTAAAACAAATCAAATGGTTGCAAGAATTATGATTTCGAATTAACATCCCTATCATCAAACTCTTGGTGGCATAAATAATTTCAATTTAAACTGATACACCTTCAAGGGTGTAATATCTAGTTTATTCTAGCAGCGCTTGAGAGCTCAATGGGGATATAAATATAGAATAAAGCAGATGGTTGCTCCGTTTGAGATACATCCCGTTCAAAAACGCTCCTCGAAGGAAGGACAACTCCGAAAACAATCCCGTTCCCCATTCTTTAGCCCCGTGCATGTTTATTCAAGGGCGAATGAGAGAAGTTCTCTAGCGGAGAAATCTTCCGACTCGAGAGATTTGAATGCGCTTCCGAAAGGCAAAAGATGTTACATTACGAGACGTTTTCGATTTAAAATATCGCGACGGGAACAAAGAAGTTTCCCTCGTTAAATTCTCCGCCGCTATGCCTTCCGCATCCGAGGAAACTCTGCAAAACCTAGAAACGAGAATAAATGCCCCTTTTTGAATGGCATTCGACGGCATCTTATCATAACTGCGAATTCGGATCGATGCTGGGGAAAAGTTCGAGAGAGACATTACGTAATAGAAGTGAAAATATGAGTATACTGGGGCGGGGAATGTTTTTGTTTAATCGATAGACTTTACAATATTATGCCGGTTTATACATTACGATTTATCGTACAACTCCCGATGAGACAAATCGTACGACAAATCCTGTAACTTGCAAACCCGGTATAATTGTGTATAGTTAGTCTGATTGGACAAATTGGATAATGCTACTTGTAGTGCGTAGACAGGGCTTGACTACGCTGGACCTGATTCGGCAAGGGATTGAATTATTGACGCAGAAGTGATTCTACTTCCAAAAGATGAAACGGTAAGTTGGAACTTGTAAACTGGATTTTTCAAATTTATCGTCAAATATTCAATCTATAACCTCTCGCCGAATGCACTAAACCGTACTACCTCTCAAATCTCAATATTTAAACACAACCGCATCCTAGTGATTTTACCGATCCTTTGGCTAATCTATCAACTCTTTTAAAAGTTCATTATTTGAAAATTTATTTCGCTTCGCAATCCGATACATACCCCACCGCAACTTAAGCTTAGGTGGGACTCGCATTAACCTTAGTGCATTTGAAATGAAAACAGGACTTGACTTTCCCGTTGCCTTAGAGAGATCAACTGAACCGAATTGCAAAATACTTTTTACAAAAAATTAGATTCGCGTAGACACCTTAGAGATCGTACGATCGTTTGGACGATTTCCAAACTAGTTTGTATAAAAATCGTTTGGTACGGCGATCTTTGGAATTCAAATGTAGAAATAGGTTATCAATCGAAATTGAATGCAGAAAAATGAATTTATCCACTAGGTAAACTTGAAGCTAATACTTTCGTTACAATTTCCGGTGTAGCATTATTTGTAAAGTAAAAAATCTGATGTGGCCAGCACATGACTTTCTCCATATATAAGATGTAAATATTTATCTACTACAGTAATTTCGAACTCTATATTCCATCTAAACTTGGAAGATGAGTGATTAATTTATATATTATTATCTTTGACGTCACAAACGTTATAAATAATGTTTTTCGGGACATGCTCGATGAAAAACGATGAATTTGGTCTTTCGCCCATATAGCCCAGAGCGCCCACAAAGTACATAATCATCTTCTTCCGGTTTATCAGTATTTCACGAATAACTCCTAATCAACTGGTGATACAAAAATATGTTAAATACAAACGTTATAGTAAATAACATTATCTAAAACTTTTATAAGTAATACAATTTACGTATACATCATATTTATGGAGATATTTTGAAAACCGGAAATGCGCTTTAATGAATAATGCTTGACTTCCGGTAAACCGATTTACTCCAAAAACTAATCAACTCTGACAGCACACACCATAGTGCTATATATGAAGTTTGGTATTGATACGACTAATAGTTTTCACGTTAGAGCGTCCACTGTCACACACACACACACACACAGACATCATTCCGAAAATGGTCAAAACGTGTTCTAGGGACCCCAAAGCATGTATTTCCGTTGAAATCTCGAAGTCCAATTTTTTCATGAAAACAATACTTTCTCTATTCTTCGTATATGGAGAAAGTAAAAATGAGTTTGCAAAGTGAAATAATTTGAACAGTAGTAGTAAATAATTTACTTACCATTGTTTGTTCCAATGAGGGTAGAAAAGGCAGCTTTGGGCTGGATGAGGTCCCCCGTTTCTGAAACATACAATTTTCACAAATTAGTGGAATATGTTTCGACGAATTTATATTATTTGAATTATATTTATTTATAGTTTCTATGTAAACTGACATCTGTAAATGATTTAGTCGATCTTTGAAATTGGTCAACCATCAATTAAAATGAATATATCAGAAAATTCAACTGTGTTCATACATTCTGTAACAATTTCGAAGTCTTATTTTTATCCCACCACTATAAGAATTTGAAGTTATCTGAATCCTTCCTCAAGAAAACTCTTTCATAATAGACGAGAAACGTAGGGGAAGACGTTATTGATAAGTTCTTCTATTTGATTGGTGGATGTTAAAACCAATTAGGCTCATCTGCCAGCTGACCGACCACCCATCCCGGCATTGAAAGCGATTTACCATCGCTTTCAATGTAATGAAGGCTCTCGAGTCACTGTTCTAATGTATTCTCCAGCAATTTGACCAAAATCGTTCATTTTTCCCTCTGTTGTTATTTGTTGAGCGGAAGTGGAATGTGAGTGGGTTCTTCAAGGAAAGGAAGACCGATAGAGGGCTGGTTGATGCGGTATCTTGAAGAGATATATGCAGCGTTAAGATGAAAAGATGAGAATGTATATAGATACATAAGAAGCTAAGTTTTCAAAAGTGAAAGAATTTGTAAGTAGTGATTAATAAATTGAACAAACGAGGAGTTAGCGTGCTAGTCTCACAAGAAAATTGCAACATGTATAAGTATAAACATTATTTGGAAAATCTTTTAAAATTTCCACACTGAGTTTATTCGCGACCGGTTTCGTAATTTGCATTACATCTTCAGGCAAAGGGAAACATTTTTGCAAGGAATATATAGGATGGTTGAGAGGGCTGGGAGGGGGTGGGTGCATCATGGGAATATTTTGCTTGGTAAGGAGAGGAGGGGTTTAAAAATAATTAACCCCTCAAAAGTGTGCCATAAATAAGAGTCTCAAATCTCTCTTACGATTCCCGACAATACTACCGACTTACTAGGATTAAAATTCTGCCCGCCAGCTAAACTCAATCCAAACTCAGTGAAAAATCTTGTTGTGGCCTGTGAAATAGTGATCGCCACTCATTAAAACACGTGTGCTGTCTTTTAATAAGTAATTCTGTGAAGTGTTCCCGAAAGCCCCACATAAAATTACCGTGTGATATTCTACAGCAAAAAACTTCATATCTGAGAATAATCTTGTATTAACGAAGGCTGATAAAGGCGCTGTGATACTAGACAAGGAACTCTATTTAGAGAAATGCTCCTCTATTTTCGACGAGAATAATATTTATTTATTTATGTATTCAAATCTCACATACAGCATAACAATGCCAATTTAAAGTGAAATATACATATAGTGAAGTAATAAACATAAATAGTTAAAAAAGTGATAGAAAATATAGTGAAAAAGAAAACAAACATAAAGGTAGATTTCACAATTATATGGATTTATTGTTTGGTAAGTTCAAAAATTTCCCTTTATATAAAGGATCAATAGAAGGAGGAATTGTGCTCATCAGAGAAGGAAGACGAAAGAAAAGGGAGCGCTTGATAAATGAAAATCTAGGAGTTGTATAGTGAAGTAAGGATGTCAAACGGGTAGATCTGTGTGGAACACGATAATTGATAATTGAAGTTGAGGACAGTCAGAAGTGAATTCAGCAGTGAATGTAAGAAGGATAAATCATGTTTTGATCTAGTGACAGAAAGAGATTCCAAGGATAGTGAAGATAAGATAGCATTTTTAGAGGCTTGACGGAAGGAAGGAACTCTGGCTTTTACAATTCTGAGAAAGAAGTTAGTAATTCTATCTAATGAGGAAAGATGAGTTGGAGAGGACATAGACCAGATGGGGAGCAGTAAGATACAGTAGGAAAGAAGAGAAGTATAGGGAAAGGCCAGAGGTTTTTTTTAACCCTATAGACATTATATGGCATTTATTAATGTTTAAATTTAATTTCCAGTCTCCGCACCACTGGGTTGTTTTATTTAACGTTCTTTGAAATTGTTCACAATCCGCTACCTTTGTCACACTGGAAAACAGTTTACAATCATCAGCATATAGTAGAATATTCTCCTCCGTAGGGGGTATTGAGACTAGATCATCAACGAAGAGGTTGAATAGATATGGGCTTAGGGAACTGCCCTGTGGAACCCCAGAGATGACAGTAACCCTGTTGGATTTAGCGTCTGGAAGATTGACACATTGCGTTCGATTGGTTAGGAAGCTTGATATCAGGTGTAAGAATTTTCCGTGAATATTAAAACGATGGGCAAGTTTGAATTGACTCGTGATCAAGGGAATCAAATGCTTTGGAGAAATCTAGGAATATAGTATCTAATTGCGCCTTATTTTATATTGAATTTATGGCATGATTTTATGTAGATATACATAACAATATAGAAACTATTCCGAAAGATCCTATTCCTAAATTTCACTCCTCCGCGAAGAAATCCCTCAAAGACAGTCCTTTGTTTTCTGAAAATACTTTCTTACGTCAATGAACCCCCTCCCACCAAGGTTTTATGGATTTCCTAAGCTTTGTCAAGAAAATCATCCACTGAGACCAATAGTGTCTTCACCTACTCACAAATTAGCATTTAAATTAAACAGTTTAATCCGAAAACAAACAAACTTTTACCCAAAATACAGTGTGAAGAACTCAGCCCAACTGGCAGTGGATTTAATGAAAAAAGTGTTCCCCAAGAATGCAATTTTAGTGAGCTTTGACGTGAAAAATGTTTTTACCTCAACACCTATCCAAGAAGCCATATCTTCCGAGGAAACTCACCGCATCAATAATGGACTCTAAAGCAAAGAAGGAAATAATTAATTTAATAAAAATCTGTCTAGAGCGGAATTTCTTCATTTTTTATAGTAAATTCTACCGCCAAAAAGATAGCCTAGCTATGGGGTCTCCCTTGTCCCCTATCCTAGCAGATATCTTCATGAACAAAACAGAAGAAAAATTGTTTAATTCTGGTGAATCCTTATTAAAACAGACTCTCTACTGGAAAAGATATTTGGATGATATCCTCTGTATTTGGGGAGGTAGTCATAGACAATTGCGCAAATGCGTTAATAAAGTCCTTCCACCTCAATTTGGAGTTCACGGTGGAGATAGATGTGAACAGAAAAATCAACTGGTTAGATAACTCCATAATCTCAAATGATGGAAGACCAACATTCGAAATCTACCGAACGCGGGAATATACGGACCAAATTATCCACAATTCCTCCTCTCACCACTACAACCACAAGCATGCGGGGCTGCATTCAATGCTCCATCGCTAATTGACCATCTCCCAAGAGGAGTTTATTGAAGAACTCAATGTCATAAAAACCATAGACATGGTCAACGGATACCCCACGGTCCGCGTGGAAAAGCTCCTCAAATAGAAACAAAGGAAACTGGCCGTCGAGAAGATTCCCTTTCCCCACTGAAAAGACGCGAAGAATGCCCTTTCTGGGGAAAGTGTCATACCAGCTGGGCGATGTTTTCCCCGAAAACATCAGAGCAGCATTTCGATCCCCGAACAATCTATCCTGGTTACTAGGGAACTCAGAAGACATGTTTACGCTTTTTCATCGACTTAACATACCGTATTTTTAAACATTCATGGAATAATTTAACATTTTATATAAACGTAAATGTTAAATTAATATATAAATGGAATCATTTCAATATGAGATTGATTGTGAAATTGAGACACTACTATACAATCGCACTTCCAAAAGCATTTTTCGCAGCTGAAACAACACAAATTGGTGGGCAAACAAAACTTAAAGAAATAAAGTAACAAGAATGGAAAATCCTTAGGAAAAATTTTGGACCGATAAAAAGAGAAGGGATTTGAATGAAAAGAACAGCATCAGAAATCTATAGACACAAAGATATGATCACAGACACAAACACAAAAAGAAAAATTAAATTTTACGTACACTTCCGCAGGATGAGGAGAGAATCTCGATGCAGATTTTCGATGTCATCAATTCCGGCAGATGAATAACAAAGAGGATAAAAGAAGTCGAAGAAGATAATAAGACATGGCAAATAGAAGAAAAACCATATAGAAGACCAATAATTTCATGAATAACAACAAATTCATAAAACACAAATTTTAAACCACGACACAGAAAAAGAAGCCACGAAGTAAGTGGGAATGAGAGAGAAAAGAACAACGCAGTAAGCGTACGAAGAAAATTAGGGAAATAAGAAAGAACACACACAAATAATAATAACAAGAATTTACGGCGAGATAGTGACTATATAGCCTCTTCTTACATCCAACCCTTCGTGATATAAATATAAAAAAGAGATAGCTTGAAAAAAAGGTACAAAGAATGAATTTACTTTGTGGTTTTAAAAAACCTGAGCTAAGGGCTTATGAAACAAATTCCATTAATAAAAAAAGAACAAACAGTTACACTTTTACATGTAAGTAGGTACAAAATAGATTGATAAATGTACTTGTAAATAAACAATTGATCAAAAACGGTCTAAAAAATTTAAAAGACGAAAGGAAGAAAATAATAAATAAATGTAAAAAAAATTTAAAATACATTTATTAAGGAAATCAAGTTCAAACGCTCTTTTGAATAGGATATGATTGTTAATAACAACATTAATTTTAATCTATAATATTACAGGTTATATGAATGTCAATAAAACGTGGGTTTAGGGGGAAGAGAGAGTGAGACCTTTATGATTCCCTTAACCCGCCATTACTCGTGGGGTGTTTCTACACCCCAGCCGTTTTCAATCGGCATCTACTTTTTAACGCTTTGGTTTATTGACCCCTTCTTCTCGGTAGCTTCATTTTTTTATCTTCCCGACCTTTCCTGCAAAAATTGTGATTTTCTTGCCAATTTTTGCAGAAATATGAAGTTTTTCAATTCATAATGCTCCTATTTTTAGTTGATTTTCCGAATTTCGTGTTTTATTGTTCCCTTACGGGTTATTATTAGAAGTTTTATGTTTTTATTCGTGTTTTCCATGATCAATGATCACTAAGTAAATGTTGTAATTCATGAATGTTATTGGTAAGTACGCTGATGTAATTTTATCTCACTTGTAATCTCTAATAATCCCTCTCACTATTTAGCTCCGCGAAGCTTTCCAAGACGAGGTTTCAGTTCTCAAGCCAGTTACAGAATTTGAGATAATATCGATTAGAAATAAAAAATAAGGAATTTATTTATTGCATTTGTTATTCTGAATAAATTAAATATTACGGAGCGGACACCGTTGTCCCCTGTGGCAATGGAGCGTCGCCCTCAGCGCAAAGGAAGACCAAGCCCCTTTTTTTTCTGAGGGAGCGCGGCCTTGTTTATTGCCCCCTACTGTTTGTTCTGAGGGCACGTAGGTCTTAATTTTACGAGATATAACAATAAGGATTTGTTTTTTGGTTACATGGCTAAAATAACTGTCGATTGACCGCGTCGAAGAAGAAACAGGGACAGTCCTTGTTGGGGTACCGAAACTCGGGTGGAAAGATTTGGTCATTCTAATTTGTGGTGCCTCACAGAGTCGACGTTAGCGATTCAGTGCTCGAGTTTGTGAGATAACTTTACTCAGTGAAGAAAAGCAACGTAAAGGATGGAATGACTTTACTATTCTCCTGTGCTCTCTTCTATTACAATTGGGAAAGTGTTTCTTCGTAAGTTTATCCATCTCCTCCTCCAAGCTCCTGGTCTTTAATTAGTAAGTGAGAATTTCTTATATTTCAATTATAACATTCTTTCGTCACCGTAGATAAACAACTGATTCTTTTTCGAGGCAGATGTTCTTTCCGTCAATATCTACCCAACAAACCGGCCACGTATGGGATAAAGATTTTCGCTCTTGTGGGTGCTGGAGTATGTTATACCAAAAACTTAGAAGTTCATGTTGGGGTTTAACCAGATGGTCCGTATAAACACAGCAATATTCCTAAGGACGTCGTAAAACAGATTGTCAGTCCGATTGTGGGGACAGGGAAGAACGTGACTGCCGACAATAGGTTTCTAAGCGTGCCACTTTTAGAGGATTTACTCCAGGAAAAGTTGACGCTAGTCGGGACCATTGGGATAAAAAGGAACTCCCTCCAAAAATTCGAGAAATAAAAAATAGAGAGGAGTACAGCAGCTTGTTTCTCTTCAGGAAAAACATGACCCTGGTATCATATGTCCCAAAAGAGAAAAGGAATGTGCTGATCATTTCAAGTATGCACAAAGAAAACATCATTGATGCGTCCACGAGCAAGAAACAGAAGCCTGAGGTAATAACATTTTATAATTCGACAAAAGACGGCGTCGATACTGTAGATGAAATGTGTGGGACTTAAAGCGTGGCAAGAAATACTTGAAGATGGCCATTAGCAATATTTTACCATTTGCTAAACACTTGGAGTATAAATGTTTTTATTGTATGTAGAAGCATATATCCAGATATAAGGATAAATAGGAGGATGTTCCTCAGAGAAATCGCTACGGGGTCGATAAAACCTTTTATAATAAAAAGGGCCTCGCAAAAAACTTGCCAAAAGAACTAAAAAGAAAAGCCGAAAAATTTGGAGAGCCATCGAAATCAGAGCCTCAAGAGAAGATTATAAAAGGAGGTAGTGGGCGATGTGTTATGTCCCAGGAATAAGGACATAAAAACTAAACTGTATTGCCAATACTGCGATAAACGCATGTGAGCAAAGCACTTTCTTAAAATTTGTGAAGAATGTTTTAAAAATATTAATAAATAAGTCAAAGGATTTTCCATCATTTACTCTTTCAAGCCCCCTCGAAATATTTTCCTTTCCTTTTCAGCTTCATGAACGCGCTTCCCAAAACAAGTTGCTTCAAGGTAGCATTAAATGGCGTTAGATCGATAAAATAACTTTGTATAGAATCTTTTAAGTATTTCTGTAACTACAGACGCATTGTTTCTTGCGAAGATATCGTTTCTAAAACTTTTCCATGTCGGAGATTACAGTTACTTATACCATTTTTCGGGCGTAATATTTTCAGTTACTTGTAAAATTAAAATTTAAAATATCGTCATTAAACTTAAATGATATACCTAGAAGGTTTTCTAAACCATCCAGAGTAGAATTAATCGAGGAGGCTGAAAGAGGGAAAGGATTGGGGATTTTTATGGATCGTACCATTTATTGGAGAGATAAGGTCCAGAGAGCGAATTCTATTCCATCATGATTTGAGCTTTTTAAAAATACGACGAATTATCTTACGTAATAATCTTAAGTATTGCTCTTTCAAAGGATTGTAAGAAAATATTGTACATGTTGATGTGAAAGGAAAGGCTTGGATGAGAGCAATTTGTTTTAGATCAACTTTCCAACAATCTAAGTAGTGAATAACAACTGTTTATCCAATAGTATATTAACACAGAAGCCTAAAAATCGTTGCCACCCCCCCGGATTTCAGAGTCCAGCCGAGGAGCCACTCTGATACGAGTGGTTGTGAGCCTATGGCACGCGTGCCCAAAGTGGCACGTGAGAGAATTTTTTTGGCACGCAAAACTCTCACAACACTATGTTTGCATGCTTAATTCACTTAAACAATGAAGCCCTTCATTAAATGAATGTGGATTTTGTTCATATTTAATGATAATTGCGATTGTTTAAGCCAATTACTTGACCTTAATCCTATCGTTGACTTGGTTTGTTCGCGGAGACAATCCCGAACGAGTTCGGAACTAGTTCGGTTCTCCTTCAGAGCGCATGCGCGGTTCGGAATCGGTTCAGGAAATTTGTCACCGCGAACGATAAATAATCCCTAAATTACGCCTCTGGCGGTTCATATAAGAAACAATTAGTTTCTGCTAAACTTGGTGCGGAATAACAGAGTTAATTAATTTTGTTTTGCTGAAAATTATGGATTGTAAGTTGAGCATTTGAAATTTGGAAGGATATTACTGATTCTGAACTAATTAATACTTGGGAATATATTAGAAAGGACAGGTGAAATGTTTACTCTGTTAACAAAAAAAGTTATTTTTATGCAGTTAGTTTGGTAAATTTACCCTTTTTCAGAAACAAATGTTTCACCTGTCTATTCAAATTGGCAATGAACATCTCTGTAGATTATGGTTCATATCATATTGAAATTTTATTGTGACTGTAGATAACCATCTGTCCCCTTCTTTAGGTTTAAGTTAATCTTTAGTCTTCGAAGGAAGCAGCCGGGATGACGAATCCAAGGAAGCATTCACTTGGACGAGAAACAGCACCCTCGTGTTCCTTGATATTTACAAAAAATTAAGGGGACTAGTTGGGGCTTACAAAATAAGAAATTTAAAGAGACTCTTTGAAGTGGTAGCGGTGGAATTGTGGGCCCAAATACGACAGGATGTGCCACCTGCGAATTGCGAAAACAGGTAGAAAGTGTTGGAGAGAGGGTAGAAAAAGTATCTGGACAACGCAAATAAAACCGGAAGAGGGAGGAAAGAATTCGAATATTCGGACGTGATGTCTAAAATTTTAGTGAAAAAAATATTGTCCCTGAGATTTTACTATCAGCGAGAACGGTGGATCATTTAAGCCTTCCGAAGACGATTGGGGAGAGAATAGGTAAAAAGTTTTTCTTTCTAAACAAGATTTATTTATGTATTGATGAAAACGGAAATTTTGTATTTCGAATTTCATTCTATTCAGGAACTAAGGAAACTGTAGAGGCTCAACACACCCCTAAATTAAGAGATAACACAAAGGTAGATAACACGGTAAAAATACAGGCATCCAGACCTGTAAGGTTGGATGTCCTAAAGGAAATGAGGATTGAGAGAGGGAATTACTATAAGAAACGTCTGAAATTGAAGAACAGAAATTAGAGGAGAAGAAAAGAAAAAACGACGCAGCTGAAAGGAGGAATTAAATCGAGGAGAAGAAGTTGGAGGTTATGAGTTATGCTACTGCTTAACTGCAAACTCTTGTAAATAATTCAAAACCAATATAATTTATTATTTTTGTATTCTTTGAATTTGTATTCAAAAAAATTTCTTCACATTTTTTTGTTGCGTTATATTAAATTTTTACATTAAAAGAATTCATTTAGAGATAGAATAGAACCTTTAATTTATTCTAAGTAAACTTATCTCAATAGTAAGTTCTGTAGACTTGCATCAATTCTTTAGTCATGTAGTAAGATATTTGAGAAATCATTTTACAAACACCTTGCAAAATATCAAGTAGCATATTTTCATGCTTTCAGCAAGGATTTAGGGATCAACTACTACTGCTCACAATCAGCTCAGGCGGTTCGTATATGAAACAGTTTCTGGCGCGGAAAAAACTGAGATTCTTACCTGTAATTTTGTATTACTCAAATTTATGGAAATTAAGTTAAGCATTAATTGAAATGTGGAAGCAATGAACTTATTCTATTGAGTTGTCCTGTCAGAGCGATCCGAGGAGTACAGCGTGAAATCTCGATCCGGCGCATTCGCAGTCTCGCTCTATATAAATTCATTTTCGAATTTAATACTCAGGGTAATCTTATTATTTTATCACAAACATATTTGTTGACATTGAAATACATGGATAATTTTCGAAAAAAACCTCACATAACTACCATTAACCGCAAATTTATTTAATAAGCACTGCGTTAAAGACATTTATTGCTAAACAAAACCTCAATAATTTTTCAATATTTTCCTAATATTATAGTACTAGCGATGGTTTTAAGTTATGAATAACCAAATCGATATCATTTTAAGGTCAATACTCAAAATCAATAAGCGTTTCCTAATAATTAGGAAATCCTCTGTTATGAACCCTGTGTAAAAATCTTAATCCTGCAAAACACAACATGATTTATCACCTCATACTATGTTTCGAAGTCAAAAACAAGATATTAAACTTGGTTAGTTGATTAATTAGTTTTTGTTACTTCATAAAAATTTCGATCTCCTTTATACGCGTTCTGAATGTACTCTTTTGTTGTTTACTTATTTTATACACAAGTAAGGCGATCTCAAAAGCCTATTCCATCCATGTTTGTAGATGATAAAATTATATATTAACTTATTGTCGCGTATCTGAAGCATAATTAAACTTACGAGACATTTCTCGTCTCCGAAGTTACATCTTAAGCATATTTTAATTTAAAAGTATACAAATATACAGATAATACCAAATAACATTTCATTTCTAAAACCCATTTTTTATGCCAAGAGAACGAATGATTAGAATGAATGGAATAATAAATATTTTGTTTTATTATAAATCATCCAATTAAATCAGAGAAAATTCCACAGGAATATTTATGGACAAAATATAACAAATACTCCAGGTCTTCTGGCTTCGACTGCGAAATTCAAGTTATCGATGTTCATTAATAACTCAATACTTGAACTTCATGATACTCAGAGAGCGATTAAATATCCTTACGGTTAAATAATAACGTTAGTAAAACAAAATATTTATTACCGCAACAATGGTACCTCTAAGAGAGGAATCTTCCACATGAGAGTGATCCTTTGTGATTCTAAAAAATACAAAATTCATGAAGATGAACTGAGTAGAGGATATCCTTAACTGAAATTGTCATCATAATTCTCCTCAATACGCAAAATACGAAGCTATCCTCTCTTGGCATACCTTTAAACTTACATTTTATCCTATACGATTATTTAATGTTGCCAAAGACTCTGTTTTAGAGCATTCGTTTCGAAATTGACTTTAAGATGCCAACCTTCAATTCAATTTAATACGTCTCATTGTATTTCATTTACTTGAAAATCATATTGCTCGAGCTATACATAGGAAAGTAGCAAATTTATATTGAATTTAGCATTACTGAATTCTGAATCTGAAACTTTAATTTCTCTATTATCATCAGATTGTACAATTTCAAATACGTAGCTAATAATAGCTGCTTAAACGCGGATATTCCACGGACGTACAATACCCTTCTACGAAACATTGCCCCATGGAGGTCATAAACAGTGCCGCTATAACATTCCTTGTAATTGGAATCACGAAGGCAGAGGAATGTCATATGAACACATATCCATTGCAGTCTTTGCATACATTTGAATAGAGTTCCTCCCTCCTTAAAACCGTTCTTATTTAATGTTATCCTAATTGAATACAGGAATATATGCAAACATGTCAAAAAGTCACCGTAGTTTGATTCCTAGTATACATTTAGAAGTTTCGTAAAGCAACTTGTTCGAGAAAATTATCTTTCGTAATGAAACAGTTAATTGAATCGATTAATTAGTTAGTTGAAATAAATAATAAGTTAATAGTAACCAAACCAGAACCAAGAACTTAAATCCATTTATCAGTTAGTTGAAATAAATAATTACTTAATTGAACAATATCATGAATTACATCCATACCTTCGGACATAATGCAATCCTTTGTTGCAAACACAACCAAAGGTCGCGCTTCTTACGAATGTCACTTCCGAAGAAAACAGTAAAATAGGAGTCGATAATGGAATACTTTTTCACTCTCTCGACATACACACGCTCCACAACATATGACGTAATATTTCCCTTCCAATATTAGAAAATTCACTACCACATTAGAATGAAAGCAGGGCCAAGGAGAGGAATTCTAGGTTATTTTCCACTACCGGGCACATTTCCTCAACGTAAACCAAGAAAAAAATTAGCGCGGGTCTCAGATATTTTGACTGGCAGCCCTTATCTTCTGTTTCCGTAATGGCAGTTCAATTCTCCTTCAAAAACTATTGAAAATGTTCCACAGGTGGGCGTCATATCACTCTGGACGTACAATTTTTCCTTTCATGGCATTATTAACACACGTACAATACTGCTGTATTGCTGCTCCAGTTGTATCCTTGACAATAATTAATTTGTCTATTGGTAGCCACTCGTCTTGTTTACTAAGCCTCGCTCCTTCTCCGAATCTTATGGCGGTAATTGGTGGTTTTAAACAGCCCTCTAATAACTAACTTTACTATTATAAATACACTTGAATCCTACAACTTTCGCACTTTTTAGGACCGATATCCGAGACAATATTTTCCCTGTGGTCGTGGACGTCGAACCTACGCTGCAACCACTCGAAAGAACATTGTCTCAAAAGACAAACTGAATGCCGAAATTCTTGTTGGCAATTTCTCGAGAGTGAACGCCATTCCCAAGGTATTCTGAGGCAAGAATAGTATTTGCCGGGTATGACCGGCCGTTATGAAGGCCATTCATAGAAGCTCGATTACAGCAAGTACAATGCAGTTTACGAGGATGCTTGCTGAGTAAATACCATTCCATCCCGACCTGGGGCTTTGTTTGTCTTCAAGTTTCTTATTACGTTTTTCAATTCGTCAACAGACGTCAAGGTCGGCTCCGACACCGGAGCGAAGGCGAGGGATGTGACCGACTCATTAACACTTTCAATGAATTTTTCCGTCAGGGTCCAGCGGGCCGCTGAGACATCGGCGGTGTTGCCAAATGCGCGGGGTGGCGGCCCGACGGCTTTTGGGAAAGGAGTCAAAAGGAGTAAAAGTTTTAAAAGATCGCCAAAAAGTACATTTTTTTGAGTCCGAAATAATAAAATTACCATTCTCTGATTTTATCGGAATATTTATTCCTTGATTTTTCCCTTTGATTTTGCAAATGAATTTCCAAAGGGCTCTTTTGTTAGGGTCGTTTGAGCCCAGTTCATCAATCTCTCGTTCGATTTTACCATTTTAAAATTTTTTAATCTCTTTTTGCATTTCCGAGCGAAGATGTCGTTATAAATTGTCATATGTCATATTCCCGGTTCTTTGGAATAATTTTCTAACTCTGTCGCGAGTTGCAATTTTGTCTAAAATGATTCGCGGGAGATTGACGTGGCCCATTGGCAATTTCTTTTTAATTTTTAAACTTTTTACGAAAGCTAAATTCATGGGCTTCGTCAAAGTAAAAATTTCCGAATCGATTTCGTCATGATCGGTGAAATCTTTTGTCTCGTCGAATTTAAAAAGATCAAGAGGAGACTTAAAACGATCCCTAAAGAGGATTCTAAAAATTTCGGAAAAAACATCGCCAAGGTCTACGGGAAAATGCGCGAAGATCGGAAGATAGTCTGAGTCGAGGACATTAAAAACAATCAATCTGCTCCGTCTCAAACGAGGTTAAAAATTAGTCTAGAATGTCATTCCATTCTGGGTGATTTTTAACGATATGTGTGAATTGATTGGGAGCATGAATTTGAAAGCGGAATTGCGCCATCCACTCAAGAAGATTTCTCCGTTATTGGTCCGACATCCCAATGCTTTATTTTTTTGCATTTTAAATCGCCTCATAGAATAGTTCTTGAGTTCGAGAATTTTTTTAAAAGTTTTGAAAAAAACGATTTTAGGATATTTTTGCGAATTGTACGCCGCAATAAAGTAAATTAGGTTCCGTTCGCCCTTGATCGTAATACCTATTGCTTCGAGATTTTTAAATTTCGGAACATTGATTGTTTTTAATCTTTTAGGAGCATAAAGCAAACACCCCCTATTTTCCTAGAATTGTACCGCCTGACACAGTGGAAAATCGATGGATATATCGGCGACCAGGTGTGTCTCAGCGATCAAAGCAATATCAATGATTTTATTAACAAGTACATTATGTAACTCAGTCAAGTTTTTTTAAAATTCCGTTAGCATTCCACTCAAAAACGTTAAGAGATCCATCAATGAAATTTCGTGTCGAGTCTAAAATGTACTCAATTAAATTTTCTTTCGTGGTAGAATTTTACTCCGAGAGGGTAACAAGATTTAACATCCATTTCTGGAAAGAAGATCGCCAGTCGGCGGCGGGAGTGGCGGCGGGGCGAGTGAAGCGGCGGGAGTCGAACGGGTTATTTGCGGTTTGCTCGTCCATGTTTGACTTGGAAAGATTTTCTTTCATCCTATTCATTTCTAACATGATCGCGTTGGCTGCGACTTGCGCGAAGGAAAGTTGTTTGTTTGCCGATAGTGGTTGTTTGCCATTCCTAATCGTTGGGAAGTTATTGTTATCCTCTAAGTCGAGACGAACTGAAGGTTCGTTCCCTACCTTTGGATCAAATCGTAGCCGAGCTTTTTCTTTCAAGATCTTGATTTTGTCCTTCAATTTTGGACATCCTCTATAGCTTGCGGGGTGAACAATTTGCGCATATAGCTGGTTCATTTAAGGTTTTCGAACAGTCACGAGTTAAATGGTTAAAACCGCACTTTACACATTTGGGCTGCAATTTGCTTTATCAACATGCCCGAATGAATGGCAGGCGTGACATTGCGGCAAACCTTTAAGGGGCTTGAATTTTTCCATTTTAAAGCCGCATACACATCGGACATTTAAGAATTTATCATTTCTTTATTATCAAGCTCGAAATGATGGAAGAGGCCGTAAGGGAACTGATTTTGTTCAAAATCTTTTTTGGTTGGACGTGAAGTCCTCAATTACGATATTCTACTGCAAATAATGTTATCGTCCCGGAGGGGAGTCGTTGGTGTCACCTGTTAAAATATCGATCGGGAGGTTTCTTATGATAAAATTACTTTTCTTCTCGTAGGTGAATCGATTAGTAAAAAATTCAATTTTGTCATTGATTAAAAATTCTTTAAGTCTTTCACCGGAGTACAATTAACAATAACTCGTCTCCCGAACAATTGCGCCATTCGCTTGAAGCTGCACATCTAACGAAAAAGTTGTACCCAGTTTTTAGAGTCGTTAAGATAAATTTGAGGTATTTTTGACCTTATTATTTGAAGGGGGATTTCTTCTTCGTCTCTCGAGCGAGACGAATTTGCCGACATAAGTGGTGAAGAAACGTGGCCACTGTACGTATCACCGGAGGGGACCTTTCGCTTACCACTTGGCACCAATTATTCTGATCTCCTACGTCGGCGGACGGAGTATCGGAATTAATTTCATTGCCATCCAAACGGATGTCCGTCTATCGCACTGGCTTTTTTGCCAGTATATGCACTAGATTTAGCATCAATCTTTTCTTAAACTTTCAAAGCTTGTTTAAAAAATATCAAAAGACCTATAATTTGCACACTCACTCAAATTACAGTAAAGCTAAGATCCCTCCTAGTACCTACATTTTAGTTGAATGTGAGAAATGAATTTCAAGCCAAGAAAGCAAACCCCCAGATATTATATGCATTTATAAAGCCAGGTATTAGCAATAAATTGATATGACACACAAATGTCTTTAAAGAGAAGTCATGATACAGCAAAATCTCTTTCTAAGCCTATAATATTCTATGAACATTCTGATCAAGAATTCTCCTATACTTTCTTTGTCTTTTGCCCAATATTAATTGACAAATGACCTACCAATAGGTTTCTATACCTTTAATATATAAAGTAGAGGGCTTCAAGCAATTGCAATGGTAGGCTATAATTTCAGAGTGATGTGAAAATGAACAATCATGGTTTCCCAATATTCTTAACATTATCAATCAATTCTAACATTGAAATTAAACGTAACATTTAACTGTAAGCTAATTAATCAAATGAAGTGTTATCATAACGTCAAAAGTAATTCAGTAAGATTATATGACAAAATGTAGAGAGGCATTTTCAATTGTAAACATGAATAGAAGATCAGACTACTATGCAAACTGCATTATCACAATGAAAATCTAACGCATTTTTAAAATAATTAAATTATCAAGAAGCTGAGTTAGTCAAGCAATTGAAATTTTAGATGCAACACAAGAATTTTTACAGTAAGAACAAAATTGGTTGATGAAGACTCAATTCTAATCTCTAAATTAAATGTGAAATTGAGCTGTAATTATATATCTTAGCCAATGCATCATCATCATCATAATCGCAAAAATATATATTCGAATTATCTCAAAGATTTTAGTAAACTGGATGTCAAAATATCAACTGCCAGTGTGAATAAATGGGGAAACTAATCGCAAACTGCATTACTGTAATGAATATCTAACATGTGATGGACCTGTTTAAGAACTGAAATACTTTATTTAATCTATCATATTTCCTTTCTACAAAAGAATAATTGAGGTGAAAACATTCTCAAAATTTAAAAATACAAGAAATATGTTTTTTTCCTATTAGTTCTAATCTGGGTATTACATGAACATAACCTTGCACCGCAAGTAAATTAATCAAGCAATATGTCATCATAAATTTAAGATCTACAAGAATTATCTCTAAGATCTGAGAGAAACATCATGGCAAAATATCAATTGAAAAAACTGTTTAACAAATGTTTAAACAAAAGTAATTCCCTGAGTTTGAGATCAAAAATACTATATTTCGTCTGTTACACATCCATCAATGAAAAATTGAAGTGAAAGCCATTCTCAGAACTTAAGAATTATGCTTTCTCCCTATTCTCATCAGCAACAAAGAGATCTGTGCTTTAGCTTTCCAACAGTCAACAAAAGAATAGGTTGAATGAAGGCTCATTCACCTTTATATATGTAAATTCGATTCTAGCTATCTGGGTCACTAGTTACAAGTGAGACAAATAAGTAAATCTCCTATGTCAATAATTAATTAAAAATGACAAAATGGTGTGCCTAAGTATTCTGCAGCAAAAGGTTTCAGCTTAAAAGAAGGTAATACATTGTTCACTGTTATTGTTGTTTCCAAAACATTTATAATCCTAATAGCATGAAAATTTCAAAAGCCATAGAACAGCAGAACCACTGATTGTGAGGAGTTTCAGGTTGTTCAAGGAAGTTTCTTAAAAATTTGAAGAGAGTAAGCTTGTAATGCAAATATTTCACCCAAATTTTCACCAAGAAGCTGATTCTAGCTAAACAATTGTTCAACCATTCTTCATAAATGCCTTATCTCACATCCCATAGTATTCCAAGTTAAACTAATATCCATATCTGCAACCTTTGTCACTAGAACTTTGTCATTTCACATCAAGCAAAATCCTTAAATTATGATTTTAAAATTCGAATTCGATTCTAAACATCCAAAGAACTAATCTTTCACAGTTAAAAATCAAATGAACCTAAACGAATCTTGCCCTAAAATTTTATTTCACTCACATGGACCTCATTATAAAGTACTTGAGCCAATATTATGTCAAATTAAAGATTTAACTCTCTTTAGAATATAAAAGAAAATAATCATGCTTTAGAATTATGAGTAAATATTCCGATAATATTATTTTTAGTTGATTTTATTTTATTATTATCAAATGATCAGATAATTTATTAATGCATGCTTTCAAACAATAACATGATATGATTCATTGAAATAATAATACAGTTATTGATAATGATTATCAATCCCACTGGGGAATAGACCAAGACTTTCTAAGTCATATCCTCCTTTAATTCCTTAAGATAATTCAAAGTTCTGGCAATGAAAAAGTTTGATAAAATTTCCATGCAAATAGCATTATTTGAATTATTTTCCATGCTACAAAATTTAAAGTCCATTAGTATAAGGCAATATGTTCTGAGCTGGAAAAATATTTGCGCATTCCTCCAAAAATAAACTACACAAAAAATATTCAACCAAATATATGTATAAGGTAGTAAAGAATTTTATATTAAAGAGACATAGGCTGTCTTTGTTTGTTTACTTAACTAACAACTAATTTCTAAAAATACTATACATTCAATCTAACTATTGACTGCTAAAACATTAAAACTCAACTGTCTATGTCTGCTTACAATTCTGTCTTAACTGCCAAAAAATAATAAATTCCACAAAATTTACAAAATAACCTAAAGGAAAACTATAGCATCCACTATTCTATGGCTTAAGAAATTCTCATGTCATTATTAAATTTTCTGTATAAAAAACAACAAAACTTTATTAAACAAAAAACACATCTCTAAACAAAATTTTAACTTCAAGAGGACCTATCAGACTATATGGAACCCAAATATTTAGCAAAGTAAGGTTATTACATGAAGACGGCAAGAATGTAATCAAATGATACTTCATCAGATTATCCTTAAAATCCATAAACTATGGTAATAATAAAAAGTTCATAAACAGAATAATTATAGCATTAAAAATATTAGTGGATAATACTAAGACATTAGAGAGGCATCGCTTTCAAAATCCAAATAGTCAATAGACAACAGAAAGTTATTAATAGCAAGCACAAGCTTGCTAACAACATAAAAATGCTAAAATTGGATTGAAAATAAACAGCAATTCAGTACGGCTTGATAAATTCGTAAAAGAAGTTGAAAGTCTTCATTATTATGAAATTTCCAAAAATGCTTAACTTTAGAGATATAAAAGGAAAGGGATTAAAGTATGTCATCACGATGCATTGGAAAGGTAAATATTATTAAAGATCTATAGAAAGATCTGTAATGATTTGTAAAGCTACTGGTTAGCTAAACGAATCAGCTTTACTGATACCTTATTAATCAAGGTAATGATAGCATTTCGAGTAAATTAAATCATTAACATACAGTAGATAGACTGACTTTCAAATGGAAAATACTTCTTTGCGAACAGTTACCAAGATTATCGAACAGACGTAGCATTGACTTGGAAAGTTTAAACAATTGACTACAATTCAAAGGTTCAATTATACACAACATGGTTGTCACGTAAACGTAGTAGGCGAAAATTAACAGAAAGTAGAACAGAAAAAAATGACGTAATACTAAAAGACGAATTAATGGCCTAAGTAAACGAAATATTCGGGTCAAAATTCCTTAGAGATGTGTTTTTCACTGGAAATAATAGCGTTAATTAAAGACACTCAAATTAAATGGACAAATAATTAAGATTTGACTCAGAAAACAGCGACTCACTTTTGACATGTGACCAATTGACCAGGGCCGTCGACGAAGTTTGCTTGATATCCCATAGGACACTATAGTTTTGACGGTGTATTCAGAGTCACTTCACTTCACTATAACGCAAAGGGCTCCAATTCTCGATGAGGACAGTTTGGCCGGAATACTTTTGGAAAATACGTCTTCGACACAAACCTTGCAGACGAAGATGCACCAGTCCACGAATGCTTGTCTACTAACTCCAACGTTTTCCATGGTGAAGTTCAATGACAGAACGTCATTCAGGGAAGCGCTCACCAGAAGCACCGACTTCTCCGCAGAGAGGCGAGCGCCACCGAGCCAAGTACCTAGAGAAAATAAAGCCCAAAAATTAAGTTAGTGGAAGAAATATTTAAGAAATGCGGAATTGTCATGGTAAATAATAGAAAGATTGAAGAAAAAGAAAGGGAAGGCGATGTTTACCTTTGTGCCGTGAATAGGAGAAATGGCAGCGAACTCTCTTCCCAGCTTCAGGACGTAAAACTTTCCCATAGCAGCCCAAAAGGTGCCTGACCTTGTGAAAAGTTAGTGAATTCCCCATCTTTAGGTAGCAAGCACTCGTGCGCCTCAAGGAAGATTAGACCATCCTCGGGAGACTTGAACCTCTGCGCCGCACAGAAAAATATTAATGGAACAACTATGGCAGTAATTCCCGACCATGTTGACAAATAGCTAGTCGAGTAATGTTAAATTTTAGTTTTCCATAGGAAACCATCCTGCAATGATGCCATAAACATCCCCGGTAAAATTCTCGATGAGGACAGTTTGGGAGAATTACTTTTTTACCCACTCTCTCTTGTTGAAGTATAATCCTGGTCCTCTCTTGGCAAGGATGATATCCATGTTAGCTTTCCAACATGTGGTCCTCTCGCTCGAGATAATCTAGAAAAAATAATTAAATAACTAATTTCATGACATAATGGGCCACTCTAAATAATTATTTGGTATAATTTCACGAATTGCTTCTGTTTAACTTATGTCATTACGTCAAATAATGATGAAATTTTCCAAGTATGGACACGTGTTCATATTAAGATGGATAATTTAATGAAAGGCTAGAAATCTATGCATCACATTTAAAAGGTAATAAATTACGGTATTACACGTAATAATCTCAATTGCAATGGCATACTTTCTGAGGAACTATCACTCGACATGAGCTCCAACAAGGACGAGCTGACATGACATTAATAAATACAGATAATTTCGGCAGTAATAGTTAACTTGTTATTTACATCTATGATATTTTAAAATTTTCGATGATTTCAGAGGTTAGAAAAACTTACCGCATATACATAGATAATATGCACATCCTCGAATTCTCGTGCTGACAGAATAATGAGGCGGTCGACCATCGCGCCACCGTAAAAACAATAGCGTAACGATCAATTGAGTATGAAACTTATTTACCTTAGTTAAGTTGACTAGTTTGTATTTGTTGGTATTTGTAAATATTTCTGGACTTTAATTATTTTCCCATGTTTAAAATCTGGAAAAATTTCACTGCTCTGGACATTGAATAACTCCACCTGCAATAAAGTCAAAAATTATACAACCTAATTTAAAATTTTTATTGTGATTTTAAATAATTACATAAAAGAATTGTTTAAAACAGTTCATCAAT
Organism: Sympetrum striolatum; assembly: GCA_947579665.1. NCBI lineage: Eukaryota > Metazoa > Arthropoda > Insecta > Odonata > Libellulidae > Sympetrum > Sympetrum striolatum. The sequence goes on from OX388341.1 coordinate 117,505,029, forward strand.
CAATTACATTAAATAAATCAATTTATTTTCGATGATCAATGAAACTTAACATCTGATTTCACAAAATAAAATAAATATTTCAAGACTGAAATTTAGAATGCTAAATAAAACCTAGCTAAAAAAATAACTTCTTTATTTCTTCATGTAAATTAAAATTATCTCAACAGAGATTAATAAAATTTAATGAAATGAATTTCATAAGTTTGAATTTAGTTTGTGTGAAAATTTAAAACCTAAGTACATGAAGTTATCTTAGAAAATTGTTCATATCAAAATTATTTAAGATCTGCTAATTACAGGTAAAGACTGTTGGAACAATTACAGATTGATTTTTGGCTACTTTGAAGTAATTTTTCATCAGTCCCGAAAATAAACAGAAATCAAAAACTTGAAATAATTTGAAAGTACAAATTAACTCCACAGTAGCCATTCATAATATAATAGTATTGTGACAGGAAGGAAAAAAATATACACGACAAGGAATCAGAAGTTTCAAACAGCCATTATTATTTTGAAAATTTTCAACTTCATTTCCACTTTGAATCAACAAAAGCCAGCTGAACTTCACAATTTCTAGAAACTCTTAGATTCATTGTAATACTTACCCAACATATTATGATGCACAAATTTAAAATAATAGATATTATTTCAAATTCATTTTATGAATATTTCTAGACTCATCTTATCCTGTTCTTACACAATTTATGACTTAAATATTGATTAATTTAATTTAGATTGCAAATTCCATTGCACATTTTATTAAAATATCAAAATTTTCAAGGAAATACTTTGATAATTAATTCAGTCCACTATTTGCATAAAACTAAACAGCAGAAAAATAGTAAACTAAAAAACTATTTGAATACAACTCATTTATATTTATTATTCCATCTCAAGTTATTTCGAAGGTAGATTCATAAAAAGAAAGTTACTTCAACCATCACTTATAACCAATACTTGGCAATTATATTCAACAATTTAAGTTAACTTTTCATTAATGCAAGTTTTTGTAATAAAGCTTCCGAGTTAAACCTAACAAACTTCACAACAACTATAAAGAATCATTAATTAAACTTTCGATCAAGCATTGCTTTGTCAGGGCTTCATTCCTAGTATGCATTCTGTAGAATAAGCAAACAAACGACGTTACTTTAAAAAGTAACTAAAATTGAAAAATCTTTACAATAATGCATTTTTCTACTAACAGGAGATTATTCATCTTGTCACAACTAAACTCAATCAAGAACAAAGGGAAATAATCTTTTTAAAATGTATGTCTAATAAAACCCGCTGATTATTCTCAAAAGCGACTATTTTGACAAAAATAGCCATATAACAAATTCAATGCATTCAAAATAAATCCATAGTAACTTTTCAGTTGACAATTCAATGCAGTTTCAAAGACCAATTCTAAAGAGGATTGCTTCTTTGGCTACCATTTAACTAATAATTAATGACCAAATCAGATGTTAAAATTTCAAGTTAGTTGACTCAACAGATTTTTATTAAGTCCCAGCCCAATTTTAAATTAAGTATTGCTATGGTGGAGTTTCATTCTCATAAAATGTTATCAAGAATTTCAAAGGTGCTACCTTCTGCTAGAATGATAATCCATCTAATCACCAATAAACTTATCAAAGAACAGTTAAGTGAAGCAAAATTCACATTGAAATCCCAATAATCAGAGAATCAGCCTCAATATCATACATTTCCATGTATGCATGCCTATAAGGATATAAACGTCATTACTTAAAGAAATGTAACAAAAATGAAAAAACTTTCCAAATATGCTTGTTGCTACAAGTAAAATGTTATACATCTTGTCACTACATCAAGAACACACAAATAATTAAATTCAAATCTGTCTGTTTAAAGAAGTGATACAAAGAACACATCCAAACCCCTATAATTGCACGATAAGCCGCTAAGTCCAACATTCTACAACTTCCTCCTCAGCCAAAACCAATAAAACAATTCAACTTCACTGCCACAATGATAGGATAAAAGCTTTGAAATTGCAGTGCACTGTCAATTAAAAATGTTACAAGTTGTTATTAACAACAAAAAAGGTCTTCCCAAAGATCTTACTTCTAATTGCAGGATATTATTCATATAGTCACCACATCACTTAAAGAACTCATGGAAATAATGATATTTAAATGTATTTGTTTCAAAAAATTACTCAATCCCAACCTACACCAAGAACCCTCAAAAAATAACTAATTTTTACTGCTACCATTTTAGTTAAAAAGTTTTAAAAATGTGTGGCATCATAAACTGAAAAAGTTATAGTTTCAAATAAAAAATCTTTCCAAAGATTCTTGCTTCCACTAGCAGAATACTATCCATCTTCATTAAATAATTTTATTAAAATGTATCTTCATAATGAATTTAGGTGAAGGCCACTTTCTATTCCCAAAAAATATATATTTGGCCAAAAATGTCAAATATTCCATAACTAGGCTCAATACCAGGAACACAATTCAACCTCACTGCTACCATAAAAGAATAAAAGCATTCAAATTGCATTGGATTATCAATTGAAATGGGTTAAAAAGGCTAATTCTAACTAAAGAGAAAATAAAAAATCTTTCTGAAGATGCTGGTTGTTATTAGTTAAATACTATCCACCACTAGACTTAATCTTTAACACAGCCAAAGCTTAATTTGTTATTACATTTGATTAAATGGTCTGATATCCATATACAAACTGAACAATGCAATACAAATTTATTCTTTCAGGGATTATAGGGTCTTCAAGGTCATTTGTTCCTTGGGAACTCTACCTCGATGAACATGAAGTTGCTAGTCATAAAGAGGTCCATAGCTTCCTATTGAGAAATAGTTTATTTTTTATTTTGTGGAATCTCCATACCCAATAAACTGTGAATTGATTAAAAATAGAAAGAAACTAGAGAAAAATTTAAAAAAAAACAATGATGAATACACCAAAAAAATCTATGAAAATCAGAAAATAAATTAATGAAAATAATTCAGAATACTTTCAGTAAATCAATTCACTGAAACTAACAACGAATGATTAAAATCAATGCTCAAATAACTAAGAAGTCAATGAAAATCAGATAAGTTAGCTCTCACTAGACTTCCATCTGCACTGCAACATAATTTGTAATAAGATGATTTTGCCCATTACTTTCTATATTATAACTATATCATTCTCCATACTTGATTGACTCGGAATGATATTCATACAAATTTATGAATGCAACCTTAGTGCAAGATATCAACAAACGGCAAATAAATTCCAGAAAATTTTGTAAAAAGTAATTAAAATTGACATTAAATCCACAAAACAAAATCTTTTCCACAGCTACTATAGTTTCCATTAGTTGGATTCTATCCATCCTATCACAACAAGATGTTGCTAAGAACTCTGGGAAATCTTGATTATTAAATTTATTTGATAGAAGTAGTCAATGAAACCACTTTGAACTAACAAAAACAACACATTCGGCCAAATATGTTTTATATTCCCAACTATCTTCAACACCAACATCATAGCCACAGAATTCAACCTAAGTGCTACCATAACAGAATAAAAGCTCTGAAATTGCATTCCATTGTCAACTGAAATTGTTGCAAATGCCATTTCTGAAATGGATTGCTTCTTTGACTATCATTAACTACTAGATAGCAGTAAATAAATATATCAGAAAATTCGCTAGAAACTGTAGCCCATAAGTAGTATTTATTTATATCATTAAACTCCCATGCCAAACCTAACATTTTAAGTACCATTAGTCAGCAAGAAAACCAACAAGGAAAATGAAATGATATCTTTTTTATTCTAAATCAATGGACAAGAATGTAATATAAATCCATTTGTTCCACATAGAAATGAAAATCACCGACCAAACCTAAATTCAACTAACAAAAGTAAGTAAAATTTAATAAAAATATTTCGAATTCCAAATGTGAATCTCTATGTGCATCAATGCAGAAAATGATTGGAAATTTAATTAGCATACCCTGGTAATTTAAATTCAATGCAACACTGCCTAATTAGTAACAAAAATGGCTAAAGAATGTAAGTTAAGATATGTTAAATTATTCTACTGGAGTATACATAATTATTTATTACAATCACTAAATTGAATTGATAATTTAAAAGAACTACAAAAAAAACTCAACAAGTGCAATGATAACTGAGATAAAATGTGAGAGAGTGAGAATAAAGTTTCATTGCTAAAAATAAACAAAATAAGAAATACTCTAAAAAATATCTAAATGTCTACTGATCTCTGCGATAGAATAATATTTCTCAAGTCCTAAAGGTCATTAGTTTTTTGTAACTTTGCCCAAGTTTCTATGTGATCGCAAATAATAAAGAGGTATATAGTTTCCTACTGATATATATTTTTTGACAAATTCCCAACTCAAAGAAAACTTAATCAATAACCGAATACAAAGAAAACCAGAGAAGTCTTGAGGGATACAATGGGGGCACTGAATCTATGAACGATTAATTCACTGAAAAGGCTATAAAAATCAAATAAGCACAAATTAATAAATGAAATCATAATACTGAAACTATCTATTAATGGCAATTAAAAGCATAAAAAATTCCTGGAACAATTTATTAAGAGACTTTTAATACTTTCACGAGACCGAAATAATTTTATTGTATAAGCATGAATATTTAAAAATCTAAAAAGCATACAACAATGGCTTATAACATCAAACTGAAAATTTCCCGAAAAATAATTAAAACCATAGTTAATACAATAAAGCTTCCTTCGTTTGCAAATTAATGTGCCTTATTTGAATGTATTTTGTCTTATAACACATAAAAGCTTCGTAGCATTGAACCGTTGTCTAAATAATGGTTAAAAGAACAGTCCTAAGGTCCGTAATATAAAGTGAAAATAACTTCATAAAATTTGTGGAAGCTCAGCATAAGTAAGCGTAGTAAGGCCAAGTAACACAAAAATATCAAAAGACGACCGGTTAGATTTAAATTCCCTCTTATGCCATTATTCATAAATTTATTTTAAACGGATAAATGGAAATATCACTTCTTTTATAACAAAATACAATGAACTCAGCTCGAAGATCAATATAAATAGAACATACTTGAACTAACTGTTTTTAAATTACGAGCAACAAGAAAAGTATATCGCTAAGAAATAACTAATTGACTGTGAACTATAAAGAATTTCACTAAATTTATCTTTAAGGACTAATTTACGTATTCTCCGAGGCATTAATTGCGGTTGAGTTAGATAAAATTCCGAGTATTAATTTATAAACACTCATATTGGTAGGATTTGGCGAAAAACACTACCTTTCACTATTCACTTCACTTTCTCACATAAGATTTTAAAGCTGACACCCTAAAAGCTGGCCTAGCCCGATGGAAAGTAAACAACAAAAAATGCTCACCGAAATACAAATAGCTTAAATTGCAAGCTTGCCAACAAACTACTAGATTCTTAAGATTCCCGGTTCTTCATTCACACGAATGCACTGCATAAAAATGATTTATTCACAATTAAAAGTTATTTTATCTATTGCTGCCGAATTTTCCCACAGTAATGAACGGCACATGAGACATCATGACGACTTTAAAACAGAAGACCTTATACAGCGCGATAACGTACTATAAAACACATATTTAATGATATTTACGACCGGAATAAAAAAACTTACAAGTAGTATTACCATATGGTCAGACTTGCAGCAACTCGTCCTACTCGACAACCTTCCGTATGCCCGCTCAACTGCGTTGTGACAAAAAAGGCGCTGAAGTTCATTGTCGATGTGACAGTAGAGCAGCGATAAATTGGAACCGTCGCGGGAGAGACAAAATTCAATTATCCGAAAACATTTGCTTATAGAAGCTAAAATACGGAAAATATCGTGAAATACATTTCTAATCTTACTCCTTGATTCCTTATTTTCATATAAAAAAACATAATATATATTTTCGTCAACTTAAGGAAGATAAAGATGAATATCATAATAAATGAAGGAAGAAGGAATTATGAAAAAACAGCCATAAATTAAAAAAGAAATTGTCATGTTTAAAAAACTGGTTTATCAACTTAAAAATACGCTAAAGAAAGGAAAGAGGAAAACAAAATGAAGTAACACAAGTCGAGCTTTCGTAAATAACCCATGGATATACAGAAATATAATTTTGAATCGCTGTCTGGTTGACTCACATCAGAGTATAAGTTGTTTCACGTAGTGAATAATAATATTAATTTATTACTGCCCAAGGACACATACATGTATAGGAGTAGTCATGGCTCTTTACAAAGAAAATGTAAGTATAGGCATTGAAGATTGCAACACCATGATACGGTTTAGGATAAATAAAAGTAGATTAAAATTCCGCCTTTCAACGGTACTCTCTTCTAATCTCCTGAACGTATAACAGCTCAGGAGCTTATACTGATGAATCATCTACTCGCACTTGCACAATTGGCGAAATCTCGTTATTGACCACTCAACGACGAGGGAAATAAAAATAAATCTTAAATATTAATATAATTCTTACTCCTCGATAAGGTTTATAGATTAGTGCAATTTTTATCATCTTTGAATAAAGAATTAATAACTCAACTTTCATAGAACGTAATCATTTACATTCTTTTATTTTTATTGGGCAAGGATTTATTATACTGTTACGTAACCCGTGGGCTCGTGGATAAGTGAGACTCGTTTTAAAAGAAACAATAAACTTTCTTTCCTAATCTCAATTGAACAAAGCCACATATCAAATTACAACGCGTAAAAACAATCCAACTTTTTGTTCTGTCTCTCTTTCTCAACAATCCCCCCGTCGCGAACACAAACCGTATATTTTTCTTAAACCAAGTCTTAATATACATCTTCTATCTTAGCAAGAGCTTCCTATTATTTCGATAAGTGTATCAAAGTAAATAATAAAAACTACCTCAATGTATTTTAAATGTGGGGTATATTTACCGTCTGGCTTTGAACCCGGGTCTTTCTGGTAATACCTTCTATGCAGCACAACAGAAGATCGCCATTTTTAACTATGTGTGAAAATTCAAGCAAAAATATTGGCTGCAACTGCTTCAAATGACGTCCTAATTATCCCTTATATTCCTTATGAGAGAAATTTTAATGTGCTCTGGCATCGAACCCAGGAACAGTATGGTCTTATCTACATTTTTTTCAAAAACCTATGCTTAATATACATCTTCAATATAAGCAAGAACTTCCTATCATTTAGATAAGTGCATGAAAAAAAATAATGAAAAACTTCCTCAATATATTTTAAATGGCCGACTTTTGTCATTCTGTATCTTTTGTATTCTGTGATGCTAAGCATCCTTCATAAAGTACGTCCACTATTAATAAATTAAAAATTTTATTTCAAGAACTATATAAAATTTGTTCAGAACTCAAGCAAGCATATGATGTCTAAGATAATTAATTACCTGCAGTTTTTACTGAGGGTCGTCCCCATTCCTGTGCTTGGTTTGTCTTTCTCTCCCCGGAATCATTATTGCAATAATGAATTACGGCTTGTATATGCTTACACTTCCCTCCCTCACCAGAAGCGCACATACACTCAGCCTTAACCAAATTCCGCTGACTATCAACCTAGATAAGATCTAATTCTTTAGCATACTTCCACGAATACCCCTGTTTCCACGGAGTATAACGTAAAAGGTTAGATAATTCACCAAATAAAATAAAGAGCATTTAAAACATGATGATGGTTTAGACGATTCTCCTCATCCTCCGGTTTGTATTGCATATGGAGTTCCACCAAATAACACTTCAAAAGATTTGATTAATTCATCAAACCAAACTTAGGACGTCTTCTGAGCTTCAATATTTAAGTAATACTTACATCAATGACGACATTATACAGTTCTACATTTACGCTAGTTTGTCTAATTACATGACCTGTAATATAATTTCGTGTTGACGATTTGGTTTCAAAAGCGTTTATCACGTAGCCACTTTCGAAGAGACGAATTGCCTTCATCATCTCGGATTTTCCTCCTTATTGATGCAATATTTTCTTGAAACCACTATAAATTACAATATCTGCCATTTTCAGATTGAAACTGAAATAAATGTGAAAACAGCCCACCAGTTAACCGACCACCAATACCACACACTGTGTTTCACCAAATGTTTACACCCCATTAATGACAGATAATTCCGCTAGGCCAAGCTGATGGCACCTCTGTGCACGCTTCCTATAACATCTTATAATACTTATGATGAAAAAGTTTTCATCACCTTTATATGGTTATATTAATTACCTCACAATATTGTGGATTGTTATGAATTCCTGGAATTGGTAAACCTTCAGGTTCCTGCCAGGACTCTTGAGATTATAATGTTTTAACAATTCAATATTTAAGTAGAAAATGTATTATCTTCCATTAGATACAATCTTGAGAAGTGGAAATACTACTTCAATATTATGTACTTGTATACTACTATACTGTACTTTTATACTACTTCAGTATTATGCATTTCCCATTTATTTACATAGAGTGATTATTTCTCAATGTTAATAACATCTATGTAAGATTTTATACATAGGATGTTTTTCAGCATCCACATGTTGTTTTTTATGTACAATTTCAAAATGAAAAAATATATATGCTAATTCACTCTTGCATTTCTTTACGATTCTGTATAAAGTTGATAATAGTTTTATTAGTAATGTTGTAAGATTATGTACTCCATTATATCTATGCTGTAACTCGCTGTAAAAGATTAAAATTGGATTTGCCGGTAATAAGGCATTCTTATTATTACTTACTTATTTTTATTTAATCATTTACCTTTTCAATGCTGCTACTGAGTTGAGAAGTTCTGCTCTCACATTGCACATAATGTTCCTCCATGAATTTCAACTTTTCAAAATACCACAAACTTGGTTTGTAGACCTATGTAAATAAAATATTTATGTTTTATTCCTTCCCAGAAGACCAAGTCGACACTATATTTTACGTTGGACATTTTACTACTTACGTTTCCAGTTCCCTTTCTGCACCTCACATTAGCCTTCATCTTCACATTTTCAATGTGGAATTGATTCCTCGGGTTGTGGAACTTGGCCATACACTCCTTCTCACTTGTATTTGGCCTTGCCTGTGATACTGCTGTAGAAACACATCGTAGTGCTTCTGCACGGAGGTTTCTATTTTAGTAATTGGGGCTACCTACTGCGTACAAACCATTCTCCTACCGGTAAGATTCTATCAATGCAATCACCTAATCCCTGGTCCAAGTTTTTCCACTCATCTCTGTAGTTTAAAATAAAAAAACATCCGTAAACTGAAACCACGCCGTGTCTGATTTTTACTTTCTCTCGATCTGTAAACAACAACATGGCAGCCATGGTCGTGTGAACGACTTCTTAACTATGATTAGGCGACACGGACAGCCATCAGGGAAACCCACAGGAAAAATAGCACCGGACCTATCCTCAAAATCCAGCTAGAGAGCCCGCACTGGATCCAGCAGATAGCGGAAACTTGAACTAGCAAGCCTGTAGGAAAGCCAGCACGTCTCCAAGCAAGGAATCCAGCAAGAAAAAACACACAGTGTTAACCAGGCTTAATCTCAGTAATATGGTGATACTCTGAAAAATTTGGCATGATGAATAATATTATTGGTTTAATAGAGATATTGAAAAGTCACAGAATGTGAATTTTCTATAAATAAAAACAAGACTTCATGTTTTCTTTAAGATGTCATAACCAACAAGCAGTTTCAGACATGCAATCATCACCATGTATATCACTGAAAATACAGATAAAATTACACCCTTTTACAGTTTTCAGGTTACAGAGGGTAGAAGAGTAAAGATGATGTACCTGGTCATCTTAGAAAGTGCCACCACAATTTCAATGATCTCAAGACAATCGTACTCCTTCCCCTTTGACCATCATCTGTGCAAGGATCAAAGGAGCTATTGTAGCCACACTCCAGGAGATTTTTGCAAAGATGGAAGAAGAAAGTCAAACTGTTGGATTCGGGGTTTGTTTGTCCTAACCTGTGAGCTTTGGCTGGTTTCTCCCACAAATGCCGAAAAATCTTCAGATATCAATTTCTGTACCCCAACAAGTCATAAATGTCTTTCTCATTGTTAAACCAGGAAATTTTAAGATGAAGTAGGTAGGAATGGGAGGAGGAGAGCTATTCCGATTTTATTTAAGCATAATGATGGGTAATCAGTATGGGGTGTCAGTATTTCTAGTGCTGAACTGATAATGGATGATGACCTCAACTGGTCATTCATTAAAAAATCTAGAGGAAAATTCGAAGCCTGATTGATAATTAACGCTATTCAATAATTATTAAATAGTGTTCCTCGATCACAGGTCAACTGAGATTGATTATATTTGAATTGGCAGTTTTATAAAATTGAATTTCTATAAAAAGTAGCTAAAGCTAAATAATTGTAAAATTCTCATTCTTATTATATGTTTTCAATGATTCGAAACATCTTATTAGGTTATTTGCTATTTCTTCTTTCCAGATGAATTTCATAAACCCTCTGGATATCTCAAATAAATTAATCGACAAGAAAAAGAGAAAATTTAAGGAATGGTGATTTGCGTAGGCTAGAATTCCTTGAGCTAATTTGTATTATTATCATAGGATATAAATCTATATGTTTATGTAGATTGAATTGTAATTAATGTAAATGAAGTTATACTTGGCACAGGAAAGCGTGCTAAATACTTATATATAAACTTAGCCCAAGGTTGTACAAGAAGAGAAAAATAGCGACTTGGCTGGGACTCGAACCCAGGTCTCCCATGTTCTAATCATTAACATACGGGGCCAAGAGACATGGCTCGATAGTTTAATGGTTAGAACACCTGCCCGGAAAGTGGGAGACAAGGGTTCTAGTCCCAGTTAAGTCACTATTTTTCTCTTCTTGTACAACCTTTGATTGTATTGCGTATTGTATTTTTCATTCTTTTATTCTATGATATGAGAGGCACAGTTATTAATTTTGTATATGTTAAGAACCTGTAGTAATGAATATAAGAAATACCAACGAAAGCAAGTGAATCTATTATTCTTCTTAGTGTTGATGATAGCCAAAATGTTAAAGTCATCTTGATTCACTGATAAAAGTTACTAATTAGAGTTCACTAGTTGATCCAACCAGGTTTATAAAATTCCACAGTTGGATGTCATTTAAATATGTATTTTTAAGGCAATTAGAATCATCAGTACTGTAATGCACAAGCAATAAGTTGCCCATCCTGTATCAAGTACTGATAAGTCATAACTCTTCCTAAAGTTTGGTTAGACATAGATTAACCCATTGTCATGCAAAGGTGACAGTTCTACGGTTACCAGTCTAATCATTTCTCATAACAGATAAAATAAAAGGTGTCTTAAAATACTGAATTCTTTGAAAGAAACAAATTCTAATACTCTATGGAGTTGATTGATGCATCAGTTATAATCTAAAAACATGGGGAGGAATCTCAGAGAAATAAAATGTTGAGACTTTTACAAATAGGACATGTACAGCTGGCCTTTTACAACATCATTTACCGAAAGAAATTACTTTTAAATGATAAAGATTCCATCTATGCTATTTTTAGGACAGTGGTTTCTCATGTGACGTACGAAGATTTTCATTTTATCTGTGTTAGATAAACAGTGAGATCTTGTAACCTACCTAGGTGACATCATTAGAAATGCTATCGCAGATATATTTAAAAATAAGTGTAACTCACTTATAAGTAAAAAATAGAAATATTATTACGTAATGTTTTGAGTATTATCCTTCACTTTAATTTAGTAATTTACTTCCCTCAAGTTCATTTTCTAGAGAGAAAAAAAATCAGTAAAGGAAAAATATGATAAGTTTTTATTTCTTGTTTTTTTTAGTAAATAAGCTTATAAGAAAATCACTGTCCAAAAATGCTCCTTTCTTAAATTTTGTTCGGTTTGTTTACGGCTCTTATCATTCCTCTTTATAGTGGGCTAATTTTTATAATTATATCCTTCCTCACCCATAAGAGATTGCTTATTTTCTTCCTTTTTAAATGGCAGGTGACATTACGCATCCCCAATATAGAATAGCTAGCGATGGCCTCCGTTATGGTCAGGTTATTTGAGACTAAAAAGAGAATATGTAACTCACAGTTGAATGAGAATGATTCGTGATTTTTCCGTCGCTCAATATATGGCATTAAATCCATGTCTGTATTAAAATTTTGATGAAAAAAATACTTATTTAAAAAGTTTATACAATATAGTCCGAATCCAACGTTATCGGATACCATCATAATAGATACGAATAATGAAGTAGACGATCTTAAGGATATCCTGAAGAACAGGCAGTTTATTAAAGTACTTTACATTCAATACACAACAAAGTTCGGCACTGAAAAAAAGCAATGCGGAGCTACTATAGAATTACTGCTGCTTAGGAATATTATAAGATACTAAATTTTCCTCTGAATCAAGTGTGTTAAAACATGTGGCCACATATAGGGCTCTAAATGGATTTTGAAAATCTTTCTTATTGAAAAATATTGATAACTTTTTAAAGGTATAGTATTCAAAATTAGCCTCTTGGCTAATCATATCAAATGAAAAATATTGATATTTTACTTATCATATATTTTACTAATGGTAGTAGTAGTATTGTTAAAGTGCTTCGACAGCTTAGGTCATTTCGCACATTGGCTCCCACCGGGAATCGAACCCGGGACCACTTTCACCAAAGGCAAACGCGCTGTCCACATGACTATCCGGGAGCCATTTTACTAATGTCGGCCTCTTATTTTCTAACTAAGTAAAAATAGTAAATAACTGAGAAATGACGTCCAACATCATCAAATTTTCTTAATTTATTATAAATATAACCTGAAATTTCTTAAATTTCTTCATTTGACGTCCATGAACATTTAGCCTCGGGGACTCTTGCGATACCCGAGGCCCAAAAGTATTTCGTCATGAATTCATTGCCCTTATCTGCATTGCAAGGGATCAGGCCTTTTTAAATTATGCATATGCAAATTGTACAATTCTTATCTTAACAGAGGACATGAGCAATGTTGAAATGTACTTACTCCTACGTAAACAATTCTTCTCAGGGCAATTTGGGACTGGAGCAATTGGGAACAGTTTTCTCATGACGGAAGGAAAAAAAATGAGAAAATCAAACCTAGATCGTAAAATAAATGTAGATATTACTTCTATCCACTTGAATTCGGGAATTTTTACTTAATTCTGTTAAATTTTCAAACTCAATTTTTAAAAATGCCGCATACTAATATCGCTATTCTTCTATGATGAGAAACTGCTATCCTCAATTCACCGCACCATCTTGGAAGCGGATTGGCTGATTGAATTTTTCCCGGAATGGAAGAAATGTTTCTCATAATCTTGGAATTGAACATCTCATTGCGTCAACCGCGTCAACACAACACAAGTAGTGAAAAGGGTGAAAAGTACGAAGTGTTTCTTGGTATCGTACTATACAAGAATTTTCAAAAACATTAATATGAAAATCACAGTGAAAGTTTTGCAGGGGCAAGAATGCACTTTAGAGGTAAATCTTTTGATTTTAAATTAAAACAGTAGTCGTTTGTTTATACATTTATCATTAAATACTCTTTTCTAGGTTGTGGAAGATACAAATGTTCTTGATCTCAAAAAAATGGTCGCGGAGCATCTGAACGTTTTACCTGACAGCCAAAAGTTATTATATTTGGGAAAGCCATTATCTGGTAAGTCAAAGATTTAACAAGTCAAAAAAGCAGCAACTTAATGTTTGAAAAGTTGAAGTGTCATTTATTTATTTATAGATTCAAAAACATTGAAAGAATATTTAATCAAAGATGGTGCCAAAGTTAATCTTCTAATAAGAAAGACAGAAGATTCTAACAACGTAGGAAATAAAGAAGTTATCAGTTTGCAGGAAGCAGTATCAAAATTTCTTAGAAAGTATTACAATGAAGCTGATTCCAAGAAAGTATTGAATGAATTTATGAAGGTATCTATTAATACTGTTTTTTTTTCTGAAAATACCTGTACTATTCTAAGTACCACTCTCAAGTATTGTTAATACTCACTCGTACTGAAATGATTTGTGTATTTTTTTCATCAAATTACAGGAATTTGATCGATCACTTGCAGCATTAAGTTTAGATGATATAGAGAGAATGTCGGCGGCTTGCATGATGGATGAAAAGCAAATTGTTTGACAAACAAGAAATTGATCGGAAATCACTTGAAATAAAATTTTTCTGTTTAATTAAATTAAGTATTCGTTGATTTTATATACTTTGTATTTTCTCTCAGCCATTGTGACCACCTGAAATTGTAAACTGTATGTAAATATAATCTTCTAATTATAAATTTAATGTAATTCTATTTCCAAGATTAATTCTTCCCCGATAGTAATTTTCTATCGTTCCATTTACGGTTACAGTTATTTCCTATTCTTAACATCAATAGTAAAGAATGTACAATTTTTCATGACTAATAAGTCATATATTCTCTTCAATGTAGCAAAATACCTCATTGGTTTTACTTTAATTGTGTTAAACTTGTATCAAGAGAAGAATTGAAAAAGATAGTGTAGTAATGCTCAAAAAATCAGTTTGTTTAGAATCCTTGGATACTTTTACAGGGAAAAGTACAAGAGTCAAAACGGAGAGTTCTTCGAGCATGATAATAGGGAGTATATTTTAATAATTTGACAGCAGAAATTCAGGTACAAAACATGAAATGGCATGACAATCTGACTGATATTGAAATGAAGGATTAGTACTCTTGTGTCATGACTTGACTTGTGATTTATTTACCTGGGGGATATGAGGCAAACTGGTCTCTTCCCCCATGGTCTAATTGTAAGTTGTGCAGACCAGAACAATAGAAATAAAATTTCCTATTGAAAGAAATCACACACTTATAAAAAAAGGGTGAAAATAAATTTTAATTACAGAATGATTAGAAACTGATAAGGAAAATAAAAGAGAATGTAGCAGCCAGATAGATTTAGGCATGCATTCAGAGTGGTAAGAGGCCTAGAAAAATTATATTTGTTGAAAATACCAAATATCAGAATAAGTTCCAGATCTATATTTTTAGGACTGAGAAAGTAAACCTCACATGAAATTGATACGCATCTTGAATCTAATTAGCCATCTCATAGCTTTAGACTGAAATTTTTTTTACAATATCTTTTCAATTTTACTTCTTAAATCTCACGTTAAAATCACTTAATAGACATTAGTTTTGGTAAATTTCTAGAAAATTTACCTTAGTTTTACATTTTCAGAAAGATCATAGCAGGCATATAATCATTTAGAGCAAATTAAGTATATATTGATGAATCACACCAAAGATCATCATAAAAAGTTTGATAAATCATTTCCTTGCAGCCAACCCATCTGCAATCTTCTGGTGGATGGTAATAATAGAACAAAACTTCAGGATATAATAGAAGCCTACAACTTAAAAATATTTGTTAAAACCCCAACAAGGATGACAACTACCGTATTTGACGGCATATAAGACGCACCCTCATTAAGTTGGCCACTCACAAGGAAAAAAAGTTTTAATAGTCCGTGCGAAAGCGCGCTACCACAATAACTTAAAATATTGTTTCTTTTAGTTGTCACGTTTCGTAAAAGCCAAATATTAACACAATCATTGAATGCAATTGCCAAATAGGTAGTATCTGGGCTAAAAATAGCATTCAGTATTGAAAGTTAACCTGTGGAGGTTGAACCTTCACATATAAGACGCAGGGAAATTCTTCGAGACATAATTCAGGAAAAAAGGTGTGTCTTGTATGCCGTCAATATGGTAGCTTAAGGTCCCTCATTGATATAGTTGCAGTGATTACCTTGAAGAAAATGTGGAAACTAATGTTTTTAATCCAGCTATATCTGCTCACTTAGCTCTTTTATCAATTTTTGTCTACCCAAACAACCAGCTCCCTCAAATAGTTCAATAGTTAAAAGAATTTTTACAGATTCAAAAGTAAATTATTACTGTTTGCTTATGAAACGACATGATTGGTCAATAATCAGTAATCTCAATTCATTTAATGCAAACTTTGAAATCTTTTATAGTGCATTTATGTACTACTTTATCTTTGTGTTTCCCTTAGTACTAATAAAGCCAAACAAACTCATTGTAAAAATAGGATCACTAATGAATTGAGAAACATGTCTCAGGAAATTAAAAGTTTGTTTTCAAGAGTCAAAATATCTAATAGTCCTAAATTGCACAATGAATACTCTCTACAGAAAAGTCATCATAGGAGGCTTTTAATGCAGGCCAAGAAAGTATTCAATGACTCAAAGTTTAAAAGTTCCACCAATTATTCTAAAGTTGCCTGGGATATTAATAAGAGTAAATCCTTCCCAAGGAGCCATAAATCCTCTAATTCTAGACAATAATGGTAATACCATATCTGACCCAGCTATGATTGCCAACACTTTTAATGATATCTTTCTGAATATACCCCAAAACTTCAATAACAGAGTAATAATAACAACCAATAATGCACCCTCTCACTCAGCTCCAGCCCCGTGGGATGAGTGAGCTTCTTCAATACTTCTCCAAAATAAAAATAAAAAAATCATCCGACATAGATGGTGTTAATGGCACTTTACTAAGGAATTGTGGAGAATAGATCACAACTCCCCTTTTATTTATAATTAATCAATCTTTGCAAGATGGTATTTATCCGGATGCCCTCAAAATGGGAAAAGTGATTCCAGTGTATAAAAACAAAGGAAACAAGAAGCACCCCCTTAACTACAGACCAATATCCCTGATTCCCCAACTTGCAAAAGTTTTATGTTTTCAGTGCAAGAATTTTAAACTACCTGAATGGCAATAACCTACTCACAATCAGTGTTGACCAGCAGGGCCGGCTTTAGACAATTGGCAGCCCCAGGCAAAACGCATTTGGCAGCCCTCCCGTTCGTAATTTTGCAAATTCAATAATGGTGTAAACCTGACAAAATATCAGGAAAGGCTTTTTTACATTGAATTATAACCTAAATAATTAAATTATGAAAAGTTTTACAATGAAATATCGATAAATAATAATTATTAAAATATATATATAATAGTCACAGTTTTTAGTATATATTTAAAGCAACTGTGATTTAGTTACAATTTATTGAAATCAATCAAGGAAGCTTTAACTTTGTGGAACTCCATCCTAATAAATGGGTGGAAATAACTGTGCGAAATTACACTTTTTAAAGTGGAATTTTGCACAGTTATTTTACCCATTTATTACAATTTATTCATTTCTTTGATTATTATAGTTTAATACAAATTATTCTGATCAAAAGAAATATTGATTAATGATTATCACATCATATCAAATATAAAGTGTTAAAATTTTATTTTTCTAGCCTCTTTGGTAGCAAAAACGTTACTAAGTTTGGAAAAGTTAAGGGTACGGGTAATGCTGTTTTTGATGGAAATCACAGATAGATTAACAAATCTACCTTGCGCCATTGTGGAGTGCAAATATGTCTTAATTAGTTTCAGTTTTGAGAAGCTTCGTTCTCCACTGGCCACTGTCACAGGAGTGGTAAGAAAAATACGTTATGGAGGGTTATGAGACGTTGCCTAAATTTCATTATATAAATTAAATAAATTAAACAGTTTCCGGCCATGAATAGACTGATTTAATATTTAATATTCTTATATTATCATTACTGTTATTATTATTATCTTATATAATTGTGATTCTTTCTATCTAATGTTTTTGTGAGTTATTTGAGTCAATTAATAATAATAATCTTGTAATATAATAATTTGGCAGCCCCCTAAATTTGGCGGCCCCAGGCCTTATTCGCCTGCCCATAAAGCCGGCCCTGTTAACTAGTATGGATTCAGAAAACATAAGTCTACAGAAGAAGCTCTCTTCGAAGCTATTGATTTTATCTTACAAGAAATAAACAGCAAAAACAAGGTAATGGGAATATTTTTTTATACGAGTAGAGCCTTTGACTCATTAGACCATGGGATTCTACTATATAAGTGTGAATTATTAGGTATAAGAGGAGTAGCACTACATTGGATAAAGACATATATCGCTGAACATCAGCAGAAGGTTATCTTAGGGAAAAATGGGACTGATGTGAATAAGCACCTAAAGTAATAACCGAAGGACTTCCCTAAGGGTCAATTTTGGGCCCACTGACCATTTATATTAATGATCTACCTATGAATTTTAATGGTGATTCCATAATTAGAACCGTAATGTATGCAGGTGATGTTAACATATTAACAGCCAGTATATTACCAAATAACTTCCTTGACATAAGAGAATCACTTATTTAGACCGAGTCAAAATGGTGTATGATTAACAATCTATTTTTAAATACTAGTAAAACTCAAAATATGATCTTCTATCACAGCAACAAAGCAGTCTTTAAAGTTGCAAATAAATTTACTTATGGACCTTGTGATTTAACTAAGGTGGATACTCTTAAAATTTCTAGGTCTGCATATTGACCCAAATATAAAATGGAACCACCATATTGGACAATTATGCTAAAAAATGATTACAGTTTTCTATATCATCTCTGTTTTGAAACACACTGTTAGTCTTGAAGTATTGTTTATATTGTACCACAGTCTTTTCTTGAATAGCGTATGGCATAACATTGAGGGGTTCATCTTGGCAATTAATTAAATTTCTATAATCCAAAAAGAGATAGATTAATTAGTAATCAACACTTTCGTGCCCCCTGTCATCCACTGTTCAAAAGACTGGGTGTATTAACAGTACCCATTCTGTGTGTGTGTATGTATGTGTACTCGTATATATATACGAGTAAAATGTAGCTTGCATACTGCAAGCAGATCAACAACACCAATTTCATATCGGCATCATATCGGGACAGTCCTCAAAAGAAAAAAAAGGATTCAAAATATTCATAAAATTCGCTGCAATTTAATCGTCTGGCATCGAACCCGGGTTTTCCTAGTAAACTTACTTTGCAGCACAACAGAAGATCACCATCTCTAACTATGTGTGGAAAATCAAGCAGAAATATTGGCTGCAACTGCCTCAAACAACGTCCTACTTTTCACATATATGTATTCCTTACGTGAGAAATTTTAATGAGCTCTGGCATCAAACCCAAGAACAGCATAGTCTTATCTAAATTTTTCCTTAAACCAAATATTTATGTACAACTTTTAGCTAAGCATGAACTTCTTATTATTTCGACGAATGCATCAAAAAAATAATGAAAACTACCTCAATATGTTTTAAATGGGAGATATATTTACCACCTGGCTATGAACCCGGGTCTTTCTGGCGATACTTTAAATGCAGCAGAACAGAAGATCACCCTCTCTAACTATGTGTAAAAATTCAAGCAGAAATATTGGTTGCAACTGCCTCAAACGACGTCCTGCTTTTCCCTTATATTCCATATAAGAGAAAAGTTATTGTGCTCTGGCATCGAACCCAGGAATAGTATGGTCTTCTCTAAATTTTTTTCTTAAACCAATTCTTACCATACATGTTCTAGCCAGGCACAAACTTCCTATCATTTCGATAAGTGCATCAAAAAAATAATGAAAAACTAATCCCATGTATTTTAAAGGGCAGGTATTTGCATCGTCCTAGCATCGAACCCAGGATATTTTTTATGAAAACCATTTGTGTTTTTGATAGAGGTTGACCATAAATATAGGCTCCTAGAGTTTTGATTCTCTACCTATCCGGGAAGTATTTTTAAAAAATTTTGGAAAATCAAAGCAATGCATTTTAATGGAAAAAATTGGGACTTTGGGGCCCTCTGCAATCGAACCCATGACACTGAGGTTCAAAATCGCAATTTTTCTGGCGGTTATATGTTATGGTCAATACATCGTAAAAATTTCAAGTCAATGACGCTTGTGGTTTAGCCTGTGAATTAGTATCCTATCTATCTATTTATCTATATCCCTATATATATGAATGAATCCGGAGAAGCATCTATATATAATAGATATATACCCCTCTTCACAACCCCCACAGTTCATTGCCTCATTGGGGCGGAGGGGTGTTAACGGAGGTTGGAGGCGATGTATAGCCCAGGTTCAACCATGCTAAGAAGGCTTCAACAATATCTCCGGCCAAATAATGAAAGTGGCATTCACCAACCGGCAATAGGACAGCCTGGTGAATTATTGTCCTAACCCCCCAAATACAAGTACAATTTTCATGATGAGCTTCTTTAATGGAAATTTATCCGGACGTAGAAGCACCACCCATTCAGATGTCCTGGAGGTGGTGGCATTAAAGAGGTCCATCATGAAGAAAAGAATTACTACCCTGCAATCCACAACCTACAACTGCCGCAGTTTGAAGAGTGAAGAACAATTGCTGGAACTACTCAATGAAGCAGAGAAGATAAAATGGGATGTCATCGGTCTCAGCGAAGTCAGAAGAAAATCAGAAGAGCTACTTACACTGAAGGAAGGACATCTATTCTTTTACAGGGGTACCAAGGATGGAAGGAATGGAGGTATTAGATTCTTGATCAACAAGAGGTGGAAGGATAATGTGGTAAAAATCAAAGGTGTATCAGATAGAAATTATAAACTCATACTAAAGATCATTGAGCGTTACTCAGTACAGGTCATCCATGTCTACGCACCAACAGCGGCAAGCAGCGAAAAGAGAATTGAAAACTTCTACCAAACTCTCGGCACTGAACATGGCAAGGAGGCCCACTACTATAAAGTCATTATGGGAGATTTTAATGCTCGTGTAGGTCAACGGTAAGCTGATGACATTGTTGCAGGACAATACAGAAGGGCCAGAGAAATGAGCGAGATCACCGCTAGGTAGAGTTTGCAGAATGCACCAATATGTATATAACAAATACATACTTTAAGAAAAATGCTACAAAGAAATGGACATGGAGAGGTCCCAAGGGAAGAAAAAATGAAATAGACTAAATATTGGTTAACAGACTCTATACTGTAACTGACTGTGAAGTTTTGTAAAACTTCAACACTGGAAGTGACCACAGAATTGTTAGATGCAGATTTAATATTAACCCCCGAATGGAACGAAAGAAGTTGGTTACTTGCAAGAAGGATGAGATAGATATCGGTAAACTATCAAATAACAAGAAGTAGTTTCAGCTGGAACTAAGAAATAGATTCTCAGCACTTCAGGAGGAAGAACTCGAAACCAATGTTATGGAAGTCGTGAAGAAAGCGGCAGAGGAAGTAGCAAGCATGCCAAGAAAACCTAAGGATAAGAAGTTTAGTGATAGAACTCAGCAAATGATGAAACAACAGAAGGAACAACAGAAGGAACTGAAGAATTCAGACACTCTAAGATATAACATTGAATATGAAAAAAATATTGAAGCTTTGCAAAGCCATCAGAGTAGCAATCAAGGAAGATGTGAGGAATTTTAATGAAAAGATTGAGCAAGAGACCATAGAAAATAACAAGGACATAAAGAGGGCTAGAGGACGCCTAGCAATTGGCAAGACACAGATTTTAGCCTTACAGAAAGGAGATGGCACAACAACATATAACAGACCAGCAATATTGAGGACTGTAGCAGAATACATTGGCACTCTATATAAGAAGATGGGAAATGCCGAAGAGGAAAACCAAGAGGAAAGCCGAAGCTCACAAAATCTCCTCTCAATCCTCCCAGAAGAGGTAATGGCGGCGATTAAGCAGATGAAGAATGGGAAAGCAGGAGGAGCAGATGGGGTGTTGGCGGAGTATCTGAAAGCTGGTGGAACAGAGATTGCTAATGTTTTAGCACAATTATTCAGTAATTGTCTAAAACAAGGAATGATTCCCAAGGAATGGAACCACGCAAGGATTGCCCTTCTGCACAAGAAAGGAAGCAAAGAAGATTTGAAGAACTATCGCCCCATTAGCCTCCTTCCAGTTGTCTATAAAACTTTTATGAGGATAATAGCTGAACGTCTTAAGATGACACTGTCTTTAGTCCAGCCTAGAGAACAAGCAGGATTCCGGAAAGGCTTCAACACTATGGACCACATCCACACAGTACAGGAAATTATTAACAGAACGAATGAGTACGAGGTGCCACTCATCCTTTGCTTTGTGGATTACGAACAGGCCTTCGACTCGGTAAGTATGTACCTCCGCCACTGTGAAAGCTCTGAAGAATCAAGGGACAGATTCTGAGTACATCCATCTCTTGCGCAGTGTATATGAGAATGCCACAGCTTCTGTAATGCTGCATGAAGAGACCAATGAATTCAAGATTGAGAAGGGAGTTCGACAAGGTGACGGTTTATCTCCCATCTAGTTCACAGCCGTTTTATATAGCTTTAGCTCTCGTTTGAGGCAGTTGCAGCAAAAATTTCTGCTTGAATTTTCACACATAGCTAGAGATGGTAATCTCCTATTGTGCTGTATAGGATGTATTGCCAGAAAGACCCGCGTTCGATGCTGGGCAGTAAATATATCTCCCATATAAAACATATTGGGACAGTTTTTCATTATTTTTTACATGCACTTATCGAAATGATAGGAAGATCTTGCTTAGATAAAAGAAGTATATTAAGACTTGGTTTAAGAAAAAAGTTTAGTTAAGACCATGCTGTTCTTGGGTTCGATGCCAGAGCACATTAAAATTTCTCACATAAGGAATATGTGTGAAAAGTAGGACGTTGTTTGAGGCAGTTGCAGCAAATATTTCTGCTTTTATTTGAACACATAGTTAGAGATGGTGATCTTCGATTGTGGTGCATAGGAAGTATCACCAGGAAGATCCGGGTTTGATGCCGGACGGATAAATTGCAGCAAATTTTAAGAATATTTTCAATCCTTTTTTTTTTTGAGGACCCTCTCAATATGATGTCGATTTGAAATTTGTGTTATTAATATGCTTGCAGTATGCAAGCAACATTTTACTCGTATATATATATATAAAATGTAGTACAACAGAAAATCACCACCTCTAACTATGTTTGAAAATTCAAGCGGAAATGTTGGCTTCAAATGCCCCAAAGGACGTCCTACTTTTCCCATATATTCCTTATGAGAGAAATTTTAATGTGCTCTGGCATCGAACCCTGGTACAGCATGGTCATATCTAATTTTTTTCTTAAACCGAGTCTTAATATACATCTTCTAGCAAAGCAAGATTTTCCTATTATTTCGATTAATACATCAAAATAAATAATGAAAACTAACTCAATGCATTTTAAATGGGGGGTATATTTACCATCTGGCTTCGAACCCGGGTCTTTCTGGTAATACTTTCTATGCAGCACTAAAGAAGATCACATCCTTTAACCATGTGTGAAAATTCAAGCAGAAATAATAGGTGCAACTGCCTCAAATGACATCTTACTTTTCCCTTATATTCCTTATGAGAGAAACTTTTATGTGCTCCGGCATCGAACCCAGGAACAGTAAGGTCTTATCTACATTTTTTTCAAAAATCTATGCTTAATATACATCTTCCATAAAAGCGAGAACTTCCTATCATTTCGATAAGTGCATGAAAAAAATAATGAAAATCTACCTCAATGTATTTCAAATGGCCGATTTTTGCATCGACCTAGCATCGAACCCAGGATATTTTCCATAAAAGTCATTTATGTTTTTGATAGAACATGACCATATATATAGGCTCCTTGAGTTTCGATTCATTACCTATCCGGTAAATATTTTTTTTTAATTCCTGAAAATCAAAGCAATGCATTTAAACAGGAAAAATCGGGACTTTGGGGCCCTCTGGAATCGAACCTATGACACTGAGGTTCAAAATCACATTTTTTCTTGCGGTTACACGTTATGGCCAATACGTCATAAAAATTTCAAGTCAATCACGCTTGTGGTTTAGGCTGTGAATTAGTATCCTATCTATCTATCTATCTATATACATGAATGAATCCGGAGAAGCATCTATATATAATAGATACACGAGTAAAAACATATTTTTTAAGTACTGTACCTTTCAAAAGTTCTATTTGGTTTGAAAATTTAGGATAAAGGAACCCAAATTTCTCTAATTGTAAGTAAAAAACGATTCTGCATCCAAGTGACATGGTGTCCAACCCAGGACTTATTTAAGATAAAACTGCATTCAACTACAGTGAAACCTCTCACTTACGGGCTTACTTATCAACAGTCCTAGAAAATGTGTCCGTAAGATTGAGGTGACCCAAAGAAAACCTCATTTTTACGCTTTATTTTACCATGCAAATATTATAATGTAGTATTTTAATGCAGCTGAAAGAAATCCTTTTGTTTCAAATATCACTTCTGAATAACTAATAAAAAATTGGAAACAATAAATAACATAATGCATTTACTTGCATTTGTATATTTAAAATTCTCGAAGCATTTACACATTTTAAATGTACACATACAAATACATAGCTCACTTAGGCGTAAAGAAATCATTGATTTTGGTTTGCTTATTTCTTTTTGTAACAAATTCTTTTTCAAAATTTAGTTGTACTTAATGCCTCGCTGTTGCCTTTTGAAATGCAAAATTTCTTTAACAGTTCAATTTGATGCAATGCATCAGCATACGTTACCACAAGCATCTCTTCCACTATAGGCTCACTGTCATCACTTTCACTGATTTCGTCATCTCCTTCATCAAGAGTACTTTCAATGATTTATTCCATGTTAGCCTCGAGGTCCATGGTCAACAAATTAGAATCAATGCTTGCTTATTCAGCACTTTTGCCCGAATCATTTATCAAAATTTCTAATTGCAAGCCATTTGTAACATCTTCCACCTCTGGTGATAATTCATTGTTACAGAACCCTGATTTAACAAAACAATTACACATGATTGAACTTTTATGTTTTTGATTGCTCGATCAATTCAAAATATTGCGTCAAGAGTATTAATGGACTTCCCCACATGAGTGTGGGAATACCCCTGGTCAAATTGAGAAAGCTTGATTTTTAAAATTAACTGTCTGTAGAGGACTTTGAAGTTTTTAATGATGCCCTGGTCCATTGATTGTAATACACTCGTAGTGTTTGGAGGGAAAAAAATTAACTTGATATTGTTTAACTTTAAATTGGGACGACAAGGAGCATTGTCAAGAAATAGTAAAATCTTTCTTTTTTTCTCTTCCATTTTTTTATCGAGCTTTTGTAACCACTCGGTCATTATCTCTGTACTCATCCAAGCCTTGTTATTTGATTTACATGTAATGGTTAATTTATCTTTACTCACTCCTTTGAAGCACCTTGGATTTTCAGCTTTTCCAATTACCAACGGTCTCAGAAAATCAGCTTCCATGTTTTCGCCAAGTAAGACCTTCAGCCTCTCCTTAGACACCTTCACTCCGGAGCATTTTCTGATTTTAGGGCCAGGGTTTGGTTAGGAAAGGCCATAAAAACAATCCTGTTTCATCTGCATTGTAGATGTCCTTGGGTTCGAAGTTTTCTAGCAGCACAGGCAACCTTTCAATCTACTCCGTAGCACATTCTATGTGCACCTCTGCAGCCTCTCCGCACACAGCTTTAAACACGATATTATGTATGAAAAAGAACACTAGTACACTTCCACAGATTTATTACTTTGGCGACATGTTTCGCTAGCGAGCCAGCATCATCTGGCTGATCTTGTGTACCTCTGTCTGTTATGCTGCTCAAATAGTAGGCTGGTCATACAGATATTATTTCTCTTGCAAAAGTTTATCACTTTCTATCCTCTGTTGTATCTGTCCCTTCCCTGGACTACAACCTTGTCATGGTGGAAGGTCTTGCGTGTCCCTATGACCCAAAGAGCTAGACTGGCTGGAACATAGGTCCTGTTAGGGAAAGAAAGACCAATAGGTCTTTCTGGCTTTCCAATAGGGGCCAGACAAAAGGTAGTCCATGCAGCATCTGTATCTCAGTGAGGCAGCCGCAAAGGCATCTGTACCTCAGTGGGTTGGCCATAAAGAATGTTGGTGTCATGGTAGAAAACATCATTGAGGAAGGTAACGGGAGACCATCTCGACTACTTATCCCTTGTTATGATGTACAACCATAATAATATTGTTACTGGCAAAGGGACTCTGCCTTCTAGGATGAGTGTCATGCCCGGCAGTGATGGGAGTAAGGCCATCCGGGTCGTCATTTTACGAAACCCTTACACAAGGAACGACAAGAAAAGATAGAAGATGGAAAGGAGGGTGGGGACATGGAATGTTAGGACAAAGCACAGAAAAGGGAAGTTGGAAAACGTAAAGTTAGAAATTAGGAGGTCCAACATTAATGAACTAGGATTGAAGTACAATGGAAAGATGTGGGAAAGTACTAGCCAGAGGGGAGTAGCTGTAGTGTTGGACAAGAGAGCGGGAGAATGTATCATAGCCAACGAGCTAATAAACGATTGGGTTATGATAGTAGAAGTAAAATCTCAACCAGTGAACTTGGTTATAATTCAGGTGTACTTGCCCACTAGTGATTACAATGAAGATGATGTAGACATGGTTTATGAACAAATAGAGGAGGTTATAGGAAGGGTTAAGGACAATTAAAATCTCATTGTTATGGGAGACTGGAAAGCAGCAGTTGGGCAAGGCAAAGATATGGAAGAGGTAGGAGAATTCAGTTTAGGGAAAAGGAAAGATAGAGGACAGAAACTGATAGACTTTTGCAAGAGAAATAATCTCTGCATCACAAACACACTCTTTTAGCACCACAGAAGACAAAGGTACACATGTTAAATGCCCAAGGATACAGCTAGGAACCAAATTGATTACATTTTGATAAGAAAGAGGTTTAGAAATAGTATTAAAAACTTGCAAAGTTATCCTGGTGCTGATGTGCAGATCATATCCTGGTCATGATGAGTGGGAGGTCTAAAGAATTTCAAGAGTCAGTCAGCAAGGATCTTGATAGTAAGAGGAGGGAACTAAGGAGGAATGGGAAAAGTTTAAAAATATGGTCAAGGATAGTGCTAAAAAACTGTTTGGAGGGTTAAACAAAACAAAATTAGGAAACCATGGGTAACTGTAGAAATGTTAAATAAAATGGAAGAAAGAAGGAAATGGGAAAGAGTCAACACCAAGCATGGGCATAGAATGTACAGAGCACTAAACAACGAACTAAGAAGGGAAACAAATAAGGCTAGGGAACAGTGGTGGAAAGCAGGAGGGCCGACCTAATGTATAGGAAAGTAAAGTAACTGACAGGGAATAAAATTAGTATTAAAATGGTGACGGTTAAAGACAGCAAGGGGAATCTATTAAGGGATCCAGTCACCATAAGGGAAAGATGGAAGGAATACCTTGAGGAATTGTATTGGAAAAACATGAAACCCACCAGCATAGAAATAGAAAGTGAGGAAGAAGTTGAAGAAGACGATGTTGGACCTAGATTACTTGATAGTGAAATAGAATGGGCCTTGCAGGATATGAAAGGGAATAAAGCAACAGAGGTTGACGAGATCCCAGTGGAGTTCCTTAAGAACCCGGGGGATAAGGCTAAGAAATGTTTCTATGATATAATTTGGAAAATTTACAATGAAGAGCAAAGGCCAGAGGATTTTACAAAAACTATCTTGATTCCTTTACAGAAAAAGAATAAGGCTAAAGAATGCCAGGATTATCGTACAATTAGCCTAATCTCCCACACAGCATAAATACTTCAAAGGGTTCTGAATATACTGCAAGGGAAAAATTAAAAGGCAAATCAGAGAAGACCAGTTCAGTTTTCAGAGAGGGAAAGGAACGAGTGATGCAATTGGGTTGATGAGTGTGCTTGTAGAACAAGAATTTAATAGGAATTTACGTGTATGTTTTGTAGATTTTTAAAAGGCTTTCAAGAGAATCCAGTGGCCGAAACTGATTGGGATATTAAAGAAATTTGGATTAGACTGGAGAGATAGGCAATTAGAAAAGGTTCAGAAATTGTATCTGAATCAAACAGCCTGCGTAAGGATAGCTGATGGGGAATTGGATTGGGCTGAATTAGTTAGAGGGTTAAGACAAGAGTGTCGTATGCCATCAACACTTTTTAATATATATGCAGAAGAAATGGTGAAAGAAGCCTGGGAGGAAATAGATGATAGTAAAGGTTTGGGGGAAGTCTGTAACATATGGAGACAATGAAGCTATTGTGTGTTATTCTGACAAGGGTTTGAAAATTTTAGTAAATGTTCTTAAAAATAAAGCAAGGGAGTTTGGAATGAAAACTAAAACAAAAACTGGAGAATCTCATAGACTCGCTCTTGTCAAGATACTCTTCTGTTTCGCTTGTTGCATTTTAGGTGGTAACTTTTTTGTTCTAGGTGTACATACTTTCATATAAAGTTACACTTGCTCAGTTATCTACTAAAGGCTTTCTGGTGGGCTGTGATGAATATCTGGCCATCTATCTCACTATATTTATTTTTATTAGGTAATAAAAGCTATCCTTAGTCCCATGTGCATTATTTAGTCATTAATTTACTTCTCTACTATCTAAAGTGGAAACACATATGAGCATTTAAAGAAGCATTTTGTTCAATTTTGACTTTGAAAAATCCTACTTATGAATGTGGCTTATTTTTGACAGATTAGTTTTCTGGTTGGAGATTATGAAACAAAGTCCAATTGCTATCAATATTGGTACCTGGCAAAGACACATATTGGTATGTGGCAGGGCCTGTGAAGATTAAATGGTTGATGTATAACTTTTGCTTGTTACTATCATAGCAATAGTTTGCCTATCTCCACTAGCACTGTTGCATGAACAGCAGAAGTAGCAGGGGTATAAAGGACTCTCATAGCAAACCTGGATTCCTGCGTATTGAAAACTAAAATTGAACTAATGTGTCAAACTGGGCACAGTAAAATATTGTTGTGGGGAGTTACCAGGAGGAATTCATTATTGTGATGTGTTCCAGCAATATCCTGGAATGACTTCTTCTATTTGAGTCTCTTTATATAAACAAAATTATAATAACTATTGCTAATAATTCGTTGGTTTAATGTCAACAGTCAGACAAAAATGTATTCCGAAAGACAAAAACTTTGAAATGGTGAGATTGGAGTTGCACAAAAGTCAATGGCTAAGTCCTTCCTGATGTTCTTGCAGTGTTAACTGATTTAAGATAAGTGGTCAGGGCGAGAGGGTATTCCAGCAAGAGAGTTCTCAAAATAATATTTTTGAGATAACTGACGTAGGCAGGATCCTAATTGGTAGAAAATTAGCAAATGTTATATCAGTTTACAAAGGTAGACCAAAGGAGGATCAAGAAAATTATAAACCCGTATCATCAACTTTGCTGTCTGACAAAGCGATGAAACATATAATTGTAAGCTCTATCATGGATATTTTATGCAATCAATTCCGCAACATAAACCAGCATGGTTTTCGAAAACCCTGATCATGTGAAACCCAACTTGCTCTATTCATACATAATATCTGTATAGTATTAAGTCTGCCAAGAGTTAAGTAAATAATTTTCATATAAGTGCATTTTATACTATACCGGAAATGATAACAATATAGGCCGTCTGTCCACGCTATAATCTCGTGATAATCTCTCTGCCATCTGGCATCCAAAATCACAATCGCTGAGAGTTGGGATCATATAGTGGAGTATTGCATCATGTAAATTACTGCTAAGAAATTTCTCAAATACTTTTTACAGAGTTATATTCTTACTATACAGAGTTATATTCTTTAAAGATTCCCAGTGGAGGGCTCCGATCATTTTGGACTTACTGCTGTCAAACCTGTAGTCTCTTCCCACTTTATATTGTACGCCAAAAAACTTCTTTTGAATAATTAAATCAGGACTAGTCATAAAGAGTCGTGTCAAGCACCAAAAAGAATTGAATTACATACTTGCAATTATTTAATTTTTTTTATTTACACCTTTTCTGTAATCAATTTTTAAATGCTAAAATGATTAAGAATTTCAACATTGGAAAAAGGTATGAGCCAACAATTTTAGGCACAAAAACTCCATTTTTAATATTCATTCGTAGTGTACTCATACATGAATAATAAATTTAAATCTACTACTGTGGGTTTCACCAGCAAGTTCTCTTAGGTTGCTATCAGTATCATTCATGCTGTCCTTATCAAGGAAACAAAGGGAGCTTCTCCATGGGGATGAGAGAGGATAAAGAATGTGTCTTTGATGGAGCAGTCACAGGTTACTTACTTCTGTTTTCAGTCCTTCTAACATTCAACTTTTAGGGTTATTGTATGAGATAGAAAGTTGCTTGAAAATGCCATTCTCAGATGTAGCCAAAGATATCAGATAAAGTTCGTTGAATGAATATGAATGAGGTACTTCACACAGACTATGATAGTGCAGATCGGAATGGATGACTATTTTTCTACAGAAAATTTTAAGGTTACTAAGGGAAGAATATCGATTCTCTTCAACTACAAGGTGTGTGTGTCTGTGTATATATAAATTTATATCTAACTGCATAAAACGAAGATAATGTCGTAAGCAGGCTCAGAGGTGATGTGCACAGATCCTGGGATGTATGCTATTTATAAGATTGAGAAAATGGTTCAATTATAAGATTGAGAAAACGATTTAAGCCATTTTAAGATAAAATAATGATAGTTAGTAGGTGACCGGAAAAATATTTTTTCAATGGTTCAGCCAGAAGGAAGATAAATCAGGTCAACCATTCAAAAAGTTCCAATTGTTGTGGCAGTTTGCAAGTTTCGTTTTCCTTACCTACTGCGTTTGGTGTTACGTGAACTTACTTCTAAAATGGTCCAAAATTTGCATCCAAAATTCATAAGCCATTAAGAATAGACATATTATTGTTGAAATTGCTCCATCTAAATTATTATCACTGTAAATTTATTTCACTTCACAAATTGATAGCATCAAATACATAGGGTAGGATATAATCATGAGTATAAGAAAATGCATTCAATGTTCATTCATTCATGCATACAATTTATCCTTGTATACCAGTTTATGCCATGTAAAATGTTGAGCAATTCACATATTTAAATTTCTGCACCTCCAAGATATCATAAATGTCTTCCTTATCTTTAAACCACTAATTATTTAGAAAGAATAGGGGAGGCTTGGAATCCAGCATTAAGATTTCCTGAAATTCTCCTGACAATATAATAAAAATGTCCATTAACCCATTGTCATACAAAATTGACAATTCTACGGTTAGCAGCCTTATCAATTTTCATAACTGATAAAATAAAAGTCGTCTTAAAATACTGAGAATTTTGAAATAAATTCTAATACTCTATGGAGAAGATTGATGGGTCAGTAAATACTGTATATGCCGATGAATAAGTTGACGTTTGAAGCCTAAATAATCTCTCAAAAACCAGGGGTCGACTTATATGCGAAATATAAAATTTAACCCTTTACCACAGAGGGGTAAATAGGTGTAACTGCCTGCTTTACACTTGTTGTACACAAACTCTCGCACCTAACCACAATCATTTCGTACTGAAACTAATTTTTGGCAAGTCTAATAAACGTAGATATCATATAAAACAAATTTCATCACGAAATACAATTGTGGCTGAAAGTATGTTAGTTATGACATATTTTCATAATAAAAGAGTTAAATTAATAAACCATTTTCATATATTTAAAATAAATTTGGCACAAATTTATTATTCGCAAATTATATTCATTTCTTCACATGTATTTTTATTTTACAGAAATTAAATATATATTTAGATGTTTTCCCTTTACAAATGAATATCAATAAGCACATCACAGTTAGTTTTTGTTTATGTAATTGTTGATTCGACTTAGCGTTAGGAGTTAATGGAAGTTGTTTTAGCATTGTTGTGATTTAATATAACCACACTATATTACCATTATTTCTATAATAAATTTTCAATACCATTGCATTTCTGATTCGTAAAGCATATTTATTTGTAAAGCCTGAGTGGTACCAAAGAAAGAAACTTGTGTAATAGTTAAGCAGAGGCGAGAAGTTGACATGGCAGCTTCAAGAAACATTGCTGATTCATTATGCGGTAAATATTCCTTAAGCTATCTTACATTTATGGATACTGTTGTTTTTCTTCACATAAATAGAGCTGGGGAAGAGGTGTTGCCTTATTTTTTGGGTCGACTTATACGCTGAACATAGGCTAAAACATGAAATTCACCTCAAAATTTTAGGGGTCGACTTATACGCCGGCATATACAGTAGCTTAAAAGGCAGGAGCTGGAAATTATGATAAATAACATTTCGAGAATTTTACCAAAAGGATGTTGATCGTTGGCTTTTTACCACAGTATTTACTGGAAGCAATTACTTTGAATCGATAAGGAATCTATTGGTCCAATTTTTAGGACAATGGTTTTACCAATTGACTTATGGTGATCTTCATTCGATAGATAAACTGTCTTTTAATTTAAGGGCTAAAAGAACTAAATTACTAAACCGATTCTCTGCAGTCCCACTTCATAAAAAATAATGTTTTTCTAGTCATTCTAATTATAAGCTAAAAATAATAGATATACGAATACCAGAGAAGGCTAGCAGATACATTTTCTTAGAAAACATCAAAATGAATCAAGCAAATTGAAACCCCAATTCTCATCTTCTAACCAGGAAGTTTTCCCTTTCAATTTTGGTAATGGAAAATAAAAACTTCCCTTTCCCCTTTGGTAATGGAAGGGTGTCTTGTCCTTCTCCCTCACCTATTTCATATAGTCCCTTTTAATAGTTTTCAGGTAACCCTTTTGTTCCTTCTTATTCTTTCTTCTTATCTGCAGGCAAATGCCATATGGAGGATTGGGTATTTATGTTAATGTCGAAGACGATGCTTAAGCATAGAAACTAATGGTGAGATTTTTACTTTCTCCATAAACGTAGTATAGAGAAATAATTGTTTTCATGAAAAAAATAGACTTCGAAATTTCAATTGAAATACATGTTTTGGGGTCCCTAGAATACATTTTGACCATTTTCAGAATGATATCTGTGTGTGTGTGTCTGTATGTGTGTGTGTGCTTGTGGGTGCTCTAACGTAAAAACAATTAGCCACATCAATACCAAACTTCAGATATAGCATTGTGGTTGGTGTTGTCAGAGTTGATTAGTTTTTGGAGTAAATCGGTTAACCAGAAGTCGAGCTTTATTCTTCGAAGCAAATTTCCATTTTTGCAAAATATCTCAATGAATATGATTTTTAGGTATATACTATTATTAATAAAAGTTTTAGAAAATTAATTTACTATAACTTTTGTATGAATTCAATTTATGTATCACTGATTGTTTAGGAGTTATTCATGAAATACTGATAAACCAGAAGTTGCTAATTATGTACTTGTGGGTGCTCTGGGCGAAAGGCCAATTTCATCGTTTTTCATCGAACATGTCCCAAAAAACATTATTTATAGTGTTTTTTGATGTAAAAGATAATATGATATACATTTATCACTTATCTTCCAAGTTTAGAATGAATATAGAGTTCGAAAATACTGTCGTAGATAAATTTACATCTTATATATGGAGTAAGTCATGTACTGGCCACATCAGATTTTTTTTACAATCTTGTTACAATAATAATTTAATTTTACAGATATGGACTATCTATTATATAAAGACGCTTCTCCGGATATCTATTATGTATAGACACTTCTCCAGATATACCTAGATATATATACACTCACTCACTCACTGGGGATCAAAATTCTAACCATGTTCCACAAGTGTCAATGACTTGAAATTTTTATGTCGTATTGGCCATAACGTGTAACCTCCAGGAAAAAGCTGACTTTGAACCTCAGTGTCATGGGTTCGATTCCAGAAGGCCCCAAAGTCCCGATTTTCTCCATAAGGATACATGGTGGGGATTTTCGAAAATTATTTTGAGGCACTTCCCAGAAAAGTAGAGAGTTGAAATTCGAGGGATCGCTAGAAGCCGTACATATCCAACAAAATCAAAAAGACATCTTCGAATATTGTCCATGGTTCGATGCTAGGTCAGGGCAAAAATCAGCCGTTTAAAATGTATTGCGGCGATTTTTAAGATTTTTTTTGGACCCTTTCCCAACCGCATGGAAACTTGAAATTCGGCATGAGGTTAGAGATCATAAATATATTTCATAATCAAATTTTACATATTCGCTGATGGTCCTTGGTTCGATCCCAGAGAGCCATTTACATTCCTCAATGCATTTCATATGGAGATAACAGAAAAAAGTTTTAGGTACTTCCCGGCATGATATCGACTTCAAACTTTGTATGAAATAAGATCAAGTACTAATAAGTCATACTGTGCATTCACAGCTACCAATATGTCCTGGTTTCGACAGAAGGCGTCTCTACAATCAGTAAATTTCCTGCTTTTTAAGAATTATTTTTACCCCCCTTACAATAATATTAAAACTTGAAATTAGGCATATAGATATAGGTCATAGATAAATTTCAAAAACATGTTTTAGATTTCCAAAATCGTCCTTGGTTCGAATCCAGAGAGCCATTTACATTCGTGAAAAGTAGGACGTCGTTTGAGGCAGTTGGAGCCAATATTTCTGCTTGAATTTTCACACATAGTAAGAGATGGTGATTTTCAGTTGTGCTGTATAGTAGGTTCACCAGGAAGGTCTAGGTTCGATGCCAGACGATTAAATTGCATCGAATTTTAAGAATATTTTCAATCCTTTTTTTTCTTTTCTTTTGAGTGCCGTCTTAATATGATGCTGACATGAAATTAGTGTTGTCAATCTGCTTGCAGTATGCAAGCAACATTTTACTTGAGCAATCTATAGGAGTCATGAGAGTAAATAGGATATAGCAATCTAGAAAAAATATTCCTTATTTAAATCAATCGAATGAACTGTAACTTGAGGAACTCGTTAGGTAATTTAAAAATAGGAAATAACTTTGACAAAGGTATTTTATTTCCTTGTGTTTATTCCTTATTTGTCCTGATAATATAACATTTTCAATTGGGAGAGTTAAATGGTTTCTAAATATAAGGGCATAAAGTATAAAGGTAAAAAAAAAATCAAATTACAGTAATCCACCGAATTAAGCATATATATTCTAATAAAATTTCAATGAAGCCAAAGAAGCTGATTGTAATTCCATGGTAAAAGATAAGGAGTGATTGCGTAATAAGTGACCCCTTCGTAACTCCCCTCCTTTTAGCGTTAGAATCATTATTTAAAATTATTCAAAGAGGAAATTGTTTAATTTATAAATGTTGTTAGGGCAACTCACCCTCCCTCAATGGTTTAAACATGGCCAATTTGCATGAATATATTGATTGGATTTACACAGACTCAGATTAATCTAGGAATTACTTTTGATTCCTTACTTCTATCATTTTTAAGGCAAGATTTTGTTCTTTTGAACAATATGCGACATGCCCTGTTATAATTGCAAATCATCAGAGAGTGTATCAAAGTCCAGGTCTACATACATTTGATTCAGTCGTGTTTATACCTTGAGAAAATTTTTCTTCCACACTTTCTGCCTTCTAAGATTTTAAATTCATTGGGAGGAAGGATCCCTTTGTGGATAGAGGAGGTTTTTCTGTCTATCGCTGAAACCCGTATTCATGTTGATAAGGTCACTCAACTCAACGGAAATAATACCAAAGCTGCCGAATGCGGGAACATTCACCATTTCATATAAACCACTTTTTAACCACCGAATGTACGGATTAGGACCTGATTATTGTTATAATAATACTTTGCCATGTTGTTAACAAACAATAGATAACAGTAAATTATTTTTATATAAATAACAAATAAATAATAATAAAAATATAAATACTAACTTAGAAGGCATCCTGTACACCAGCAAATGGTCATCTTCAGTAAAATTTTATTATTTTGAAACCGATGCCTAGTGAAGTAGATCCTACCATTCATTAGGGAATTTCAGAGAGTATGATAAATTGTAAATAATGGAATCACAGGTTTTCAAAACAATTTTATTGGAGCATATGATTAAATACCCCAGATATAAATCGAGTATAAAAATATTTCAGGGAGACTAAATAACTGCAAGTCAGAGAAAATTGCAAGGAAATTAACAGATTAGATCATGTTAAACTGTAATAAATATATGTAAATAATAGGAACCAAGAAGAGGATGGATGGATTAATAATTCATGGTATTAAGATTTAGATTTCATAGCAGGTTTGCCTATTTCTGAAGAAGACTAAAAAATTTTAAACAGATCACACAGTAGGTGTGCTTTAGAGATCCTAGAGCACTTAAATCTGAAGTTAACAGAAGTAACCTCAATCTTTACAACTAATGTTGATTGAAAAATCCATTCTCAATACTTCGTTAATATTACTACAAGTGATACTTATGCCTCATTAAGTCATTTTTTTACTACAGAACTGTGAATCACATGCATATAAATTAACATATATGCATGATTTCCTGATCTGTACCACAAATATTGGTATTTACAGTGTGAAAATCTTACAATTCTTAACAGTCTTTTGATATTAATGACCAACTGAGTATTTTAAAAATCTCAGAACAATTGTGAATTGAAGCATAAATTTAAGATAACATAACAGAAATGAGAAGTGGTCAACAAGGCTGTTAAATATAGGAGACCTATTAGAAGTTGATTGGTTTTCCAAAAAATGCTGCAAGATTTGCCTCTCTGAGTGCTTCTGAGCATGTCTGAAAGAGAACAACAAAATCCATTATGGCAATTTTATAACTATTAATATCCCAAGCTCTCCCATTTTACTTTATTTATGGAAATATGATTTTAGCAAATTCACAATCTTCATGCATTTTAAAATATGACGTAGTCTTTTAACTGCAACAAACGACTTTTTAAAAATGATAGTTTCCTACAGAATGAACCTTTATAACTTTTTTCAATTCTGAATAATTTAAAGTAATTTTTTCATCAATTTAACAATAAATGTGTTTTAGTCATCAATATTCAGGGGAGCCGGAAATTATAAGAAGTTGGAAAATGTTGGGTCTCCTCGTAACGAATAAAGAGGAATCTGTCTCTAACTTACAGCCACTGCCCTTTTCAAAATATAATAACATACTGTTTAATGGAAAAGTCCCAGAAATCACTGTTATGACATTCCTTTGAGCCTCGCAATAAGAGCCATCCCAGCACTATTACATTCACTAATATCATCCATTGAGGATCCACAAGCAGAGAGAGGTGAGACCAAGGCAAGATCTTTATATCAGAAAATCCCAATGGATGGGCTGATTCCCAAAAAAGTAATCACTTTATAAATGGCTTTGAAAATGGAGAACATTCAGAGTAAAATGTATAAATAAAAAACAATCTTGATGCATTCAATCCCTTCTAGTACTATCATTTAAAATACCATCCTGACATGAATATTCAATAAATTTTAAGTAAGTATTCAGTATATTTGTTTTGTAGAAAGAGGGGCATCTCCTCTCCATGTAATTGATAACCAAAATTTCCTAAGCAACGACTACTTTAAATTCCACATCATATCCTACGTATTAAGTATAAGAGAAAATGATATTTCACAGAAAACAATAAGAGATATCTGATATTTGCCTTGAATACATACTTGACAATTATTATAAATAAGAAAATAAAATGCGATTGACATTCCTAGCCCAGCTTTAAATATCAAAAGTCTTACTAGTGGTAGAGGTACTGAAAGACGCTATTCTAGATGACCTCAGATATATCTTTAAATTAGGATTTTTTTATAATTCCTCTTAAATCCCAATTTCACTTAATACTTACCGGATGAGCATGGCAAACTCTTGCGACGTCTTCACAAGATCCTCCATACTCCATTGCTAGGGCAGCTTCATTAATCATCTCTCCAGCACCAGGTCCAATGATATGGGTTCCAAGAATTCGGTCAGTGAGCTTGTCACCAAGAACTTTCACAAAACCTTCTGTATCGTTATTGGTTTTGGCTCTACTGTTGGCAGCGAAGGGGAATTTCCCAACCCTGTATTCAACACCCTAAAAGATAAATTCATATTAACAGCTGTTAATTAAAATTCATGCAAACATATTTTTCGAAATCAGAAATGAATTCATATCCTAATAAATTTGCATTTTGAGAATGAGAAATTTCCAAAGGAAAATGATTTCGGTCAAAGAACTCATTCAATAACTAGCATAATAGTGCTACCCTACACAGGGGCGGAGCAAGAGCAGCTGAAAGATTCTGTATAAAACCCGGCTGCAAGTTATGAATTTCTACAGATTTCCTTCCAAATTCAAACCCCTGTAATTCCATGTGCATATTGTGTCCAAAACTTCCTCAAACTGCATTCCCAGTTTTCCATTCATTTATGTGCCAAGCAATAAGTTGCTTTATGAATCTTCAAATAGGATAATTAATATTGCTCTAATGAAGACATGTTCAAACACTGCCACGGTGGCTGTGGTGCCACAGAATGCCACGGGACTCGGCCTGTGGCAATCCACCTCCTCTCCTCCTGCAGGAGTGAGAGAGAAAACCTTCTCTTTCGCGCTAGTCTAGGCCTTTGCAGTTATTCAATCTTTTCCAGTCGAATGGCCATGGCAAAACGGGTTTCAGCCTCGGAAGGAGGTGTAAGTAACCCTTCTTTGGAGCTTTGTAAATATTGTCTTCCTACTCTTGTATAAAGCATACGCATGAAAACAAATATTCAGTAAATTTTGTAGTTGTCCGAGTTATTGGTTTCAATAATAATTGCAAAGCCCCATTTGACCGTGTTACGTTTGACCATTTCTGTCTCCGAACTGTCCAATGCTCCTACCACTACCACAACACCTTTGTCTTCCGCAGCCGTGTCGTGACTCAGATTCCCCCTCCGCAATGAGAGCGGTGGCAGGCAGCTGCCACCGCGGCATTTTCTTTGCACATGACTGCTTTAATGCATTTTAAATGGAAATTATCTGCGCCATTCTGGCATTGAACCCAGAATAATTTTTGGAGATGTCTTTGCAGTTTACTTTAAAAAAGCATTTCCACAAACCACCTTATTTCAATTCTAGATCTTTCCAGGATGTATATTTTATTATGAATTTATTTATCCTATGGGAAAAATCTATTTTAGAGCTTCCTGAAAATGAGCCAATAATATGTAAGATCAAAATCTACAGTTTTCTGGGAAGATATTATGGAAGAATGTTTGGATTCAACAATGGGCTTGGTTGTCAAGTTGTTCATTGTCATTGTTCACAACCTCAAAATTTCACAAAAGATTCCTTTATCATATCAAATTTCCCGCAACTTCAGATCAAAATCAACATTCCAAGACTAAAATCCTCATTTAATTTCCCTTCTTTAAGTGCTTGTTTCGACTTCAAGACTTTTGTTTCTAATTTAATTTTGCAAAAAAAATAAAGCCTGCAACAATGAAAGGGACTGCAGGGAGATAAAAAATAGCCTTTTAATGTTTTATAGTTAATTATTTATATTTATAGTTAATGCAGTGGTTTTAACATTTCTTCAAGTTTGAAGGCTGGCCCTTGAGCTGAATTTTTGTCAAGTGAACCGTCTTTTATAAGATACTGATTATTATTTAAGAAAATTCTCAACTGTATAGCAGGTTTAGCACACATCAGTACCGAAAATGATACAATCATTGTTAGTGAAGTCTGTAGACGAGTACTATAAAAGTACGTACATCGTTCTTGAGATCCTCCTCAGATCGGCCGACCCATGCAACTTCAGGATGAGTGTAGATGACAGATGGAACACAGTTGTAGTCAATGTGGACAGGACCTCCAGCAATACCCTCCACACACACTATGCCCTCATCTTCAGCTTTGTGGGCAAGCATTGGCCCATGAATGCAGTCTCCAATAGCATAGATACTGAAAAAAGATTAATAAATAAGATGAATCTGAAAGAATGTCTGGAGAATCCAGAATATATTTTAATTTTTCCTTAGGAAGAAACGAAAATAATAGAATGATGTGAGCAGACTGATTTGCTTGCAAGAAGAAGAAAGAGTCATTGCTGTCGTTTTTGCAAGAAAGCCTCGTTAAGAGTTTAACCAAGATGAAGAGATACCTCGTATACAGCAGAGAAATTATAAAATGTAAGAAAATTAAATGATAAAAGGAGTAACTATCCAAGGAACAAATATTTTTTTAATAATAAGTCAATTATTGTGGAATGAAAATAAGTAATTCAAATTTTCAAACATACTCAGCGATATCTTTGGCCTTTGGATACATATTTGAGCTCAACAATTTGGCTCCTTCAGCAGTTCAAATACATGAGTTGAATTTGTATCTTACAACTAGGAAGGTCTGGGTTTATCCATGAAATTTGCTTAAATGGCATTCAAATGGTTAATTAAGTGAGACTAACTTGGGAATGACTGTTTGGAAGCGAGAGTTGACAGGAACCCTTCCTTTTTCATCTCGCTCTATGCCCATTTCTTCTAAGCCTAGATTCTGAGTGAATGGGCGACGGCCAACACATACCAGTAGCACATCACACTCCAACTGCAATTAATCAAACAACCAAAGATGAGAAAATTATCTTCAAGCCTAATTACACACTTTTAACACACAGTGCAATTATGGTAATGATTAAAAATAAATGTTCCTAAAAAATGAATCCAAGTCTTAAGACAGAATCAGTTTTCCTTCAGTCAATTGGTAATTTGAGACTACTGATATAGATCGATTATTAAGAGTTAGCATTAAATTTGATTTATTCAATATTCATAATAAGAATCATGCAGGGATTGGATGTATAATGGCTTTAACACCAGGTGCAAAAGAGCCAAACTTTGATCTGTGAGGTATACACGTCATTTTGAAAAAGTATTCAACTGACAAAATGTATCACTAAACAGTCTGAAAAACTTACTCGTTTAAACTAAAATGAGTAATTGCAAAAGAAAAACATCTATGATACAGGATATTTATAAAAACATTTACCTGTTCCTTTTTAGTTGGATCCTTAACATTTTCTACAGACACAACCACATTTGAGCCTTGTTTTGAAGCAGCTGTGACTTTAGTTCCCAGCTTGAATTTAAGGCCCTGCTTCGTGAGTATCCTCTGGAATGTCTTGGATACTTCCCCATCAATTCCCATTCCTCCTATAGAACTCAAAAATTCTACTGCGGTAACTTCACTACCAAGCCTACACCACACAGACCCCTGAAATGACAGGAAAAAATTATTCTGATTATCACATAAAGCATTAAAAACTAAAATAAGAAAAATATAGCTTTCATTGAATCTGAAGAGAAAAACACTATTTATCTGAAAATATACTATGTTTTGTTTAAACCTTAGCTCATTACTTAGTAACCTAGATTTTAATCATCATCATACTAAGAAAATAACCCAACATTCTGAGACACTGCATCAAAAATCTCGAACAAAAGTTTTCTTTAAATCTCATTTCCATCAATCTGTTGTTTTTGATAACTCCAAATACTTGCAGCATGTACCATAGTCTTAATCACAAATGAAATCATTTCTCTAAAATTAAATCCTAGCTATAAATTCTTCAAATATTTACTTAAATAATAATTTTTTGAGAAAAACAGGAATATGAAGAGAAGAATTAAACTTGACAGGAGCTCCTTCAGAGAGAACTTCTAAAGACATTCTAAAGTAAAGACAGCCAATTCGTTTGAAGGTCTTCAACCAATGCATTTTAAAAGTCTTGAGCTATAGAAGTGAAACTCGGATGTTGAATGTAGCAATAACCCAGGGAGGGACCTCAGACAACACAATGAAGCATGCAACACTGTATGCTCATAATCACAAGAAGATTCAGATACATCAAAAGCTGTGTTCTACACTAGAGAACAGCAATGGTTAACTGTCTCGACCCGCATTCTCAGAGCGCCTACGAGCATGGGTCTATGCGATGATGTAGGCAAAGGGTGTAGGTAACGGTATATGGCAAACGGGTCCGCCTTTACTCGAAGGGATAAGAGTACTCAAACACACAAATGGGTCAGAATGAGTCCAAGAGACTCAAAATGAATCATTTGACCCGCCTTTAATCGGTTCCTCCATCCTTAGTCATCCCTCGCCACGGTACTCAAAGAAAACCTGCTTTTATGTGGAAGGCGTTGTAATTTAGCGATGGTTCTTGCGCAGAGTGGTTTACAGGTTGTTTTTTTTCCTATTTGGGATATGTTGTTGGATTTTTTAATGTTAGATACTGATGAATAAAAATTAAAATGTTTCTCTGGAAATTGGTCCACTTATACCAAAAAGAAAGGAAGTGCATATTGCTTGTAAGATTACTTTAACTTGAGTATATATTTCCACCGATTTATTGCGCCCAACTCTGATGGACAAAGTTAGAAGTCATAAGACAGCATTCATTTTGCTTCCAAATGATTTTAATAGAATCTAGTCGAAATAGTCCAGAAAGAAAACATACAAATAGTAACTCGTTATATTTGTTGAAATGGAGCGTCGCAGTTGGTGCGTTCAAACTAGGAGCATTTTCATGATTTTTGAAATGCCCAATATTAATAAGTTGAAGTAATGAATACAATAATCTAGGAAATTTATTGCAAGGTTATGTTTATCTAAACTCATAACAATAAGAATTGAATTAATTGTTCATGACGCCAAAGAGAGAGATCAATTATCTATTTTTATGAATTGTTATGGCAGAAACTGAAATTAATGTTCAATAATAAATTAGTTTTATTTATTCGTGACAATGTAGGATTTTTAGCGTAATTTTATTTCATTTATTCTACAGTATTACATAATCAATTAATAATTAATCCTAGGTGTGCAAGCGGTAATTATAACGAATATACAATTTCACTCCAGAGTTAGATTTCGGAACCTATACAAACGTCCCTAAGGAGTAATGACCACAGAAAAGATAAGAATAATTCTGGGTTTTCCATAGGAAAAACCCAGGGCGAGAACTACACAATGGTAAACCCACACAACTTTCTTATATGATAAGACCAGTCACCATCGCCGTTTACTGAGGGTTGGGCACCTGCCCATCAGCAGGGGTGAGGTCGGATCCCTTGGATTTCCCCAAAACCTCTTTTATTTTTGTAAAGGAATACCTTAATACAAGAACACTGCAAGTAACGCTTAATGGTGGAAAAAGTGCCAAAAAAGGGTTTTTCTCCTCTGAATCTGATCGGACCTACCAACGATTTTACGGTGCCATTGATGTAGCATGTAAAATCTTATTTTTTCCTGATAGAGATCAATTTATATAAAAATACATAAGTGATTTTCATAAATTCTTTTCATATTAAAAATGGCATTTTTACTTTGATTGATACTTTGCACCCATTACGAAAGGCGCATAAAAGATGTTCAATTTGATCCTTCATTCTCATTTTTTTTCATCTATATTTATGGAGATAATTATAAGAGAAAATACAGTCTTGCCTCTCCCGACCAATTCACGGTGGGAATACTAATAAAGTTAAATGTAAAAAGAGAGCACAAACTTCACGGTTATGGGTCAGACTGATTCATAACGGTACAAGTTGGCTCAACCTGTATTTTTGCGGATACGAGTCAACTCGTAACCTGTCCTTTATGGGGACAGGTAGACCATACGGGTCAAAAATACTCATTTGCCGA
Source organism: Sympetrum striolatum (assembly GCA_947579665.1). Classification (NCBI taxonomy): domain Eukaryota; kingdom Metazoa; phylum Arthropoda; class Insecta; order Odonata; family Libellulidae; genus Sympetrum; species Sympetrum striolatum. Next base: position 117,548,488 of record OX388341.1, read on the forward strand.
TCTCTATTGTACACCTCATGGAGTCTCTCAAGGGTTCTTTCAAAGGCGAAAGACAAGAGAGAGATTTCTTTACTTTCAGGAATTTACTCTATCCAATGCAATGATTGTGAAGGGAAATATGTCGGACAGTATGGTTGCTGCATGAAAACCAGAGAGGACTACAGGTTCCGCATTCCCAGACCACCTATGGAATGAGAGACATTCAAATACATTCAAAGGCAGATTACTGCAGCCATTACAAAGGGGCAGAAAAATGGAGGCGATGGAGACTATAGAAATAATTTTCATGAAGCACTTGGTTAACAATTTTGATTTTCCCTTATCCCTCTTAAACCTAACCAAGAAACTTTTTCCTCCTAACAGTTAAAAACCCTATATATTCTTGTGCTAGGTTTTTGTTCATGTGCCTACTTGAGTATGGTACTTTATTTATAACATTTTAAACATACAGTAGAAGCCCATTATAACGAGTACAGCATATAACGAGAGTTGCATTATAGCGAGTGATTCTTTGAACGTTGTCGGCCAGATAAAAAGGATAGGGAGTTACCTCCATTATAATAAGTGATCAAATTCTGAGGTATCGTTATAACGAGTGCCACGGTTCTATATTCATCTTACAGGTAGCATATCTCGTAATCGAAGACATTTCACAAGTTTCACAATCCCCTCTGTCCCTCACGTCTCCTATATCTTATCCCCTTGTATCTTGTTTCTTTTTGGTGATGATCCCTCTAGTCAGCAGTTTGAATCAAGTTTCCGTTTTTTTGGCATCCATCAGTGGGATTTGTTTTCATTCGAAACTTGGCACCAAATCGTCTAATGGGAGGGAGTATAAGAGATAAAAGCAGCGCTGTTTCGGATTTCCAGGGTAACCTCTCCCTCACGCCACTGTCATCAGTTATGAAGCGTGTGAATGAAAAACATCTTGAGAAAGAAATTTGATATGAATTAGGGTTGCCTTTCCACGTAATGGGCATTGTTCTTCATCAGTCAATCATTAGAGGCGAGTCTGTTCAGGAGAGCTTTCTAATAACTGAATTTCTAGTGTGACAGTTCTGTGATGGAGAGTAATACTGAGTTTATGCCCGAAAGCTAGAGAACTGTGTCCAGCATATTGGACATAAACTGCTCCTTTGATGATTTTGTAGGGGTAGATGCGGAAACTGCTGTTTGTGGTTTGCAGACAGATGATCAATTAATAGAGCAGCAAAAGAATGACAGCAGCGAATCATCGGATATCGAGAGTATGGAAGAAAATTTGTTTAAAATCCCTAGTAGTGAGTCCCTTTTGCAAGCATTAGGGGTTCTTAATTCTTTGCATCTAGCTAAAAACGCCTCAGTGGATGATTTAATGAATTTAAAGCGTGTAGAAGATTTTGTCACCAAACACAGTACTAATAACTTTGAACAGACAAGAATAGATTCATTTTTAAAGTTATTGCTTTTTTATGTACAGTGAGACTGAGAAATCAGGCTAATACTCCAATAGATATTTATTAACTACGTATTATAAAGTTCTTATAACTTCTGTTAAGGTTAATTTATTCTTACTTTCAATGTTTCTGAAAAAGTGAATTTATCGTAAAGTTCAGCATTTCAGGAAATAATTCATGCGAATTGACTGGAACAACAATATCTTTGGACTAAAAATAAACTGAAGGATGCAAGTACATACCTGCAAGTGGCCATCAATTGTAATATATTGCATGGTTACAATGTTTCAAATAAAATCCTTTTCGTTCTTTCATAGTTTATCCGATTCTTTTTTCCTAAAAATTAGCACCATTGCAAGAAAAACATCTTTTCTTGGTTCCCTTGAATAACATACCGGAAGTGAGAGGTGGCATGGCTTTGAAGGGTGGGAGTTGAACGGGGAGGTTTCTGTTTGTGCCTGGAGGACAAGAGAGGAGAGATGAGAGCTGCCGTGGGGGAAGACGATATATGAGAGTAGAGGAGAAGGAATTCTACTCTCACCAGCTGCATTGAAGAATTGCCGGCACCAGAGAAAAACTCGTGCCTAACGAGCATGACTCTCGTAACTACTTATCCTACTGGAAAGCCATGTAAAATTATTAAGCTACATCACCAAATAATAACTAATACGATTATCTAATGATATATTATTACTTTCGATGATTATTGAGTAATAATGATCCACATTTTATGTTAGAGGAACACTTTGGTTATGGTTCATGAATCAATGAAATAATATTTTTGACGCGAACTTACTCTTTTACGCATTCTGAAGCATTTGGGTAAGAATTAAAAACCCTACAGTTCCATTCTGCTGCACTCGCTGCTCTTGGATTCAAGAGGACGGACATTTAAAATAAGAAATTGGCTATAAGAGTACTTTTCCAATTTTGCGGCTGTGGCACTCTCTGGCGGTAAGATAAAATACCCCCTACCCTCATTATTTGCTTTAGTCAACAACAATACCCTTGTTGGGAGCCGCGGCATAAATAAGCTTTCGCAACAATCTACTCTCAATTTTGTCTGGGGATTTTGATGAAAATTTTTGTGGTGATGCAGGAAGTAGAGTAATGAAAAACTGTATTGGCATTCGTCAAAATGGGCCTTAGTTTTGTAGCAATAATTACACACTCGCGCTAGACCAAATCTGTAAGGAATAACCTGCTGTTTTTGAGTAATTCTCAAATCTTACTTTTATTTCTTTTGATAAATATTTAACTAATTGCGCACTGATAGACATAAGGGCAATATTTCCATTATTTTATCTGATATTCGATCGAATAACCTTATTTAAACCAAATGAACATTGATGACGGAGAGCCTCGCTAAAAGTATGATGAACGAGGGTTCATAAAAATGCTTTCTCAATTCATTCGATGTTTGTTGATACTAATTACATTAGCTGTCTTCTTGTACTTGATACAATAGTATTCGCAAGCACTATTTTTCATTTCATGTCCACCCTAATAATGTATAAGGAATTGTGTTCAACTGATTCAGAATTTCATAACTAAAAGTAGCATATTACTTCCAGAATTTATTAATTATACCAATCACTAGGTGCTTTATAGTTGTGTGTCAGATAAAAAAACAATCTGCTCTGACTACTTAATCGCTGGCAATTCCTTGGTTAAGATACTTTAATGGCCATGAATGTTATTGAAACTCTCACAAGTGTGAAAATATCCAATAAGGCACGTTACTTGGGGAGCCATTGAGAGATTCATGGGGATCATGGAGGACAATATTTACATAAAATAAAATATGTTATTCCTTGAAAATGAAGACGCAGATGCAGAATTCATGAATGACAGCAATGAGGGAGCAGAATCGAGAGATAGCAGCCCTCCTTCAAAAGAAGATACCAGTGATTCCAATGAGCCATCACCCAAATCTCCATAGTACCTTCGTGCTCCGTTGGATGTGAATATTAAGGTTGTTAATCTTGCTAGGGAACATCCAAATGGTCACTATCAACCTTATAAAGGCTAGGTTTATAATTATTACAAAACATATCTCAAGTCACGATGTGGACTGGGGATATTACAAATAAAGGAACATGATTCGTTAAGATGCAAATGATAAATAAATATACATAAGATAGGTTTTGTGAAGCAAGAAAGGGAATGGAGCACATCACTTCCAGAATACTCCAACAGTGAGCTTTATTGATGGGTTATCAGCTTCTGTTGACTGAATTCATTGTCAATAGGGAAATAACAAACGAGGAAGACTGGACATCTCTCTCAAACGATTTAGTCCTCATCCAAAGATGGTGCGAAAAATGGGAATTAGATATTAACGTAAGTAAATGCTCCGTAGTTAATTTCTTCGAAAAGAAAAAAATGCGTCCAAATCACCCATACAAAATTAATGGAATTAGTATCAAAGTAGTAGATACAGTTGAATATCTCGGGATCAACATTACTAATAACTTAAATTGGAGCACACATATTCGAAAAATCTGCGGCAAAGCAAGTAAAAGGCTTGGCTTTGTAAAGCGTATTGTCGGTAAATGCGATGAAAAGGTGAGAGAGCGATGTTATTTCACCTTGGTCAGACCCCTTCTGGAATATGCGGCAAGTATATGGGATCCGGCAGATGAAACGTGTACTCGCGAACTCGAGAAAGTGCAGCGTAAAGCAGTTCGTTTTTGTTAAGAAATGCTACGATAAAAAAGCAAGCGTTACAAAAATGCTCTCATATGTATGTTGGGAATCCTTGAAAGAAAGGAGATTGGAAGCTAGGCTGCGATTGCTTAATAAATTCAGGGAAACTACATTTTCCGAAGATACAATCGGTATCATGCAACCCCCATGCTACCTCGGTCGATCCGATAATGACCGTAAGTTAAGAGAAATAGATGCTAGGACGAATCGTTTTAGAGATTCATTCTTTCTGCGAACAATACGTGACAATAACCGAATAAGGAAGTAGTATAGATTCAACTGGTGTTTACACCCCCTGCCACACGCCGAAAGGCGGCTTGCAGGGTATTAATGTAGATGTAGAATAGTTCGAGATCTTGGCTCCATTAAATTTTTAATTCAACTTAAAAAAGAATTTTGAATACGAAAACCAAAAACCAGTGAGTTATGTTTCCCATAGAGACATAGTGTTTCCTGAAATAACCTAACAGACAGAGGGATTTTTCATTTGACATACATCAACTGTTGAGAGATTATCAACCAGATTATAAAATCGATACTAATCAGACAGGATGTGAATATATTTAACATTTAAAGAACTTTAACACACCAAGGAGAAATGACAATACAGCTATAGGTATTGGAAAATATATAATAAGTATTATAAATGTATAATATAATACATAATAATATAAATATATATATAATAGGGGAAAATAAGGCATTTATACACTGCACAGTGTGCAATCACAGCCTCTGGTAAATATTACGTTACGTTTTTCTCTTCGTGCAGAAAGTGGGAGGAATATTTGGACCATAGGTGATCAAGAAAGTGGCAAAATTAGAGAAAAAGATTGAAATATTTCAGTGACTACTTCAAAATCTGGCAAATTTTCCTCAAAGTTTTCTTAAAAAGCATGTTAAAACTGTGTGCACCCACTAATCGTCTTCTATTCATTGTGGATTGATGGAATGGCCAAACAAGCTCTGCAACCTGTGATCAGGTATGTGTTTCAGACGATGTGCTAAAGGCAAATTGTGCTTGTGAAAGGCATTGCTTTGTAAAATGCTCATGGTATGCGCATGTATGCATTTTTTTTTTTTTCGTTTTTATGAGGATTTTCAGCCAGATTATTGTAAAAGAGCTTAAATGTGATGATTTACTGCAAAAATAAAGACTACAAATAAAAAAACCTATACACTCACATTATTTTACTTAATTGCATAACTAATAAAATTTCATGAGCTAATTGATACTAAAAGTCATCAAATTCAGAATTCTTAAATAGAAACTATTTCAATAAAGATTGATATTTTAACACTGAATAAATTGATTAAAATTAATTAATTTTAAGTTCTCACTGTAATGGAAAATGATTAAAACAAGTATAATCAAGTTTGAAGTGCAAGTGCCATGTGTCGGAAGAAACAAAAAACGTCTCCTAAGACTCTAACGATTCTCAATCACAAATGTGCAGATTTTAAATCACCCATGTGCTCACGCGCCTGTCACAGGCTCGGCAGTCCCACTCTAAGGGACATAAGTTTTCCCTCAAATGAATTCTGGTTTTCCAACTGAAGGAAATGGTAGGTTTGAGTACATTCAAGACCTTAGGTTACGTCCAGAAAGATGGTAGATCTGGAAATTTTCCTAGTAACCAAGGAGTTGCCAATGTAAATGTACAGTAGAACCCTGATCCATCATTCCCGCATTTGTCGTTTTCCCAGATTTATCGTTTATTTTCTATAGTCCTGACTTTGGCCTATAAGCAGACATGTTAAATAATACCGCGGTCATTGTTCATCGAAATATAATTTTCCCACATCCATTGTTCAGATTTATGGCCCCAACGAGAAATTTGCCTGTCAACCGTCCAGTCAAAGGGTCAAAGTAAACATAATTTTGGAGTACACAATGGGTTACTACCACATCCTTTCCCTCGGGTTGAGTTATTTATCTCTTTTGTCCAGGAGTCATTTTTTGTGGGTGAGACTATGTTACTTCCGCTCCTTCTGTCTTTAGGGTATGTTTTTCTTTCGTTCGGCCGACACCAATGAGTTCGGAAGAAAGACACCAGGAAGTAAGGCAATGTATTAGACATTGCCACAAAAATTTTCTTAGAAAGCTAGTCACAAACTTCATTTTAAGGCTGTCGTAGCACTTGCTCAAAACGGCTATTTTTTAAACACATCAGGGGCTGTTTAATTTTGTATCCTATTGGAGAGCTTTCACATGGGTGCGCATACGAATCCTGTTTGGCCTTCTCAGTCTACTGGCATATTTCACCCTGTTTGGACCGTCTATAGTAGTTCAGTACGTCAGTGGCGGTGATTAGTTAATATCTCTGTCTACTTTGTGCCGCAGAAAGCTGCAATGTCTGCCATTAAGAAGCAAGTCAGGACAGGTGAGAGATTGGCGTTAATTGGAGAAATAGAAAATAGCCCTGGAGAAAAACATGTAGATGCAGCTAAGCATCTTTGTTTGCCGGTATCTACCCTCAACTCCATACTCCAAGCACAAATTGCTGATGATAGAAGAATCCCTATTTCGGATAAAACAGAAATCTGCAAGGAAGTAGCTAACTATCACCAGTTTCTTCTAGAATGAATAAATCATCTTTAAGGTAAATATTCCATTTTCATCATGTTCTTTTTTGAAATCTTTAGGGGTTTTCTTTGCATAAACTTTCGTTATGTAATCATTTTAATAGTGTGAGCTGAGTCTACATTTCCCATTTTGATTGCTTTCCTGCATTCATCATTTTTTCCCCTTGGTCCCTTCGAAAACAATAGATCGTGGTTCTACTGTATTAGAACCAGGGTATTCAACATTTTTTTGTGCTGGGGCACCCAAGGGCATTTCAGAAAGCGAAGCGGGCACTGCATAACATTTCTATCCAGAGTACATTCAGGCCATCCCTTGGCAATATTATCACTCTACTAGTTAACCGTAGGCCGTTTAAAAAAAATGCTCCTAGGTGAATAAGGTCGAGAAAATTACAACATATATAATAACCTCACAACGTGAGAAAGTCTTCATCTCCAAAGAATATTTTATTGCAGGGAATAAATCTGGTATGAAGGTTTACACTGCATGTGCACTGCTGCATTTCCGAAAACAGCATTTAGTAATTGATTATGGGGGATTAGATATCCTGATAAGCTGAGCCGAGCTGAATCTTCACATTCCCATTATGAACTAAATATGACATAGATACGCATGTTGTTAATCTGGAGGGAAGCGATATGGATAAAGTTTAGACACGCCATCACCCTGGATGTTTACAAAACCCAAGACCAGACCAGCAAAGTTGCTGACCCTTCCCCACCAAACCTACACTCTATCCCCACTAGTGCCATCCCAAGAAATACAGTTGTAGCAAATAAAAAAAATCTTTTTATCAAAGCTTGGTGGGCACAGTGTAAAGTAGTTCCGGGAACCAGGTTGAGTATCCCAGTATTAGAGGTTTGAAATCTCCAAAAGCCGTCTTCGTCTGTGTTCCTCCTCTTACTTCCTGGTAATCTGAGAAAGCGAGAAAGGAATGCCACACTTTACAATACCAAATGCACCGACAAAGACGGCTTTTGGAGATTTCAAACCTAAAATTCATTAACAGCCGTTTTCCAAATTTTTCTTTCGTTACCGCATATATGAAGTCACAGCCGATTGTTTATTGATCTGAAACATAACTATAAAACACCTAATAATTGCTAAAATTATAAACCATTACCAATGAATACCAAATGATTCGAGGAAGCATTTTTATGAACCATCACTCATCGTACTTTTAGCAAGGCTCTCTGTCATCAAAGTCCATTTGGTTGAAATAAGGTTATTCTATCGGATACCAGGTGAAATAATGGAAATATTGCCCTTATGTCTATCAGTGAAAAACAAGTAGAATATATATCAAAAGAAATAAAAATAAGATTTGAGAATTATTCGAAAGCAGCAGGTTATTCCTTACAGATTTGGTCTTGCATGGGTGTGTGATGCGGGGTTGCCTATTCTCAGATTGTCAATTTTCAATTAATTATTACAACAAAACTAAGGTCAATTTAGATGAACGCCGAAGCAGTTTTTCGTTACTCTACTTCCTGCATCACCACAAAAATTTTCATCAAAATCCCCAGACAAAAGTGAGAGTCTCCCCTTGTAAGATTCAAGAATAATTAGTTAATTATTTTTATTCAATTTATAATTTGCTCCGACATCAATAAGTTCTCACAAATAAAAAATGTCAACTTACCAATTCCAACCCAATAACACCAGCTCCAATTAAGACTAGTCTCTTAGGCACAGCTTTGAGGCTTAAAGCTCCAGTTGAAGAAACAATCTGAAGAGGATGAAAATCATATAAAAGACAATACTTTATTGATTCCACACTTGGAGTAACAGCTCTTCTTCACACTGATACATGTGAAGATCTAATTTGAATTGGTTAAAATATGATCTTTCACAAGTATTTTATTTAACTTTCCTAGTTAAACAGAGCTGTTAATGACTAAAATAAAGAAAAATACTTGGATCTTAAGCTTTTGCTGTGTTCAAACATCATGGTGAGAATTATAATTATGAGGATTAGCAACATTGTTGACAGGACAACAATTTTTTGCTGACTCTGCTGTCAGCTTCTTCAAGTAGAAGTGAATAACATCTTCCACACCCCAACTATATATACCTCTCCACCTGCTTTCACTATTAGTCCAATGGGGGCCCTTTCACTTTTCACTATGGGTTGTTTCTTCTTTATTAGCAGACGTTTCCATGCATTTGATAAGAGGATAACCATCCCTGCAGTTGAAATGACTAGGTGATTTTGATAAGTATAAGCTGAGGGAATTACTTTGGTTCCTTGTGTTTGGACCAAGAGTGTTCAGCAATCACAGTCATTTTTCTGTTCCTTTTTTTTAATCACTCTGCAGTGCTCATTCATTCAGCAGTTTACTGAGACACTGACATATGATTTCCCACAATCACACCCCTTGGAATCTTGTGGCTGGTAATCAATCTTTGGCATTCAGTAAACATTTGCAAACATACAGTCTTATACTGAGCTATTATGTTGAATTTTCTAAGCGATTTGCGATTCCTTCCATAGTGCTGCAGATTAGGGATCAGCAGAATCGTACTTTTGACCTGCATGGCCGTGCCGTCCTCAAAACAGGTTTTTTAAGGACGGGTTGGATGATGAGTCGCCTCAACAAAAGCGAGTAGAACCGATTCATTCAATTTTGACTCACTCTGACCCGTTTCGTCAGCAGCACTTACATGCAGAATTTGAAAGTGAAGATTTGGGTACAGTATGTCTCATGAAATGATGTTTATAGGGATTATATATCTCTACTATTTATTATTTGAATCACTTTCTCAAATCATTAAGTCACTTTATTAGATCCTTTATTGCAATTCAGTCATGGAAGCACGAATATCATTTTCGCAGATCATGATTTATGAAAATAAAGATAAGTATACAACTAAGTATAAGTCTTTAGTGCCTTTCCTATTGATTGCCAAACATTCCGTTAATATATATTTATGTATATCATCTCTTTTATTATATTATGAATTATATCGATACTAAGTCAAGAAGTGGATATTGAATGGTTGCGTTTTTTACCGGTGATCATCTTTAAAACTGCTCATTCCAATTCAATATAAAATGCTGTGTTTCCCTCAGTTGCTCTTTGTATCTTTGGTTCGAATGCAAATCACCTGTTATTTAGTTTAGAGAAACTGAAACTTAACAAAAAATTGTTTAAGAAGAAGGTGACTTCCGAGAAAGTTCGCCATGCAACCCAATTCATATGTCACCTAAAACATTTTATTCTGTTCGATACTAAAACAGAAATGAGTAAATTTGTTATGCATGGATGAGGTTCTTTTGCTAATTATTTAGTATAATTCAGTTGTTATAATTGTAATTTTTCATTAGCCTCTCAAGCCCTGATGACGTTCTTTGAATTTCCTCCCGAGATGCCGACTGAGGTTATTAAATTTTTACAACCGGATGCGGCTCTAGTGAAGATAAATCATAACTCATCACCAATTGGGTAGAGTAGAGTAATTCTGAAACCCCTCAAATTAGATAATACAGAAAACCCTCAGGGAAGCAAAAGATATCTCAACCTACAGATTGGGAAGCAGTATCGTATTTCAGTCTATGTTTCTTCTTGCTCTTCTTGAGTCATACGGTTTGTTTCGTAAAGAAAATAAAATTTGCATGTTCATGATGATATTTTACATTCTATTTCATGTAAAAGTTTGAAAAGTGCAACTTAACGATCAAAACGGTGCATTTCTTGTCAGTTCACCTAGAACATTTTGGTCAAATGTTTCAGCTGAATTCCATCATGTAAATGGGAAATTAAAGGATGAATTAAGTACATTGGTAAAAATGGCATTTTCTCAATTAGTGCATAAGTTTTGTGCTCGCCTTCATACTGCAACTTTTCTCCAATTCTTTTTGTTTTCTGACAGAGGCTATTCACAGTCGCTGCTTCTACATTGCGAATTCCTCCTTCGTGAATAAAAAGCAATAACCCACTCAAGATATTGAAAAAAATAACTGTAAATTAAAATTTTAACATTTATCTCGAATTCTCTCTCGAAAAGTTCTTTGTAATGTGAAAAATAAAGAATTTTTAGGAGACATTTTAATTGGGCAGCATGACGAACTTTTTCTGTGGTCACGTTCTACTTAAACAATTTTTTGTTATGGTTTCTCTTAATTATATAAGATGTGGTTTTTATGCATGTTAATGATACAAAGAGCAATTGAGGAAAAAAAACAGAATGTTATATACGATTGGTAGGGAGTATTAACAGTTTTAAAAATGATAATGGGTGAAAATTTTGGGATAAACGAACCTAAATTTTAAGTTCATATAATACATAATATACATTACAAAAGAAAAAGCAGAAGACGCTTGTATGCAAAGAAAAATTCTTCGTTGATGAGAATATTTGTAATTTATATTGATATGATTCAAAAACAATGCTTCTATAAGCTAAAGAAGTGAATAATAAATCTGGCATATCCTATGGATAGCCATCTGGTGGATGAACCAACTCAAGATGGGTCAGACTTGGTTCATTTTGCGTCACAAAGATTCATTTTCAGCCGTCAGAAGAACCGAGTACTCAAACAGACTCGTCCACCATTTACCATCCCCTGTTCCTACGTCATCACGTACCCGCTCTAGGAGCTCCTCATGGCCCAGCGCATGAGGCGCCCAGAATACGGAATTATTAACCGTTGCTAATCTCTACTGCAGACATAAGGGATGCAGGCAAAGGTCAATCTGTTTTGATATCACTCTCCATTTTTCTTTCTCTCGCCTTATGGGTGTTTTTCATCCTATGTCCATTCTTCTTCTATTACATGTTCTTACATAATTACATATTAGTTCCTTGGGGTTGAATGACTCCTCAGAAATGGTAGAGGCACGATGTAATAAAGTTTCAATCAAGGCATTCTTCTGCTGATGGTGAAAGTCTGCATTGGGATAAAGGGTTGCGAGGGTGGGCTTTCTGTATACAAAGACCTGTCAGTTTTCCCTCAGACCAAAATGTCAAGAAAGGGAATGTCTACACTTTCTTCAAGTTCCATCAAGAATCGAATTGGCAGAGGCTGTATGTTCAAGTGTTGCAGGAATCTTTTTAGTTCGTCCATACCACAAGGCCATATCATGAATGTGTCGTCTGTGTATCTTATCCATAGGGATGGGGTGAATTTTGCTGTCTCAATTGCTCTTTTTTTCAAATTCTATCATGTAAAGATTGGCAATGACTGGTGATGTATGGGCATGAAGGCACCTTTTAGTTTTTTAGAGGAAATGAGATGTTTTTAGGCAGTGTTCCCCGGGAAAATCCTTAAGCAGTCCCCTTACCGTAAGTTTCTTCACAATATCACGAAAGTCGTCAATAGGAATGTTGGTAAATGAAGATACCACATCGAAACTAGCCATTATGTTGGTGCTGTTGAGGTTATTGGTCCTAATGATATCCATGAATTCGCCAGTGTTTTACCCAAAATGGCGTGAGTGCAATAAAGGAGTTCCCTTGCGCTGCGCTGGGTGGTCTACCCATGGTACTGATGATTGGACTTGTAGGACCCCTTCCTTATTGATTTTCAGCAGCCCGTAGATGCGTCTGCTCGCAAAGCATAGTAGTCGTAGTCTCTCTTCAAATGGTATTGAAGAGTCCTTGATGGGCTTTAGTCAATAGTCAGCACATGGAAGATGTTATATTCACTTTTACCTGAAGAACCTGTCAGCAAAATGTCACTGTCCTCACTAAAACGATGCTAATCCTAATAAGTATAATTCTCACCTTAAGAAAAATGTATTTATAAAACTGAATAAAAAACAAAACATCAATGCCAATATAAGATAAAAAATTAATAAAATAACTTCTTGTGGGATCCTTCCTTTGTTCAGAATTTCCAACTAACTTTTGCATTGCATTAGCCGATTTCAATTTAGAAAGTGTTCAGCCCAAAAGTCAGTTAGAACATAAACAGCCTTAATATTGGCTACAAAAAGCCTTGATAGACCCACTATACAAACAGAGAAGTTAGGAGGTTATCTAAGGCTGTGCCAAAATGCTATATAAAAAAAACTTATACAACTCCAGAAATTGTTTTTCATACTTCATATGTTATGTGGACTGACCACGACGAATGCTATTATTCAGCATAAGCTTACCGTCTCTTCATCAATTGCAATTCCAGGGAAGGGAGTAACCTCTGAACCAGTTGCAATCATAATGTTTTTCGTCCTCACCACCTCTGAAGTTCCATCTTCTTTAAGAGCTGTTACTTCATTTGCACCTGAGATTTTACCATGGCCTTTCACAAGAGTTACCTGAAAATTACATTTGCTAGCTTAAAACAAGATTTGATAAGAAGTAACATTAAGAATATAAGAGACACCAAAGTTTACAAAATAAATCAAAAACATTACCACAAGTAAGTGTGAAGAATGAAAAAATTTTCTCAGTATAAAATGTGGTTAACTAAAACATAAAATAACTAAAAAATATACAACAAACTAATGAAAAATGATAGGACTACAAACCTTATTTTGCTTAAAAAGATGAGCAATACCTCCAGTTAAGGCTTTTACAGCAGTATGCTTTGCATCCATCATCTTGTCCAAATTCAAAGAAGTGCCTTGAACTAAAATAACAATTTTTAATAAGACAAAGGGATGAAATTAAAAATAACTTTAAGATAAATTTCAAGTCTAATAAAATAAAATTTAGAGAATACCACCATATTTTATATTTAGTAAAATCTTTGTCTAGGAAAGAGCAGAGCCTACCAAATAATTAACATAAGTAAAGCTACCATTTCAACTTGAAAAGAGTGACAAAATGCAAAGTTTCTGAAATTCATGAAAAAAACAAATATCTGGGAAAGTATATTGAGATATCCAAAGAAGAATCATTCCCAGAGGCTTTGAGGGAGGAAATTCAAAAAGGACTCCCTTATTAAGCTTTCTAAATCACAATATGGTTAATGGATAATAGGAAATTTAGGAAAATTAATGGAAATAGATTAATGGATTACAAAGAAGAATCAATCACACAATGCACATATGGATTGGGAAATACTAAACTTCCAACACAATTGATTGTATTTTATAGAAAATGTAAACTAACTGTTTTAAAAGTACAAAGTATAGCGGCGGAGTGGATACATTCTATCTACGCTATCACTACAAATCACAAAGTCCCGGGTTCGAATCCCTGATCGGATATTTCCAATCAGGGAATGGCTGTAGCCTCGGTGAAGCACCCCCTGATCAGAGCTTCACCGATAAAGGGCAACAGCAGCTAACCATGAAAACAAAAAACATCAAACGGGTAAATTTATAATTTATGTAATTTATATTTAGTTTGCGCTGAGGGCGACTCTCCATTGCCACAGGGGACAACAGTGTCCGCTCCGTAATATTTCATTTATTCATAATAACAAATACAATAAATAAATTCGTGATCTTTTCATTTCTAATTAATATTATCTCAAATTCTGTAACTGGCCTGAGAACTGAAATCTCGCTGGGGAAAGCTTCGCGGAGCTAAATAATGAGAGGGAATATTAAAGATTACAAGTGAGATAAAATTACATCAGCGTACTTACCAATAACATTCATGAATTATAACATTTACTTAGTGATCATCGACCATGGAACACACGAATAAAAAACATAAAACTTCCAATAATAACCCGTAAAAGAATCTATAAAACATGAACTTCGGAAAATTAACCAAAAATAGGAGTACTACCAAATGAAAAGCGTAATATCTCTGCAAGAAATAGCAAGAATATCATAGATATTCATAGATATTCATAGATATCATTAGATATTCTTGCCAATAACAAAACCTATTCAAAAATATATTTATTAAAATAATAAAAGATATATAAGGTAATATTAAAGTGGATTATTTTCTGTAACATATATGATTGTCAGCTACTTTCAATAAGAAATGGTCCATAAAACTATTATAAAACTAAACAAAAAGTAAGTAAAATATTATTTTTCCAATTAAATTGAAAAGCGTGATAATGGAAATAGGAAAGAAACTGTAAAATAATTTTGAGGATTTATTTGACATAATGAAGCATTTCTTTAAAGAGTATAACAGTTGATAATAAAATCATTCAAATGATACAGCAATAACACACCTTCAATTCCTCTTTTAGCTAAATCCCCAGATGTTGCCATGTGATAATAATGTGAGTTATTTAGCAAAGCTTTTGATGGAATACATCCCACATTTAGACACGTTCCTCCGAGAGTTGGGTTCTTTTCAATACAAACAGTCTGAAAAAAAAAACAATTAAAAGTTTAAACATTTACAAGAGCCAGCTTCTGAATCAATAAAATTCACTGAGTCAAAAGAAAAATTAGGAAAGATATAAGTGATGCTCAATTAACCACAAACAAAAGATAACTCTTAATCCTAAGGCTATGGGCTGACATGAATGTTTCAATTAGCAACGGTTTGATTGCCTGAGTGGCTATCGAGGGTTCTTATGAGATTGCACTGTTTAGTTGGATAATTAAATACAGACGCTCCCCGACTTACAACCGTCTCAAGTTACGACCAAAAATTTCAACCTATGATAAATTGAAAGGAAATATTCATTTGGAATGGCTCTTATTATTGCAGACAAAGTTTTGAGCAACTATGGAATACTTTTTGATGGGACGTAGTAATTTTATACGTGTACATCTCATGTTTTGTTTCTTATCCTTAGCTATTTCGTTTAGTTTCCATTTGGACCTTGTTTCACTAGTTGCTTTTAAGTCAGCACTAGCTCGATCACTGTGGAAACCTACGAACCATTTTTATTTGCTGTTTGACGAATTCTAATATTTAGATATAATTTAATTTTAAAGTATACATACAATTATTTATCGGCCATGTTGGCGGAGTGGTTAGCATGTCACCATGCACTCCAACGCCAAGGTTCGAATCCTGGCTAATCAGATATTTCCAGTTATGATTACCACTCCATACATAGACAACATTCCATAACTGGAAATATCCGGTTATGGAATGTTCATCTGTGTTTGTGCGTGCGCCACGGCACATAGTTAGGGAATTAATTAAGTATTTGAATTAATCAAGTAGGTTAAGTAAGCCTTAGGTATGAAGCCAAAACATTCAGTTGTCCTGGTGAGTGCAGAATGACAATCAAATGGTTGCAAAACTAAAAATTTCAAGTCAGCACCTAGTCTAAATCATATAAAGAAGGATTCAAGTCCCATTAATTATGAGGTAACCTAAGCAACCCATTCCCAGTCTGTTGATAATTTTTCCCTTAAATAACAAATCAGTCATCATAATGTAGCAAAACTTCTATTAATCCTTCATTAATGAGATGTCACTTGGGGTTTGTTAATGTACATTCAGTAAGTATTTCTCAAACAGTAAAAAATATTTGCAAATTACTTCTTAGTACTTGCTATAATATTTTAACAACATACAAATAAAATACAGGACAAAGCAGAGTAATATCACAATATTAGTAAGTTGACACAACCTTAAACACATAAATTAGAAATTCTACACATAGAAATTTTCTATCTTTCATTTCCTTCATTCTTTGGAACTACTAATTCATGGAATATATTTGCAACCATCATGCAAAATATTTCATACATTCATAACCTTACAGGGTTTTCTTCTGATGCACAGCAGAACTTCCACTTACAAATGCCTCTAATCAGAAGAAATAAGTTAACAAACAAATTCCAAATAATACTTTCTTAAATAATGGTTTGTATCAAGTAATAAACATGCAAGTTTGCAGTAAAGACCACTAAGGCAAATAAGATCCTCCTCCTCTTCAGGTACCCAGTACCGACCTATCAGTATCCTTCCAGCAATTTTTAAAGCTTTGGAAAAATTAGTTCATGAACAAATTAGCTCCTACCTCGCAGCATATCGTCTCCTGGACCCACACCAATCTGGTTTCCGTCGGTCACATAATACAACAATAGCTCTAATATAGGTTATCGACGATATTTGTCATGCTATGGATCGGAGAGAAGTAACTGTTCTGACTTTGCTGGGCTTCAGCAAGGCGTTTGATTCCTTTGATAAAGATATATTAATCAGTAAACTTCATTTGCTGCACTTTTCCACTCCAACCACCTCACTCACCACTCTTCCTACCTCAGTAATAGGTCCCAAAAAGTTATCTTTAATAATTCCTCCTCAGAATGGGATGAAAACCATAGAGGCGTACCGGAAGGATCCCTCCTTGGACCATTATTATTCACTATCTATATTAATGATATCACGGCAAACCTATCTAACTGCAATTACTATGTCGACGATCTAAATCTCTATACTCACGCACCAGTATCCAATATCAACGGGGCCATGGAGAGTATGAATATAGATATCTCATTAACAAATTACTGGTGTATCAAAAATCAGCTGGTAATTAATCCCTCTAAAAGCCAGTCTATAATAATTAGCCAACCAAGACTCACCTCTACCTTAAATAATGATTCATTACATCCTCTTAAGATTGACAATGTAAATACAAATGCTCCCCGACTTACGAACATCCGACTTACGACCGTCCGAAGTTAGGACCAAAATCTTTTGAAAAGTGTAATTTAAAACTATGGTAAAAATGTAACAAAATTTTCATTTTGTATGGCTCTTATTATTGCAAACTAAGTTTTGAGGTACTATAGAATACTTTGCGGCGGAATTCAGTAATTTTATATGTTTAAGTCTCATGTTTCATTTCTTATCCTCGAGTCTGAGCTATTACGTTCAGTTTCCATTTGGTCGTTGCTTCACTAGTTGGTTTTTAGGCAGCGCTAGCTCGATCGCCGTGGGAACCTACGAACCATTTGTCTTTAGTATTTGATGAATTCTGATATTCAAAAAAGAGTAAGTTTACATTTAAGTCTAACTGTTCCATAACCCAGGGGTTCCCAAACTTTTTCAGTTCAAGTCGCACTTAAGCTTTTTCATGGTGCCCTGACACAACCTAATTATTATATTATATATGTATTAAATTATATATGTATTATATATGTATATATATATTAACCTAGTGCCTCATGGTGCCCCAGGGCATCGTAGAGTACACCCCAGGTCGTAGGCCGCAG
The DNA here is from genome assembly GCA_947579665.1 of Sympetrum striolatum. Classification (NCBI taxonomy): domain Eukaryota; kingdom Metazoa; phylum Arthropoda; class Insecta; order Odonata; family Libellulidae; genus Sympetrum; species Sympetrum striolatum. The sequence goes on from OX388341.1 coordinate 117,566,265, forward strand.
CACGCCGTGGCCTACGCCCTATCATGTACTCTACGACGAAGAAATTAGTGAGAGGCTGCATTGGCGCACAGTTTGGGAAACCCTGCCATAATCCTTTTTTGATAATAAAATTTATTTGCATACCATTTTCTGTTGAAATAATTTGGATAATTACATATTCTTAAAATTTACATTCTTTTATAATTTCAATAAAATTTAATTTTATAGACAGTTAGAATTAAACCAATTGTCTTCCAAGCAAAAAAGGTACAGTGATATTATGGAAAGTACTAAAAGAAAAAGGAAAGCCATTGATTTAGGGCAAAAGCAAATCATTGTCACTGAGCATCAAGCAGAAGAAACGGTGACTGCCTTTGCTCAGAACTTTAAAGTCCTCGGTTAGCACCATTATTAAGGACGGAGATCGAATAATGAATGCTGTGAAAAGAAGTACACCATTAAAGGCAATTACAATAACAAAAAAAAGAGAAGGCCCCATCTAAGAAATGGAGAATTTACTTGTAATTTGGATTGATGATCAAAACCAGAAACGGATACCTTTCAGTCTGCGAACAATAGAAGCAAAAGCACAAAGTCTGTTTGAGGATCTAAAAAAGGAAATGGATGAGGGTTGTGACGTAAGTTTCAGTGCTAGCCATGGCTGGTTTAGTCGGTTTAAAGAACGTTTCACAATTACATAACGTGAAAGTAAGTGGAGAGGTGGCCAGTGCTGACGCAGAAGCTATTGAGAAGTTTTGAAGGAACTGGATAATTTGCTAGTAAGTACAATTTCTTACCTGAGCAAATATTTAATGTTGATGAGACAGGTCTCTTTGGGAAGAGAATGCCAGAGAGTACCTATATTCATAGGGAGGCTAAAAGTATGCCAGGATACAAAGCATTTAAAGACAGAGTAACGGTCTTGTTGGGAGGAAATGTTGTGGGATATAAATCAAAGTCCTTTCTCATCCACCATAGCCAAGAACCAAGGGCTTTTAAGGATATTAGTAAGGCAAGTCTACCAGTGTATTTTTGGTCGAATAGAAGATCATGGATGACCCTTGCTCTGTTCGAAGATTGGTCGATGAAGTGTTTTATCCCAGATGTAAAAGCCTACTGTTTAGAGAAAGACATTCCTTTTAAGATATTGTTAATTTTAGATAATGATCCATCCAACGTATTTAAATGATCTCCAACCAAATGTAAAAGCTGTTTTTGTGCCTCCCAACACCAGATCTCTCATCCAACCCATGGATCAGGGGGCAATTGCAAATTTTAAAGCACCCTATCTTCGAAACACCTTAGCAATGGCTATAGAATCAACAAAAAATGATAGACTTTGAAAGACTTTTGGAAGGGGTATAATATACTGCGTGCCATCATAACATAGCTGCTGCATGGAACGAAGTGTCTGAACAATGCATAGAAGGTATTTGGAAGAAAGTGCTTACAAATTACCTACATCCTTTTAAAGGGTTTGAGGAAGGGAAAGAATTTGAAGACATTACTGAAAAACTAGTGTTTATGGTAAAAGAATTAAATTTAAAAGTGGAAAATGGGGATATAATTCAACTTATTGAAGCTGGTGATAAAGAATTGACTAATGAAGAATTGATAGAGTTAAATGCTGCCAATGTATCTGAGTTAGAGGAAAAGGACGAAGAAACTGTGTGCCCAAACACATTTTCTGCCAAAACATTAGCCCTAGCCTTTAGTGAATTCAATGAAGGTTTGCAGACAATTTGAAGTATGGATGCAAATACAGCACAATTTAAGAAAGTGGAGAGAATTATCGAGGAGGCTCTCAATTTTTTTAAAAAGGATCTACATACGCCAACTTCAGTAACGCCGCCCACATCACATATACCCTGCACTAGTACATCTACCGCAACCTATGATGGAGATGTTGATGATGTTTTCCCAGTGTCTCCCTCTGACTTAAGCTCATCTTCTAATTAAAACAGAACTTCATTCCTTGAAAGTAGCGGTTCTCGTGAACAGACTATTGAAGTGAAATAAATACAACTTCAAACATGATACATTTGAAAATTTTAATAGTTATATGTCAATTACATTATGTTCTGTTTTAATACATCTATAATATTTTGAAAGTATGTTTGGCAATGTCTTATTTTTCCAGCGTCGAATTATGTATTGGATACCCCCAGCAAATTCTTCCAGCGCGGTCGAACTGCGTACTGGATACGCAGTATTTTAAAATCCGCTCAGTTGAATAAACAAAACTCTTCAAAAAAACTTCCTGGACTAAATCAATCCTATTTGTATTATTTTGAAGGTCTTGTGCTCAGCTGTATTTTTTTTAAGGAAAGACGTTCAGATATATTGATAAAATCATTAAATATACAGATATGAGCTGTTACAATATAAACTTAAAATATAATAACAAACAAGGTCAGTTCTTCTTCCACATAACGGTGGAAATCAACCTCCACGGAGGTTGAGTTATGCTACACCTCATATCATACATCCAACTTACGACCAGATGTGCGGAACGTAACGTGTTCGTAAGTCAGGGAGCGTCTATATCCCACTCTGTCGTAGTGTTACGACTCTAGGTCTTATAATCAATGAATCTCTAACTTGGAGCGACCATGCCACTAAAATATGAAAAAACTTTAACAGGACGTTGCACTTTCTAACGCAACTAAAAGCTTTTCTTCCATATTCTCTTAGAAAAAATCTAGTATCTTCGCTCCTATTCTCTCACTTTGATTACTGCGATATCGTTTTTCAAGATCAATCCGATGAAATTGCTACAAAACTGAAAAGCGCTCAGAACTCCTGTATTCGATTAATTTGTGATCTAAGGAACAGCGCTCTCGCATCTGACTCGTACAAAAAATTATTCTGGCTTAAGCTCGATGCTAGGAGGAAGCTCCATCTCTTGCCTTTACTCCATAAAAAGTAATAACATGCTGCAGTATCTTTCCTCGCAATTCATCCCTATGAATAATATCCACGACTGCTACACAAGAGGAAACCAAAACCTTCAAATTCCAAAACATAAAACCGGATCTTATAACAAATCTTTTCATGTGACTGCCAGTAGGCTCTGGAACTCACTCCTGCCAGACATCCAACATGCTCACTCAGCATTAAAAAAACTCTGCAGTAAAAATCTTTTACAAACTCAATTCTCATAGACGCTACTCATTCTTTGTATTCACATTTTCTCTCCTCGTTTCACTTTTCTTTCCCCTCTTCTTTATATTCCACTTTTCTTTCCTATTCTTCTAAAAAAAAAACAGCAACTGTATGCCCTCTTAAGTTTTGGGCATTATTGAATTTTCAGCCCCTTGGCTTCAAATTCAACTTTTTCAATTTCTGTATCTTACTAAACGAAAAAGTGCTTTCGCACATTGATTCCCACCGGGGATTGAACCTGGGACTGCTTTCACCAAAGGCAAACGAGTATGACTATCCGGGAGCTCAATTCTTCTATTCCTCATCCGACATTTTCCTGTACAGTCCTGGCCAAAATTAACGCAGCACTAAAGTAAGGATCGCTAGGGAGGTGCTGCATTAATTTAGGCCACGAGTGTACATACCCATCTATATTTCTGTATATATCTTATGTAATACACATATGATGAACTTCTATGTTATTTCTGTAATTTTTCGATATGCTGTCTATTCTCATGTTAATGACAAAGATTATTTATAATTTAAAAACTTTCTACGTATATAATTTACTACCTACTTTGTATATTTCACTGTCTATTTTGTTTTTTTTCCACATTTACTTACTTTGATAAGGCCTACTCTCTGCTTCATTGTATTATTTGACAACGATTATTCTCTGCTGTTATTGTAAATCTATAGCTACATGACTATGTTCTATTTCTGTATCACTACTCATTATTTAGGTGTTATTTATCTTTTTGATTCTTTCCTTTAACTTTTGCAGGTTTTTCACACCCCCTTCTCTTCGCGGGTGTTTTCCTGCAGTGGAGACTTTTTTTTCTGTGTTTAAACCTCACTGTTTCTTCCTCCACAAAATCAGTCATTCTTTTCCTTTACTATTATGTCAAGGGTTAAATGGAAGATTTTTAGTCCCAATTTCGCCCATTAAAGACGTTATTATTATTATTATATTATTTTTCTTCACTGTTAGATAACGTTTTTATGAAGACACATTACCTGCATTTTTACCAAAAAAGGCACCTGTTCCAATAAATTATTCTTCTTTAAATAGATAATTAACTTACGTTTTAATCTGTGGTTTATTTATGTATGTAATTATATGTTAATTTGCAGTTGATCCAATGATTATAATTAGTTTTTAAGGCCTTGCAACTGCTTAACCTGAGCAATCAAATTATGAATGCATGAACCAGAAACCTGCTCTAATTTCATTCAGATAAGTTCTTAATCCTGCAGTGGTATGCCACGTGTCTTCACTGAAAACAAAATATCTGCTAATTCAGGAAAACAAATGAAGAATTTTCTTCATTATGTTTCTGAGATGTCTATATATGCTACATCGTTAAATGATGAATTATTTAAGGATAAATGAAAACAATCTTACAATCCGCTTTATAAGAATGTGTGAAAACTTGAATGAAAATCATGCACCCATTAATGCTGCTATAGCGCTTACAGAAAAAGCCATTTGCTTTGCCCTCATTACAAAGGATAGAAGAATTCTGTTTTCACCATTCAAGGCTTGAAAGACAGAGAGCAAGTTTCTCCATGCATACATATTGCTAACTACAATTGAAAAAAGAATTAGTAAACATACCGAAATCGGTGATTTTCATCAGATAACTCCTTAACTATAAGAAGCGATAACAAAATCAACTTTCACTCTTTGTGTAGCCGTATCCTTTACTTTTGAATTCAGATACAACATATTCATAAACTAAGAGAAATCTGAGAAAAGCAGAGAGCGTTCAGAGCTTTTTTGAGTGGATGAGGAGAACCTATAGTTGCCGTTGGCAGTGAGAACGGGCCCCCATTCCCCTCCTCCAAACACAGCCTTTAGAAAACGGAGGGACCCAAAAATATAATCAGACACCCAGATATGCAAGCATTATTGATACTTTAAATGGAAGTCAAACAAGTGACGTATCTCGCAAAAGATGAAATACAGTTTGGCCACCAGGCTTTCAGAAATCTGTTTGGATTTAGATCTACACCCTGTGAGCAGGGAGTGGCGTATGGCAGGGAGTGATTTAAAAGCAACATCGCTTAGATACCAAGTTATCCTCTCTGATGCTTTGCAGAACAACGACGGGTTATATTATAATGCAAATGTTTATCAGAGGGCTTTCATAGTATTTTTTCAATTGCTAGACTCATGTATCATTTAAACAATCTTTATCTCAATGGAGCAGTTGTTTGTGTAATGTATTCTCCAAATAACCTGAGTTTTAATGTATCACAACAAAAATGGCTTTTAATATTTACTTGGAGAGTGTAAACCATTGGAATAAATTTATTATGCCGATAATATTCCTCTGCGGGCGCATTACTATATATATTTTTGATGCCAATTCAGCGGCACTTTTCCAAATTCTATTGAATTCTTCCTCGATATGTTTCGTGTCATGGAACAAAAGGGGAAATGATATCCTCAGTGCATTTATTTACCGGTTACAATGTTTCGTGGAACTGCTCAGCATACCTGTTAGTTTCTTGAAAAAGGAGTCCATAGCATGGAGGTGACAAATAAATTTAAGTACGCTCTGGGGACAGCTGTTGGCGTTGGTGCATGCTTGTGACCCAGAATTACCGAAAACATGAACATATTATTTTGAATTCCGGTAGTGGAAATGCGATAGGCGCTTCATTGGTTATGTCATTTTTATCACCTTTCCTCTGTAACTGCTGACCTTTTCTTGAGCATCATAATTATCTCAGCATCAGAATGTCAGTATCAGAACCCACATCATTTTTCAGATGCTTTCTCCCACCATCCTACTCCAATAACCCTCATCGACAGTTAGCAATAACAGGTAATTAACCAATTCTCCATCTACTTTATCCTTTTTAGTTGCCATTTTAGGTAATAAAAATCAATACAAAAATAAAATAATACATATTTGCTTGAAATCGCGTTAATACAGCCCCATGCAGAATTTCCTTAGCTTAAGGAGAAGAGACAGTGTTTATCATATTCTGCCAATAATTTATCCATAATTTCAAGGCAAAGGAAGATCAAAACCCTATCACTTATTGTTAGAGAGCTGCTGATGACGTAACCCCAATCCACAGTGCCCAAACGATTAGCTTGAAAGGATGACAGGAGAAACCGAAATTATTACAAAGCAATGTTTCAATATGCATCGGATAAACAAAGACAAAGTCAGCAGTCTTTATCAAAACTAATTTTCCAAAACACATTCAAAAGATAACAGAAATAAAAGTTTGTTTTTCGGCACCTTTTCATAGTGGAAAAAAACAGCATACAATCAGGCTGAGCCTCGAAATACGTAAATTATTAATGCCAAATTTAACGTAAGAATTATGCATCATGAAAAGTATCAAAAATTGACGATAAATTATTACAAACATGTTTTAAATATGGAGATTATTCACACTTTTGATTGAGCAAATAATAGAATATCCGAGAAAAATTAAATAAGTTAAAGCGATTTTTAACAAGAGCTGATGTAGGTATCAGCCCACCGCTCTAAGAAGGAACGATAGCGAACTTGCATTAATTGATGATGTTCTATCATTCCAACGAGTATTTTCATTCAATATCTCTGTAATTACTACAAAGTATTCATCAAAAATTGAGATAGTATCATGCCTTTCCATCCAGCACATCTCTCTCGTAATACCTGACTTTCCTCCTGTTTATTTATTTAAAATAATACCTCTTTTATGAGAAAAATGAAAGAAATTTATTACTTCGCTCATAAATCCAAAACATTTACTAACAACTATTATTTTGCAGGATTTAGATGAACTAAAATGAGTAAATGTAGTTGGGAACTCAGCTCTTACGGATTTGAAAAACAGTACCACGCTGGTCAAAAGCCATGGGGCTAAAATAATCGGTACGTTTAGCAGCCTAACTTTGAATATCAACATTAAATTTCTGAATGACTTGAGAACTTCCATCAACTACATCCTCTCCAAATATCAGTCATTCTATAATTCAAATCGTGCAAGACCGTACCAGTAAATGTTCTTTTACTTTATTTTCGAATACATACCTAAAAAGTAAGCTCAAATGAGATTTCAAAGTAATGACCACCATTTCATTAAATTCAATGGAAAAATATTTTCCTTTCTACAAAGCGTAATTTTCAAAATTTCTTAACAACACTTCAATCACCGCTCTCTGAGAGAAATTCAGAAAGAAAGCAGTGAATCGCCCCTTTGAGGAGTAACATTGTTTTGTCAATGTGCACAATGCAATCATACCCTAATGAGAAGGAAAGAAATTGTGTTTTTCTAAAATTAAAAATATTTTGCCTCCTTGAATGTGGTCCTGCCACGTGACCATTTTATTACCATTGTGACCATTTTATGACCGTTCATAAGCTTGAAACCATTGGGTGTGTAAGAGGCCTTATACTTCTGACACAAAGTAACTATAGCATCCGTCTCTCTAGTTTTGTCTCCAACTTCTCCCTCCGCCGAAGGCATTCCGACGAGGGGGAATCCTCCCCCTCTTCCAGCGGAGTTTTGCAAACTAAATCAGATGGCCGTTACACTCTGGAATCTTGGAGAGCTATAGCAGCCTTTAGTAAACACCCATTTTTTAAGTTTTGTTCACATAAACATACTCATTTTCTTACAATAAATGGTTCATGCATTTGCACATTAACTTGTACAAGTTAATTAACTGTGTAAACAGGCCTTTATAAGACAGTTGCGGGTAAGTATTTAAAAGTTTAAATGAACAATTATTTTTGGATCAGTAATGGATTAATCTATTTTACATTGATTCCTATGACAAAAAAGTTTGTTTATGAACATTTTGGATGACAAACTGCATTTAAGAACAAATTAAATTTGTGAACAAATTGTGAAATTGGAGAAAAGGAATTAACTTTTAATGTTACTGCTAGATAGAAATGTAAAATAATCTCATGTCTTAAGAAATATTAACAGGAATAAAAACAAGGGATTACATACCAATGTAATGCACTATCCAGAAACAACATTTAAACCAATTAACTTCAAAGGCATAAGACGTATAATAAAAAAGCTAGACATTTTAAAGCTACAATAAATCTGTTAAATAAGAATAAAATTATATCCTACAGAATTAGTTTCATCCAATGGTAAACATGTGTTATTGGAGATTGAATAATTTACACTCTGATAGGTCAGTATAATATTCTAAATTTTCAACATACATAATACATAGCATAGTATATACATATATTCTGAAACTCAACATCTGAGATTGCTCTTCGCATAAAGTCCACGCTATGATAAGTGAGACATTGAAGTAACTCTTTAATCTCTGAAGAGGCTTAACAATTGGTCAAAGTAGAATCACTGGATTCATGTGACCCTCTCACCTTGTCAGTGTGAACACATATGGACTCATTTTTTAAACCCTCTAACTAGCTGGGGACCTGATGTTTCTTGATGGAGGAGTAAATATCAACCACTTGCATAAGAAATAATAAACAAGATGTTACCATCAGGTAGTGTAGCGCCATCTTGCAATATGTGCTTATTATATTAAATTATTTGATGGAAAAAATGATCCATAGAAAATCATTTCTATTTACAAAGCACAACCCATAAAAGAATATCTCTCCAAACGAAAAGAATATATATGCGTAAAATCTTTCTTAACAAACAGAATGGAAATAATTGTTGATATGAACTGTAAATATAATAATAATGTAAATGAAAAATGGTCTATTTCTGGAATTAAACACTCGACGATTGTAATATAAATAACAGTTTTCGAGGGTTACTTTCATGGTGGCTCTCAATCGAAATTGGTAACGACATCATTGTAATACAACCGTAAAATCAAGTCTAAAATATTAGGAATGTCAATCCCCGTTTGTGAAATAAATATATTCTACTTTAATGGCACCGACTTTTAACAAGATACGGAGGTCTGTAGAAGTAGTAGTTTTAAAATAAAACCAACAGTCCTTGGTAACTTCCACCAAGTTTTTAAGTAACGGCCGGTTACGCCAAGGGAAAGGCCATCATCACCAGATAATGGTCGTTCTATTTGACAAATAACTGTTAGTTTTAATTCAAAACGTTTTCAGGGATTTCCACAATGTCTGGCCAACACATATTGATTATAGCAGTTAGTAGTGTCACTATGTAAGTATTAACCCCTATGTAACTAGTTTCTTTATCTGACAGAATACTTACTTTAAGGCCTAATTGTGCAGCCTTGATTGCGGCAACATAACCTCCAGGTCCAGAACCAATTACTACTAGGTCAGCTTCCTGTGCATCAGCAGAATAAAGACGCTGCTGAATACCAAGATGTTGTAGAGCTAGGACTTGGCATCTCTGAACGCAATTTGGCTGAGAAGTAACATATGCAAAATACAATTTTCGATACAAAACATTAGGTATGAAAGCAAAACCTTATACCAAATTCATAGCTCGGATGGCTTACTGTGACACACAGTAATTATACAAAAATATATGGGTAAATAACAAAGATATTAACGCTAATTTATGTTCTAAATCGAAATAAAGATGTTAGACAACATCTATGAACTTAATAAAAAAAGGCTCTTGGACGAAAACCTAATATTATTTCATTTAAGCAATAATATTTTCGTAAGCAGTATCATACGAAATAATCATGCCACAATTCACCCTGATAGAAGAGGTTATTCGAGTCCATACACCGGCCTGCATTTTGCTAATTTCTTGACCCCCTTATGACCAACTTAAGAGAAACAAAAAGACTTCTTTACCCAAAGTTCCAATGGAGAAGGACAAGAGAACACTGATATGAGAAATTTTGGAGCAGAAAGTTTCGACCTGTTTCCTATTAGTTTACATCAGGAAATTTGTGATAAGAATATTTCTCATGATTCGAGAATCACTAATGACGCTCAGGTATGGGTTGTTTGATTCTGCATAACTGTTCTTATAGTGGTCCGAATCAGTCTCAACTGGATGTATGATCGTTTAAGGCATTTTAATGTTCGATCACTGCTGCGCTTAACATACCTTCATTGTCATTAGTCCTATGGTTCGTCGGAATTTTATGTATCATCGAGTCTATTCTTTAATATTTTATTCCTGCTAGCGCTAAAAATAAATCTCTCAAGGAAGGCATTTCCAGATGGTGCCCTTTAACTGGAGGATTGACATTTTTTGTTTGTCGCCTCACTTGCTGTGAACGTTCAACCCCGTATGTTATTGGTCGTTGAAATTTATGGAAGATTTTTCGGTATAAATTACGCATCGAGGATATGTATTTGTCAATTTATTGCCTATTTTCTTTTGAGGAAAGAAATCTGCCACCCTCTTTGACTAATAATTGTATATATTCCCAATCTATTTCTTTAAATGTGCATGGGGTTAAGCACTCCTCAAGTTGCAGAGAAAGCTCAATAGGCATTCTTCAAGGATCCATATCTGTCCGTCCTAATCTATATTTATGATCTTGCTTTCTCTTTCAATGCAACAGAGAATGCTCAGAATCAGTTACTCTTGTAGGCTGATGGCACTAATATTCTGCTATCAGCCCCAAGCTAGTGCAACCTTATTGATAAAGTAACCAATCATCTTAGCAACTGGTGTTAAGATAATTTATTAAATCTAAAAGTAGAAAAATGTCAAATGATCCATTTTTCTCGTAGCAAAAACCCTCTTTGTTAAACTTCGCTACAAGTCTATTCTCTGGTGCAACATTTCTTAGCATTCACACAAGTAATAAAATCTCTTGGGAAGTGCATATTGATCCATTACTAGCTAAATTAAGCACAACTTGCTACTTCCTAAGACAATTAAGATACTAAGTAGTGACATTCTATTAATTATTTACCATTGTACTTTTCATCCGCACATAACCTATGGTCTCCTATTATTGGGGTTCTCACTGCATGCAAGAAAGATTTTTTATATTCAGAAAAGAGCAGTGAGAATAATAGTATGGGAACCATATGACTCTCCAACAAAGGCTATATTTAATTCACTGAAGTGCCCATGCCTATACAAAATGAATATAATTCTTTTTGTAACAGACACCATTAATGAATTCCAGTTTAATTCTGATATTCTTCACCGGACCTAAAAATGATGTATATCAATGCTCTTACCAGAACCAATGCAATAAAAAAGGGCCCTAAAGAGATGGACATTAGATTATAAAACAAATTACCTTTTTATTTTAAAATTGTTAAATCCTCTGCCTCTCGTTATTCGGTATTTGGACTATTATTATTATTATTCATACTTTTATACTCAAATATTTTGTATCAGTTGTGAATCCTTATGCCAATTAATAGAAACATTTGCAATTCTTCAGGTCTCATCATAAGAAATTTTTTGTAAGATGTAAGGGAAATTTAATTTCCACTAGTGTTAAATGAAGATTACCAGACTAGTTAAATAAAAGATACAATAATGTGAAAACTGTGTACCCAGAACATTATTGTTTATCATACATTCTTAATATGCATACTTACTTTAGTTCTTGAGCATTCCTTGGCTTAGTCTAACATAATTTAATTAAGCTCGGGTAAACCTTAGGATTTTTCAATCATTTACACTTAACTAAATGGGACTGCCGATATATTAGAGTAATTGCATGCCATTATTGTTAAACTTCGAAGAAGTGAAGTAGAATAAGGCTAGCTCAAAGGAAGAAATGACATTCTAAGCATTTAGTTTTCCAGAAAAGTCAGACACTATATGTAAGGATTTTAGCACATCACAAATTTCCAGCAATTACTTTTAAACATTACGGAGGATTACACAAACATTAGCCTCAATTAATGTTGTTAGCAGCTTTTATCCAACTTTATTGAACACCTTCCATTCCATGTATTTGACAGACAGCACATTGAACAGTAAATGGATTTTTACTAACAAAAAAAGGGAAAATGTACACAAAAGTGCATTTGGTAGTACAAACGCATAAATGCTTTAGCATGTGTGGCAAACTGAAATTTTTGATATTTCTGGAGTTTGACAACATTTATTGTCAATCACAGCAAAACTTCAGAGAAACAAAGTGACCAAAATCAACCTATTCCCATGGGATACAGTAAAGTATGAGGTTACACGAGAAAGTGCTAACACGATCAATAAAGATCAAATTTTAAATTTTCACAGCAACACTTTTATGCGTGATGAAAATATCACGCAGTGATGTAACAAAAATCGTCAGGCGATAGCAGATGCCCAAGAAAGGGAAAACAAAATTCATAAATAACAAAGAGGCCGATATGTCACTATCTCCAAACTGGAAATTATTTCAGAATTATTCTCCTGTCCCCATTTGCCGGAATTCCTGCCACTCACAGCAGCATCTTTCAAAAATCAGTCTTGGCATGATTCACTATGATTCATGTCACTAAATATTTTCAAAAATGTTCAACACGCACACTCATTCAAAGTTCGTCATGCTCCTCATGATCCTGGAAAAGATAGAGTCGGATTAAAAAACATATTTAAATGGAATCGCACCAACAGATATAATGGCAAATACTTCAATTAGTGGAATAACCTCTTAGGTAAAAACGGAAATATAAAAATCCTTATGAAATTCATATTTATTGCTGTAAACATTTTCAAATTCGTGGAAGAGCCACATTCCATAATGGGCAAGCCATCTTTACGATTTTCTACTGGGATAATGGTATTAATTCTTTGATCAAAACATTTCACAAACTTTTAGGACGTATTCGTATTCTATTGAGAAATTGTGAAAATGCTTTCATCTCCAAAAATTGTACAATTTAATTTAAGATAACATTTTTTTCCTTATGAATATGTTAGCAAATGGAGGCCATGGTTATCAATAATAAATAGCCATCGCTAAATGTAATGCATTAAAACAAAATATATGCAGCAATTGAAGCTCGAGGTAGTTAAGGATACTATTAGAAAAAAAAGTTTCAATTCATTATAAAATACAAGAAAGGTATTTTGAGTAATAAAATTTAGAACGATTTAGGCAAAGGATATAAAATTATATCCCATACCAACAAGCACTACCCTGAAGTAAAAACTATGCACTTTGAACAATTAAAATCTCAGATAAGGGAAATATGATATAACCAACCCCTTACAATAAGATTTATTTTTACAATTCAGCCTCAATCCACAACTTAATTTTTTGTATTTTTCAATGGAATGGTTAATAATAACATTATATTTTAGAATTTGTAATTAACATAAAACAACAATGATCACACAAGCATTAAAAATGTCCCGAAAACGGGATACTTTCATATACATCAATACTTACATCTCCTTGATCATCTCCAGTCTCTACTTCACTTCCTTCTTCATCTTCATCCTCATCGTCTTCATCTTCATCATCTTCTTTTTCAGTTTTGCTTTCTGCTTCTCTCTTTTTCCTTTCCTCTTCATCTTGCTCGTCCTTCATTTTTTTCTCACCCTCCTGAGAAAATAAATGCCTCTTTCAGTCAAGTTTCCATGATAGCAAGTCAAACCGACGAAAAAAGAAGAACTCCTTACCATCCTCTGTCTCCATATCTGCTCGCCAACTTCCTTAGCATGTTCAGCGTCATCTGTTATGAGGACATTGTCGAAGATTGTCCCAGCCTTGACCTGCCACAAATCAAATCCAATTGCGCAGATTTCATCTTTCTTGTACAACTCAGTGTCTGCCATATACTCTGGGTTATCAATTTCTGGGTGAATCCAAGGTCCTTTGTAAGCTGGGTTATCAATCTGTGGACCAAAGTTCCGTAAATTAAAACACTGATATTTAAAAAAACGTGCAAAACATATCACGACAAACTGCTTGAGCGTACCTGCTTAGGTTTCCATTCTCCCTTGTAGTCTGGGTTATCGATCATAGGGGGCTCCCACTCACCGTCCATCTCATCGTCCCAATCCTCTGGCTTGGTTGCATCTGGATCAGGAATGTGCTCTGGTTGATCCCAGTCCTTCAATCGAAATTTATACTCCCATTATGGAAAACCGTTTGCCTTCTAGAAGTTGGCAGTAGTACACTCTCAAAGTCAGTACATTTTATAAGACAATGTCGAGATACATCAAGAGGTAAGATTGACTCAGTTATGCTAAGTGAAGAAAAAGGTGCAGAACGTGAGATAGACTGTCTACGTGTAATCAAGTTGAAAATGGGACATTTCCAATCGGTAAAAATGAACGATTTTATCTCAGCTATTCTTGAGGATCTTTTTTGAAATGATTTGAAAAATATTCCACGCCGTTTTGTTGGCAGAATTCTTTAACCCGAAATAAATTAGTTCTAGTTTCTAGGTGAAAATGAACTGCTACATAGGAGAAGGATAAATTTTGAAGAAGATATAAGTTCATTTCTGGATGCCAATTTGAACGAAACCTTGAGGGTAAAATTTCAATTTCACAATATGGTATGCTCAAGTGTGGAATGAAAATCCTGTGAGAGAATACCTTACTTTTTTTAGTTTAATAACAGGAAGTAATAGATGTCTAGTGTTTGACAAGCTCTCACACAACAATACTGAGAAATAGAAAGGATATGCTACACAAGGATGCATGAAATTAGAAGATACAGCAATCAGATGTTAATGATACTGAAACGATTGTGTTTGTATTACAAAGGGGGGGTCAGAGAAAGCGAATGTATTAAAGATAACAGAATCTCGGGTATACTCTGGAGAGAAGGGCTTCACAATCAGTCGGAGGAATAAAGGTCATAGGAAAATGGACCATAAGACAAGAAGTGAAAATGTCTTAAGCAATTGAGTTTTGCATAGTGTGGATTATTAGTGAAATTTACGGCAGAAGTCCGTATAGATTTAACGTACCTCTGGTTTCTTGTCATCGGGGTCATCAATTGTAGGCTTGTCGTCCCAGTCTTCTGGTTTCTTCGCTTCAGGATCCTTGATTTTCTTCGGAGGAAGAAAATTCCAGTCACCTTCTAGGGTTCCAGATTCCACCTTCTCGTTATCAATTAGTACTTCGTATGTATTGTCAGATCGTAAGACCAATGTATATAAGTGGGTAAAGACATCGTCTTTACACCTGATATCTTTGTTAATTAACAAGTTCTTTCCTTTGTAATTGAAAATGACGTGCACTTTCTTTGTGCCGGGCCCACAAATATCAGGTCCTAAAAATAATTTTTCAATTTTCACAGTAGCAAACATCATACATTTTTCAGTCACAACTAAAATGTATATTATTTTAGTATATGTTTAATTTAATTTCAAATGATAAAAACAATTTGCTTACCAAACATCAGCAGATACGGCGTATCTCCATGCATGTCTTTGGAATCCAGATTGCAGTCGAAAACTTTCACATAGCCACCTCCGCAATCTATATTTTGCTCGTGCTTAACTGTAAACTGAACGACGAGCGTGCTATCTTTATTGCTAAATGGTTTAAACTTCGTGGAAAGTGCATAGAACCTTGCATCTTGAGAAGTCTGTATTCCTGTAATCAAATACTCGATATTTAAAGCTGAATTAAGAATTTCACTATCTACTACTAGGATAGAAACCGGTTATTAGTTACCTTTGTCTTCCTCGGGATCATTAAAGAATTTTCCATGGCTGAGAACGAATTTACCAAATTCTTTCCCGGAATGTTTCGATTCTACCCAATTCTTTTCCCACGCATCTATAAGATGGACAACGTAGAATGTTAATTTGACTCAAAATTGTTACAGCACAGCTATCAATGAAAATTTATCATGAAATATAGCAATAATGATAGAAACTATTGAACACAAACCATCGGCAAACCTCTCTTCGAAAAATACTTCGGCATTAACTGTATAAAGTGCCAAAACGGCAAACACACCGGCGAAAACCCTCATGATTTCGACCACTTTCACGCCTTCGTCAAGCCAAATGATGCCCAGGCGTGTCGTGTCGACGTCCGTTTTCTTTTACTGAAGGCCAGCAGACGGACAGATGGAGAGCGCTCATTGGAGAATCGGATTCAGCCAATGAACATTTACCACGCTTTGAGAAGTGACGAATCCAACATGAAGCATTTTCGAAGGGACTCTCGAGTGAAATACGTAAAATAAGTAATCTTATCTTTCTACGGGAAAAGATTTTCTCCATGTCGATCATAAGTAATAATCAAAATAATTTCCTATCCTCGTCGCAATTCAGTTTCTTACAAAATGTATCTTACAAAATGTATCTTACAATGGATATTACGTAAATTCGCGATTAAAGAATAGGTAGCTGCTAAGAATACAAACAAGGGTATCAATCTAGATTCCGACATATGTAACAAAGAAATTTTCATATGGTAATTTATATGGCTTCGGTGCAATGCTACGGAAACTGCTTCCAATTTTATTGATTTACCAAAGTTTTTTAGAATTTAATTGAGCATATTCGCTTACTGCCTTTAGATTAGTCATATTTTTAGAACCATCTCTGTCATTGATGAAGTTATTTTAATTTATTCTTATGTACGACGAAAAATTCTAAGGAAGTCTTTTAAATGTTTTTTTCAATCCTAATAAATAATTTTGCTTTCGTGAGGATTGCTAAGATATGGAAGAAGAGTTAAATACAAAAATGATATATTTGCGAAAATAAAATGCTTCTAAATTATTCATGAGAAGAAAAATAATATAGGCGTATGTATTATTAATTAAATAGTTCATTTAAAAATGACGTAAATTGGATCTACGTTTTATTTATCTGCTAGGCGTGTTTCATGAAAACTGCCAATTCTTAAATGTGTATTTATAAATCTGAATTTTGATGATACCAGTCAATTTATTCTAAGAAAAGGGTCAACCATCTCTACAACTCCCATTTTTATAAAATCCCTAGAATTATTATCTACATTAGAGTTTTAAAAAGTTCAAAATAGCAACAACAACGGCTATTAGGAGTTCCTTTTTTCCTAATTTTGCAAAACTTCTTGGCATAACACATAAGCACGTACAGCATAACGAATATTTTTTCATTGACTTTTTTTACATCCGTTAGCATTTAATCTTCCCGAATTCGCAAAAACGTTTTAGTTGAAAAATTGCATTGCAAAAAGGCACTACTGCTAAAGGTATTTTATCATAACCTTACCGAATCCACGAGTCGTAAGTGCCGGTAAACCTGACTTGACTTTGGTTTGCACTTGTCCCATGGCACCCTGTCTCACCCTTCTTTACTGACTCAGTTCAATTAGGATGATTTTGTTGTTTAAAACGGAAGAGCCTATGCAGCTTGTTTGAGATTTCCAGTCAAAAATTAAAGGGGAAAGTGGTTTAATAAGAAAATGAAAATAAATTTAAATTATTGTTTGGTTTAAGAGCTGAAAGAATAAAAATAAAATAATTGAAGTAATTAAATTTCAAATATGTCGCGGGAACTCGGATACGGAGGCATCGTTTTAGGATGTTTTTCTTCGGAGACCAGATGTGATTTAATAGCAGTGTCTTCATTTTAAATTTGGTCACGGTATTTAGAAAGAAAACTGATATTTAATTATTTCAAAAATATATTAATAATTCATAATATTATTATTTAATACTCTGATAAAATTACCCATAACATTCCTTCGTCAGAGTGAACATTAAAATTTTTATCGCTAAAAAATTAGCATGTTACGTGAAAATATCGATCCTTAAATTCGTTTTCTCGCGATGGAAAGTTCTGAAGTGAGGGGGGAACTCAGATGAGAAACATATTCCTCTGAAGTACACACGCATTATTCGCATATATTAAAACTTACCATAATTAAAACATTGTTTTACCATGATATAACAATACGAGTTTGCAATTAATGTAACTCAAACGGAAAGTATTTCTTAGCGATTTCTCAGAGTTGTCAGGTTATCTACCAATCAAGAGATAAGAGTTCTATCTCGTCCTGTAAATAAGGACTTTTTACACCGATATGATTAAAGATTGTACGAACGAAATCAATTCGCGTTATCAAACGCTAATCATAATTGGGCCTATCAGTTGTAACGTTTTCTGCCTACATCTTGAATTGCTCTCGACTTACATGCTAATCATTTTTGAGGACTGATAGACAGTAAAAATATTCGATTGGAAGACGGTACCTATGTATAATTGGCATATATACAGTAGAACCCCGGTAATCCGGACGAATTCAGGCAAATAGGCGTCCGGATTAGCGGGGTTTCCGGATTAGCGAGGTTTTAAAAAAATAACGTAAAAAACATTTTTTCTCAAAAATTATATTTTATGTATAATATATAATATTATGCGTGTATATATTGCATAAGGTATTACAACATATAAAGTGAATGAATATTATGAGCGAGCAAAAAAGTCAGTTTTTTCTTTTGCGCGACCGTT
Source organism: Sympetrum striolatum (assembly GCA_947579665.1). Lineage (NCBI taxonomy): Eukaryota > Metazoa > Arthropoda > Insecta > Odonata > Libellulidae > Sympetrum > Sympetrum striolatum. The sequence continues at coordinate 117,584,672 of OX388341.1, forward strand.
CTTATTTTTAAATCAAGTGCGCGGTCTCTTAAACGTCTAAAAAGCATAATTTCATGTGCTTCAAAATTTTGCTCCTCGGCCCACTTTAATGATGTATTGAGTGCCGCCAAAGCCTCAGAATGAGAAATTTTGACGGAGTCCACAGGGTGTTGGTGGTCGTCGTCGTCATCATCATCTTCTGCCGTTAATTTTTCCACGACTTGCGGATCATTAATTTATACACAGATGCCCAACAGTTAGCTAGATTGAACACGACATCTTTTAAATTTACCTTTTTCAGTGCATTTTCCAAATTTTCATTGTTCACAGGATCATTAAGAATATTTGTAAGAAGCAACACGATATCCTAACCTAATGCTTTGAATAACATTCTGATCCATTGGTTGGATCAGCGCAGTCGTGTTATGGGGTAAAAACATTGCGGGAATTTCATCGTCATCAGTGCACCATTCTTCTGCAGAAGGATGGCCAGGACAATTATCAAGCAACAATAAAGCACGTTGTGGTAAATTGACGGATTTCATATGTTGTCGAGCTGCTGGAACGAATTCTGTTTTAAACCAATCCAAAAATAATTCTCGTGTGACCCAAACGATTTTTTGCCCTCGGTAGCGTGCCTGACCTGAATGCACGGGGTTTCTTGGCTGTTCCGACAACAAACAAAAGAAGCTCATGTTTGCCAGACACATTTCCACACGGCATAAATTTAATCCTCGATTTAATTACTTTCTCATTGATTACACACAGTAACTTAAAATTGTTTAGCTTTTCTCGCTTATAAACACCATCTCTATAGTCCATGCATGGTCATCCTCATTGGACGTCTATCAAAGGGAAGGATTGTTTCTTACGCCTCTTCTCTCATAGCTTTTTAATGAACGTGATATTTTGAGAAGTGATACCCTGCTGCAACTGAAAATGTATTGTCTTTCGAAATATTTTAGTCTTGCACATATTAAGCATTTCTCTTTTTCATTCATTTTATCGTTTTTCACCTTAATTGGGTTACTGCGAAATTCTGAGAATATACCGCGATAATAAGCACTCAGAACTCATTTTTTCCTTACTCTGGTGATTCAGTGTTCTCCTTTTTACTTTCTCCAAATACGTAGTATAGAGAAAAAATCGACTTCGAGATTTCAACGTACATGTTTTAGGGTCCCTAGAACACGTTTTGACCATTTCCGGAATTATGTCTGTGTCTGTGTGATTGTGGGCGCCCTAACTTAAAAACTGTTTGCCGTACCAATACCAAACTTCTTATATATATATACTATTGTTTAGGAGCTATTCGTGAAATGCCAATTAACCGGAAGTTACTGATTATTACTTTCTCCATATACGAAGTATAGAGAAAGTATTGTTTTCATAAAAAAATTCGACTTCGAGATTTCAACGGAAATACATGTTTTGGGGTCCCTAGAACACGTTTTGACCATTTTCGGAATGATATCTGTGTGTATGTGTGTGTATGTGTGTGTGTGTGTGTGTGTGTGTGTATGTGTGTGTGTGATAGTGGGCGCTCTAACGTGAAAACTATTGGTCGTATCAATACCAAACTTCATATATAGTACTGTGGTGTGTGCTGTCAGAGTTGATTAGTTTTTGGAGTAAATCGGTTTAACGGAAGTCGAGCTTCATTCATCAAAGCTCATTTCCGGTTTTCAAAATATCTCCATAAATATGATATATACGTATATTGTATTGCTTATAAAAGTTTTAGATAAAGTAATTTACTATAACTTTTGTATTTAGCATATTTTTGTATCACCGGTTGATTAGGAGTTATTCGTGAAATACCGATAAACCGGAAGTAGCTGTTATGTACTTTGTGGGCGCTCTAACATGAAAACTATTCATTGTATCAACACTAAATTTCATGTATAGTCCTTTGGTTGGTGTCGTTAGAGTTGATTAGTTTTTAAAGTAAATCGAATAACCGGAAGTGGAGCTTCATACTTCAAAGCTCATTTCCGGTTTTCAAAATATCTCCATAAATATAATATTTAGGTATATACTATTATTTATAAAGGTTTTAGAAAATAACTTTACTATAACTTTTGTTTGAAACATATTTTTGTATCACTGATTTTTTAGGAGTTACTAGCGGAAGTGCCCGTTGAAATTCAACGGGGATAATAAGTAAACATATATGAAGTTATACTCTCTCACGATTTTAGCAGCTTTAGGTTGACCGGTAGAAGACCCTCTCAGCCTTTAGGTGGATAACTTTATGGTTTGTATATTGGTTCGCATTAAAGATTTTATCCAGGAAAATGGATTGAGAATGAAATTTATGATGTTTGGATAGTATCTATTATATATAGACGCTTCTCCGGATATACCTATATACACACTCACTCATTCATTCATTCATTCATTCATAGGGGATCAAAATTCTAACCATGTTCCACAAGTGCAACCGTCTTGAAATTTTTACGACGTTATGGCCATGACGTGTAACCTCCAGGAAAAAGCCGACTTTGAACCTAGGTGTCATGGGTTCGATTCCAGAAGGCCCCAAAGTCGCGATTTTGTCCATAAGAATACATGGTGGGGATTTTCGAAAATTTTTTTGAGGCACTTCCCGGAAAAGGAGAGATTTGAAATTCAAGGGATCGATAGATGCCGTGCATATCTAAAGGAAACCATAAAGACATCTACGAATATTTTCCTTGGTTCGATGCTAAGTCGGGGTAAAAATCGGCCGTTTAAAATGCATTGTGGCGATTTTTAAGATTTTTTTTGGACCCTTTTCCGATGGCATAGAAACTTGAAATTCGGTATGAGGTTGGATACTATAAAAATATATCATAATCGAATTTTACATATCCGATGATGGTCCTTGGTTCGATCCCAGAGGGACATTTAAATTCCTCAATGTATTTCTTACGAAGATAACGGAAACAAATTTTAGGTACTTCCCGGCACGATAACGACTTCAAACATTGCATAGAGAAAGATCAAGTCCATACAAATCAAAAAGTGCATTCACAGCTATCAATGTGTCCTGGGTTCGACACCAGGTGTCTCTGCAATCAGAAGTTGATCCGATTTTTAGGAATTATTTTGAAACCTTTACCAATAATATAGAAACTTGAAATTTGGCATATAGATAGAGATTATAAATAACTTTCAGAAACATTTTTTAGATTTCCGAGATCGTCCTTGGTTCGAATCCAGAGAGCCATTTAAATTCGTGGAAATTAAAACGTCTTTTGAGGCAGTTGTAGCCCATATTTCTGCTTGAATTTTCACACATAGTTAGAGATGGTGATGTTCTATTGTGCTGCATAGTAAGTTCACAGTAAAGACCCGGGTTCGATGCCAGACGATGGAATTTCAGCGAATTTTAAGAAAAATTTCAATCCATTTTTTTCTTTTGATGGCCGTCCCGATATGATGCCGACATAAAAATAGTGTTGCCGATCTGCTTGCAGTATGCAAGCAACATTTTACTCGTATAAGTATACATGTACTTGTAGGTATTTCATTTGTATGCATTCAATATAAATGAGTATACAGTTGCGATGGCTCTTATACGATTGTAGAAAGCCAAGAAGTTTTATAGACCTTTAATGATAGATTCCAACACTACATGCCTCTCATTTCTCCCATTCTACAGATACCGTACATTACTTATGAGACAATATTTAAATTCACTAAAGTTTAAATCTTCTGTACGCGTACTTAGTGTCATTTTGGAAAATCTCCAACGCTTATATGTGCGTAAAGCACACACACACTATCTTTATAAAAGGTTGCAATAATACTAACTAAGGTACGTAACCTAACGAACGTACTGGTAGAAAGTCTAACATACTAAAATATTGAAATTTTGATGGCCAGTTTTCAAAATCACGGTTATATCTTAGTGAAACACTTCAATTAAAAACATAGGTAAATTACATTATGCATTCATGATTAATTGTACTAATAAATAAGTTAATGACAATACTCGTATGTATGTTATTAACTATGTACAATTCGTCTATGTTGACGTAAAACTGAGTTCTGCTTATACTTCATCAGTAATAAATGCAATAATTTAATCTTTATTAACTTTAATCGGCAGTTCTAAACTATATAAATTCATTTCACTTCCAATGTATAACTAATTATAACACTTTTGAAGTATCTGAATCATAAAAAAATACTTCGCAGCACCTAACGTCTGTGATATGATTTACAATAAAGAAAAAGGCAATGTCGCGAGAAATATCTGTTTAAAGGAAATAGACAAATTTATTCAAAATATTTTGAGGATTTTCAACCGAAAAAACCACTAACAAACTTATTTTTCAGCGATAAACCAACTGAGGCGAGAGGCTAGCTCTTTAAATTTCCGCCATATAGTTTGTTTACATCCATGATGCATTGCGGTTAAAGTTACTTTTAAGAGTTAAATACCAATTAAGGCTTAAGTATCGAAAAAAATACGTTTTTTTAGAGTTTACGTGAAGATTACAGTCAAGGTCGACTCTAAATATATGTTATAATACCGGACCTAAGTTTAGAAAATCAGTTTTAACTTAAATATAAATCAATACTATGTAATTGATAGTTACAATAAGTCATAATTACCATCGCATTGATATATTTTTAATTATTTACATTCTCCAAATAATTAGCAGGGCCCGCGCAAATATTTGCGCACATAGAAATTAAAGATTTGACAATAATTCATAAAAAGTACATAGTTCTTAATCAACTTTCCACTAGTGTTATTTTAGGTACCGGAAACTAACATACATCTTATTAGACGTCCATTGACAATATTTTAAATTTATACTGTTCCAGGGGTAAGAAGCCATGCTACAGTAAATTTCCTTTCATAAGGAATATATAGGTAAGGTAGGACGTGAATTGAGGGAGTTACAGGTGAGATTTCAGCTTGAAATCGTACGCATAATTACAGATGGTCATTTTTTACTGACCTAGATATCTAGAGATATTTCTTAAATGCCCAGGGTTCGATGCCAGGATGGACCCGATTCTCCCATGTGGAATACATGGGAGAAATATTAAAAGTAATTCTTTACTTCTAATCGATGAGATGCACCATGATGATGATCAATTTCTTGCATTTTTACTTAAAATTTTACCTTTAGCTCGCAATAAGTAAGTATACCTTACTTGTAGTAACATAGTTGATCGTTATCATACAAAAAAAGTTATTTTTCGTAGTAGTTTATATTACTACAAACATTAAGATACTTCATTGATCAACTTATTACTAAAATAATCATAAAGTAATAATTTTGGGTGTAACAATGCAAAGAATTCCAAAACTGAATTTACAATTGTGGAAACTAAAATAAATGTATATTATTTATTAAGCTTTTCGGTACTTCAGACGAAAACGTTTCCTCAGGAGGGTTTAGTTTAAATCAGTCAAAGTATACCTAGTTCTTTTCTTCTGAATGCATTAATTAATAATAATATATAAACAGACACATTAATGTAATTATTGATGACCGATTCCATTTCACAAAAAGTAATCACTTTCAGTCAATCTATGAAAATTGTCATCGGGCCACCTAATTCAATTGCTTCCCATGTGGTTACACTTCAATTAAGTACCAATTTAAAATATTCACTCGTCTTCGCGAAACGCAATCACTGTGAAAATGACGTCTGAATAGTTCACTACTGCCTAGTAAAAGTTTCTCGTAAATTAAATAGTTAAAAGCAGGTCAGTTGCTGAAAATAAAAAAAATAATGCTGTGACATCGTCAGCAGGTAATTGTCTCGGAGAGGAACACTAGTGTAAAAACCATGGCATTTAAACCAATAACAGTAGGATATTAATTTATGCATCACTAAAAAGAATAAAAATAGGACGATTTAAAGTAGGTTTTTTGTGCTTGTAATTTAAATGGAAACGAATTATGGGTTCCGGATTTCGATCCCGGAGACTCCGGAAATGAAACTATTAAGATCACATTAGGATAAGAAGACATTTTAAGAAAGGCACAAAGAGATAACGGAAACGATGATTATATAGAAATAAATTCTATATGCCCCTAAAAACCAACAACAATTTTTTTCGCGGAAAGTAAGTGAGTTGTGTAGCTAACTTTTACCCCAATACTAAAATGTGTAACATAAACACGAAAAACCATCTAATAACACAAACTCAATCACAATGCCAAAACAGAAACGAAAATTAAACAGCTCACGATAAGATAGTAAATTTATATGGAGTGAAAGCAATCAAAATTGCCACAAATGAATCACTTTTTGTATTCTGCATATAACAAAACATAAAATTGCTTTACCTTTTTGGCACAAGCACAATACTAATAAAACTGTTTTATTTCACGGAAACACTGTTAAAAATTACGTTGATATAAACAAAGTTCGGTTGCTACAGAGAAATAAACAAAATTTGAATTTTTTAAAATTTTGGTATATTTTTCGCGAGATTTTTCGGAGGATATTGTTTTTATCTGCAAATTTTTATAATATAATTAGATATATAAACGTATAAATATAATTTCTTCTATTGTATATCTAATATAGTGTATCTCTTATTTTCAGCATTAGTTTTAACTGATCATTTATTCTATATGTCTTCCTATGGATAAACTCATGAGCTCAAAATGAAAAATCTGATGTGGCCAACTCATGACTTTCTCCGTATTTATTGAAAACATAAGCCTATGCCGGTAATATATAAATAACTCCAAAACAATGAGTGTTACAGGAAAATGTTTCATACAAGCTTTGTAGTAAAAAACATTATCTACAACTTTGGTACATAATTGTATATACCTACATTGCATTTCGACAGACATAAGTATGAAAAACTTCAATTTCTGGGTAAACAACAACTTCCGGTTAACCATTATTCAAGAATAACTACTAAACAATCAGTGTTTCGAAAAAATGTTTCATACAAAAGTTGTAGTAAAATACATTATCAATAAGTTTTGTTTACAATTGTATATACCTACATTGCATTTTTACAGAGATATATATGAAAAGCTTCCATTTCTGGATTAACAACAACTTCCGGTTAACCATTATTTGGGAATAACTCCTAAACAATTAGTGTTACGAAAATATGTTTGCTACAAAAGTTGTAGTAAAGTATATTATCTACAACTTTTGTGTGTAAATGTATATACTAGAGATGGGTCGAATCCAGTTTTTCTCGAATCCGAATCTCGAATCCGAATCTTAAATTCACCCTCGAATCTCGAATCTTATTTCGAATCCAAATCTTAACTTTACCTTGAATCCTAAATTTTATCTAAAACCTAAATGTTGCCTTTTCCTTTTTACATAAGCTTGTATTTATTTTGAATTCTAATATTAATTTTCCACACTATAGAATTAAACACTCCAACTGCAAGCATATAAAAACTTTATTGCTTTAAGTTTTTATTAAAAAAAATGAGCATTTTAACACGTTCAGGATCAAGCCGATTCCTCTTCTTATCACATATAATGCCAGCTGTGCTGAACAGTCTCTCTGATTGCACTGTTGCAGGTGGTGCTGAAAGGTACTTCCTAGCCAGTTTTGGTAGCACTGAAAACTGATGTACAACTCTTTTCCAGTATTCTAAGGCATTGTTTTCAGGAGGAAGAAGCTCTTCTCGCAAATACCTTTCCACTTCTTCCTCAGCAGTAGCAGAATGATTACATGTTTGTACAGGGCTCATAATACGGCTATAAAATGACCACATTCCATGCATCGACGTCCTAACATCTGATGTAGGAGCCTATGATAAGAAAGAAAATGGAAAGATTTTAACATGTCTATATAAACCATGAAATAAGAAGCAATCAAATGATAAATTGCTTACGCTAGCTTACTTACCAGTTCTCTCCTTTCCTCAGGATATGTTCCACATATGTTTTTAACCTCCTGAATTAGCTGGGTTTTGGCTTGTTGAAAAAGCTCCTTACTTTAGAAAACACTTCCTTTGAACCTTGGATCAAGGAGAGTTGCAACAGCGTAGAATTCATTACTTTCCACTGATGGGTATCGGCACTTCAGTGCAGTCAATAAGTCGTTCTTCACACCTTGTAAGCCAGAAGAGACTGGTGCAGGTTTCTTCAATTCATGCATTGCACTGTTAATGATGGGGATAACTTCTGATATGGTTACATCAGCTGAACTCACAGCAAAAGTTGCTTGATTAAAAATGTTTGCAATGCCTGCAACACTTACAATCTGCTTCCAATGATGAGAAGTTAATTCAACAGGAACAGTAAGATATGTCGCTGCCAGTGTAACTGCTACCTTTTGTTCAAGCAACCTTGTAAGCATATGCAATGATGAGTTCCATCTGGTGGGCTCATCCTGCAGTAGCCTGTGTTGCTTAACTCCCAGAGTCACTTGGGGTTTTTATAAAACTTTGGTAGCTTTGGAAGAGTGCTTAAAATGATCTACAATACGCCGACATGTAGCAATCAAACCACTCACCATCTTATTATTAAGAAGTCCATCTTTGGCCACCAACTGCAGTGTGTGAGCAAGACATGGAATATGGCTGAAATCAGACTCATTAAGAGCACAGCATATGTTCCTCCCATTATCACGCACAATCAAAAATATTTTGTCTTCTATGTCCCAGCTTTTAAGAGTTTCACAAATAAATACCCTCAAGTTTTGACCAGTGTGTGAAACAGGAAAAGGCACTACCTCTGAACACAAATGGTGAGATTTAAAGTCAGCATCAATGAAGTGAGCAGTTATACTGAGGTAATCATCATTACTCGTTGACGTCCACATATCTGTTGTAATGAAAATACTCTCTGCTTTGCTGAGAATGGCCTTGACTTTTATTTTTGTTTCATCACACATTTCTGGAATTAATTTACTTCCAATATGCTTCCTAGATGCCATTGTGTATTTTGGCTCTAAATGGAAAACCAGAGCCAGAAAACCTTTATTCTCTACAACTGACAGGGGCTGATTATCCAGGCACACAATCTCAGCAATTGATCTTGTGATTTCTTTACTTCGTTGATCACCTGGCTTGAATTTTCTCTTTTTCTCCATGAAACTTTTCAATGTCAATTGTGATGGCCCAGAGTTTTTCCTCTTCGGCAAAGGGTAATTAGGGCTCAAGTCGCGTGAAGGGCTGTCCTTTGCAACAGAGAAACTTGAGGAAGCAGAGTGCATTGTCTCCTCTGGATTGGAATCAAGGGATGGTGACTCTGGTAAATCAATAGAAATATAAGGTAAATACCATTGAAAAACTGAAAAGATGGTATTCCCATGGTAAATTTGCTACTTCGATAAATAATCAACATAAATGGTATGTAAGTTCAAAGATGTGTTTTATTTTTACTTACCTTTCTCCCTCCTCGTCACTTTTAGCGGTAAACATTTGAAAGCAATGCTTCCTCATGTGTTTCTTCATTGCGCTCGTGCTATGCGATTTCCCACCGTCGATTTGCGCCTGGATATCAGATGACACGGCCGCCACGCCGGGCTCATCTATACATTCGCTTCCGAAGCATTTGAGTTTTTGGATACGCGTGCCCTCAACTCGCTGTTTTTCAGCTTTGAATTCTCGAAAGTCGCCTTAAAAATCGCCAGTCACCAATTATCACCATTAGGTAGCCAAGTAGTATGAAAAATCGCCAATTTGGCGACTTGTGCGCACATCTGGTCACCCTGGCGCATATTCTGAATTTACCCGCTCAGGAAATAGGAATTTATCACTCGCGAAGAATCGATTCTATCATTGCTTTCGATTGCACTCATGGTAATGGCGGTAACGTTGAAATTGCTGGTTGGTTGAAATAAACGCAAGGATTTTCATCTGCTGAGGATGTAAGTGACTTATATTTTTAAGGATTCGGATTCGAGGTGAAACACAATGGATTAGAGGATTCGAAGATTCGAGAAAAGAGGCATTATTCGAGGGATTCGAGGATTCGAAGATTCGAACGTCCCATCCCTAGTATATACCTATATTGCATTCTTACAGAGATATTTAAGAAACAAAATTTTGTTCCGGATAAACCGTAACTTCCGGTTTAGCGATAATCTCCAAAAACTAATCAACTCTTGGCATTGTTTGGAAAATTCTAAATATGAATTTTGAAAATGATCGGATAATTACTTTTTAAGATAGAGCGCCCACAAACTTTTTAACCACAGACAGACAGACACACAGACAGACATGTTCGGGAAAATAGCTAAACATGCTCTATGGGCCCCAAAACATCTATTTCCGTCGAAATCTGGAGGTCTTCTCTATACTACGTATAGGGAGAAAGTAAAAATTGCTTAGGTCGTCATGGAGATGAGTTGTTTACAACATCAAAATATTGATAAAATATTGGTGCATTTTGTCAAAATGTTTACAATTTCGAATCGTAAACGATATTCTACGACTGAAATAAGAATCTCCATTCAATTTCCTTTCTTTTGGTACTTGTCTCGACTTTGTACGACTTGTGTTACTAATTTAATTTTGCGAAAGAAACAAAGCCTGCAAGCGATAAAAGTGAAGTTTACGTGTATTCCTTATGGAACCGTATTATGGACTCCTGGGTTCGAACCCGGGCTTTCTTAGTAATGGGAATAGTTTTCCTAGGGGTTTCTAACTCGTAGAAACACAATGCAGTTTGTTTCGAATCTCTAAGTCAAACCGTTTCTGAAATAAAGAGGGGGACGGACGGACACTTCGGAAATTATATATAAAGATTCCTGAAATACTGATAAACCGGAAGTTGCTGATTATGTACTTTGCGGGCGCTCCGGGCTCTATGGGCGAAAGGCCAATTTCATCGTTTTTCATCGATCATGTCCAGAAAAACATTATTTATAATGTTTGTGACGTTAAAGATGATAATATATAAATTTACCACTCATCTTCCAAGTTTAGATTGAATATAGAGTTCGAAAATACTGTCACAGATAAATATTTACATCTTATATATGGAAAAAGTCATGTGCTGGCCACATCAGATTTTTACTTTCTCCATATACGAAGTATAGAGAAAGTATTGTTTTCATGAAAAAATTCGACTTCGAGATTTTAACGGAAATACATGTTTTGGGGTCCCTAGAACACGTTTAGACCATTTTCGGAATGATGTCTGTGTGTATGTGTGTGTGTGTGTGTGTGTGTGTGTGTGTGTGTATGTGTGTGTGTGTGTGTGTGTATGTGTGTGTGTGATAGTGGGCGCTCTAACGTGAAAACTATTAGTCGTATCAATACCAAACTTCATATATAGTACTGTGGTGTGTGCTGTCAGAGTTGATTAGTTTTTGGAGTAAATCGGTCAACCGGAAGTCGAGCTTTATTCATTAAAGCTCATTTCCGGTTTTCAAAATATCTCCATAAATATGATATATGCGTATATTGTATACCTTATAAAAGTTTTAGATAATGTTATTTACTATAACTTTTGTATTTATTATATTTTTGTATCACCTGTTAATTAGGAGTTACTCGTGAAATACTAATAAACCGGAAGAAGATGATTATGTACTTTGTGGGCGCTCTAACATGAAAACAATTTGTTGGATCAACACCAAATTTCATATATATTACTTTTATTACAGTCGTTAGAGTTGATTAGTTTTTGGAGTAAATCGGTCAACCGGAAGTGGAGCTTCATTCTTCAAAGCTCATTTCCGGTTTTCAAAATATCTCCATAAATATGATATTTAGGTATATACTATTATTTATAAATGTTTTAGAAAACGTAATTTACTATAACTTTTGTATGAAACATATTTTTGTATCACTGATTGTTTAGGAGTTATTCATGAAATACTGATTAACCGGAAGTTGCTGATTAGGTACATACGTTGTGGGTGCTCTGGGCTCTATGGGCGAAAGGCCAAATTCGTCGTTTTTTATCGAGCATGTCCCGAAAAACATTATTTATAATGTTTGTGACGTAAAAGATAATAATATATAAATAAATCACTCATCTTCCAAGTTAAGATGGAATATAGAGTTCGAAATTACTGTCGTAGATAAATATTTACATCTTATATATGGAGAAAGTTATGTGCTGGCCACATCAGATTTTTTACTTTGTGGGCGCTCTAACATAAAAACTAATTGTCGTATAAACAAATTTCATATGTAGCACTTTGGTAGATGCCGTTAGAGCTGATTAGTTTTAGAAGTAATTCGGTTTACCAGAAGTCGAGGTTTATTTTTAGAAGCTGGTTCCCGTTTTTTCAAAATTTCTCCATTATTTAGGAAATTACACCAAAGTTACAAAACTTTAATTTTCTATAAGTTTTCTATTAAAAAAAATTTCGATATCAACCACCGTTTAGGAGACGTATCATAATTAACCAATTTTCTGATTATTGCGACATATTTACGTTAAAATATCGTTTTCATTTGTACCATTTCATAATAATTTTATATGTAACATGATTACTATATTTCTTCAAATTGTTGGAATTTGAAACACGCGTATTTATTTAAAATAATAATTCAATTATAATTGATTCGTGCCATTATTCATTACTCTTCACAATAACAATAAAGCTCATGACTGTGGTTTTGTTAACATTGGAAGCAATAAAGCGTCTTTCGCTCACATTCTTGCTAAAGATTGAGCTCTGGCTGATTGATAAGGTTTAAAAGGTTTACCTCTTTGTTTTTTTACTACATTTGTCTTTAGACGAAAATTTAGAAATGGACAAGTGATAGATTTTTGGAATTCCTGATAAAAAAATTCCGGTGTTCAGCTGTAATCGTCTAGGTTAGGCCAGACGGCCACCGAATGCGAAGCGGCACTGAGCTGAGCGGGACAGAGTGACAAGGAGCGAAGCGTAGCTAAGTTTAGTCTCCCAGGGTCGGCAACTGGAAGAGGAGCTTAGAGAATTTAATTCTCTGATATTACGGTTAAATTACGGAATTTCTGTAAGCGACGGATTCTGTTATACAAGCAATGGGCCTCCTTGCGTGGTTCCATTCCTTGGGAATCATTCCTTGTTTTAGACAATTACAGAATAATTGTGCTAAAACATTAGCAATATCTGTTCCACCAGCTTTCAGATACTCCGCCAACACCCCATCTGCTCCTCCTCTTTCCCATTCTTCATCTGCTTTATCGCCGCCATTAACTCTATTTCTTGTTCCATTCGGACCTCTCCACGTCTATTTCCTTGTAGCATTTTTCTTAAAGTATGTATTTGTTATATACATATTGGTGCATTCTGCAAACTCTACTTAGCGGTGGCCTCGCCCATTTCTCTGGCCCAGTCCGTATTGTCCTGCGACATTGTCATTAGCTTCCCGCTGACCTACACAAGCATTAAAATCTCCCATAATGACTTTATAGTAGTGGGCCTCCTTATCATGTTCAGTGCCGAGAGTTTGGTAGAAGTTTTCAATTTCCTCTTCGCTGCTTGCCGCTGTTGGTGCGTAGACTTGGATGACCTGTACTGAGTAACGCTTATTTATCTTTAGTATGAGTTTACAAATTCTATCTGATACACCTTCGATAATCCTTCCATCTCTTGTTGATCAAGAATCCAACGCCTCCATTTCTTCCATCCTTGGTACCCCTGTAAAAGAATAGATGTCCTTCCTTCAGTGTAAGTAGCTCTTCTGATTTATTTCTGACTTCACTGAGCCTGATGATATCCCATTTTATCTTCTCTACTTCATTGAGTAGTTCCAGCAATCGTTCTTCACTCTTCAAGCGGGGGCAGATGTAGGTTGCAAATTGCAGGGTGGTAATTATTTTCTTCATGATGGACCACTTTAATGCCACCACCTTCCGGACATCCGACTGGGTGTACTTTTAAGTCCGGATAAATTTCCATTAAAGAAGATCATCATGATGATGATCAATTGTACTTGTATTTGGGGGGCTAGGACAATAATGAACCAGGCTGTCCTACTGACGGTAGGTGAATGCCACTTTCATTATTTGGCCGGCAGGGACGTCGCAACGAAATTTTTCATGGGGGGGCAAACCCAAATGAGAAAATTTAGAATTGCTAAAAAAAAAGAGAATTCATACGAACATTTTGGTATGGGGCAATGAGAATGCACTATATTTAGTGTATTTATATTTTGATTAACAAAACTGACTTCCGATTGGGGGGGCAAAATGAGTATATTGCCCCCCGGTGAAATTTCTGGGGGGGCCGCTGACCCCGCTGACCCCCGGCTGCGACGTCCCTGTTGGCCGGAGATATTCAGCCTTCTTAGCATGGAAAACTTGGTAAAGGTTTTTTGCACGAAATGGCGTGCAGCCAGGATAAATCCCAAGGAAGAATAGACTTGAGAAAAGACCGACGGGACCGGGAATCGAACCAGGGTCTCCCGATTGCCGGTCAGGTGCTCTGTCCGTTGAGCTAACACGCCAGAACATTCTCTCAAGCTATTCGGGAGACTGTGTGGGCAAAGGACTTTGCGATTTCGTCTGCACCGTTCGCTGTCATGGCTTAATATAAGCACCAGCCACACATAGTAATGGAAAGGAAACTTACTTAGTTTTACTTACTTAGAAACTAACTTAAAGTTTGTTTTTTTCAAGTCTATTTTTTTCAAGTCTATTCTTCCTTGCGATTTATCCTGACTGCACGCCATTTCGTGCAAATGACCTCTTTAACCTCAATAAGCCGATCTCTTTTTCGAGTCAATCTGCATCTTACAACGTGCTTGTATTAACCGGTATAAGTACGAGGTGTGTTAAAAAATAACGGGAATGTTGCAATTTCGCGTGTTCTAATAGTCCGATTCGCGCGATTATTTCGTTGTTGTGTAGGTAAAATGGTCTGAAAAGTCGCTGTTCTGTGAAGCGTATTGGATATTTAGTTTATTATTAGCTGTCAAAAGGGTTGCATGTGTTTTGGTAGGATCGGCGATTTTGAAAATGGATCAGATAATTTTTATTTTGTTATAAAAGGTAAAAAAATGCAGCTAAATTTTATCAATTACTTTCAGTGAATCTGCTATGAGTTAAATAAGGGTTTACCAGTGGTATTATCGTTTCTAGGATGACCGTGAAGAAGTTTTAGATGACTGCCACGCTCCAGCACATGACTAACCGAGGAAAAAATGATTACGAATGAACAACCGGTCAATAAGGAGTACTAATTTCAAGTTTAACGCCATCTGTGCGGAGTAATCTGAAAAAACGCCCGGATTTGTGTAAAAACAATTCATGGCTTCTGCACCACAATAATGTACCTGATCAAACTTCATCGCTTGTTCGTGATTTTTTTGCCAAAAAAAGCACCGTAATGACGCCATATTTGTTAGACACAGCCGTGTGACTTTTTCGTGTTCCCAAAAATAAAGAGAACATTGAAAGGCCATCGTTTTGCAAGCATAGATGAAATTTTAAAGGCATAGCCGAAAGAGCAAAAACCTATCCCAAAGAGGTAACCTATTCCTAAGTGTTTCGGGGAGTGGGAAAAGCAATGGCGTATAATATCAAATGGGGACAACTTTGAGTGGGATCATATTGTTGCGGATGAATGAATAAAATTATTTCCAAGAAACGAAAATTCCCGTTATTTTCGGAAGACGCATCGTATATCTGCAAGCGTACCGCAAAGGTGCAGGATTTCTGATGGGATCAGGAATCTTTTTACAATTTTAAGTCACCCATGGGTCTCTGTTCCTTTGAATCAATTAGGAAAAAGTTCACGCGGCATTTCCCCTTGTCTCGTCGAACTTTCGCAGAGACAGATTCTATGATTTTATATACATATCAGCTATATAGTCACCACAGAACTAGTCACTGCACTTCACCTAACGCTTTGTTTCAAGAACTAAAATTACTTCACGCTATCAATATGAACAGTTTCAGACGAGTCATTTTAGTTTCCAACGCCAAATACAATGCACATCACCTAAGATATACAACTGTCGAGGCAGAGTGGATCGAGTAAATGAATTTCATAAATAGAACGTGATAAAGGGCTGATGATGGTATTTCCATCGCTTTCCAATTTGCTTATTATTTTCTACAGAGCGTACAGGGCAATGTTTGACCTTACGTAAATAGTAACCAGTGTCTAGGACTATCTGAGCAGGTAAAGCTAATGAACAAAGAGTAAATCCAAATAATATCTTCATTCTTGACAGATAGAAAACGTA
The DNA here is from genome assembly GCA_947579665.1 of Sympetrum striolatum. Classification (NCBI taxonomy): domain Eukaryota; kingdom Metazoa; phylum Arthropoda; class Insecta; order Odonata; family Libellulidae; genus Sympetrum; species Sympetrum striolatum. The sequence goes on from OX388341.1 coordinate 117,600,736, forward strand.
CTTACGGCGACCATGACGGTAGATGTCTTCAGGCAGGTTTGTCTCTTCTATTTCTGTACTTTCAGGAAATTCTTCTTCCGGCATTCCTTAAAGTTCCCCCTGAAAAGGATTTGAGCCACCCCAAGAATTTGAACGCAAGGCGACTGCACCGCGACATCAACCAAATTTTACGGTAGAACGAACTATGTGGAGAACCAAGTTCGGTAAATGTTATTGCTCTCGGTTGATAAACCGGTACCGATAAATGGTGCAAACCACGGAGAGGGAGTAAAATTGTAGTTAATTCTACTGCGGGACTATCTTACTGGATCATTATTGCGAGCTATTTTCTTCCTTGGATAAAGGTTTAAGTTACCAATTCCTCTTCCACTCGTGTTTTGTAATTCATCGCTTAAGACAGTACGGCCAGGGAAGGTACTTTTAACGATGATTTTGTCCTAACCTTGTTTACCCTTTTAATTTTGCTAAGTTACAACTTCAACCTGGAGCAAGTACAGAATTTTTGCAGGGTTCTATTAAGTCGTGACCTTGAATTGAAGGGGTTTGAATCAGGCCCGTTCTCATAATTTTGGGGGCCCTACGCAACATTATTGTATGGGCAGGGCCGGATTTAGATGAAAGGAGGCTCTAGGCTATTCCAGTTATGAGGCCGTTTCACCTTCCATTTTTAAGTTTGTAAATTACATGAGAGATAATAAAATACATCATTACTGTGATATGTATCAATATGTCTCCTTATTTTCGGTTCAGTGTTTTAGTGTTCACTGTTTTTTGAAAAGTGTAATTTTACCATTTTGCTAACAATTTGAATGTAGGCCCCTCTTGATCTTGAGGCCCTAGGCTTCAGCCTAGTTCGCCTAATCCGGCCGTGTATGGGGCCCTATAGAGCCCAGTGCCAGGCTGCCCCTCTATAATAATTTAATAGAATACATATTACATTCATTGTAAAAAGCTGATTTCCAAAACTTATTTAAAAAATTAATTTTATAGTTTAAAAAAATGATTGCACCGTTCCAATGACAGTTGAATAACCACTTCGTTTTAAATTCGTTAAATGTGAGGCTAGCGAAATATAACGTTAAAATATCATAATATGGTACGGAAATTAAATTTATTATGCTTTTAATTTTATTTATTTAATAAAAATTTTAATTATTGAAATGTTTTATGTCCTTTTTGTGACTTGGCGGCGGGGCCCCTAAGTTGACGGGGCCCTAAGCGACCGCGTATGCCTAAAAACGGCCCTTGTTTGAATCTAAAGATTATAACCTGTAATATTTTGAGCCAGTCAAAATCCGCATAGTAATGCATGAATAATTCTCATCATAAATGTGCAACCTAAAAAGGTTTCTTATATTAAGTAATTTTTTTCTTAAGGATTCTAAATATTGATTCTTGAGGTTAGTTCCTTGAAAAAATACACCTAGAATCAACGTGGATAGGGCTAACGTTGGTCAGCCACCTCCCTTCGTGTATACCAACCAATACAGTGCACACATCAAATATTCTTAATTTTTAGGGAAATAATCACCAATTTGTAACAAACTTGGAAATTCCTCTATCAACATACTAAGTAAAAGGATTGTTCAATTTACAGATAGGAGCTGCATTCACAAAAAGGAGTTTTTGTATGCCATTCTTTCGAAAAAAGGCAGAAATTATACTGTGCACAAAATACTACACTATTGGATACAAATGTGGATATTATTCATAAAATTTCTCTGATAAACATTATACTGCTTAGAAAAGCTGTTATAAAGTGAAGGCGACAATATTTTGAACAGAAAACTGGAATAAACCACACCGAGTTCTTCAAGTTACATTAATCAGCAACATTTTCAGGACTTTTGTTATCCCAGATTATCACTCATATATACGAAGAGATTCAATGTTGGTAAACCTGGAGCTCATATTAACATTACTTGCATGTTTGCCAACGTGATACTAAACAAAGCTAAGAAGCCCACAAAAAGGATGCCATATCATACGGATATTCCATAATTATTATCAATATGTATTCTTCTTTGTTGAATTCTTCAGAGGTAAAAAGACTTCTCAATTGAATCTTTGGAAGAATCAACAACACAAGGAGTGTCACACAGTGCTGCCAAACAGGCACTGGATATAAAAATTAAATGTAATGACTTACCTCTACTCAGTTAAATTTAGGTAAGAAAACCTTAAGATTGAAATGACAAATGAAGTAGATACGATAAGTTTATGTGAAGTAAAATGGGAGTGACAAGGTGAATTGAAAATTGGAGAACTTATATATTTTATTCAGGAAATAAGGTAAAAATGATTCAGAAACGGTTGTAAGAGTGATGAAGTAGAAGAGTACAAAAGGTTACTTACATAAATTATACTGATATGATAGGAATGTTACGATTAATTAGTCAAGTTATACTACCACAACTGCATATTATGAAGAAGTTGAATATATATATATATATATGGGAACATGGAAAAAAGAGGAAGTAGAGAGAGAAGAAGCAGTATGAATATTTCAATTGGAAGAATTGTTAAGCTAAAAAGTATTTGCAACCAATAAAATTTCAAACAGCATATGAGAAGGATATACACGTAGATATCCTTAAGAGATAGAGCTCTAGTAAGTAACAGATTCAGGAATACAGTTAAGACTGTGTAAACTACGGGTGGGTGGATGTTGCCAGTGATCATGTACTACCGATAATTTAAAATAACGTTAATAAAAATTGAAAGAGCAAAGGCAATGTAGAAATGGAATTTGGACAGGTTAGAAAAGATGGTTATATGCTAAAATAAAGGAATAATAAAATGCAAGACACAGAATGAGAAAAAACAATATTTGAAGAGGAATGAAGACAAGAGAGTAGAGAAAGAAATATGGTAATAAAAATGTCCTATAGCAAAGAAACCATGGATGACAACATATAGACTAAAGAAAATGGAAGACAATATAAAAATAAGCGGGGAAATAATAGAATAAGTTAAAAAATGTGCTAAAAAGTTGAAAATTTGAGGAATATAGAAAACTGTTACCAAAGTTACATGAGAAGGAACTAGAAAGGAAAATATAATCTGGTATTTGAGGGTTGCCCAGAAAGTAATGCACCACATTTTTATTTCTCAGCTGACAACAATGTTACAATTGCAAAACGTTACGTGTGCATTATTTGAAATTTCCTGAGTGCGTGTGCAAAATTTCTGGCTCTTCCGGCAGATAGCGTAACTGCAGGACTGTTTCAAAATGGTGTCTGTAAGTGATGTGCGTTACACGCAGCGTGCCATCATTGAATTTCTCACTACAGAGAAAGAAACTGTGGGGAATATTCACAAACATTTGTGCAAAGTCTATGGAGCATCTGCTATCGACAGGAGAATAGTTAGTCCCTGGGCACAGAGGACGAGGACATCAGAAGGTGGTTTGGCAGTACTCCAAGATTTGCAGCAGTCCACGGCTGTCACACCTGACATGCTGCAGCGAGCTGATGTTGTCATTTGCGAGGACAGACACATTACAACTCTGCAGTTGGCACTGAATCTGTCAATCAGCAAAGGAAGCAGTGCATAAAATAACATACTAAGTAGGTGACACGAATGTCGCTTAGTGCCAAGATTTTGTCCCCCAGTGACAGTACTTGGTGCCGGCAAAAAAGAGTAAAAAACTCAAGTTCTATCCGTGTTAAACTGAAGTCAGGAAGCGTTAAATGTTATAGTTTGGATACAATGTATCTTTTCAGGGATTGAGTTCGGGAAGGTGGTGGGCCCTATATTCCTTTCGAAAGAATTCCCATTTATTCACATTTGAGTTCAGTGTGTGACTCTCAAGGTAGGCGATCGTTCCCATGCAGTAGATCTTGCAGAAGATCTTTTATTGTGAGTGCGAATCAGCTAATTTTTGATGATGTGATTGCGTATGAAGGCGGTGATAGTGAGTGTAACGTGAAATATCTAGAAAATCGATTAGGAATCCGATCACAAATCTCTCAGAAAAAACATTTGTTCTGATTTGTTGCAACATTTTGAAGCTGAGGGGGAGGCCTTATGTCCCGGATTGAGACAGGTGACGAAACCTGGGTTCACCATTTTGAGCCCAAACGGCAATCGATGGAATGGCATCACTCTCGCTTTCCACAGAAGAAAAAATTCAAAGCAACTGCATCCGACGGTAAGGTCATGATCACTGTGTTTAGGGGACTGTGAGGGTGTGATTCTCACTGACGTGATGTCTAGAGGTGGTACCATTGATTCATAAGCTTACATATTTACTTAACTCAAGACGCGCTCCCAGCAACATCGGCACTATAACAACCCAGGAGATGTTTTGATTTAACACGATAACGCTTGGCTCCACACAAGTTTGCTGAACACATGGCAAAACAGGGTTGGACAGTATTATCCCATCCATCCTAACCTGGCTCCCTCGGACTTCCACTTGTTTGGGCTATTAAAAGATGCCATTCGTGGAAGACACTTTATAATATAATAATAATTATGACACTTCGAGGATAATGAGGTGATTCACACAGTGAAGAAATGGCTCCGTGACCAGAACAAGGATTGGTACCAACAGGGCTTACATACCCTTGTTTCGCTCTGGAGGAAGGCCATAGAACCAGATGGAGATTATGTGGACAAATAGGGTCTATCGATAAAATATAGTTCTTTCATGTGCATAATTCTCATTATGGGCAATATATAATTGGTGAAGAAAAAAATGTGGTGCATTACTTTCTGGGCAACCCATGTGTAAAAGGTGAGAAATTTTACCGGAGATATCAAAGGGAGAAGAGAAACAAGATGTAAAAAACCTGTAAAATATTTGGTATATTACATATTATGTTCACGTATGAGATTATGCAGAAGAGAGGCCAAAATAATTCTTTGTATAATAAACTTTGTCAATACAGGGTCAATCTATCTACACAGTCACAATATAAAGCGGTAAAACATGGACCTCGGGGAAAAGAGATAAGGTTAAGATTTGAAACGTGGAAAGGGAGGAAGTTGAAGAAATTTTACTGATAGAGCATGGAATGAAAACATACTAACAGTGTTAGAGAGGAGAAAGAACTGCCATAAAGAGAAAATATTCATTGGTTAGTATATAGTAAGGGGTAAGTGGCCGATTACAACAGTTTTGGAAGGATTTATAAAAGAGAAGAGGAAGAAGAATGCTGAAAATGACATTAAGAGAGGAAAAGGACGGAGAAGGATGGCAACTGCTACTAGGCGGAATACCAGATGCTGAAGTTGTTATGAAGTAAATAGCTAGTAATGATAATAGGAAAGTAAATGATTGGAACAGATAAAATATCGGGATATAGGGATTGGACTAACAAATATTAGTGCTCTTCCATTTCAAGTTTTAAAATATAATATGTGGAAGAAAAATGGCAATGACCACTTGCAGCTGGCAAATTAACTACTTTGCCAAATAAAGACTGTTTCCAACTTAAGTTCGGCTGAAGTAAACCCAAATTCACATAATGAATTCTAACGAATCTGAAGTCCACAGAAATTGTTAACTGAGGGACAAAAGAGGACCTATTTATGCAAAATAACTTCAAGTGGGTTGCTTCCAAGTTTCATAAAATTTGAGACTCGGTAAGTCTTGAAACAATTCTCTAACAACATAGTCAAGAATTGTCTGTACTAAAACGGATTACTGCCGAAATAACTCGAAAGAAATAACAGAAGTCCAAAGGAGAATAAATGCAACAACATTCCCTGGTTTAACTAATTGTTTTATTTTGAGAAAACTCAAGCATTCACATGAATCAACACTCTCTCCATAAAAAAGTCCATATCTCAATAAGAGAATAAAGGCTATTTTTTATATATATAATATACTTAATATTCAAAACCATGTTCTCTTAATATTATTTCTATATATCTGGAAGCCTAAACACACAGATGTACCTTCAATCAACAAACTCTACAACATATAAGACAAAAACTCAAATAATTAAACAGAAGACTTGCAAACCAAGAGATTAAAAGGTGGGTAATGCATTCACTTCAACTCATTCTTCCAACATGGAGATAACAGAATGTAAAATAATTTAAAGCAAACTGCTAGTAATTAAGTGCATCTGTATCACTGTGGATTCAGAACAAGCTTCACCTCATTTCCAAATTACTTAAAACAAATCCAGGAGTGAACGTCCCACAGGAGACACATGCCTGCGACACTTCGGTAACTTCAGGATGTGAAATCATTTCCACAATCACGAACCAGTCTCCACTCTTTTCACTTCACAAACACATGCTCGTGGACAATGCTAAATGAAAGTAAACCACTCACATATTCCACAATAAAGAGAAATCGAAGACCTCTTTTCAATTAACCTAAACAAAGGTTTAATCAAAGTTTCCCACACCATCTGAAATAAAAAAATTTCTGGAAACTTATGTTTTACAAAATACATTTCCCTCGCATCAGCATTACATTTCCGACCAAAAATTAATTTTCACGATATTTCTGAAGCCTATTAGTGTGCAATGCATGTGTTTGCAAACTGATTTCGATAAGAGCGTGCCCATATATTACATTATTACAGGCAATATCAATTTCCATACATATGTATATTTGACAGCATATTGCAAATGCACCATACACATTACAATTACTCAATATATATGTGAAATAATTACATTATCTTACATTTGCACATTTGCTTATTTGATTTTAGTCATTGGAAATTACTCTATAGTGGAAATTTGAAGATTTTTAAACTAATATATTGGTTTGTGAGTTTGTGTTGCTTTGTTTAAAGTGGCATCCATTCTCCTAAAATTGAGGAAATCAGATGGAAACCCCATTCAAAGATATCTACCGCCACTTTCAGAACTGCAACCACAATACCCTAATTTTAAAGTGATAAAGAGTGAGGACATAATGATGTTATCTACTTTGATATAATAGAGTGAGGCTTTTCTCAAATGCCTAATCACTAGGTTTGGGTGTCATTGTATGAAGTAACCAAAACTGTCAATCTAACTCATGGCACAGCTGCGCCACCTTGCTATTAAGTCTTTCAATATTTACTAAACACAGTTCGTGCAACCAGGACACTGATACAATAACTTCAAATCCACCTTGTCACTTTTTTTAAGAATTGTTTCAATATTTTTTTTACAGATTCAAGACCCATCAGAATTCATCAATCACATGCAAGACCTGCATTGCTTTGCATCTGAATAAAAAATAAATTGAAAAGGTCGCTAATAGAAATTGATGGTTGCACGCTATAACCTTTTAATAATACCTATCCAAACCTTATCACTATCAAAGGAGCCAATCATTTTCTTAAAGCCTTCCAGAAACATTTACAAGCAAACTTCTCGCACTACAGGTAATTGCCACGTATCCAATCTTATCGTCTTCTTCCTTCAACAACGCTCAAGCACCTGAGCCAACCACGAAGCACTATCATTCCAGGATCACTTTCAAAACTTTAACACCACAAGCAATTTTCCATAGTACAAGCGCACATTCCAATGAAAAGCTCGTCAAAAAAGGTTATGTATGCAATCACTCAAAATATGAAAAATTGTCCACACTCTTGTACATGAATTTTGGTAATAATTTCTGAGAGGATAACTAACAATGCAAAAAAATGAAGAACACGTCAAAATTCTTACACAGCCCATAGCTATAATTGAGGATGCCCTCAAATTCTCATTTACAGGTGGATTTTTCCTCAGTCACCCAGTCATTCATACTTTAACTATGTTAATTAGGAAGTGCACAGACATTTACACAAACACAAATCCCACAATCACTAATTCTCAAATTTACACGAGTTTTTATCTTTTTCTTCGTATGAACTCATTTGTCACTTTCAAAACAATGTCTAACCAGAGAATCGGTTTCTGCAAAGCAATACATTCTCTATTGCCACTGAAAAAAACATTCTAACTCTTATAACATATAGAAAGATGGGTCCTAACAAAGGAAGGACTTGGTGGAATTAACAAGTCACGTTTAAGTTGTCTTATTAAATTAGAAAGTAATTGCGACTATTCAGTTGTTACCAGAAAGTTAACGTGAACTTTAATAAGGCTCAGTCTTAAATTTTATCAGAGTCCATTTAAGATCTTAATAAAGAGGTAGATATTTAAAGAATAATAAGAAAGCCTAAAAAATTAGTTAACTTCCGGGTGTACAAAGACAGACAAAGCAGTAAACTATAGAGCTCAGCATTTTTAAAGTATCAAATGAAAACCAAAACCCATTTAGGATCCATTTCTATAGCTACTATATCACATTCACTGCAGCAGTGCAAACCCTCACTTTCTCCAGTTTAACAACAGACGCTGCAATGAAAAATAATCAGGGAGAGTACAGAAACCAATAGCCGATGGAAATCCTAACCTAAATTTTTATTTTAAAGGTTTTGGTCCATCGCTTTCCCACTTTAAGAAACTTTTTCCTCCACGTCACTCTATGCAAAGTGCCCTCCAACAACTCTCCTATCTATTAATGTAGGTCAAGCGACAACGGGCTCAGCATTCAGTTCACATATCTCCGAGCTGGAGTCCGTCTCCATAGGAGAGTCTCCCGAAGCGGTCCCGTTAGCTCCTCCTGAGGCTGACGCTGCTGATCCTCCATCAGATACAGCAACAGGCCCTGTTCCACTAACGCTAGTTCCAGGCGCAGTCGAATCTCGACCTGCAACTTGAAGTTCAGCCACGGCACTGCCTGTCGGTGGCTCAGTCAGCGGAACCATTCCAGGCACATTAACAGCAGTCGAATTTCCAATTGACATAGAAGAACAATTAGACACAGGAATTGTTGCAGTGCCAGCACTGACAGGTAGAATACTACTATCTGCATCCATTGCCGATGAAACATTAGTGTTCATTGAAGAGGAATTTTCTTCTATTTCGATAGATTGAGCATAGTTAGCCCCTGCAACTGTGCCTCCCCATTGGCTGCTTCCGGAAGAGGATGCAACTTGGGAGTACGGCGTGGCACGAGCTTCACGTCGAGCCCTCCTTCTTGCGCGCCTCTCCTCCATGATAAGTCGAAGCTGTTCCATCTTTCCACGCGTGGCTTGGTTTTCTCGAGATAGCTCCACAGATTCCTCTTCCTCTTCTAAGTTCAAAAGAAGGAAAATAGAATAATTTATATGATGGAAAAACATTTAGCGCTGCAAAACAAAACTGATGTCAAGAATGCAGCTAAAAAGCGTAACAGTATGAAAGGGAAACGAAACAAGGATTATCATAGCCTATGAAAAAGGCTAATCTGATAGCTGAATCAAAGATATTAAAAATTACAGTTAACTATAGCAAGTAACTAATCACTATCGTTGGAATTGATTCTTATCATCAACCAGACTTGATAACTTAGAATGCTATTCCTGGGTACTCCTGGTGATAGTGGTAAATGGTTAAAGTATCATGAGAACTAGATTTTTAAGAGTTAATTCCAAACAATCAGCCACTCATTATTACTTAGGCAATGAAAAGAAAATCCTTTCAAAAGAGCTTAAACTTCTTAGGTCTACGACAAAACTTTGTATCCCTTTTCAGTGGGAATATCAAGGGGATAGATGAAATAACACACACAAGCATTTCATTACCACTATGATGTATTTCTATAGTAAGAAATACCTTGTTTTCAATTTATATATATAAAATCATTTTAATCTAGTTTAACAACCTCCCTGACATTGGCGTTTGCTCGGAAACTAATAGGTTAGCGTATGTAGCTGATCACTGGAAAGATCACCAGATATTTCTTCTCCATATAATTCAAAATGTAATCAAAATTTAATAAAAAAAACACCATCAGATAAAAGGGCCTCACCATTGCCTACAGTAATTGTAATAACATAACCTTTGTTACACCAGCATTATAATCTAAAATTAAGCATATCCCTTTATCAATGAGGTCTCACTATCCCCTTTCTCCCTCACGTCTCCTATATCTTATCCCCTTGTTTCTTTTTGGTGATGATCCCTCTAGTCAGCAGTTCGAATCGAGTTTCCGTTTTTTTGGCATCCATCAGTGGGATTTGTTTTCATTCGAAACTTGGCACCAAATCGTCTAATGGGAGGGAGTATAAGAGATAAAAGCAGCGCTATTTCGGATTTCCAGGGTAACCTCTCCCTCGTGCCACAGTCATTAGTTATGAATCGTGTGAATGAAAAACATCTTGAGAAATAAATTAATATGAAGTGCCTTTCTACATGATGGTCATCGCTCTTCCATCAGTCGATCAATAGACGTGAGTCCGTTCAGGAGAGCTTTCTAATAACGGAGTTTCTAGTGAGACAGTTCTGTGATGGAAAGTAAAAGAAAGGCTTTAGATTTAGCAAAGAAATTTGAAATTGTGCAAAAGAGAAACCGCGAGTAAATCCAAAATCAGCCAACTGTATGGCCTGTCATCGTCGACTCTATTTATGATTTTGAAGAACAAAGAAAAAATGAGGTCTGCATTTATGATGCAAAACACTCCAGGAGGTCGCGAAAAACTACAACCAGCGGATAATATGGAATTGGAGTCCATTCTATTTGAATGGTTCAGCCAGCAGCGATCTCTAGGAATTCCAATCAGCCAAACAATGATAAAAGCGAAAGCTGAAGAGCTTGCCCTTCGCATGAAACTGGACAATTTCCATAGCTCGGATGGTTGGCTAAACCGATTTAAAGGAAGAAGATGAACATCACTCCACATAATTAGGGGTGAATACAGTGAAGTAAATGAGCAAGCGGTACATAATTGGCTTCCAATTATCAATTCAATCCTCCAAAGATACGATGAAAAGGTAATTAATGCAAAAAGCAAATTATCGTTTAAATACTATAAATTGAAAGATAGGCCTTGTATTTACGGTGACAAACTATTTTTAATCTCCAAATAATTAGGACATATTCAATGCGGATGAGACAGCACTTTTGCAATTTACTGCTGGAAAAAACTTTAGCTGATGAGGAGACCACTGCAAAGATGGAAAAGGGAGTAAGGAGAGGCTTACAGTTCTCCTCTGCACGAACATGACTGGATGTCATAAACTAAAACCATTAATTTTTGGAAAATCCGTGTATCCTCGAGCTCATTGTGGCCAGCGAAATATCCCCTGTACTTAATACAGTTCAATAAGTTACATGGCAAAATGAGAGCATTTTGTACTACCACTGATGATGCTAACGGCATTCTTTGGATACCAAACATAAGTTCGATTATTACAAGATACAGCAGCTTTATGGAATTAACACAAACAAGAGCTCTACAGAAAAGTGCAAACAGTATTTCATTAACTTGTCAGAAATACTGAGACATATGATTGCCAAATCTGACTGGAAGTCATTCCAAATAAAATTTGACAAAATGTGTTCAATTTCCTCTAGAACCAGTTTGGCACGGTGCAACAGTTTCACATTCTTTCATCCATTCTGATAAAACAAGGCCTCAGAGATACAACAGTTGATAAGAGGCCCTTCAAAGACAGTCAAGCATTAACATTTCAAAAGACAACTATTTCAAAGCATTTTGCACTCCTGCAGCTTTTTATTTAGTACTCCGTGGTACGTACCACAGTCGCAGAATTTTGAAATGCTGCATTGTCAATGCTATCTTCTCATGCCCTAGTGAAAATTTAAATAAATGACACAATCGGTGTTGAGTCATCGTCATTACAGTCATCATTAAGGACAATGCAGTGATAATGGGGAAATAAGAGAGGGAAGGCATGTTTGTTAATCCTTCATTCCATGCAGTAGGAGATTCTTGGATACTCAATCTCTTTAACCCTCATATGGATTCTCTGCGCCTTTGCGGCGCTCGTGGTTTTTAAAATGCTTTTAATACTGCCCAATCCCATGGATCTTGCTGAAACTTTCAGTAGTCTATTTTTTCTGCATTCTTAGTCTACAAGTTTAATTTTGCCCGCATAGTGCGTATAGTTTTCATTTTATAGGCCACTAATGGAAAAAGTTACGTCGTTGGATTTTCGTGTGGCTACGCGAGTTTTCTCGTCACTATGTTGGTCTGTCAATACTTATTTAATAGTTCTTATTTTACGCATGAAATGGTATATTATATTTATAATCATAATATTTAAACGATGAAGCTTTCTAAATCATTTAAAATTGTTTAACATAGAGTCAAGTTTGCTATTTCATCTATTATCCAAGTCTCATAAATTTTTCTTTTTTACAATGTTCTTTTACAAAACTTCATCTAAATACAATAATAGATTTTAGAAATTCGTGGCTAACCTAAGGGTGTTATTTCTATGGCCTCCGTCATTATTTGACAGCAAACGGAAAAGAATGCAGTGTTAAAGGTTTTTATTTATGACTTCTGTAATAATGGGTTCGATCGAACAAAACACAGATAAAAATAAAGAATATAGAAGTTAGTAGCATTATCAATAAAAAAAACTTGCTAAGAAGAGCCAAATTTGGAAGATAATGAAAAAAAATACCGCAGCGCCTCTGCGGCGCCGAAAATCCAACAACGTAACTAAATTTGTAAATCCATATGAGGGTTAAATATCATCAATGTCAATACAGTCGGAGCAACAAGAAACTCGCCACCTATTACCATAGTAATGAAACAATTATCTAAAAAGATATCTCTGAAAACCAAATGCCAGTTAATACCTATTGGAGAACAGAATACCACATTTTTACAGCACCATCTTTGTAAAGACACAAGCAGGCTGAAAAATGCTAATTCAGAGAGTCCTCCATTAAAGCATGTGATAAATGAGTACTTATCAGAAAATCAATAACAGTACGGTACAAGAATGTACTCGATGTTACGTAGCAAGTAATTACTCTATGGCAAATAATGTGCATTGATAAATAACTACCAAGAGTCGTTCAAGTATTACAAACAGGATGATAAAGAAGTATCTTATTTTGATTTCAAAACACTATCACAAATGATTGCATCTTAAGGAAATAAAAAATTCTTTCGACTAGCAGTCATACATACCCATTGCTTCAGCTCTACAGCTGTTTCCAGTAGTTGAAGAGGATACATTCCCTGCTGTTTGGGGCGATGGAGTCTCGACAGTGATTGTGTGTCCTTGACGAGCATGTCGGCGATACTGAGGTGTGGCACACAAGAGGTCATTGAGGATATGGATTATTGTGCTAATGTCTCTCTTTGGACGCCCGAATTTGTCCTGAAGAGCTGGGTTGAGGGTTCCTGAACACAAACATGCAACTTTAATATACAAATCCTCACAACATATACTACTCTTAAAAAGTTTTTAATTTAACTTAGTGTAACTGGTCTAGATACTAACAAAATTTTAAAAAAATCTAGCAATTCTTTCATTTTCAGAATCGAGCAACTAAGAGCTTGTTCATACATATATTAAAACAGTAATGTAATTTGACGTATTAAACCCATTGCATTCCAAAATATGAGAAAAATTACAGCAATTATACCAATTTCACTTTATTCTCCTCATTAAAAATTCCGATGTAGCCACTACATGACTTTCTCCACAGCTACATAACACAAAATCAACGCAAACGTTTAATAAAAATAGAGACCACACGTTTAAACAGTGGAAACTTAAAAAGTAACAGATAATGATGAAAGTTATTAATATACACACAAGAAATTTATTGTTATTGTGAAGAGTAAACAATAACAGTGCAAAACAATTACAACTGAATTATTATTTTGAAATAAATATGTATTTCAATTTCCAAATCTACTTCCACATGAAACTCTGAAGAAATTTAGTAATCATGTTGTATACATCAACATTATTATGAAAAGGTATTAATAAAAATGACATTTTGACGTAAATATGTTGCAATAACCAGAAAATTTGTTTAATTATAATACGACTCCTAAATGGTGGTTGATATAAATTATTATAATGAAATTAGTTAAAGTAAAACTTATAGATAATTAAATTTTTTGTAAATTTGGTACATAATTGTATATACTTAAAAATCAGATTAATGGAGATATTTTGCAAAAATGGAAATTTGCTTCAAAGAATAAACCTCGACTTCTGGTGGACCGAATTACTTCAAAAACAAATCAGCTCTAACGGCATCTACCAAAGTGTATATTAAATTTTGTGTTTATATCACAAATAGTTTTCACGTTAGAGCACCCAAAATCATACACATTCCAAAAATGGTCAAAACGTGTTCTAGGGACCCCAAAACATGTATTTCCATTGAAAACTCGAAGTCGATTTTTTCATGAAAACAAAACTTTCTCTATACCACGTATATGGAGAAAGTAAAACACCTTATTACTTTTGTAAAAAAGGTTCACATAATTAGGAATCATTTAAAATATCTTAAATTCCTGAGATAAGTAGGAAAACAAGACAAGACATCCTATATGATATTCAAGCAAAACAACTAAAATACCATTTGGGAAGCAAGGGGCCAAGATAAAAAACAATCACAAAAATTATCAATAAAACTTGCTGTGGAAGTTACGGAGCATTTTTAATACTTTTAACGGATGAGGAGTTGAGATAACTTCATCTATAGTAAATATGGAAAGAAACATTCTTTGATAAAAATGTCACTACCCTTCTGACCTTTATAATTCAGTATGTTATCAACAAATAACTAGCATTACATTTTACTTAACTTTGAAAATAAATTATTTTTATCTAAATATACTACTTTATTAACATAATAAAATCAACGAAGCAATACAATTGAGACTAATCACTCATCTATTACAATAGCAAAAATTATTCAGAAATGGTAAGATATCATGAATTAAGGAAATACAATTTAATCTTGCTCATTAAAGACAAAATTCAATTATATGAAGTGTGATGCAAATATTAAATTATTCAAAAACGATTGAATCCAACTTCCATAATGAAATTTAGAATAATTACTTATTATTTAGCTCAGCAGATGTTGACAAAATCCAATTAGTAAATTATAATCTGCAAGGTCACTCTCATGCATTTAAAGATCTGCTTCATTTCTAAAATATAACATTAGTGCTCGAGATATCCGAATGCAGCAGATTATGGAAATTGAGATAAAGGCTTTTCTGCAGCACTAAGCAATAAGCTGAGAAAGTTAAAATACATAATTTAGTGCATAAAATTTCAAATTGAACATTAGATACTGATTAACCATGTATTAATGCATAAATTTTACTAACTATGCCAACTGTGAGGGTGAGTTGAAAATGAAATTAACAGTAATAAAAAACAAACCAAATTATTTACACAACATGTACATAGAAACGAGTCTAATCTAGTAGAGCCCAAGCGGTGGGTTGCGGAAGGGTTACAGGTGGATCGAGACTCGATCCTATAACTATCAGAAACCATCAAATAAACCATCAGAAAAGACAAGAAAAATCAAAACAAATGGACGATTTATATATATGCAATATTTGATGGTAAATTATATATACATAAAGAAGGGATACGATACAAATAAGGTTCTTTACTCCAGGATGGACCATGGAGGTATTCCGATAAGGAAAGGTGGGTAGCCAGCTGAAAAAGGTTGGGAACCACTGTACTAAAGAATCTCTCCTTCGAAGGACAAATATCCACAAACCCAGGATAAATAGAGAAGAAAAAGTGACATGGATCTTCTACTAGCTGTGGATGCTTCTTACAATATCACGGCATTACAATTTCACTCTGTTCTTGACACTTATGGCAAACTAAAGCAAGTATATGTTGTATGTATGCCGGCGTATAAGACAACTTTTGAAGCCTGAAAAAATCTCTCAAAAACCAGGGGTCGACTTACATGGGGAACATAAAATTTAACCCTCTCCCACCTTGTAAATAAGTGAAACTGCTTGCCTAACACTTGTCGGGCACTAACTCTCGCAACTCACCACAATCATTTCCTACTGAAACTAATTTTTGACATGTTTTCATAATAAAATGGTTACTTTAATAAACTATTTTCATATCTTTAAATTAAATTTGACGCATATTTATTCTTCGCAAATTACATTAATTTCTTCACATTTATTTTTATATTACAAAATTTTAATATATATTTCGATGTTTTCTTTTAAAAAATGAAGATCAATAATCACATCATGGTTTGTGTTTATTAACAATAACCAGTTCATGGAAATTGTTTTAGCAGTGTCGCGATTTGATATTTATACACTATATTACCATTGTTTCTATAATATTTTTTTATACCATTGTGCTTCATTTCGTAACGCATTTGTATTAGCAAAGCCTGAGTGATACCAACGAAAGAAACTTGTGTAATAGCAAAGGGGAGAAGTTGACATTGCAGCTGAATAAAACTGTAGTCGAGGCTT
Organism: Sympetrum striolatum; assembly: GCA_947579665.1. Lineage (NCBI taxonomy): Eukaryota > Metazoa > Arthropoda > Insecta > Odonata > Libellulidae > Sympetrum > Sympetrum striolatum. Next base: position 117,616,995 of record OX388341.1, read on the forward strand.
TTGTTTTGATAATATTTATTATTAACAATCTCGTATGTAAGCAATGAAAATACACATGCTTCACTTCTTCTCATTTACACTCTCGACTATACATGAAAAGGCATATTTATTTGTGTTAAACGAATTAAATTCACAGAAAATAACTTATTATTGGTGCGTAAATATTGCATGCATCTCTTAAATAATGCTGCTCATTCTCTCCCTGTCCAACAATGAAAGTTTATCAGTTTCCACAACTTCAACACAACAATAGTAAACCAATAACGCGGCAGGAGTTGTGGCTATCTTGGATTATCGCCTCAAAACAATTCTAGCATCTTAATATTATGCGGTTAATATTCCTTAAGCTATCATACATTAATGGATACCGTTGTTTTTCTTCCCATAAAATAGAGCTGGCGAAGTGGTGTTAACTTATTTTTTGGGTTGACTTATACGCTGAACATAGGCTAAAACCTGAAATTCACCTCAAAATTTGGGGTTGACTCGTACGCCGGCATATACGTTAGATATGCAGTAACCACCTTTCCTCATAGGGTATCATGAAGGTTAGGAATTTGATTGTACCTTAATAAAGACATTAGTTGGATGAAAAACTTAATGAACCTTAATTATACACATTGGCTCACAAAATCTAATCTTAATCAGGTTTGACACTACAGAAATGATAGCACATAAAGAGAGACTTGTTATTTGTTTTTCTCCAGCCTGCATTAGCTATGTGCATCCACGAACTAACAAACAAAATGTTCACTTCCCCTACGAAGATGAAATATTTTATTTAAATAAATCATTGGCAGATTTAGGATCACCTGCCTTTCCTTCATAGCAAATCAAGCAATTTTCTTGGATGAATGGAATGTTTTGACTAACAATTGATAGTATAAATTAAAGTTTTCATGATTTCTGATCTAGTAGAATTCTCACAACAAAATAGCATTTACTTCGGTGTGACTGAAGCCCTAAGATTATTCCTCCTTCAAGATGAACGAAACCAAAAAAAAATCACTTCCCTCGAGAGTATGACTTACCAAATTCATTGACATCTCCTATATTTCCATTACTATAACCTAATTGTAAAAAGAAATTAAGATAAATAGTCAGTAGTTCTAAAGCCTTCACAAACACCAATTAAGACAATATCAATAGCACCTAATGTTCTGAAAATATGCAAGACAATGACATGCCTGGGAAGAGCACTGAAGAAGCATACAATGGCATAGTACAAACCTGAGAAGGTGCCAGAGTAAACTCCCTTTCCATGATGGTGCATGCTCTCGATAATTGCCCCCTGGCGCCTTCGGTTGGCACTTGATGAGCTCTCCTGGAATTAAATCAACAACAATTTACTCCATTCTATGGAATAAAATTAATCATTTACACTCTAAATATCTTTATTCTTTGGATTGAATTTAGACAGTGAGTCAGCACTTTTTCCAAATGAAACTGAAAATTAGCTTAATTTTTCCAAAAAGATAAAATGTATAAAAAACGAGGTAGTCTTCCATTTTCTAATAAAATCCAAGAATTGAGATATCATGAACTCACTTCTGTTTTTTTACACAACTATTGTTTTAAATGAAATAGAAGTTAAGTCCTGGATATAACATACTTTAAAATGATATCATTAAACTGCTGCTTTAAGTCTATGGTGATACGGCGGTTTATGTGCTCAACGGAGACTAGAGGTCTGCATGGGCTGAAAATTTCAGCCCCAGCCAGTTCGTCGTTGAGCCCGACCCGGTAAACATAAATTGTTGTGAATTGTGAACAAGTACATTTTTTTAAACCTTCACGAAGACTGAGCATTTTGTGAAAGCATTGCGTCACAACTTTATGAGGCTTTTGTCACTATGCAAGAAACTAACGCTCTTTAAGAACGAATAATTCTCTCCTTCCTGAATTATCCATGGGCCCAATAGACTGCCTGCTTGCCCATGCAGACCTCTAACGGTGACAGACACCAATATAAACACAATTTAAGAAAATGTTGGTTTCGTGGATGCTCAGTTGCAACCGCTTCCATCAATGCACTAAAAATGCAAATCAGTGGAAGAGGATATAATTTATTTTAAACAGACTGAATATAAAAATTCTGGGATCAGTCAACGAGTTTTAAGCCGTCCTAGGGCTATGAAATTAAAGAATTCAATCGGGCAGACATAATTTAAGTTTTAAGCATCCAATGTACTGTAATATGTTTTACTTCCATCTGAGAAAACAAAGTGAGTTTTCTTGGTCTTCCATACATGAAAAAAATCTGTCGATAACAGCGGATCTCGGAAAAGAGAGTGACAAGGCAACTGCCAATTTTGATAATCACGAATAATTAGCAAATTCAGTCACTTCAGCCAATAGTTCGGAAAGATTCCAGCAAAATTGCTCAATTTTGGATCCTAAATGAATATTTCTAATGTAAGACGGTGAACGAACAAGTTCAAAATGCATTTTCATTTACCAAGATTCTACAATTTTCTTCGGATGGAATATGATAAGATTGCCCTAAATTGCTACTAAGCCTAACAACTGAATACTACGAATGGGCTTGAAAAATGAACGAGAAAAATTCATTGCATCGGCGATATACCCGAAAGGCTGAGAGAATGCTTTCAGAATCATCACGATATGATTCCAGTCGACATGTAAAGCATTGGGAAATAGCTCTTTTTGTTTTCCGAAGCACCGCAAGTTAAGAACCCATTTTCCTCTAGAGCCAATGGCCTTCATAAAGCTCACACGTATGCAATGTTGCCACATAAACCACGACGAAGAGTGGCCGAGGTCGGCAAGAGCATTCGAGCAACGCTAGGCGAGAGCCTGCTTTTCTTAGGTTCCTAAGTAACGAGAATCCTAATCACGGCCTAAACGAGTAAAACGTTACCTTTATCTAACCAGGCGCAAAAGAGAAAAATCTAGTTAAATATCTTACTCCGTCTTCAATATGGTACTTATTTCCAGGGGAACCAAACAATAAGCCAAAAGAAATTCATAAAAGAACGTCGTTTTACAAATAGAAATAAATCATTGAGCTCGGCGATTCGACGTTGGCGGCATTCGACGTTGGTCGCAGTCAGATTGCGGAGACGAATATAACGGGTTCGGACATGGCTGCAGTCACGGCAACGAAATTGGTCAAAACTTATCCGTTCCAAAATCTGTGCGGACAATCGATACGAATTTTCTGTAACTTGGAAAAGTTCACATGACATAGCACCGAGAATCCCATTTCGACGTTGAGGTAACTAAAATGAACGCCAAGCATCCCAAAATATTATGAATTTCGCATGGGAAGGAAGTTGATCCACATTAAAACAGCAAGCAGCCCATTCAAAGTAAATTTCCTCGGTTACGATGTCTTTTTAATGGTAAAAACCCCTCATGACTCGGCTTTATCGTCGAAAAAGTCCCTTTCAAGCGAAGGATTTCCGTCAGAGAGCGATAATACTTTTCAGAATTTAACTTTCGACCAAATTACATGGAAAGCATGTGGATACAGCACAGTACATTGCAAGCAGATTGATGAATATTTATTAACGATATCAGTATCTTCACTAGGATTAAGTACGTGGATATTACCTTTGTGTTACGAAATTAGACAAATTAAACAAAGGTACCGCTACAGAGCCAGGCCATCGTAAACTTTCATAAACAAGGTTTCCATACAACGACATAAATAGCATTCAATATTTCAAATATAATTCAGGAAGCTCTTGCAGAACTAAATCCCCAAGAACTCTCCAACCGCCCTTAACAAGAGCAGTTCAATAAACAAGCACGCATATTTTACTACAAAGAAAATGATATACTTTAAAAAATATTGTGTATAAGTTTTATTTATGCAAAACAAAGCACTGGAAAAGTAACGAACTATCGACAGGTAAAAATAACGCTACGATGACCTAATTCCCTCGATCGCAGCCATGATCTTACCTTGAAGAGATCGGATCATGGTCTACGAAATAAATCAGGAACAAAACTAGTCGTTCTTACACATCCTTGGCATGCTGTAGTTAAGAAAAACATATGATATACACGAGCACCGAACTTGAAGAAAACATGGAATAAGAAATCGGTTATCCAGCATAAATTCTGAAAGGTCTCCAACCAAGAAGTGAAGCAAACGAGAGCATTGGAACCTATCAAAAGAAACATTCGCTTGTAACCATCGCCATGAGATTTTAAAACCATTAATAAAAGGAATATTACAAAAATTTATAACTCTAGGTATGATCGAAGTTGGGGTGTTATCTGAAAAAAAACTTAGCAAGTTTCATTTCCTCCGAGATTTAGGCGGACGTAAGTGCATCCAAGGGACTAACAGACGAAAGTGGCTTAACAAGTAAATCAACAAAAAATACTTCCAAAATAAAATGTTCCACCGCAGAAAATCAGGTCTCTCTTTCATGAAAAACTAACCGACAAACCTCCACGTGGACGAAGGACGTGTTTAATGAGGAAACTTCTTCGTTCAATGTGCATAATGTTAATTTCGGAGAAGGGCAGAATCTGCCACTGGATAATAAGTAATTCTACAGAATCGAATATGTACTCTTTTCTCGCGTCAGGAAAAGAACAGCGGCATATTGTATGCAAGAGAACAGGTCAATGGGAAAAGCTACTGCAAGGGCGAAAGAGACATTCGGGGAATCTGGAAATAGCTCCGACACGAGTGCCGTTGATTCGATTCGTGTGTATTTCCATGAAAATGATAGTGGAATCGATGGAGTTTCTCGAGGATAAAAGCTGATAGAGGTCATTCTCCAATTCCGACTTTACAACGAAATTCTCGAGAACTGAGCGAGCTACAGAGAACTAGGAACAGAATTTCTAAATATTACGAAGAGAATTCCAGATGATACAACTTTCTAAGAACCGCCAACGCTTTCTTTTACAGGCAGCGCGTCGATATACAAAGAAAGTACCGTTTCGCGGGCCGCAAACGGAACGAACCAACTTCCCAGAGATGTCGCTACATCGGACCGAAAAAAATCGACGATAGAGGGATTGCGCCAAGAATTGTCGCGATAAGAAAACATCCGTCCTTTAATCACCAAAGCAAGGAGAGGTCCTCTGCATTGATCCGCCTCTCTGCAGCGTTGCGACATTTACGCCCACGCACAGCTGGTTCGAGGGATCCGGTGCGAATGCACAGTGCGTACGGCGCACGCCTCGCATTTTAGCGAAATTCCGCTAAACGTGCTGCAATTAGCGCTTGGGAAGCGCTTTCGCCAATCGAGCTTTTTCGACCCTTTCAAAACCTACGGAAGATTCACTTCGTAGGAGTGATGTTGGAATTCCTACGAAGAAAACTTTTGGGAAATGTTATCAGATGGTCCAAACGATTGAGGTATCCAATCATCAGTAGATCACTGCAAAGCATGATTAAGTTCAATATTCCACGGTAAACCTTACAAAATAGAGAAAAAATAATAGTATTTGATCACATTCTACCTCCAAAGAGCAGGCGATACCCAAATGGAAATATTTAGGCGAGAAAAATGATTTACGGTCCATTCAAAATACGCCAAAATACGTTGAAATGCATTATCAGCGGGCCGATTTAAGGGGAGCTCATTTTAAAGGAGAATAAAAAAAAGCTTCGACGGTAAGAAACGAAGCGATCGTAATGATCGATCGGACGACAGGAGAGCCAAATATCGACGTTACAAAGATCGAAATACTCCGTGAGGTTCGGCCCAGTAAAAACGTGGACTTCGAAGGAAGCGACATAAGGCCCTTTCTAGAGAAGGTCCGCAAAAGAAAGAGATAAACAGGAGAAGGCGGAATGCGGTGGGCCTCGAAGGCCAGCGGGTTTAGGACGAGCGGCGTTGACCTCAGAGCGACCACGCGCGGTTCGATCCCAGGACGCCTTACAATGAATATGGAAATCGCAATACGGGGAATTTCCGGAAATGTTCGCAATTATAAACTGACATCGGCCAAAAGCTCTCAAAACAAGATGGGCCTTCGGATTAGCGGCCCTATTTCGCAAGAGCTTTTAAATGTTTTCGCGAGCTTTCCCAAAATATCACGTAAGAAGGATATCCGCTTCTACCTCGAACACCGATTGGGAATTCCGCTCTAATCAAACGAAGCTCTTTCACTACGCCTGAATCAGCGGTGGAATAGATTCAAAACATTACAGGAATCGTTCTCATCTTGGCGAGTCATACAGGTTAATGTCGAGGCAAATGGCCGATTATAGTCGCTAAATACTTATCCACCTCGCTACATATAAAAGCCGCTACTAAAGGTTTGTGCGAAGAAACGCATACGTCTGAAAAAGTCGTCTCCACGTCGATGCGAAAAAGGTTGCAAAATTTCCGAAAACAAACTCGAGGGAAAAAAGCTGAGGTCTGTGCCCTCGCAGGAAATCGGCTGAAGGACAAACTTCGGTTTATATAAGAGACGATCGGACACAAACTACATTTAAAACAAAAGATAAATCGCAACTGCTTCAAATCAATAGAAATTTCTTCATATTCCGTAAATGAGCGTACTTGCGAAAGATGTGGTTATATCGAGTCACCTCTTGCTGCACTTCGTACATATCTTACACCAATGCGACGCTCCTAACACTCGAATTGAGAGTACTTTTCCACTCCCGAACATCAAAATAATAACGCGAAGAAAATTTTCCACGCCTTATCGGCACCGCTATTCCAGGGCTAACTTGCGAGCCACGAGCGAGAAGGGCATACATAACAAAATGGATGGGCGATAGCAGTTGAGAACGAGATAATATTCTATGCCTCTCAACAGCAAAATTCGTTCAATTTAAAACTGACCAGAATGAAACGTTGCGCATTTCACAATCATTCTGACTTGCACCTCAGTGAATTTCCTTGTTAATAATTGCGACCTAAAACACTTTACAGAAAGCGTGACAATCACGACGTTCTCTTTCGCACTACGTGATTTGCTCCGCAGTGCATCATAACGAGTCGTGCATTTGAGAAGAATTCAAGCTATGTTTGGAATGACATACAATAAGAAGTAATTAGAAAACGTATTTTTTCTCAATTTAATCGCCACGAATCATCAAATACTCGAGTTAATAGACGAATAAAAATAATTACCGCTTAAAGGGACAACTCCGACATAGAAGCCAAGTTTCTCGCATCACTCCTACACTGTAAACAAAGATATAGAAAAATACAACAAGATTTACTGGAAAAATAGGTTTACTTGGATTTCTACAGTATCAGTATACAGTAATTACTACAGTATACAGTAAGCATCGCTGGGAAACTCCGTCTCCGGCTGGCAATTGAAATATCATTGTATTTTTCCAACGAATTTTAAAGCCTTCTCTTACCCCCACTGAACAATCATTAGATTCGCGGTTTCGGGACTTCGATGGCGTTCATGTCTATGCCAATGGCTTTTTGTTAGAAGCAGAGGCTTCTTCTTGAGGTTGGCCCTTAAAAACAGCTCGTAAAAGGAAATCCATCGACTTTGGGAAGCTAATGCTTCACGGACCCACCGATTTTGACGAAATGGAAGTGCCTTCGAGTTTATTGCGTTGAAAAGTAGTTTTTCATTGTTTTACTATCGTTTAATTCTAGAATGTTATCTATAGGAATAGATGACTTTATACAGTAAACTACATACATATGTAGATTGAGTCACAAACTCAGAGCACCACCAAAATTTAGAACAAGTCCAATGTACAGCTATGTGCAAAAAAAACTTTTATCCTCAGCCTTATATAACCAAGGGAACTTAAAGTTTTTTTTGCAAATAGCTGTACATTTCGCTGCCAATAAAAAGCATCTTCAGGGTAACCAAAGGGCCTGACTAGATTGGGAACGAGAGGTGGACGACAAAGAAGAAAACAAAAGGCGTTAAGTGTCGTCAAGTAAAGAGTATAAAGTTTAATCGAAATCTAAATAGTTGTTCATAATATTAGCTTTGTTTTTGTAAATATATAAATTCTCCCATGGATCTAAACCAAAATTTGGGTTGTAAAGAGGAGTTAAATTATCTGCGGTGATATTGTGTGCATGGTCTGCCATGTTTTGCAACCGCTGAATTTTCAAATCTTCCAGATTTAAAATGAGCGATGTGTTCTTTGAATCTGGTGCTTAACTTCCTCGTAGTCATAAGAGATCAAATAAATACCCGATTTATCAAACGTGTCTATCTTGACTTTAGTTGAACCTAAAGATTCTTAAGGTTGAAATCATTGTAATAGCAAATGCGTTCATCCACCCATCTCTATTATCACTTTCTTTTACCGGTCGCGGTGGCAGAGTGCATTAGGACAATCGAATGAAAAAGAAAAACAATCGAATAAATCCACCCGGTTAGGATAGTGAAAAATCGAAATGCTTTATTCGAATAATTCGATTGAAGCAAACAATCGAATTATTCGATTGTTCCCACCTCTAGTTAGCACGCGATAACGCTCCAATACCACGTTCCCCGGTACGAATCCGAGGCTAAGCGTTTATTCCACTCAATGGAGTTACTATTTTGGAAACATTTGAATTTTACAATAAGATGCATTGTTGGAAACTAATTGGGATTTTACGACAAGGTGCATTGTTAAAAAGCCTTTGGAAATTCACAGTAAATGTATCGTTAATTAATGTTAACATATTATTGGATTTAAACAGTAAAAATTGCTGGCAAACTGAGAAATACTGTGTATGTATATCACTATGCATTTAAGATGGAATACCGGAGAGAGCGGCAATTATAACGACTGAGATGGAATAAATTCATCGAAGTACCTGGAACCATCTTGAGTGCTTCAAGGCTACGAAGGGAGGGGCGTCCCAAGATGCCGGACGGAGGTTTACATCGAAGTGGTTCTAGACACGACCGTCAGCAACAAACAGAAGATCATTTAGGTATTCTTGAAAATCGGACGAGAATTGCGGGGAGGGAACAAATATATCCCCGCCGGAGAAAAACACTTGCGAATCAATGAGTATGTAGATGATTCCGAAGCATCGGTCCCTCCAACTGTACACGCATCACCAGAAGTAACATAATGGAAGTGCTGCTAATCTCGACAGTGTGACGCCGATATAGGATAAATCGGTCGAAAGTGTGATTCAAGAGATATGTCAAAAGAAAGCGCACGGGGAGAAAATGCATTTCCTAATATGGCGGCTATGACGAAATGACCTTTGGAGCCCCAACAGCTGACATAGGAAAAGTGCAGATTTCGGTGGAGGGGGCAGACAACGAAGGCAAAAAGAGAGGTTCGCACATGTTGGGCGAAAGATAGGCTGATATGACTACGGGGGAATCATCGGCATTTTCGTATGTTCTGGCACGCGTGATTCGTAGACGCACATTGGTCGGTTTGATTCGTTCTTCATCGAACACCGATGCTCCGTATCGACTCCAAAATGATTTTGAAATAGTTATCCACTGCGGCAGATAACGTTCGATAAATTCGTTTCGAGGATGGATAATCGGAGATATGGATATTACGAAGCTCTCCAAAGTAGGATTTGAGACGAAAAGCGAGCGAGAGTTCGATATTTGATAGAAACTGCACGCCCAAGAGTGGCGGACTAGTATCCACGGATATTCGGAATGGCAGTAGTGCACACGCAAACCTCCAATATTAGAAAACGCTGGCTCTTCGAAAGCTTTGCTTACGAAAAAATGTTGCTTGATTAGCAATAGGCAACAGCAGGCTACATTATTTGCATATATTATAGATATATATCTATTATATATATACACATACACATATATACGAATAAAATGTTGCTTGCATTATGCAAGCATGTTGATAACACAAATTTCAAGCCGAAATCGTGTCGAGAGGGTCCTCAAACGTTGAAAAAGTATTGAAAATATTTTTAAAATTCGCTGCAATTTATCCGTCCGGCCTTTATCGAACCCGGGTCTTCCTGGTGATACTTTCTATGCAGAACAACAGAAGATCACCGTCTCTAACTATGTGTGAAAACTCAAGCAGAAATATTGGCTGCAACTGCCTCAAACGACGTCCAACTTTTCGCATATATTCCTTATGTGAGAAATTGTAATGTGCTCTGGCATCGAACCCAGGAAAACCCAGCATGGTCTTAACTAATTTTTTTCTTAAACCGAGTCTTAATATACATCTATTAGCAAAGCAAGAACTTCCTATCATTTCGATAAGAGCATAAAAAAATAATAATGAAAAACTAGCTCAGTGTATTTTAAATGGGAGATTTTTGCATCTTCCTAGCATTGAACCCAGGATATTTTCTGTGAAAGTCGTCAATGTTTTCAATAGATCATGACCATAAATATATAGGCTCCTTTAGTTTTGATTCTCTACCTATCAGGGAAGTATTTTTAAAAATTTCCGAAAATCAAAGCAATACTGTTAAATGGGGAAAATCGGGACTTAGGGGCCCTCTGGATTCGAACCCATGACACTGAGGATCAGAATCGCAATTTATCTGGCGGTTACACGTTATGGCCAATACGTAGTAAAAATTTCAAATCAATGACGCTTGTGGTTTAGCCTGTGAATTATTATCCTATCTATTTATCTATGTGAATGAATCCGGAGAAGGAATTGTATAAAATAGAAGATATTGCAGAACTCGAAGCGGGCAAATTAACGTTCAGGAAACAATTATTTACAACTATAATAATTTTCTCGATAATATTTAACAATAAAGGTTTATCATAAGTGAAATATTTAAGTCATATTATGATTATTCTTAGCGAAAATTGAGCGATTTCTTTCTATAATACCGACCTCCAAATAAAGGCAACTTATTATTATTATTGACTCTGGCTCTCAAATGAAATCGATGAGAATTTAAGAAACATTTTATATTCACGAATTCCGCTCCAAATCTATATTTGGAACAGGATTTTCCGCCGATAGGAAAGAAAAATCACCATAAACTCAAAGAGATTTAATAAATAATATCGATAAACTTTTCAGTCACGACTGATTTAGCCATTCTTTGGTGGTTTCGATAAAAGCCCTCAAAGGATCGCTAAATCGGACGCGATCTTTCGCTCCGTGGAAAAGAGCGGTCGACGAATGATCGTCCAAATGATAACAGAACAGTGGGCAGAGAGTGGCGAGGAAAAGCATCGGATTGCAGCCCGACTCACCTCCGCCACGTCACTGCGAGAAGTGAGTACCTCAGACGACAGCTGCTTCAGGGTCTGCGTGAGGTTGCGGCTGGCCTCCGCGAGGGCGCGCGTGTCCAACGTGGGCTTGGGGGCGGCGGACGTCGGCAGCGCCGGGACGGCGGGCGTCGGCGAGGCAGAGAGGGGGCATCCGGCTACGTGGGTGGACGGAGAGCAGCGGCAAGAGGGGGCGGAGGATGTGGAGGGGGTCGGGGGCTTTGCGATATTGGGCGGGGGATGGGGAGGGGGGTGGGGCGTGGTCCGAGCGGAGGGCCTCGAGTGGTGGTGAGAGGGGGCGGAGATGAGTCTGGAGGAGGCGGAAGAGCGGCGCGAGGTGGAGAGGGCGGCCGTGGATGGAGTCACCGTCGAGAGCTGCAACTGGATGAGCATCATGTGGTCTCCAAGGCGCATGGTGAGGTTGAGGGGCGCCTTCCCGGATAGGAAATCGTTCACCTGGAAGAGAGAGAGCAGCAATGCGATTAAATGACGGATCGAAATCAAATGAGTTCGGGACGCATCGAACACTTGCGTAAGCTAATTACGTAAGACACGTGCATACATAAATAACTAGGGTGAATACTCATCCTCAGTGAATATTGTTTTCCAAAAGTCTTATTCTAAGGCTTTTGTAATAAAAAATGAGTTAGCTTAAAGTAGTTAGTTCAGACTCGGGGAGGTAATTCATTCCCTCCTACATCTCATAATAAACAGTTAAACATAGGGGTAAACTTACGCAAATCTTGGAAAAAAAAAAATTACGTAAGAAAAGTAGAGAGAAAATTTTAATCAACCATAAATGTGAACATATACCTTTGTACGTATAGCGCGGATTTCATCCGTCAACACAATCTCAGTTGAAACTAAGTTTCCAAGCGCTCTTTTCCCCAAAAATGCGCAGTGTTAGTTTTACAGTTCAAACATTTCTTCGAGGAAAGAAGCAAATATAAATCCACTCGCACTGCATATTGCATTTGAGGAACATTTCCACTCAAAATACATCGTTCTTAGCGAGAACTTCTCATGCAGACTTCCACGTGCCGCCTTCCAAATCGCGATTACACTAGAATAGTGCGCACGACTGCGACTCGTTTTTCAAACGCGCGAATGTTTAACACATCCGAAATTGCCTTTTTAAATGGATCCATCGGAGGCGCAGCAGTCTGCATAAAGTCCGCCGGTAAGCAAACATCCGGCGTGAAAAAGAGCAACGGTACCCCGTTCCACGCGGATGGCTTCCTCTTTAATATTAATCCGGGCAAATCTGCGGTCTCTCGAGACGTGGAAACCTTTTCGTATGTATTTTAGAACCTCCACTTGCCATCACTGTGGTTCTACGGCGAGGAGTATCAACGAAAAACCGGCAAGTGCAATTAATAGCAATCGCTAAATGGGCGATTATTTTGGTCGAGGAAAGCAGCTGCTCGGGAGTGATCAATGGCGGAGTGAAAATCTGGTCGAGAGTGAGACGTGCAGTCGTCGAAACAACGAGTTGGATTTCATCGAAACGAACTTTTCACTTCGTCTGTTTTCCTCATTAATGGAGACTCGAGCAGGCAAAATTCTACCCTGAAAAAGCGATGACACAGGAGTCCTTTTAGGAGTTTCAAAAGAGGCGACGCATCGGTCTAAAATTGTCAATTTGACATTCCTCTTCTGCTACGACGGAAAGGAGCTACGGAACGTCAGTACAGACTTCGACGGATAAAATTCACTGACAATATTCTGTCCCTCACTGTCGCTGAGCACTCCGATTCAGGCCCAAATCGCAGCCTATGGACGCAACAGAAGGGGAAAGTGCGAAATGCCACTTTTGGGAGACGAATATAGATGGACGAGGTTCGGCTAATTCTATTTTAGACTCGAAGGGCCAACCGAAGCCGCGATTCCGGAAGAACACAGACATCGAACAAATATTTATTAGTTTGGTTTGACGCGTTCATTCACTCGCGGTGATTAGTTAAAAGTAAAGGCATACGCCGCGAGAAAACAGATTCTTTGCTCCTTCGTCGTCCGTAACAATCTGAGCGCCGAACACTCGATCTCGCGTGCAACTGACACTTTGAACGGGCAGAGCGATCGTCGAAATTGACAATATTGATGCGCTAAAGAGCGACGACAAATGCACGATGGCTAAATAACAGATGATATCGAGACAAATCTCGGAGAAATTGAAGCAATTATGATTTTCACTTGACGATGTGACCAATCGTTAAGAATAACTACTAAAAATAATATCATTTTCCATAAACTAGAATCGTCGGTGAGATGGATGTGCTTCCGTTTCCTCCAATTCACTCGCAATTCCCAACGTTGCCAAAACTATTTAAATCCCCACCTAAGGATACATAATAGATCCGAAGGTAGCAAAAAAACCTTTTTCCGAGCCTCCTTCGCTTGGGACGCAGTTGCCTGGGACTGAAAGGCCGAATACCTGGCGAAATGCATGGACCGGCTCCTGTCAATTGCTGCACCCAACACCTGCTCAATGACCATAACCACCTCGAAAAAGGCGACGAGGGAATGCCCGTCCCACAGAAGACGTTAACGGTGTAAGCTTCGATTAATCATTTTCATTCGTTCACGTGAAACGGTTTCATAAACAAGGCAGTGAGAATTGGAACATTGCGAACGAGAAAAAGGCAGAGAGTGGGAAGTAGTAGACGGTCGGAACTAACTATCGGCTCGAAGAGACTCGCTGTCCGACCAATATTTATCCGGTAATGAATTCTATCGACCTTTGGAAGCGCAGGTGCGAACCCGAGGCGGATTAATCCGATCGTTGACGCGACGGACATTTCGCAGATTCGGAATTAAAAACCATCGGCAACGGAAATTAATCGCCGGCAATTTCTGTGAGAGCAAAAAGAGCACCAAAAACGGAAGAAAGAGGGGAAAGAAGGTGCTTGGCAGGGACGTGGGAAAGAACGGAGGGGAGCTAGAAAGAAGGAAGAGGTGGTCTTCATTATCGAGAGTGTGACCTGGAAAGGCGTTCTTTCCCAAATGGCAATGAATGCGAGAGGATTTCAGCAGTCGTTCGTTCTTAAGATACACGGCGAGTTTCAATTCTGGGAATTACCTCGAAGGAAATAATTTAATCGGTTGGTAAACATCGTCAATGAATCTTAAAACGATAGCCATTGACGAAAAATACCCCAGAAAGTTTATATCTGAAATATACATCTCAACAATAAGTAAATGATAAATATAATCCACTTTATTTATAATCATTTATTTGTACCGATGACCTCTGAATTCATAAGCGGTAATTATGATTATGGTCAAATTTTCCGAAAAATTTAAAAATAATTTTAGGGAATCCAATGTATGGACGGGAAAAATTGATGGCCATACGGTCATAACAATCAGCAAAACGCTGTTTAAACAAATATAGGTCAAAGCGCGATCTCCCTCGGTTATCGGAATAAATTAAAGACGGGTATATTAAATGGTATTCAAGCGCCGTGATTTGATACGTACGACGGCAATGACGAGGACTGCGCTCTTTCGCAGCAACTTCTCGGCCGACGGCGTCCGATACATCGGAAACAAAATCGGTAGCGCTCTAAATTGCGCGAATATCCGACAGCGCAATAGCAAAGAGGGGAAATCTGCCGTCTCTCCATTTAGAGCTCAAATACGCTTTCCCTCGGCTTTCTCGAGCGAAAGTGTAGCCGCCGTATCATCGAGATGTTTTATAACGAGGCATCGGCGACCTCCGGAAGGTACGAAAAATCAAACATTCAAATGGACGACGTCATAGTGCCTCGGCGAGGCGTTCCGAAACGTGCTGAGAGAGTCCTCCGCCGTCGATTGCCATCGAGCAACTTGCGCAGAATAACCGGAAAAGCGTCTTAAAATTAAATTACGCGGGAGACGCTAGAGAGAGACCGACGAAAGATCCATCGAGCAAGAGGTCGGCTTTCTAGTTAGATAAGCTAGACATCGAAGGAAAACACTTCCGCCGTGGAAACTCACCATGGGCTAGCATTGGATGATTCACTGCAGTCTGAACGACAAGTCGAATGGGGTCCAACTAATAATTTTTTCCAGAATGTTCCCGACAACTTCCTACACTCGATCAATAATAATAAAAGGGGAATTTATTTGGCGAAATTGGGAGCGGAATAAAGTAAAACGAAAGAATACATCACACGGGATTTGAATTAAATTTCATTTAAGGTGGCCCTTCGAGCTGTGAATTTGGAAATTTATTAACAGCGGCCCGCAAAGTCTTCACAATGGCTAATGTGGCCCACCGGATGCAGAAGACGAGCAGAAGATGCCCACGAAGCGACACCGTTTTGGGCAAAATGAAGGAAGCCGACAAAAAAAGATTCCTCCCAATTAGGAAGTTCTCTGCATCGAAGGTGAACCGTATATAGATCCATCGCTTTTCACTTTCTCCCATTCCTAGCGAGTGGATCGCAATTTGCTAAACCCAAGCACAGTTATACTAATATTATATTACAATTAATGATACTTCTTCAATGCACTACGCAGAAGATCGATTGCACGTGAGGTCAACTGACGAGCAGACGCCGGAATACACCGCCCGAGGAAGTTTTTAAGTCGGTTATTTTCAACGTTAAAGAGATCCGCAACGACAACAACTCGTAAACAACTTCATACAATCATTTCTCTTCCGTTAATTTATTTCCAGTTACGTAGTTTGAGCAACTTGACAAATTTGTAAATTTCCAGTAAATCCTACTTTCGTACGAAAATTTTCAAGATTATGTAAAAAAAAAGAGAAAGAATATTACTAAACACCAGACTTCGATTCTAACGGAGAAAAGGTAGGCGAGATCCACGTTACGCGCAACTTTCATATTAAACAGAGCGCACGAAAACGAGAAATTTCCAATATTTTTGAGAGAAGGTAAAACGATATTAATTTATACATCGTTACCGTTTATGTATATATAATATACATGTGTATAAACAATATTAATGCATGTACGCGGACATTTACAAAAAATGACAATTTTCGGCGTCATCAGATCTGAGAAGACTGAACAAGGTCCCAAACTTACTACAAGCCGATTTGCGATGGTCGACCAATCATTGATGAAATGGCGCAATTTTTAATAACATTTTATAATTAAATTCGTTTAATTTTAAAACTTCATTAGTCGTCCGTCCTTCCGAGGGATGTCCACTTGAACTCCAAACATGTGCACACTAATTACACTCAAATAACACGGAGTAAGTATTCTTTTGAAGAAAAAACCGTTGTCTAGCAAAAATAGAGTACGAATTCATTACCGCTGAACCAAAATAAAACCAACACAAAAGGATTTCTTCCGACAGTTTCATCGATAATTTTGGTCGTCCGCGTGAAAAAAATGATTTTCCTCATACACGCGAAACGCAACTTTTCTCCGTAGTAAAATGTCTAAACTATTTGATATGACAATATGTTAACTACTAAGTTAGATCTCAGTCGAAAATATTTATCCAGCCGCGTTCAACGATTCAATTATTTTAGTCTGAGAAAAAGGATATAAACGCAGCAAGTCTTTCTACGAAGGTAGCCAACGAAAGTATAATAACTTTCCAATATCTAAATCGGAAGCAACATTTTTGTACAAGATACATTTTGCTGCAAAGCAAGAATGCAATATTGCCAGAGTCCCAGAAATGAAAACCTCGCTGGACGAAATGGAGGCGGTTGGTGGGGGTGCGGGTTGGGGGGTGCGGGCGCACACTTTCCCACACTCATCGACAGCTGTACACAATTAAAATGGCTACCGCGTTCTGATACGAACACCGTATCCGGTAAATCACATCCTCTCCTTTACTAATGTCTGCACATTCTCGGATTGAAAAGAATATGGTAGACGACACTTCGGGACAAATTAACGTAGAACTCCGTAATTAATAGGAAAAAACGACATCGAAGAGAGAGAGAAATGCCATCAAGAAACTACATTTAAGTGATAAACCATCCAACAAACGGCCATACGCAATTACGGAGAAGAAAACGTCTTCACTCTTCCATTTCTCGTAGATTCATCCCCAAAATAAGGCAATTATAAATAAAATATCTATGATCCAATAGAGATTCCGATGGCAAAGCAGCGAATTCCTCGAATAACGTTCGACCCAGACGCCCTCAACTCCCGAGAGCCGCTCCATCGATCGCTAGACACCCACTGCCACGCGCCATCGCATAAATTACGGGCCCACCAATCCGAGCCGCTTACGGGAAGACGATAATTACTACGCCCTCATCCTGGACTACGAAGAATGTCAATTCTAACTTCGATCGACGGAATCCTGCAACGATTAAACAACGGGGCTCTAATACTGTCGGAACAGGACGACAAAATCCTCAATATCGAGCTCTTATCGGCGACGGACAAACCTTGCGAAACATTTCCACTCCTGCGACACGGTTCGACCCGACAGGCTCTCCTGTGACTGCTCTCTCGGGTAACTACCGAAAACCATCTTCAGTTATTCAAAAATTAACCAGCAAACGTATATTTATACTGCTGATTGTAATTAAAAAGAAATTTATTCACACGGACAAAGTTCAAGGAGAAAAATCACCCGAGGTCAGTCAGTCTTCAAAAAAGAAGACATTTTTGTCTTCCACGAGAGAATTAACGAATAAATATTGTCGCTATCCCGAAATTGTCTCCTGGCAACATCACATTACTTACAACATCGCCGAATGTAGCGGAGCAATAATTCGAGCAGCACAAAGCAGGATGCAAGGGGGGAAAGGGCAGCTTTGACCTCCGTAAAAAGAGGAAATCCTGGAATTGGACCGATTTGACGATGATTACCACTGCGCGGTGATATTTGTCGTCTTCTACTTCCGACGCACAATATAATTCAATTATCGTGATAACTCACCTTCGCTCGCCTGGGCATTGCCACGAGGGGAGGAGCAACGTGACCGGAAGTGGAACTGTTTTCGACTGCGTCCCTCTTTGCACAACGTCCGAATGGAATACGAAATAAGAAGGTGCAACGCCGCTCGGCCTCAGAAACAACAACGAATTATTGAATAACTTGGACGTACGGGAAGTTCCGGATAAAAAGGCGGCCACGTCGACGAAGGTGACTCGTGAAACTAATATTAGGCCAATAATATCGCTTTCCCGATTAATTAGCGATCGGATGCTAAACGATAATTTAAAAACCAAGAGGACGTGAAAACGTCACTGACGTCAAAGCACGAACATTAGCCACTCCGAACTATTTTCTTCGTAGATTGGAGATCGTTCCGATTTTAATGGTGCATCGACGCATAAATACGTCAGCGGGCTTACTTACCGTGAAAGAATTTTCAAAGAGGAATGCAATTAAATGATTAATTCATTGAGGGGATGAATTAGGATCGCGAATCCACTTACAAAGAACACTACGACTAACGAATTCTCTGTCCAGCAAGTATAAATAAATCCATGTAATCCAGATTTGATCGAATTTTGAATATCAACGAAATGTTCAAAGATAAATGAATGTTTTCATCGCGTCACACACTTAGATGAAATCTTAAAGTGAAAACACTTCAACTTTTAGAGATTCTTTCACTCAGTCTGTACACAGCGATAGGTTTAAAATAATAACCCTTCAATTAGGGCCAATCCGATACTTGCAACACATTTCGAGCAGAAACTTAAAAGGCCAAACGAGACCGAGGAGGACCAGAAATCTTCATATTCGCGAAATATCTCCGCAGGGAAAAAAACCGAAAGAAGGACGTCTTAAAAGATGAGCTCATTTTCAACATGCAACTTGGGTTCGAGAGAAAAAAAAAGGATGATTATTCGAGTCGATCTTCACAATCGAAGACAAACACGGGACAGAATATCATTCCGGGCTATCGTGGCTTCACAAATTGACTTAGGAGGTAATGAGCACGAAAAGTGAATAGGAGAAGGAAATAGCAAAAACATCAAAGAAATATCACACAGAGTTTTAATTGGGAAATATCTCTTTCCAAGAGATGGGATGGAAATTTATTCAGCAAATCCACGCCACGAAGATTCAGCAGGAAGTGGTTTCAGAAAAATACTTCCAAAGCATTCACAAGCGACAATTCATGAGCCATTTTGACATCGATGTTACAAACTCCATAGATTCTTTCCTGGGATATTATGTTCTTTCGTAGTTGCTTACGGAAAAGAAAGATGCACACGCTCGTCTGTTATAACAATAGACAATCATGTTAGTAAGTTACTTTCTAATTGATTAACAACAGTTATTCAGATAGAAAGTCTGCCCTCAAAGGGCACGTTTATATGGATATTTGCTAATTCGTGGATATTGTGTGTTACCGGCAAAAGATAATTTGCTTAAGTAGCAGTTTGGTCATTCAAAAACGAACACACTTATTCTGAGATGTCGCATCAGTAGAAACTCCAAGCTCTAGATGGGTGTTGTCCAAAATGCGATCCCTCATTACTCCCGAAGCATCGAGAATGTATTTCGTAGATACCAATCTAAGTAAGCGCTACTCCTTAATTACCTTATTCGATCTCGATATAAATCGTCCTTGTTTCACTAACAAGCATTTCATCTCCCCACTAAATAACAAGATCGAGTCGAAATATTCGGCCGGAGCCTTCCCCGCAAGCCAAATTGAAAGACCCTGACCGCATATCAGCGTATATTATCAGTATAAGTCTCTCTCCCTTTCAAACATAAATTATGATACATTGTACTCACTAGGTGACTAGTACCGCCAGTGAATTTAGAAGGTCTAAACTATTCCCTGCTCAGGAGCCCATTCAATTTCATAGCACCGATAAAACTCCACGGACATAATGTTCCCCTACGGATTTTAGTCTTCATTTATCTTAGGACATACATCCTGACGCTCACCATATACAATCCCCAACATGAAATACAACATTATTTTAGCATAAAGTGCCTCCTACATTCATCTTACAGGATAAAACTCGGGTGAATAGTATTATTTATCTCCCAAGAAGTGCATAGAGCTCGACAGCTGATTGGAAATCTCGGAAAAGCATAGATCCACAAGCCAAGAGTTCTGACTCGATAACATTGTGGAAATGAGACGCTTAAGATTCGCCTTTCTTTTATCGACGGACGTCGCTTTTCTGCGAAGTCATCTTTTCCTCGTCACGACTATTGTTAAGATAAATGCAATCGATTCGGATGTCGTATCGGCTAATACGTGCGCATTCCATTGTTGTTTTAATTGGACCTCACCTTCAGTTTAAAGGTGTTAAATACGCAACAGATCCCAATCTGATGAGCGAATCAACGGAAATCGTAAACAACTTCTTAACCTCAATCGGCGCAGAACGCTACGGCGACGAATGTTCGCGAAGAGAACGAGCGGCAGCTCGGCAAACGCACGTTTTCTTTTCAATTTTCGTCTCCACCGATCATAATCGCTTATTCCAGATGACTGCGGCGCTCGAAAACCTCAAAAGGCACGAAAATGGAGCCAAAAATAGAACGGTTGCTCTCGAGAGTCGACTTTGGAAAAGTTTGTAGCGGATATTTTCGTACTTGGCCTGAATAATGGAACACGTCGGCGATTGCTATTCGATATGCAAATGACGAGCAAGTTATTATGCGAAAACTGCGGAATCAACATCCACACCCATTCGCACGGCAAATCAGCTCCGGGATAAATAAATATAATTCCTTCGCCGCTCGGCGATCTTCCAAACGAGACAATGTCGGCGGAACCGTGCAGCCTTTCAAGGGAGAAGCCGTGTTATTAAGGTTCACTAGACACCGAGGACTTCTGGGATCAATTACAATGTGTTCGAGAATTTCAATTGTTACTTCCATACGTGAAAAGGTAATCCTATTAGAAGGGGAATCCACGATAAATAAGAACGCGAAATTGATTAATGATTCTGAGGCTGAAATTGGACTTAAACCATGAAAAGGGTAATTCGTCACGAATGTAAAAACCAATGGTGTTTTAAATTATCGAGCGTGGGATGGCGTAGGATCTGAAACTTCCTTCCAATTTTAGCCGAAAAATAGATCGACCAATAATTCAGATGGTACGAAAGCAGCTGATGATGCAACTCATTGTGGATTCGCTCATCGTGGCTCGCGCTGCTTTAACCGAGCCCCGAGTCGGGATTATAAATAAAGACGGGAGTTTAAATCTCGATGGGAAAACTCACTGACGCTAAATTTAGTTTTGCACTTTAAATTTCATTTCGCCAACTCCTAATGGGCTCGTCCGTTCGTGAAATGCAGACACGCCCACTTGCCAATCACTTCGCCAATTCCCGGATCAAAATAATGTGAAATTTCATTCCTTCGCGATAACAGGGCGTCCAATTTTCAACTCCGCCATCGTTCCACGAATCGAAGGCTCCCCACGGCGTAAACCGCATTTCTCCGGACGGAAACTCGAGAGCAAAGGTCCGAATCCCCGGGCTGCCGGAGACGCCATAGAACTGAAGACTCCCCCAGCGCACGGAGTGGCCTCCTCTCGGGTGGCGTCACTCAGCGAGCGAATCGCACACAGCGCGGCCGAGAGATAGGTCTGTCCCTAGCACGATAAGACGACGGAAATTAGACTTAATTGCGTTTCGCTCGTTCGAGGAAAAAAATGAGTCCATTGTCTTCGGCGAGTCCGGAGTTCCGTCGACACGTCCTCGCGTTCGGCTGAGAAACCTTCCAAAAATGTTTACGGTAATAACCCGAATCGCGCGAAAAACGGTAAAATATGTTTCACAAATGAATCTCTGAGCGCTTAGAAGTTAGATTTAAAAGTACCGAAATTTGAAGATTGCAAACAACCCGAGGCGTTATCAAAGCCGAGATGAATTGAAAGTGGAACAGAGTATCGCACAAACGTACGAGTATCCTCCCGCAGCCTATCGAGCACAACAGTGTTGCCAACGAAAGTATAAACAAAAAATCTGATGTGGCCAGCACATGACTTTCTCCATATATAAGATGTAAATATTTATCTACGACAGTAATTTCGAACTCTATATTCCATCTAAATTTTGAAGATGAGTGATTAATTTATATATATTATTATCTTTTACGTCACAAACATTATAAATAATGTTTTTCAGGATATGTTCGATGAAAAACGATGAAGTGGCCTTTCGCCCCAGCGCCCAGAGCGCCCACAACGTACATAATCAGCAACTTCCGGTTTATCCGTATTTCACAAATAACTCCTAAACAATCCGTGATACAAAAATATGTTTCGTACAAAAGTCATAGTAAATTACATTTTCTAAAACTTTTATGTCTAATACTATATACCTAAATATCATATTTAAGGAGATATTTTGAAAACCGGAAATGAGCTTTGAAGAATGAAGCTCGACTTCCGGTTGACCGATTTACTCCAAAATCTAATCAACTCTAAACACACAAACTTAAATACTATATATAAAATTTGGTGTTGATCCGACAAACAATTTTCATGTTAGAGCGCCCACAAAGTACATAATCAGATACTTCCGGTTTATCGGTATTACACGAATAACTCCTAATCAAGTGGTGATACAAAAATATATTAAATACAAAAGTTATAGTAAATTACATTATCTAAAACTTTTATAAGAAATACAATGTACGTATATATCATATTTATGGAGATATTTTGAAAACCGGAAATGAGCTTTAATGAATAAAGCTCGACTTCCGGTTAACCGATTTACTCCAAAAACTAATCAACTCTGACAGCACACACACCACTACTACATATGAAGTTTGGTATTGATACGACTAATAGTTTTCACGTTAGAGCGCCCACTATCACACACACACACACACACACACACACACACACACACACACACACACACACACACACACACACACACAGACATCATTCCGAAAATGGTCAAAACGTGTTCTAGGGACCCCAAAACATGTATTTCCGTTGAAATCTCGAAGTCGAATTTTTTCATGAAAACAATACTTTCTCTATACTTCGTATATGGAGAAAGTAAAAAGCGTATTCTTAAGTAGTTCAGAAAAAGGTATGTATATATATTAACATGGGAACCTTAAGAAGATTGCGATGGAATTGATTATTTTTATACTCTTCTACTTTTAGAAAGTTTTTCCTTCTAAATTTCTCTATTATTAATGTACCTAATTTTACTTGTACTTATTGCCTGTTTAACTACATGAATGAGTATATGAATATGTTATTATTGCAAGATTGTATTGTATATGTATAAACTAAAATAAATATTGTGTATGTATGTACTTGTACATTGGCTTCAGGTTGTGATTAAGATTAAAGATGTATATTGACTTATTTTTTGCAAATGTGATCTTAGTATACTTTTATTGCTTTATATACTTTTCTTTGTTATTGATGTATTTGAATTTACTTGTATGTTTTGCTTTATTCTATGTGTATTTTTATATGTATTATGTAAATGGGTTTGATACCCGTAATAAATTTATTATTATTATAATATGTATAAATATATACACACACACACATACATACATACATTTTTCTTTCTCAGAGAAGAAGAAACGAGAAAATAATTAATTTCTGAATCTCTAATGCCCGCAAAAAAGAACGTCCGGATGACAAATTTTAAAACCATTAGTCAACAAGATTTCGACTCTCGTTACAAGGCATTCTCCCGAAACACCTAAATGTGTCACGACATACACTTTCCCAACTCGTTCTAGATTTCGAGCGGAAGTCAAAACATTTAACTTAGATCCAGTGCGTGGGATGGCGCCTCGGTCGCCAAGTGGCCCCTCGACAAACGAACGTCGGAACATTATGAAATGGGCCGCATCGAAGCCGATCGTTCGGGCGAAATGGAAATCAAGGTTTGGGCTAAACTTAATGGTGGACGGCGTGGAAGTGAAAAGAAGCTTCGCGTGTCCTACATGCCCAAGGAGGAGGCGCTTACACCAATTACGACATACATATTGACGCAATGCACTGATACCCAATCATGAACAAACAGCTGAGCAATCAAAGTTATCCCTTGATCTATTAGCACTTACCATATCACCAAAGCAAGGAGACTAAGTAGCAGAGGGAAGACATCTTGCTGAATACCTCCGTAAAACAAGACATGACGCAAACGAGATTAACTTCCTCTTAGTGAAGCAGCAAATACATACCCAGATATTCGTAAAAGACATAACATGCTCTCAATTATCCATCCAATGCACAATGCAATACCAAAATTTTTACTCTCACGGCGGCACGATTCTAACAGGATACAGAAATTTCGCGCAGAAAAGCCAACGCATAAGAGAAAAGCACAGTTGAAGCTATTTCAAAGAATCGCCTCAGATAAGTGTCTTGAATTTCGATATTTGTTCGACAAAACCTTTCCGCTGCGCACTTAATTCGACGCTTGGCCAACTAAATCTTACGAAGAATTCTACGAGTTACAGTTTCTTATTCTAAAACTGAATAACACCGAAGTAATAATAGTTCGGATATCAGAAGAAAAGCGGCGGGAGCTGATTTCCGCTATAAATAAAATATAACACAGGTTAAATTATACCTGGATTCAAGGATTGTATCACAAAGAGTGGATGTCTCAGACGATAAGGATTTCAACACGGCGAAAAGGAATTATAGAAGTGCATCCTAGCGTACAAAATTAATCATATCGATGGATCAAAGCGATTCCATTTTTCAAGTCTTCTTAAAAACGGGTAAGAGGTTATTTCGGAGAAAGCAACGGCAGCATTCCACATTTTGAATCGCTCGTGATTTTGATACAACAGCGGATATTGTTTAATTCGCTTTTCTCCATGAGATTCAGATTCAGACCATCTCTTCGGTTGAGCGACTTGCACACTGAGAATGCGAATTCGATTCACACATCCTATAAATTCGAAGAGATTTCTTCTTTCTTCCACATAATGGGATCTGCCTCTAACGTTCAAAAATAATTATAAGATATAAATCGATCAAATTTATTATCGACTGACCTCTAAGAAAACTTCGGAGGATTCAGAAAATGAGCATCGTACTGGAGAGCAGATTCTACCGAAAAGCAGCCGAATTTCCAACTCGTCGAGTCCGAGGAAATTGAGATTGCATTTTCATGAAGGAAAAACCTCCGCGAGCAAGTGTGCGGAAAATTCCTTTTCAGTGAAACCCACTCCGGAGCCTCAAACAACAGAGGCCTGCTCATATTCCCCAATACTGTTGCAATCCCGAGATATCCCGTTCGGAGATTCTTTAATGCTTTTTTTGAAAATGCTAGAAGAAACCAGCAGACGTTGGAGGGTAGTTCTGTCGATGCTTTCGCATTTAAGAAAATATTTAACAATTTCATTCTTACAATTCTGTTTTCGAAAGATCTAAATTCGAAAAATAGGAACGTTTCGATTGAAATATTTAGGAGTAACTTTTGGTTATCACCTAGGAATTGTTAATGGAAACATCAGGAAAAAAGAATTCACGGTACTAATATTTATTTCCAGAAAAACCCAATTTGAGAATGGCTTAATTTACCCGACGAACTACACTTCTCCAGCATATCTAAAAATATAAGCTTCCCTTCTCTCCCCAAGGGATGGAACATCATCGACCATTTCTTGAGATTACAACAAAAGCTAACAATAATGTAACATGATTGTAAACTTTATAACAGTTGCAGCAAAAATCTTTTGATGTTTACAAGCATTCCGCATTATCAGAAAAAAGAAAGGATATTTGGGGAATATCGTAAGAGGCCTATAGATAACTCTGAGATATTCGTATCCTTAAATGATAGCTGTTTGTACATAATATCACGAGGGATATATTCTAATTAGCGAGAAATGCATTCAAATTAATGAGAAAATACTTCCACGCTCCCATAAACTTCATACACTTCCTTTTCATCGCATTGCCACGATAAAGATCCGAAGCCTAGGACTGATGGGTTCAAAATTCTACAAAAACAAACCGACATTCTAGAAAATCTTCACCTCCATGCGAAATCGGCGCAGATCAAAATAATTCTGATAGATAAGAGGAGGAAGCCATAACGAAGATCTGAGAAGTAATTCCGCCATTCCAACGTTTTCGTGCATTCGATTAACGCCAGCGTCCTCATATTTGGAAACTCGACAACACCACGTATCGACGAATGCGATTTTATCTCAGCAAAGATCGCACATTGGGAAGGCAAGCGACTCTTGGTTCAACTTCCACCGATTCAACCACCAATTGTGCGGAAGCAACCACAGAAATATTCTCATGACGCGTGATTCCAGGAAATATGGAGCTAAAATCAGTCTTATTAGGCCTTCGCGTTCTGGAAATGCTTTCGCAGTCTGGTCCGAAGGGACAGAAGGTCCACGAAAATACGATCGTTAAGAGCGATTTGCTCATCTCAAGCTACATGGGCGAGTGAAGGAACGAACGTGGTCCACTTGTGCTCGGGTGGGGAGTCTGCTAACGGGAAACGCATTATGTAGGCCAGCGATGCTCGTTGTTTCGTTCGACCAAAACGGAAAAGCCGACCAACATTTTGGGATTTCTGTGCTCGGAGTCGAATAAGATCGAAATAAAACGTCAATCCAAAGACGGAGAATATCATTTGGACCTTTTATAAATGGCTGCCTGACTTGTCGTCGCAACATGGAGGCAGCTCGAACGAGATAACGAAAACAGGAAATCTGCCTTCGGGAGAAGAGTTAACGAAAGAGGAAACTCCATTCTGTCCCCAGAACATATATAAATAGAGGAGGTTCGGAGGAAATTTTCTCAGCATTAAACGGAAGCAGACGCAATATTACCTCCTAAAGAACACAATTACCTCTCCTCATACAGTGGAAAGCTAAACGTAACAAAAATCGCACAAATGATTCACGAACTGTACTTCTGAAATCCGTTATTTCGGCTTTGGAGGTAATAAGAGTGGAATAAAAGAGTACTTATCATCAGTAACTGTCTCCATTTTGCATACACCCGGTGAAAGCGTCGAAACCTAGGCGGTGCGAGAATCAAAGTTTGTGGTAACGGATAAATGTTGGGCCTTCATTCCTCTCTTCTCACGAAGTAGTCGCACATTCGCAATACTACAAGAAAGCGGAAGGAATGCAGCCGCCGCTTGGGAAGAAATGTTTTGGTGGGCCAACCCGGAAAGAGTGTTCGAAAGAGGCCAGCGTTCATATTCCATTCAATAATTAGCAAATGGGCCTAATTCTATCCAATCAATTCAACAACCGCATTTATCTAAACGTACAATTTAATTTTAAGTCAAATTCGTACATAGACGGGAAAACCGGAATCTCTGATCTTTAACAGAGCAAACAAGAAAATACCAAGAACTGGCGAGAGACATACAATTAAAATATTTTTCCAGCAAACTAAATAAACCTAAGCAAAATCCTTCATGCGAATTAATTAAAATTATACTTAAGCTTTCTGATCTTTACTCGAAGCGAAAATAAGCAATAAAAGTCCGCTAAGAATAATACAAATGGCTCCTAACTTTCATTCGTGTACTAATCTTTCTTCGCATGAATTCAAGTTTATAACATTTATTTGTATCTTTTAGAATCGTCGTAAGCTGCATTACAAGGCTACGAAACCTACATCTTGTAATTGCGTTCGAATTATACCAACGCATTATGACCACTTTTTCTGCACGACAACAAAGAAGTGCTCAGAAGACGGATTACTATATAAATAATATATAATGGGGAATAAAATATCAACAGCGAACCAAGCTGTCCAGACAAGACATCGAGGGAGGACTGGGTGTCTCGACAAGGCTAACCGCGAGATAAGAAACCATTATACATTACTCTGTTTACCTCGAAATGCTCAAAGGTTTAAGGGCTAAGGTTTTCAAAATCACGCGCACAACTTACTCGTTAAAAGGACATGGAGGTAGCGAAGGAAATGGCCGATCTAACGAACATTTAACGGGGATTCGTCCGAAAGCACAGTTCAGCGGCCACGACGCAAATTTCAGGTTAAATATTAAGTTAACTTAAAAATGCTACATATTGTCGGCAGGTGGCTCTTACGTCACCTGAATCGGGACAGAGTTTCGTTCAAACGCACTCTCTTCTTTGAGGCAGCCGAAGATTTATCTCAAGAGTACTCAAGATTGAATAATTAAGCTAGATTATAACGAAACATTACCAGATTGTACAATTAAAAATAGTGCGATCTTACGATACAGTGCACTTATTTAGAACGTTCTGTAGCGCGTTACTACAGATTCAGATGGGAAACTTCCTTCCTCGTCGATTCTCGGGAAAATGGTCTCTTTCGTCCAAATACGCACAAATGTCTCAACGTTTACAAAAGTGAACTTCGACGCTGTTTTGTTTGAATTCCATAGAAACGCCAACAGAGTGCAATTCAAGTACGAGCTATTCACGGAATACATTTTCAGCATTCAAATCTCGCTGAACGATAACCTAATAGGGACAGCGAACGACGGCGAATAAATGAAAGAGAAAAAACACATCCGAATAATGGGAATCCACCAGTTTGGAAGAGCAGCTTGCGCTGTTGAGTTTAGGAGAAATAAGTTCTAAGAGAGTCGGATTAAATCTCGTACTGATACAGACTTCAGAAGAATACATACACGAGTGAACATTTAACGCCACCTCCTCCACTTCTTTAAATTGGCATTCGAAAGAGGAGGGCTGTAATGCCAAGGAAGAAGTAACTACAACGTAAGCTCATGTTTATAAATTACGCATAAGCTTGATTCATTATTATTCTTAGAGGTATAGCAAATCCAGTTTCAAACAATCATATTTTCATTAGAGTTCTAATCACGACGGCGAAATTATGTCGGCGATGAGATAAATGAGCTTGCGTTCTCGAAACGGAATAAGTTACTTAAAAATAGTAATACACTGCGGTTAAGCCCTGGAATTGCAATCGTAATATCAAAAAATAGTCAACTAGGAAAGTCCACGTGGCACAGAGACGCGATACCAAGACAGTGCCGTCAATCGAGTATAATATTTAAAGGAAAAAAGGGTTGCGAAATGCACATGTTGTTCACGAAATGCGACTGAAAAATAAATCCCGAAATGACGTAGCGACGCCTCCGCTCGGAAGTTCCTCGTCGTTTAAGGAGCGTAAGCATTCGTGGAAATATACGCAGTGTTTTCGTGAAAAATGTATCAAAAGTCAATAATTCTTTTATAGTTTCCCCGCTAAATTATAGGAAAAAATACAATTACTGTGATTTAATTCCCATGAGATCGGTGATCAGTAATGTATTTATCTCTGGGTATTATCATACCATAACGATAAGGTACTGATTTTTCACTAAGGATGTCATTACAATGATGGCCTTGTCGGCAGAACTGAAATGCAAAAGCATTGAAATCCAACGAGAATACGGCAGCCACTACGACCGTTAGAGAGCGTTACTAAACACTTTTACCCAACACGTTACTAAACTGCAACATGTTCAGCAATTCCCGTTAAGTAAATATCATTTGAAACACGCGAACCAGGAACTAAGTGGAATAAAAGGGAAATGAATGACCCGAACCTTACTCACCATTCGAAACATTTCGAGGAATGCCGAGGGCAAACAAACAGCGATTTCGAGCATCGATGAAACACACACGAGGTAATGAGCATTCGAATCGATTCGCTTTCGATATAGTTTCTAATATTTGGGGTAAAAGGGATCAAGACAAGATATTGCTTACCTGAGAGTCATTCAGACTTTCCAACGCCTGCATAACACTTTGTTCCGGCCTCTGAGCCTGCAAAATAAAACAAATCAACCATAAGTATTTTCAGTAAAAGTCAAATAATATTTAAAAACATCCTCCACCACCACGGTATTTCGCAGAAGCCCTAGGTGGTTCTCGAACGTTATATAGAAGTGATCCCTCCACGTCAGTTTAAAACGACTGCCTTTATACGTAAACACATCGAGAGTGTATCGAGGCGTAAGATCAACTCACCTTAAGTTTTCAAGGTGCAAGGTCTCATTTCAAAATTATAGGATTGAAATTTCAAGAATTTCGAAAAAATGTCGGTAAAATTTCAACTTCTAATTAAGCGTTTGCTTCTTTGAAAGATTCAGAAATGCGTTTACATTCGAAAGGAGTTTATGCCGACGAGAAACCTTGTTAACAATCCCTATATGAAATAAACCACCTGCGGTTTCAATGCTTAAATGAAAACATGTGTAACTTTACGAATATTTCAACAGAATAACGTTCAACCTTAACTTTTAAAGTATAAAACCTGTCTCGCCCGAATAAAGCCGTTTTATTATTATTATTATAAAACCATTAAAGATTAACCCTATTTTAATATAAATACCAAAGATAAAAATTATGGCAGACTACTAACTCTCCCATCTGCAAATGCCTGCATCGAAAATGAAAGAGGTAACAAAAAGCCGATACTTCTAAAAATGAGAATAGACCTTTTGGGAATATAGTTTCTAGTAGAAGGGAAATTTTTTTCCGTAGGAACCTGCGCAAAGGTTATTAATAAAAACTGTGAATAACGGATGGTTTTTGTCTCATGAAAATAAGACGCAGATATCATTTGTGTCGAATTAAAAAAACCATTCATAGATTCTTCCGTTCCAAACATTATTCCACCCAAGGTTTAAGTAAAAGTGATTCGATTGCGAACTACCAATTAGAAGTCTATTCGAGATGTTCAGTAATAATTCTTCGACGACGTTTTCGAGGGTAATTTCACGAAAAGAATTAAGCTCAACATTTCAAAATTGACCAGAAGTTGGCCATTGATAAAATGCTTTATCAACGTTGGCGTCAAAGTGAAAAAGATAACCGTTTAATTATTCGTTGGTCACAACATGCTTACCAATGCTTCGGATTTCCGTTCACAGTTACG
This sequence comes from Sympetrum striolatum, assembly GCA_947579665.1. NCBI lineage: Eukaryota > Metazoa > Arthropoda > Insecta > Odonata > Libellulidae > Sympetrum > Sympetrum striolatum. The sequence continues at coordinate 117,647,884 of OX388341.1, forward strand.
CTTCCAAGAAAAAGTTCATAAGAAAGTTTCACATCAACTAACGGGATTTTATCGTTTTAAGTTATTTGACATTCCCTGGGCCATTTCCACTTGAAAATGGCCTTCTCCTACCCCCTGCATCGACGTCCATTTACGAACGAAAATCATTCCCACAGAAGATATAAACAACGACGCTTTTGAGTCCGTTTTCTGATAAGTATTCAGCTAGTTGGTACCTCACCCCCTCCGGCATAAGCTACTAAGAGCGTGCAGAGAGGAATGAGGTTCACTAAGCAGAATGAGGAGTGAGGTAGTTTGCCATTGCCTTCCTCACTGAGCCAGAATGCTATAAGCGAAACATGTCCACGCAAGTGAATGACTCTATGAGTAACACTTTTCTTGCCATTCCATAAGGAGAGACCAAAATCAGCGAAATTATTCACTCATACCTCTGTAGCTTTCATTTCATCGCAGCCAAGATCAAGACTGGGACAAAAGAAAATGAAAGATACATTTTTCACTATCCTGTACAAAATAAAAAATGAAAATAGGCCATCAGAGTATGGTAGCAGGCACTTCTGACCGTTAAATAGGATTTAATTTTACAGTCTTCCCCCCATTTTGGTCTCCAACTGTAAACCATATTCGAGCATCCAAAGCATTGCGTAGGAACTTCCGAAAAGTCCGACTGAAATCAAATGAGAAGCGAAGAAGGAAACGAAAGTACGGAATTTTCCGCAGTATTTTCCGTAACTTCCGTAGTGAAGCATGACTTAGCTCTACCGATCCCCAACTGCTTTGAATCCCTTGGAAGCACGTCCACCACATCAGATTCGCTGCATTCTGGCGATTTCCCCAAAAGTTTCCAAACCAGTGATTTCATTACCAATCTCCGCCTTCGAATCATCATTACGCACGTACCCCTCCTCGACGTGACTCCAAACGTGAATTTCGCGCAGAAACTGTTATGATAACACGTATCACTAAACGCTACGTTATTAAAACGCGACCGAATTTGTTATTACCACGTTCAGGTCTATTCTCATCAAATACAGTCTTATTTATCGCCTTACACTTCCAAAGAGAGACGTCGGGAAATTCACAATTTATATTCTTCGGCCTGACGGAATTGAAAGAAACATTTCTGATGAACACATGCAATTTCCGAAAAATACTGTTTTCAATGAGAGGCGATTCTATTTCATCATCAACTTCGATCTAAAGAAGATCTTTATTCTTCACCACAATATAATAGAGGACATCATGAGTGAAGGAAAAGAGTGATACGCGGAATAATTACAACCCTCGAGGGAAAATCTATCGAAAAGTGCACATCATTAGTATATAACATTTTGGCACAGACGCGTTACCACCCATTTAAAGTATATTTGGCATCTAAGCGTTTGCAATCTACGGCAATTAGAAAGTACCACATTTAGGGGCGGATCCTCTAAATCAAAGTAATGCTCTCAAATTAATACATTCTTCATAAACGAATTATGATTGTTTGTCTTTTAAATACATTGGACGGTACGAGCCAACATAGAATGCCCATACCAGATTCACGGCGGAGTATTATTTATGGTACGGATGGTATCTACAACAAAAGAAGATCTCGAACTTTCATACCCTCTCAACTTTAAACTGCCCTCGACTAAGGTCAGCTGCATCGTTTCTACTTTTCGGCAAAATTTACTATAATTAGGTCCGCAGAAAACGAAGACCTCTGACAAAGAATAGAAAAAGCAATCAGTCCCATCATGCGGGCGTAAATCGCATCAGAAAGTATCTCGAATGTAAGAGACAAATTCGATGTCAGCCGTAAGTATAGCGTCGCTACTTGTGACAATAGAAAGATCTGCCAAAGGGCCGTCAATAATAGGGGGCGCACTTTTGCTGGTCGAGAAAACAAACGGAACTGAAAAACGGGATAAAGCATCTAACGGGCGGGCGAAGCAGCCAAGCAGAAACTGAAGAGTGAGAAAAGACTAAACGGCATCCCCAAAGTCCGTTTACTTTCGCAAGTTATTAACGCCAAAATACCGCTAAATGCGGAGCTGAAAAGAGGGCTTACGAATCGCTCGAAGAGACCTCCGAGATTAAGGGGAGTGAGAAAGTGTTGCGTAAGCTGACCATTTTTAAGAATTCGAAATTACAAAATAATCGAGATAATAAGCGATCCCGGTATCTCTTTTGTTTTCAGAAACATGGTCGTCTGAGCAGCCAAACATGAAGGATATGTCTATGTAAGAACCCTGCAAGCCGCCTTTCGGCGTGTGGCAGGGGGTGTAAGCACCTTGACTCTATTTTCCTAAACGGTTGCTTTCGCGTACAGTTCGCGGAAAAAATGAATTTTTGAAGCGATTTGTTCTAGCATCTATTTCCCTAATCTTTCGGGCAGTATCAGAACGGCCCATATAAGAGGGGGGTCACGTAATATCGGTTACATCATCTGAGAACGTAATTTCTCTGAACTCATTTAATAAATTTATCCTTTGAATTTGTCTTCTATCTTTTAACGATTCCCATCCCGCGTCCTGTAACATCTGTGTGTTCGGTCTGACCCTAGTCTTTATAAACCACTGACATCCTGGATGTCTTTATGGTTGTTTTGACCTAGCAGTTTGTAAAAAACCTACTAATAAGGTTGATTAAGTTTGTTTGTTTTACAGTGCAGAAGAAGTTGGTTGGCATATTGTACAAAATTCTACTACCTAACTAATCTAACCTAAAGCCTAAACCTAAAATTTGATGTGCAGTTGCACAATTATGAGTAACACTCGCTGTTTTATAGTAGCAATTCTCTACAAATCGTATCGCCTTTCCTTGTACTTTTCCTAAGTCCCGAAAATGACATTTGTCGGCCCATACACTACTAGGTGAGGCCTAATCAACGCTAAGTAAATCGCTAATCGGTATATATTATAAACGAGAAAGGGAAAAGGACATTAAATTCATCAGATACAATTCGCCTGATATCAAAGATACTTCTGCCTATTCAAAATAACATTGATATAAGAGGTTAATTTCAAAACAAAGTATCTTGTGAATAAAACGCCTCATCAAAAGTACTTGGTGGAACAAGCGTAATATATGTTAAATTCAAATTGAGGCACTGACAATTTCGTCACGAAAACTCTAATGAGGACCCTCACCTCACTTAGTATCCCCATTTGCAAGAGATCCGGAATCATTCTATTTGTTTTCGGGAAATCCCGTAACTTTGAATAACAAAACCACTTTATTCTCCAAGCCGTCAAAAATGGTTCGAGAATCATTTGAAAATAATATCTATCAGCATCTATTCGAGAACATTTGTATTTACAACTGATAAAATGAAATTGAACATTTAGGATGCTGAATAAAAACTAATAATGCCATGAACTTGGGATTTCGTCAAATATGGATGGCGTGCAAAATAGTCATATAAGGGGCTACAATTTCTATCACAGAATGTCTCATATCGAAGGCATCAACGAGTCGTTCAAGACAGTTGCAGCGACAAAGCAATCCAGGAGTGCCAAAAATGCTGCAACTGGATGATACCATTTCGGGATTTCCCTTAAGTGTGTCAGTTGAGAAATGAGCGATAGGAAAAGGCTAGAGTCGTGGTTGCCCAAATATAAAACTCACTTTATAAAAGTGACGCAATCGGTCCACAGACGCATGGCTGCGACTATTGACTACTGCCGCCATTGACATTCGAGCCACGCTTTCCTTTACAGCATTCTTCGATTTATTTGAATGCAAACCGAGTGCAAACGAGAGGCACAAAGCGACGACATATTCGCGGATTCCGTCGACGCACAAAATTCAACTTCAATTTGAAAAGCCTCCAAATTTTGCCGACGACGAACCCGATGGCTACAACACAAGACTCGTTACCACTATCGCGAAATCAATTTCATTCCCACGGCGCAGCGTGGAATATTTCATGCCACCGTAATTCTAGAGTAGAGAAAATAGGATTTGACGAGACGCGCCCAAGAAAAATCGGACATTTAATTTATCCGACGGAAATACTTCATCGAAAGTGGTCCGTAACAAAAACGTACGTTACCTTCGAGATTGTCATCGGTTCTAAAACGATACGCGACAAAAAAGCCACGATTCGTTAATCGAGGCACAGAATCGAGCACACGAGTAAAAAGTAGCGGAGGAATTGGGACGCCCTGAACGCCCCTGGGCCTACGAAACGCCCAAGGACACCTCGGCCCGACTTAGTCACGGCAGGTGGATGAGGTCGACATAATGAGATCTAATTAATAGCGCAAGATGGCAGTAAGAGATCGAAGAAAGAGACGAATGCATACGAGATATCAGCAACGCGTCGGAAAAAGCGGATCGAGCAAAGGTGAAGACAAAAGCCACCTAATGGCAACATTTCGTACAGCCGTAGAAATCCGATCGTAAAATAAGTCGCACGAACAACATTGTTCATAGCGTAGGAATTCTCGCAATCCCGGGGCATGACGTCACGCAAGGAAGAGGCGGACGGTGCGTGTCCACTGACGTCACTGGGAACAGCGTTGCCAGATCGCCCTTCCTGCAGGAGCGACGTGGGAGAGAGAAGCAGCTCTATCTGGGCGGGGACGATTCCAGTCGGCTCCCACCGCCCGAGATGGTGCACGAGTGCACTGCGCGATTGGTCGAAACGCGATAATGAACTGAATTTGATAGCGCGAATTAAAGAAAGACAAGGCCGCAACATTTCAAGTATTGGGGTCGCGATTGTACGGCTTACGACATTCGATACGTTTCGCTGTATATCTGCATACATTCGCCAACACTAAATATTAGAAGTTACTACGCGATAACTTCGTAAGCTGCAAATGCGCATGTGAACAATCCGTGAGCCTACGATTTATTTTGAGGCATTTAATATATAAGGACTCTAACAGGATGTCATCCAGGATTCGACATGCATCGATGATCTGAGGGATATCCCTGAAATAAAGATTACTGGTAAGCAAAATTGAAGCATAGAATCCATTCTATAATCTCGCTAATCCTTGCAACTAAATGCACAAAGAGATGCAATGCAAATCGGCTGCAACTAAAATGCTCGACTTCAAGATTATTTCCTGTCCTTTTCCATAAAATTAACGTACGTAATCCGAATCCTGACAAAAGATGATCCCGTGACACCTCAACATTTTACGTTCAATTAATAAATGAAGTAGATATTTAACTTCCCCATTTGGAAACAATGCACTCAGACAAAGGTGCAACCGAACTGACCACACGCCGAAAGGCGGCTTGAAGGGTATTCATTTAGAAGTAGAACTGAACTGCAATTTCAGTACGTGAATGTATAGGAAAAAAAACTTTCTTATAAAAAACATAGCCATACTTGCAAAATGAACTGAGCCTTCGATGTCAACGTATAGAGTATTAAGCGAGTAAACTGACCGAGGGTAGCGCCAAACACGCTTTTATCACATCCTACTTAAACAAGGTCAAAAAAGCCAAGTAATACACCAACCTTCGATGCACAAGGTGACCAACTCGTGCTTTCATTTAATCTGTCACCGCCTCTTTGCCATCGCTATATAAAGCCATTTTTGAAACACTTCCACACTAAGTTTCAGACGTGGTTCTCCGAATGCAAGTGGACCAAGTTTACGTAATGATATTTTATTTCCTCCTTTATATAGTCCAACCTCTATTCATTCGCTCTTCTCCTTTATCTATTCATCGGAAGGTGGACTATCTAAGCTTCTGCAAGCGACTTAATTGCTTTCCTGCGCAATATTGGCTCTTACTCAGATGGCGAACAAACGAGGCAACATGAAATCGCCGCTCTTTCTTCCAATTTCATCAAGGAGGCATTAAGGCAAACTGAGATTTCAATTTCGCTGATCATATTTAGAAACAAACAAATGGAGTATAAACTGCCCTATAATCCCTTGCCATTACCTAATCCGCAAAGGCAGAAAGCATTGAAAAATTAGCCTAATTAAGAATTATCTCCGCGACTTATTGCATCCCGCAAGAAAAGTCAAGTTATCGAGATGAGGATATGTAAGTGACATTTCTCAAGAATTCGATCGATGTGTAACGACGAGTGATGTCAACAGGGACATAAATAATCATGTCCTTGGCGGGAGTAGAACCCACGACCACAAGCGCGCTCACCACTCTGAAATCGGATTCGTAAATCAATAATTCTAATTAGCGATATCGATAACGTCTGAGTGGGCATTTCGAGAGAACTGCCCAAGGACACCGGAATGTCTCCACAGGACGAGTATAACGCCAATAATAATTAAAATCTTCGAAATTACTAATTCGCACATTCGATCCTAACTGCGCATATACATCGAAGATACTGCGACTTCTGTTTCACAACAGCTTCCCATACACGCGATAAAATTATTACAAATCTTATAATAATCTAAGGCAAAACTTCTCTCGATGTTCGCATTAATAATTCCCATCTTTAAAACTTTTACGGTTTACTTTGAATGCTCCCCATCACGTATCAAACAAACAGTAATATTTCCCCCACTCGGTGCACCAACAACTAAGCACCACCGCCACCTCGAACATGAAACTTCTATTTTTTTAAATATTCGTTCCGATAGATATTGCAACAAATTAACCGAGTTGGAAAAGTCCGTAGTCAACTTAAAACTATAAAGGAGAACAAATTTTAACCGCATAGGCTGAAGAAATTTTCTACTGTGTCAGACAATCTTCCTTCTAACTATACCGTTAAAAGAAATAGTTCCGACTTCAATAAATGTTTTTATACAAGATGAACATATTTTTAATTCACAGTACCATTAGCGTGAAACAACGCCGCCAAGAAATCCGACCTTAGGCTAGCGATCGATTCTTAAACCAGTGAGAATTTGGTGGTTTGTGGAGGCAGTGCAATGGCATATTGGGACGTAACGAATAGAAATCAATACTAAATATGACAAAAAGATGGTGTTTGAGAATCGTCGAATGCTACTATCCGACTTGGATAAAAAGATCTCATTTAACCAATGCGGTTCCACTTCGATATGCATTCAGACACCGCTTACGAAGGCTCTAACTATCTCAACCATTTAAAATCAAGTTTTCAATGTACATCTAAATAACTGCTGGTGCTTCTTCGCTTAAATTAGGTTTCTCTGTCAGATCGAAACCATTTCCTAATTTTGTATCGTATCATAATAATTGATAATAATAAATAGTGGTTGATAATCACATCTTCCTAAAACACGTAACAGCGGAATGAACCAAGAAGCGATATTTAGGAAATCTGCGAACACCATATTTATGAAGCGAAGAGTATTCCGTAACTTCCACAGCATTGCAAAAACGCCCTTGAATTCAGAGCAATGAGAGTACAGCATTATCGTGCATCCTTAACCATACACGAGTCAATCGCCAGTCTTAATTCTGCAAGTATACCCGAAGTAACACACGGATCGGGTTGTAATAACCACCGAAGGCTTCCTTTAATTAGATTCCGAAGGTGCGCTTTAGTGGAAGGCATTCATCAAACGGCGGATACCTAATTTTCTGAGCTACGAAAAGATTTCAACTCCCGAGAACGTTGTGGGATCAAGCGCATCGCTTACGATGACAGGCTAGAGAAAATCAGTATTAAAATTATGTCGCAGAATCAACGCAAATAAAATGGAGAAAATTGCATTTTGTAGCGAACTACAGATGTTTCAGACGAATTTCCAGTCAAACCAATTACACACTGTTGATGACAAACAATGGAACTTTTAAATAAACCGCCAACTCCAAGTAGCTGCAAATAGGAGATGAAATTAAATCGACGCTCGCTGTGCGAGACAAATAACGAGGGAGAACTCTGCCTGCCAACGACGATGTAACTAGGGCGCCAAAAGAAATTTAAATGATACTTTCTCCGTTTACAAAACGGTAATTGCGAAGTGCCGAATGAGGGCGTGAAATGGGCTGAGTATCCCGGAGGAAAAGAGGCGTCATTCGATAGGAAGACATTAGAAAAACAAAAGCATTCGTACTTGGCCTCCGCACCCATTGACAACAGTTGAGCTAGATTTATGTCATGAGAATATGGAAGTACGGGAGCTAAATTAACAACCAAAAGTGGAGCCAATCATGAGCCGTGTGCAGAGCGAAGTAATTCGGAATCGAGCTGAAGGCAAGTAGGTTGGAATAAGAACAAGATGGAAGGCATGTGACGGCGAATTAAGAGCATGAACGGCTACAACGGGATACTTATATTAGAGTTCTCGATGTTATGATTGTTTGGCTAAATCACTTAAGTCTAATTGAGCATAAAGCGGTGCAAAATATCGCAGAACTGTACTAATTTGTATTAGAAATTGGTGTACTAAACCAATTTCTCAATTAAAATTCGATATATATTTCGTCTTAGGAATTCTAGACTTGCAGTAAATATATTTAACTATTGCAAAATCAAACGATACCCAGTATCATGTAGCCTTTGAAATATTACGATTATCCTTTAATGATAGAATTTCGACAATAAAAGAACTGAAAATATAATACTTAACTGGAGCAAAAGGTTCCATCAATAGAATACAAACGAATCATCTACAGGAAAACGAGAAAATGGCTCAGAATGATTTAACCGCACAATAATATGAAAGGCCTCGGAAGAAGACATTTGACGGCACATAGACGAGCCTTTTCCGGCGATGATATTTTCCAGTGTTATTGTCTATTCAAATTCAGGGAAGTGACCAATGGATCATCGACAGCTCGGAAATGGGCGAAAACAGCGCGTTGGATATCGCCGATACAATTTTTGCAGCGTTGACATATTAAATGCATTCATTACCTTTAAAAACCATTCCATGCTATGGGGGATAATTACGTGTTAACATTCATTTCCCAAAAACCCAAATACGCGGAGTTACTTGCGAAGGCCAGCTGATTCCGACAAAAAGAGGTACGTACCACAAGAAAAGCAACCACAATTTGGTCTCGTTTTATGAGGATATCGAAGTAAATTGCGTTACAAGTCCGTGGATCGATAGAAAGAGTTTCCGAAAGACACAAACAAACTAAAGGCAAACAGATATATAAGGATAGAGAAGATCAGACGAGAGAGAACGGCAATCCGCAGGTAAGATTATTCCATTTAAATAAGCTCGTTAATTGGGGTCGGAAGACGACGGCAACTGGTCGTGCATCAAACACCGAAGCCACGGACTTCGTTTACACTCACGAAAAGGGAAAATACCAAAGCTCGAAAAACAGAGCATCGCCAGATTTCGAAAACGACTGGCCAAACGATCGAAGTCTTCGAAAATGTTCCATTTCACAATTACAGAAGGTACGCAGTCAATAGGATCGTGAATAGAGACGAAGCAAAACAAGGGCCACACAAACTAACATTAAAAGAGTGGAACAAACATGTTAAAACGTTCATTTGTGAAAACATTTAGCAAATGGGTAACTATTTGTAGCCAAAGTTCAAATCGAGGATAAGGAACAAAATGCAGCAGCTAAGGGATGGCCGACGGTCATCCGGATTCCAATCAACAGAAATAAATGCTCGGAATATGCCGACAGAAGTCCACTGATGCCCCCGATGGCCATCCTTGCGGCCCACTTTCCAAAAAGCTCGATATCGCAAAAGAAGGGCGCCCCGACGGTGGGCATCGCTCGCTATTGATATTGCACGCTGTAAAACAATATCTCCGAATAGACGGTCCATAATCCTCCCGGATCATCATCTTTGCGAGGAAAACATTTATTTCGAAAACCAAAACTCTTATACAACAGGGCGTGCGGGAAACGAACACGGGGAAGACATCCTCACGACACCTAAGTTTCCTACAGTTTGTCGAAAATTGGTTGCCTCTAAAGGCTGCTTTAATCATATCTTCCCTCTCCATTCTAAGTTTTCAGATCCACGAATCACACGAACGGTTAATTAGGAGACTGTGGATCCCTCACGACGATCTTTCTGACCCAAACCGATGCTCGATCGCATACAACGAGTAAAGCCCAATAGTAAAAAAAAATCAACAAAGTAAAAAGAGAAAATTGGAGAGGAACGCGTTTAAGGAGGTTAGCACTAAACACGTGTGTTCGAAGACGCTAAAGATGGCAGAGGCGAGGTCACGGGAACGGAGGAAATAAGAGGCGAGGCGTTGGTCTGGGAGTCAGCTGAGAGAAGGGAAGGAGGGGGATCAAAGGGGAAGGGGCAAGCGTCGGTGCGATGAACCGCCGATGCGTCACCTGTCCGACGACGCAGCGTTGCCAATTTATTTACACGAATACTTTTGGCAGTGATGGGATAACCGATCTGATACTGCGAACGCCGAGTCCGCGCTACTGCGATAGCGGCCGAAACGCCGCTGCTCGAGCAAACAACGCAGCCGAAGCGTAGTACTTGCGAGTTGTTGGGCAAGCGTTTCCACAGATGGCGACGGGAATTCCGCAGAGGCGGTTCGGCTTCAGCGAATTCTCTATTCCTACCGACAGAGGTTATCGCTGAATGCAAAGATATCCACCGTCTCAAAATACATTTCCGAGAGCTGATGAGATACTTGCAACGGATAACACAACCCAAAGTATAAGTAAACATCCACGCACGAACTTAAGGGAGACTAATAAAACTGGATAGCGTTAGAATTAAAATTGAATTCCACTCCGCGAGCAATTCGTACCTTCTGAACTAAAGTATCCGATTAAAATGATGCATTACGAGAATCCGGCGTAAATCAACGATTTCGTGACCAACTCTGTATCGATGCGACACAGACAAAAATCAAATAAACGGGAATTTTGCTGATGTATTCTTACATATCAATATAAATTAAACATACAATACACCATTACCAAAGGAAAGAGACCAACTTTTAAATAGACAATTCCGAGTTACAATACTATCACAGCTTCCCTCTACTTCATTGGATAAAAAAAGTGAGCCTCGGCGATAATTTTTTAAATACCCCAAATAAATGCTTCCGTTCCGTAAAGAAAGGACTGTCGAAAATGGGAAAGCGTGCTTTATCATCGTGGAATAAGTATGGATTCCATAATCCCACAAGTAATTTGCTTTAATAGTTAAATCATGCGCTATTAAAGGAGAATAAACGTCTTCCTGCAAGAACTCGCCAAGCTCCGATCGTACAAGAATTGAGGAAAATATTGACTGAATGAGGGTCAGCGTCACATTTAAACAACTAAAACTATAATAGATATTAAACAAAAAAATCTCACATTAACCTGGATTCTATTTATATGGCTTACGTTTCAAAAAGCAAATACGGCAACACTAAATGCGAGATAACTTTAAGATTTGGTAGCCCGACTAGTTGCACTGAATTTACCGAACAAAACCGTAAGCCAGCATATCTAAAAGCGGAAATGGCGAGAAATTATTACAAATGCAATACCGTAGAGCCATGAAACGAATACTAGAGGGAAAACCTTTACGCCATGCACACGAAAACCGGCTAGTATAATTCAAGAAACCATATGAGAACCATGACGCCGTCCTCCTCAAGGGCATAACAGACGCCCAACAAGGTCCGCTGGCGACGATGTTGCAAGATGGCATCTTCATCCTTTACCCATCATTACACTTGCATTGTAAAAATAAGCTATGTAAAAAGCAAAATCTCACTGCTACTACAGTACACACGAATCAAAGGTAACCAAATCACTTGACGGCACAGATGATAAGCTATATTGGCACAACAAAAACTTCAATTCTTGCCGTAAGAAATAACGTCAGATAACAACTTAGTAATCGATTCAATAATTCAATAGTTGTGTCACTTACTTAAAAAATCTACATTAACAAATCGAGAGAAGCTTTAACGTTATAATGTAAGCACACCTGCCTTAGGCCGTGACCTACTAACAGCTTTCCCAATCAGAGCACCCTGTTGCCAGCAGTGAGTATACGGGTTTCTCATCAACGTCGACAATTAACCGAAGCAAATCCGTTAATAGCGCACAAACAGTTACATTACGAGATGAAGTTTTAGATTAAATTTAATAGCGGAAATACAAAAATAGGCGTACCAATAGTCCAGTTTCGACACTAGGCAGGAGTGTAAGTCTGCTTCCGTCCATAAGTTGATTTTCGTGTAAAGTTCCATCCCGTAGTTGCCTGTAAACAACATCCCCCATTATAACAAATTAAAACAACAAATAAAAAATAAAGGGATATTCATTAAGGCATTACAACAGACTAACAAAATTTCGAACCTGTCTCTATGGAGAAGACATATCCTTTCTTTTGGCACTTTTAGCTTTTTAGATATCATTTTCTTCAAGTTTTCCACAGTTTCCATTTTGGCCACTTGCAAGTCGAACTGTCCTCCAGTTGTGGGTGTCACGCGAACAGTGATGGATTCCGAGTTGGTTACACCACCGCCACAGCCACACCCCGAAAGATCACTTTCTGAACCAACGACATTATTGCTCGAGCGTTTAGAACATTCTCCGCTGTGAGGAGTACCGGAGTTACCACCGCCCTCCATAATTAATTCTGAATATACAATTAATCTACACGATATATGAAGGGGTTTCTTCCAACGATAATGGCCGACGTATTGAACTTAGGCTCTATCCAGGACCACCGACCGAACACTAACACGACCGATAACCACCGCATCCACCTCAGAACTGAAGCTTTACCTTGGTTACCGAGGCGGCGTCTGTTTGATCCCCGCCTCGCCGCACTGGGAGCCAGCGCCGCTTATGAGAGAGGGAGAGAGTTAGATTTATCACGTGGTAAAGTGAAGAGCGGAATGAGCAAGTTAATTTTTGGAGTAATAAATGCATAATAGTAAATATTTAGTTACAAATTGTTGCCAGTCTTTATTGCCACATCGATTTTTTTAAACAATTCAAAATTGTAACAAGTTATCACACAATTTACTTCAACAAACCAATAACAACATGTCGAGCGTATAACAATTCGAAATTACACACAAAACTTTAGCATCAAAATACTATAAGTTAACAATAACAAAATTATAAAAGAAATTCAAAACAATGAATTTCGTATTTGGTCAAACATATTTCCATAAGTAAAGAATATATCAATTTCTACTTCGCAGAATATAGGAACACAAAATCAGCAATTCCCTAAGCGAATTAGTCTATAATAATACACCAATACCTCAGAACTCCCTGATTATTAGTCTGGATATTTTCCAGAGCAAGATAGCCGTATACGCTTATTGGATGATATTACTTCCTCAAAGGCCTCTGTGAAACAAATTTCCTCCACTCAGAATCGGATGCTGCATCTTCTCTGGATAAATGAAACGAAATACAATGCTCCCATTGCTCTCACCCTATCGCATACCCAGTATGCTTTATGAGAATATAGGTTATAAGATATTAAAATATAGATGTAGAGTAAATTATCAATTTTCAGGATCCAAATTCAACTGTGTCTGCTTCAATAGGCTTGAATTCAAAGGAACCTCTTCCATCCATTTGAAGATAATACTGAAAATAAAAATGAATACATGATTACAATCATACATCTATAAGCACCATGAACTTTAAGACAAGACAATATGTTACTTGTATTCTGAAAAAGGGCTTACCTCATGATGCTTCCACAAAGATCGACGATGTGAAACAGTAAATAATGTTATATCTACTTCTCTGCAATATTGGTACATTAAGCCTTCAACATCAACACTTACAGCACTTGTACATTCGTCAAGGATAGCAAATTGAGGAGCATGGTAAAATAGTCGAGCCATCTGAAAAAAATCAATAATGTTTTAAATGAATTCCTTACATTTGTACAATGCTTCTAAATTTTAAAATTGAGGGAAGAATCGTCTTGATTCTTTCATGTATGGATGGATATTTTTTAGCAGCAGAAAACATGACTATGTTATTTCCTTGCAACTATATAACCAAGTGTTGTGTAAGGATAGTAAAAGTCTGGAAAATATATTCATTAAAGCATTTAATTATTACAAACCCTTACACCCCAACAGGTTACAAGTAAGGAGTAGAAATGAAAGCAGTAAATGAATAAATCTTTCAAGATGCAAACAAGAGAATAATAATATTTAAATATTAAGAGAAGTTCACACATAAGCATGTGATTACAGTAAATGGTGTTACAATTTTGGAGTCACTAAAACATTTGTAAAATGATGCTGGATGCTCAAGTTGAAGCGGGTGAAGATATATGAGTAAACATCACTAAGGCATATGAGAATTGAATAACTGTGAATTGAGAGAAAATCTCAAGATTATTGAAAAAGCAAATGAGTTTGTTTGCAAAGGTAGTATTTTCCAAGAATGGTGAAATGGATGACAAGAAAAATACTGAAAGCAGATCAAGCGTTGGTACAATGTCATCAATGGTTAAAGGTGAGAGTTGGAAGTGAGAACATAATAATTGTGTAAATAGAGCTTCACTTGCTTCTGAGTAAGTATTTTCTGTACACTATTCGGTCTTAAGAGTTTGCCATCTAAATCCAAGTTTATACATAAGTCAGGAATTGCCTGCATTTCAAAAAAAGTGAAAATGGCTGCATACAGAAGTATAAAAGCAGCTAATTTGTAGTAAAGTAATGTAAGTTTATTTCTCAGAAACATATGAGTGAGCTGAATACTGTAGATATGAATTCTATTAGAAACAACTGAGACAATAACAGGTAAAACATGTTCAATAATAAATGAGAGGAGTGTAAGAAAGGCTGCATCAACTGTATAAATGTTCACCGGCCGTGGTGGCGGAGTGGTTAACGTGCTAGCGCGTTAACGCTCCAACCTCATGGTCCTGGGTTCGAGTACTGGCTAATCTGATTTTTTCCGGTTAGGGAATGGTTTTTTGTGTGTGTGTGATATTAATAAAATAAAATGAATAAAATGAATAAAAGGGGTTAATTGGAGGAATAGCCTTCCTAGGCTAAAATTCGCCCAAAAAAGAAAGACGGCATTATTATTATTTTATAAGGAAGTTAATCATGTTTCAAAAATGGTCAGATGATCAAAACAAGAATAAAATAATAAAAAGGAAAACATGTTGAAAAAAAAGAAAAATTACAGAAAAGGAACATGCAATAGAATAAAAAAGGAAGAGCAAAAACTAAAACTTTAATTAGTTGATAATTATATTTGAATAAAAATGTCCAATATTCATTACTAAATGATGGCAATAAAATGAAAATAATTATTTTACAAAAATAAAGAATTTTACCACATTAATCTTGATCAGAGACCTAACTCTCATATTTTTCAGAAACTTAAAAGGTAACGCAATGTTTAATTCCTTTCAGTAATATTGTAGAAATCTTTACAGGTTACATTTTTTTCTTATATTTTACCATGCAACTATAGTAACCATTTCAATCAGGACAAAATTTTGTCCCTGGTCAATAAAGCTTCTGTAAATAAAAATAATCTCATTATGTTTTGGCTCATTAGGCCATCATCTTTTATCTTGTGGAAGTGTACTGTTGTTTTAATCATGTTTCCATCCAACATGAAGAAAACAGGGTAACCTATTCTTAAGCAGATTGACTTTAAAATGAGGTAAATGCTTTGGGACATAGCTAGTTGGGAACTTTAATAAACCCATAATGAAACCAACAGACTAGCCCTTCAGCACTGTTTCACCAATTAAATTTTTAACAAGGCAACAACAAATTGTTTTTAACAAATCCTTCTGCCAATGTTTTCTGCTAAGGAAGCATCAAAACTTAGTTTTAAAGAGAAATGGCCATTGCCCTCTACGTCTGGAGAACATTAAAAGGGTTCTTATACTATCAACTACTGTTACTGACATCTTGAGAGATGGATCAACTATTAGAAGTTCAGGGACAGTAAATTTTGCTAGTTGGGTGTAAAAGGATTCTTTGGAAAGCACAAACGGAAGTCTGGCAAGATGACCATGATTTGAGCATTAGTAAGAGGCCTCTTGCCAATCCTAAATCATGAGGAATGAACAAGTTATATTGTTCTAATGTTATCATTGAAAGAATATTTTTATGAAGTAATACTCAGTTCCTTTATGAAAAAAGTTGCAGAAAGCTGAACAAGTTGTTCATATTTACGACCTTAAAATTGTAGATAAAGAAAAAAGATTTAAATTAAAATGCATAATAAAGTCAGGAGATTAAATTGAAAAATAATTGTTGTTAAATAAAAATTCTTTCAAAACATTTTATAAAATGATCCTCATTTATATTTTACTAGCTGTAGCAATTTTTGATTCTCAGTGGGGAGAATAGAAGTAGAATTAAATACAGTAATCCTCATATAAAAAAATAATCTAACATGTATCATTTTAGCTTCGTTCGATGGGACAGGTAAACAAAACTTTTACGTGAAAATCCCAATATCTTACACTCTCATAATTTGTTGCTAAATTCTATTAATTTGTTCATCTGAATATTAATTTTCATAAAATATTTCTACCAAACTTATCTCAGGTTGACAACAATGATTCTTCTTAATTTGATTTTGCTTTTGAAATAGAGCCTGCGAACGATATTTCAATTTATATTTCCGAACCAATAAACCAAGAAATGAATATTGTACTTAAGTTTACAAAGCCGCCTTGACTAAATATTCAATCTCATATCTTTCAAATGAACAATTTCTTCGATTAAGACAGCATTTGTTCAAAGATTATAAAAATATATTCAAAGATAAAATTAGGATAAACATCGCCGCATTTAACGATTAATTTTCAGAAATGCACAAAGGTAATACAGAAACGCATAAGCAAATAATAGAAATAAATATTACTGTGAAAACAACCAAATAATATTTTTTAAAGAAAGTATCTAAAACACTACATAAGCACTGAGCACAATCATTACTGCAAAATTGTAAGACAAATTAATAGCCAAATTGAAGCCTGTGAACTTCAAAAGGATCTTGATAAATTTTTCCACTGGTGTCAGCGTTGGCACCAATCTCCCAAATGCAAGGTCATATCTTTTACTCTTAAAGGGTTCATTTAATAAACGATTTGGGTATCATTTTAGACTCTAAACTGAATTTTAACTCTCATTTATCTTCTATTCGTTCACATGCTCTTAAACTTTTGGTTTTATTAAACACAATACTTTTCCTAATTTTTTGACTAAAATGGTGATCCAGGCTTACTCGTCCTTGGTTCGCCCCATTTTAGAATATGGTTCAGTCATTTGCAATCCTTCTCACTCTACTAAAATTGATTTGATTGAAAATGAACAGAGGAGATTTATGAAATGGCTTTGTTACAAAGAGAACTTAACATACAGTAGAAATGACTATGTACATCTTTGAAAATACTTAGACATTAACCCTTTATGGGTTAGATGTAAGGTTTTTAACGTCGCTCTTTTGTGCAAAATATTTTATGCAGCAATTATAATTCTACTGTTCTATGTAATCTCTTTGGTTTAGCAGTTCCTTCCCAAAGAACTCGCCAATCATCTCTTTAAGCTGTTCCTTTTTCTAAGAAGACTTTGCACATCTACTCACCGATTCCAAGAATGGCCAGAGCCATGAATGAACTCTCTAGCTATGTGGACTTCTTTGTGGACCCAATTTGTAAAGTTAGAAAGATAGCTTATGACATTTTTAAATAATTTTATTTTTTGTAGTTATTTTGTGCATGTTTTTTTTTATTGTCCACAAAACTGTATTTTCTTAATTTTATGATAATTTTATTATATATTTATTATAATGGATGTAACTGGGGCAACCTGTTTCCATTAAATAACTAATAATAAATAAATTAACACAAACACTATCATGGAAATGAAAGTCGAAGCTTAAACTACGATTAAACACCAATGACAAATAGTAAATGTATGTCAAGTGGAAATCACATAAGAAAACTACAAATTAATGGATTTTTACATTACCCATAAAACAATAAATACAATTAGTTTATCTTTTCAATAAGTTTTTGCTACAACTTAAAACTCGCAGCTCAACTCTTCAATGATTTCAAACACGGAACCAAGGGAAATCTTTTCGCACTTTGGTATCTCTGTTTTCCTCAATTGCTAAATATACATCGAGGCAAATTGGTTCAATACTCAATTCAATGAATATATTAAAGGCAATTGCAACTTACCATGCTACTTGTACGCATTGAGTTGAATTGATCGAGGGAGAGCTTTGAAACAACACACTTCTAACCAACGTTATAATTTTACGGTAAACAATTACGTTGATATAAATAAAACATGGTTGCTACAGAAGCTTAAACAAAATTCGAAAAACTTTCTTAAATATTTCATTAATTCTCAATATCTTATTGTAGATAAACTCATGAGCTAGAATCAACAATCGCCTAGATCTTCAAGGGAATGGGTTGTTTACACTTCAAAATTTAGATAAAATATTCACGTACTTTATCAAACTGTTTGCAATTTTGAGTCTCAAATGATATTCCACGACCAAAATAAGAATCTTTATTTTATTCTCCTTCATTTGCAAAAGAAATTAACCATACTACAAAAAAATGACCTCTATGTGTATTTCTTATGAAAAGTTTTGAGCCGTCTGGGTTTGAACAGTGTACTTTAAGTTAATAAAAAAATAGCCTATACTCTGTGTGGGGTCGGCGTTTAATAATGAAGAAAATTTAAAGGTTTTGCAACTCTAGGTTCTTGAGTTTTTAGCAAACACACATACACACACACATAAACACACCCACACTCTATTTTATATACATAGATTTGCCCAAGTAATAGCACCAGTAGTAAAAAATATGATCCCCTGAAATTTTTGCAAAAACAAAAATTAACCTAAGATCCAATCTTATTTTCGGCGAAGAATGGTAGATGAAAAGATGTACAGTCAGATTTAGAGAGAAAGAAGTCAGCACAAATAGAAAAAGGTCAGCGTATTATAGTGAGTGCAACTGACTTATTTGGGATCCAAACAGATAAGTTTAAAAGTTGAGAGTATTGAATATTAGAGTTTTAAGAAACGTAAGTATGCTGACAGGTGACAATTAGGATGAAATTATTTGAATTACTTACAGCAATACGCTGTTTCTCTCCACCAGAAAGAACATCAATCCAATCGGCAACTGCATCCCATCCACCTTCACGAGTTAACAGGTACCCTAAGCGCACTCGCTCCAAATGCTCGGCAATATTTTCATCAGTTATTCCTCGTCTGGACATTTCATCTCGAGTGTGGGGGTATATCACCTGCAGAGGTTTTAATAAATTCGAGCAAACAAATTCCAAATAGTTAAAAATATTTCCATTCACATACTAATGGTAACATCGCTGTACCTGATCCCTCAAGGTTCCCAAGGTCATATACGGTCTCTGAGGAATGTAAAACAATTTCCCTCTGGGGGGCTTCGTGAGCGTTCCTCCAAAGAGAGGCCACAGCTCACCCAACACTCGGAAAAGTGAGGATTTACCACAGCCATTAGGACCACAAACCAAAACATTCATACCAGAACGTACTTCAAAGGACAATTCTGGAACAAGTATATCACCATTTGGTGTAACTAAAGGTACGCGATCAAATTTTATGATATTATCCTGCGAAAAGATAAACATCATTAACTTATTATTACACAAACACTGCAAGTACATAAAAATCTGGTGGCAACGGTTATACATTACGTATTACGTGCATTAATTACAGGGGATACACACAAAATATTAATTTACCTTAAATAGGACTCTTCCAGAGCCAGGAATGAGAGGAAATGGAGCAACTTTCAACCCAGATGATGTACTTTCCTCTATACCAACGGAAAAAGACAAATGAATGAAATGCATAATCACAAACTTAATTCACAAGGTGCTTGATAAATTACAAGAGTTTTATTTCTAAAGCTTTAGAGTAAAACCATCCATGATCATAAAGGTTTCATCAAGAAGGTTATGAGCAAAACGTTTTAGCTTAATGGAACCAAATACGAAACATAGGTATAAACAAATAACTCAGAAACGTTCTTCGTATTTTCCACAATATTAAAAAAAATTCACAGTCTCTGGTGATGTCTTGTGGAAATACGTCATGATGAAAAAAAAAGCAAATTGTTCTTCTTCATTCCACAATATTTATTAATCAACAACTGGTTTTAATATAATAAGGATTTATTTATAATTAATATATTAATAAGGAGTTTATTCATACGTCACTGGGGTTTTGATGGGATGGAAAGGAGTGGTGGGTAAGGTCATTGCTCAAAGCCGGTCGTTGATTAATAAATATTGTGGAAAATACAAAGAACGTTTTTGAGTTATTTGAGATGGCATTCTACAAAGTTAGGCCGGAAAACCTCGAGTTCATATGTATACATAAAATACATAAATTGATTTTAAAATAATGAGAGAAAATGCTGTTTTCATTGGATCAAAAGAGGAGCCAAGGGAAAATGCTTGTCATTTGGTTAAGAAACTGATTCTTATCAATTAATAAAGCATTATAGGTTAAAAATTACATTTTCTATGCAAATTAATTTTGAAGATTATTTTGAATTAGATTAGCACATTCTATATGACAAGGAATAGGAAAAAATTAATTTAAACAAATATGTTTATCTGAAAGTACTTTCAAGGCATTATTTAATTCCTAGGTTACAACAAAACATTGTCAAAAGAAATATGCAGAGCAGATACTCCTCTGGCCATTTCTGAAATTTAGCTACAGGAGCAACTTAATGTAGAAACCTGATAATCAGTTAACATATTAAAAAAATGAGTAGTTTTATTTCAAGGTCCAAATGACCTAAATACAAACTTCAACATATAAATGAAGTTTATTATGAGTTGAAGTAAATCATGGGTTCAGTAGATGCAATGTGTATAGAAATGAATATTTCACCACACATCTAATAATATGTAGAGGTTTAATAAGCGTTTGTTTTTCATCGAATAATTACCACTTTCAGAAGATGGGCCAGGGGTTGCAGCTCCAGCAGAACGAGTAACCATAGTTCGCTGGTAATTTCCCTGATTGAGATCAATCAGCACCTTCCGGAGCATAGTGACTCGTGATGTAAATCCAGCTAGCCTTGTCATTTCCCTTCCAGCGAGTACCAGCCTTCCTATTGCTTCAGCCAATTTGACAAGCATTCTTCCACTAGTGTAGTAAAACTAAAGAAAATTTTAAAGGATAGAATAAAATTAATGCATATTGTTTTATTATACATGAGCGCACATGAACATTCGAAAGGTATTTTCCCTAAAATCCCTATTAAGTGCCATCTCCTTTATTTCCTTATAGTTAACCCCACTCCTTATGTCATCCAATATCTTATTCCTTTGTATTCCTCTCTGTGTTTTCCCTGAATTCAACCCTCAATTACAGTCTTCACCTAACCCTCTCCCCTCAATATTTGGCCCACCCATTCTTCTGATGATGCTAAATCACATCAATTAATGCCCTCCAGTCATCTCCAGCACCTCTGTGCTTGTTTTCCCATCCACCCAACTTACTTTTCCCATTGCATGCCAACATTTGAAGGCCTCCAAATGTTTCACTTCCTCCTTTCTTTATTTCCACGTTTTGCATCCATAAAGCAAGACACTCCAAACCAAGAATTTCACCAATCTATTCCTGATTCCTTTATCAAGATCTTTGGTCATTATTTCCCTTCGCTTCGTGAGTGCTTCCTTAGCCAAGGTCCAGTAAGGCTTTTTCGAATCTCATCTTTGCATTTTCCATCCCACGAAAGAGTACTTCCCAAGTAAGAAAATGTATCCACCTGCTCTAGTTTTTCCGTATCCACCCTTATGGATTGGCTTTCTTTCCCTTAGTGAACCTCAATACTTTAGTTTTACTTGCGTTAATTTTCATTCCAAACTCCTTTTGCAATATCGTTAAGAGCATTAACTAATATTTGCAAACCCTTTACGGAATCACACACAATGGCTTTATCGTCTGCATACTTTACAGACTTCACTACTTCCCACCAACCTCTACTCCCTTGTCTATATCTTTCCATGCTTCTTTCACCACTTCTTCTGCATATATATTAAAAAGCGTTGGTGACATAGGACACCCTTGTCTTACCCCCCTACCCAATTCAGCCAAATCTGATTCCCCATCAGCTATCCTTACGCGAGCTGTTTGATTCACATAAAAATTTTGAATCAATTGTCTATCTTTCCAGTCCAACCCAATTTTATTTGATACAATATCAGTTTTTGTCACTGGACTCTACTGAAAGCCTTTTCAAAATCTACAAAACATTCACAAAAGTCCATACAATATTCTAGGCTTGGTTTTGCAGGTACTCCCTTCATCATGATTGCATCCCTCGTTCATATTCCTCTCTAAAAAACAAACTGGTCTTCTCCGATATGCCTTTTATTATTTCCCTCTATCTTAATCTATTATACACAGTGCCAATTAAATATTCTTGAAAATAAAATGTACCTATGTTTTGTAAGTCATAGGGGTGGAAAAAACAATAACGCAATTGTGAGACACATGTTATATATGCATTCCAAGCAAGGTTGCGATAGAACCAAATTGGGTGGTAGAGTAATAGGGTGGGAAAACTAAATCATTGCAGTTGACCTTTTTAATGCCAGCCTCGATTACATGGTGTATGCGAAGAACGCCAAGGCATTTTTAATGAAAATTTACTCTCTTGGATAAAAATTTACATAGCAGCTAATTCTAATACCATAATGCCATTTCTTTATTTATTCTTATTAAACTTATAGAATTCGAAATAAAATGTAACTTTTCTACTGATACAACATTTTAATTTAGGAATTTTTTTTTTAAATTACAAAAAGATTATTAAAAAAATGAACTTCTACATTCCAATGATGAAAATGTTTTTAAATAATTTTTAGTCATCAATATATTTTCTAATTATAGTTAAAGCAATTATTTATTAACCAAAATACAAAGTTTCATGATTCTGGCATTCTTATTTCATTAGTTATTTCATTAATTTGTTAAACATTATACTAATACACTCAGATTGCACACACAACATTACTTATTTACAACTGGTAATGTTTTTAGTGATTTCTTACCTTCATCTTATATTTCTCACTAGTTCATCTTACAAGGGAAATGCCAGGTTTGCGAGAAACAGGTTTGCGTGAAACATTTAGGGCATGTAACTTGCTTAAAAATAGGGGATATGTATCTGAACATTCAGCTCAAAGAACTTTTGCTTATGAAAAATTCATCATCATGTGGTGTTCTGTCCAGAATTTTCCACTTAGGAAATTTTTTTCTTCCATTTTTTTACAGATGACTTATATTTTTGCAATATAATTTCATCTTCTTACTTTCCAAGAATTCTAAATCTTTTTAGCTAGCAATGATTGTAATATACAAAATGTCAAAGATTATCTATCTATTATATTATATAAAGATTATCCATCTATTATACGAGGTCTGTTCAAAAAGTTCCCGAACTTTCGGAATAGTGTACCTCCAGTTGGTTATTTTTAACCGGCCTGTAGGCATTGTAGCCACGAAAACTTCCGAAATAACCACCTGCAATTAATTTGTTGATTTCTTGTTTTGTTGCTTAGCTATGGCTGTTTACAGGAACCATCGATCGTAGTGTGCGGCGAAAAATCAGATCCGAGGAAATGAGCTCTTTGAAGGAGCAGCGTTCTTCTGAAACATTCTGCATGAAACTTGGCAAATCCTTGACGGAAACTTTTCAGTCGATTACTAATGCTTTTGGTGAGCATTATGCGGAAGGTACCGTGTGTTATGAGTGGTTTATATGGTTCAGAAAAGTGCGTCAATCAGTGGAAGACGACGAGCGTTCTTGAAGACCATCAACATTGACAGACGACCCCCAAATCGAAAAAGTGAACAATCTTGTTAATGAAAATTGACGTTTGTTTGTCAGGAGGCTTGTAGAAGAGTGTTGCATCTCGATTGCTTAGTTTTATGAAATCCTAGATAGAAAAATTGAGGTTGCATCGAGTCGCGGCCAAATTTGTCCCTCACCTGATGACAGCAGACCAGAAACAACATTGAGTTCATGTCTTTCAGGAACTCCTTGATCGAGCTGAAGAGGATGAAACCTTCTTGTCCAGCATCATAATAGGTGATGAGTCTTGGGTGTATGGTTATGACATCGAAACAAAGAAGGATTCATCACCATGGATTGGTGAAACACCCCTCACCCCAAAAAAGTTCAACAAGTTTGCTAGAATGTAAAGGTGATGTTAAGTTTTTTCTATGCAAAGGGGGTTGAGCATTACGAATACCTACCTAAAGGCAGCACGGAGTACTACCTGGGAGTCATGAGATGCCTTAGAGTGAGAATCAAGCAAAGGCGGCCCGAAATTTGGAGGAGGGGCGAGTGATTTCTTCACCAAGACAATGCGCCAGCTCATTCGTCTCTCAGAACTCGTGCAACTTTAGCCAAAAACCTTTTGCCTCCCCACCCACCGAATTCACTAGACCTGGCTCACTTTTTCCTGTTCCCCAGGCTAAAAACCCCTGTCAAAGGAAAAAGATTTGCCACTATTCCAGAAAGAGAAAAAATTGATGAGCATTCCAGAAGAAGCATTCCAGAACTGCTTCAAAAAGTGGAAACACCATTGGGATAAGTGTATACATTGGGATGAAGAGTACTTTCAAGGAGACCCTGGCAAATGATTTATTAGTGAAATATTTGTTTTGTAATAAAGGAAGTTCGGGAATTTTTTGAACCTCTTATTTTGAAGACCTCTGATTTTGAAGGATTTCAGCTGAAAATTCTTAGGTAAATCCACAAGTATCATTTAGTTTACCTTTACTGTCTTGGCCCCAACTAGCGAATCCTAAGTATCACTAGTTCTATTCTAGAAGGCCCCACTTTATGATTTTTCCTATAATAAAGTATTGCGTAGATTTCTGGATATTTCTCTTAAGTACTTGCCAAGAATTTGCATATTGAGTATTGGGATATTTTGACAGATGTGCATCAATAACGTAAAAGGAAAAGATTCTGGGGATAAATTAGTAGATGAAGTAAGAAAATTTCATGCATAAGCATTTGCTTCTTTTGCCAGAGCATTCGGAAGATGGGAGACTGCAGAGAAAAACCCCAATGTTCTTTAGGCTGAAAAACGCAAGTATTGGATTTCCATTAACATTTTCGTGGATAGAGATGAGTAAACATCAGAGATACAAGAATCGTGTTTAAAGCTAAGATACGCAAGGTGACAAGAAGATCAGCAAAATCAAAGGCTGTCAGAGAACATTACAGATATGGTCTTTCCTACAAAATTCAAGATGGGTTGTTGCAAAAAAAACAGCTGATGTTATTTGAGCCAAATACCAAGTATTGCATTTCCGCTATGATTTTCATGAACAGAGATTAGTAAGCCACAAAGTGTTAATGAAGACTATGTGAGATGGAAAGGCTTAAACGAAGGAGGTCGATAGATCGGCCTCCTGGCACTCAAAGAACCCTTCCTTGCAAAATCTGCTTTACAATAATGCATTTTAGATCATGAATCTAAGACATATTTGAGTCAAAGATGCATCAAATTTGTATGTAAGAAAGCATAAAGAGGTGCATCTTTAAATTGAGAATACATAGAAAATATAATTTGCATCAATATCTGATACCAATCTGAAAATTCTTTTCACATAAAAAGTTTGTTATAATATAATTGACCTATAAAATATATAGTATACAGTAAACACCATGAAATAATTCATATTACTCATACGTGTGTATATATATAATATATATATTTCATTAACATGAAGCGCTGAGTTAAAATTGGGAGAACTAAGTTTGGTAACCTGATCTATTCCATCAATATACATGAAAACAACTAAAAATGATATCCATGGAAAGCCAAATAAAAAGATTTAGCTTCAAGGAAGTTGCACAGAGTAGGTTTAAAACAGCAAGTCACAGATTGGGAACTCCTAGACTAGACTAGACTAGCTTCCTTTCCCTGTAACCACTAAATATAAACTTACATATACTGCAAAGGAGTTCCTAATATGTTGCTATGTATACTGATAGGTTACATTGATGTTACTGATTCTTTGAATATATTGAGAAAGGAAGTCTTCTTTAAAAACAATGAAAGCAAGCTTATGTAGTTCTTCAGATTCTATAAAGTTCCAGCATCTTGCAAGCCACCTTCTTTTACCCATTCATATTTTCCAGCTTTTGATAGACGATGAGAGGGTACGGTTTGGTCTAAGGACTCGCTACTTTGTCTTTTCAATCTATACTTTGGTGGCAATCTATTGTTATGGACCTGAGGGTTTCACTCCTTCAGAAAAAGATGATAAAATAATAATAATATGGGTTTTATTTAGTGCAATGCTGGTGTACAAACTGCAGTCAAAATTTATTGATTACCTTTGCTTCCATTTGCCAAGAATTGAGCTAGCCATCCTTCCATATCATTTGACTGCAAGGTCTTTTTCAATTAGGCTTTTCTTTTGCTTTCCAACATAGAATTCTTAAATTTGATCACAAATTCATTGCAGATTTCTCCATTCCTTAATTCGATATAACATTAATAACTGGACATACCAGAAGAGTTTGGGGATAATATTTTTGAGCAATTGATTCCACCAAATGGTGACAAAGGCTTAATTCCATCTACTAGCTCTTGTTAGTAATGCTAAAGAGGGTGGAGTTTCAACTAGCCTTCAGGCTGAACCCTTAACAGACAGATCAATTCTGAGCTTAATGAAGGAACTGGAAAAAGGAATTGCAGGAGAATTCAAGGGCAAAGATATGATAAAACACAAGGAACATAGAGTGAATTATATTGTTGGCAACTTATTTTCAAATATTTTCTCTATTGGGGAGAGCATAGGATATTGATTGAGTAGGTCAGTGTCATTGTCATTTTTAGAGGTTAATATTTACTTAGTTATGATAGTTGTGGAAAATAAATGGAGTCATTCTCGGACAGCAATATTTATTCTCAGTATTTAAATGATCGGATCAAGTAATACTACCAGGAGATAATATAATATTACTTGCAAAATTAAGAATAAAATCATATTGCAGTATAATATTACAATGGCAACGGGGTTCTGACACTGTGCAGCAAGAAATTAGTACAGTGATATAAGAATGCCGATAGAATGGCGGAGGCCATTGCAAAACGGATGTGTCATTTTTGTTCTACAAATTTGACAATAGAAAATCAATGTTCAATTCCTACATCTTCCAGTGCAAGCAAATGTGACAAGTCAAAGGCCAGTGATGAACGCCCCCCCGAGGGGCACTGTACAGGGGGTGCTAAGGTATTTTATTCCCAATTGATCATATTTCCATTTCTACTCAATTTTGCTGGGCTACCGAGATTCCCAAAGTGTGCTCTGGGGGTCTGTGACAACATTTTTGGTAGTCCGCAGACGCTTTAACAAAAAATAGAGGATACCCAATTTTATCTAATCTGCTTTATAATTTTGCTAATGAAATTCATTTTCCTGTGTGAATGTCTCAAACTAACATTTTTTTCTTTTGAATGTAAAAAAATAAATATATGAGATTGTAATATTATTGTTTGGGTCGTGCCAAAACTGAGAAGGGGTCCCAGAGTTTTTTTCCTCTTTCAAGCGGTCCATGGACTCGAAAGTTTGGGAATCACTGCTCTAGACAGTTATTTAAACATCAAACATAATGATTTGGCGGACATTTTTAACATTGTAGCTTCTATTTTATTTATTCTTTGGATTTCTATAGATGGGAGCGGTGGTATAGGAATTGGGGGCATGAAAAAGTTTGGGAAGCACTGGTTTCGGCAGTACCACGGATGAGATGGGCTCAATGGGAGCTATTACATGGGTGCGGATCCATTGGAGGGGGTCCAGAATTATTTCTACCCCAGCGAGGTAAATACAAAGATGTATGATCAAGTCAAGGATGTCTTCCAAAACCTGTATAAGCCAACAGCGACAATCTTTGGAGCCAGAATGGAAGTCAATGCAGAAATTCATCAAGGAGGCTCCACTCAATACGCCGATCGGTTGAAGATTCGTTCGTGCGATTATGGCAATTCATTGGATGAACAACTGCTTTTTGCTTTTGATGATTTGCTGCTGGAATTCGCCTTGCCAAGGTCCAAATGGAACTGCAGCAGAAGTGGCCACATGGAAGGAAGGATGACGCTAACAATAGCAAGGTTAGCTTCCATGGAGGTTTTTGATCTGACATTGAAAATGGAATGTGCTGAGAATGAATTCCAAGGAGGAAACAATGTATCACAAGCAATCCAGAAGGTTTGGATCTCACGGATCAAAGGGACCAAAGCACGAGGAAGACAAAGATTCTGAATTGTCGGGGTCAAAGGTGATAAGGGAATGTGGGGCCCACAGTAATGGATCTGAAGGATGCATATTTAAAAATCCAAGTGGTAGAGAGCTGCTGAAAGTACTTGATCATCGCGCCACTTGGCATATTTTGAATAGGTTGCCACTCAGAGTGTTAGTCCACTCTTTTTCCAAAGATACACGCTGCTGCAGGGGACCAACTGCACTGGTACATTTTTAGATGACATCATCGAAACTGGTCAAACATGTCAAGAACACCACAAAATCTCCAGGAAGTCTTCAAACGACTCAAGTAGGCAGGTTCGCTGCAATAGCTGACCAATGTCGGTTTTTACAGAAGTCGTCCTTAAGCTAAAATGGGCTAAAGTTGTGCCAATGAAGGATATCACGAGTCAACGGCTAATCAAGGAACTTTCATGTTGCTCAAAACTTCTGATAAGAGCCATTCCAAATGAAAATTTCATTATATTTTTATCGTAGTTTTAAATTAAACTTTTCAAAAGATTTTGGTCACAACTTTGGATGTTTCTATGTAGAGGGAGTGCCTTTATCCAAAATAGTTTTCATTGTATGCAAAATAAATTTAGTTTTGCCATTTTTGACAGGGAATCCAAAAATTTATAATATTCATTATCTATACCAGAATCCATTAACTAAAAGCCTATGGTGAGTTATTTTTTTATCAGAATGGAAATGACTAGTTTTTCCTAATTTGAACAACCCTATTCCTCAATGAATTGCATTAGATCACAAATATTATGCTCATTTACATAGATTCCATTATTTCTTAAGTCAATTTTGAGTGAATTGGGAAATCAAAATCCTATTTTATACTACAAGAAGACATAACCATTTTCTATGATCATTTAATTTTAAGATACACTCATTAAATATTCATTACAGAAGATAATGTTTCTGTAGCTGTTGAATGTTACAAGAATAAATAAGGCATCTGAAATTAACTAAGAACTTAATTTTTCTTGGCAAAACTTAAAATTTCATACTAGTTCACGTGTATTGCTAAAAATAAAACCGCTACAAAATTTTAAGAAAAAAATATTTCTACCTGGAGTCTTTCATGATGATTCACTTTGGCCAGCAATGGATGAGATTCTGATAGGAAAGGAATGCTAACTGCCCAAAAACCAACAACAGTGGCTATATCTGAAATAAAAGGGATTGGCATAAATGTTGGGTAGTAAATGAAAACAAAATAATTTCAACTAGATAGAAATTAAAATACTAAATAGGAAGTGAATGTGCAAATGAAATCATGAGTTTAAGTAAGACTTTTAATAACGAAATAAAATATGATGGTAAACTTCAGCTGTTGCAAAAAATGTAAATTCTGCAACGAAAAATTAATAATGCCGGAGATATCCATTAAAAGATGAGACACATGAACTTATGAATGAAACGCAAGAAAAATACTACCAACAACCTATAAATTAAATATGTGACTACAAAATAATTCCAGTTGCAGAACAAAAGGAGTTCTCACTCCTACTTACTTAAAAGGAAGTACATAGCTATCCAAACTGAAATTCTGAAGCCAAAATCTTACCAAATCTATAAATAAACCTTTTCTTCTACACTAAGCTTCAATGCTCTTTACTACCATTCTTCTCCCTGGTTCTAACACGCCTTCTTTCTCTTCCTTTTATTACAGTAAAACCTTGGCCTATTGAACCTCTTTAACATAATACTATATAGAAATAATGGCTGAGTCCCAACCCTGCACCGTGTATTACAAAAGGCAAAACTCTCCACTTCGTACCTCTTTTATTTGAAAACCTTCATACATAGAACGTGTAACCTGGTCCCACAGTGAAATATTACCTCCTTACTTCAAAGTAACGATCTTTTTCCAGGTTGGATGTCGTTACTCGTAGCGTAGAACGTGACGTGTTAGATTGTCAAAGAGCTTGTATGTGATATCCAACGGAAAATTTCTTCCCCACACTTCCGTGTTTTACAGAAATGCTTCTATACAAGTTACAAAGTCCTTCATGGAAAATTATCGCTATACAATGTGGAGGTAATATTTCGCCTCCAGATTGGCTTACCATTTTATATGTACTTTTTTATAGCCCTTCACGTATCGTAAGGGTAACCCCCAAATCTCTAAGCAAAATATTGCCTCCTTGTTTAACCCTAGAACAATGGACTGGGTCCAATGGACTCAGTAGCTACATTTAAGTGTTAATTATCCTGGCTTATTTGCACAGAATTGATTGAAAATTTGTGACTTTTCCAATTTTTGTGTCTCTCATAACATATCCAGAAATCACAATCATGGGTTTTATTTTTTTCTTTTTATCACGAAAAGTTACATAGCATTCTAACTGGGTCCATTGGATCCAGTCATGTATTTTGTGATCCTATGGTTATTAAATTACAGCACTCACGCACTTTTTTATTTACCTACGTGGTTTTCATGTAGCAGAATGTTAATGGACAATTAAGAATTCATTTTTGACACTTTGCATCATTTTATGATCATTGGTTACTTTTCCGAGTGATTTCTCCAATACGCTTTTTGAAAGTTTCATTAAGAACGTCGCGGACAGATACGCCTTACTTTATTAGACGTATATTTTGCTTGTGTAGTCTGATCTTTGACGGTTACATTCTGTATGTTCCATTTATTTGGTGGTATCTCTGCCTCACCCTTTGGGAGGTCGTTTCACACTAATTTGTCCCAGTCGTAGCTCTTGAGTGAGACTGGTAGCACACTTAGCTATATTTTGCATACGTGGTTTTATCTTCAAGTGCAACAAGAACATTGAAGAACCAGGATATACCAGTCTCTACATTTTACATTACTTGCAGCTTTCAATGGCCAGTGAAACTGTTTATGGGCCATATAAAAGCCATAATTCCTTCACGCATATAAGATATTTCGATATTACCCTCCCCTATTCCATATTCAGGACAACAATTGTTTTCAGATGAATGAAACTAGATTTGTAAATTTCTTCTGACATTATAGCTGTAGCTTTCCTCGTTTTACCTTTATAATTTGTCATGGGACACCTACTTTGAGGGTTGCTCTTCACACGATAGTGTCAGGAAAATAGATAAAATCCGGAACATACACTGAAAATGGCACAAAGACGTTCTCAGCAACAGACTATTCAACGCTGGTTGATGGAGGATACCAGTGACTTCATTGAAGAGGAAGAAAGTGATATTTCTGAGTCAGACGATGATGGTGAGCCAAACAACACAGCGAGTGATTTTTAATCATCTTCGTCTAAGGTAGATGAAAGCGGGCAGGGACTTGGAAATTCTTATGTTGCAATTAAAATGATTTCTCGCAGCAAAAAAGAGGAGTTGTCAACTGATCTCAGTATGAAAAATGAGGGTAGGCCACCAAAGCATAATATTTTGCTGCAGAACCCCGGTCCATCTCGCTATGCCATACAGAATGTTGATTCTGTTTCTTCTGTATTTTTGCTCTTCTTACGTCCAAGTATTCAATTATTCGTAAATGGACAAATATTGAGGGTCTTGCAATTTATCATGCTTCGTGGAAAGAAATTAGTGACATTGAACTGAAAAAAATTCTTGGGTATTATATTATATTAATTGGTGTATACAAATAAAAAAAATCAAATCAAAAGCTTCTCAAAATAGAAAACCTGAAGTAATCATGTACTATGTATAACAGCGCCAAAGGAGGTGTAAACACTATTGAGAAAATGGAACGTAGCTACAGTTGCAAAAGAATGACTCAAAGATGGCCTTTAGCAATATTTTATAACATTATTGAATTCAGCACTATCAACGCTTACGTTATATGGAATCACCTTACTGAACAATATCGCTGAAAATAATTACAGAAAAGACGTAATCTTCTC
The DNA here is from genome assembly GCA_947579665.1 of Sympetrum striolatum. Taxonomy (NCBI): domain Eukaryota; kingdom Metazoa; phylum Arthropoda; class Insecta; order Odonata; family Libellulidae; genus Sympetrum; species Sympetrum striolatum. The sequence continues at coordinate 117,679,902 of OX388341.1, forward strand.
ATCTGTCTTGGGAAGGAACTAGCAGGGATTTCTCAAAATGATTAACAAACTTCGAACATCCTCAAATGGAAAGGATGACATCGAGGAAAAGAAGTTGTGTAGCATCAACAAATCATGGTCAAACAAATAAGAAGAAGGGTAGGTGCCATATGTGTGAATATAAAAAGGATAGAAAGACACGTTCAACTTGCTCAATATGTAACAAAATCATATGCCTAGAGCATTCACAAACTGTATGCAATAATTGTTTAAAATAAATAGTTTAAATAAATATTTAAAGTACTGCATTTAAATAATTGTATAATTAAATCCTTTCTAATAAATGTACAGTGAAATGGAAGATAAAATAAAATAAAATCATATTTTACTTTTATTGCTCTAAAATATCCTGTGGTGCGCCAACGACTTCCAACTCAATAAAATAATAATAGTGATAATGTTTTAATGTTGTTAAATTAAAAGAACTAAAATAATGTCATATAACACATTAAAAATTTCAGATAAAACTGAAGTTGGCAAAAATTAACAATAAGGGTCCATTGGACCCAGACAGGCTACAACGCGACAGTTTTTTTCAGTCATCCTTGGGTTAAAAATTGCGATCTTCTTTCATGAAGGATTTTGTAACTTGCAGCATAGAACATGGCTTGTTTCATTGTTGCATAAATTCGATAATAAAAGGAAAATTTCTTCTCCCAAAATTCTGGATTTTACTACAAAGTTATTAAATTCCCCAGGAGTCGCTTCTATTATAAAGGGAGCATCAGGGTGAAGAGAGGACCAGACTTGAAACTAAACCACAAGGGAAGCACGCTGGAAAATATTATCATTTGTTGGCGGTGAACCAGTGGGAAATACGTTTGACATTGCTGGTACAGAGGCAAGTTTTACATTTGGAAAATAAAAACGGTGCGCAAATAACCAGAAACTCTTTGTACCTGTACCAATTTGACTTTGTCATAAATAAGTTATCCATGAATGGCTATTTCATATTTATAATGCTGTTATTTCAATTTTTACAGATCAGATTTTTACTGATCATGGATTGGTCGAAAAAAAGAAAGGGGATAACAACTGAGTAGAAACTGCAAATTTTAAGAGCCATTGATAGTGGAAGGAAAAAAAAATGAAGCAGCCAAAAGTTTCAGCATCCTACCATCAACTTCAACATACATTAACCTTTCATCAGTCTACCTATTTTCATAACACGAGCAGTCGCGCGTCGTAATCCATACAACAGATCGTTTTTCGGCCAAAATTGTAAAATTAATTGAACTAATTTTTATTTCTGAGTGCTAAACTTTAGGAAATAATATAATTTAAGAGGATAATTTAAGAAGTAAACAACTTTTAGTAAAAAATATTATTATTCACCTTTATTTATTTACATGCGTCCAGAGGGTACCTAAAAAGCTAGATGTCTATTAATTGCTAAATTGAAATGCGTCTAATAAAGTTTAAGACAAAATAAGTTTAAAAACTCTATATAAACGTTATAATATGCAAAAATAGAGTTCACCTACGAAAAAATTACCCAAACAGTCGTGCGTTGTATGTGATAAAACAGTTGTCACTTCACAGATTTACTCGCTTGCGCAGTCAGTTTAAGACTAAAAAGAAGCATTTGACGACTTTACATGTTAATGGTAAGTGCGATAAAGGAATTGACCCGGGCATGAGGTTCAAGGGACCACCCAGGTAGAAACGGGACCCGAAAAACCGTCTGTGTTGTACAGAATACAACAGTGCCACTGACGGAGGGTTAAAAAAAGAGCATATAGAGTTCATGGCACAAGTTGGGCCCAATAGGAAAAGGTTTTCGTTAGCTAAAAATGAAGACCATGATAGATGGATATATGACTGGCTTATGAAAGCCAGGAGGAAAAATATTCCAGTATCTGGACATATCCTCCAAGAAAAAGCTCAAAGCATTAAAGCTGGGGTTGGAGGATTTTCAGGCTTCAAATGGATGGCTAGAAAAGTTTAAAAATAAGTGGATCCTCTGCTCTTTGAAAATATTCTTCATTTCTTTTATAATCTTTTCCCTGATAGGACTTTGGCTGCTAAAGGAGAATTGTGCCATGGAGAAAATAGGAGCAAGGAATGATTCACAGTTCTTTTCTGCTGCAATGCTGATGGCAGTGAAAAGTTTGAACCACTTGTGATAGGAACATTTATGAAACCTAAGTGCCTCTAATGTGCTAAGAAGTTGCCCTGCTTTTACAAATGCTCCAAGAACGTATGGATGACCACATCTTTATTTTTCGAGTGGATTACTATGATTGATGTAAAAATGGGGGCATCGAAATAGGAGGATAGTTTTATTTCTAGATAGTCATTCAGCTCATAAACTAGAAATAGAAAGACTTAAGAATGTTAAGGTTATTTTTCCCCCCCCAAACTGCACCAGTAAGCTACAGCCCTTAGACCAAGAGGTGATTTCAACAGTAAAGAGGGCATACAGGGTACAATACGATATTGCTACGATATCTTCTTCAAAACATTGAAAATGCAGCTGATTTGGGTAGAAAGAAGTGGAACTTACTGTAGGCAATGCACCGATTGTGTTTTGCCTGGAATGAAGTGGAAAGTTTAAGCATCGCAAAATGTTTTAACAAAGCTGGATTTTTTGAGGAAGAGTTGGAATCTGCTGATGCACATGAGACCATTTCAGGTGAACTTAGGGAATGGTCTTCCCTTACACAAGAAATTGATATTCCTGTATCATCTACTGACTATGTGTATGCTGATGATGACCTGGTCACATGTGAATCCAAAAGCGAGTGCAGTGAAAAGTGTGAGGATACAGACTGTGAAGACGAAAAAAGTGAAGATGAGAATGCATGTGATATACCAATTCCAAATAAAAAGGAAGGAAGAGGCATTAAGAACTTGAGAGTGTTTTTTCCTAAATAGTATAAATAACACAAAGAATTTAAGCCTACTTCATAAAGTAGAGCAAGCTGTTGGAGCTGAATACAATTAAAATATGAAAGACAGAGATATCTCTACCTGTTTAAATAAAATGTAGAGAGTTAAATTTATAAAATAAACTGAATGTTTTCCAAAATTTGTATGACCATTCCAATATTCCTTTTGGCTAAGTTAATATAATTTGACATGGTGAAAATGTGTTTATGATTATGCATTGGAATGATTACTATATAGTAAGTTGAACACATCAGAGCTTGCTGATATCAATCAACTTCAACAAAATCACAACAGAGCCACTGAAGGTCTTCATACTAGTGTTTCTCTGTACTATAGTTAATTGAATACTTACCAATTTTTAGTTAATTATTTTCTTGAATGCTTAGCAAATTTATGTATTTATTCAGAGAACTTATTTTTTATTGAAGAGTGTTGTGAAGTGCTGTTGCTGCATGGATTTATTTCTTTTGCCAAACTTATTCAAATATCCATTTAAAAATGTTAGTTTGTGGAAACTTCTTTAGAGTGAACCTCCCTATATGGAAGAGCAAAACTTTAGGTCCCTTCTATTTCGAATTACAGAGGTTTTACTGTATCTCCATGTAAATCCTGCCACTAACCCCAGATATTTCCTCTTTTGAGGAAATATTTCCCAATTAGAAGTAACCAACACATTTCATGAAGAGGATGTCAGAAAATTAGCACAGGTTCAATGCATTGAAGAAGAAATGATCAAGATGAAACAGTTGAGCAATACATTGCTCCTTGTGGATTATAATTATACACAATTTACCACTGTGATCGTGACATAAATTATCTTTATCACATGCTATACTTTTAAAAAGTTGCTTATTCAAGCATATTGCTGATTATAAATAAAAACTATGGAACGGTGATTCATTTGCTAGTATTCCATGAAAAGTTTTGAATAAAAGTAATCACTTTTACTTGCAGCTAAACTCCTTTGTCCTTCCTCTCACTCCTCCTACTTCTGCTTTTCCAATCTCATTTCTTCCCCTTCACTTTTGCTCTCTTTTTACCCTCTCCACTGCCTGGCTATGCTTTCCTATCCACACTTAATTATGATGCTGATGCGTCGAAACATGTCATGTATTTGAAGTAGTATGTATTTTGTAGTATCGTGCAAAGTGAATGTAACAAAACTCCGTATTCCCCTTTAATTGAATGGTAGAATACGTACAAATTAGAAATGATGGAATGTGTAACCTGGAAATCTCAAGAAACAGTTTTGTAGTGTTTTCAGAATATCGATATTTTGTATAAGCACTTGGATTATTGAAAATATATTTTATTTTCAGCAATCATACATCCCTCAATGGGAAGCATTTTTACCTCAGGGTAATTTTTCACCTCATTGACCTCAGTATGGCAAACGCTTGGCTGTTACACCATAGGCGCTGTGATCAATTGAAAGAAATGTTTATGCCCCTCCTTGAGTTTAAATTATCTGTTGCCCATACACTGGGCAACACAGGATCTCAAATAAGAGACCATCATTAAACACTGAGGAGAAACATAAGGTGAGAAGAACTTTTACACTGCACCACAATGGGCTTTGCATATGGCCACTAAACAAAGGTGTATATTGTGTGTAAAAAGTTACGCTCGTGTCAAATGGGAGAAATGCAAAAATGCTATTGTGTTTCTGTGATGAGAAATTTACTTCAAGGTTTTCCATGTTTACTGATGTTTTTTCTATTTCATTTGAAAGATGATGTAATTTATAGATTGAAAATGTTTTCTTAGATTTGTACATCACATATGCATTTTATTTAAATTTTAAATCGATGTACTCTATAAATGAAAATTGAATTTGAAAGAATATCAATGCTTAAAAAACAAGCCACTGATTCCATCTGGAATAAAGTCAGAAATTTTGTCTCTAATTACGTTTGAACAAATTAAAGATTTTACATGCTTGTATTGCCTTCAAAGTCCTTCCAAAACAAAACAAAAAATTATTACTTTTTTAAAATGTGGATTGGAAAGGGTTATTTGAGTCATCTCTTACCTAGCATTATCATAGTTACTATACATATAAAACTTAACCATATAACTACGTAATGTTTATATTTGATCACAGTACTAGGATGAAATAAATTTTTTCTGAAAGTTTTGCTCAAGAAATAAATATGCCTAATGCATTATAATCTTTAGTACTTGGAGTAATGAATCTTCATGGATTACAATTATAATTCTTACACTATCCCCATAAAATTTTCTCGAAGAGGATTTTATTCCTGAGTGCTTACATTTCCAGACTGGAACTCATTCTCTCCATCATTTCCAGTAGTGATTGAAACATCTAATCCAGAGAATGAAGAAACTATGGTACAGTAACCTCACATTCTTGCACCTTAATTTAAGAGATTTCTAGGAATGCTCTTTTTTGAAAGTATCTTGGTTAAGCATAGCCTTCAGAATTTGTCACCTCTTTGCTATACTTGTGTGTATGTGTTAATAAGCACCAATAGCCTTGAAGTAGGATTCACAATTCTTGAAATATGAGAATTTATCAGTTGTTTAATTTCAGAGAATATAACTACAATTTCAAGTCAGGTTGTGGAAGTTGTGGAAAGTAAGTTTGGAGTATATATTTAAGATTTGATTATTTATTTCCTTGTTTGATTCTCAATGATATATCATGTTCAATTTAACAGCTGAAATGACTGGAGACAAAAGTGATGAATTGGCAAAGTATAAAGATCCTAGGCAATGGAAAAACAGGCAGTATGCAATATTTATAAAGTTGGCTTAAATCATATGTTTTTTATAAAATAATAAGTATTCCTTTCTTAGAATCCAAGATCCAGAAGAATTTTAGCAAAAATATCCAAAGGAAAATTTAACATTATTGACAGAGGCAAAGTTAGACTTAATAAATCTTCGGAAAGACATTATAAAGAAAGAATATGAAGAGAAGCAAAGAAGAGAAGATGAATTCAATGAAATTAGGATAAGAATATCCAATGCAGAAGAAAAAACTAATACTACTTGAAATTAAACTGAAATAAAAAGAAATAAATTTATTTAGATGAATTTTAATATTTACTTTGAATTATCATAAGTAAACCAATTCATTTTTTATTTAAAAATACAGGCTATCATTAAACCTTTGTGATATTCCACTTCAATTATAGTACTGAAATGAACTGATGAAACTAAAATGTAAAATGAAGCCAAACTAAGAATTATGCTAAGCTGTTATGAAACTGATGATTATACTAGCTTAAGAATTTATAAAGACACAGAATTTTGTAATGCTTTTCATTCTGTCTCTAATCATGAAAGTTTTACGGTGTCAAGTCACAGAAATATTTAACAGATCTTTCCCATTTCCAATATCCTCCTCAGATTCACTTGGGTCTCCTTCCACTTCCTCAATCTCCGCTGGTTCTGTTATATCATCAGGTGGTTTCTTGAATTGAGTTTTATAGAATTGTTGATATTGATCAGAGGGTTTCCTAATTGGTGTCATCAGAGAATTTTCCTGCTTATAGTCTGAATCTCCCCGCAATACCGCATTTCCTAAGTATTTATTTTCCAACTTATTCTTCAGGGAAGAATTGTTCAAAATAGTTTGGTCATGGGTTGTCCCTGGCCATCTAACTACAGGTCTGCAATCTTCATTTGTGCATCGCAGACAACTTGCACATTTAGGGAGCCCTTTCTATTCCTGAAGCTTCTTCTCCTCCTGTCATCTATGATCAATTTCAATCTTTCAGGTAAGTTTTTATCATTGGAAGACTGATATTTAAATTACGAATATCAATTTAAATTATGAAGTATTTGTCAACCAAGAATTAATTTTTTTATTATATCCCTTCTAAATTTGGGAAGGAAATTAACTTATAAGAGATAAGTAATGTCATTAATCATGAAACTGATTATAAGGTTATAATAAATATTGTTATTAGTAAAATATTTAGTAGCCCTATTTATTATTATTATTATTTTATCCTTTTAAAGGAACTCATTTATGTGGTAGGGAATTACGCTGGCTGCTTTCGTTATACATAACTCTGCACTAAATCTTTCAAATATTTTATTTCGTTGGATATCTTTCCCCATTCTCAATACTATTTATCATCAAGTAAGAATAAAAAGTAACTAGCATCAAGGAGTACAGCCAACATTATGCACCATTGCGGGAAATACTTTTATAGAAGCCTTGGAAGCGAGACTTGAGACCATACACATTGACAGACAGGCCTATTATTTTAGATCATTGTTTAATATTTTCCTCAGTTCCTTATTTTACTTCAAACAAATTCCATTAAATTTTCAATGTTCTTATAAGGTACACAACATTTGCTTTTTTGATCAGTAACAGAAGTTTCCACATCAGAAAATAGAGAGGTTGTTAAATCATGGAATTTTATCTTAAATGCTCAAAATCATTCTCAAATTACTTGTCATAATTGTTACATATATGACAAACTGTACACTTCAATGGAGCCAACATAGATCTATGCATAATGAATGTAACAGAAAAAACGACCTCAAAATATTACATATTCATATGAAAAGGAGTCATACCAACTTAATTAGAATATCAGAACAAATATTTTCCAGAAACTGTGGAGTATAAACTTAATTTTCATCAGAAAACCAACTGATGTGATAAGTCAGCACTGAAGCTTATCCGCCATATTGTTGGTTTACATTGTTTTACTCCCATGATGCATTGCGTTAACCATCAGTTAAGGATTTTATCACCACCCAATCTGTTAGTTAAGATAACCAGCACTTTAACTACCAGTTAAGGTTAACTGTCGATCATAATACACAAATTTTGAGTTAACCCGGAGGTTAAAGTTATCCTCTAGATAACTACACATTATAATACCAGGCCTAAGAGTAATATATTCAGTAAAAATTCATATACTGATTGTGAAATAGATATTAATTTCAGCTCCAAATTATGTGATTAGATTAAATCTGAACGGATATTGAGATTTTAGCAGGAATTATTCTTTCCTGATAACATATCCTGCTGAACTAACCTAATATAAGATGTTAGACTCTCCTTTACAAAAAGGGCTAATATATTTAACTAATCCCCATTGAGATTCAACCTCCGTACCTCCGTAAGTGTGATAGGTGAAATTGTAATTACTTACATTTGGCAACTATGTTGTCCACAAAGCCCATTACAAAACGGAATTCCAGAAATTTCTTGAGATGGTCAATCTAGAAACAAAAGAATATACAACTTAAAAACACAATAGAAACATTTTAAGATAATTCACATGTTAATGTTAACTTTATAAAAATGATTAAAACCCTTCAGTTGGTAAAATGTAACTAAAGATGAATGATAATTCACTATGGAATTTTACAAGTTCCTCTTTTAGTGAACATTGAGTATGCAGAATTCAATCCTCATATATATAAATATAATTCAAAAGACAACTACATTATACGCAGATAGCTTAAAAGAAGTATCTTGAATGAATGTTTTTAATTACCATATTTATCAGCATTAAACATGCACCATGATTTTCAGAAGGAAATTAGAATTGAAAAACTAAAAATTAAAGTTCTGGAATGGTCAGCATGCAATATACTCTTCAGAGCAGCTGCCATATACTTCAAAAGCTGTCTTTTGTTATAATTTGCTAAGTAACAGGTGATTAATGAAGATAAATTTTCTTTTCCGAGTTCTTTTTACTACAAAAAATGATTTCTACCTGTAGCATAAGAGGGTGGTCTGAAAAGTTTTCGAACTAAAAAACATACAAGACATTTTTTCTGAAATTTGTTTTTTATTTTTCAAGATAGTCTCCTTGTAACTCTACACACCTCTCCCAGCGATGCCTCCATCTCTGTAACCCGTCCAAATAGTACTCGGTGTTTTTCTCTGCAAAATAATTGTTCACGAAGGTGATTGCCTCTTCATTGACGAAAATCTCTCTCCTCTGAGCGCAATTTTTAGAGGAGGGAACAAAAAGAAGACGCTTGGGGATAGATCTGGTGAGTAAGGCCAAGCAGTTCAAACCGTAATTTGTGGATTTTTGCCATGGCAACCGCTGGGGTATGAGACGGTGCATTGTCTTGGTGAAACAGGATTTTCTTTTTCTGCAAATGTGGCCGTTTTTCCGCAAGTTCTGCCTTCAGCTTGTCAAGTAATGATGTGAAGTATGCTCCTGTAATGGTTTTTCCTTTTTGAAGATAATCGATTAAAATGACTCCATGACTATCCCAAAAAACAGTCGCCATCACTTTCCTAGCCGAAAAAACAGTTTTTGCTTTTTAAGGAGCCGGTTCCCCCTGTGCAGTCCACTGTTTGGACCGTATTTTTGTTTAGGATGTATAATGGGGTATCCAAGTTTCATCTACAGTAATTAATCAGCACCAAAAATCGGATTTTTGGCCTAAACTGTGCCAACAGAGCGTTGGAAATGCTCATTCGAACACGTTTTAGGTCTACCGTGAGCAAACGTGGCACCCAACGCATGGACACCTTTCTCATGCCGAAATGTTGATTTAATATATAACAAACATGTTCTTTTGAAATTTTTATATCCTCTGCTATCTCTCTCACTTTAATTCAGCGGTCGTCTAGCACCATTTGGTGAACTTTGGCGAAGTTTTCGTCGGTAGTTGCAGTTTTTGGACGTCCCGAGCGTTCATCGTCTCCCAAGCTCTTATGGCCACGTTTTAATTCAGCTGCCCGAAATTTCACTGTGGTAAATAATGGTGCAGAGTCCCCATACACAGAATCCAACTCATCTTTGATTTGCGTAGGCATATTGCCTTTCAAAAACAAATATTTAATGACAGCTCGATACTCGATTTTGTCCATTTTCACAAAAACACTCACTTCAACTCACTCAAACGACTGTTACATAACAACTGCACGTCCAAAATGGCTGAAATTTTGGTGAGTAACTGTCAACAGCTGAACAATGAAAATCACTAGCATTTATTTACGAGAGCTGCCATCTTCGCGTTGAGGTCGGAAACTTTTCAGTCCACCCTCGTACTTGCACAGTTTGCTCCATGTACTTGGTAGGGTGTAAATGTAATTACTAGGAAGTCAAATGTTTACTCATCTATAACTCTTCCTTTGACAATCAACAGGAATTATTAAGTATTAATCCATATATAACAAGTTAAATTACTAATTGGATATAATCAGGAAAATGCAATGTTTTGCATGTGAAGATTGGTGCACATTTGAGTTTTGATTAGCTAATTTTGAAAAGTATCACTAAAAGCTTTTTACAGGAGAATAGTCATTTTCCAAACTAAATACTTAAAAAAAAGTTTTGAACTGAGTTAAAAATAAAGATTACTTTTAATTTAATGAAGTTAAAATTAAAAATATAGTGTATTTGTGTAACACATAGCATGAATTCCAGGCCTTCAGTTTTAGAAAAAATTGTGTGTTATGAATATATATAGTTTAAAGATGAAATAAGTCAATGAATAGAATTTCAATACAGACATAAGTAGATATAAAACAGAAATGCATAGCAATTTCACTAAGTTTCACAGACATAGGAAGTCAACAAAAAAAAAAGAAACGCCATTTGCATAGCTAGATACATACAGATAGAGTTTAGTTAAACTTATCATAGGTTTTGATATAAGGTCATTTATTAGCAAGTAAGATGGCTTTATGTTTGTTTTTCAATTGATAGAAAGAGGAACAAATGATGAAGATTAGCTTCTCTCATCAGCACTGATAATGGTATGAAATAAGAAAAATTATTTTTGTGATGTAAAACCTGAAACTGATATTTGTTTCTGACACAGAGTTGCAGAATGTTTATATTGAAAATGGACAGCAATTTTAGAGGCTCAATGTTGTTATAATTTATGTGGAAAAATAATGATAAAATTTCTCCTTAGAGTTTCTAATGTTACTCTTAAAGTGATGCTAGTTCAGTTCATAAAAGAAGGTAGACAAAATGAACAATCAGCTTGACAAGCTATAGTTAGAAAACTCTTAAAATAGATTTTATCACTGAATGAATTTTTAAAAAACTTTTAAAGACAAAGTCAAAAGATAAGACTTGTACAAATTGTTATATCTTTTGACTTTTTTATTAAAAGTTTTTAACATGAAATTCCACAAAGTAACGCTTGACAGCATGAAGTTATCGAAAATAATGACACTGTAAACTTCTTCACTATTGGATTTTATTTCCGAGCAATTTCGGCGCTAAGGTCATCATCTGGTGAGGGAGTGAGGCAGGTAGCAGCAATATATATCGTCAGAGGAACTTTGAGGGGAGGGTAAGGATTTGGAAACGTATATTCATTCGTAAAATTTTCTGCAGAAGTCATTTCTATTATTTCAAGTGCATCCAGCTTCCTCCCCTTTGATTCTCGGTGGAGGATTTTCGGTGTAAAGGAAGTGCTGTGTCCACTCTCCAGCAGGTGGGCTGCAAATGCTGGGGTTGATGGATTCATTAGCCGGTAGCTCCGTAGGTGTTCCTGGGTCCTTATCATTACAGTGTCATTATTTTCTATAACTTCAGAATGCCCTTCCACGAAGTTCGGCCGAATATGATAGAATTTGTTTGACAGTATTTATTTAACAGAATGGATTGGAAATCAGAAAAGTAAGCAAGTCAAATTTGGATTTGAAGGACTAAGGCTTAGATGAATTTAAGATTTAGAAGATGAATAAAAAGGAAATTTGCTTTCAGCAACATATTCTGGAACAGAATGATAGAAACCTTAACAAAATTGGAGTTACTACTGATACAGAAGATCTATTCTTGTTCTTTCAAACAGTAAAAAACTGCGATCAAATGTGCATGAATGAAAAAAAGCAAGGAAAAGATAAAACGTGTGCTGCTTTTCTCTACCTAACTTCAAAGCCAATAAAAATTTTGTATAATCATATAGCTTCAAGTATTACTGTACAACAATCCCAATACCCTATAGATTAACAGAACACCTAACAATGATAATACTTAGACAAAACTATACATTGTTAAATGCTCTAGATTCAACTTCATAACTTCTATAAACTTTCTCTAATCTCAGCAATGAAACTAGTTTCTTTTGAAATTAAAAAAGAATAGATATTAGATTATTCTGGATGATAATGGATATTTAAGTTTTATGGGTAACACCATATTCCAGTTGTTGCAGTCAGTTGAGAACAGTCAACTAAGAAATTGTAATTTTGATCATAAGAAACTTAACCGAGAGAGAACCAGGGGTGAGGCTTCTTCTCGCAGTGCTGGATATCAGGTGATTTTATCCCCATACAATCCATCATTATTGAGAAGAAAAACTATAGCGCAACATAGATAAGTGATCCAAAATTGTTTTTTAAACTATTGAGGCAGTGTTCCAAGGTTCAAAATAATCTTTAAAATCATTTATAAGAGGCAGTAATTAGATAAATAACTTATAGAATGAATCCGGATCAATTCTTTCAATTAATATTCTGTTAAAAATAGTTGGAAATATACAACAATGTTTCTGACTAGTTTCCTAAGCATTTCTTACATTAAAACATTTACATTGACTAGGAGTTGAACAAAGGGCTATTGTGGAAAAATCCACAGCACATATATAACTTAACAAAACCCAAATGATTAAACCAAGAAACAAAAATCTATCGTATAGGAAACTGTTTTTAAATATTTTCCTAGAATGTTGGAATGATGAAGATCTACAGGAGGAAGTAAAACAAGCACTAAGTTATGAAAAATTGTAATGCTTATAATATAAGAGATTAATTTCAGAAACAGTAGCAGGCTTAATTATGAGAATTGCAGAATATTTAAAGCAAATAGATGTAGAATATCTGTGGCAAAGCAGCCTATGAAATATAAGAAAATTGAATTGAATGAAGGAAGATGAAAAATAGAATGAGAGTAACGATCTCTCTAAAAAGGGCTGCCATAGGTTTGAAAACCCTCAATCTTTAATTCACTGTGAACGGTGGAACAGCTGTAGCTTTCACAGTTTCTACTCTTAGTGTTATCCATTCCTTTTTAAATCAGAGTATTTTTAAATAAAAATTGTTGAATAAATAATCTTTCCAATCAAATTAAAATTTCTACAACAGTCATTTGAGATTCTTCGTTACAGAATGTAACATTCTGCAACAAAGCTAAATAAATCTTTGGGAGAATCTTAATTTTAATAGAATTTGATAATTCAAAACATGATGTGAAAGGGGGAGGAAATTTATAGTTCTGTAACAATAAAAAGTAGAAAACAAAAATATAATTGTGACACTTCTCAATACTGTTAAAGAAGAAATTTGTCATATTTTTTGTTTGTCGTTGTTCTTTTATCACATACTAAAAATTAGTTATGATAATTATTGGTCATAAATAAATATTCTACAAGAAAGAATAACTCATAGGTATTCAATAATTTTCTTTATGCCCCTAAATAATTTTATAATTGACCATTTATAGTAAATAGAAAATGCCAACAAGATAATAAAATGACACTTAATTTTAATTTTCATAAGATTTGTAAAAAGTATGTTCTTTTCCTTAGTTTTGAGTAAAAATTAAGAGTACAATAGTAAATAATTTAGATTAATAGTTTAATCCTTCAATCAAATAATATGCGACATTAAGAATAATGAAGTGTTGCACTAGTCCTACAACCCTCCACTCAAAATTACTCATTTTCTCATTATTATGTTATGCAAAGATAAAATATTCTCCAACACTTCCTCGAGATATAACATTTTTTTCAATGACATGGCTATTTCTGTTTCACCTGTATCAGAAATGTTCAAGAAACAATTGGCAGCACCCATAGAGTAGTATAGTTACTCTATGGCAGCACCAAATTGAGATGAGATTCACGATTATTATTCTCTAATGCCAAGTAAAATGATCAGTTCCAATGTACGCACCATAGAAAAAATAAGGAAAAATTACTAATCTTGACTACTTTTTTAGGCTTTTGAACATACCAATTTTCGGAACGATGCAAGGAGAGTGATTTTTTCACGGCGGTTTCCCTGGTAAAATGCAACCTCTTCAGCATTTGCGATGAGCCTGGAATTAATGTGGCGGAACTCTCCCTCCAATTTTTGTTCTTTCATGGTCATGCGTCCAGTGGGACGTCTAAGGTGAGTCAAAAACACCCCAGAAGCAAGCAGGTACAAAATCATAAGGAATGGAGTCTGAAATCGATCCGATAGGAAAGTTTTTCAAGAATTTTACAAATATAAATTGAGTTATATATAAATAATTATAGTATGGTAACTTTATTAATAGGTATAACTGAACTCACCTGTGCTCCTATATTGGCAGTTAACCTATAAACATATATTAATATATCCAAAAGGGGTTTCAAAACATTGGAATACAAGTCAGTGACTGAGTCACAGAATTTTTCAACATCTGTGGTAAGTAGTTGGTCAGCATTTGCAATTCTGGTATCCAAATTGCTCATCTTGTAATAGGTAAAGCCACTAAAATAAGAAGACAAATATATTACAAACATAAGGAGTAATAAACATTGAGGCGAGTGGAATGGAAATGTAAAAAACTATGAAGGGGTTAGATAAGTCTGTTACATTGACACAAGATCGTGTTTGAATGGCATGTTTTGTTATTTCTCATACATTTGACATGATTTACCCAGAAGTTCAGTTTTAACTGAAAGGCAGACAAGTGTGTCGTTTTCACTATAATGGAGAAATGTGAATTCTGAGCATCGATTGAGTTTCACTCCTTACATGGGAAAACAATCAAGGAAATGAAAGAAGAGCTGAATAAGTACTAATGGGACTCTTCTCTAGTGCTTGATATGGATTATAATTGATATACTGAATTTTGTTGTGGTTGAATGAGCATAAGTGAAGGGAAACATCCATCGGAGGTCATAACTGAAGAGATAAAACACATCTATGGTGTTGTATGACCACCAAGGGAAGACTTGCAAGATAGCTAGACTATAAACACCTCAATAAAATGGGTGTTTTATATCCTGCACAAATGGGAATGAAAAAAAGTTGACCTGCTGGTTACCCTCAATTTCTCACAGATGAACGAAATTATGATTATGTGACTTTCCAGCAGTGTTTGGACATGAGCACAATCCGAGTGAATTTAATGTATCATAGCTGATGAGAATTGGATACTTCCAATCTGAGAGCAATGAACAATACAAACAGAGGATCTCTCCTATCAAACATGATCCAAAGAAGGCAAAAACATCAGCTGTAAAAGTCATGGCGACAGTGTATTGGGAATCAGATGTCATTACATCTATTGACTACCTGCAAAAGGGAAAACAATCACAGATCAATATTATTCCTTTTTATTGGATATATTTCGCAATAAATTGGAGAGAAATGGAAATGACGAAAAAGCTAACTCATTTGGAAAAGAAGATAATCTCTTTTGCCACAAGAACGCACTCGCTAACATGTCTGCAATTACAAAAGATCTGCAAGGGCCAAAATTTTTAAACTGCAACACAAACTGCTACTTCACAAACACTATAGTTCAGATTTGGTCCCTTGCAACCGCTTTATATTGTCAGATTGAAATAAATGGCTTGGCCCGAGGAAATTCACAAAGGTAACTGCTGTAACGATCTCAAATTATGCAGAGCTCAAAACATCATATATTTTTTGAAGGATTAAATTAGTTAGAAGAATGTTAGACAAACATTACTGACAAGGGTACAACTAGCACAGAAATTACAATAAGACTGACAATGCATACTTATGAGATAGAAGGAGACAATTTTGAGAAATCAACTGAATTCTAGTAAACTGAAGGTTTTGTTTTTTTTTAAGCAAATAACTTATGCAAGTAAATATCCCATGATGTATGTACAATTTAACAGAAAACAACAATACATTACAAAGATTATAATACGAACACAAATTGAATAACGGTAAACAACAGTTCATTTTTTAGAAAATTAACTTATGAACTTTTGATGTAAATGATTGAAAAAATATAAAAGAAGGTTAAAAAGCACACTGACTAACAAATGACTACTATAGAAAGTTTCCTATACCATTGATCCAAAATAATAATAATGACAATAACTTTATTACATGGGATCAAGCCCTTTTACAATAAATAATTTGATAAGTACAAAGAAAATGCAAGGATGCATTTTCTACAAGCTACAAAATTTTGGAAGAAACACAGAAAACAAATATAATTTCAAAAATTAGCATCAAGGAATTGTACCCAAAATTCAAAAAGATTAAACATAGAATATAAAATATAAATTAAATATAAAATATAAATTTAATCAATACACAGTATCAATGCAAGAGAGGAATACGTTTTTGAAGAAACAGAAAAAACAAATATGAATTCAAAAAATAGCAGCAAGGAATTGTACCCAAAATTCAAAAAGATTAAACATAGGTATAAGTATAATAAAAGTTTAATCAATATACAGTATCAAGGTTAAGGAAAGGAAAACAAATATATATAAGAGTGAAAAGAGAAATTCCGTAATGAAAAAAATGAAAGGAATCAGGGATACTCGACAAAGACGATGTTGTAGTAGTAGTAGTATTGCTAAAAGTGCTTCGACAGCTTAGGTCATTTCGCACATTGGCTCCCACCGGGAATCGAACCCGGGACCGCTTTCACCAAAGGCAAACGCGCTGTCCACATGACTATACGGGAGCCCGAAAGACGATGTTATACAAACCCTTGCTAGAGAGGTGATCTATGTTTAACACAGTGTAATTTACAAATAATTCATCCCTCGTATATTTATAAACGGATTAAAAACTAAGATGTATATTTTAACAATTCAGAATTAGAGTGCTCCAACTTTTTATCAATAGTGCTTTATTAATTCTATGATTTTAATATTTATAAATCTGTAGTAAAAATAAATAAACTTATGGGGAAAATATAGTAGATAAACATTGAGAATCATGACAAAATTTTACCATAAAATAATGATACTATTATGAGTAATTTCTTGTTGCATTTCGAAAAATCTTCAAGACCATAAATGAGTGAATGTCTTCACAGACATTCATTACAGATTGGGTTCTCTGTATTCATTAGAAAAAGCAAAATTTCTATCATTGATCTCTACTAATAAATTTGTTCACTCAATTTTAAAGAATCTGCAAAAATCATTTTTTATATCTCAAACTCTTTACTCCAAAAAGTATACTCACCATAAATATTGGTCATACAGATTGCGTGTGAGGCGAATCCTTAGCCTTAACTTCAAAGCACCTATTCCATACTGAAAATATCACACAAAATAAATATTATTTAAATAATTATTAATGAAATGCTTATTATTTTATTGAATATAAAATGTTTATTATTTTATTTTATATAAGAAATTATTTTTCAAACATTATCTTACCTTTAAGACATTATTCACCATTGATATCTGGAAAAGAAAATTCATGGTAATTAGATAATGAACATAAAATGCAGGGGCTTTTTTAAACTACATATTTAGTTTAGGGAGAAAAGTATTTATCCCATGAAAATACATTTTAAACATGTACTAGAATAACGTATTATACGTCATTGTGTTAAAACGTTAGATATTTAAATTTCTGTAGTCCATTATCAGTAAAATTAGAAAATACAGTGGAACCTCGCCTAATGAGCACCTCGCACAAGGAGTGATTCGCGTAACAAGCAAAATAATTTGTAATAAAAATGATTTGCATAGCAAGCAGTGTTTCAGATAGCGAGTAACGAGGAAAGGGAAGTCTCAGATCCACCTTGGCTGATTTGAACACTTTCTTTCAACTACCCAATTCAACTCAGCCGATTCGTACACTTTGTATCCTCAAGAGGATTCCATTTCCTTATGACATCTTTTAGTACACCATCCATGCCTGTCATATCAGTCTGAGTTTCACACTCGTTCCGGTAGGATCTTAGTGTTGCTTGTGATAACATATTTTTCCAAACATTTGTTCAGACACATTATTTGTGATTTTTTGAGCTAAGTACCTTGCAAACATGTCCCCGAACAAAAAGCTGCTGGGAGACAGCCATAAGAGAGCGAAAATAACCATAGAAATGAAACATGAAATAATTGCAAAGCGAGAATGAAGCGTGAGCGTGGCTGATCTAGCATGCACATACAACCGGTCGACATCAACTATTTCCACTATACTCAAGAACAAGGACAATTTTATGGAGGTAGATGTTTAAAACAAGAATATCTATGCACCGGTTGCGTATTCTCGATGATGTTGTGAGTTTGCTTCTCATAGGGATAAATGAAATGCAACTACAAGGTGACTGAATTAATGAGAACATCATTTGTGAGAAAGCTAAAGTGATTTTCGCTGACCTCGTAAAAAAGACACCATTATCGAATAGATCATCCACGGCCGAAGATTAAATATTTAAGGGAAGTCGTGGATGGTTCGAGAAGTTTAAGAGAAGAAGCGCATCCACAGCGTTGTGAGGAGCGGTGAAACATCAAGTTCCGATGCAAAGGCAGCAGAGAAATTCATCGGGGACTTCAAGAAGCTCGTAGATTCCGAGGGTTACTTGCCACAACAGGTTTTCAATTGCAATGAAACGGGTCTCTTTTGGAAAAAGATGCCAAAGCAAACCCACATAACAGCAGAGGAGAATGCATTACCCGGCCACAAGCCAATAAAAGACCGTCTCACACTTCAATTTTGTGCTAATGTAAGCGGAGATTTGAAAATTAAACCGCTGCTTGTCTACCATTCAGAGCCTTCAAGAAGTGTAAAGTCCAGAAGAGTAGCCTGAATGGAGGTCCAACAGCAAGGCTTGGGTAACATGTAACATCTTTACTGATTGGATCAATGAAGTGTTTGGTCCTTCAGTGAATAAATATTTGCTTGAGATGAATCTTCCACTCCAAATCTTGCTTGTTATGGGCAATGGCTCATCCCCCAAGTTTACAGGATGACCTTCTTGAAGAATTTAAGTTCCTCAAAATCCAGTTTCTGCCTCCCAACACTACTCCGTTACTCCAGCAGGTTATTTCTAACTTTAAGAAGCTCTATACTAAAGCACTCTTCAAGCATTGTTTTGAGGTGACTGAAGGGACTAATCTTACACTCGGAGAGTTTTGGAAATATCACTTCCACATCGTTGCCTCCTTCAAGGTGATAGAAAAGGCGAGGGAAGGGGTTACCAAGAGAACCATCACTTCTTCTTGGAAGAAGCTTTGGCCAGAGAGTTGTCAAATGTGCCTTTGGTGGGTTTGAGACAGAACCTTGGCATCCTGCAGTCAACAAGATTGTGTCTTTGGCCAAGATCATGGGACTGGAGTAAGGTAACAAAGATATTGAAGAGCTTGTTGAACAGCATGGCCAAGAGCTGACCACTGATGAGCTCATGCAAAGGCATTGTGATTCACAGTAAGAAATTGATGATTCCCAACAAGAAATTGTGGAAGGAATTTGTCCGAAGGGGAGGAGAAGATAACAGCAAAACAACAATCTTCTAGCAAAATAAGAGAAATGCTAAAAGCATGGGACTCTGTTGCATCATACATTGAGAAGCATCACCCTAATAAGGCAGCAGCTACAACAGCTACTAATTTATTTAATGATAAAGCTGTTTCGCATTTCCGCCAAATTTTGAAGCATTGCCAATAAAACTTTCTCTGGACAGCTTTCTAGTAAAAAATAATTCGGTATGTATCATCAAGAGTAAATTAATTATTTCCATTTTATTGTTTTCTAAAAATCGAATTCTCATTCCAGGTTCATTCATTCTGCGATAGAAGGGGAAGCACGATCCTAAAAAATGTGCATATATTTTTTTAAATAAACGTTTTACAAATTATTTTGAGTATTTTTTTTCGGCATGGAACGCATTATCATACTTAACATTAATTTATATGGGAAATACTGTTTTTTCACTAATGAGCGTTTTGCGTAATGAGTAGGATTCTGGAACGAATTAAGCTCGTTATGCGAGGTTCCACTGCACAACACGAATTGGGAGGAATACGGCAGATGTGCGTGGCATTGACTGATTAATCAGAACACTTCAAAAGTTGCTTCTTTCACAAGATTTTTTTTATTATTACATACTGTGAAGTTACTGCATCCAGGATTTAAAAAATGAACATTAAAGAGGTGAATTATGATCTTCAGGAATGAAACGGATCGGAAGAATAAGAGCAAAGTGGACGAAAGTGGATTATTAGAGAGTGGTCAAAAGGAGAAGTAAGAGCAAGAAAAACTCACGCAACTCTGAAGGAATTGATGGAATTAGTTTGGGGTATATAAGTAAAAATGAGTAGAGGACTAAGCCAAAAGAAGAAAGGAAGGACAGAAGAGAACAGTGGACCATTTAAAGATAATCAGCTACCAAAGTGCTAACACTCATGCAGAAAAGCATGATTTAGAAAGATATTTATGTAATTTTGGCAAAATGGATTCAAAAGTTACTCACAATTGGCATGGCTGCAAAAAACTTGAAAAGCCTCTTCCAGAACAGGGTTCTATCCATTCCAATGACAGCACTGTGAATAATATTAGAATATATAAACTCTCACTTTTAGGTAAAACAAAATACATCATACTAGTACCCTCTAAGCACATCAATGCATTCTGTATGCAGCAGATTACGGCTATTAATACTAGAACCTATCAAATGTAGATTAATTATGCAAAGGATGTTTGGATGGAATAAATTTGATAAGCACATCAGTTATAAAACATGACTATTGCAGGCAAGTAGAGACTAGTATAGAATAGATAGCAGGGAAATCTGAATAAAGCCCATCTATAAACCAGTAAAAACAGCAGTAGGGATATGAAATCTTTCTTTCATTCTCAGAAGAGCTTGGTTTTGATACGCTTAATTTGAATTTCGATTTCTTCAAAGATAACGTACACCGCAACGGATTTATGCAATTCAAAAGCATTAGCACCACCAAATTAATGGCTTATCGTTCAGAAATGTATCATACGTACAACAGTATGAAATTAATATGCATACACCAAAAACAAAGGTACAACCACTAATTACTCAAAAACTTGAGGAGAAGGGATTACATTCTTTATAATAGACCGCTATTCAACGCTATCACTTCATACAGAACCCTTTATGTGGTATAAGAATACAGTTACCATCATGTAAGAAAATTATGGCCTTAATATACCTCTCAATAAGTGTCCCATTTTGAATCATCCACAGATCACACAAGGAACGAGCTACAAGAGAAGCTGCAACGAGTGATAAATAGCCTGTCTCAGGACAAAACACTCCGGGTATTGAGATGCGAAGGAGTTGTTTTAGCTGCCGAAAAAATTCACGGTCTACGTGAGCAGTCTCTTTACGTCCAGGGTTCTGTAATTGAACAGTATCAAAAGGATAATATGACAGTAGCAATAGTTCTCACCGACAGCAAATTTTATATCCAAGAATTTTCACAAAAGTAATGTCATTCGTAAGGTTTTTATTGGTCATACCTCACAATGTAAACAAATGACCGAACACCACTCTGTATTATTAAATGCATCACGAAATTATATAACACTATTTAACCACATATACTGATACTTATTTAGTTCTTCGCACACCACGACGAATAGATATGCTTATAAGAGATATAAATTCTTACCTCGCCCACTAAGTATTGTACTTCCTGTGTTCCCGGCTTCCTAAAACAAAGCTTGTATTTAGAGAAAATCATAAAAATGGCTTTGCACTTTTAAAAGATAGAGCCAAATATTAAGAGATATTTTTTTCGACGAATACCCTGTATTGTTCTGTTTTCTGCTTCTACGAAGAAGTAATAAAAGCATAGAAACCGCTGCCGCTCCAACTAGGGTTTTATTATTTTGAGCAAATTTACTGATGTTCGGAGCCATGACGGTCACTTGTCTTAGTGACTTATTCGAGGAAATTTGATTACAAAGTTAAGACAAAACCGCAAAGTTTTAGCTCCACCGCAAAATATAAAATATCAAAGAATGCGAACGACCGATGCAATGACAATGCTGGAATTCGAATACGCTAATCGATAATCTAATGTATCGATAGTTAAAAGTGATCGATTCAGTGTTTACTTTTGAAAAGTTGCAAGATAAGTTTTTTCTTTTTGTGAACTTGTAATGTGGATTACTTCTTTCACAATGTATATTGAATTTTAATCTGAGTGCAATCTATTGCCTGTGAAGTTGATCATGGAAGAAGCATCGTTATTATAACGTTATCCATTGAATTTTTTATCGGTGGTGTTTCTTTTTTCTCAGCGTCCTAAATCTACTCTGTCAATTTCATTGAAACAGCTATTCGTTCTCTTAAGTCTCTTCAGAACCTACAGAACGAATCTTTGGTTCTAATATATGTAATGCCTAACATTCCCAAGCTGTTTTGCTTTGAAATTTGAGTAGAGTTTCATTTTTTTATAATGAGGATTTAGAGACTTTCTTCCCGAAAGTGTTATCATATATACGATCATTTGTAAATCGGCCCAGTCTCCTGTGTCAGAATCATAGGATTTAACGGGAAGCCCGCTGAAGGGGCAGCCTCCCGATATTTCAAGACGTTCGGCGAAGTTTCTCCGTATTATTCCTTCTTAGATTTCAATAGTATGATAATATAGTTTTGCATTGCTTCCAGTACTTAAGGATTCTGAGTACGACAACCAATTTACAACTGGAAGTACAGTCGAAAGAAAAGCCTAATCAAGAGGGCCGTGACGTCGATTAGATTTTTAAATTGAAATCCTTCGAAGGATTTCAATTGATCATCACTATTTTTTATGTAGGCGAAAAGAGATATAAGTGAACGGACCTACTAAGAAACCAAACGTTGGCTCACTCCCTGAAACGTTATGCTCATTTATGGTAGACCCAGTGAAGCTCTCTCAGTAATTCAGAAACTTTCAAGCACTTTTTATTTTATTCTGAAACACTTAGGTCAGTTGCTGAATGAATTAATTTTTCCCCTGTGGGTGATGGGAAAAAAATATTCTTGGGTTTTGAATTACTCTGGAGATGATTATGACTATGTAGTTGCGGTGGTAGCCGTCCAAAAAAATCGGTTGAAATTACTTATAGCTGAGAACCAGAGAAAAAATGCAACTGTTATGAGAATAATTAAAATTGCACTACAACTCACTTATGACTACTGTTGCAATGATTGGCGATGATGAATCATAAGATGGAACAAGTTTAAATAAGATATAAACAAAACCTAATTGATAATGTCATTTTAAATATAAATACAAATGATTAAACTTGATGAAAATTAAACCAATAGGTTTATATAATAATAAATATAAGAACCTGTTACAGGATAATTGATCTGTATTGTTTAGTAATTACAAAATAATTATGATGGATAAGTTTTGGCTTTGTATGAACGAACTAAATGTATAAATAAATGTATGTCTCCAAGTTGTATGAACATAGAAGTTTACAATGACTTCAAAGAGAATCAGAGTTGTGTAACTCAGGTTCTCCTGGACAACTAAATGTGATGAAGAGGTATTTTTTATCTCCAGTTGATGTGTGGAACTCGATCAGAAAAATTCTTTGAAATAGGTTATCAAACTGATGTAATACAGTTTTGTGATTTTAAAGTTTTCTTAAAACATTCATACAAAACTGAGCTCTCAAAAATGTTACTTTTACCGAATTTTTTAAACATTAATTTATAATCATCCAGTAATAACAGAAAGCATATGCTTAAAATACTGTGCTTTGCAAAGAATTAATAAAATCTTAAAAGAATCACCATGTATTACTTCTGTACACACGACTGGCCCTAGAATATTTATCTTCTCGATAATTGAATCATAAATAATTTGAAATTCCCGCCATAAGTTTTAAATAGTAGGGCCAATGAGTTAATGAGTAGGGCCAAGTAGGGCTGCCTGGTTTCAAACGTAGACTGTTTTGCAAAATGTGAATACAAATAACGCCCTGGTAGAAATAAAACATATTTAATTCAAATTTTGAATTCGATATCACACTGGGAAGATCCAAAACTAAGACTCCGTTATCCCCGCTCTGAAATGCATAGGGTAATATAAATGGCTCTCTGGAATCGAACCAAGAATGATCATGGAAACCTAAAACAGCATATATGAAATACATCTATGATCTTTATCTTCATGCCAAGTTTAAGGTTTCTATTTTATTGGGAAGGGGTTAAAAAAATCTTAAAAATCGTATCAGTTACTAATTTTAAAGACGCCTGGTGTCGAACCCAGGACCTATTGGCAGATTTGAAAACATTATTATAACTTGGTAGGACTTGATCTTATTTAACGCAAATTTTGAAGTCGCTATCATACTGGGAAGGACCTTAAATAGGATTCTGTAATAATAATAATGTTTTCACATCTTCCAATGGGTCCTGGGTTCGACACCAGACGTCTCTAAAATTAGAAATTGCTACGATTTTAAAGATTTTTTGAACCCCTTCCCGATAACATAGAAACTTAAAACTTTGCATTTAATTAAAGATCATAAATACATTTCATATACGCTGATATTGTTTCGCTGATTGTCCTTTGTTCGATCCCAGAGAGACATTTACATTAACCTATGCATTTCAGATGGGGATAATGGAGTCTTATTTCAGGATCTTCCTGGTATGATATGGACTTCAAACTTTGAATTAAATAAGATCAGGTCCTAAGAAGTTATAAATTTTATTCGCATCTGCCAATAGGTCCTGGGGCTCTACACCAGGCGTCTCAATATTAGAAATTGCTACGATTTTTAAGCTTTATTTTGAATTCCTTCTCGATGACATTGAAACTTAAAACTTGGCATGTGAATAAATATTATAAATACATTTCATATGCTTATCTGAATTATAAACTGAATGCAGATCTGATATTTTGTCTGATAGCTAAACGTTTTACAAAGCATTTCCTAAGTTTTGTTTCTTACTTCATTGAATGACCCTGTTTAATAGAGAAACATTTAATTTAATTTTGACATTATTTTTTTGAAAATTTTTATTTTTACTTCAAGGATGAATTGATGATATGTCTGGAAACTTTGAATCAGCTTCAGCTTTATTCCAATCTCTCCTGCAATAAATAAAACACCACCAAATCCCTCATTTAACAACAATCTACAGGTAACCCTCGCCAACCGCGGGGGTTAGGAAATTGAAAGAACCCGCGGTTGGCAAAGTATTGCGTAGTACATACGAAATCAAGAGTTAGGTTTTGCGAGCCGCAATATAGGGAGAAAAAATTAGTACAAAATAGTAATGTTTATTACATGTATACATTTCTAAGATATTATTCCTCTTAATTTTGGCCGCATTTCTATCCCAAACGCGCCGATAACTTCCGATAAAAATGATCAGCTCCCTCTGCAATTTTGGCTCTAATGGAATCGCGCCTACCTGCAACATAAATTATACATTTAAGAAGTAATTTCCCTGCTTAAACACGTTTATGTCCTGAATTATTAACAAATTATATTTAAATAGTCGACATTTATCAATAAAGAATAATTTATTGAAAATATCATTTCAATTACTTGTACTGCCTTGAATAATCAATGATCTGTTATGTCAGTTACGGTACTCGAATCACTATCTCACGTCAATCACAAAATCTGACAAATTTGAGGCCATATCAACGATTTTGTTGACATTGGCCAAAGTAATTTCTGATGAAGGTTGCTCTTCTTCGTCTGCTTGTCGATGAGCTGCTCCAGATCCTCCTCACTCAACTCTGCATTGTTTGCATTTAAAAGTTCTTCGACATCTTTTAGGTGTAGGCGGCTGTAGGTATGTCTTCTAGGCCTTCCCCTTTCAGTCGCCTTCCATTTGAAACGATAAGATTTAGTTCATTGACAAGTTTAGGAATTTTTTAAAAATCTTGGTGGAAACTCTGACCGGAGGCAGAGCTTCCACCAACATGAATTCAGTGTCAATGTGTCAATCTCGTCTAGTCATTCTTTAATTGAATTTATGCTGTCGGCAATATTGAATTTTTTCCAACAATCAGTTACAGAGAGAGAGAGAGAGAGAGAGAGAGAGAGAGAGAGAGAGAGAGAGAGAGAGAGAGAGAGAGAGAGAGAGAGGGAGAGTTGTCTCTCTCTATCATTTATAACAAGACAAAAGAGGTACGCCGAATATAATAACTCTTGAAGGTAGAAATGGCACCCTGATCTAGAGGCTGGAGGAGTGATGTGGTGTTAGTTGGGAGGAATAATACCTATACACTTGGGTGAGCAGATTTAAGTTCCTGAGGATGGCCTGGGGCATTATCCAAAACGAGGAGAACTTTAAAAGGCAATTCTTTTGATGATATATATTTCTCAAATTCGGGAACAAAAAAATTGTTAAACCAGTCCATGAAGATATTTCGACTCACCCAAGCCTTTCGATTGGACCGCCAAAACACTGGAAGATTATTTTTAATTTTCCCAGCATTTCCCAGACAGAGCTCGCGGGTTCTGGAAGCGGTAAATTAGCATAGGCTTTATTGGGCTTTACTTTGAAATCGCATGCTGCGTTGGAGCATAAAAGAAGGGTGACGCGGTCTTTGCTAACCTTAAATCCCGGAGCAGTTCTCTCAGACTTGAAGATCAAATTCCGGGAAGGCATTCTCTTCCAGAAGAGTCCGGTTTCATCGGCATTAAACACTTGCTCTTTTGAGTAACTCTTCTCTTTAATAACCTTCATAAACAAATTGGGAAACTCATTCGCAGCTTTGTGGTCCGCAGATGCAATTTCACCGGAAATCTTCAGATTATGTAGGTTATGTCTTTTCTTAAAATTCTCAAACCATCCCTTACTTGAGGTGAATTTTTTTTCGCCACTGCTTTCTCCTGAAGAAGCGAATTGTTTATATAACTGCAAGGCTTTTTCTCGGATTATTAAGGTGCTTAATGGCACTCTGTTTTGTGTCTGCGATTCAATGCATATATTCAGAGCCTTTCCTGTTTTTTCGGCTATACTATTTCGTGGCACGTAGGACATTTTAACACTTGCGCTAATTCCACTCTGAGCACTAGTTCTGATTGACGACTCACTTTATCACTAATTATCCTAATACAGTAGAACCCCAGTAATCCGGACACTCGCTAATCCGGAACCCTCGGTAATCCGGACGGTCCATTGGGAATTATGCAAACCCGCAACTTCTTCTTGTGAACATATAAACACGCATATTAGTAACAAGAAACGAGAGGTGGACAGACTATTTGAAAAATGTCTACATTGGCTGCAATGATGTGATGGAGAGCGAAGTATTTCGTTTATTGTGATAACACATCTAAGTTGTGATACTTTTCTGAGAGAGCATTTTTCCATTAGAGAAATGCTTAATATGTGTAAGACTAAACAATTTTGAAAGACAATAAATTTTCAGTTGCAGCAGGGTATCACTTCTCAAAACATCACGTTCATTTAAGAGCTATGAGAGAAGAGGCGTAAGAAACAATCCTTCCCTTTGATAGGCGTCCAATGACGATGACCATGCATGGGCTATAGAGTTGGTGTTTATAAGCGAGAAAAGCAAAACAATTTTAAGTTACTGCGTGTAATCAATGGGAAATTAATGAAAGCGAGGATTAAATTTATGCCGTGTGCAAATGTGACTGGCAAACATAAGCTTCCTCTGTTTGTTGTCGGAACAGCGAAAAAAACCCCGTGCATTCAAGTCAGTCACGCTACCTTTGTGCTATCGAGGGCAAAATAAACGCTTGGGTCACTCGAGAATTATTTTTGGATTGGTTTAAAACAGAATTCGTTCCAGCAGTTCGACAACATATGAAATCTGTCAATTTACCACAACGTGCTTTATTGTTGCTTGATAATTGTCCTGGCCATCCTTCTGTAGAAGAATTGTGCTCTGATGATGATGAAATTCCCGCAATTTTTTTACCCCATAACACGACTGCGCTGATCCAACCAATGGATCAGAATGTTATTCAAAGCATTAGGTTAGGATGTCGTAATTTGCTTGTTACAAATATTCTTAATGATCCTGTGAACAATGAAAATTTGGAAAATGCACTGAAAAAGGTAAATTTAAAAGGAATCGTGTTCAATCTAGCTAAATATTGGGCATCTGTGTCTAAATTAATGAACAGCAAGTCGTGGAAAAATTTAATCCCAAATTTTATTGGTTCGGAAGTTTTTGAAAATGCCCAACTGAAGAAATTCAGCTTGCGCCACTCATTAATCATTTACAAAATTCGAACCCAAGATCTAACAGCGAAGCTCTCCGGTGGGCTTTTGAGGCTGACGACAGTTTGGCTCGAAATGAAGCTTTAACAGATGACGAAATTATCAGAACAGTAACGGCAGAAGATGATGATGACGACGACGACCACCACCACCCTGTGGACTCCGTCAACATTTCTCATTCTGAGGCTTTGGCGGCACTCAATACATCATACCGTGGAGCAAAATTTTGAAGCACATTAAATTATGCTCTTTAGACGCTTTAGAGACCGTGCACTTAATTTAAAAATAAGAACGGTCGAGCAAAAGAAAAAACTGACTTTTTTGCTTATAATATTCATTCACTTTATATGTTGTAATACCTTATGTAATATATACATGCATTATCTATACAATATACATTTTGAGAAAAAATGTATTTTTTTAAAACCTCGCTAACCCGGAAACCCCGCTAATCCGGACGCCTATGTGCCTGAATTCGTCCGGATTACCGGGGTTCTACTGCAGTGGACTCATTCACTCCCATCGATCTGGCAACTGATGCACAGAATTCTCCACGGGCAAATCTGTCGAGAACTTCTAATTTCTTACGGAGTGTCGTTACTCGTCTTGCACGTTTGGAGACACTACTTTTCTCCTCACTTGATTTACACTTCGGATCCATCACAGCGAGGGAGTAGAGAGGGAGAACTGGAGAAGAAAATTAAAAGACAGCAATACCAACCCCATACATCATTGGAAAAGGGGTATATAATGAAGAATAGGGTTTGTCGATAAAGAAAAATAAATTTAAAACAACTGAGCAAAAGGTTTGCTGTTTCATTCTAAGTTTTAATGATGTCATTAACAAATTAATTTAATCAATGAGCTACTCATGTGACATAAAAAGCTTCATGATTGATTTGAAAAACTGTTTTCAGAACATATTTTGTTTTTCCATTGTATTTGAGGCATTATCATAACCTTGGGAAAAAGGTGCCCTTCCATAATTGACACTATGTACAGCTCCCCACAAAAAAAATCGAACGGCGTACTCTTAGCTGCATAAGATAGAGGGGCTTTGAAATACAGGGCTTGGCAACACCGTATGGCCAAGAGATAAGGTTGGCTCTTATCTGAGATCCCAGGGAATGCTATACCAGCGATTTCTGGAACTTTTTCGTTAAATGTTGTTGTGTTGTGTTGGAAACAGATTCCTCTCTATTAGTCCCAACATTTTCCACCTTCACATCATTTCCGGATCCCTTGAGTATTGACGACTACAAAACATTTATATAATAACATTTATTGTTAAATTGAAGTATAAATTACGTTCAATTGGTCTGAATATAAAAAAGTTATTAAGATTCATTTAGTAGGAAACGCTCATTTTTAAAATTTCATTCGTCGCAGTCAAAAGATTACATCATATTCAAAAATGCATGAGGATTTTGAATTTGCTCAAACCATATTTCCATAAATAAGTTAATGCAATATATTTACGATACGATTATCTGAAGAAAATCACAATCACGTAGAGCACATTGATAACTCAACCTTCAGTACTTCTCCCTTTCATCTGTAGTAGTATTTTATAAGTGATTCGACAGCGTAGGTTATTTTGTGCGTAGTGTCCCACCGGGAATCGAGCCCAGGACCGCTTTCATCCAAGTCAAATGCGCAGTCCAAATGCCTATCCGGAGCCTCTCTCCATATTAAAAGCCCTCGAGTGCTCTGATCTACCTGGCCTATCATTACAATTATAATCATGTCGGACATCACTTAATTGTTTTGGCGAACACCATACTGCCCGGGCTGCGGAGCAATGACCTATAAGGTAAATACAATTATTTTAGGTTAGACCTTAGACAGATTACGACACCCCAGGTAGTTTTAGTATTCGATTCTTGCGGTTGCAGACAAAATGGTGAGGGAAAAATTAAAATTCAGAGTGTTTGTGGAAAATCGCATAACGTTACAGCGAGGTAGTTTCAAAGTTTTCAGCATACGATTAAAATAAAATCATGGAATATTGGATGGATATGTACCGTATTTTTTTCATGAATCATGCACACCTTTTTTCCCTTTTAGGGATGCCGAAAACAGGATGCGCATCAAACACAAGGATTTGTGGGTTACACGAGAATTACCATTTGCAATAGCATTTATAGGAAAGATACATGAGGGCTAATAACTTCCCTAATACTTTGTTACATGTCAGTTTCTTTTAATATAAATTGCAAGACTGTAGCTGATTACATCAGATATCACAAGAAAATACAAAGGAAGCATACCTACACCAAAAATCAAAAGTTCATTAGTTTTGAATATGCTAGAATACTTGATTTGCATAGACAAAGAGCGTATCTCTAAATATGTTTTAATTTTGTTTGATAAATCGATGGACCTTTTATTGGTGAGGTTAGGCCCCTGAGGGCCTCTCTTCCACATTACCTCGTATGTCGATAATATTTAAAATTAAATAATTTATACAATCAAACAAAAAGAAAGAGTAGCGTGTGGGAAAAAATCTTTGCAACTGAAGGTTGACAAGGAAAAAACCCACGTTGTGGGAAATCACCCACACCCTCTTAAATGTAAATATATTTTCTTCATTACCGTAACCCTTCTTTTCTCAATGACCAAATCTCAAATAATAGCTTTGCAATGAAAGTATTTGATCTGTTCCGCAGCCTTATACTCATAGCCCCTGCTGTAATGAACCTTCTTTGGACTCACGTGAGAGCACATATTTCAAAACCATAAGTTACTCTCCACATGGAACCATGAGGATCCTCACTACGTCATGCAAAGTATTTTTCTTTGGCTAGAATATTCCTCAGCTGTTTTCCATGCTTATTTCATATTTTGTCATGGCTCGATTCTTAACAAGGTTCTAATCACACAGAGACATCATCTCCTCTGACCACCATTGCCATTCTGAGCTAACAGTTCCTCTGGTGGCCACTCTGGATTGCTGTGAGTTGCTTCATTGATTTTGGCCAGCAGTGTACATTTCTGGATCCACGGACCCCCTGTAAATGCTATAGCTATACCCATAATACCACTGGGCTAAGAATCCTTAAATGAATATAGAAACAGTTTTGGAGTGTTCTACCAAAAACGTTTATTTTCCTTCTAGGCTCCTTCAAATTGTTGAATCCAACAATTGGCATTTTACACATTATGACTCTCATAATTAGGAATGAAATTGATAGTTTTATCTAGACTATGGTCTTTCCATTCCATTAATCTAGATTTATTAATATGTGATATACCCTTAACAAC
Organism: Sympetrum striolatum; assembly: GCA_947579665.1. NCBI lineage: Eukaryota > Metazoa > Arthropoda > Insecta > Odonata > Libellulidae > Sympetrum > Sympetrum striolatum. The sequence goes on from OX388341.1 coordinate 117,711,203, forward strand.
AATTATAACTAATATACACTGAAAGGAAGTGGAGAGTTATTTAAATATGTACATCATAGTTACTACAAAAATATCATAACATACTTCATTTTGAAACTTTCTTTGAAAGTGAATTTTTAATTTAGTGGTAATAGTTTGAAATCTTCATACATACCTATGCTGTAAATTATGCTACTTTTTAAAGACATTAACAAACAATTGCTAAAATTTTCTCAGATAAGAAAAAATACTTAAAATTTTGAAGTGTACATTTTTAACATGCTTAAAAAAACTATAATTTTCAAAAAGTTGCAGTCTTTACATACTAAATCTAATATTATATATAAATTAAATGGTCTAATTTCTCATCTGCATCCACATTAAGTCCTATTCAGTGGTTTTGAGAATGTAAATAATGGAGACATTATGAATACTTTTGATATCCATTGAGATGACATTATCATCAAATTGGCATCAAAGAACTACCAAAATATCAAGAAGTCTCAGTCCATTATTTGAAGCTGTCATGTATACATACAATAAATTATTCACAGCTATTTATTTAGTTTTCTAGATTGATTTATTGATACAATTTTTCACGAATTGCCATTTAAAGCACATTGATGAGAGTTCTCTCGTGTAACGTTATTTATTTTCTGAAGGAGATATGAAATTTTCAAAGAAATATCTGAAAACAAAAGGAAAACATTCAAACCCTGTACCATAAGACTTAGTCTTTGCTTTGGGCATGACTACATAGTAATTAAGTGACTAGTTCATTAGGTAGAAACTGAAAGTAAAACAGGGTTAAGATTACAATTCAATAAGTATTAACCAACACCAAAATTCATCTACATCGCCACTCCCATTACATGAATCTATTCTCAATGAAGTTAGAATGTTTGCAGGCTTAAGCATTAAAACTATCCATACGATAAAAGGCACTGGAAAAATCATTTTCCATAATATCACAGTTATTTTTCTAACATTTACAACACCCCTGTTATATTCCATGGAACTTGGTTGATTTACTGTGTCTTAGGAAGCACATCATCGCTTGTTTCGACCCTTCATAGCAAATCTCCTCCAGAAGCTAGTCTTCTTTACTTCAGATCTAACATCAGCATATGTTGCATCTTCTTCATCTTGATCCTCTTCTACACCCTTATCACACGTTGATTGGAAGTCAGAATGTCGACCGTTGGATGTCTCTCTAGTTGGACTTTCATGTCCAGAGTCTCGGTCATCGTTCACGACTTTTCCACTCTGAATGATATTATCGTCTTCAGCACGAAGCATGTCTAGTAGGCTTGGCTCGGGCTGAGTTTGTTTCACATTTGGGGAAAGACGGGGTTCTGACTCTTCTACTAGGAAAGCCGACTGGAAAAAATATAAATAATACTTATAAATATCTATTAAACAAACAAATGAATCAAAATGAAAGTTAATCAAAGGGCATATTAGAACACTATTGATATTTATGTAATGATCAATTGTAAAAGTTTTCCAAACCATTATATCTATGAGTGATTCCAATGGAAGTCTGGGGACCATTGATAAAATTGGTCCAAACAACAAATATTTAGCTTTGTTTTGACTTTTACTTTATATTTTGTTTGGATGATTCTTCTGTTTCATTTTGAATCATATTCCTTTGTACTTCTTTATTCTTTGTAAAGGAAGGAAAAGAAGCAGAAATATTTGGAGTATATCCCAGGATGGTAAAGAATCAATCATCTATATATTGTTAGCATTGGGTTCTATGTCTGGCTGTTACAAAATTCTCCCATAAAAAAATGGTTTGCTGAGAATTTGAGAATATTTTTCAAGCTGTTTCTGATATTAAAGATTATTTACACTTGGTATGATGATTTTAGATTATGTTTACTCATATGCGCACATTTTCCAGAATAATTGTGGGTCCTACAATTGGATGCTACAAATGCTCTTCCATTAAAAAATCCGTAGAAATAAAGTAAAAATAATTTGAGCAGAAGATTGTTTTAGAAATCTAGCTTATTTAAAGGCTCTCTCTTAAAAAATTCAATTTAAAACTATTTTATGGTTTAAAATAAGCAACAAGAAAGGTTTCTTGAAAAATCTGGAAGATATATCTGTTATAGTAGCCACCCAGCAAGTGAAAGATCAAGGCCTGCTGTAAGAAGACCTTTGCTTATTCCATTTCTCCTCGGGTAATATTTATAATATTGAAGGTATTATTAAGATTTTCGCTATTTATTAAATGAATTTATAAATAATTACATTAAAGAAATATTGCTGAGAAACTATTGTAAAAGTTTCATTTTCTAACACAGCAGCCTCTCTCTGTAGCTTTCTAATATAAATATTTGCAGAACAGATTATTGGCTGGGAAAATATAGATTTAAAAAGATGTAAAATATGAAAATTCAAAATGAATAGAATATTAAGACAATTTTATTGCTGTTGTAAGCGTGAAAAAGTTATACTCTACTGAAGCTAAGTTGAACATCTCATACGCCATTATGCACCAAAAAAGAGACGAACCTGAAGGTCTCTCATAATTTTTTTCCTTATGGTTTTCTTCATGGACAAGTGCCGCTCCAAATGGCGCACGTCTCTCTCTGTGAGCGTCCTCGTCCGATCCCTTTTGCTGGCTGCTCCTCCTCCTGCTCCGGACTTCTTCTTTTTCTTCGACTGAGACGATTGCTGCTTCCTATCTTCTTCGTCGCTGGAGCCTCCGACAGCACTGTCGTTGCCACCTCCGCCCGAACACTTTTTGTTCCCTCCTCGCAGACGCACCTCCTTCAACTGAGAGGAAAGCTGAGCAGCATCGCCACCCACTTCAGTCTCCGTATCTGCTCCTTTGACCCCATGGAAGCCGAAGATGTCCCGTAGGTGAGGAATGCTTCTTTCGGGTTGGTGCCGGGACATCGTGGGGCTGCTACTTCACACCCTGGCATAAAAAATGGTGAAGATGTATAAATACTCCTGACATATCTCTTGTAAATCTAATATCTAGTATCTATGTCATTATTCTGCTAATTTCATGGCCAGACCGAGAGGGCCTCTAGGTCATGTTAGCTGGTGGTGACTATTATGTTAAAAGCGATCATTTTTATCTACGATTAGTAGCATTTGCGTTTACTAAAAAAGTTAAGAGGGTTGCTTTGGGAACGAGGCTGTAAAACAATTTCTTGGCGTGAATATTTTGAAAGAAAAAGGATATACAGAGGAAATACTAGTAGCTTTAGCAATTACACCCGATCTCTAAAATGTTAAAATTATCGTTAAATTAGTGAGAGTTGTATTTTCTGTTTCAGCACTGTAGTTGCGTACCTCAGAAGATTTGCAGCTTCCTTAACCAAAACAAGCGTGAAATGTGATTATTTTTTTTGGGAATCAGATTTTGGAAAGTGAGTCGTGCTTCCTTGGTGCCACTGGTCAACGAGCACGACTGGTCAAATGCCTGATTTCCACTGGGATTGAACAACTTTAGGCATTTCTATAAACGAACAGGAATACAACGGTACATGTATATAAACGAATTTGTTACATACTATTATCGAAGAACTCGGCAAAGAGATAATAAGAAATACTCATTCGAAAAATTTTAAAATCTCGGAAGAATGATTTTGCATCGGTTTTTCAAAGGTTTTGCTTGTCTCTCATGCAGTATTGTATACCCCATTTTTAATTTACACTATTTTTGAAATAAACAATTCACTCGCAAATATGAATATATATTGTAAGATAATGATGGAAATGTATTTCAAATGAAAGGTTCCTTCTTAGTAACATTCATATTAAAACCACATAAATGAATGAGAACTAAATTCTATCGCAACAGCGACTAAAATGTTAGGTATTGCATATTATGTTTATTTTGTGTAATTTTTAACCTCTTAACCTGAAAGTGGATGTTTCTTCATACAGTAACAGTATTTTTGGAGTATACCTATTCAAACATCAGGAATTCCATTGCGGTTACAGTTATCTGCATACCTTTTCATCTTGTAAAATATCAATAAAATTCTCAAAATTCAGTTCAAAGGGAATTAATTTTGCTAACATCCAGAAAGTACCGAACCGTCGAAGTAACATTATCACTTCATACGTGGATTAACAGAGTTTCAGAACTTACTCATTGAGATCTAAAGTTCGTTTAAAAGATGTGCGCAGGAGCGGAAATATTAATTAACTTAAATGGAATAGTTCGAAATTCAATGAATTCCTTTAACTTTGCCTTGCATGTATATTACTTTCAAAAGATTAAATTTGGATTAATAACCAGGAGAAGCATCAAAGATAAATAATCTCCATCATTATTCGTTTTTTACAGAACAGATTTATTCACTGACGCTATTTTTTAGTGAATTTATTGTAATTCAGTCAACTCAGCCAAAAATCACTACTCAATCTCAATATCTAATACGTTAATATTTTGATTGGTCAAACTATGACCAGTCGTTCTTTGCGTTTTATAAACCTTTTGCACAATTATTCTCTGCTCATTATTGTTTCCAGAGTGGTATCATCCAAATAAATTTCTGGTCACAGTCATTAAAATGATAATGCGTTTTGTTTACAAATAAAACTCAAACTAAAACATTTTTTGCAATAAATGAAGATGTTTTGATACAGTTCTTCCTATTAAAAAGCAAATATTTTCCTCTACACCGCGTGTGCTCGTTCAGATTGACGATAGTAAACATTTATTTAGTTACTTGAGTTCCATTTACTCAACTCTAACAAAAATTTAAAATAATTCTATATTTTTACTATAAACGGAATTTGTTTTTGTTGAGAGAGAAAAGGGTCACTAAACGAAAGTTTCCTGTCAGGAGCGCACCTAAATTCAAGCGTAGCAACACGTAGATAGCGATGACATCTGTGATGAAAGGCCATTTGTTTGGTTAAGTCAGATTAGAATCTCATGGCCAAATATTATTTATAACATCTAGTTATTGTCGCAGTGGAGGGAGATCGAGAATGGAGTGGCGATCAAAATCATAAGCTGTAACACTCCCGTTAGGTGGTGGCACTCGGAAGAGCGACACCGGCAGAGAGGAAGAGGGTTAAGGAAAAAGGAAGAAACGAGAAGAAGGAAGGAAAAAGGGCGATGTCGAGAGGTCGCGGCGTGGTTTGCTTGGGTAAGGGCGTGTCTTCCATCTTAAGAATAAACCGGTTCCCTCCTGCAGCCTCGAAAAGGAAACCAGTCTGAATTTCATTCGGCGCATTCCGCCCCCTCCGTAGAGCCTCCCTACACCCTCACTTCCATTAAGTAAATATCATTTCGGGCTTCGAAGATATGACCTTTGTCCCTCACAGTCACGGCATCGATTGCAGGAGCGAGAAATTACGACGGAAAAAATACGCTCATAAGGATGGCTTGCCTGAGATAATTCAGTATACCCCTTTCCCGTTAATAACGTGATTTGCTTACACTTAACTATCTCACTCTGCGATTGTTTCCCCCAGTTTAGTGACACATTTCTCATTAAATATTAAAAGGTTAAGATTGGGACATTAACGAATGATTGTTTGGATGGATTCCAATCGAGAGGTTTTCCATACCATTCTCAAAATCAAACGGGTTTTGTAAGAGAGGCTGAACTTGAATAAGAGAAACAAGTTGCGAATTTTACCTTATTTAGAGCCACGGCTATATTCATGACAAGAATTTTACGGCAAAATTTGTTTCAAATTCTAATGCAAAATATAACGTACGATGATTTCAAATGAAAACATGTTAGTTTGTTAATGTAAAATATCATAGTATATAAGCCATACCTTAAACGGAAGGAAAAAGAATTGGAAAGCTTTGATATTAAGTAGTTTATTTATGGTCAAGAATCTTAATCATTCTTTCCTTATTAGAGAGAGCTGTGGCACATAATTAAGAACACAGAAAAGAATGAGATAATGTTGTATAATGCACATGTTGTTTTAAAAAATTGATATCATCCCCTAGAATTTTCTCAACAGAGGAAGTTCTCTGAGGGACCATTGACAATTCCGCTTTAATGCGGAAAATCTGCATTATATGTTTAGATGCCAGGTTCTGAAGAATTAAATTAATAATGGCCGTCAATGCGTTTTAATTTTAGATTTGGAGAATAACTAAAATCGATTTATTGGTTTAAAGTAGTATGTCTTTGCAGATATAAACACCGAAAAAGAGCCATGCCAATGGAAGAGGTCTCTCGAACGAAGCGTTTGTATACATACAGAAGCTTAAGTTAAGTTAAAGTTTTAAGTTTCATAAAGAAAAGGACGAGTGAAGAGCAAACGAATAACTTAGGATTGAATTCAAGTCAACGACGCGGTCACAAGAACGCCGCCGGTGATAAGACGCTGTTACCTAAAGCGCAAAAAATACTCTTCACGATCCTGCTCATCGACTTTTCGTAAATATTCGCGTTCTGATTTTACCAACAGTATGTATCCAAGAGAATGAATGCAAAATGGTAAATAGTTAATCTTGTTTAACGAGAAGGCGTAACATTTCCCTTGACTATCTCGCGAAAAACTTGAAAATATCGCAAAGGAAATTGTCCGTACGAAAGGGAGATTTCGCTTTGAAAATCCAAATAAGAGTGTGAGATCCCCAAGGTCATTCAACGACTGCTTCAACAGGGTGGTGACTCATATGGTGTGTGTGCTGTAGCCAAGAAGCAACCCTGGGGGCGTGGCTTACTTTCAATCTAGCGCTTGTTATTCACTCGCGGGCCGTGCTGCTGTTCTACCCTTATCACAAGAATTCACGAATTCACAAGATGAAAAATTCATAAAGAAATTAAAGTTATCTTCAGATTATTGGGGATAATATCAAGCTCTCCATTAATAACCAAGGCCATCTTGAATGACGTGCTACAGATGAGTGATCTCAATAATGGGCGACGGCAAAGGGTAAAGAGAAATAGCGACATGACTGTGTCTCCAGCACTTCTATTTTAGGGTGAACACCTCTTTTGAAATTTTCAACGCCTTCCACACCCTCATCCAGCGATTGAATTGCTTTAAATGCGAGGTGTGTTATTATCAACTGCAAATATAGATTGAAACGAGGCGCGAAGAAAATAAGAAAAAGTAAATGCCACCGCTACAATTTACTTGCAATCTCAAAATTCTGTAAGACTTCATATTTGTTTCACTGTGAGCGTCATTTACTATACATTAGTTAAACTTAATTTTAAGATTCTATTCCAATTTGCTTTAACAAATATTATGCTAAATAGTATTACAGAATGCGGATTGCTTATCCACGATCATTTTTACAACGTGTTTCCGTCGACACCCGAGCCCAATACAATTCTTAGCCGCGTCATTTCGACTCGGAGGAACGACCGCTTGGATACTCAGTTGTAATAAGTGATGCGCAAATGAATTCATAAGATGCAAACGAAACGCCACCGAATAAGCTTTTGCTTTCGAACAGCGTTTAACAAATGGGAATACAGGCGGGAAATAAACTTGCGTCAGTTATCTCTTACTTGTCGTTTCTCAGATTTCAAACCTCTACTCGGCCGTTGAAATCTCCAGCATCAATGTGCTTCTCCCCATCGCAGATTTCGCGTGGGCGGATGGAATCAAGGGGTAGAGCATGAAAAGGTCGAGAAAGACTGGCGATTGTGTTGGCGCCATGAATCGAGGGATCAGATGACGTCATAACTTTAATGCCGAAGGTGAAGGCTTTCACAAGATGGTTTGTCATTGAATAGACATACAAAGGATAAACAAGGGATCATAAAAAAGCTAGTCAGAAGAAAGTAAGACGGCTACTCTGAAGAACTGAGAATAATGATAATTCTCGCATGTAAATTGATTGAAATTGTGAAGATCAAAACAGTGAAAAGCCTCCGTGTCGGCCAAATATTTATTTGAAAGGCAAGGTAAGCAATTAAGCATGCATTTCATTCAAGGCATATTCCGCCTAGATATCCATGCATATGCCCAAAGAGTAATAAGGATTACTCATAAATTATAATCTTTGATCAAAGACAACTAAATCCTCCCTCCGTTTTGTTTTTAAGATTCGACATACATACTTCCTCCACATCTTAAAAAATATTTTAGTTTAGTGTGCTCGAAATATCAGTGTATCGAACTTATATTTTCATGGAACGTATTCAGTGAAAAATCAACCATTCTTAGAGGACAAATTTACGTAATTTTTATAATTCTGATTTAGGTTGAATCTTTAAACATTTTTTCGGAATTACGTAACACTTATTTACGAATAATACAATATTTTATTTTCTTATTCCCCTCATTGGTTAAATCTAATTCGTTTAATACTATTTAGTTGCTCACGTCTTTTTATTAAAGAAAGAAAGTTGCGTTTTGCATTCAGAAATCAGGAAATCTACTCGTAGAAAGCAATCACAAAGATTGATAAGTCCAATTTCCCTTTGGTGTTATAATACAGTTGTATTGAAAGCAGTTCCTCTCGAATTCTCTCATTTTCGGTGCTCTGCTCTAGGCAGCAGCACGGGGCGAACGGCCTCCAAAGCACAACGAACCTTCAACACGCACTCATTTGTCTTTGGTTCTCTTTTCGAATTCAAATTTAGAGAAGACGAGGTCGGATTTCTTCTCACCGAATCTCCCACGTCCCTCCACTTTCACTCTCTCCCCCGCATTTTCACCCTCTCCTAAAAGTCTTTCTCGACCACCCTAACGAAAGTCGTCGGACATACAGTTATCTAGGATAACAGATTGCTTTCCTAGTTTACGGTCAAACGATGGAATTGACCATCTAGTTTTTCATCACTTAAATTCGCTTATTGAAATTAAGAATCCACTTTCTTTGCCGAGAAATGATATTAGATAATGCAATTACCAGAACCCAATCAAAGAGGAATCAGAAAAGGCGTGATATGAAAGATCTTTTACCCTACAACGGCTTCAGTTAAATTTTGGATTCCATTTTCATTTTGCATAAGAGTTGCTAACGATCATTACCACAATCACTTTGAATTACCAAGCATCACTTTGAATTACCAAGCATCACTTTAATTCGCAGATAAATCGGAGAGCGTTTATGTTTAAAAATGTTGAGGAAATCGGATTAGCTGTTCTCCATTTCTTAAACAATTTTGCTGAATCATTATCAAGTTTTGTCAATTTTTCGATAACTGGTATTTTCACTGGAAGTCTTACATTGAAAAACAACAGAGGATAGAATTACGAGGCAAGAAGGGCGAAGTGAAAGCGGATTGGAGATATTGTGGCGCTTTGTGCGTGAGAGATTTACCATAGAGATAAACGGAAAAGGTCAAAATGGTTGCCACTTGCTTTGCTCGCCAATGAGTCTAAAAATGTATTATGTATATCATTTACATCGTAATGAAGTCTTGCCTATTTCTTGAGTTACTATTGATTTATATACCGCGGAAGTAGTTTTGAATTAAGCAGAATTGCGGATAGTGCTGTTCCTGAACTCCGCATGGCTAGATTTCCGCGGACTTCCTCCAGCACTTCTATTCATTATTTGAAAATATTCCAATATTTTCCACTCGATTCAAAACTTTATCTTGTTTTCAACTTAGTCAAATTATTCATTGAGTTGAAATGTGCTTGAAATTCTTAGAAAAATTCGATTGAAAAGCATCCCGATGCAATTTTACACAGTACTTTCAACGGCTCTTAGGCTTATTGATGAACTCTATTTCACGACGGTCATTCGCCTAGTCAACTTGCACTGTACGAACTACCATCAGGTTACGATGTCACTAAAACTTTCGTTACTAATAAAGACGATAATTATGAACAATAGACGAACACATAGGACCATTCCCTGATCAGAAAAATGTGGTTAGCCGGGATTCGAGAATTGGTTATTCGAATGTTAGACCGTTAGTTATTATTAGCATGCTAACCACATTAACCGGTTGCAAGTAAAGGTATGGTAACAAGTAAATGTACTTTTCTTAATATTTCTTAGCTTTTAATCCTAAATTAAGTATTTATTTAAGGCGTACTCTGATAGGGAACATAAACTCGTTCTATAATTGGGAGTGTTTCGTTTTTTTGATATGGACCTGAATCTCAATCGGACCTTAGAAGTCAACTTAATTTTGAGAAAGAGATGGATGTAGTAATACACACGAATTAAAATCAATCAAAACATATTTGGTGGAAATATTTCAATGCATTATTATGGCAAAATAGGCTAATTTAGGATATACTTGGGTGTTGGCAAAGCCAAAACTGTTTTAACCTCAAGTGGAAGCGGATATCAAGTTGCTTCCTCGATGGAAGGTGTGGTCGGAACACATAATTCGAACGATCTGAAAATTTCTTTCGAGGTCTATCAAATATGGCGATATATCTCACATCTTTCTTTGAAGAGTAATCTGAAAATCGCCATTCATGACTTCCCTTCGACACACACGCTTTGGCCACAGAAAGGATACAATATAAGGACATTTCGGATATACTTAATTAAGGATTTAATCGATTGAAAGATTGGGATAATTTCTCGTAAAATGCACAGTATACCTTTGTAGATTCTTGCTTTGTTACATTTTTCGCATTTTTACAGCTTTATGAAAGAGAATTCACAGATGAAATTCTTCCTCCTTCATAATCCATAAAAAACATTTGGAGTAGTACTAGTGATGGAAAGGACATTGCTTCTTCTGTTTTGTACTTTGGAATACTTTATTTAAATTCAGCCACATTATTATAAATGCTGAATACTTTAATTAAAGAGAAGTAATTACATAGAAAGCACAAGAAAAAGAAAACTTCGACAATAGCAACTAACTCTATTAATGCATGTATAATAAAACTTACAAATAATATAATATTCGTATATAATGCAACACTTATGAAAAACCGTAATATCCTTATTATTATGTTATTGTAAATAGATAAATTCGGAAAATTATTGGCATTCTTTAACGTATAAAAATCTAGGATTTCCTGTGATTTTCTATTACGTTTAATTAAAGAAAACGTTTAAGAATTTGAAGAGGTTTAAAAAATGTCAAGACAAGGTGCTTCAAAAAAACTATGCTTTACTAATTGGAAATATTTAAGTATGAATCAGTTACGAAACAGTAAGCAATATAAAATAACAAATATGAATTAGTAAAACTAGGTTAAATCCAGAAACAAAATTTTCATTCAATTCTTTCCAAATAATTTCATTTTCAGCTCCAGCTTTAATTCCTTAAAAAGCTATAATAGATAAAAAAATTGATAAATCAAGTGAAAAGCTCTGATACAGAAAGTTAATTTAAATCTTGAGCGACATTACACTTTAATAATACACTATGACGTCATTTTTACGTGTTAATTAATACAATAAGCAGAGGAGAAAAATTAAAATAACTAAAAAATACTTATGTTAAAGATAGTATTTTTTATAAATAATGCCAATAATTTATCGATTTTATTTGTTTTCGCCATTAATTTAAACTAGTTTTACCGTTAGTCCATTTACCGCCCAACAAGTATTGGGCACATGTAGTGGAAAAAATATAGCCATATCATCCCGTCAGTCTCAAAATACCTGTCGCGTAAATCAATTTATCAGTTTTCGCGTAATAAAGGACGCAATTAGTATTAACAGTAATTTTCTCAAATCATCCACAATACAAGCGATTTTTCGATTATTAACTTCTCTCAATTAATTTATTTAATTAAATAAAGGAATACCAAATCACCAGCAAAGTGGCGTAAGAGCGTCCGATGACCTGTGCTAAGACATCCTCCATTGGCGAGCCTCTGTTTTGGCTATTTTTCTGTGCCGATATTTTCTTGGGGAACCGGAAATCCAAAGCAGTGGATGGGAAGTCACGAAATTAGTAATTATGCCCTTTTTAAGGTCACGGACTGCCCTATAAAAGCTCCATTTTGCTCTGATGCTATCTTATTTCGGTAAATCTAAGAAATGCTATCCGTTATATAACCGTAACACGGCAAAATCAGAAAACTGTTTCCTAAAATTCATTTTGTAATAATTATTAACCATTTATATTGAGTTATTTAGATATAATATTTAGAATGTTTTACTCTTCACGACCTCACCGGAAGTTTTGATTTGCCAATTACACTGATTATTCCCTTTGATGAAGGAATTGTGCTGTCTCGGTGGAGCACATTGAGGCGACGATATATTTTAAAAACTTTAATTTTTAACTTAAAAATATTTACAAGGAAAACATTTAAGAGGAAAGATGCTACATAGGCTACGAATTGAGACAAGTTCTTCTTTCGTATTTCAAATGTTATTTACCAATTAAGGCTGAATTCATATCGCAAAAAATAGAAATGGATACCATCTTTAGAGTTTATTCATTGCCATACTGCTACAGTTCATCCATTTGACAACTAAAAAGGTTAAATTAGTGTTTTAAAGAAGATTGTCTATTCCTTTAAAATCAAAACAGATTTGAAATAGTGACTGTACATAAATTCTGGTACGAAGTTTTCTATGAGTCTTTCACCTCAGAAGTGACTGATTAATTACATACAATTTTCTTATAGCTCCCAACAATATTTTCATGAATCAAAATATTTTGAGTAATGACAACATATTAATAAATTTTCATTTGTGTCATGTTTAACAAGATGATACATTTATTATACGCTGAATTCTACAATCAAAAGCAGACTAGGCGCTCCGAAATAGCTTTCGTTCCAACATTTACGTTTATACTTTAACTAAACGAGTATTGCGTACATTTAATTAAAGAATAGATATTTCGATCACCTCGACTTCTGGAAAGACTAATAATATCTTTAATTTCTATAATAGTATAACTTTCAATATCCTAATTTTCTATTTAAATTCCACGCGCCACTAATTTTCTTATGAATGCAAAAGAAAATATATTCCAATTCCTCCAACCAATTAGATTCAGTTTGCAGTAACCGTTAAAATGAAGTTCTTCATATCCATTCTATATTTTCAGTCGTCACTCTTTCTGTATCTCTCAAACACTTTCTATTATACATGTAGAAGGATGTATAAGTGAGAAAAGGGAAGGAAAACTTCACTTTGATTCAAATCTTACTCCCAGGGTTGTCATCTCCTGCCGATTTTCGTCACGCTCACGATGGAACTGCCTGTGGTGATCAACCAAATACATTTTCAGATGGATAACGTCTGTGGAGGTACAGATTAACGTCAAAAATATTCTCTTATTTTAATATTTCCTGATGCCGCGGTTTATTAAAACCTGCATTGTTTATAATCCTATATTTGAGATTCGTGTGCGCATCCGTAGAGGTACATTTTAAGTGTTGCTTTAAAGAGGGAACAATGGAACGGTAATTCGGGCTAACAGCGAGAACGATCTTGAGATTGATACGTTTCATGGAAATAGTATCCTCGGCTATCAATCGTTCGTATTTATCGTTCAATCTCGTATCAATCGTACGTAATTTAGTTTGCTGCATCGGCCCTTTAATTTGATCAACGCAACATTTTTACTATTCTCTAATCAGCCTTGCGTCACGATTCTTACGAATCAACTGAGTCACTTTTGTTTGCTTTTCTTTTGCCTCAATGAAAACCTCATTCGCTCTTTTCGCGATCAACCGATCACTTTCGCCACCTACGAAGAGAAATCTCTTTCCGTTGGGTGAATTTCCTTTTTCCCGGAAACAAAAGAGAGCGACGAAAAACTCAAACAACAGATAACATCGGAGAAAGGAAAAAACCTCTTATACCACCAACGTCTATGGCATATGAAAAATGTTTGGAACCAATTGAGGAGGCATTCGGGAATTCAGAAAGTGAATCTCTTATTTAACGAAATGTTAAAACTTAATACGACCTGTATATCGCGGCATCAGAAAGTTGTTCATCCCAAGCCGCACAGAATTACCGAATTACGTTCTTCTACTCTTATTATTTTCTACAATTAGCAAATAAATTCCTAAGGTAAGGATATTAGCTTTTTTGAGTGAGTAGCTCTTTTGATAACTGTTCCACTTATTAGAATTGTTTATCATTTATAATTTGAATGTGAACGAACGAGAATAATAAACACTAATTGAACCAGTAATTTTTACCAATGCTTTAAAGTAAATTTTATCTAACGAGAGGGAACTATCGAAATGATCTTGAAAATCTGCAACAATGCCGCGTAAATTATAAAATATCCTTTATCGCTTCGTTCAGTCAGTCATTAATACATTCATTTACGCTTATTTAATCTCTCGATAGTTTCATCCTTGTGAAATTTCCCCCCAAAATCGTTTTACTTCGTTTCTTAATTATTATCCCTGAGTAACTCGTCTCCATTTAAATTTCCCCGACATCCTTTGTTTATTAGTTATTATTAATTACTTGTCCAGTTGTCATGTTCACATCTCATCAGTTTTTTTAATCCTCATTTTATATAGGAACAAAGTCTCGCATCAGTAGAATAAACTCCAGTAGACATTTCTATTTCGCTGATGAATTTTCAAGCAAATATATTATTTTTCCCTTCGAATGTACACTCCTGGCCAAAATTAACGCAGCACCTCCCTAGCGATCCTTACGGCCGGTGCTGCGTTAATTTTGGCCAGGACTGTACCATATGCTATTCTAACCTCTACATCCCGAGAAAGAACGCGAAAAGAGTGCATATGCCTGTTCTATTTTCTCTACATTTTCCTAATTGAGTAATTTATTTAGCTTCTCTACTCCGTACACAACAGCTTTGCTATCCCAATATCTAACTGACAATGGCTAAACGCAAAAATTCTTGATTCCACAATCAAATCAGAAACATAGAAAAAATTTTATTTACGTCGTAATGATTCCATCTTCAAGAAAAAACATTTCAAAATGTATTCATTAAAAACTGTCATCATTATCAATCCCACCTCATTTTCTCATTACTTCATACTGAACTAAAAAAAATCATACAGCTCGTAACGGTAAAATCTGAATGATAAACTTTTCCACACGAACGATCAAATGGGATGTCGGCGAGCAGGGTCGCGTTTGCCAATTAAAATCAAGAGGAATATCGGTAATGGTTGAAAAAAGGCTTCGAACGGTATAAAGTGTTAGCGGGGGAGGCCACGCCCTGGCGATCATCGCTCGGTGATTGATCTGCCGGTACTAGAAGGGCTACGTAGCGGGGCGCTTGTTTTTATGGCCTACAGACCGTTCCAATCGGCCATCCGTCTCGAGGAATATCGGTTCAGTTCGCGGGGAAAAGGGTTTTCGACTCTAAACGAAACCTCCCTATCGAAATATAATATTTTGAGGATTATCTCCGAATGCCCCTGATAAGCATTGACAATTTCGAATATCTACATCTACATTAATAACCTACAAGCCGCCTTTCGGCGTGTGGCAGGGGGTGTAAACACCAGTTGAGTCTAAACTATTTCCTTATTCGGTTATTGACGCGTATCGTTCGCGGAAAGAATGAATTTTTAAAGCGATTCGTCCTAGCATCTATTTCTAAAGCAGATTGATGAGTTGCCGAAAGACGATGAGAGTCTGGAATAGAGATGGACGTTAAGACGGGAGCAGAACAATAACGAAAGCATTTGACTCGAAGTCTTTTGGGTGGGTAATGATTCAAAAGGTTTGTACTTTGGTAAGACGCTTAATTTATTTTTATTTACTATCGAAATTATTTGAGAATTTAACCCCAAATAACCTTATTGTTGAAAGATAAAGCGAATAAAAGACTTTAATTGCCATAAATAAAATGTTAGCGGCAAGAACATTTTAAGGGAAGAAATATTTATTTTAAATAAATTAGCTAGCAGAGTTTTCTGTACGAACGCTTCTTATAAATGAACTAATACAAACAAAATGATTTCTTTATCGCGCAATTTACGCAGAGTTTTAGATCACGTCTTTGAGAAATGGGATTGTCCACATAATCCATTTTCTCAATCGAGGTCTTTGACGAATTGACTTGCAAATACATACCGTTTTCATCGTTCGGTTGTTTCACCCAGAAACGACCTCTCCGTGACTGGAAAAAACGAATAAACCACCACAGACTGGTACGAAGCATCGCGATTCCAGGGAAAAACAGGCCGCGGAGCGAACGACTCAAAAGTTTATACTGTTCGGAGGCATTTCTTGGTTTTTGTTGTTGTTAATGGCAGAAATGCGGTGAGCAACGGTAGAGTAGACAGGGAGGAGAGGAAAGGAGCGGCGGAGGACTCTGTTGGGTAAAAAACGTTCATTTCCAAGAAATCATATTAAATTTCTCTGCTTACGAGAGACCGGTGGCCGCACCTTTAGAATGTTCGACCGCATACGTGGGAGTATCGCGTTCGAGTCCAGGCGATAGCGTTTCTATTTTCCGCAGGATCAGATGTAGTGCCGATACGCGCATCAGAGCACGATCGTACATTCATTTTAATTTCATCTTTACACGAAAGAGCGTGGGTGAAATTGAAGGGGCGAATAATTCATCTCCTATTTTTAATAATATACATCTATAAGATTTAAAACGGTAAACGGCGTTTTCTTTTTCTGGGGATACTTAAGGATCTACTGTTTCCTTAAATAATGGACAATTGATGCATTAAATAAGGACAAAAAGATTTCCTATGGTTTTGAACGAATCACGCAGACAAACGGGTGAAACAGAGGGTCAAACTGAATAAACGAGGTTTGAAGAAAGGAATGACTTCTATACTAAACTTGTTAATTATAATTATGTTCCTTTTGGTTCAGGATTAACAGTTCTTTCTATTATTATTTCTATTTCTAATTATTCTTTGGCTCTCAGCCCTTTCCCGAATCTCGTAGTGTATTCGGGAATATAATATTCAGGGTGTTTACATAACTCGAATGGAAAGAATAGCCACAGTAGGAGGAGAAGGAATTAAAGAGGGGGAAGAAGATTGAAGTAGAAATTGAGAATATGAAGTAGAAAGGGAATAATGACAATGGAGAGGATGTTGTGGCAATGAAAGAGGAAAGTAGAAATTGTGAAAGAGGAAAACAATAGCTGATATCTTTGAGCATCGCTAACTTCCGCTCCCGTTTTTTCAAAGCCTACCAGACCTTTCTAAACACGTGTCTTTGTAATGTAGAATTTCATTTCTCTTAAATTACAGATAACTTTATGCTTTATCATAACTTCTAGATACAATGGATTAGAAGCGTAGATTCAATTTTGTACATCTAATAACTAAATTTCACTGCTGTTTCGTGACAACTAAACAATGTTTACAAAGCAGCTACCGAACACAATGCGAATACACTTCAAATACTATTTAAAGCGCAGACTTCTCAGATAATTGATGAAAATTGGTTTTCTTTGTAATCTCACTGCCACGATCGAATGGTAGGCGTACGTTTTGATTGTATTTGACGACTTGGTCAATTTGTTGGATGCAAAGCATTTCTAATGGATCGGAAAACTCTCCGAGTAAAGATGAGATGTTGCCGTTTAATATAAGTATCGAGTATATTATAAACGGATCCCCATATTATTGCCGAAACTCCTCGCACTTCCTAAATATTCGAAAAACCGGACCCACGCTCAGCTCCGAATGGCCTTTAAACCTCTACGCTCCCCTCTCATAGAAACCTTTCCAAAGTAAATCGTGTTAGTTTTGAAAACATCTCTTTTAATTATGCGCTCATTCAAATGAGGCCCATCGATTCCCATGCGTTCGCTGGAAGTCCGTTAACCGCGAGACGGCAATCTCCACGAAACCGTAAACTGAATGGTTTCCTCAAAAGATGTGCAATTGAGTCACGGAAATCCCGCTTCGAGGGCGATCGTGAAAAGGCGATTGGATGTGCCGAGAGAAACTTTAAGTTGCGTCACTGAGGAAGGCCTTCCTCGGATCCCGAAGAAGCTAGAGGAAGTGCATCGGAGCGGACTCCTCCTCACCTCACGTGCTATGTTTTCGGAGATCATTCCAAAATGAAACGAAAGATTTCGTTTTACGCATAAAAAATGGGCATTCAAGGAGATCAAAAACTGTTTTAAAAAATTCGTGCATTTAATTCGGACGAATTTCTCGGTTTGGAAATAAAAAGGGATATTCCGAAAGTGAAAAACAGACTCTTCTTTTAAAATTTGAACGAGTGGAAAATGTGATTAAATATTATATTAGCAGAAGGGAATGTATTTATTGTATTTGGTATAGCTCAGTAACATAACGTTACCAATTTATATTTAATCACAGAGGTAATCATCGCGTATTTATTTATTTGTCAAATGTGAGAAACTCTCCATAAGATATGTATCGAAGGTAATGTTGAAAATGAATTTTATTCACTTACGACGAGATAGTCATATGAAATTATTTAAGTGTAGGGGCGAAAAGGAAAATAATTTGGGAGTGTCTGTGAAGTTTTAACCAAAATTAGGCGATCAAAGGAAAGGTAATGCATAACGCCGACTAAAATTTCATAAAGTCATTTTTTTACTGGCTGTAATTTTTATTATAACGGATATTGATTGCAATTTACAGAATTTATATATAATTCCTTCTCCGGATTCATCCATGTATATATATAGATAGTATACAAATTCACAGGCTAAACCACAAACGTCATTAACTTGAAAATTTTACAGCGTATAGACGCTAACGTGAAACCCCCAGGAAAAAGGCGACTTTGAACTTCAGTGTCATGGGTTCGATGCCAGAAGGCCACAAAGTCACGACTTTTCAAATTTAAATGCATTGCTTTGATTTTCGGGAATTCCTAAACAATACTTCCCGGATAGGTAGAGAATCAAAATTAAGGAGCCTACAGATGTGATATGGAATCTATCGAAAACAACGACTGTAACAGAAAATGTCCGGGGTTCGATGCTAGGACGATGCAAAATTCTCTCATTTGAAATACATAGGGGTAGTTTTTCATTATATTTTTTGATGCACTTATCGAAATGATACGAACTTCTCGCTTTGCTAGAAAAGGTATATAAAGACTCGGTTTAAGAAAAAAGTTAAGATAAAACCACACTGCTCCTGGGTTCGATGCCAGAGCACATTAAAATTTCTCACATAAGGAATATATGTGAAAAGTAGGACGTCGTTTGAGACAGTTGCAGCAAATATTTCTGCTTGAGTTTTCACTTATAGTTGGTGATCTTCTATTATGCTGCATAGGAAGTATCACCAGGAAAACCCGGGTTCGATGCCGGACGGATAAATTGCAGCGAATTTTAAGAATACTTTCAATACTTTTTCTACTTCTGAGGACCCTCTCTATATGATGTCGACTTGGAATTTATGTTATGAACATGCTTGAAGAATGCAAGCAACATTTTACTCGTATATATGAATGAATCCGGAGAAGCGTCTATTTATAATAGATATGATAATTTAGTAAAAGGGGGTTTGGTCAAAATGTGGGCTAGCGAGTGTGGTCTAAAGACGTGGACTCTGGAGTAGCCCATATTTGGATCAGACACAAACCATTTTCAAATAACCTAAAAATGATGTACCTAATTACAATGCACTAACTATTTATTTAATTAATTATAATTATTCCATTTAAAGAACTAAAGGAACATGCTTTAGTTATATTGGCTTATAAGAACGCCCCAATCGGAATGTGCTGGTTGGGAGAGAGATGTGTATATATGTGACTTTTTTAAATAAATTTACGATTTTACGCTTATATTGTACCATTTGTAAGTGAATTTTTAAGTCATTACTGTTTTCATTAAAATTTCCTAAAAACATTAGGGGTACCAGAATCAGAATATCAAAATTCGACTTATTGCAATTTTTTTAAAAAAGCATTTTTTTAAGAAACTCTGTTTTATGTTTTTTGAAACTTTCCAGAATTGAAGGATACTTGTCAAAGATACGGCTCAATGTTTAATTTCCCCCATACGTCCAAAAGTGTGCCCACTACATTCAAAAATCAAAAGCTAGCCTAGACTTATTATTATTATATTATTTGAACCTTCTCCTCTATATATGTAAATTATATTTAAATATTCAATAATCACAGATAAGTTGAGTCACAAACTCCAAACACCCTCAAAATTTGTAGACGAGTCCGATGTACACATGCTGCTGCTGCCTACAAGCAGAATTCTCTGAGGTACATTAAGTGACTTGTCCGGCATTAAGAAGGGGGAAACAGTGAAAAAAAACAAAGAAAGGGGAAAAACGTTGTCGATTAAGGAATATGAAGTTTTATCAAAATCTAAATCATTGAACGAAACGGAATCAGGCGTAACTTTGTGGTAGTTATTAATAATATCAAGATCCATATTGAGAAAACTTTTACTTTTCTCTGTGGTCTAGTAAAAGTTTTCTCAATATGGATTTTGATCTAAATCATTACTCATAATATTATCTTTGTTTTTATAAAGATATATATTCTCCCACGGATCTAAGCGTT
The DNA here is from genome assembly GCA_947579665.1 of Sympetrum striolatum. Classification (NCBI taxonomy): domain Eukaryota; kingdom Metazoa; phylum Arthropoda; class Insecta; order Odonata; family Libellulidae; genus Sympetrum; species Sympetrum striolatum. Next base: position 117,731,475 of record OX388341.1, read on the forward strand.
GTGAAGAAGAGTTAAATTATCTGTGGTAAAATTGTGTATATTATCTGCCATATGTTTTGCAACCGCTGAATTTCCAAATCTTCCAGATTTAAAATGAGCGATGTGTTCTTTGAATCTGGTGCTTAACTTCCTCGTAGTCTGTCCCACGTATTTAAGATTGCATTCGGGGTAAGAGATCAAGTAAATGCCCGACTTATTAAACGTGTCTATCTTGTCTTTAGTTGAACCTAAAAGATTCTTAAGGTTGAAATCATTGTAATAGCAAATGTTGAAGTCAAAGGATTTAAAAATATTACAGAGACCTTTAGTTATAAGTGGGGAATATGGAATTTTAATAAACTTTTTAGAAGGGACTGATGATTAAGTGGAATTTTTATGGATCAAGCGTTTATATTTGTATCTTTTAACTAAAATGTCAATAAAAGAAGAATTAAAACATAACATAAAGGCTTTATCTTTTATAAAACGAAGTTCCTTCTGGTAACCAGTGTTGTTTAGTGGCAGGTTGACCAATCTACAAACCAAGTGATGAAATGCAGCATGTGTTTGTTGTTGTGGATGGAAGGACGAATTTGGGATAAAATTGTTAGAAGAATTAGCTTTTCTAAATATGTCAAACTGTAACTTATCACAGTTGCTAGAAATCAAAACGTCCAGAAATGGTAAACAGCTATTATTTTCAATTTCCATAGTAAAAATTAATAGAACGAAACATGTTGTTCAAATCACATAAAAAAGCACCAATACTGCAAGCAGATGTGTCAAAAATAGTAAACATATCATCAAAATATCTGAGCCAGATGTTTGGGAAATAATTAAAGGTTCTTTTGCATTAGTCTTCAAAGTAATTCATAAAAACATTGGGGAAAAAGGGAGAAAGAGGATTGCCCATGGCGGTTACAAAAGTCTGTTCATACAACTTATTTGGAAACAATTCTGTGTCTCTAAGACCCATTTTCAAGTATTTTCTTCTGCTGACTTAGTCAAATTAATTGTTGAATTGAATTCCAAAGTTTCATTAGCCTTAATTTCAATCTATAGAATTCATTACTTACCCGTCATAACGTCCATGACAGATATTAAAAGATTGTTAGACATTGAAAGAAATTTACTTATGATCGGTGATATGAATTTATGTGTACTTCAACAAACAGATTTTGTTGATGAATACCAAATTTTAATGGCGAGTTCGGGCTTAGAAAAATAAATACATACTGCAACAAGGATAACAAATATAAGTTAATCATGCAAAGATCATGGGTTTCTCAGGTCTAGAGATAATATTGAGTGTTCAGCACAAGCAGTAGACTTAGGCCTTTCCGACCACCATCTAATTAAATGTGATTTGAAATTGGAGATTAAAAATGGACGTGGACTTCAAGACTAAGGTGGACTTTTCTCGTTTAAAAGAATATTTATATCGTTGCGCATGGGATGAAGAATATCAACAAAATAACGTAAATATAGCATATAATATATTTATAGAAAAATTGAATCAAGGGATCCAATGTGCTACTTACTCTTTAGCTAACCATAAGCAATTAAAAAAAATAAACCTTGGATAACAAATGATTTATGTAAGATAATCGCAAAAAGAAACGTTTTATATCGAAAAATTAAAAGACAGCCAAATAACGTAAAACTTAAAAGTCATTATAAATCCAACTTGATGTTGACATGTTGAAACAAAAAGAATCGTATTATATGAATCTTTTTGCAAATAATAAGGGTGACACAAGAAAACAATGGAGAATCCTAGATAGTATCCCTGGTAAGAGTACGACAAAAAATAAAATTGATAATATATTGCAATCAGAAAATGGTAATCTATTGCATCATCCACAGGATATTGCGAATGAATTCTGTAAATACTTCAGTGAAGTTGTTCTCAAATTGAAAAGTGACGCAAAGTGTTGCGGTAATTTTAATGTAGATGATTATGAAAGATGGTTTCCCAGTTGTAATATAGCTCAATCACTACTTTTATTTCCCACTGATTACAAAGAAATAAAGTGCGTTATAAGAGAAAAGAAAATTAAAAGATCTACTGGAGCAGACAATATTGATATTTATATGGTCAAGGCTATGAATATTTTATTTCTCCAGTATTCGCATACATCGTAAATTTAAGTATACTTACGGGAAAATTTCCTGAACTGCTGAAAACTGCGGTAGTTATACCAATATTCATAAAAGGTGACAGAAAAATTACAAGTAATTACAGACCTATATCATTATTACCTGTCTTTTCCAAAGTCCTGGAGAAGATAATTAAGAGTCGTTCGTTGAAATTTTAAATCGTAATAGATTTTTTAGTCAGTCACAATTTGGTTTTTAAGAGGAAAAAAATACTGAAGATGCCCTTTTACAATTTTGTAACGATATAAATGAAAGCCTTAATGAAGGCAAAAGAACAGCTGGCTTGTTTATCGATATAACAGAAGCCTTTGACTGTGTGAATCACGAAATATTGCTAAGTAGATTAATGCAAGCTGTTATCAGAGGTGTTGCAAATGAATGGTTCAGCAGCTATCTTTCTGGGAGAACTCAATGTGTGAAATTCGACGATTATTATAGTCACTATGTTCCAATAAACTCTGGAGTTCCTAAAGGCTCAGTACTAGGACCAATATTGTTCTTAATTTATGTTAATAACTTATGTACTGGCACTTTTAATGGGAAATTAACTTCTTTTGCCGATGACCGGCACTAAGTTATGCCTCAAGTGATTTAAAAAACATTAAATCATTATTACAGAGCGATTTAAATCGAATAAGATATTGGTTTAGTATGAACAACTTAGTAATAAAACAAAATTTATTGTATTTACTCTAAAGGAAAAATCCGAGCTCCCAAGTGATATTTTTTATAGATGTCTTCCTTGTAAAGGTGTTTTATGTTCGTATTGTATAAAAGTTGAAGGAGTGGAAAGTATTAAATATTTAGGGCTTGTGATTGATAATAATATTAACTGGAAGTTACGCATAAACAAATTGAAAAGGGAAATAACTGTAACTTTAAGGAAACTTTACTTTCTGATATATCTGTGTTCTGTACCTGTGCTACGTTATGTATATTGTTCTCTTGTTGACTCTAGGCTTCAATATGGCCTAATTTGCTGGGGGGTGTTTATGTTTCTAATATAAAGACACTCCAAACTGTCCAAAAAAAGTGTATGCGAGTCATTCTTCAAAAAAAGTACAGAACACACGTTTTCTTTATTAATAAGACATTTATTTGTCTATAAGGTATTAAAAAATATTTTATAATAGGGGAGGACACAAAATTAAGTACAAATATTTACAGAAAAATTTAAGAACTGGTACGTCTATATTAATACCTAGACCTAATTATGAATTCTTTAAACATACTCATTTGTATCTAGGACCTAAACTATTTTCTCTCCTCCCAGGTAATTTAATTAATTCAATTTCGGTTTTGGTATTTCTAAGAAATTTAAGGAAATGGCTCTTTTTAAGTGAAAACTTGGAAAATATTTTGTAAATACATTCTTTCTTGTTTTTCCTTTTATGGTTTCTATGCAATTGTGAATTTCTTTGTAATATTTTTTTGTTTGGCCGCATGCAAATTTAATTTGTGGTAACCCCAAAACAGGTCTTTTCCTCTGGGATACTTATATTCCCCCCTTCTTTGGTTCTCTTTTGGTCTCTATTCGACCAAAACATTGTATTTGTATGATCTATTATTGTAAAAAAAGGGTGGAATAAAAATTTAATATTATCATTATTATTTGTTGTTTTGCGATGAATTGGGAAGCAATTGAGAAGTTAGAAGAAAGGAAAAAATATATCATAAGAAAAATTTGACGATCAATCTTCCGAATCCGTACAATCGTAATTTGAGAATTCTATTCATGGAAAAATCGTCGAATTCTGGTTGGTTCAATGGAGTTTTCAAAAGTAAAAACTGAAAATTTATATAATGAAATAAAGTCAAATACATCTTTAAAATGCTTTGCGTTATTTATATTGCAATTGATTTTTGTTATCTCATTGCTATTAATTTAGCTTATGAATCTTAAAATTTCTATACCACTGGCCAATTTTAAATGAATATAGTCACCATGAAATTATGCTAAAGTTGAAGATGATTATTATTATATGAGCTTTCTACGGTAAAACAGAAAAAAAACGTGAATCAGGAAATACTGCCCTCATTTTTTGACGTCACTGGAAGCTAGTTAAAATATAATTAATTAAAATATAACCAAAAGTTACTGAACAAAATAAAATCGGGATTCACGAATTTATCAGGAGCATACAATATGAAATGAGTTGATCATTTTATAAAAGAAAACGGTCCTAAGTGAAAACCAACTCTAAACATGAATTCATAATCATAAACACACACTTTCGGATAAAATTTCAAGGCCTGGCGCCCGCGATAATTCAATTCAAGGGGTTCAAATTCCGGCAATATCTTTCTGGGTTTCTTATAATCCCATGGGTCTCTCAGGTGTTGAGAAATTCAGCGGAGATGTTTCTTTCCTATTTAAAATTTAAATTTCGGATTTCGTCATGAGCTAACGAAATGCTCGTCAGAGTTGCAATATGAGAATGAAAAGAGCATTACGATGGGTGTCCAAAGACCAGCCTCGTACGAGAACAGAGCGTATAATATAAGAGCAGTTTTCATGAAAAAGGGAGTCGGAGATGAGTCATTGGAGCGGCTAATTGAACTGTTGGGTTTTCGTGCGATAAATCGAATTAAGGAGCTGCAGCTCACCTCTATCACCCAATTCGAATACTTCTGCAGGAGTCAAAAACGCATTTTGATCTTCGGCGTGTTTCGAAGCAAAATAAATATTCAATTTTGCATCTAATAAGTGCATCCAATTACCCGCCTTATTCCAGAATTACTTAGCTGTAATCCTCATCGAATATTCTCCTTTTCAGATACGTAAATGTTTTCATTGTTTTAATGACTGCTCCATCGATTCGATGCTGATATTCTCCCGACTCTGGTTTACTTAAGCGACACTCAACTCGAACGTATTTATTAAGTTTTCCTTTTCTTATTATTAATAGGATGAACATTAATATTGCGCTAATTTCGAAAAGATTCCATGGCATAGATTAAAAATTGATGTACTTCCATCTTCCTTACCCACGCTTTCGTATTTCATTCGAGCTGCGCCCTTTTTGCGCTCAAGTACAAATGAGTCATATCATTAGCGTCCTCGGTAATGCATTGAGTCGAGATTCCCACCTCGCTCGACTTTATTGTGATGGAGGTACTTTCTCTTGGAAAAGAGTTCTTTGCGATTTCGAGGTCAAAACCGAGGGGATGAAAATCCAAGAGAAGGAAACCAGCGACGAATTAATGTAAGCACACCGTCGTGTGTCCTTTCGCTCTTTTCCTCTCGAAGAGGGCGGGGTGAGGAAGTGTGAGGGGGGAATTGGGGCGGACAGAGAGGGTGCGTGCTTTGGGAGGGGCGGAGGCCATTTTGATGTGGCGAAATACGGCGTGAAATTAGCCCTGGAAGACGTTGCCTTAGTATCTGTGGGAAAATTAATTTGGAAGCGCTTGTTTCGTGGGAGAGCGCTCCTCTTCGATGGATGTCGAAATGGAAAGCTAATATAATCGAGATTTCTGAATTTCTAAAAGAAAACCGGAGTGAGGGAGGACGAAAAAAATGAAAGCATTCTATTTTTTCGGTTCGAGTGTGGCGACACGAGGGACTTAGCGGCAAATTGCGAAAACAAAGAGATCGAAATAGTACATCATCTTCGGCAGTGGAGGATTGGAGTTCTGCTTCCAAAGTTCCTTTTATTTCGGCCTCTTTACAGCGAGAACCTGTGAAATTAAATCGCCGAGCGTATCGACCTATTATTCGTCAATTTGGTTACGTAACTTCAATTGTCTCCATTTCCATTCTTTCTCTCACTAATGAGATGCGCGCAGATCTCCTTTTCGCGGACGTTGAAATCGCCACGAACACATTCGCTCAACCGACAATTGAGTTCTCCGGATCGCTTTCTAGAAAATGTGTCGGGAATCGATTTTTTTCAGCGAGTTTCCTCTTTGCACTTCACCAATTTTTTATCCTAGATGCGGGTCACCATTTTGGTGGCTACCGCGGACAATTAGCTCATAGTTGATGGACAAGTGGGTCAGGAAAACATTCAAAACGAGGTTATTAATTCACTTTCCGATCTCCAGTCATGTTGATACCCACGTAACAGTGATTAACGGCTCGTCGTAGTCATTACACAACGAACATGCGTTCATTACAAAGAAGCACTCCAGGGGACGCTAAATCACTCCCAATGGCTGTAACAGGATTTTGTTTTTATCGGGCAGTAAAGCAGAAATGTCTTTTCCGGATGCAAGGGAAAGAACAAAAAAAAACGATTATTATTCTCATCCAATAGCATCGATGGAATGAATATCGTCAACGGAAATATTTCCGGTTCATCGCCAGGTGTAATCCAACAAAAAATCTCTTTAGTATACTTGAATAGGCTCAGTATGAACGCATCCAATAAATCCGAGTTATGAGAACCGAATGAAGAAAAATTAACAGCAAAATTGTGAGAGAAAACCGAATCTGTTATCTCTGGACCTGGTAGAAATGACCTCACGGTGAAAGGTCGTGCATCTTCTAGTGTTTAAAGCAAAGGTACTGAAAGGTTAACTGAATATCCGAACGCTAAGAGTAGTTTAAATTTATTCATTCGCGACCACTGATAAATATTTTGACGAGGATTTGCCCGTTTTTGCAATCTACGGACTTAAAGACATTACGGACACAAAAACGGGACCGTTAACGCTCCAACCTCACGGTCCCGGGTTCGATTCCCGGGTAAACGGATTTTTCCGGTTAGGGAATGGTTGTCTGTGTATGTTGTGTGTGTGTCATGTGTTTATAAATAAAGGAAAACTGCAAAAAAAATTGATAAAATGTAAAGGGGGTTAATTGGTAGAGTAGCCTTCAAAGGCTTAAATTCGCCCACGAAAAAAAAAGACGGAATTATTATTATTATTATTATTAAAGACATTTGGATTGAAATATCTCCAGAAGAGGTATCCCAGTAAAATTACAGCCGCAACTGATCAGCCGATAAGTAGCTAAAACTTGCATGCTGCAGAAGTAGGTAAAGCAAGCTCTAGTGGAAGTCTTACTCAATTACTTAGATTAAAATACAAAGTATGTTAAGCATTTGATGCTGAGAAGCTACATTAGGAAGCTGTCATTTGGTCATGTTTGGAGCATAGATAAAAAGGCGTCATTCTAGTAGTTATACGTTTTTCTTTCTATGAGATTTGAAAACCTTCCAAAGATTAGTTGGGTACTATTAGTTAAGTACGGCTATCATTGCACATCAACTCAATTAGAAAAATATTTTAAAACTTTGGATAAGTAGCGAAAAAATAACCGCGAATCGGGTACAGATGAAATGAGCCACGTCAAGATGAAAGTTGATAATCTCTCTCATCCGTTCTCAACTCTAGCAATAGAAATTGCAAACGTAATCCAATAACTGCAGTACTCAATATCCAAACGTATATAATTGCGATTTGCTCATTCCATCTCTTGAAAATCTCGCTCGAGGAAACGTTTGCAAGGCAACAATTTCATTGAAATAAGGAAAGAGCTTCAATAACATACACCGCAGTTGATGCAAGAGTTCATCCGGAGGAGCGTTCAAAGGAGGATGTTGGATGAGGGAGACATCGATTGAGTAATTGTCGATTTAAGAGGAAAAATTGCCAAGAAAAGACGAGCGAAAGTCCGGCTTCTATTATACAGCTCCGTAAAAAAATCAAAGAATTTTCCTCCAACTTAAAGTACGAATAAAATTTAAAAGATAATAATAATTACTTAAAACTACAAGCATTATTTTACGTATCATTAGTATTACCTAACTCAATATAAACACAATGGAGCATTTTCTTACGAAGAGGACATTTATAAGTAATTTAATAGATATAAGTAAGTATAAATAAGAAGGCTAAGCCCTATCTTTTTTCACATTTTCCAAATAGCAGAAGATGTAAATCTCATAATTTGAAGAATTGGAAAAAATAAACGCAAAAACACTCCACAATTCCACAAAGTGACGGCTGCTACCATTGATTTTATTTGAAGAATTATTCGAAGTCAGTTGTAATTACACGCCATAATTTTGATGTGCATGGAAAGAATTACGATCGTAATTTAGCTTCTATTTGTACAACTGCCGCTATTCACGACTACTTGTATTTATTTATTTATTTATTTATTCAAAGATTCACATACAGCTCTGCAACCATTATTTTACAGTGAATGCATTTAACATAACAGATTAAAAATATGTGCCCAATTAAAAGATGCGTAGACGGAAAAGTATTTTCGTGGAAATCCGGAAAGCCTAATATGAAAGCATTTAGTGCCGTAATTTGCACGACATATTTTTTAAAACTAATTTTTCGATTTATTACTTCTCCCTTTCGTTTTAGAATGAACCAGCGCTCTCGACATATTGCCCACGGACGATAAATAGATTGGAGTCAAACAGCTCCCTAACGCTCATTACCTTCTTATTTCATCGGGCACCGAAGAAAGCTTAATCTTATTTAGGTATTTATCTGAAAAAGTAAATTATTCGGTGGGATGAGATGCGAGGGTTTCCCAGAGCAGCTGTCAAACGAAGGTTCATCCGGCATTTCCCTCGTATCTAATTTTCCCCCAAACTCAAATTTCACGCCTCCCCGATGCCACCTGGGCACTTGTGGTGACTTTAACTCCATAATGGCACCGAGGAAGGAAAAGCCCTGCCGTGGGAGAGGCCTTTGCAGATTCCGTGGAACTATTCGTCGGAGCCATAATGGTCCAAACGGAAGACCTTGGGGCGTGAGTGTGGCAAGAGGGCGAATCAACGGAGGCGGCGAAAGAGTCTTCGTTCTGGAAGGAGAGGCCGATGGGCGTGTAACCGGTTGCCGGGAGGACTGCCGTACCGTCCTCTGAGGGATGCGAGCAAATGAGGCAGAGATTGATGGAAAGAGTCCCTCAAAGGAGAGGCGGAAATGCCTTTGAAGCGACTCACGTTAAGATCGTAATATTGAAAATCACATGGGAAATGCCTTTTTGTTTGCCCCGAAAAAGCTTCTTCTCCTCAACATTACACCACCGAGGAGTCCGACAAAAACGCTTACTCTCATCGTTGGCGAGGAGGACCTCTTTTGGTGATACATTAGAAGCAGCGCTGCACCTTTTTATTACATCTACATTTAAACCCTGCCATTCGGCGTGTGGCAGGGGGAAATTATTATCATCATTATTGAGAAATTAGGTTGGAATAATATGTGAAAGAAAAATATAAACGGAAAAATATCTTTTGTTTACGTATCTAAAAACACCAATTGTAAACATTTATAAAAATATCTATTGTAAACATTTTTCAAATCAATATCTTAATAAAGCCTCAGTATTTCTCCTGAAAAGCAATATTATTGCTAAGTTTCTTTCCTCAGAGAATATTTTGAAGGGAATGCGAACAGTTGGCAGAAATAAAATTTTTACAATTTTTACAATTTTTTGGTTATTTGCGCACGTCTTGTCTGTCAACTCATTCATGAAGCACCATTTGAAGCCAAGAAAGCAGTTTCCCTTTCCTCGGAAATAATAAAATTTGAACTTAAAACCCAAATTCAAAAAAGTCTTTTCTCCTCTAAACAAATCTCCTGAACCTGCCTTAATTTATGAAAGCCTGTTTTCGTGAATTTCCGTCGTATTGACAATTCCATACTTTCCTCACATTTGAGGACAACTTCGATTTCATCTGCATAACATCCCAAAATTGCGACAAGTACTTGACCAGTTATTTCTGTCGACGATGTGACTGTGTTCGTCATAAAAACTACAATTTTTATGCAAATGCCCATAAATTATTATTATTATCTGCGTACGCAGTTCTGTCCAACTATTAAATTTTGTGAAACTTGTGCATTTGATGGAATTAAAAAAATCCGCCCTTATTTCGCAAATAGACTTATAAGATAATTAGGCGATTACGGAAATTTGAATCAAATATTCAAAACATTTTATTTCAAGTATTTTTATTATCCTTTTTATAATAAAATGAATTTCCATTCCCGTTTAATTATATCTTTGAAGATAAGAACTTTAATTAATTATTACTCAGTCACGCAGAAAAACCTACCATTGAAGCCATTTTATTCCTTTCCTTTTAGAAACTTATAATATTTTAATCGGGAATATTATTCGTAACATACTGATAAGTATTAAATGCTGTAACGTTGATAAAGTAAATGTAAGCAATTTGTGCCATTCCTTAATCTCTATTCGCGTATAATTTGCGAACGACCCGATATTCGATACAATTGTACAAGTTTATAGAGAAGGAAAACCGCGTCAATCTTGTCTAAGGAATATCCTCCTGCGCTCCTTTCGCAACGTTAGGCAGAAAAATGCTAGGTAAGACAATACTGCATCCTTCAAGGCATCTTCTCATACACAACTGGATTTCTCCGAAGGAGGGAACCCAGGTGAGGAAAAGACCTGCGAGGATCGTCACCTATTCTCACCTAGCGACAACGCAAATAGATGAAGAATAGTGCGGAAGGAAACGGTGTTTTTACTCAGAGCGGGATGATGGATGGCGACCGCGGGAAACCGAAAAAATATCCGCAACAAGAAAGTTAAAATTAACCTCTTTTTTTCAAGAAGTTCCCTCGAGCCTCTTCCCATAAGTCATTAAGGGAAAGGAGGTAAAACGTGGAAGCGGAGCCATTGTTGCGAAATGCTCGGATTGTCGCTTCTTTGGCGTCACGGTGGACCTCGGATGAGGTCCGACGATGCAAATGAACGTGATTGGGAGAGCACTTCAAGGAGATTATCATTGCTCGTTCGTATAACCGAGGAGTGAACTTGCGTCGAGCCAATGTCTTGAAATGGCAAATTTCAATGTTGACATCGGAAAATGGGTGTTAAAAAGGCAAAAAAACGCTCTTTAAGATAATTACGGATCTTCGATATGCGAAAGGTTATAAGAGGAGAAAACGATTGAAAAAAATTGAATAGAATGAAACTTGTAATTGAAACTTTGAAGTATGATAAAGATATTTTAACGTGTGTTAAAAAATGAAAATTTCCTAACCTTAGTATGAAAATTTTCCTTGAGGAACTTGGAAAGATTTAATTTTTTCAATTAAATAAAGTGATGGAATTTTGCATATCTGCTCGGACTTCTCAAAGGGAATCACTAACCCGTGAAATTTTTGCTAATAATTCGGAATCAATGGAATTAATCGCATATTTAGAGGAAGCATGAAGAAATAAATAGTATCAGCACCAGATTGAACCTATTCGTCTTTACTTTGTGCTCGATTCTTTAATAAATTTCGGAGAATTGCGTGTGGATGATGTAAACATGCGTCAAAATTTTCAGTGTCGTTGGTTCTTATTCACTAAATCATATATAATAAATAATTGGGTTGGCCATCCCAAGGATGAGGGAGAGGAAGTTTCTTAGCACGTACTGGTGTGCACCTGAAAAACCCATCTTACGACATTTTATGGCAATTGCATAGAGAAATGCTTATGTCGATTCATATCCGGAAAGTCTGTTAGATAACATTTAGAGCATAACATAAATAAGATAAGAAGATTTTCGTAACATGAGATTCGAGGTCGTCTTGGCTACCATACTGCACAAAACTTTGGTTGGCACCTTCACTATTCTTTCGTGGCACAGCAACAAGGAAAATACATCATCATCGTGAATGTCCGCGCAGAACGAGGCAAAAGGCCTTCCGCCGACGGAACGCGCAGAAGTGACCTCAACGACCGACTACGCGGAGACAGGGAAGATGACATTACTTTTCGAAAACGAATTATGGTAAATGAACAATGCGACGGTATCGATGTAATTATTAGGGTGTATGGAGTGGGAAGTCTCAGGTTGAATGGCTTCGCCCTTGTCTTTTCGCCATAGTTTCACCAAAAGCAGCAGTTTTGTGTGGAGTGAAGAATCGGATATCATCTGAGGTAATACTTCCGAGTAGGAGAAATTTAACCACGTCTAGTCTGTTCGCTCATCCACGGAAATTCCGTCTATCCTTATCAACAAAATTCTGTGACAAAATTTAATTTCATTGTATCAATAAAATGTTAGAAAATTTGACTTTGAATAACTTAGAAAGTTAATTTTGAATGTAGTTCCAAATTTCGATCATCAATTTTCTTCATAATAGAATTTTAATGCATTTTAGGAGAGAATTCCCATCAGTTAAATCAACAGAAAGTAAGTACTTTTGAATTCACTATTTGTTACGAAAATTATTATGAATTATTTATCAATTTTCTTTATTTACGAATTATGTATACATGCAATACATTTGCAATTAACTTTTGAAATGTTTAGCTAAACGTGTAAATCGTCTTCTCCGCCAGAACGTATAACCGCGGCGGAACCGTAAAATAAATAAATATCTCATCCCTAAAATAATATTTACCGAGGAAAAAGTACTCTGGAATATGTTTCGTAAACTAAGAGTGTAAAAGCTGTGCTCGAGACGGAGTTGCAATGCTTTCACCTTTTTGCTGCTTTTCAATCGGAGATGGTCATTTCATACTGAATACGATCTGCTACGTAATATACACACAAGACTGCCCATCGCTGATTGTAATCGCAGCGCTTTCAGACCTGACGGTGAATATAATTATGGTCCATATTGCATTTTTAATTAGATGCCAAGTCTTGATGGCTTGTGCAGATAATTTTGAGGAGAGATTCTCCATTTCCTTAAGTCCTAACAATTAATATTTGGCTCTTATTACTAGAACGCCTTCGTTTAGACGAAGACTAAAAGCCTCAATCTCAAATAAATTTTTGCCCGAATTCACGTGCGTAAGCTTAAATAATTAGTCAAAAACCACCGGTTTGTGACGCCACAGTCTTCAAGACGAAAAGGCTAATGAAATAAGTGTTTCCAATCTTGAGGCTCAACCAACATGTTTCATTGGATTTTTCGTTCTAAAACGCTGATAATTTATTATAATGTAATAAACCGATCTTAAAAAATATGACATTCTCAGTTTTTCTGGAAATCACACATGGAGCATTAGGATATTTCCCTAAAATGAAAGCGAGTATTTCTACGGTCATTCGAATGACCAGTGCTTTGTCCTGCTTCTTCTTCACTTTCGCATCCCTTGCATTTCCATGTCGCTCGCATTCCTTTCTTTCAGTTTATTCGTCCTCTTTCTTTCCGCAACCCCATGCGCCAAATCGGCCACGGGACCGAATCGGTGTCACCCTGATTTGGAGCGGCGGTGGTGCGGTTCAGCCGCGCCCATGGAGGGGGTGCAGTGGTCGCCGCCGCTGTGACATTCGACCCCTGAGAATGCGTCCTTGGTGGTATCCGTTAAGGGAGAGCGGAGGATTTTGCAACGACCGATTCAACGTCTGCTCAAACCCATGCACTAACGGACGGCGTTTTTCTCCACATTTCCACCCTTTGTCGATACAACCTCCCAAAACTTCTCTTAATTCCTTCGCAAACATTAAAATCTATAAAATGAGTTTTCCAGGCTCTAGGCAACCAAAGTCAACTCCTAAAACCCTCTTTTCTTGAGGTAGTACATTTAAACTTCAACTACTCCCTAAAATTTCACTCTGGAATTTAACAGGATCACCAAGCGTTGAAATCCCCGAGTGACACATTATCCAACGAGAGGCCACACTTTCTCAAACGTTGCCCTTGTTCGAAATGAGACGAGTTATTTCCAAAGATTGATCTCTCTTCCACAATGAGCCCGATGATAATTCCCACAGAACATTGCAAATAAGTCCATCTTCACTAACGACTTCGACATTGTTGTGATAAAAATTTACTCTATGCTCTGTGCACAAAATCTGCCTTTCTTACACTGTCTAGCGACACTTTCTTTAAAGTGAAGTTTCTTTTGGCGAAGAGAGCCTTTCCCGACCGAAAATTTTATTCGACTTTTACCTGTCTTTTGAGAAGAATTTATCTTACCGATATTTTATTCGTAACGTTTATATGGCTGCAGTTTCCTTCTTTGCCTGGAATACTCAACTCAGAGGTGGATATAGAAAAGAGAGTCCCCTAAATAAGTGGTGAGTAACTCATCCAGGCTACGACGAGTAATTAAAAATAACAACTGATAGTAATGTTTCTACTAGTATAACACATTTACTGTATTTATTACATAAATGGCACTTTAAAAAGTTAGTTGTAGAGAAATGCAGCAATAGTATAAGTGCTATATGGTAAGATTTGAAGAGATCTATTGCCCAATTTCTCAAGGAGCAGGCCAAATCCAATATCCTTTGCGTCCTTCCGACATTATTTCAATTTTAATTTTTTTTCTTCCTCCTTTCCTTCGTACATCTATGAAATTTAGGTTATTTTTCGTTATAAATAAAATGTTTGGCGTTTATTTCAAACCGAATCGAATTCGAATCAAGAATCATATTTTATATATAAATAAGAATTTCGTCATCACTGCGAGAAGTTGGAATGTAAATCCCTTGCCTCTATCGGTTACCTCAGCAGCAGCGACTGATCGGAAAAGCGGATCGGTGGGGACCAAAGAACGCGCTCCCACGATTTTCCGGAGAAATTGAGTTCTTTTGCGTCGAGAGAAAGATTTCGATTCAAGAAAGTTTTTCGTTTGTACCGAGTTAAACAATGCTATCGGCAAGATCGGCGGTGGAAGTACACAAAATGTGTACCAAGTACTTCCACAACAAAATATTTCGCTCAATTTCGAAAAGAAAGTTAGGATATTTTATCTTGTTTGGTTGTCTCTATATAGTACCGAATCTTTACCAATGTTTTATTTTTCTCTGAAATTTGGATAGTGATATACCTTTCAGTTACTCCGGCCTCGGGCGTTTTCATCGCTGTTAGGAAAGTTACGGAGACTTTTACAATGCTGAATGATGACATTTATTTTTGTCACTTTTTATAGAATGCCACGAAAGAATTATTTATAGGGCCATTGTGCTGTGTAGACGTGTTTGCAGGATTTTGGTTCAGTGAGGAAAGCGATGGCTAACGATGCAAAGCGTTAACTCCTTTTGGCAGCGAATGTTCACACTTGACACAAGTTCAGCTATACACTATAGAATGGAATCATCGAGTTCTGAAGATTAATTTAACTCACCGTGAGAGAGGATGGTGCTCTTACAGTTCGAACGATGTTGCCACTTTTTTCCACACGCCACGCTAGCTAAATGAAAGAATAAATGAATTCTACTCGCAAGAATAAATGAAAGAACAAAGCGAATAGAAATTTCATTGGAATTCAGGTAATCAGAGAGGTACTGATTCCTTTTTTGGTTCGATATCGTGGCCTGCACGAAAAAATATACTACATGCCGCTATCGTTTTCATCATATGAAAATTTCGTGAAAATATGGAAGCGTAAATGCAGTTGGTCAGGTACGATATCCTGCGCTTGATTAGATTAGAGATTCAGACTGATAAGTGGTTTAGAACTTCCAAGAATCACGAGTAATTGCAGAGATAAGAAAACTCGCTGAAACGAAAATAAAACAAGCATCCGAGAGGAGACAAAAGAAATTAGAAAGTTAGAGAAAAACGTGATTAATAATTGGTAACCTTAGGATAATCTATTTAATATCTTCTGACTATTTGACATCCATCCAGACTACTTGCTTAAAATAAATACTTCAGTTTGGTTTCCGATATATGGTTATTTTAGATACATCAAAATCAAGGGAACTGGAGTAAAGCACTCTTATGTAACTACCGACTCATCCAATATTGAAAACGATGTAAATAGATACATCAATTTAAACCATTCTGTATAACACTCTCTTGTGATGTTTTTCCATTCACTCATCCAAGTATTAAGTACTTCATGATTATCTCTGAATCAGTCGGAGTTATTCGTACACACGGATAAGATAAAACATCTTCCTCGGGGGGTAATTCGCTGCTCGGAAGACCCAGATAAATGACTTGTAACAAGAGTGAAAGGCTATCATCGTTCGCAAATTCACCCGTGGCATCATGAGTAATTATTTCACAATCTGTCATGTTACTATGCACTTACTTCTTGGAGAAGAAAATTAGCGGAGAGGGATGCTTGGCCAATTTACGCAAAACCCTCATAATGGCTCCACTTGCCGAGCCCCACTGTTTCGCATCGAAAAGAAACAGTTAAAAGGTATTTAAATGTCGGAAATGTGAGTTACAAAGGCGTCGTTGTACTGCTTATGCACTCTCGGGACACGTTTGCACGGCGATGATTGATACGAGCAAAGAAATTATTTCCACTCCGTTAGTAATTTGGGATAATCAAAATTCACAGAAAAGCTACGTAAACTCTTCTAATTCTATTAAACGATCCATGAATGGAAGAATTAAAACTTTTTTGTCGAACTGCCGAAAATCTTTTTCCTAGGAGACAAACTTTGAAGCAACATTGGACTGGGAGTTTCTGCCAATGGCTCAAAATTCAGCACAGATATTCTGCTCTGTCGAACGCGAAGTGTGTCGAAGGCATTAGCATGCCAACTCTGCCTTCGTGGAAAGACAGAAAAGTCTGAGCTTCGACATTTCATTTCGGGAAAACTCATGAAAACGAAATATTTTATATTAAAATTTTCGGCGCAGAAAAGATGCTATCGCAGAGTTTGTTATCAGGTTGTAAAATCATTAAAAGACAATAATCGAGTGAAAAATGCAATTTGAACTCCTTTTGATTAAAATTCTAAGCAAAATTCGTAAAGTAAGATAATTTCTATACTTTCCTTCGGTATTGGCAACTTTTATATCAGATGTATTCTGGTATAGTTGTCCTTCATTCTAGACTAACTCAGTCCCTTTGTTATTGACCGAGATTTGCGAAATTCATCCAATCTGATCTAAAATCCGATAAATGAAGGATTAACGTCATTATCAACTTTCCGTCGACACATATCCATTTTTTAGTCTGCAGCCAAAGATAATTGGATTCATTGGTACTTGGATTGATTGTTTTTTTTTATATTCGGTTGCTCCTTCGATGTCAAATGGGAAGATTGAAAATCACTTTTAAGATATGAACTTGGTATCTTTCGATATCTATGCTAATTTTCGCAAGGCAATTCTTATTACGCAATACATTCTTTAAATACCGAATTAGCAAAGGTAGAGTAACGATAATTTCTTCCTGCTCATTGCGACAGGTTTTCTTCCAGTCCAATGAATGGTGAGCATCTTTAATTACTGGTGATTTAACTATGAAACGGTTCTAAATGAGGATATTTATACTTTCGAAATATCCCCATAAGAGAATTAATGGGCAAATAAGTTCTATGAACGCTCTGTTGGAGAGGAATGAAAACCTGACATTTTTCAGAAGCAAAGAAAAAGATGTTTGGAATAACTGGTAAAATATCGTCAGTGATCTAATGAAAATCAGAGTCAAAAGACTGATTTTTTTACCTCAATCAAGAACAACAAAAAGAATTACATTCGTTGAATCGATGTCTTATTAGATAGATGTAACGACATCTTATTCCGCAATCGATAATGAAATTTAAGTCGAATATACACATATTTTATAAATACGAGTTTAGGATCGCGACTCTTATTATACGAAGGTGAATCACACTAACTGCAGACTCGCGTGCGATTGGCACGAGGACGCGGCGGAATCATCAAGTGAGTGGTGCGGGCGTGAGTACGAAGAATGACATTTTTACAATTAGTATCGAAAATTTCGTGTATAAGAAATAAAACGGCATTTGCCAAAGATATATCGAATGGAAAGCCGAATGAAAACAATCTCAGTTTAATTAAATAGTGGCGGTATAAACGATGTCGTTATATTTACGATGGGATCGTTATTAATTGGTAATAACCAATTAAACATTAAGATGCCTGCGAACTGCCAAGTATAATTAACCTTTCTTAACAGCGGAAATAAGCTGGAAAAGCCAGGAAAAACCAATGAACCGATACCGTTGCGGGATATTTTGTCGGCCATATTTAACAATTGTTATGAAGTGGTTCCGAGCTCCTATTCCATCCTATATTTTCAGCAGAAATAGAAATCCTCTGTTGTCTAATTAATAGTAGAGAGGCAAAGAGCTTCGCTTCTGATATGCCTTGACTTATATTTTTGTTTTTCTGCGGAATTTCCGATGCTCCCGACGTTGGAATCGCACACGCGAATATTTTTTCGAATCATTTCGTTACTTATAAACAATTTGCAGCAATATTATTCAAGTTTTCAATCTATGCTGTTCTTCCTTAATGCGAAATTGCGAGAAAAATCACGCAAAAATATTGCTGAGAGTGGGAAAAACAGCGAAAATAGAGTATATACAGAAGTGCGGTGCGAAATTCATGAACTTTCAGTGTGTCACGGAGGTTACGCTTTGTCTCGCTTTAGTGGACAAATAATACATCACTTTGATTTGATTGTTATTTTAATATATAATACTAGCGAGATATCTTTTTATATCACAGGCTTTTATTAGCTCACTAGATATACTATAATTTTAATGATTATTTAACTAAATAGAATCGTTTGTGTCCTATTATTTACATAATGTCCTGCTTTCAACCCTTCCCTGGACTACAACCTTGTCGTGGTGGAAGGGCTTGCGTGTTCCTATGACCTAAAGAGCTAGACAGGATAGTTCCTGGTAGGGTCACCTATGCCAGAAAGATCAATAGGTAGGGGCCAGACGAAAGGTAGTCCACGCAGCGTCTGTACCTCAGTGAGGCGGCTGCAAAGGCGTCTGTTCCCCAGTGGGGCGGCCATAATGAGTGCTGGCGTCACGGTAAAAAACACCGTTGAGGAAGGCAACGGGAGACAACCTCGACTACTTATCCCATGCCATGATGCACAACCATAATAATATTGGTACTGGCAAAGGGACTCTGCCTTCTAGGATGAGTGTTATGCCCGGCAATGATGGAAGGCCATCTCGGTCGTCATTCCACGAAACTCTTACACAAGGAACGACAACAAAAGAAGAGAAGATGGAAACGAGAGTGGGGACATGGAATGTTAGGAAAATGCTCAGGAAAGGGAAATTGGAAAACGTTAATTTAGAAATGAAAAGGTCCAACATTAATGTATTAGGGTTATGCGAAGTGCGGTGGAAAGACAAGGGAGACTTCTGGAGCGAAGATGTTAGAGTCATTTTCAGTGGGGGAAATACTAGCCAGAGGGGAGTAGCTGTAGTGTTGGATAAGAAAGCGGGAGAATCCGTGATAGCCCCCGAGCTAATAAGCGATCGGGTTATGTCGGTAGAAGTAAAGTCTGAACCAGTAAACACAGTTATAGTTCAGGTGTACTTGCCCACTAGTGATTACAGTGAATATGATGTAGATATGGTCTATGAACAAATAGAGGAGGTTATGGGAAGGGTTAAAGGAAATAAGAATCTCGTTGCTATGGGATACAGAAAAGCAGAAGTTGGGCAAGGCAAAGATTGGGAAGAGGTGGGAGAATTCGGTTTAGGGAAAAGGAACGACAGAGGACAGAAACTAATAGACTTTTGCAAAAGAAAGAATCTCTGCATCACAAACACACTCTTTCAGCACCACGACAGACGGAGGTACACATGGGAAGAGCCCGGGGATACAGATAGGTACCAAATTGATTACATTTTGGTAAGAAAAATGTTTAGAAATAGTGTTAAACACTCACAAAGTTATCCTGGTGCTGATGTCGATTCTGATCATAACCTTGTTTTGATTAAAACAGAGCTTAAGTTTAAGAGGATCACTCGACCAAAACGTACACCAAAATGGAATTCAGAAGCTCTAAGGGGTGGGAAGTCTAAAGAATTTCAAGAGTCAGTAAACGAGGCTCTTGATAGTAAGGGAAGGGAACTTACCACTAACGTGGAATGGGAAAAATTGAAAATTGTGACAAGGATTGCGCTCAAAAACTGTTGGAAGAGTTAAACAAACCGAGGGCCGACCTAATGTATAGTAAAGTAAAGCAACTGACGGGGAATAAAATTAGTAATAGAATGGTGAACGTTAAAGACAGCAAGGGAAATCTATTAAGGGATCCGTAAGGGGACGAATCACCGAAGGGGACATAAGGAATACGTTGAGGAATTGTATGGGAAAACCATGAAACCCACCAGCATAGAAAAAGAAAGTAAGCAAGAAGTTGAAGAAGACGATGTTGCTCCTGGGTTACTTGATAGTAGAATAGAACGGGCCTTGCGGGATATGAAAGAGAATAAAGCAACGGGGGTTGACGAGATCCCAGTGGAGTTCCTTAAGAACCTGGGGGATAAGGGTAAGAAATGTTTCTATGATTTAATTAGGAAAATGTATGATGAAAGGCAATGGCCAGAGGATTTTAGCAAAACTATCTTGATTCCTTTACAGAACAATACTACAGAATGTCGGGATTATCGTACAATTAGCCTAATCTCTCACGCGGCAAAAGTACTTCTAAGGGTTCTGAATAGACGGGTCGAGGGAACAATTAAAGGACAAATCGGAGAACACCGGTTTTCAGAGAGGGAAAGTAACAAGGGATGCAATTGGGGTGATGAGAGTACTTGTAGAACAAAGCCTAGAATTTAAGAGGGACTTATGTGTGTATTTTGTAGATTTTAGAAACGCTTTAGATGGAGTCCAATGGCCAAAGCTGATGGGGATATTAAAGAAATATGGATTAGACTGGAAATTATAGACGTTTAATTAAAAATTTGTATCTGAATCAAACAGCCTGCGTAAGAATAGCTGATGGGGAATTGGATTGTGCTGAAATGGGTAGGGAGGTAGGGACAAGGGTGTCCTATGTCACCAACACTTTTTAATATATATGCAGAAGAAATGGTGAAAGCATGGAAAGAAATAGACAAGTGAGTAGAGGTTGGTGGGGAAGTAGTGAAGTCTGTAAGGTATGCAGATGATAAAGCAATTGTGTGTGCAAACATTAGTAAATGCTCTTAACGATAAATCAAGGTAGTTTAGAATGAAAATTAACGTAGGTAAAACTAAAGTTTTGAGGTTCACAAAGGGAAAGGAAGCTAAGTTAACTATTAGGGTGGACGGGGAAAAACTAGAGGTGGATAAATTTTCTTACTTGGGAAGAACTCTCTCTTGGGACGGAAGATGAAAAAATGAGGTTCGTAAAGGAATGGCCTTGGCCTAGGAAGCCTTTATTAAGCGAAGGGAATTGATGGCCAAAGGTCTTGATAAAGGAATCAGGAAAAGATTGGTGAAATCCCTGGTCTAGAGTGAGTTGCTCTATGGGTGAAAAACGTGGACTTTAAGAAAGGAAGAAGTTGAACGTTTGGAGGCCTTCAAGATGTGGATGTGGCGTAGAATGGAAAAAGTTAGCTGGGTTGATAGGAAAACAAACACGGAGGTGGTTGGGGAGGAGAGGGCTTTAATTGGCGTGATTAAGCATCGTCAGAAGAAATAGATGGGAAATATTGAGAGAAGAGGGATTGGTAAAGGTTGCAATTGAGGGTAGGATTCAGGGGAAGAAACAGAGGGGAATAAAACAGAGACAGAAGATGTTTGATGACATAAGGGGTGGGGTTAAATATAAGGATATGAAGGAGATGGCGATTAATAGGGATTTTTGATTGTGCACGAACCTACCGAAAGGCAGAACACTCATGAATGAACCTGCTTTCAAATTTTAGTATCTTTCATTCCCAAATGTTTCCAATTTATATAAGACATACAAAAAGACAAAAGTCGATAGATGATATAACGCACAACTGTAAATATTTTTTACTTTGCTTCTTCTGTACGTACCGAGGAAACTTGTTTTCTCTTGAAAGTGGCACAGTATACATCATACGGGGCCAATTTCGATTCAAAATCATGATTCTTCATCATTGAAATAATAAAAGTCATTCGATGTATCTATAAAAATTAAATAAAAAGTAGCAGCCAATGTATCCACGAGGAATTATTTTAATAGAGTTTCAAATCTCCCATCAGATGCGAATGTGTTTACTGAATGTGCAAACATAACGAAAGTCTCTTGCTCGATATACACTTACTTTTCGTGCTAAACAGTGAATAACAAATAAGGAGAAATGTTGAAAAGTAGAATGGCGTCTGCTTTGGCGAAATGAAAATAACCGAATCCGGTCCGTTTATTCGAAAAAAATGTGGATTCGCGCGAGCTTTAAAATGAGCAATTTTAACGAACGTAAATCCACGCTCGTCCTTAGAGCGCTCATGGACAGCTTCAATTGAAAGGCCGTCCGTGAAAACGAAAGTGATGTTTGAGCAAACGGGAAAAGAACAGCGCCCACGCTCCGGTATTGACGAGAACCCGAAGATTGTTTTGTGATTATTTATAAAAATGAGTTGCATAATATGGTGTTTTGCAGGACAGAGGTCGAATGTATCAGATGTTGATGTCGCAATGGTATACACACCTGATCGGCATATTGCGGCAGAGTGCACCATATCATTTCCAAGATATCTTAGCGTTGTGCAGAGCCATCTGGAAAGTACCGAAATGCGAATGCCCTCCAGTATACGCCCTCTGCACTAACTGCGCCCATATTTGTCTTCCATAAGGACTATTATTTGTGCTGGAGAAGTCACGAGTTCGGACAGTTTCCCGGAAGAAAACATTCTTGATATTTGGATAGCCATCTATATTAGAATTAGTAAATATTTTAATCTATTCGTTATAACTACTATCCATAAAATTTCTGTCAAAATCTATAAACGTAATTATATATCCTCAATTTCTTCATAATTCATAATAAAAAAGCTCTTAACCAAGACTATTAGTAATCTTAAATAAAAAAACAGAACCATCCCTCACTTCTAACGGAGTAATAAATACAAAGCGTAATTTTTAATGTTTCCCTCGATCGAATTGGCTAACGTTGTACCCCAAGCATTCGGAAAAAATAATTTTCAAATGGAAATAAATTCCTCGAAATATGAACAAGTGTTGATGGAAAGTAATTTTATTGTACATCCTATAGTAATCTTATATGAGATACACGCAGATATCTGCTGAAAACTTTGCCAATTTCAAAACAGGAATCAGAAAGTATTTTGGGATTACAGGCCAAGAGAGAATGATGATGCCATATAATGAGAGACAAACAGTCATTTTTTCTCTAATGGGTTCACAATAGCGATTAAACTCGAGAAAACGTTAAGTTCTAAAATTCATTTGGACTTGTCCGATTCACAGAATGAGATAATCGAGGCATTTTCATAACTAATCGTCAACCGATTACAATTATAATTGGCGATCGAATAGTAATGATTATCGTATCTTATCTATAAACGATGTTGCCTTACCAAAAGAGCAATGAAACTAATCTAAATCATCGTTCATATTATAATTTAATGATACACAATTCCTTTTCCATTTGCAAAAATAACCCGTACATAGAATAAAAATAAAGTAATTATAGAGAAGCCGCTCCACTCGAGCGATTCACAAATACGCCAAATATTTCAGAATCGATGAAATAATCCTGCGCAAGAAGAGGTACTCCAAATTTCCATATGCTTCCGTAAAAATGGAGAGTTCGCAGATGCTATAATGGCGCCAATACCAGTTTTGATTTTGTCCCAATTCAAAGGTGCCGTGGACACATTCAATTGCAGCTCTCCGAAAGGAGAGGAGGATGGACTGTGGGAGCTAAAAGGTGGGAGGAAAGGGAGTGAGGGAAAGGTGGAAGGATAAACGGAAGGAGAAACAGAAAGAAAGAGTAGAAACGGCCAAAATACGAATGAAAAGAGAAAACGTACACGTTGTCATGGGGTTAGTCATACGTGGCCAATAGAATAAAGATGATTTCGTCATTGAATCTTGATTCTGAAATATTCGTAAGAAATAAAATAGACAGAACATATTCGGTACTCAAAATCGGATCTTCCTTTAGGTTTATAATTAAAATGTCTAAAGATTATGAAAATTAAGCACATTGCAGCTAAACTTCAATAACTAAGATCATCTACTCGCACAACTTGATTTTATTCGGCAGAGTACGCTCCATTTCTGCAGTGAAACTAAAACCTTTCCTCGCACTTTTGCTCAACATCGAGAAACCGTGGGAATGCATTAAAGGCTCTCCTCGACCATAATTACCACGGGTTTCGAATGCTGCTCGAACGGATGCAGAACATCAGAGGAGCATTTCCAAAAACGTTCTGTTAAAACATAGCACATAAGTAAACGGTGAAGGTTATGCAATTTGTAAGTTTAAATAAAGAATAATCGAAAAAGTAATAATAAAGAATAAGATTAAGAGAATTCAAAAGACGACAAGAGTTGCGGATGGTTAAACTTGAAGATATTGGAGAATCAAGGAGAGAGCGTGAGGGTGGGGGATAGCAGAGGAATCTGCAGAGGAAGGGCAGGTGACCGATCGACGGTAGACCGACAACTCTTAACGGAAAAAACAAGAAACCCAGTTGAGACTGCAGTTAGCAAAAAGAAAAGGGAAGAGAAATTCTGTGAATCGGAAGGTGAACTACAGAATCACAGCAGATGAGTGAATCCGGTATCACTGGGTTGAGTAAAATTCGTCTTAGGGGGATTGGCACGGAGCAAAAGCGCAAATAAGAGATACACGGCCGTCGTTGGCATTTCTTCACCGCAATGTATTCTAACCCACGAACCCATAGATATGAATGCATTCACACAGACTACTCACTCCTTTGATGAGAAACTCGAAACTATACTTCAAAATTATTATTCAATATGAAGAATTGGTAAATTCCGATAATAAGTTAAATAATTTTACAATTGTTTTCATAGAATTTTCATCTCGGGAGAAAGCATCCTTCTCGATTCACGAAGAATTTCCGAATATTGGCTGATAAATTGGTTTCCTTTCTAAGGACGTATTTTTCAAAATCTTTAGTTAATTTCAAATGAGTAATTTTGCTGTAGATATAGTATCCCGAGAAATAATTTTATCTATTTCTTTCTACTGTATTGTTCGACTGAAGAATATTCCTTTCCTACGAGATATTTTTCTTTCGGTGAGAAATAAAACTTTCAAATCCGAAGCATTGTTGTCCGTGGCAACAGACGCGCTCTCTCTCTAAAACGATAAACAATAGGAGTTTTCATTCCGCGAAATGTTTCAGAGGATTTTGGCCCGAAGCCGAAGAATTGAATTTATCGGCATCATACGTCGGCGGGGAGAAACGACAGTGACACGAAACCACAATTCTTTTACGTAATCATATTCCAAAGATTAAAAACAATAGCAACTAAAATCACTCTATCATTTAAAAACAACGTCACAAGTCGCGGCTGCAGGTTCCTCCTGATAAATTGATTAGAAGAGTGACTTTATATCACTTCTCGTTGTCATTGTTCTTTGGCGTGGGTGAGAGGGTTCGCCCACATCTCACCTTGTTCGAGTTTTATTTTTTCACGACGCCCACAGCCGTCCAATACACTTTCACCTCCGCCACCTGAATGTCCTCTAACAATGCCCTCCGACGGACCTCCGGCACCACTCCTCGCGTCAAAATTACCATCTCATTCGATTATTAAAAAGGGCAAAAATAATGCTCACGATTAACAGAGGCGCTCCGAGCTCTTAGTTCCCTCACCACGGAGATTCACAGCCGCACAGCCATAACAGACAAATTAAAAAAGATCACTGACACCAGATCCACAACCACCAGCACGGACTTCGCTCGGCGTTGTGTGTTGATCCAGAGGAGAGCCCTCGGCCGAGACAGATGATTTACCTCCCCGCCAGAGGTGCTAGCGTCGACCTCGGAGAGCCTCGTTCGAAAGGTGCCAATTCTGGATAATTAAATTATATCATAGCGGCAGTCATCTCTTCGATTTTTATCGGAATCGTTTTATCTATGGGTATTATTATATCGTCGATTTTATGAGCTTCATCCATGGTAATCCATCCCTTAACAAAATTTTCAGTTTGTTACTTAAAATTGTACATTAATTTCAAATTTCTACGTAAAATATTACATCAAATTTCCAAGATACCCGATTGAATACCTTATTTAATGCCGTATTTGAAAAACTCTTTCGGCATTAATACGAGGGAAAATTATTCTTAAATAAATAATTATTGATAAAACTGGGCTCATTAGTTAAAAAACCAGAATAGCAGTGATCAGCTCATTGTTAATATTTCCCCGTAGAGGATCAAGAGGATATAATACGATAGGAGGATAATATAATAGTATTTCTATAAAAATAAATTAGCAATAAAAATAATTAATGTAATAAAAAGAATTAAAAATGCATATCACATGTAATTGCGAAATATAATTTAATTTTTCTATTATAAAATTTCACCAAATATTACTTTCTCAAATAAGAGGAAAATAATGCTCCTTGCTTTATGAAAAATCAAATCAAGTCAGAAACTAGGTCACCTTTTTTATAGACCTAAATCAGGATTTCTGCAACATGGCTGTAAAATATGACTGGAACTATACTTGGATCCAATCACAAATGAAGTGTGAGCAGTTGATAGCGAGACATGCATTGATTACATGTAGCATGATTCTTTTAATTTAACAAGACAAATTGATTCGAAAAAAATAATAAACCTTGGAAAGAAGCAGGCTTTCTGGTCTTCATTGAATTTGGCTAACATTGTTTAATCTTATGGCAAGTTTTGGGTTTCAAAGTTATTTTCATGAGAAATGGTTTAAATAGATGACGTGAATAATCTATTAAAAGTCAATCACTTTTTTATAAAGCTTGTTGAATTTAACATGTTTGCTGTGGCAGGACCAACCAGGGGTCACTTGGATGACTTGCACCACTCCCACCAAAGGATACACACTTGTTTCACTCATGGATGCCGGATAAGTAGAATTATGGTTTCCTGAGTTCCATTTATGGTTTTCTAATAGACTTCCTCAAGAGAGAAGTTGAATTTTCAAGCCAAACAATTATTAACATTCCACAGGGAACGCAGAGAATTATTATCTGCCGCAATTGTGTTTAGTTGGCAGATGCCAATCACCAAATATTACTTTATTAAAGAATTCATCAATTTAGCATGATTTCATCCATCTCTCTAACAATCTCATTTTAATGTAAAATATTCTTTTACTAAATATCACAGAAGATACAAATTTAGAAACATAACTTAAAAATGACAGTTCACTCATGCAAAGATGATTCTTAGACTAACAGGTTTTTATCATTGATTCAGCAAACTTAATTGCATAATTAGGATAATGTTATAACAAAATAAAGATTTTCTACTTCATTTTAAACTATAAATAATGATAACAACACTAGAAGTCTAATTTAAACCTATTCATTAAGGATTATACACAGTCTTAGAAATACTGATCACAAAAACACAAATGTAACAAAAAGATTTGAAAATGGAATCCATGAAGAGATCAAAAAGAAATAATTCACACACACTTACTTTTATGTTTGATGACCAATAGTAACATGCAATATGGGAGGAAGAGACAATGACTGGAGAAAGAGTCGTATACACAAAAAGGGAGATAAATTGAAATAATTGTCGAGGGATCTCTCAGTTATGCATGACATATACAATATTATTAATCAATCAACTCAACCTCTAGTGGGGAATATCATTGGCTAATATAAAGTGGGATTCAGAAGTGGGAGGTCCACAATTGATCAAATATTCACAGTTAAAGAAATCATGAGTAAAGCCTGGGAATATAACAACAATATGTACATAAATTTCAAACAGGCATACATATCGCTCATTAGAAGAAAACTTAATCAAATATCAATACAATCCCTCACAGGTAAATTAGTTTATTCAAAGTAACAATGGATGACAAAATAGCAGCGGTACATATCTAAAACCAACTGACGGATTTAAAATATCAAAGTGTCTGAAGCGAGGGAGATGAGCTCCCACTTATTTAACCTAGCTCTGGTAAGTAATAAGGCGGATGGACACAGGAAGGGAAAAACCTATTAACCAATGAAACAACACAATTGGCTGAAAATGCAAATTACGTCAATATCATGATCCAGAGAGCAGAAGCAGCACAACAAGCCTATTTGCAAATTTAATGCATGCTAAGAATATTGGTCCCAAGATTAATTCAGCAAAACAAAATTGCTGTTATGGAAAAGAGGCAATAGAGCTTCACAGATAATTTTAGAAGACCCTATCACGTCAGTCGATCGATTCACATACCTTGAGTTAATAAGTTGAGCGTAAAGAAAGTACATCCATGTCAAAAATACCATATATACTTGAAAATAACACGCACCCATTTGGATTTTTTTTCTTCAAAAATCGGGTTGCGCGTTAGAATCAAAGGCAAACTAGATTCGGGTACAATACTACTCATTGGCATGTTCCGTAGCGTGGGGCCGGCCGCATCCTAGGCTCAACCCTGGTTCCATATAACTCGTCAAACGTTCCACCAATCCGCTATCGATGTTTGGACTGTACACATGTGTTTATACTGTATCGAAAATTATTTAAATGAATGATTTTCAATTGGCACTTACGTAGGACTTACGGCGTAGACGACTACCAAAAAAGGGGAGGGGACTGGCATGACTGCCTATCTTTAGAAGCGCCTTACATTCGCAGGCAAATGATTTTTCAATGTCCGATGCTCAAATTTCGGGGTGCCGATTACTTACGATGGCGCATTATTTTCGAGTTAACACATGATTTTATTGGTTAATACATCGTGATGAAACTACATCCTCTAGTATAAAATGTGGAAAATTATAGCTCAATAATCGTCAAAAAATAATGGTGTGTCATTAGATAATCTTAATTCATATCAAATTGCTTTCTCAATATATATTTCATTCACACCCTTCATAAGCAATAACTGATTTGCGAGGAAGGAATGAGTTTACCCTGTGAATCCGAATCAGTACTGCTTTTATCTCCTATATTCCTACCGATCCTGGATCAGACGATTTGGTGCCAAGTTTCATACAAAAATAAATCCCACGTGTGGATGCCAATTTGATGGGAACTCCATTAAAATGTCCGGCGCTGACTAGAGGGGAGGTTAGGGACGATTTAATCTGAGGCAGTTGAAGGACTGCTAGCAATAAATAATGAACCAAATTTTCTTCACATATTTGTTCTCAGATAGCACATCTGAAAAGAGATTTTCTGGTATTCGACTCATAATGTTCACTTACATTAAGAAAATTAAAGAAACATAAACAAAAGAAAATATAAATGAGCATATACCATAATATGCATTTATGACTTTTTTTTGGAGAATGTACTTAAATATATTTATTAGCTGCTATCTGCACCAAAGTCGGGGATTTAGTATAATAAGAGCAAAATCAAAACTTTAAAAAGTCAAAGAAAATCACATAAATTAAAAGTTTTCAAAATAAAACATTTATTACACGTCACCAAACATATTAAATTACAATAACTAATAAAATATATTTCAAAGAAGGAATATTTTAATATAAAACAGAATAGTCTGACATTTAGAAAATAATATGCAGAATGAAGTAATAACCTCAACTGGCATGTATTCAATCTCAAGGGAAACGATTATTCAATTTAGCAAATAATTGCATAAGTCATAAGCTGAAATTATTCGACTAAAACTTAAATTTCACGTTATGTATCCCTGCTCCATGTCCACTGCATTTTACACAATCATTCACGAAATTTTGATTTCACTACACCTGGCAGAGGAAAAAGGTAGAGTAGCCCAGTCACAAGGGTTATTCCTGCACCAAATGCTAACGATATTCCCAGATCAAATAAAGGAATACTTGCTGCTACTGATTCTCCTGTAAATAGATATTATAGTAATTAATTTTTTAAATATTCTTTAAAATAAGTATAATTAAATTTCTTCCAATTCCTTTGAATTATCAGAAAAATTATTATATCAGATTAGGAATTATAGACAAAAAATTATAAAATAGTTTCCCTTAGAACATTTTGATGAATGAAAACTACTGAGAAAATAATCAAAAGTTCCATCTAGATTCGGTTATCAAAAGTTGTTAGAAATAATATAAAGGATATAGTATATAATCAGACTTTGTAATTAAGAGCTAGTTTTGAAGCTTTTCTTACTCATACAGTATTACTCGAAAGAGAGTATAACTCCCAAAAAATAAAGAATGGCAGTACATGAGCTTTGTGCTTTCAAACGGTTTAATATCAAGATTCAACAAAAAGTCAATATCCTTCTTTTGCTATATAGAATGGACAAAAAGGGAGATTTTATATTTATCTGTGTACACTTACACAAACACAACCTTTATAAAAGAGGATCAAGAAAGGCATACAATGATTACCGTAGCGTTCAGTCAGATAAGACAAGCCATCATAGCCGCATGAAATGACCAATGCCTGGTGAATTGGTTCTCTCAGCACAACCCCAACATTGGAATAACCAGGGCCGGGAGGTACTAAAGGTGGTAAGTTGGAGCAGTTGGATATCAAGTATGGATTGATGGAAAAGAGCTGACCGGCCAGCAGAGAACCAGCATATCGTGACTGAGTTGCGTACGCAAGGTAGAACAGCCACTCAGGAAGCGCACGCAGGGATCTACAAAAATGTATATTAAATATGAAAAAGACATATCACAGGTTGACGATGCACAAGGAAAAAGTAAAGAAAGAAAATTCGGAACACGGCTTTTAAAGAATTAGAGGTTAAAAATCTCCAATAGCTGTCTTTGTTCCTCGTCTCATTTACCAGTATTCTTAGAAAACAAAGAGAGGACACTGCACTTTTTAAAATCACCCAATTCATATTTCAAAAGCGATGCTTTCATTTCAGTAGTGATTTGTACCTAATCTTTATACCAAATTAAGTACAAATGACTCCAAAAGATGAAAACATCATCTTCTAGATGAAAACGATGCTTTGCTCTAACCTCTAATAAGGAAAAAGGTACCCAGGATTTCTACTAATAAAAAATGAGAAAGTTATATTTGGCAGTTGAATTACATCAAATTAATAAATTTAATTTTAATGAAGGATGGAAACTAAATATAATATTATTTAATCTACTGTACACAATGCAGTGAATTGTATTCACGGATAATTCAACCCATTAATTTGCTATTTTAGTCATTTTTTGTGAATGAAATTTTAAATGCTAACGGAAAAATTTTTATTCTATATATATATATATATATATATACGAGTAAAATGTTGCTTGCATACTGCAAGCAGATCGACAACACTAATTTCATATCTGCATTATATCAAGACGGTCCACAAAATAAAAAAAAAGATTCAAAATATTCCTAAAATTCAATGAAATTTCATCGTATGGCATTGAACCCGGGTCTTACTGGTGAACTTACTATGCAGCTCATTAGAAAATCACCATCTCTAACTATGTGTAAAAATTCAAGCAGAAATATTGGCTACAACTGCCTCAAAAGACGTTCTAATATTCACGAATGTAAAGTGCTCTCTGGATTCGAACCAAGGACGATCTTGGAAATCTCAAACATGTTTCTGAAAGTTATTTATGATCTCTATCTATTTGCCGAATTTCAAGTTTCTATATTATTGGGAAAGGTTTCAAAATAATTCCTAAAAATCGGATCAATTTCTGATTGCAGAGACACCTGGTGTCGAACCCAGGACACATTGATAGCCGTGAATGCCCAGTTTGATTTCTAAAGACTTGCTCTACTAACATGCAAAGTTTGAAGTCGATAGCATGCCGGGAAGTGCCTAAATTTTGTTTCCGTTATCTCCGTATGAAATGCATTGAGAAATGCAAATGGCCCTCTGGGATCGAACCAAGGACCATCAGCGAATATGTAAAATTTGATTATGAAACATATTCATGATATATATCCACGTGCTGAGTTTCAAGTATCTATGTAATCGGGAAAGGATTAAAAAAAAATCTTCAAAATCGCCGCAATGCATTTTAAACGGCCGATTTTTGCCCCGACCTAGCATCGAACCATGGACCATGTTCGGCGATGTCTTTTTTATTTTCGTTGGATATCCACGACATCTAGCGATCCCTCGAATTTCAACTCTCTACCTTTCCGAGAAGTGCCTCAAAAAAATTTTCGAAAATCTTCACCATATATCCTTATGGAGAAAATCGGGACTTTGGGGCCTTCTGGAATCGAACCCATGACACCGAGGTTCAAAGTCGGATTTTTTCTGGAGGTTACACGTTATGGCCAATACGTCGTAAAAATTTCAAGTCAGTGGCACTTGTGGAACATGCTTAGACTTTTGATGCCCTATGAATGAATGAATGAGTGAGTGTGTATATAGTTACGTCTATATATAATAGATATCCGGAGAAGCGTCTATATATAATAGATATATATATATATATATATATATACGAGTAAAATGTAGCTTGCATACTGCAAGCAGATCGACAACACTAATTTCATATCGGCATTATATCGGGACGGTCCTCAAAAGAAAAAAAAAGGATTTAATTTTTTCTTAAAATTCGCTGAAATGTCATCGTCTGGCATCGAACCCGGGTCTTACTGAAAACCTACTATGAAAAACAATAGAAGATCACCATCTCCAACTATGTGTGAAAATTCAAGCAGAAATATTGGCTACAACTGCCTCAAAAGACGCTCTAATGTTCACGATTGTAAATGGCTCTCGGGACTCGAACCAAGGACGATCTTGGAAATTTAAAAAATGTTTCTGAAAGTAATTATTGATCTCAATCTATATGCCAAATTTCAAGTTTCTATATTATTGGGAAAGGATTCAAAATAATTCCTAAAATTCGGATCAACTTCTGATTGCAGAGACACCTGGGGTCGAACCCAGGACACATTGATAACTAAGAATGCATAGTTTGATTTGTTTAGACTGGTTCTTCCATCATGGCAAAGTTTTAAGTCGATAGCATGCAGGGAAGTACCTTAAACTTGTTTCCGTTATCTCCATAAGAAATGCATTGAGGAATGTAAATGGCCCTCTGGGATCGAACCAAGGAACATCAGGGAAAACATAAAAATCGATTATGAAATATATTTATGATATCTAACCCCATACCGAATTTCAAGTTTCCATGCCATCGGGAAAGGGTCCAAAAAAAATCTTAAAAATCACCACAATACATTTTAAACGGCAGATTTTTGCATCGACCTAGCATCGAACCCAGGTTATTTTCCGTAAAACTCATTTATGTTTTCGATAGATCATGACCATATATAAAGGCTCCTAGAGTTTCGATTCTCTACCTATCCGGGAAGTATTTTTTTTTAATTCCCGAAAATCAAAGCAATGCATTTAAACGGGAAAAATCGGGACTTTGGAGCCCCCTGGAATCGAACCCATGACACTGAGGATCAAAATCGCAATTTTTCTGGAGGTTATACGTTATGGCCAATATGTCGTAAAAATTACAGCTCAATCACTCTTGTGGTTTAGGCTGTGAGTTTGTATCCTCTCTATATATATATATATATATATATGGATACATGAATGAATCCGGAGAAGCATCTATATATAATAGATATATATATATATATATATATATATATATATATATATATATATATATATATATATATATATATATATATATATATATATATATATATATATATATATATATTCTATATATTTATAAGCCCACAATGACTATAAATTCCAACATGTTTTAAAACTATTTCTACATTGCTAATTAAAAATGATCACTGTTTCTCTTGCTGCATATGGATGAATATAAGGATGCAAGGAGGTACATGTTCATAAGAATGTGTACACTGAATCAAAGACATTTGAAGGCTATTTTACACAACCAGAAAATATAAAGTAATGGATTCCAAGATCCTCAATGAATTATCTGAGAAATAATTTCATTGAGCCTAAATAAAAGCTTGAAATAATCCTTATTATCAATAATTGTTACAAACAAACCAACAATAATAACCTCAATCTCAAGGTGATCCTTTCCAAAACTCAAAAAGTTTTTCACCAAATACTGGAGAAAAGTAAGCACAAATGTAAAAATAGGAAATGTTGAAATGAATTCAATAAAAATGTATTTTACGTTATAAAATCATTTACCTCAATGTTCCACTGCCAAGAATCAGGCAAATTGCAGACACAAGAAAGCTGTTGGAAGCTGCAGATAGAGAACACTGTTGAACGCGCATGAAAGCCAGGGTTTGCTGCTCTGCGGCCAAATGGCAAGCGTAAAATATGCCCCACAAATACAGCCAAGCTTCATACCCTTCCAATCCAGATACCCTGAGATATGAAAAAAGGTGAGATTGGTTTCAGAATTATCTTCATTCACAAATATGCATAAATATAACAGAGGTTAGATAAAATATACAGCAATAAGGAATAAATAGATAGACCATAACAATAACCTACTAAATGATAATTAAAAATAAATCCATAGCTCATACAGGACCAGGGTTTAACCAAGTAGCATTTACAGGTGTTACGAGGTTCTAGACTTCGATGGATTCATTTGATTAAGATAGCTTCCCAATATTTTGTAACTTTAGTACTTGGCAGCATTTATGCACCTCAACTGTGCACATGGTCCTTATTTATATAGAAAAATGTTTTTTAGAAGTAATTAAAATTAAGTTATTTAAAAGTTGCATATTCCAAGATACTGTCAAAGAATATTATAGCTATCAACAGTCTTATGTGTAATAAGATGTTATTCTCACAGAGATTTGAGGCAAAGTTATATAAAAATGAGTTGAACTTCTCAGTAGTTCCTCCAAATAGCTTTTCTTGGTTAGCAATTTTTAGGTTCAAGACTTGATTTTGATAGATTAAGGCTCACACCAGACTGTATAGCAAAGAACTATTTCATATATTGCAAATGCAATTAATGATGGTATGACAGTCCAGATTTTCATCCCTTTCTGAAAAAAATTTATGTCGTATACTCAAATACTATCTATATATATATACACTCTATAAACTACAACAATTTATTTAAATCGGTACTTACTCTACAGCAATTCGAGATGAAGCAAGTGTTGATATGAGAGAAAATGGTAAGCAACCTAAAGAATAAGTTAAATGAAACAACCATCCTCCATAAAGACCCTCTTGGCATTCTTGGAAATATCTAGTCCGATAAACTGGGACTGGAACGAAAAGTAAGAATCTAACTTAATTAGTACATTAAAGACAATAAGAAGTATTTTATACTAATGCTGGAGCAGAGATAAACCAACACAGACAGTTATAAACTTAATATATAGTATTTCAAGATCAACACAATGTATTACCATATACAGTACTCTTTTACGTTTTTCAAGGGCCACAGGAATAGTGGTGTAAACCAGGGGAAAGAGTACCACGTGTAGAAGTGTGAAACTGGAATTATTTTTGTATTAACAAAACTACACCTGCACAAAGTCCCCAAAACGGCTTGTTAAAATGTTCTGGCCGGGTAGCCTAGATGGTTAAGGCAGCCTCCCGGATGGAGGAAGATGGAGGTTAGATTCCCGACCCTGTCAGCCTTTTTCAAGTTCGTTTCCCTCGAAATCTTTTCAAATTCCTTTTTTACTTAAAATTATACAATTGCATTATTTTCCTAAATTAAAAAAAATCCCAACCAATAGAGGATAAATACTTCATCTTAAAATATAAATCAGCTGACCTTGGATGTTTTCCCGATCAGCTGCAAAGCTAAATCGAGTAGGGCTTACTTAAGCAAACATTTTAGGCATTTTTTCCAGAAAAATAATCTTGAAATTTACCTGTACATTGTAAAATATTTATAGATATCAATTATTTATACTATAAATATTTTGTCTCCTAAGTATCAAATATTTACCTGATATAGATTCACTATACTCATTTAAAACAACACAATTTTTTAAACTGTCGGGGTGGCCTACTTCCTTAAGCAAAATCCCTCATTCTATTTATCAACTTACAGGATGGAATAATACTTTCTTCTGTATTTTTTAAACAGACAAACAGAAAGATCAATATTTTAGTGAAGCTATGACTTTCATTGCATAGAATTAGAATCATAAAATTGCCTTCATATTGTCTACATAGATGGTACACTTTTATGAAATTGAAATGTATAATCATTAAATAAGATCTTGATAAAACAAAGTTTCAAAAATTGAATGTCCATAACTTATTAACTTAACCTCTTTAAAATTCATGAATGGAAAATGACCTTGTTAATGATACTTGTTTCCTTATTATGTTAATGAATTTCTATTGAAAAATATTTCATTCACTCTATATGCTTAATTATTATTTGTCAGTTGAGTCACATTTAAAAAACAAAATAATAAATCAACTTACAGGTGCACACAGTAGAGAAAATAGAGATGAAGTATGCTCCAGCCAGGAAATTAAAAATGAGGCCATTTGTAGATACATATGTTCTTTGGTAAGGCTGGAATAAATACACAAATATAGAATTTGACATCCTGCATTTCAATGTTATAAATGTAACAGTACAATAAAAATACAAATATTCATGCAATGACTCACCAACCTCCCGCTGTAAAAGAGCCAAAGGAGAAGGAAAAACAGAGGTAGAGGAAGAATCCGCAAAGCCAATTGGCAGAAACTGGATGCTCGTAGGTTTAGAATGGAAGCTACTTGGCGGCTAGACGAGAAAAATCAAAATCAGTTTTCACAATCAAAATTCCTCAGCGATATATTGATATTAACATACCCAACGAGTGTGCTGGCAACCTGGGATATTCCAGGGCGGGTGAAAGGAGGAGGTAAAGGTGGAGGAGGGACTCCAATTCCCATTGCACCACCTGCCAATGCCACCTCATCACCATCAAAACCAACAGCTTTACGATAAGGAATACCCTCTACTTTGAACTTATCCACCAATGCTGCTATTTGGTGATTAGATTCGAGAAACCTCTCTCTAGAGCGTCTATCAACAGTTGACAGACACACTGAAAGTACAAGGAAATCACTTTTTTAATATCACAATTATTTATAAGTAATAAAATTTTTCACATAATATAATGCGTAAAAAATAATAAAAATTAATAATTTTAATTGAATTAATAATAATTGAATAATTTTGATAAAATAAAGTATCAATTCCATAAATATAAGGTGCCAGCAATACATAAAATATGACTAGGAAAATAATAAAAGAAAGGGAATTGACTGATGATATGTTGTAACATTGACAGAATGAAATGTTTGAGGGTACTGAGTTGGAAGGATTCAAATCTATATCTGTAGTGCAAATAGGAGAAAGAGCTAGAAAGATCATTAGATTGTAAAACAATTAAACTTTGGAAAAGCAACAGGGGATAGGATGGTCCCACAGACCAAACAAAAATAAGAAAATCAGAGATAATGAGAAAAACATTTTCTTATCTGCAGTTTTTGTACTCTCATTTTGAAAAACTTTAAATATGGAATATAATTATTATATGGGTTATATTTAATATCATGGAAGAACTTGATTCTGAAAAATTCCTGAAATAAGTAATGAATTCTTCATGCGAAAAGAAGTATAAATGAAGTACAAATAGAGCAAAAACAGTAGTATTTGTAGAGAGTTGCAAGTGAACTTACAGTAATACATGAGTGGATTCTCCATTCGTGGGCAAGGGAATCCAATGTCAGCAAAATAAGCTAATAAATGATGTCTTCCAATTTGAGATTCCCCAGTAGGACTTCCGCCAGCCATAGTCGATGACGAGACAGGGCCAGCATAAAGGAGGTCACCAAGGCATAAGAGGGCCACACTATCAATAAGAAAAACTTGAATATAATATTTACTAAGAACAGTTTTGGCTAGTTTACTCATTAGATGCTCATTGACATTTGGTATTAATTCAGACTGACTAAAAAATATAATAAAAATCATTCTACATCAGGTTTCTATACTTTAAAGAGTTTTCAAAATGATAATAGTACCAACCTTTTAGATGTAATAATGCCAACTTACAGAATAATAATTTATCGTGGCAAAGTTGAGAGTAAATATTTATATTTCAAGTGATTGTCTGATTATGCTACTCTATTTTAGATTCAAATAATGTGTTCTTCATTCATGCTGTAGTAAACTATGTATGATAAACATAAACACAAACACTGGGTGGAGAAAAGCCTGTATATTCTGATTTATCCTTCGCAAGATTTAGCAATAAAAAAATGATCAAATAACTCATGAACAAGTATTGATTATACAGTACATTTGCAGAAGAAATAATTTGGAAAAAAGATATCATATATAATGTTAAAATATTTTTGTAGACAATATAAACTCACCGATGAAGAAAAGGGAAAACATCAGAGCGGGGGGTTTCTGCAGTCAAAGCAACAGCTCTTCCATTGCGTCTAGCATCTGCCGAGACCATGGAAGAGACCAAATAAGCCCCCAATGGGTCCAGGTCTCTTGTGGGCTCATCCAAAAGAAGCAGGACTGAAATCAATCATTTAAACACAGTTCTCAAAATTGATTGTTTACTTCATTTACAGAATGAGCTCACATCAATACAATCACAGCTATGCAGATAGGTTTTACAAGATTAGTAGAGAGAAGCCTAATACTTCAGGTTCCCATTCAAATTATTTGCTCTATTTGAGTTTCTCAATTGCCACTGAAGGCAATTTTCAATCACTAGTATCTCTGTTTACTTGTAATTTCATTCCCTGAATATTAGGTAGCTTGAAGCAGTTTATAGACAATTTCTTGGGAACAATTCCTCACTGCACACTAGTACTACTGTTCACGAAAAGAATTATTTGTTAGACAGTGACTGGTGAATTTATTTTCTCTCCATTCAGTAATAACTTTATTTTCTGAGTCCCCTCTTACCCAATTTTTTAGAAAGCAAGGTTTCTTTCTTTCACTCTTTGATTGTATATTAACAATTATTGGAATTTGCCCATTAAAATTTTTACAAAGTATTCATTTCCCTCATTTACAGAGAATTCAGGACAGTCTGTACAAAGAGACTGTTATGACAGACAACTTTAAGAATTTATTATAATATCAGCTTTAATTGCATCTCACCATCAAGTACAGAAAAACAACGAGTAAATTTAGGGGAATATGACTGGATGAAGAGGTAGGTTATGTAGTGTCAGTGGTGCATGGAGAGGGGGGGTTAAGGGGTTCAAACCCCCCCAAGAGTCAAGTCCTATGACTAGCTCTGTGCTTTTTTCTGCTGAAGAGTACAAAACTCAAATCATTTGCTTAATAAATTCAGAAATTCAGCAAGAGCTTCGCATACCCGTAAATATGGCTCTGATGTCAGCTGAGGTGATGTTTTCGGCAGCAGAGTAGGCATAGAGCCGACATCGATATCAATGGGTCGCTATGATACGAGTGTTTTGCACACAATGTTCAACGCGTCTTAAGTTAGTTAAATGACTCACACCATAAGATAAGATTCCCATGAGAAAAATTCGAATGTGCTGATTCGTTTACTCCTCGCAAAAACACAAAGGAATATTCGAGAAGTAATTTGAAACTTACACCCTGAAAACAGAGATTGAGATTACGTTTGAGAGACAATCAGATTGATAAAACGGTCAGATATTCTGCACGTGACTGTTTTGAGGGTGAGAATGTAAAGCTAGGCTCGTGAATAGTGCTTTTGAGAAATTCACAGTGAACAGTTCGAAGGAGAGTTTAGTTTGGATTTCATAAGGTACAGATGGACATCAAAAAATTCTTTTCACAGTCTGCTAATACCACGAGGCCTCTATCGGAAAAACGGAAGTTAATGTCTACGTGGTTTTTTGTGAAATGACCATTATTAGATGCATAAATTAGGATTGTCTTATTTTAGGGATGTTATTGGAGGGAACATCACAAGATGAGTTTAGCGACTATTCCAAAGGTACTGTTTCCTTTATTCTGGACGATTAAAAGTCTGTAAGGTATACTCTTCATTACTCGGGATGGTAGAAAATATAACTGATCCTTATTTTACAATTACCTGTTAATTTGCAGTATAGTTACAAAAATAATTCAATAACTGGATTTCTGTAGAAATTTGTAAAAGTATTGGAGCAATACAAGATATCAGTAAAAATAAATTTTCGATGATATAATTAATTATATACCATTTTGGAAGCAAATCAGTCAGCTGAAAGGTATTGTGAGCATAAGGTATGCA
Source organism: Sympetrum striolatum (assembly GCA_947579665.1). NCBI lineage: Eukaryota > Metazoa > Arthropoda > Insecta > Odonata > Libellulidae > Sympetrum > Sympetrum striolatum. The sequence goes on from OX388341.1 coordinate 117,771,500, forward strand.
CAGATTTATACGAACTGTGACTTGGAATAAATTTGATAAACTGTTTCAACTGTGACTTAAATTCTCCAGCTTGCTTTTCGATGCAGACAATTTTTTCTCTGGTGATAGAATCCCACGAACTACATGACTTATCCTATTAACCACATGACCATGCAATGCCCCTTCAAAATTTCAATGGATGGAAAATTTTTGTTTCATTTGATTACTCAGTGCGTAAGACGGGTTACATCAGCTCTCTGAGGCTTTAACCTCCTATTTATTACTTAGAGTAAATAATTGTAAGTTGACCTCTTCAATTTTTCCACCTTGGTATGTTACTTGATTTCTGCAAATTCAATTATAATATCAACTATAATCAAGAGTCTACAGTATATTTTAATGCAGCCAAATTTTTACTGTTCGGTATGTGACCCATTCATCAATTGAGTACTTAGCTGATACATAAATAACATAATCAGGCGTAATTGTATGCCTACCAGAAAATTTCATCTGATATAAATGATTTTTGTTTCTTAGAAAAGGAGGCAATTTTAAAATCAACGGATGAAGTCACTCCAAAGAAAGCTGCTGATGATAGTCTAATAACGAAAGATATTCAAATAAGCATGGGTGTGCCAATGTGGTGTTCTATTGAGACGTTTTATATCACTTGCCAAAAAACCATAATTATTTTTTCCTTCTCACACTTGGCAACCTCTTGGAAGAAAGAACTCTCAAAGACTCGGGAAGTTTATATCTACTACACCAAAATACTTCAGCATAAAAAAATGACTTTTTAATAGATATTGGATGTATCCAAACTAGAAATCCTAACAAAACTTATGATAAGTTTCCAGGAGTTTGCTTATGTAAACTATTATTTTTGAAAGTTTAATGAGTTGGCCATATAAGTGTTAAACTCTTCTAGTTTTCAATGCATTTAGTTTTGAAAGATTTGACATATTTGTAGTAAGAATAGGGCAATAAACTAGCCCCTGTAAGTTAGGCATTTTTCGGATTCTCGGCAGCCTTGGACCTCCCCATTGGCAAATCCTGGCTGCGCCACTGTGTAGTGTTATTAGGTTAGGAGGTGATGGAACTCCAACGAACGTTTGCTCTAATACACTCAGCCTCTTCCACTATAATTCTGTCATCTAATGATGGTTAGATCAAACCCATGACTGTTTAATACATAATCAGTGGACAGAGTGTGAATTCTATTGTATTTTTAAGGAATGTCTTAGTGTAATTTATTATGCTAAATATGACATTCTATCAAATTACACTCAACTTTATCAAATAGGATTTAAAGTAAAATTTTAGGGGATTGACCTATACATGAATATACAGTGAAACCTCTGTTCACGGACACCTCTGACTTACGGACACCTCCGACTCCGACCACCTCCGACAGAATTCAATTCCCCAGCAGAAGGATATGCATCTGTATAGGGATCCAACCTCTAGTCGCGGACACTCCCATTTACGGACATGGACACCTTGTTGGGCATAATTTTTCTATTATACGGACACTATCGCCATGGGTTTTCTGACCCATCTCTAAAAAAAAGAAAGTATTTATCTCCAAACATAGTGCGATACAACAATGCGGATATCAGGAAATGAACGAAAGGGTGTCCTGGAATGCATTCTTGGAAATGCTAATTCCCAAACGAAAGAGCACCTCAGCCAGACTCGCGTAGGATCCTCGATTAGTTGCCTATGATTCATACGCATTGGATGTAAAACTTTAAGGGCTATCGACAGATCATGCACTTTCAGTACCAGAGCATATTTTAAGTAATTTTCACTGTTAATTTTGTTAAATGATTCGGGCAAAAGTGCTGAATATGCGAGCATTGATTCTAATTTGTTGACCATGGACCTCGAGGTTAACATGGAAGAAATCATTGAAAGTACTCTTGATGAAGGAGATGACGAAATCATTGAAAGTACTCTTGATGAAGGAGACGACGAAATCAGTGACAGTGATGACAGTGAGCCTATAGTGGAAGAGATGCTTGTGGTAACGCATGCTGATGCATTGCATTAAATTGAACTGTTAAAGAAATTTTGCATTTCAAAAGACAACAGCGAGGCATTAAGTAGCCTTATTGATGTACCATTAAATTTTGAAAAAGAATTTGTTACAAAAAGAAATAAGCAAACCAAAATCAATGATTTCTTTACGCCTAAGTGAGCTATGTATTTGTATGTGTACGTATTAAACTGTGTAAACGTTTTGAGAATTTTAATATACATATGTGAATAAATGCATTACGTTATTTATTGTTTCCAATTTTTTATTAATTATTCAAAGTGATATTTGAAATAAAAGGATTTCTTTCAGCTGCATTAAACTCCTACAGTATAATATTTGCATGGTAAAACAAAGCGTAAAAATGAGGTTTTCTTTGGGTCACCTCCAACTTACGGACACATCTCACTTACAGACACATTTTGAAGGATCGCTGATGTCCGTAAGTGAGAGGTTTCACTGTATTTTGGAGATGGTCCGTTACATCTGGCCTACTTTCCATGAAGTTCTGTGCCCATTCTGACAAAAACTTAGGATATTCTTACAATATAATGAGTGAAAAAATGCGATAGATAAACCTCAACTACACTTTTAAGAAAGGATGAATATATAAATACACAAACTTTAAAAGGACTCTCGTTAAATCTCAACAAATACAGCTAATTGACTTACCAGGGTCTTTCACAAGCTGCATGCCTATTTCTAGCCTCCTCCTCTCACAGTTTGATATATTATCCACACTTCTATTTGCACATTGGGATAGGGCCAGATCTGCCATTACCTGTCTCACTCTGGATTTCCTCCCTTGGCCAGAAGCCTGCTGTATTTCGGAAAAAAATACATCAGAAGTGAAATAATAACAATTAAACCACATATGATAAGACAATAATTATATATGCAATGACACGATGCTATCTACTCCTTGAAATACCTGGGAGCTCATTATTATTTCCTGTCAGAAGCAATTTTACATCAATCCTTATGAATCAAATACAGAATCAAAAAATTGTAAAACATCATTTAGGTAGAAATTTAATATCACCTTTGATATAAAACATAACAACTCACATAAATGTTACTTTCTATCAACAAATCTACCCATATAGCCAATATATTTCTTCATTGTCAAAGAAAATGAAAATGTATTGCCTCATTTATTTATTTCATGATTTTGTTAATTTCTTTACTGTAGCTCCATAACAATAAGTTCTAATTACCTCTCAGACACTAAGTCTTGGGTGCCAAAACGTTTTTGTTTGGGGGCATATTAAACACAGAATTACTTTCATAAACCGGCCATGGTGGCGGAGTGGTTAACGTGCTAGCGCGTTTACACTCCAACCTCACGGTCCCGGGTTCGAATCCCGGCTAATCGGATGTTTTCGGTTAGGGAATGGTTGTCTGTGTATGTTGTGTATGTGTGTGTGTGATATTAATAATATAAAATGCAAAAAAAAGGAATAAAATTAAGAAAAGGGGTTAATTGGAGGAATAGCCTTCCAAGGCTAAAATTCACCCAAAAAATAAGACGGCATTATTATTATTATTATGATGCTGAAATTACTTTATCGATGGCAAATTATAAATAAAACGAATTGAAAATTCAACTCATGATCAGGCCATATAGTATTCTCAAGCGCATCAGATTTTGAAGTTGGAGTTAACACACCCACACAATGAAGACTAACACTGTTTGAAGAAACTTTTGCGCTATGGTTGAACAGTTATTTTTGCAAATAAACGAACAAAATTTTCTGAGCACTATTTGATCAGTTTCTTCTGCAGACAAGCAAATGAATTAACAAAATGAACGAATGTAAACAGAAATTAGGTTAAATTCACAGTTACTGACGATGTCTCGTGGAACTATGTTATGATGAAAAAAGTACAACAATACTTCTGTTTTCATCAGATATTACATTATTCAATTAATCTTGGTTTAACAACAATATATTCTCAAAAATTTTAGTAAGGTTACAACTAAGCAATACCTTTGATCCTATTGTCAGAGAGGCAGCATAAGAAAGTGTCTGTCGGACAGTCAATCCTGAGATGAGATCAAATCGCCTAGTTACATATGCACATCTTTCTTGGAACAATTTTTTAGTTAAAATGGATCCTCCTAAATGTATCTGGCCTCGTGTAGCACCTTCTCCTACGTCTCCTCCTTCAGTTCTGCGAGAAATTACATCAAGGAGTGCCCGTTTACCACTACCTATATGTGCAATTGTAAAAATGGTGGAATTACTAAAAAAAAATTGAGGAAACTTTTCACTGAAATTTTACCTTCAAAGAATAAAGGTAAAATATGAAGTGATAAGTAAATCACTTTGGTTAGGGGATGCATTAAATCTCTAATTATCATGAATATTTTCAAATCCTCAGAACTATTGAATAGAAAACGATTTTCAACTTATAAAAATCTTTTGAAATCCAGTCTTGTAAATTATAGAGAGGTATTAAATTCTTTAAAATATTTACATGAAATGCATCTTGTAGAAAAACTCCTCAGTAGCTAAAAGCCCATTCCATCGGATAAGCACTATCTTAAGTTAGAATTAAATATAGGTGTAATGATTTTAATGAATACAGAGAAACAAATCGAGAATATTTTCTCCTTATACAATACCTTTGGCAAAGAGGTAATTTTTAAGGTTGAAGATGTGATTATTTTCACAAATACATCTACTTCGATTTAGCCACCTGCATATTAGAATTAGTTCAACTCAAAATTAAAAACAGAACATAAGAGTTTGGTGTTTTTCGGTTCGGCTGATTCCAGTCTATTCTGCCTAATCTCAAGAATTATAATTCTTGCATACAAAAAACCAAAATTAATTACAAATTGAATAAATTTAAGAGAAATGCGAAGCTTTCCCTTACAGCATCACAAGCTCCTTTGGCTGGTGACTGATGTCAAATTTATCTTTGAGTTATTACCTGGAATAGCAGCGTAATTAGATGAAGAATAATAAAAATTCGAATGCACAACTTTTCCATGGATTTGTGACCCAGTTAAAAAACCCAGAATCATATCTTTAAACTTGTTTAAAGGGCGAAGTTTTTTTAGCGGTTGAACATTTAGGACACACCGTAACGTTTTTACTCTACGATCAAGCAAAGTGAAAATATAAAACTGAAATCAATGCACGACACTTACCTTTAGATCCTAAAATTGCAAGAACTTCTCCCCTATGTATCTCTAATGAAATGTCTTTAAGAATCAAACCAGTTTTGACGCTTCCCATTACTCTCTGCATCCACGTTCCACTCTCCACCTGCGGTTCAATTTCCAGATGAATGTGCTTCATTGACATTATTAATTAAGCTTAATAACTCATTCATACTTAAGTAAGAAATTTAAAAATCGTACCTGTCCAGAGTGGAACACATTGCATAGTTCCAAGATTGGGCTCTCTCTCGAAATCATCGCAATAAATATTTTCCCAAATTCTACTCGAGCATTGAAATCTCCATGCCAAAAGAGTTATGGTAAGCTAAAATAAGAGAAAAATAAACAGATAACGCATTCATTTAATGTGAATTGTTACTAACGGTTAAACGCACAAAATATTTACTCTGTTTACAAACACACGCGTCTATTGATCAATCACAGCACGATTTTCTCTGTACCATTCAGAACCATTTGGGTTATCGCATTCTTAAGCCGACAGGTGGCAGGAGAGAACCGCATTCCTGTGGGTACTTTTTATTCTATTTCGCGGCAACTCCTACGTCATGACAGGTGCCATTGGGCAGTCTCCGTTTCCCGTAAAAATCTGTGATTGTAATTATTAGCCTCAATTTTTAGTAAGGAGAGTGGCATCCAGAGGCTTTTGTGTTGTGCGCGTATTCATCTCTGAAATCTCCACGCAAGCGGTCAGGAATTTGGTTATGTTAACATAATGGTGTGGTATTTCCCGTTAGTGAATCTCGTTCTTTATTCCCGCACCCTCTCAAGTGATAGATAACTCTTTCTCCTTACACGTAACGGCAAGAATGCAGGCCGTCCATTGACCTCTCACATAGCCGAGTGCTTAGAAGAAAACATCGCATTGCCTTCATTTGGGAAAAAAGGTGAATTTTGATATCGGAAATTTTGTCTGATATTTTCGTTTTCGCGTTTAAGTGAGCGTGGTCGTCACGCGCCGCGAATCGCACGCCATGAATCGAGAGTAGCTAATTACCATGGACGCTCAAAAATTCCAACTTTCGTAAGCCTTTGAGGATTTGATTGCGTCGTCCGTAAGGCCTTACAGATTTATCGGAAAATGCGCTCATATTGTGACGTTAAAACCCGACATCTTTGGCAGCACGTCAAAGATGTATGGCATTACGCCAGAGGCTGCAGTACAGAATTCTCAAGACTGATTTTCCCATCAGCTTCTTTAACCCTTGTCTCATTTTTTATCGGGGAATATCTTTAACAACTCTCTCCTCCATCTTTTACAGCTTGACTGCTTTTCTTACTTGCACAATATCTTGAATTTTGTAAGGAATAGTCACCCCATTGTTTGAAAGTATCTTGAGCGAAAGATTTTTTAGCGAATTTCTCTCACATTCCAACTTTGACTACCTCATCTCGCACAGCTCTTTGAATGTGATATTTGACTCATTTGCGGTGGTATATTTATCAATTCGGAATACAAGAAGCAAAAGAGTGTTAATCGACTTCAATGAAGCACTCCGGTCACCAAGTAATAGTGACACTTATTATTCTTGCTTAATTGGCGTTTCCAGTTCGGGCTATTAACTGTTTTAGGGTTGATTTTGTGAATTAGTTGTGTTTATGAGCAATGATTATGGCTTAAACACGCAAACGTGGTTTTAGTTAAGTTTTTAATCTTGTGGCGTTTTTCGTTAATGTGAGTGAGCCGTTTCTGTTTTAAAGGTTTGCATGGCTAAAAAATAATGGAGCGCCGCTACTCTAATCAACCCAATGGAAACCATTTCGAGCCCATGCATGTGAGAGGAGGTTCCAGAGCATCAGGCGGAGCTGCATCGGCAGCATCTGCAAATGCTTGGGAAATGGAGCGGAGGTATTCAGTGCCTCCCAGCCACAATGGTAGTCATTTGGATGGACACTCCACTGGTAGAGGGAGTGGCAGGGATGTGGGAGGAACGATTGTTGGTAACAGTACAGCGTCAGAGGATTTGCATGCTTGGTCAATATATAGACAGAATCTGAATTCTGATTTCACCGATTCTGCATTGGGAAGTGGTGAAAAGTCTCCCCTCCCTTATGGGAATTTTCAACTCAGGGACTCAACAGTGAAGTCAATTCTTTCGCATCCTCGTTACGGCCCAGCATCTAGCAGGTTACTGCTTAGTAGTAATAGTGGTGGAGCTGCTGAGCCTACTAAAGCTGGTCCCACACCTTCAGCTGGAGTGGCTTATCTGAAATTTGGACTCCCTCGAGTTTTACCCTTGGCTAGGAACGGAGCCAGCCTTCCACGTGGAGTTGTTGGGGCATCTACAGGTCAGCAATCATTTCCTAGATTTGTAACACTGAAAATTTTGATTTTTGGTATGGAGATAATGTTCTTTTCATTTTATTCAAATCATTAGAAAGAAAAGAAATTTCAAGCACAGCGCACGCATTTGAGTTGTGAATTGAAATTCTTGAAAAAGCATGCTCTGTGCTTGAAAAAGATCTGTTTGTTGAAGTGGTTATTAGCCTGCAAGTAGAGACAGAAAAGGTAATCTCATCTCAGCTCATTTAGGTAATAAATATAATAAAATTCTGATTTTATAATATGATTGTTCCTGCTACCATATTCTGATTAATGAAATATTTGCCATTTGGTACAGGATATGGAAGTGTTTCTTTCATTTACTTATGTCAGTCTTGCTCATGGCTGTGCTGGTATGAAAGCAACTGAGGTATGAGTGAATAATAGTTAAGGTCTCTCCTTATGAAAAGTGTTACAGTCATTTCGGTTCACTAATGCGCACACATTTTGCTTTGGGTTGTGGGCAAACTTCTTCATCCTTCCACTAGCTAAGGTTGGATGGGATGAGATGCCTACCATCCTTCAAATTAAGAAAATAATTTTACATAGGAAATTGTATCTTACTAAACATCTGTTATGGCTGAGTAAGGGAGTAAGCAGAATCTGTTATATTTGTATGTGGTATAAATCTATGTTAAATTTCCAATTTTGATAAACATCCATCTAAAGTGAGTAGTTATGAATGCTGCTCTTACTTTAACTGCAAATGATTAGTAAAATTTGCTGCTAATGCAACTTTGTCGAGTGATGAAATACAATGTATTTTGTAAATTATTCTGCTGCTATCTCTTAATGGCCCCAAATGTTTCAGGACATGGAGGTTTTGGTCCATCTTTACCGAGGAATCTTCCAAGAGCAAACAGGAGAAGTGGAGCAGGTCGTCATGGTGCCAATGGATCAAGTGGATACGATTCTAGTGACGATGATGCTTCTCCTAGAGTAAGAGGCAGAACCAGACGTGGTGTGACAGGGCCCCCCGGTAACGGGGGGCCCAACAGTGGAGAGAGAATGCGGGGTGCTAGGAGCGACCCTGACTTTGCTGCCTTGAATGGGGGATATCACACAGCAATGGTAGTTAACATTCTTTTGCTGTTTTAAAAATATGTTTAGTATCGTCATGATTTGACCCTTTATTAGTTAAGTTAGCTAAAGCTGGTCTTATTTATCATTGGAATTTTCATCTGTGAGTTTTGTTTTAAAGTCTCTTGTATATTATTGCTGTTTAATTATTAAGAATTAGTTCTGCCATTGATTTATTAGAATATTTTGATTTGTTTTTACTTGTTTGCATTGAATATTTTTGAATTTATTTTCTATGATAATATCCAACTGATTCATTCAACAGTTTACTTTCACCTTCTCAGTCCAACACCTCTCCCTCTCTTTTTATATACATATATGTTTATTAATTTAAAGGTATTAGAGTTTTGAAAGCTGTAACTTTCTAAATCTTTGCTGTGCAGTTTCACCTTTTGATGGATGTTATGAATCCAATAGTTTATGAATCAGTGCCTATAATTCGGTGGAGTGGAAAATAACCCATTTGTGCACTCAGCTATGTTTGACGTGGCTGCTCCAGTAATTATCTAAAAATATGCAGTTTTAAACCCCTAAGAAATTAATATTTCTAATTATATAGATTATATACATATGTGCAATTTTCAAATCTCGATCCTTATCATTAATTTTAATCATTTGCTGCAGTTTGACTTATCAGATGGCACTAACTAATACTACACAAACACTCAACCACTTAAGACTGCAATCCTGACATTTTTTTTTAAGATTCTTTGCTTTGATTTCGTTGAAAGTTTTTCACATTTAAAAAATTTTCATTAACTATCGGACTCGAGAAAAGAATAATTTAATTCAGAAAGACTTCAATCTTTCTAATGAAGTACAGATGTGTCCAATTAAACCCGCCACTGGCAACACGAATTGAAAGAATAATAAGTAAATAATAACGTGAAAGTTAAGGTGTCACTTTTGAGCAATGAAATATTTGTCATTGTTCAAAATATGTTGGCCCTCGTGCCAATGTGTTCTTATACCATAATGCACATTCATCCTTAAAATAACTTAATAAAGATTTACAGTATGCTCAATGAGATATTAGTTTGGCCTGGCAGTGGTGTGACATGAAAAAATGAATAATTTTGATAGTTTTGATCTTATACTTCATTTGTCATTGGCAAATCATTCCCGTAAGAGAACGATATCTTGGTCTATACCTCTAACATTATGAAAAATTCTAGCTTGAAGCATGCGCTGATTTTATCTCTGAAAGCTGATTCCCCCTTATTCTTGAGCTTGATTTGTGTTTTCTTAAAAGCAGGGATAGCTTTCAACCTCTTTAAGTCTTTCAGCAAAACTGAGCTTTTTTAGCGTCCATCGACATATTCTTTCCAGTCATGCAATACTTAGATTTCAAATGACTTGATTTTCAGACAGGTAGAAGTAGCAGTCCATATCGTCAAGGTGGTAATGCTCCTGGTCATCGGCAGTCTGGTCAGCATTACTACACTCGCAACCAAAGACATCAGCAGCCGAATCATCACCACCCTTACTATACTGCAGATGGCAGAGCACGCAGTAGCAGTGAGGCGGATCTTCTTGCCCATGCCAGAGCAGAAGACCTGAGAGCAGGCGGAAGTGGAGAGATGAGAGTTGTATCTGGTAGTATGCATCAGTTACGCAGTATGAACGATCTTCACATGGCTGGACGAAGGAATTCTATGTACTCAGAGGATCACAATATTGCCCTTGAAAGGTATCTATCTTGGTTCCTGGACAATTCCCTTGTGTTTCTTGACATCATCTTCAGTGGCCATTCCTTACCAGACCTGTGGATTTTTTTAATGGATATTTATACTGTGAAGAGGAAGAACCCTTATGATCTTGAATACTTCCTTCATCTCCTTGTTGTCATTCATTCGTGATACTTCCCATTCTGATTAAGTATTCTCGTGCCATGTTTTTGATTTACAATGAGAATGTGTTTATGTCTGCTTTCTCACTCTCACTCTACCCATATTCACTCATCTGACCTTGGTCTACTCACTATGCATTTCCTGTACAAACATTCCTTTCTATAAAATCCCTCTCAGCTCTTCTTAAACGCAGTGTGGTTACAAGGAGTTCACTTTCCTATTTTCTGTTTCACCCTAAATCAGCAATTTCGTGCAGCACCTAGGTGGAACTGCAGTGGTTGCAATGTATTTGGTTGGTAGTAGAAAAAAATTGTTTGATTATATTTCAACGTGTGTTACGTGATGGAATCTTAGAGTGTATTTGATGCTTAGCTATGCAATATTATGATGGAATAATGGAATTAGTATCAAAGTAGTAGATTCAGTTAAATATCTCGGGATCAACATTACTAATAACTTAAATTGGAGCACGCATATTCGAAAAATCTGCGACAAAGCAAGTAAAAGGCTTGGCTTTGTAAAGCGTATTGTCGGTAAATGCGACGAAAAGGTGAGAGAGCGATGTTATTTTACCTTGGTCAGACCTCTTCTGGAATATGCGGCAAGTATATGGGATCCGGCGGATGAAACGTGTACTCGCGAACTCGAGAAAGTGCAGCGTAAAGCGGTCCGTTTTGTTAAGAAATGCTACGATAAAAAAGCAAGCGTTACAAAAATGCTCTCAGACGTAGGTTGGGAATCCTTGAAAGAAAGGAGATTGGAAGCTAGGCTGCGATTGCTTAATAAATTCAGGGAAACTACATTTTCCGAAGATACAATCGGTATCTTGCAACCCCCCTGCTACGTCGGTCGATCCGATAATGACCGTAAGTTAAGAGAAATAGATGCTAGGACGAATCGTTTTAGAGATTCATTCTTTCCGCGAACAATACGTGACAATAACCGAATAAGGAAGTAATTTAGATTCGACTGGTGTTCACACCCCCTGCCACACGCCGAAAGGCGGCTTGTAGGGTATTAATGTAGATGTAGATGATCAGAAACCAGCTTGATCTTATTCGATGAGCCTTTCCTCAAAGCACATGCTTGGCTGCTACCTCGAACTTCTTTTCAAACATTCTATAAGCTAGAGCATATATCCAATAAGGAACTCATCAGCTTTTGTTTTCTCACCAGCAAACATAAAATATTTATATTTTACGTGGCAGGCCAGGAAATCGACACTCGCGTGCGTCCATAGGGTCCAAAGCTCTTGATGTAGATCATCCGGATGAAATGAGAGAAGATGAGGACGAAGAGGAAGAGAAAGGCGATATGGAGGATCGGCTCTACGGATACAATGGTCAACATGGAGGATATCTACCTCCCAGTAGATGCCCACATTTACAGGTGATGCATAATGAAAATACACGTCTGACCAAAGAAAACTTAAGCAAATATGTAATAGATTTGCCACAGGAATTGTCATTCAAAGCTGTAAGTAATCTCACGATTCCTCTCCCAGGTGCGTGGATTAGAAGTGGGCGGAAAAGAAAGATCATTGTTAAATGGAATATCGTTTGAGGTCCACGGAGGGGAGGTTTTAGCCGTTATGGCTACAGTTGGTGAGTCCATTTTTCATGCTACTCCTTTATATTGACAAAAATTACATTCTTTTGGTGAATTCATAACTTGATTTTTTAACAGAAGAAGAAGGCACAGCATTGCTGGATGTGTTAGCTGGGGTTCGGAAACATTCAGGAGGGGATGTATTGCTAGATGGACGACAAATGAGGACACAGCTGAAGAAGTATGTAGCTCATGTCCCTAAAGATGCTCCATCAGCTCTCTGTGGTGATCTAACTGTGAGGCAAACATTGCGTCTCCACTGGCTGCTTCGAGGAGGGAATAAACAAGCAAAATGGGATAAAAAGACTATGAAGAATGGCGTTGGGTGTGTGTCTGTAGATGCAAGAGTAAGTCAAAGATAATGAGTGTCGTTTATTAGATTTCTGTAAGAATTGATCTTAGCTATAGGATCTCAGCTGTGAATATCTTCTATGAAAGGATATCCCATTTCAAATTTATAATTGTTATTGTATATTCTTTGCTATTAGACAAAAAAATACAGCTTCCGTTACAATTTTTAGCAAATGGCTGTTTGATTTTAAAATAGGAATAGGTTGTGAAAGCTTTATCAAAAATTAAGAAAGGGAAATTTAATCCTTTGCAGATAGATGCCCTTACTGAGGATTTGGGTTTGGATCCTGTGAGGGATACTCCTGTGTCTCGACTTACCTCATCAGAGAAGCGCCGCCTGGCATTAGCTACCCGACTTCTCTCCCCATCACCCCCCCTTCCCCCTGGCTGCACCGAAGGCTCAGTGGGCGGAGGAGGCCCAATGGTCCTTGTCTTGGATCAGCCTACTCAGGGGATGGATATATTTGATGCTTTCTTTTTGGTCGAGTTTCTTCGCCAGTGGGCATCAACTCCCTCCATGTTTCCCTCGAGTTACCCGCCTTCTGCACTGCCTCCAAACGTTCCATACCAAACTTCAAACACTGCTCCCATTATCATATTAACTCTACACCCACCTACACATGAAGTAAGTGCATAATATTTATACTTGTTATTCTAATAAACTGTAACCTCCATGAATTAGTATTAATTACTTCGCTATATTCTCAAGTAAATAAAATACTGAATAATTGGTAGAGACTGGATGGTATTAAGATACCAACTGGGTATGAAATCATTAATATTTTATTAATTTTTCTAGGATTTAGGATAAGTTATTTAAGTTGCAATTAGCTATTATTTTATCACCGAAATCTTTTACTACATTAGTAAAATTTTACATTGAAAAATTGGATTAGCATTTGAAAGAATTTCAAGTCTCAAATTTATCATGGGCATCAGAGGTTTATGCTGTATTTTCATATAGCTCTCTCTCTTAATTACATACAGCAAAACAGAAAATACAACTCTTCTTATTCACTTCTATCACATTTGACAGGGTGGAGCTTAATACTGATGTTAAAAAATTTAGTTTTGATGAGAACTTGTATTAATTTTTCCATGGTTTTCCATAATATGCATAAAATACTTTTCTTTTAATCATATCGGAGTAGTGAATATAATTTTGCTAGGTTTTATTGAAAATATTGGGGATAAATTGATGTTTATTTCTAAAAGTTTTCCTCAGTCTTAACAACTAGGCATATTTTTCTAGGTTTTTGCAATGCTGTCACGAGTTGTACTCCTTTCAACTGGAAGGCTCATGTTTGCTGGAAGAAGGAGAGATATGCTTCCATACTTTTCCAGGATCCATTTCCCATGCCCCCTCTACAAAAATCCGTCTGATTATTATCGTAAGTTTTTTATCAGATCGTATCAAGATATAAGATTTCTTATTCTTCACAAGTTGAAGATTGAAAGTTATTTCTTTCCTTATTCAGTTATTGCCTCTTACTTATTCTAGGTGTATTATTAGGATTGGAAGACTGAAATTTTTACAAAAGCACTCCATAATAAAGGGGTTTTTAGTTTTGAATTTTCCACTCCCAACATTACCTTAGCAGTAATAATGAAGACTATTCCTGCATCTTAACCCTTTCAGTCTCAACTATTGAGTACATTGCATAAAATATATTCATGTCCTTTACTATTATCAAAATTTTAATGATAAATAATAAAATTGCCATTAAATAATCTGTTGACTTGGTGTAAAGAACATCATTGTAATTAGCCATCTTTAAGTCTAACTCGAAGTTTGTGCTAAAATAAAAACTTATGCTTTTGGGTTGAAAAAATAACTTTTGTCAGAGTCATATGTATAAATATTCAATATATAAATGAAATATATATATTTATAAGTGTAAAAATTTGTTATTTGGTAGGAAGCTGAATTTTTGCTGAAGTCATTTTGATTGATGGTATCATATAATACTTGAAATTTCAGTAGTAATGGAACATGTATGCTGAGTTGTTGATTTCACCTTTTCAGTTGATCTGGTAACGCTGGATGATCTATCAGCCGAAGCGATGCTGGAGTCGAGCCAACGCATTGAGCAACTGGCAGAAACATTTGCAAGACGGCAGCCGCCTCTCTCAGACCCTGGACCTCCTGCTCCTTTATTTCCCTCCAATAAATTGCCTCCAAGCATTCCTACCCAGATTTATGGCATTTTTCTGTAAGTTATTTTGAAATGTTATTTTTATGTTTATCCTCTCATGTCTGAGAAAGCAAACTGTCTTATTTGTTGGAAACAGGCAGTCGGCTGTGTACGGAGCTCCTCATGCCCTTGCAAGATTTGGGTCAAGAATTCTCGCAGCCTTTCTTCTGTCGATCATTGTGGGTGCTATATTTTGGGATCTTCCAGGTGCTAACCAGGAGCCCCCATCCATCGATAGTGAAAGCGGTCTATCCTCTTCATCTCAGGTAATTATGAATTTGTCTCAAAACGTGCATTTGAGGCAGTAAAACCCTAGTTTTTAATTTTTCAAGGCACGATGATATATTACTGATTTTCATTTACTTTTATTGCAGTCTACCATTCCTATGCCCATATTTATGGATCGTCTAGGTTTTTATTACGCTGTAGTTGCTGTTATGCTTTGGCCTGCAATGTTGTTACCAGCTTTAATAGATGCTGGGAGGCATAGGAAAGCCGTTCAAGGACAGCTTAGGGAAAGATTGTTTTCAAAGACTATCTATGTAATTACTCAAGTAAGTTCAAGAATTTGTAATTCTTTACAATTCTTTATTATTTAAAAATTTTCAAGAAGTTATAGTTTAAGAAAAGTCTACACTAAATGAACCTTGAATTTGAGACACTTTACGTATTATTGTCAAAATATTTTGAGTTTTGGAATAAGTCTACTTCGCAAAATAATTTCAACCTTTTACACAATTGCCACTGTTTCTCATCTAGATGACTTTGTTTTAGATGTTGCTCGATTTGCCTGTCGGAGTATGTTTATCCTTGGCATATGCAGCACCTGCTTATGCTATGTCTGGACTCTACCTCCATGCTGATTCGTCACATACTTTCCACTACTATGTGGGTATGTACTGTTTTCTCATAATCACAATTAGTTTGTTTTAAAAATGTTGGTAGATAATCATGTGCAGTTATTAATGAAACATTTTTATCTCCAGGTTATTTGCTTTTGTACCTGATTTCCATTCGTCAGTTGTGTATAGGCCTGAGTCATGCATTTCCAAGTTGGCCTGTGGTGGCTGGAACGTTATCGAGCATTCTGTTCATCATACTAGCTCTTGGTGCCGGGGGACTGCCGTTGCACCCCACTGATCTTGGGCCTATTTCCTGGCTCTCTTCTTGGCTGCCTCTTATCTCTCCTCTTCGATGGATCACTGGCGCCACTGCTATTTTGGATTCTTCTACTGCCTCAACACTGCAAGTCACTGCTGTCCATTGCACGGGCAGAAAGCATGTTCAAGTCCAAGATATAATTGTCCAGGTAAGGGCATGTGGAAATTATCAATTATTTGTTTGCTAATAGTGGTCACAGATATTAATGATGCAAAGAATAATCCTAGAATAATAGTACTAGACTCCACGTACTTTATTTTAACAGTCTAAATTGCTTATAATTTTTTTGATAGTCAAAAGTATTAATTCTGAATCACCTTGAAGTTTTTAGATGTGCATACTAATAATTTGATTATGAACCTCTGCGAAGTTTCATACTTTTTGTAGTATCAGTCGGTGTGATTTATTTACTTAAAATATTACTGGATTGCCGTTTTGCAGATTCCATGTCCTGCAATTGATGGCTCTTCCGCCCTCCAGTCGCTATTAGGCTGGTGGATGGATGAGAATGGAGATGTTATCAACTCAACCTGGGGAACAAACACGCCACAAGCTCTCATTTCTATTGCTGTATTTTGGTTTATTTTTGCCATTATTGGTGCTACTGCCTTCTGTGCTTGCCATGGAAGATATAAGCATAAGGCTGGTCATTCTTACAAATCAGAGTTTAACAGACCTTGAGGATTGATCGTCATGCATTATCTTTTGTGATTAAATGACATTATTGCCTTCCGTGTGCTCCCATAATGTAGCTGATCTGAGAATCCTACACTTGAGAGCATCAAATATGGAATGTTTAATTTCATGCTAACATATTCATCAAATTTTATTATATATGAATAAGTATTTATTATTCGACCATAAAGAATTATTATTACTATGCTAGATGACAAAAGAGACTAATTGAATTATAGTACATTTCTTTGAAATTTGTTAAAAGATCTGTTCTTAGTCAATTAAAACTTACCATACATTTTGTAAATGAAATTGACATTTTATACCATATAATTCCATGCTAGCAAATTTACATTGTATAAGAATAGTGCACTTCCTAACTTGACTGTCTTGGGTAGGGAAGAGTCTACTAACTTGCCTTATGACGTGTGTATGAAAGTATATTTTTAGAGATGAATTTCGATGTATTATACTTACCATATAATCCTGGCAGATGTGCTACTATGATTAATACTACTAATTTTTGTTTATCACGATGTGATCAACTTATTAACATGATATCTTTGCTCAATTATCAGCTCAAAACATCTCTTACCATTATCACTTTTGCCACATCTGAAAAAATCATTTACATTATTTTCATTGATTATGACATTACTTTTATAATTGAGATACTTGTAAGTACTTTTCATAAAATCATACAATTTTAGCAGTATTTAAAATGGCACTATTGATATTGTAATGTTTGAAAGGTGAATTTGTTATAGGATTGTTTACGTGCATATTTATGTATTAAAACAATTGGTGCTCATTTATGGTGCACTTATGTCAAGCCAAATTTATCTGGTTGGCTTAGTATATCTGGTGTCGATTTAACTCTAAAGGGTATAATAAATGAGAAATACTTTATGCTGGTGTATTATTGATCTAAATACTTAGGGGACAAGGCCAATGAGTAATGACTTTATTCTAAGTGGTCTATTCCTTGGTCTAAAAATCTAAATTAGGTTTCTAAACAAGTAATAAAGCATTACCATTAACATTTTTATGTGCAAAAACAATATCATGCTTGATTACCTTCATTTTATCAGTTTCTTGAGGCAATAGTTTTATGGCAATTTGATTTGCCACCTAATTATAATTAGAGTTATGAAAAGTAAAACTTCATCATAAACTTTGTGAGGAATTTCTGCATTAAACTAATGAAATGTAGATTAAAATGTCATGACTCTACTTTCAAATAAGTAAAAATTTAATTTTCAGCAATTACTACAGCATTTTGAGTACATGATGATTAAGTAGATTTACAATGTGATAATAATATTTATACACCTAAAACATTGTCATAATCCGTTAGAATACCATTCTATAAACTAATAAAATGTGAAATTATTAGGAGAGTTTAAAAACTGCACATGAGGATACTTTTTTATATTTTATGCACCATCACCATTTTTCAATTACAAAAAATAAACAAGTATTTGTAGAAATATAGTCAATAGTTAACAGATTAATCCATAAAGAAATTGTATTTTCCACATTATTTGCAGAAAATGGCAAAAGATGATAATACTCTCTGAATTAAGCAAGAATTTTAATACATATTTGCTTTTACAAGAGTGATGAGAAAATTTACTGGAGCTCAAATTTTTCATAAAATTAAAAATCAACTGTAAGAGCTGTTCTTTTCATACTGATATATTGCATAGATATAGTTAAATGTATGTACCACAAAGCATATAAAAATAAGCATATTTATAAAAATAGAGAATGCTTATAACTGATAATGTAAATGCAAATAGTTTTGACTGTCTCATTGCTTACAGATTCTTCATGACAGCTTCAATCTCTTCCACACTGCTCAGTGGCATTCCAAATATTAATTTTTGGACATGTAAATGATAATATACAGATTAGAACAAATCATCATAAAAAAATTCAGTGGTGTCAGAAATAGCATAAAATAGTGAATAAAACAAATTATACTTTCCAAAAAACAACACTACTTTTCACTTAGACTATTTAACCATTGCCAAATTTTATTTTAAATGGTGGATTGGGGCTCTCAATACAAATAATACAGATTTCCAGGAACTTAAGGCTAAATGCTCTCCATATTTTTGTTCATAGGGAGGGAAATAAAGTCGGCAATTATATGCAACCTTATGAATGATGGATAAAAGTTAGGTGTTTGAATCAGTTAAACTTTTATCCAACTCACATCTAACCCTTAATTAATTGTGTCAAAAAAGTTATGTAATTAGGTGGTCACGTGGGCTCAATATGAGCCCATAATTCTCTGAAGACTTCTTTCAATGGTGAATCAACTGATTCAATTTATCATAGTTCATTAATGATTCTTAAAAAAATAATTACGACTTTTTTAACAAAATATCCTTTTCCATCAATTATTAATTAAATAAAATGTTTAAATATGAACCTAAGTAAAAGTAGAGGGTTTTTATTTTCTATAGAAAAATTATACTATGTTATAAATGCCATCTTTCGAAAAATAATAAAAATTAATTATACTCCTTTCGGAAAAAAAAGTCAAAATAAATAAATTTTCAAATTTTTTTGTGAAGCATTTAGTTTAGGAGTTTTTGACTAAAAAGAAACGATTAGTAATACTTTTAAAATCGTAAAATTAATCCTTATCAGTATTACCAACCTAAAAAGTATTATTTATATAATATATTTATATAAAAATACTTATTATCAGGCTAAATTTGGGGCGTACGAATTGAATTTTAAACAAGTTTTTATTAATTAACATTTACAAACCTATATCCAGCCTAATAACTGCACATAGCAAATATACCAACTTTTACAAATAAATTATTCAAACGTTTTTATTGCGTAGCTTTTTGTTACTATATTGGAAATACATGAACACAGATTAACTCAGTAAGCATTAGTAAAGAATTTTGTGAACCATAAGAGCATTTAAAAAATTTTAGATGCATTCAAAAAATATTCGGTAAATCTTAAAAATATCCACGAAATGTTTTGGAAATTATATGTTTTCAGTTGGTATGCGTGATATGGCGTTCATTACTTTTGTGGTACTTAGCAATTAATTACTTTATGTATAGGGGCTTATAAATTATTGAAATATTGTTTATATAATTATATACCGATATGTCAATCTTTGAAGCCTGGTGTAAAAATATCTCTCAAAAACCAAGAGTCGACTAATACGCCGAACATAAAATTTAACCCTTTACCACAGAGGGGTAAATAGGTGATACTGCCTGCTTTACACTTGTTGTACACAAACTCTTGTAACTCACCACAATTATTTCTTACTGAAATTAATTTTTGGCAAGTCTAAATAACGATATCATATAAAACAAATTTCATCACGAAATACAACTGTGGCCGAAAGCATGTTATGTTACAACATATTTTCATAATAAAGGACTTAAATTAATAAACCATTTTCATACCTTTAAAATAAATTTGACGCATATTTATTATTCGCAAATTATATTAATTTCTTCACATGAACTTTTTTTACAAAAATTTAATATATTAACAACGGTCAGAGCACAAACGGGTAATGGTGCGCAGAATTCCCCCTCATGCAGTTATATGGTAAGGCTCCCTAATTATTCCTTATTTTCGTTATTGTTCACAGATGCCAAAGAAGTACATAGTAAAAACTGAGAGACACGTTGAAAAAGGCTTTAGCAGCCATCCTGAAGGATAAAAGAAAGATTAGAGAAATGGGAAGGAGTTTCAGTATACCCGAATCTACTCTTCGGAAACAATTGTCCCTAACCCAAAATAGGCCTAATCTTAGTCCTAATCATCCTCGGTCATGGAATAAACCTGTATTGTCCCTGAAGCAATTACGTCGCTTGGTTTTTAGTTATGCACAAAAACATAACATTCATAATACATTTAATGTTGAACAAGGTCTAGCAGGTAAAGACTGGCTCTACAGTTTTTTAAAACGACACCCCAGTATAAGTCTTCGTCAACCTCAAGCCACTAGTCTTAACAGAATTGCTGGTTTTAATCAAGATGAAGTACAGCTTTTTTATAAAAACCTTGAAACAGTTATGCAGAAGCATACTTTTCCTGCCCATAGAATTTATAACCAGGATGAAACTGGAATAAGCACCGTCCAGAAGAAATGTCCTAAGGTTTATGGGTCCAAGGGGGTAAAACAGATAGGAGCTGCGACATCTGGGGAGCGTGGAAGAACGATCACAGTTATTTTTGCAATGAGCGCGTCTGGACAGTTCCCCCGCCATTGTTTGTTTATCCTTGCGCCAGAATGACAAACCTTCTTGAAAGAAATGGACCGATCGGTGCTGCTTATACCATCTCTCCTAATGGTTGGAGCAATAGCAGTATTTTTCTCCAGTGGCTTAATCACTTTAAAAGTCATGCACACCCAACAAAGAGTGATCCTGTGCTGCTAGTTCTAGACAACCATGGTAGCCATGTTTCGATGGAAGCTTATGAGTTTTGTAAGGAAAACTTCATTCATACGGTCTCACTTCCACCGCACACCTCTCATAGGCTCCAACCTCTGGACCTGACATTTTTTAGTCCGCTTAAGAGTGCATTCTACAGAGAGTGTGACTTTTACCTTACATCGACAGGACACACAAAGATCACGGAATATGATGTGGCAGAGCTTTTAAATAAAGCTTTTGTGAAAGTGGCCAAAATAAGCACTGCTGTGTCAGGATTCAGAGCATCAGGAATTTTTCCATTCAATCCTTACAAATTTTCTGAGGACGATTTTGCAGCTGCAAAAAATAAATGGACAGCCATTTGATGTTGCGATGATGGATGTTTATGCTCATCTAGACTCTCCTGGTCAGACCAAAGCGTTCTCCGAAGGAAACGGAAGTAGGGCTAATTTAAGTCAACAAATTGAACCTTCCGAACACTCTGAAAACAATGATCAAAGTTTGTATGATAACCCAACTCCGTCTAAATCTAAGGACAATTCTTTTTTGAATTTTGTGCCTAACCCTAAACCAAGTACAAAAACAGCAAAAAATGTAAAGCCGCGTGCAAAGCAACACTCAGAGATATTGACCAGCACTCCTGTTAAAGTAAAGTTGGAAAAAGCTATAGAAAACAAAATTATCAATGGGTAAAAGAAGAAGCAGAGGGAAATGAAGAAAGCTGCACGTCTCCTGGGTTTTTGAAAAAGCCCCTAACAAAAACATCGTGATAACAATGAAATCCCTAAAATTAAGAAGGAACCAATAAAATATAAAAAATAGATAAAATAGAGTTTGAGACATCTGAAGAATCAGACGTTGATCCAAAAGTGTTGTGTCAAGACGACGAATTCGACGACTTAGCCACAAACCCCTTGCCATCCGCAGTCAACAAGGATTCTTCTGACATTTGCAATATTTGTTGTGACATTGGAAAAGATCGTGAACTATGGTAAAGGTGCTTCATCTGTTCTTCTTGGAGCCATGCTGACTGCTCTGGGGCAGACTTAGCTGAAGATCATCTATGTTACTTCTGTTTAAATCCTAACTAGGCCTAACCATAAAAATTATGTTTTATTTTTTTTTTAATTACATGTTTTCAATGTGGATTTTCTTAAATTTTGAATAAGTACTATTATCTTTTTTGTACCAATAAAAATACATTTGTGTGTGAAAAAAGACGTATCTCTCTTTATTTTAACCTGTTCGCCCCTGCGCACCATTACCCAATCGCATGCGCACCATTACCCTACCATGCGGGTAATCATGCGCAAATGCATATTGTTAGTTTATGAAATATATTTTGTTAACCTTAAGGAATATCAAAGTGATAATTTTTGCTATTTTACACAGATATATTTAAAAGAGTTATACATAGGTATTGTCCTTGTAATTGCCACAGTTAGGGCAAAATAATTTTTTTCGCTTAGGTGCGCACCATTCCCCCACTTTACCCTATTCTCTAACGAATCAGCTAGTTCCTCTATACATCCAATGTCGCCATCCGGAGGCGATAAAATGAACAAAAGAATAACTTCTTTCCATTTCGTCCAAGAACTGAGTACCATACTATTTCGCATGTATCGTTCTTTAAGAAGTCAACGGACTGACTCTTAAAAGATTCCTTCACAGTGATAAACACCGCACCACCTATTCAACAGAGTCGATCTTTGCGATAAACAATATAATCTGGAGGAAATATCTCACCTGATGAAATATCTTCGCTTAACCAACTCTCGGTTCCTAATACGATGTCCGCATTATTGCTTCTCGTAAGATTAAGGAACGCAGTCTGCTTTTTACGTGTACTTCTGCAATTCACTACTAAGATTTTTAAATCTCTCACATTACTCTTTCAAATCGGGATTCTTCTCTAATTAAACATTGAATTACCAGAGGCATGTTCCTGTTTCCTTATGCAATTATTAGCTTGTTTCTTTATTATAAGCTCGCACCTATCCCCTTGCCCATTACCGTGGGTGTTAATCTCATAATTTAAACCTGAAACCTTATTTTTCGATAACTTAGTGTTGCATTCTAACCAAAAAGACACCCACGTCCCTAAATACCCTACCCCCCCCCCCATTACCTTCTCCGCAGCCTCGGACGTATAATGAACCCCGGAGTGGTTAAGGGTACCCTAGGGGTACCCTACAGCGTAGGGTACCCCTAGGGCCTACAAGAGTCAAGGACGTGGCACAGATCGACAAAGCCCACTCCTTTGCCCCAATAGAAATCCCTTTGAATTATTGGCTAAGCAAGATCAAAATTTTAGTTTAGGAAACACAGTAAATAACAAGTACAGGGATGACTGGAGTTTCACTAAAATCCAATTCAAAAGATAAAATTCAACTAATAAGATTTAAAATATATGTTTTATGTGGATCCTTGGAAGGAAAACCCCAACTAGTCCAAAGCACAGGAACTTGACACCTTTTTGTTCCCTTTCTGAGACAGTCATTTCTTTTCGAAGATTTCAAGGAGAACCGGCATTGAACCTGAAGTCAATTTGGGAATGGTTGACTGCTTTTATTAAATATGATTGCCATTTATTTTCACATGCTGGGTGATAACTATATATCCTTTTATAATCTATTGATGCGGTGGAGATGTTGTGGATAAATGTGTTGTTGTTGTGGATATATATGTTGTTCAGTATATATCTTTTAGAAGAATGCTAAAAAACAATATCTAAAAATCACTGCATACATTTCTTATGGAAGAACTTTGTACCAGACTAACATCAGAAATAGGGTCGTTTTGGTCTTTCCCGTTTATGTTACAGAAGAATCTGCTCTAACAAATCTCAAGCAACTACTGTGACAGGAAGTATTTAAAATATATTTAATAAAATCCATACAATGTACTATTGTAGAATAAGATTAAGATTTCGGAGGCTACTGAAATCAAATTTTCTGATGACTATGATCGATTTCTTATTATTCTGGAAGTTTATTTTTTGGGCACACGAGACATAAAAAGACCAATTGAATGCCACCTTCGATATAGGATGTCAATTTTCATCCTATCAATATTAATATATTAGGAGAAGCATCTAAGTATGATATATTTGCTTTACACATTAAATTAAGACCAACCTCACCTTCTAGGGACTTTTGTTAAATTTTCAGCTCCATCAGATGTGACCAGTACGTCATCTTCAATGCGCACTCCACCAAAATTACGAAGACGATTTATCTCTGAACCGACAAGGAATTTCGATAAGCCTGGATCATTGAGTGCTTTATCTAGAAGCTGCAAACAATAATGTAAACAAATTATACAATCTAAAATATTTACTGTTATGAAATAAAATCACAAATGTTTATTTGCTAATACAAGTCTCATGAATTGCAACTTTAATATCAAATATCAATTATTTGTCACAAAATAAAAAATAATATTAATCTATTGTTTGAACTTCTCAGTTTTTATGTCTGTGAACTATGTTCAACAAGAGGAAACATTTTCAATTAAATGGAAAATATTCCATACAGAGCCTTAACTTTTGAAGTTGCAATAATCAAACAAAAATTAAATTACAAATTTATTTCTAGATAAGGTATATTCTAATTCCTGTAGTAGGCTTAATAAGATTTAGAAATTATTCATAGACATTGCAATTTAATTGGTTCCAATTTGCTTGTTAATTTAAGAAAATTTAGATGGTTATCTTCAGATTCAATCATTCTTTTAAGGTTGTAAGGAACATTTGATAGAGGAGAATGATTGATTTTTCTTTGGTGTAAGCGGTCTTGGGTTTGATTCATGGGGAGATCCTATGTTTGAAATGGCCTAAAAGCTGTTGATGCACATTTAACATCAATTATGAGATAGTTACATGGTATAATGAAACTTAATTGTAATGTTTAATACCATAGTTTAACTTCAGACAAATAATTGTACTTACACAAGGAATGAAATAGCAACCAGGCTCTACGGTGATCACCATTCCAGCAAGTAGTGTACGAGCTGTTCTGAGGCTTTTCAGTCCAGGCTGTGTTGGCCTTGGTGGTGTTTTCCCAACCAATGGAGAGACAGAACTATTTGCGCAAGCCTCATCAGGATAGCCTCCACAATCATGCACATCACAGCCCATAAAGTGACCCAATCCGTGAGGTTGGAATATAGCTGCAAGGTTTGCCTGGAATCATTAAGTGGAGTCCTCGAGAAACATCTATTTTTACCAAAACTGAATCTTATAGCATACATTTCGATTCAAATCTCATTCTGAGTAATTATAGGATTATTAGGAAGATAAAATAGAAATAACACCGGAGGATGATAAAGGAGAAATGTTGTATTATTAGTTCTTTCGTGTAATAAACAGGAGAATAGAATGTTTTGAGGGTGAAGAATTATAATATAATCATTGTATTATTTCACTCTTTTGACCAAGCCTCAGAAAAGAGCTGTTAGAAAACATTTTTCATATTTGATAAGAAGATAATTACACTCTCAGTTATGTAAGTAAAAATGTGACTCTCATTAAAAATAACAATTTCACTATTTGAACATATTCAGAACTTCTCGAAGCAATAGAGGAGTAAGTAATAGGATATCACATACGTTTATCCCCTGTTTATCAGTGTTATTACTGCTAAAATTTGAAATCCTTTCAAATTATTATTCACTCGAGACTACCATCCGTTTGTTATTCTGAAAATGGATAATTACTTGGATAAAGAGCAGATGGACTGGAAAAATGTTATTTATCATAGAAGTAAGATAAATAACATTTCCAATGTATTCAATACCAACTATTGTCTAAAAATTAGGTGACCATATGCTGAAAATGGGTTGTATGCTAGATATATTATATAAATATGATTGCATTTAACTTTTATTAATGAATGTGTTGTTCATGAGGATTGAAATGATTTAGATTCTTAGCCTTCCAAAAATTAAATGTATCCTAGATTTAAGACTGTTTATTTAAGAATGTTTTACTTTCACATTCTAAAGGGTTTTAACTGCAACAGAGAAAATTTAAATTAATGTCGTGAAGCAGCACTCGCACTGATTATTCTGCGACGCGACATAGTAGAATTGAAGAAACACACTTCCAAGAGTACAGTAATCTATTATATATAATTCCTTCTCCAGATTCAGTCATATATATAGATAGATAGCCAGATAGGATAATAATTCACAGGCTAAACCACAATCGTCATTGACTTGAAATTTTTATAGCGTACAGGCCCTAATGTGAAACCCCCTGGAAAAAGGCGACTTTGAACCTCAGGGTCATGGGTTCGATGCCAGGAGGCCCCAAAGTCACGCTTTTCTCCTTAAAGATACATTTATTATATTAGATTTTCGAAAATTGTTTTGAGGCACTTCCCGGCACATTAGACAGTTGAAATTCTAGGGATCACTAGAATCCATGAGTATACTTTGAAAACCATAAATACATATTTGAAGATTATCCTTGGCTCAACGCTAGGTCAGGGCAAATATCTCCTGCTTAAAATGCATTGCGGCGATTTTAAAGATTTATTTTGAGTCACTTCCCGATAAGATGGAAACTTGAAACTCAGCATGTAGATAGACATCATGGGTGTATAATATGTACGCTTTTTACCGTTTTGCTGATGGTCCTTGGTTTAATCCCAGCCCAGTCCCAGGTTCATATAGACTTCAAACTTTGCATTTAATAAGATCAAGCTCTAACAAGTGATAATTTTTATTCAAAGCTGCCAATAGGTCCTGGGTTCGACTCCAGGCATCACTAAAATCAGTAACTGATATGATTTTTAAGATATTTTTAACCCTTTCCCAATAATATAGAAACTTTAAACTTGGCATGTCAATAAAGATCATAGATACATTTCATATGCGGCGTTTTAGGTTTCCTTGATCGTCATTGGTTCGATCCCAGAGAGCCATTTACATTACCCTATGCATATCAGATGGGGATAATGGAGTCTTAATTTTGGACCTTCCTGGTATGATATTGACTTCAAAATTTGTATCAAATAATTTTCAAATTCACCTGGGCGTTATGTGTGTTCATATTTTCCAAAAGATCCTTAAGAAGGAGAGGCAGGAAGTGTCTTGGAGATACTGTCTTATGTGTAATGGAAAATAAAAGGCGGGCGAGAGGAGGCACGAGGCTTATGAGGAAAAATGGGGGTAAACAAAGTAGATGCTGACGGTGCCTCCCAGTCTAGAGCCTGCTTGGCAAGGAATGTCCTCTGGCCTTTCTTAGCCCTCCACAACATTAACTTAACATTAAAGACCATGATTCAGTTAGCTCTGAGGTGGTTTCTTCTTAGGACATCTTGCTTTATTTAAGGTTTATCGAAAGATACACTACTATGTACTTCTACTATATGTATAATACTAGTTAGTAATTAAAATTTATTGTTCCAGTGGAGACACATTGGAAAAAATACAACTTCAAATTCCAAGCAATAATCAGATTATTTTTTTCGCCAATATGAACTCCAAAACTTGAGTTTATCTTAGATTTAGTTGAGTCTTAGACTTTAGAATATATCAATTTTAAAATATATGAATAATTCAATATCATTGCTTTTAATCTGTTGGTCCTATTACTTGGAAATCTTTACCAAATATCTTTCTTAAAAATTCTTAATCCTACATGAATTTTGGAAGCTCAAGGATGAGTTAGTTACATTAAGTTTCGCCTCAAAAAATAATCTAAATTCTTCGAGTAATAACAGAAAGAAGTTGAAACAACAGAGATCATATAATGCTAGCTGGTGACCTAAATTCTAGGATCAAGAAAGAACTAATCCCAAAATTGAATGCCAGAGTTATTTCTTTTCTTAAAAAAGGAGAAAGAAGTAACCCAGAAAACTATAGGGGTATAAGTCTACTAAGTACAGCATACAAAATATACAGAGAAATGGTTAAGACTAGGCTAGAAACTATTTCTGATAATATTTTACTGGAGGAGCAAGCTGGTTTCAGGAAAGAAAGATCTTACATCAACACTAAAACAAATAATAGGACTCTTACAATAACAAAGATATCTTGAGATCTATCAAGCAGTCAGAGATAGCAAAAAAGCTTTTGATGGTGTCAGCAGAGAAATGTTATGATCAATTCTGTAAAAAGAGGATTTCCCAAACATTTGATAAAAGTTAGCTAGAGCTTTTATATAGGCACCAGAATGGTCATTATACAATACTCGGAAGCAGTTGACACAGGAAATTGTCATTAACCAAGGTGTTAGGAGCAATTTCAAGAGCTAAAACCAAAACTATGGCATTTTTAGGAAACAATCCGAAACAAACAAAAATTGTCATAGAAGATCAACTATTGGAGCAGGTGTCCCATTTCAAGTATTTGGGATGCAATAAAATGTACGACAAGGAAAGAGATATTAAAAATACACACAGGCTATATGAAATAGATATACCGTATTTGACGGCATATAAGACGCACCTTTTTTCCTAAATTATGTCTCGAAAAATTTCCCTGCGTCTTATATGTGAAGGTTCAACCTCCACAGGTTAACTTTCAATACTGAATGCTATTTTTAGCCCAGATACTACCTATTTCATAATTGCATTCAATGATTGTGTTAATATTTGGCTTTTACGAAATGTGACAACTAAAAGAAACTACATTTTAAGTTATTGTGGTACTGCGCTTTCGCACGGACTATTAAAAATTTTTTTCCTTGTGAGTGGCTAAATTAATGAGGGTGCGTCTTATACGCCGGTGCGTCTTATATGCCATCAAATACGGTAAATAATGAAAAATTAAGCATTACAATGCAGAGAAATAAGAAACTTAGATGAATGACCAAAAACCATAATCTTCATATATTATTTCTAAACATCCACTTTTGGTGTCCAGTGCTTTTATCCTTTCACACATGTTCAATATACCATATATGCCGGCATAAAAGTCGACCCCTAAAATTTTGAGGTGAATTCAGGTTTTAGCCTATGTTCAGCATATAAGTCGACCCAACAAATAAGGCAACACCTCTTCCCCAGCTCTATTTTATAGAAAGAAAAACTACGGTTTCCATAAAAGATGTATCAATTAAATCAGGTAAAGGTCTTACTTACTTCCATCATCTCTTCAATATCTCCTTGAAGAATTCCAACTTTCCCAAGCTCTGTCAGCATGACTCTATTTGCTAGCAAATGCATGTCGACCCAAGAAACACCTGAAAAATTAAGATTAAAATTGAAGATAATCATCAGTGGCTAAAAATTAAAATTAATTTGTTCAAGCTCTCTGATACATCCCAAGATTTGCCCATCATTTCATAACCTCATAATTCATAACTTTAATAGTTGCCATTTCCTGTGTATCGTTACTTATGCTAGTCTTCCTCTATTATTCATTCCACAAATCATTCTTCCCAAATAATAAAAATTTTTCAGAGCCTATCATGTCATATTGTTGTTCCTATTTCCTTTTGTTGAAAGCAGTCTTCTCTCATCCTAGCTCCATTGCATATAACCTTCTCTCCTGCTGTTACAGTCCATGATTCACACCCATACAAAAGAATAATTAACATACACATTTTTATTTAACATTTCCAAACGTTCAAACCTTTATTTTTGCAGTCAGCGATAGTTTTTATTGAAGAATGCTATTCTGCTTCCAATATCTCTCCATCACTGCATTACTTGAACCATAAGTAGCAAATGTGCCCAACTCATTGGTGCAGTGAGTGGGGGGGGGGTTTAGGGGTCAACCCCCAAAGAGTCAAGTCCTATGACTAGCTCTGAGCTTTTTTTTCCTACTGAAGAGTACAAAACCCCAATCATCACGCAAGTCTTAGAATTACACTGCTTGATAAATTCAGCGAAAGCTTCGCATACCCGTAAATATGGCTCCAGTTTCAGCTAAGGTTATGTTTTTGGTAGCAGAGCAGGCCTAGAGCCAACTTCGATATAATGGTACATTAAGATACGAGTGTTTTGCACTCAATGTTCAACGCGTGCATTTCTTAAGCCTATCCTTTAGCTAGATGACTCACACCATAAGATAAGATTCCCATGAGAAAAATTAGGAAGTGCTGATTCGTTTATTCCTCGCAAAAATACAAGGGAACATTCGAGAAGTAATTTGAAACTTTCACCCTGAAAACAAAGATTAAGATTACGTTTGAGAGGCAAACAGTTTGATTAAATGCTCAATTAGATCTTCTGCATGTGACTGTTTTTAGGGTGTGAATGCAAGGTTAGGCTTGTTAGTAGTGCTTTTGAGAAATTCACAGTGAAGGAGAGTTTAGTGTTCGAAGGAGAGTTTAGTTTGGATTTCATAATGTACAGATAGACAACCGAAAATTTTTTTTCAAAATCCGCAAATAGCTCAAGGCCTCTATCGGAAGCACGTAAGATAATGGCTACGAGGTGTTTTGTGAAATGACCATTATTAGATGCGTAAATTAGGATTGCTATTTTTAGGGCTGTTATCGGAGGGCACACATGCAGAAGAGTTTAGTGACAATTCCAAAGGCACTAGTTCCTTTACTAAGCAATCTGGATGATTAAAAGTCTGTACAGTAGACTCTTCATTACTCCAGATGATAGAAAATATACTGATCCTTACTTTATGATTACTTGTTATTTTACTCTATATTTATGAAAATAATTCAATAACCGAATTTCCATAGAAATTTGAAGAAGTATTGGAGCAATATGGAAGGTATTGTGCACATAAGGTACGCACAGATTAATCGGAACAGTGACTTGATGGCTTGAAATAAATTTGATGGACTGTTAAAACTGTGGCTTAAATTCTCCAGCTTACTCTTTCCTCCTTCCACCAATTTCTTTCTCTGGTAATAGAATCCAACGAACCTCATGACTTATCCTGTCAACCACGTGGTCATGCAATGCCCCTTCAAAATTTCAATACATGGCAAAATTTTGTTTTCTTCAAACACAATGCGTACGATTGGGTTTGCGTCAGCTCTCTGCTGGTTAAACAACCTAACTACTACTAAGTCTAAATAATTGAAAGTAGACAACTTCATTATCTTCACCTTGGTTTGTAACTTTAATTCTGCAAATTCAATTATAATATCAACTATAAGCAAGAGTCTACTGTATTTTTTAATGCAGCTGAATTTTTAATGTTCGGTTTGTGACGTATTCAACTAAATACTTAGCTAATACATAAAAAATCGAAATCAGGCTTAAATGTAAGCCTACCAGAAAATGTCATGTGATATAAATGATTTTTGGTTATTAGAAGAGAAGTTAATTTTAAAAACAAGGAATGGAGTCACTCCTAAGAAAACTGTTGATGATATAGTCTAATAACGAAAGATATTCAAATACATGGGTGTGCCAATGTGGGGATCTAATGAGTGGATATTACGTTTTATATCGCTTGCCTAATAATCGTAACTTATTTCTTCCTTCTCACGCTTGGCAACCTCTTGGCAGAAAGAATGCTCAAAGACTCCGGAAGTTTATATCTACAACACTAAAAAAACTTCAGCATAGAAAAAAAAATGACTATTTAATAGATATTGGACGTATCCAAACAACATTTATGATAAGTTTTCAATAGTTCGCTTATATAAACTACTATCTTGGAAAGTGTAATCAGTAGTCTACCTAAGTGTTAAACTCCTCAATTTTTCAATGTACCTATTTAGTTTTTGAAAGAATTGACATTAAATTTCGCCACTAATGCCATCTCTTGAGGAAAATTGGAACTTTAGATTATAAACTTCAACACTAATGCCATCTCTTGAGGGAAATTGGAACTTATGTTTATAAATGTCGACACTGATGCCATCTCTTGTGGGAAATTGGAACTTTTGTTTATAAACTTCGACATGAATGCCATCTCTTGAGGGAAATTGGAACTTTTGTTTATAAACTTCGACCCTAATGCCATCTCTTGAGGGAAATTGGAACTTTTGTTCATAAATGTCGACACTAATGCCATCTCTTGTGGGAAATTGGAACTTTTGTTTATAAACTTCGACACTTATGCCATCTCTTGAGGAAAAATGGAACTTTTGTTTATAAACTTCGCCAGTAATGCCTTCTCTTGAGAAAAATTGGAACTTTTGCTTATAAACTTCGCCACAAATGCCATCTCTTGAGGAAAATTAGAACTTTTGTTTATAAACTTCGCCACTAATGCAATCTCTTGAGGAAAATTGGAACATTTGTTTATAAACTTCGACATGAATGCCATCTCTTGAGGGAAATTGGAACTTTTGTTTATAAACGTCGACACTAATACCATCTCTTGTGGGAAATTGGAACCTTTATTTATATACTTTCACACTAATGCCATCTCTTGGGGGAAATTGAAACTTTGGTTTATAAACCTCGCCACTAATGCCATCTCTTGAGGAAAATTGGAACATTTGTTTATAAACTTCGCCACTAATGCCATCTCCTGAGGAAAATTGGAACTTTTGTTTATAATCCTCTCCACTAATGCAATCTCTTGAGGAAAATTGGAACTTTTGTTTATAAACTTCGACATGAATGCCATCTCTTGAGGGAAATTGGAACTTTAGTTTATAAACTTCGACACTAATGCCATCTCTTGTAGGAAATTGGAACTTTTGTTTATAAACTTCGACACTAATGCAATCTCTTCAGGGAAATTGGAAGTTTTGCTTATTAATGTCGACACTAATGCCATCTCTTGAGAAAAATTGGAACTTTGGTTTATAAACTTCGCCACTAATGCCATCTCTTGAGGAAAATTGGAACTTTGGTTTATAAACTTCGCCACTAATGCCATCTCTTGAGAAAAATTGGAATTTTTGTTTATAAACTTTGACATTTATGCCATCTCTTGAGGAAAATTGGAACTTTTGTTTATGAGCTTCGCCACTAATGCAATCTCTTGAGGAAAATTGGAACTTTTGTTTGTAAACTTCGACATGAATGCCATCTCTTGAGGGAAATTGGAACTTTTGTTTATAAACGTCGACACTAATGCCACCTCTTGAGGGAAATTGGAACTTTAGTTTATAAACTTCGACACTAATGCCAATTATTGAGGAAAATTGGAACTTTTGTTTATAAACGTCGACACTAATGCCATCTCTTGAGGGAAATTGGAACTATAGTTTATAAACTTCGACACTAAAGCCACCTCTTGAGGGAAATTGGAACTTTAGTTTATAAACTTCGACCCTAATGCCATCTCTTGAGGGAAATTGGAACTTTTGTTCATAAATGTCGACACTAATGCCATCTCTTGTGGGAAATTGGTATTTTTGTTTATAAACTTCGACACTTATACCATCTCTTGAGGAAAATTGGAACTTTGGTTTATAAACTTCGCCACTAGTGCCATCTCTTGAGAAAAACTGGAAATTTTGTTTATAAACTTCGACACTCATGCCATCTCTTGAGGAAAATTGGAACTTTTGTTTATAAGCTTCGCCAATAATGCAATCTCTTGAGGAAAACTGGAACTTTTGTTTATAAACTTAGACATGGATGCCATTTCTTGAGGAAAATTGGAACTTTTGTTTATAAACGTCGACACTAATGCCACCACTTAGGGAAATTGGAACTTTAGTTTATAAACTTCGACACTTTTGCCATCTCTTGAGGATAATTGGAACTTTGGTTTACAAAATTTGCCACTAATGCCATCTCTTGAGGAAAATTGGAACTTTTGTCTATAAACTTCGCCACTAATGCCATCTCCTGAGGAAAATTGGAACTTTTGTTTTTAAACTTCGACACTAATGCCATCTCTTCAGGGAAATTGGAAGTTTTGTTTATCAATGTTTACACTAATGCCATCTCTTGAGGAAAATTGGAACTTTGGTTTATAAACTTTGCCACTAATGCCATCTCTTGAGGAAAATTGGAATTTTCGTTAATAAACTTCGACACTTATGCCATCTCTTGAGGAAAAATGGAACATTTGTTTATAAACTTCGCCACTAATGCCATCTCTTGAGAAAAATTGGAACTTTTGCTTATAAACTTCGCCACAAATGCCATCTCTTGAGGAAAATTGGAACTATTGTTTATAAACTTTGCCACTAATGCCATCTCTTGAGGAAAATTGGAACATTGGTTTATAAACTTCGACATGAATGCCATCTCTTGAGGGAAATTGGAACTTTTGTTTATAAACGTGGACACTAATACCATCTCTTGAGGGAAATTGGAACTTTAGTTTATAAACTTCAACATGAATGACATCTCTTGAGGGAAATTGGAACTTTTGTTTATAAATATCGACACTAATGCCATCTCTTGTGGGAAATTGGAACCTTTATTTATATACTTTCACACTAATGCCATCTCTTGGGGGAAATTGAATCTCTGGTTTATAAACTTCGCCACTAATGCCATCTCTTGAGGAAAATTGGAACTTTTGTTTATAAACTTCGCCACTAATGCCATCTCCTGAGGAAAATTGGAACTTTTGTTTATAAACCTCTCCACAAATGCAATCTCTTGAGGAAAATTGGAACTTTTGTTTATAAACTTCGACATGAATGCCATCTCTTGAGGGAAATTGGAACTTTTGTTTATAATCGTCGACACTAATGCCACCTCTTGAGGGAAATTGGAACTTTAGTTTATAAACTTCGACACTAATGCCATCTCTTGAGGAAAATTGGAACTTTGGTTTATAAAATTTGCCATTAATGCCATCTCTTGAGGAAATTTGGAACTTTTGTTTATAAACTTCGCCACTAATGTCATCTCTTGAGGAAAATTGGAACTTTTGTTTATAAACTTTGCCACTTATGCAATCTCTTGAAGAAAATTGGAACTTTTGTTTATAAACTTCGACATGAATGCCATCTCTTGTAGGAAAACTGAACTTTTGTTTATAAACTTCGACACTAATGCCATCTCTTCAGGGAAATTGGAAGTTTTGTTTATCAATGTCGACACTAATGCCATCTCTTGAGGAAAATTGGAACTTTGGTTCATAAACTTTGCCACTAATGCCATCTCTTGAGGAAAATTGGAACTTTTGTTTATAAACCTCGACATGAATGCCATCTCTTGTAGGAAATTGGAACTTTTGTTATAAACTTCGACACTAATGCCATCTCTTCAGGGAAATTGGAAGTTTTTCTTATTAATGTCGACACTAATGCCATCTCTTGAGGGAAATTGGAACTTTAGTTTATAAACTTCAACATGAATGACATCTCTTGAGGGAAATTGGAACTTTTGTTTATAAATATCGACACTAATGCCATCTCTTGTGGGAAATTGGAACCTTTATTTATATACTTTCACACTAATGCCATCTCTTGGGGGAAATTGAATCTCTGGTTTATAAACTTCGCCACTAATGCCATCTCTTGAGGAAAATTGGAACTTTTGTTTATAAACTTCGCCACTAATGCCATCTCCTGAGGAAAATTGGAACTTTTGTTTATAAACCTCTCCACTAATGCAATCTCTTGAGGAAAATTGGAACTTTTGTTTATAAACTTCGACATGAATGCCATCTCTTGAGGGAAATTGGAACTTTTGTTTATAATCGTCGACACTAATGCCACCTCTTGAGGGAAATTGGAACTTTAGTTTATAAACTTCGACACTAATGCCATCTCTTGAGGAAAATTGGAACTTTGGTTTATAAAATTTGCCATTAATGCCATCTCTTGAGGAAATTTGGAACTTTTGTTTATAAACTTCGCCACTAATGTCATCTCTTGAGGAAAATTGGAACTTTTGTTTATAAACTTCGCCACTTATGCAATCTCTTGAGGAAAATTGGAACTTTTGTTAATAAACTTCAACATGAATGCCATCTCTTGATGGAAATTGGAACTTTTGATTAAAAACGTCGACACTAAAGCCACCTCTTGAGGGAAATTGGAACTTTTGTTTATAAACTTCGCCACTAATGATATCTCTTGAGGAAAATTGTTACTTTTGTTTTTGAATAAATCACCACATTGGTGCACCCTTCCTTATTTGAACATCTGTTGTTATTAGACTATATTATCAGCAGCTTTCTTAGGAATTACTTCATCCATTGCTTTTAAAATTACCTACACTTCTAAGAAACTTAAAATCATTCATATCAGATGAAATTTTCGAGTAGGCTTACATTTAAGCCTGATTTCGTTATTTATGTATTAGCCAAGTATTCAATTGAATGCGTCACTTACCGGAGAGTACAAATTTGTCTGCATTAAAATATTCTGTAGACTCTTGATTATAGTTGATATTATAACTGAATTTGCAGAAATCAAGTTATCTACCAAGGTGGAAAAAACGAAGACATCAACTTACAATTATTTAGACTAAGTGGTAGGTGGTTTAACCAGCAGAGAGATGTTACAAAACCCAGTCTTACGCACTGAGTGTTCAAAGGAAACAAAAATTTTCCACGAATTGAAATTTTGAATGGGCATTGCATAACCAGATATAAGATTCGTGGGATTCTATCACAAGAGAAAAAATTGGCTGCATCGAAAAGGATGCTGATGAATTAAAGTCACAGTTTTAAAAGTTTCTTAAATTTATTTCAAGTCATCAAGTCACAGTTACGATAAATATGTGCGTAACTTACGCGCACAATACCTTTCAGCTGACTGATTTGCTTCCAAAAGGGTATATTATTAAAAATATCATTGAAAATTAATTTTTACTGATATCTTGTATTGCTCCAATACTTTTACAAATTTCTATGGAAACCCGGTTATTGAATTATTTTTGTAACTATACAGCAAATTTACGGGTATTTATAAAATATGGATCGGTATATTTAATATCATCCCGAGTAATGAAGAGCCTACTGTACAGACTTTTAATCGTCCAGAATGCTTAATAAAGGAATGAGTAACTTTGAAATTGTCGCTAACTCATCCTGAGATGTGCCCTCCGATAACAGCCCTAAGATAATACAATCCTAATTTATGCAACTAATAATGGTCATTTTACAAAAAACTACATAGACATTAACTTATGTTTTCCCGATAGAGGCCTCAAGCTATTAGCGGACTGTGAAAAAAATTTTCGGATGTCCATCTGTACCTTATGAAATCCAAACTAAACTCTCATTCGAACTGTTCCCTGTGAATTTCTCAAAAGCACTATTCAAGAGCCTAGCTTTGCATTCACACCCTCAAAAGAGTCACATGCAGAATATCTAACTGAGCGTTTTATCAACCTGTTTGTCCCTCAAACGTAATCTTAATCTCTGTTTTCAGGGTGTAAGCTTCGAATGACTTCTCGAATGTTCCCTTGTGTTTTTGCAAGGAGTAAACGAATCAGCACTTTCGAATTCTTCTCATGGGAATCTTATCTTATGGTGTGAGTCATCTAACAAAAGGATATGGTTAAGAAGTGCATGCGTTGAACATTGTGTGCAAAACACTCGTAGCGTCCCATTGATATCGATGTGGGCTCTAGGCCTTCTTTGCTACCGAAAACATCAACTTAGCTGTAATCGGAGCCATATTTACTGGCATGCAAAGCTAGTCATAGGACTTCTTGGGGGGGGGGTTTGAACCCCTAAACTTCCCCCCCTCGCTGCGCCACTGCTTGGGCCTATTTGCAAAATACTCACTGCAAAACTTTCTTATGTCCATTTTGAAGGGAAAACGAAAAAAAACTGAATCCTTTGTCTTCTGCCGGCGATTGTCGGACGATACTCAAGGTAGTTTGAGAGAGAGGACATAATCGCATAACCTCGTGCTCTGATCGCATCGAGAGACAGTTCTAACTACATTGTTCACCCTGAAACCGATTTTTCTTCTCTTGGGAGGGAAGGGGCGAAAGACTCTACTACAAAGTATTGTTGAAATATTTTTGCTGCGCTGGAGGTATAAATGAATTTCCTACGAGGAAGTACTTTTCCCATCACTGGTGTTTACACGTGCCAATACTTGACTTTGTTTTGGGTCTAAATTCTTTTCAAATACCCTCGTGCCTAAAAATTGTTTCTACAACACATCCCGAACCAAAATACGAATGGGTCTCCAAGGGGGAGGAGCAGCTGCCTCCCCTGGCGACGCCCTTGCCAAATGGAATAAAATTATAGTTAACAAAAATAATTTCAGGGCAACTGCTTAAAACCTTAAGCATACAATGTTAAACATTATTGAAAGAGTTTTATAAGTGAAAATAATTCACTTACACTCAGTTTTTCACACCACCACTGATATATCCTGACAATAACTAGCAAGCATGAGTACAGGAATCTTAATCTAAAGCTGAAAATCAAAATTTTCCTGAACAGCGAGTCATGGAACCTGCTACTGGGATTATGAGGGCAAATGGAGTCAATGAGCAACATGAATGTATGGTAGAATAAAAAATCAATGTGATTCCATTTGGACTCAATGGACCAGAAAGGGTTAGCAGCAAGGATCAATCTCTTGTCACAGTAATTTATTCCAATATTTCAGAATCTACATCATTTTGTCCCAATTAACATTGAAAATGCTTTATCTATGTATAGTGTTGATTAGCTCATCTGCATTCTTTTCTTCATGATTAATCTTAATGCAAAATTAGATTCTCTGTTACCTTGTCTTCCTCTAAATCTAACTTGGCCTTTTTTGAATGATCTTCTTCATGAATTGAGTATTCTTGGAAGAATTTTATAAGATGTCAAATTTATATATACTCATGAATTCATAAGTTGATTTGATAATTTGCTACAGTAGGATTTGTCAATTGATAACTTTTGCTCAAAATGTTTTAAGAGTTAGCTGATCAACTCACCTGGTTTCATAGCTTCCAAAACAGCTCTGTTAGCTTTAAGAACAGCATTGTAAACATTTTTCTGATCGGTCGTGAATTTTCCATTCACTGGGAATGAGCAGGTGATATCAGATGCATAGCCACAATACAATCCACCCATATCAAATACACTGTAAAGAATAATGAAATTAGAGATTAAACCACATAATGATTTAAATAATAATTCATTTTTGGGTCATTTCTAACTTTGCTACGAAAACAGAAAAAATTGACTGAAGGATAAATTAGGTGAGAAAGAATGTCTAGAGACAGAAGTTTAAGATTTGGAAACGAAACATAATTAAATTTGGTATATATCCAGTTTGCATCATTTCATAAGAAAATATTACTGAAAATATACTAATTAAAATAAGAGTAACATAGATTAGATAGATATCCTTGTCATGTTGAAAAAGCTTTTGGTAATATTGAATTATAATCAGCCTCCAGAAATTCATTTCAAATAATTCATAGTGATTCTTCATGGAGATAATAAATTGCTTAAAAATTAAAGAGGACTACCGAAGAGTTACAAAAAGTAACACTTGGTTCAGAATATCACCTTTCTTATAAAAGTAATGATGCATACAAAATGAATTAATGAACACAGAATAGCTACAAATTCTGAATTTAACCAGACTTACCACATATCACCTGAGTTAATAGGTTTGCTGTTTGGAGCTCCAGCATGACCATAATGCAAAATTGCACCATTTTCACCACTGCCGCAGATGCATGTGTAAGCCACATGGCGACATCCTCCTTTTGAGTATACTTCTTTCTTAAAAAGTGCTTCACATTGATATTCCATGTCACCTGGCTTTATGGAGCGCATCACTTCTATGTGAGCATCAGATGAAATTTTGTTCAAATAACGAAGAAGGTCAATCTCCATATCTGTCTTTATCAGACGGCTATTAATGAGGAAAAACAGGTAATGCAATAGTTCATTACTTGTCCAGTTTAATCAAATCATAAATAATACTATATATGGTCATTAGCTAAGATGAGTTTAATTTAGTTGAAATGACATTGTCATTTTGCAAACAATAATAGAGTAGGTTGCATTTAAATTAATTAAGCTGAATTAACTTGATTAAGATTGCGTGATAAACCAATAAATTAGATAAAACAATTTCAACCTATACTCACCATTCTGCAATTTCAGGAGGGAGTAAATCCTTGTCCACTAAAAATCTGTAAATTTAACGATGAAAATTATTTTAGTTTGGAATGTAAACAATATTGTGAGAATATCACTCAAAACTTTAGTTATCCTACACATAAATGTATCTAAAATTTGAGCAGGTTTCCCCACTCTTGAAAGAATTGAAGCCGCTTCATCCACACTTAAGAAGAAAGCTTCACACTCAGTCTTGCATACATAGTTGTTAATGAATGTTGTCCCAGGTACTTTGATAATCATTTTACTACACTCCACAACTCGTGACGACTAGGTACTTGTCCCACTGGCAAACTTATGATTCTACATCATGGAACCAAAATTTGCAGAAAATCTTTTCCTGTCTTAGGAGCAAAATACTGGAATGAAGTTGCTAAACCCAAATTAATAGAATTATATATCTTTCCATTTAAGCGTGATATCTCTGAAAGACTCTATTGATCAGAACATCAAATATCTCCTTAGCTCATCACTCCTTCCAATCACCGTTCCACCCATATTACTCTTCCTTTCTGTGTTTGTTTAAAATCTGAATAGCTATGAGTTCATCTCATCTACCCTATTTCTTTCTCTCTTTGTTTTCAGGCTCATCTCACTCTCTTCCAGCTGAGATAAATTTGAAAAGATACACATATCATAACAGCTAAGTATTTAATATACACCACTAGCTGACGTTTATTTCTGGATGAATATTAATTAGTAGATAGAATATGTCTTTGTGATTTTTTCTCATTTTTTCCCCTCAGGATTAGTAATTGTTATTTTTTTCTTAAAATTAATAATTTTTTTTTATTCTATAAATTTATTCATTTATACAATTTTATAATTGTCAATTTTATATTTTTTAATCTGTGTTTCTGTGGTTTTTTTCACCCCACTTCTCTGTGGGCGTTTTCCTGCAATGTGGGTTTTTTCATTGCCAACCTTCAGTTGCAAAGATTTTTTCCCCATACTGTACTCTTTCCTTTTGCTTTAATTTATATTTTTACATATTATAAATAAGCGATGAGAAACACACGATTCACTAGCTTGAATTTGGAGAAGTAATGAATCTTCATTTCTTCTCTGTACATATTATGCCGACAAGATTAGGCTGAAGAAAGGGGCCTAACCTTACCAATATAGAGCCAAACAAACATATGTTTTTAAGTAAATGATTGCAAACTTTAGTGGTGCACATTTATGTGCATATAGTATTCATTTCAAGTAAACTATGATATAGTTAAAATAAAGTTATCTCTGATGGTTTTAGTTTTCTGTCAAGGAACTCTAAGCTCAATTAAAGGCTCTACTAATACTCTAATAATACTAATTCTAACCATTCCTTTTTATTGTTTGATAAATCCAGATTTCATAAAAAATGAATATTTTTTCCTGCAAAGATGCTGAATGCCATTATGCACCTACATTCAGTTGCTGTGGCTACTGTCAACACATTAAGCAAGAGACTCATTTTTGCAAACCTTTTACTTAACCACTTCATTCTGTGGTTAAGGATAAGGTTTTCAAGAATGAGTCTCGTTGTATCTCACTACTACAAAGTTAAGCCTCAACTCATCACTTGGCGACATTAAACAGGCATAATTTGCAATTGCCTTTATGATATGTAGGACAGGTTTCTTTTAAAATATCAACTTCTCTTGTTCTTCTATTACCCTGAGTAAATCTGACCATTCTACACAGTCTCCACCCGGGTTTTACTTGTTTTTCTTTGCAATTCCAAATGTGCAAACAGGGACAATTCTTTGTACATACTTATAGGCCTGTCCATCGCACAAATAGTATCATGAAAGACCACCCAAAACTCCCAAGCATCCGATTCGTTACTTTCAAATCTAAAATGTTTCTTCCTAAAACCTTTCATACTCTCTTGCCTCTTGCCCTCTCTTAGTACCCACCTATTGTTGAACTTTTGATTCCATTAAATACATGACTGTAAAGTGAGTAAAGTCATCAACAAATATTAGGATAAATTCTTTGCCATCATAGGATATGGGACTAATGGGCCCCATCACATCACTATGAACTAGTTCCAATGGTCGAGTTGTCTTGTTTCTTGGAGTATTATATGGAAGTTTTGTTTGTCTTCCTTCCAGGCACACACTACAAATATCCTTTTCTGTAATGGTCAACCCATCAACAAGCTTCTCCATTTTCTTCATGTTTTCATAGCTGAGATGTGCCAAAGTATAGCACTTGAAGTTGCTGCGCTTATTAGGGCATTTTCATTTTCCCTGTAATATTAACTCTATTTCATAGAGCTTTTTCTTCCTACATCCAATACCAAGTAGAGATCCTTGTTGGTAAATTTTCCCAGTTACATTCTTGAAAACTATTTAATGGCCTTTCATATCAAACTGAGCCACTGAAATTAAATTAATGTCTTTATCAGGCACTATCAGCACATCGTGAAGAGTTATATTTTTCCAGTTTCCTTCCACATTTGCCTTAACCTTTAGATCTCCTTTTGTTTCGGCTATTAGGTAGCTATTTTTCTTGGCTACCTTTATTTAAACAAAATATATATAGTCTTTGTTGTTAATGTTGGAATAACCTGATGTCTCTTACTTCTTAAATTAAATAATTAAAAGGAAGGTACAATTGGAACTTATTTACAAATTGGACCACAGAAGATACCTCAAGCAATATAGTTTAACACCTATGTCTGTCTCACTTTTCCTCATGACTTATTTAGTTAATTGAAATTATATTTTATATTCAAATGTACTGTAAATATTGAAGTTTACCTGCTTTTCTCTTTATTAAATGGCTATGATTGACTCAATATTAAAGTTTGCTGCGAGTTCTTAGATGCTTTCTCCATTATTAAAATCTACTATGTAAAATCATTTACACATAAACCATACAATTATACAGTATTTGGGACAGGTTAAAACTATACTTTATCCATGGATATGCGATTTTATGCATATAAATGCATTTTCTAGATCATAGATTCCCAAAGTGGTACATGTGAATCTCCAATTCTATGTCAAGGAGAAAAAAATGGGGGTCCACAGAATGTAAATAGGGGTCCATAGACCAGAGACCATTTCGACTGCAAGTCTAATAACACAGCGTAAGCTTTGCTCGATTAGCCTACTGCACCTTTATAGTGAGTCACATCCTGTGCAAGTTTTTATAAATTTTCATATTAACAGTGATACATCAAGCAGTGAAAAAATAACACTTGCTCAGTCCAGTACCAAAATACTGCCATTTTCAATCTTCTTTCAAAAGTTTTCACCACTCTTCTTCCGAAAAAGAAATCGGTTGTAAATCATTAAACGAGGAGATTTACTGCTGTGCCTCATTAATGTGAAGCCAAATACTATCCAATGGCTGTTGAAACATCAAGTTCAATCTCTCTTTTATTTACAGCATTTACTGGTGTATTCGTTTTATGTAAGAATCTTACTAGGTTATGTTTGTTTATTTCCTAATCAAACATTTACTTACCATCGTTTAATTTTCAATAAACAACATTATTAAAATGTATTGTTTAATTTTATCATTGTTTATTTAAAAAAACCTGCCATAAGGAGCAGCATTGTGCTCACATTTGAAGTTAATAAGTTAAGAAAAAATCAATATTTTCAGAAGGGTCCACACAAAGTGAAAAGGCAGCCTAGGAGTCCACGGAAAATAAAAAGAACATCAATGCGTCTACGGAGAAAAAAGTTAGGGAATTTATGTTCTAGATGAATCTTTGTGGTGCATCATTTCTATCTCATTCTCATTATAAACCGCCGGACAAATATCATACATTCATGTTTATTTCTGCTTAATCGTAATTTCTGATAGCTTTGTTATGAATAAACGATAGGAGGCATAGAAAAGATGAGAAAATTAGATATAGCAAGGAATGTAAGTTTAATGTCTTGGTAATCAAGAGAGTAAATTGACTGAAAGCCAAATACCGTAAATTTAAATACCAGTATCCTTGCATATGATTAAGTTTATTGTTCTTTCGGTAGATGACGCCGTCGTCTCTACCTGTACGAGATCCTCTCCAGTGGAATTCAACAGTACTTCGCAGAAGTAAACAAATGTTTTCTCAAAACATTGCAAATCAATCTGATCATTATTCGGAAACCAATTACTTACTCATTCATTCCAGGAAATATAGGTTCTTCGTACATTCTCTTGCTGTCTGTGTTGGTACCACTCTGAAACGAAGAAAGAAAAATATTTCAGAAATATAGATTCATTACCTTAAAATAGTACATTTAAAACATATCTAACATATTTTTATTTTATTTAACGTATTTAACTATTTTATAGAACATTTACTTATATTTTAGCATATTTAATTTGACCAATTAAATAAAGTATGCGCGAAATCACACTGTAAGTCATTATTGGGAATGATTTATATTCGTGGTGTAGCGAATGGTATCCAATTTTTATTATAGATCATTGTTATCTACATTTTTAGCATTGTGTGGCCGTATAAAATTTGCAAGGAATGCAAAATCATTAATTTAAATCATAATGCAGAGAGTGCTCCTTTCCAATCAAGAAAACAAAGCATATTGATTCTATTCTGCAATGTTCTGGACTTTCAGGTAAATATTATTCCATTTTCCATCTCCGAAGATAAATCTCATGCCATAATTTCACTTGAAAAGTAATTTCGGTTCACAGAATGCCGCACAGCGGTAAAGGGCGACCGGGAAAGGAATGCGAGGGGAGGGGGAATGACGCGGCGCCACCTGTGTTCCAGACGAATGTGTCCGCCATCTTGGCCACGGCACGCAAACAAACCAATGGGAAGGAGGCAAGGGGTGGGGGGAAGGATACAAACAGAGTACGTAAACAAAAGGGAGCCCGCCACGGGTAGAATCCCCAGCATCGCACTTTTCGTCAGGGATTCGCCGCAATGCTGCAGCCATCGCAAACATTGCAACACACG
Organism: Sympetrum striolatum; assembly: GCA_947579665.1. NCBI lineage: Eukaryota > Metazoa > Arthropoda > Insecta > Odonata > Libellulidae > Sympetrum > Sympetrum striolatum. The sequence goes on from OX388341.1 coordinate 117,816,186, forward strand.
CAAAATCGCGGAAGTCCGAAGTCGAGCGGATGAGTCGTAAATGGGAAGGAAGAGGTTTTCAAAGGCGGTGTGGAAAGAGGATGGAGGAATCGTGGGAAGGAGGGCGAGTCGAGATTGTTTTTGTCAGCCCGTTACATGCGTCGGATGGCACACGGGGGTGGGGAAACCGCAGGTGTGTTTTGATCGCGGGTTGGTTGACAAGGGTGTGTGAACTTCGTACCGCGCCGCGAGCGGCACCATTGAGAGAAACGGATTTCTCCGATTCCCATGGGTTTTGTGCCTTCCTGAGCGTGAACTGTCTTCCAGCAGTCATCTTCGCGCAACGAGAATGAGGGTCGTGGGTTCGTTTCCTGTTACGATGGTGAACGTTTGAACTCTCGGTGTTTGGTAACGGCCTCTCAACTACAATAGCAACGGTTTCCTTACGTTCATTTCAAAGTGAATGACGGTTAAGAGTAGACTGATCATTGTTTTTAAAATCGGTACAATAGATATCCTAAAAAAAACAGAAACTCTTTTGCAAACGTCAATGAACTCCAAAGTCAGTACCATCGTAAATATTCTAAATTCCTAGTCTCACTTATGTAAACGAGCATATCTAAAAGTCCTTCTCACCTCTTATATTTCTCTTACTGAAATTTTCAGCGAAGTAATGCTATACCAACAATAGGAAATATTAGTTTGCATTAAATGAGTCAACCGCAAAGCATTCATATAATAGGAATAACATCGATGCACTTTATTTAGCGAAGGAATGAAGACGACTTGATTTAGAGAGTTCTTCACAAACGCACTCTGGAGGAATTCGGAAATGATTAGAAACTCCTATGGAGAAATTCAACATAAAGTTAAACAGGAGAATGAGTTCTTAATCAAAGAGCAGGTTCTCTTTCTAAGAATCACACGGAACCGCTCTTTTAGGACGCAAGGAGTTAACCAGCTTACATTCATTTTATTCGCCCCTGCATCCGAGTATTTACGCTGATAAACAAACAGCACGCTCCTTAATTTCACGGAACTCTTAACTATTATGAAGTTTTACCTCGGCAATGTAATCGAAATCATAGGAAATGGCGGATCAGCCGTTTGATACAATTCTGGTCGCAAATTCCTGTTGCTTAACAAAACACTTCCAAATAAGGCAGCAGAGCTCCCCTCAACGAGTCGTGAGAACTTGGAGGAATTTATGAAAAGGAGCGATGAATCACGCTCGGCTCTTCTATGGAAAGTCACATTCGGAGGAGGCGGATGTAAACAGGGGGCTCTGCTCTCAAGGCCGCTGACCTCTTCGGCATTCCGCCGACCCAAAACACGATCGATTCCACGCCAAGCGCTCGATCGATTGAAATTTGTCCCATTCAACCTAACAACTATCGATTGCATAAACCTTTCGTAATCATCGATCCTCAAATCGAAAAATAAGACCGACGATTCGATTATATCGTCGATAAGACCGACGATATCTCTCTTTACGCGAAGTAACCATCCCGCTGCAGTAGTACTGTTAGTTCTTAACTTTTACGTTCATGAACCATTCCATTAGATATTTTCGTAAAAGCCGCTCGCTGTAAACACTTCCCAGCGCCATTCTAATTGTTAAGTAGGCTCTGAGGGATCTTCGCCTAGCGAACGTTGGAGGAAGGTGTCCCACGGCGTGCTCGTCGATGCGTGAAATCGAATCGAATTTACAATTTCAAGTACGGCACAGGAGATAAACCTGATTTGTAGCCGATACTTCGAAAAAGCGCAACGTGTAGAGACTGAGGCATCCCCGAAACCACTATTTGCGAAAGCGGATTCTGAATGAAAACATATTTCGGGTTTGACTCAGCGAAGAGTCGATAAACTCACAAACAACTCTCTCTCTGCGCAATCTTCTAATACGCATTGAAACACTTTCGAATTTACGCTTCTTCCTCCATTCGTGGGCTTTTCGAACGACATTCCCATTAGCTGAAAAATGCGAGGACTCTTTCCACCTTGTGACATCTCCCAGATAAGAGAGCGATACCGGCTTAAGGTCAAAACCACAGGCTAAGATCAATAAAAGGAATATATTTTACACTCTTAAAAAATGGTTTTTATAAATCGCCGCTTTAATAGTCTTCAGTCATTTGTTGAATAACTTCGTGTATTAATATTCCAGCGGCACAAGGTTGGCTGCATTCTACTAAAGATTTAATTTGGAGATTAGTTCATTTATTTTGCTATCGGGTCATGAAATTGCTGTCTTCGTAACATCGATTTTGAAACACCAAACATTAGTGGAATTCTTGATTCCAAACGATTTGCATATCATTTGGTTTGTTCGCTCCCACGCGAGCGAGTGTTCTCCTAGAAATGTGACTCAGAGTCGCCAGAGGTGACGTAAGCGAGGAAACATTTTCGCCGTCGAAGATTCTTTTGCATTCGTAAGCAATTCATGTCGATTAGTTCGTCGCTTTGATATCCGAATGATTCAAAACTCTCTCGAATTTCCCTCATCCCTCACTCTCCGCCAGACACTCTCATGCCCTTAAATGGTACGCCCTCTGCGCCGACATTCCAAACAACTTTTTCAAGCAATTTTCTCCGAATGTTCGTCCTTGCTGAGTTCGAAAGGAGCTTCTGACGGAATCCGAACGAAAAAAAACGCGTCTTTTTAAACAGATGACATTGTCGAATCATATTTTCGTCCTTATTTAACAGACGGTGATTTTTATGGCTCGTTACTGAAGAAAAGCGACCTCAAGAGGGCGGAAGATTACGTCAGCTTTCGGAGGAAGTAGACGGTCGGAAGTCGTGTTTTGAATGTCGTCACGATTCTGGGAAATGCGACACCGTAGAGTATTATTAGACAGCTTATTTGGAGGGACGTTGGATTCTAAGGAAGGCGACGTGGAGACAAAATAGACACACTCCACAAAAATATAAATATTCCAAAGTAAACATAATATTGGTACGATGTGTATGAGACATGTTTAATAAGAGTAATAGACGAGTTGTGCTAAAAATCGCTACGGAGGATCCAGAGGACTGCGTTCAATTTCCTCACGAACTCATCGCCAATTGACTTTTAAAAAGTGTTTTCTTTTACGTGCTCTGTGATCGTGGGGAACATCACAACTACCTTTTGCCTCCTTGTATCCATCAATAAAGTGTAGTCTTTTGGTGAAATATTAGAGAGGTCTCCTTATGGGATATATAAGAGTATCGGACAAAAAAATGAGGTTATTTGAGAAAAAGATGAAAACAGACTACGCTAATGAACGAGGAATGTCATTTTAATCTTCAGCACGATCGCTGGTTTGTGCCTCATTCCTTCATTAGCTACTAAATATCTGAAGAGGCGGATGAGGGGCAAAATGAGTGAACCAATCGAAAGTGCTCTTCTAACAAGTTCACGTAAGTGAATCACGATGACTGTACCAATCCTTAGCATTCCATAAGACCAGTACTATCATTCACCTCAGTAACTGTCGTATCATCACAGTTGAGGTCTGCAAGGGCCGAACATTTCAGCCCAAGCCCGGCCAGTTCGTCGTTGAGCCCGGCCCGTTCGTCGTTGAGCCCGGCCCGGTCCGAACGTTGATACTAATTTTCGTTCTCAAGCCCGACCCGAGCCCGAAGTTTCCATAAATCGCCCAGCAATAAATTGTTGTGAATTCTGAACAAATGCATTTTTTTAACCCTTCACGAAGACCGAGCATTTTGTTTAAGCATTAAGTTACAACTTTAAGAGGCTTTTACCGCTATCCAAGAAACTAACTCTCTTTAAGAACGAATAATTCTCTCCTTCCCGAATTTTCCGAGGGCCCAAGCCCGATAGACGGCCTGCTTACCCGGCCCGAGCCCGGCCATGCTGACCATCACAGCAACGAACAAAATAAAGACAAAAGTAAATAAAAAACGCATTTTTTATATCCGTGGAATGAGCATTCAAAAATCGATCTGATCGAAAATAGAATCGAATCGTTACAACTAACCGACAAACGACTCGAAGATGCATCGATCGCGCGTCAACACGAGGTTCATTCAACTCACCGATTCTAACGCTTCGTGAATTTGTGCTTCGGCGCTAACACAGGGAAAGACTATCGAACGGACATACGCGCATTAGCGTACGGTTAACTGACGCTCATTGCCGCCACATCCGTCCTAAGTTTCTTATCCGGACATAAATAGTTTGGCAAACAAATCTGGCAGACGGCATGTCTGCTTTTCCCGCTTGGGTCAAAGAACTGGACAAGCACGCAACGGAAACTGCACGGGTGTTCCGCACGGGGTTTTTAGGCGATGAACACCGTTAACGAACGAAGATAATTGAGGCATCCGGAGATTCGAAAACCGTTTGAGAGAAGTCCGAGGATGTCGTAGGAGTTCCACAACCAATGTCGTCTGATTGGGAGATTAAAAGAAGGATAACCAGCAAAGGCTGCACACGACGTATCCTTCGACCGATGTCGGCCTACGACAAATCGACTTTTACAAATACCGTTCGTCATATTACAATAATAAAAACCAGGAAAATCATTAAATATACTATGTATACGTACTATAGTTTTTAATCGAGCTAGTAGACTGAAATTTTCAGGGGAGGTTTATAATTCACAGTCAAGTCGGTAAAATATCGACAATCCCGAGATTATGTTCTAGGTTTGAGCCTAGAGAGGATTATATTTTTCATTGGGATTAAACGGGATAAACGAAAATGGCCATGAAGAACAAATTTCTTCCGTTCGTTAAAATATGAAAAAGTGCGCGTACAGCAGTGAGATTTGGGCTATAGTATATCTAGAAGATCAAAGTTTTCTTTTCTTGCGACGGAATTTAACATTTCGGCACTAAATGTACAAAATTTTATTTTTAACGCCAATTTATTGCGTTTTTCTCTCTTCCTTTCGTAGGTTAAATCTATGTTACGTCGAATACAAATTTGTTTACAATCCCAATTTCATACATCATGATGAAAGTTTGATGTATTTTGAATATTTTTTAATGTTTCTTTCCATATATGTTATTAATGACAATGAGTGCTGAAAAATTTAACTTTCATCAAAATGAACAGCGAATATCTGCACGGTCAATGAATTATTCGGGAATACATACTGTAATAACATAAGATAAACGGAGAAGTTCACATTAAATCACATGAATATTAATGTAATGTCGTGGTAGCTTAGTGGTTAGAGCAACCGACCGGGTTCGATCCCCGGCTAAGGCAGACTTTTTATCTTTCATTTCCACCGCGTATGTAATAACATAAGTTTATGTAGAGGATAGGAGACCATGCATCAACGAAGATAATTAGATAAGTCATGTAAGAAGAGAGACTATTCGAGGACGAAGTTGAAAAATCTACACTGAATCTATATAGGGAAATATGAAAGCAATTTAGCTTATAAATTCTCATTAGTTACTGGCGAAGTAAGTATTGTGCCGGATCAAGTCTACCTGAGGTGAGACATCAGAAAAATGTTTACCGATATCAAATAAGCATTCTCCGAAGCCTTATCAATTGAACTTTAACTGAAAATGACATAATCCTAAAATATTACTGTCAGAATATTAATGTAAATTAATAGTTTCAACGACAGTCTTTAGAAATGACATAACTGCAAACAATACGAACCTTTAGCATCACGGCCACTACAGTTTAGTAATATTTCACTTCATAGTTCACTAAACCAAATGCATTCATCATGTACTGAATTATGACTAAAACGTTCCTTTGCCATAACCTGTTCAGTTTCTTCCTTTATGTCGTTGTATTTTGCCGTTAGTTTCTCCCAAGATCTATAAATGAGCTCCTGGGCACTGACTCGCGTTCCGCCACACAGTGTGGCTTCTGCAGGTGTAAAACGAAGAAAAAATATCCTTTGGGAGGGGAAGAAAGAGGGAAAGCTACATTTGATGTATGCTTCACTTTCATACTACGTACATTATCACCGAAAAGCTCATACGGGCAGCCAAACCCAATTATGCCCGCCTTTCTTGAAGGACCATATTATAATTGAATATCAAGAAAGAGTAACTTTTCATCTAAATGAACAACAAATATCTACACAGGAAATACAATGATATCCTTGAACGATGTTAGGATATTGCTGTTCTACGTACATGGTGGATTGTTTTTTCTGTGCTTTTTATTATATGCCTATTATGATTCGTTTTTTCTATTCTACAATTATTTTGTCATCAACTCCAAACAGTATTTAAAATTAAGTTCTTTTACTACGTTTTTAAAAATTGATATGTAGTGCACAATTAGTACGTAGCACCTTGCGTAATTTAACTTCCATCAAACTCAAAAACAAAAATCTAAACATGAAATTCACTGATTTCCTTGAACGACCTTCGGATTACGTTGTTCTATATGTTCATTGGATAAAAATAAATAAAAACAATTTCTGCGTTTATCATTGAATGCTAATTATTTTCCCATTATATCCAAACGGGATTTAGAATAAACTTCTTTTTCAACGTTCTTCAAAACTATTTACATAGTTATGTTGCTTATTTTCTATTTGTTTATTTAATTAGTTCACTGTCGCGGTAGATGCCATTTAATGAACATAGGATTCAATTCCAGTATGCCTTGCACTGAACCGAGTACTGTAGGTATCGTCTATCGATTTTTCGCATTTTTATCTTACGCAGATTTTTGTTCTAACTTTACTTTGTTCGGCGTATTTCCTTAATTTCATTTTACGAATGTGTATTCATTAAGGACTCAACTTCAAAACTCCAGTATCAAATAAACGTGAAAGGCTTTCGAAATAATTATCCTATTATATGATGAATCTCGATCTCACATTTGAAAATTATGTATACGATAGACAGTGGTATAATTGAAAAGAAACATAAATGTAACATATAGACCCATAACTCAGGGTAGGTATCCCCTGATAATCTTCTTTGCTTGCATTATGCAAGCACCCATTTACTAGTTTAATGTACGATTACCAGTTGTATGCATACTGCAACCTTACTGGTAATAAGTTGCGCCTCTGATGTTAGATATCCAATCATCCGTATTCATCCTTCGATATAATAGAATAAAGACCAGGAATCAAACCCAGGCTCTATGCCTTCATGGCGTATGCTTGAGAGTCCATCTCCTGGAGAGATGAATGAAGTGCTTACGATCCCATTATGGGCGATAACTTTGGACATTCGGTAGCGTAAACGGAAAATCAAACGAAACCATTCGGGAAGTGTTTTAAAAAGCGTTCAAGGTTTTAATTACCTTTAAATGTCGTGGATTTTGGAACCCAGCTTAGATTTCATAAAGGTTTTAGTAGAAAAATCTGCATCTCTTCGGAAACTGCTCCAAAATCTGTACTGTCGCCGCATTGCAATTCTTATGGGAAAAGATGCTTACATATATATCTTAACGAAGAATAGTAAAGCTACCCAAACATCAATCAAATCGCAATATTTAGAAGCAATCAGCAGCTTAAAATAAATACCTCAAGGATTCTTATCAAAATTCTAAGTTTGATTTATATATCTTAATGGAAAGTGCTCGGATAATAATCGGGAAAATTCTCACAGCGTATCTTGAGGGAGAAATTCGGCATGACCTAGCATCGAACCCAGGATAATTTTCGAATTTCTTTCCATTGGAGACGCACGACGTTTAGCGACATCTTGGTTTTACATTCTCCATGTTGCTGGGAAGCGCCTAAAACATTCCGAATTTCCGCTCAAAGCATTCTTACGGAAAAAATCGCGATTTTGAAGCCTCCTGGGATCGAACCCATGATAGCTAGAATCGATTTCTCTTATTTTCTGGGGTCTCTCGTCAGGGCCTAAACGCCGTAGAAGGGTCGCTAATGTTTCTGTTTTAGGCTACAGGTATTAATCGTAGATATCTGCTTATCCTCTTCAGCGTCTATGTATGTACTCGTATTAACAAATGATGCAATTCCTATGAAATTATTGAAGGAGTGAATGAAGAATGGAATGTGTTCATACGTGTGTCTGTTCGACTTTTCTGAGTAATCTTGGTTCGTTAATTCCAATGTGATATTATGTGATATCCTACAGTGAATTTTCATTGCCGACTTCCAACATTCGTGAATTTGAATATTTTACTCAATACAGGACGAGAGAAGGCCGTTTCCTAAGCAATGTCCTATTTTTATACTTTTATATTAAACTTTTTTACTTTGTATTAATTTCCCTAACGTTACGATGTTCATATTACGTAATTCAAATATGCGTCTCAAATTCGATAGACACATAAATATCGCTTTCCGGAAGACAGCCATCGCAATTATATAATCCTCATCGCAGTCGCAATACCAAACACGATAAAAGAAAAAAATGCCTTCGATTCAAGGCCATGGGAATATATTATTAATACGAGAAAGCAATAGGCTTATTTAAGTTGCGCTAATGCGTTGCTCAACAGAATGACAGTGCAGCGATTGCACATATTTTGAAGATAGCTGACGTTCCATTGATAACATTGAAGAAATGCACTTATTTCGATGACGATAAGATAAAATAATGAAGAATGAAATGGTTTCGCGCGCCTGAGGAATGACACGCGAATTTAGTTTAATCTACAATGGAGCGGTATTTGATAAAACTAACCTCAATGGACCATTTAAAGTGAAATACAAACACGCGAATCTCCATCACAACATGGCGAATCCCAATTACTTCGCTTTGGGAACCTCTTCTTTGGAAAAATATCATGTTCCGCACGATGGATATAAACAAATGAACACACAAAAAGCGAAGTAACGTAAACATCGAATACCGTCCATTGTTTCGTATACTAAAACGAGGCTGCTTGTCTCATTGTTTACCGCAATATAAAATCGCGCTTTAGCACGTGAATAAAACAATGCACAGAGATATTCCATCGTATTAATAGCCTTCCTCTACGAGATGCCGCCTCAATATTGTTCCAGGAAAAATGAATCGCTGTTATTTCCACGCCGTTATGCGCTATCTTCGTCCTTTTGCGAAATGCGTAATGCTCGAGTCATTTTTACCGTCGGCGGTCCATTCACGTGTTGGGAAATACGCCACAGTCACGTGGCTCTCGGGTTACGTCGGGGGTGACGTCACCGTCGAGGGCAAGAACGGTGCTGCCACCTGCGCGCACACCATCTCACGGGCCGCGACGAATAACAGATGCTGCGAATTCGTCTTAAATTAAGCGAAAATTCGTCGTCTGTACCTCAAATACAATTTACTCGCTCGAATAACATCCTCCAATCGCTACCTCCGCAATGCGGAGAGCTTCAACGTACGGAATTATGTGCGCAGTCCGCTTTTCGCTCACTACGATCATTCACCGCGCAATTGCATCGATCGGTGGGATTCTTCGCGAGTAATGTTTCGCATTTTCGCAATTCGCGAAGAACTCATACCTTGCGCTCATTCCGCACAACATCTGGCGCAATTCAGATCACGTGACTTCGATGCATGAAACCATAAATGCGTGGGACGATGAACTCAAGCGCAGATATATTTATACGAGTAAAATGTTGCTTGCATACTGCAAGCAGATCGACAACACTAATTTCATATTGGCATCATATCGGGACGGACATCAAAAGAAAAAAAAATTCAAAATATTCGTAGAATTCGCTGCAATTTAATCGCCTGGCAGCGAACCCCGGTCTTCCTGGTGTACTTACTATGCAGCAAAATAGAAGATTACCATATCAAACTATGTGTGAAAATTCAAGCAAAACTATTAGGTGCAACTACCTCAAACGACGTCCTACTATTCACATACACTCCTTATTTGAGAAATTATAATGTGCTCTGGCATCGAACCCAGGAACAGCATGGTCTTATCTATTTTTTTTCATAAACAAAGTGTTAATATACTACTTCCATCTAAGCAAGAGCTCCCTTACATATCGATAAATGCATAAAAAAATTATGAAAAGATACCCCATAGTGTTATATATGGGGGATATTTTTACCGCCCGGCATCGAACCCGGGTCTTTCAGGCAATACTTTCTATGCAGCACAACAGAAAAACACCATCTCTAACCGCGTATGCAAATTCAAGCAGAAATATTGGTTACAACTGCCTCAAATGACGTCCTACTTTTCCTTTATATTCCTTATGAGAGAAACGTTATTGTGCTCTGGCTTCGAACCCAGGAACAGTACGGTCTTATGAAAATTTTTTTCTAAAACTTATTCGTACCATACATCTTCCAGCCAAGCACGAACATCCTATCATTTCGATAAGTGCATCTAAAAAAATAATGAAAAACGGCTCCCATGTATTTTAAAGGGCAGATCTTTGCATCGTCCTAGCATCGAACCCAGGATAACTTTTGTAAAAGTCATTGATGTTTTCGAAAGTCCAAGACCATAAATATAGGCACCTTGAGTTTTACTTCTCTACCTATCCGGAAAGTATTTTTTTTTAATTCCCGAAAATCACGGCAATGCATTCAAACGGGAAAAATCGGGACTTTGGGGCCCTCTGGAATCGAACCTATGACACTGAGGATCAAAGTCTCTTTTTTCCTGGGGGTTTCACGTTATGGCCAATATGTCATAAAAATTTCAGATCAATGACGCTTGTAGTTTAGGCTGTGAATTTGTATCCTATCTATCTATATAGGTATATATATGAATGAATCCGGAGAAGCATCTATATATAATAGATAATTTAAATAAGTCAATTTCAAATTTCGCAAAAGTTGGCATTTACTATCGCAGCCTGAAAGGAAAATAAACTGCGTAATTTATGATATTGTATCCCACGAAATGAATACCTTTCAACGATCTTGCAGAGATAAATGAACAGCCGTTCACGATCCTAATTCGTAGCCAATTAAGAAAAATTCCCATTTTCCCCAAATCGTAGAAAAATGAAGGATCAACTTAGCGAATGAGAAAACCAGAATTTTCATTCATTTTGTTTAGATGAGTCACAGTTTCGTGCGAAGATAACAACAACAATCGTCGTCCGATTCCGTCCGCTTCATAACGAAATCTTTCTGCGGAGAGTGAATTCGCATCGCAATTAGGAAAGACGAGAGAGCGTGGGAATTGGCGGAAGGAGAGGATCGCAAGAAAGTCATCCGCTTTTTCCATTCTAAAATATCGCAGCAGGAAAAAAGTGTTCAGATGCAGTCTACAGAGGCGATGGTTTCAAAGCCATAGAGCACAAACGTGTTTCATACTTGCATGAGTGACGAAATATTTGATGCCCCCACGACTCGTGAGCGGTGAACATTCAGATTTGAAAATGAATGAGTTATTTGTAAAATCGGTTCTCCAACACAGCCATTTAAATGCTCATCTGTGTCGTTCTTTTAAATCGAGTGCGTCTTATCGGACGGAGGTCTTTATTCTATTGCGTTTTTCGCGCGTCAACGCGCCGAATAATTTGGCGCACGATCGCGTTTTTCTGACGCGCGTTGCGTCGATGCGATTGTGATACGGACACTTTTTCCTGTTTAGAGTGAAATATGAATTCTAAATATGAATTTTGAAAATGATCGGATTATTACTTTTTAAGATAGAGCGCCCACAAACTTTTTAACCAAAGACAGACATGTTCGGGAAAATAGCTAAAACAGCTCTATGGGCCCCAAAACATTTATTTCCGTCGAAATCTGGAGGTCGAATTTTTTTGCGAATACAATACTTTCTCTATACTACGTATAGGGAGAAAGTAAAAATATACAATTTCCGAAGAGATTAATCTCAACTGATCTCAAAATTAAATTTTCTAAATCGATGAATGAAGGTAGGGTCCCAACCGATTGGAAATTAACTAATATTAATCCTGTTTACAAAAGCGGATTAAAGGAGGACCCAGGAAATTATAGACCCATATCATTAACTTCGCTGTCCGGAAAGGTAATGGAACATATCGTCGTAAGCTCACTCAAGGGATTCTTAGATAGAAATGAATTCCTCGACGCGAACCAGCATGGTTTTCGAAAGTACCGATCATTTAATACTTAACTTGCTCTATTTGTACACGATATCTTAAAGTCTGCCGAAAGTAAAAAGCAAGTGGACGATATTTTCCTAGATTTCAAAAAAGCATTCGATAGAGTCCCCCACTACAAACTAATTTACAACCTAAAACTAGCGGGCATTAACAAGGAAGTAGTCGACTGGGTTAAGGATTTTCTCTACGAGAGGGAACAATGGGAATTAGATATTAACGTAGGTAAATGCTCCGTAGTTAATTTCTTCGAAAAGAAAAAAATGCGTCCAATTCACCCGTACAATATTAATGGAATTAATATAAAAGTAGTAGATTCAGTTGAATATCTCGGGATCAACATTACTAGTAACTTAAATTGGAGCACGCATATTCGAAAAATCTGCGGCAAAGCAAGTAAAAGGCTTGGCTTTGTAAAGCGTATTGTCGATAAAAGCGATGAAAAGGTGAGAGAGCGATGTTATTTTACCTTGGTCAGACCCCTTCTGGAATATGCGGCAAGTATATGGGACCCTGCGAATGAAACGTGTACCCGCGAACACGAGAAAGTGCAGCGTAAAGCGGTTCGTTTTGTTAAGAAATGCTACGATAAAAAAGCACAAAAATGCTCTCGGAGGTAGGTTGGGAATCCTTGAAAGACAGGAGATTGGAAGCTAGGCTGCGATTGCTTAATAAATGCAGGGAAACTAGTAGTAGTAGTATTATTAAAAGTGCTTAGACAGCTTAGGTCATTTAGCACATTGGCCTCCAACGGGAATCGAACCCGGGACCACTTTCACCAAAGGCAAACGCGCTGTCCACATGACTATCCGGGAGCCGCAGGGAAACTACATTTTCGGAAGATTCAATCGGTATCATGCAACCCCCCTGCTACCTCGGTAGATCCGATAATGACCGTAAGATAAGAGAAATAGATGCTAGGACGAATCGTTTTAAAAATTCATTCTTTCCGCGAACGATACGCAACAATAACCGAGTAAAGAAGTAGCTTAGATTCAATTGGTGTTTACACCCCCTGCCACACGCTGAAAGGCGTTGGTAGGGTATTAATGTAGACGTAGATGAGATTGTTCTTCGGCGATACGCTTTTTCATTTGTTATTCATTTAATCTCGAACATTCTTGATTTAAAGCGGCAAGTTGCAAAGTCGCTTGGAGGGTCTTGTTTACCTCACATTTCTCCGTCAGAGGAATTCGCTCGAGCGGTCGTCGCCGTCTATCGACCCCAGCGAACGCTCAAATACGGGCTTCCGACGGCGTTGCGTCACCAACGTCGCGAAAATGAGTTGCGAAATGAGGATGACGTGGCTGTGCCGCCCTCACACGCGTGAGTTGCGGAATAATTGGGATTCGATAAACAGATGTCGGAAAAACACCCCATTTCGAGATAAACGTGAGCCAAATACGCTGCGAGGATGATAAAAGGCTCATTCGCCCAACTGACGTCTATTCTAAGTGAACTTCTTTCGAGTTAGAAATTACCAGCGATATTTTCTTTGGAAATCGAAGCAATGACTCACGATCTTCTCAGGACCAAATCGATAAATACTTACTATTTATTAAATCTGCGCAAAATGAGGCCAAAGAGAATAAACAGTTCAGATTAAGAATCAGAGTGCCTCTTCACAGTTCGATAATCGAGGGGGTAATATCATTTGGATTAAAGCATTCCGTAATTACTTTATATTAATTAATTAAAATATTGTAATTATTTGTCCGTCGTACATAAATTATAAGATACAAATCCGTTTTCAACCTGATTGAAAATTAATTTTAAGAATTTGAAATTACGTTTTAAGATAACAATTCACTTTCCGATATGGTGCGAATCATCAGCTTCAAGTTTATAGTATTAACGACTTAAAGCAAAAATCTACAGATACTGAGTTTAGAGGGGAAAATTCTATCCTAAAAAAATCAGCTAAAAATCAAGGCTATGATGAAAATGACCAAACGATGGATTCACTCTTTCTATTGTCTCTACTATCAGCGGAATGTCTAAAAAAAGACCATCTCAACGCCATTCGACAACTGCAGACAAACAATATGATCGGGTTTAATAAATCGATCGCTTGGTTATCGCACTTGAAGCGCAGACGATTTCAAAACATTGAGATTGCGCAAATGCCACGCCTTGGATCGTCTGCAAGCGAAAGCTCGAGAAATATCTCCAACTTTCGTTTTGACGACGCGTTCCGACGGATTCAGGATATTGTTGTGATGCGTTCAGTCGGTCGAGCGATTGACAACACCAAAAGGTCTCTGCGTTAGTGCTACGTTGGCCACTTAGTCGAACCTGTTATTGAATCGCTCGCCTATTATGTTTAAACTTTCAAAAACTTTTGTTTTTTTTGTTTTGAAGGATGTTTTTTCAGAGGAAGTTTTCGAAAGCTGGAAGAGATGCATCATGTACCAAAACAGAATCATCTCACGTTAGAATATAGAGGATGCCACCTTTTCTCTTTATTTAATTTGGGGATATTGCAAAAGGACGAGACTGTCTAAATGTAGTATTTTGAGAAGGTGAAACCACCATTTCTCAGCATTAAAATATTTATTATATCAGTGAAATGTAACGATTCTGTACATCGTTCATCCCACCGAAGAAAATTGCAGAAAGAAATCGAGTGGTCAAAAGAACACAACATTTCAGCATCTTTAAGGATCAATGCCTGCATAACACAATGTATAACAGTGTTCCCCCCTTGTTCCTATAAAAGTATACAAAACGCCCCCCACCCGTAATCTTAAAAATTAAGAAGATAATATAGTCAAATATTGGTTAATATGATATACATTTTTAATTCAATAGATACTTATCTCAGGACTTGCGTGCACACATACAGACTACATTTATTTAGAAATAAAAACTCATGTGAAGCATACATTGAATAATAATAAATTTCTCAAGAAAATGTACTATTAACTTCTGCAATTTGTAGAAAGTTACCGCAATCTTTTATTTACATTAGTTTGACAAATTAAGCGACTATTCATTATATATCTTCAAGTTCTTAAAGTCATTTATTAAAAGTATGCAAAACAATCTGTCCAAGGTTGTTGAATTGGAGGAGACTATCTTGCCGTCTGTTTTATGATACGTGATGGAAATGCTGCTTTGGAGGAAAATCGATAAAAAAATTTGACCATGAACATCCCCAAGTCCACAGCCTCTCTCCTTAGACGTAAAATTGGTATTATTGGATGTCGTGAGGGAAAATAATTTACGCTATTTAGATGAGTGTAGATCAATGTAGTATAGGTACAATCGTACAATGTACGTTGCCAAAAACAATCGCATACCTTTCAGCGCCCCCTGTCGCCTCCTCATTTCCCCCCACATTAAAATAAGGCCCACTTTGGGAACCACTGATGTATAACAACCATTGGCGACGGTCGACAATCACGATCGTGTTTTGAATGAGAGGGAGAGTTGTATAAAAGTTGCATGAATTGATGGAAGCGTCCTTGGGACGTAACCTCTCCCTTTTGCATCCGCCGGTGATGCAGGACAGGAGAGCCAACCTCGGCAAAATGGAAACGAAATACTTCCTGTTCTTCCCCAAGAGAAAGCTGCCATCCAGACTGGCTGCAAACGTTTACCAAACAAGTTTTTCATCGATACACGCAATTTCTTACGATTTAAAGGGAAAAAAATCTACGGCGAATATTCACGCCTCTCCGAAATGTTCATAAATATAATCGACATTAAGTTTTGGGAGAGATTTCAGCGATATCGAGAAATGTTTATACTTAAGTGCACAAAACCACGGGAAACTTCCCCATACAAAATGTGATATTAGGTTACACCGAATTTTTACAATGAATAATCATCAATTCTTCGGTATTTAAAGATTCCCCGTCGAAGAATTTTTTGATATTCTTACTGAAACCTAAGTTAAACATTTTTTATAAGTTTGATCAGAGACGATGAATGAAAGATTTTGTAACTTAATAACTTCGATGATAACGAAGTGATTAGTTATGCAGCGATTCGTAAGTAATGTGGATTTTTTACGACTCCTGTTGCAGGATTATCAGTATTTTCGCGTAAACACACATCGGCGAAATTCTTTGTGTAGGTACTTTACGCTTTTTGCTCAAGTTACTACGCAAAATTCACTGTCTCTGGAGATGTCTCGATGTAAGTTACTACGCAAACTTCCACCGAGGGTAGTTTAGCGGATTCACTCAACTGCAATATGCAAATCATAAGATAATTTTAGTTTAACAAGTTCTAACGTGAGGATGCGTTAAGATACGCGAAAAGATGAATAGATTTTTAAAGGCATTGCTCGAAAAAAAGAGCAGCAAGCGAAGGAAGGACAGCAAAAAGTTAGCCGATCCACTGAAAATTACAAACACAGAACAAGTTTATAAATAACAAATAATTAGAATTAATTTATCTAGAAAATGCTTCCAAGACGTCAATTATCGATTTCTAAGATTTTTACGACATTCCTCGATATAATTCACATGTTTCTAAGCAATATGCATAAAATAGATTTAATTTTCAAATGATTAATTCGTTTTTTCTATTTTAGGTTGGAAAAATGGAAAGTGATCTCCCATAATCAATTCGCCGTTAATTTAAGGGGTCACACACCTCCGACCTTAAGTACGTCCTTTGTGCGAGCGTTGAAAGTGACTTGGAAGGCCTAACAAACGCATCGGAAGAGAGTCGCGCTGATCAACATTCGCGTCTTAATAACTCGCCAATAAAACAGAGCCAAAAACGCCACTTCCTTGAAACATTGGCTCGAACATTCAACTGATCAGTAAACTCTGTCCACAATTCTCCGCTACTCCATTTGCACATATTAAGGTGATCTCGAGAAGTGATAGTAATTAGCAGCAATCGCTGAAGTTGTGAACCTCCGAGCAAGATTGCGATCGGCCTACTTATGTTGTTAAGGAGGATTAAAAAGTTGCGACTCTTTCAAAGGAAGGCACTTGTGGCGCTATTGGTTCCACACGATGAATTTGAATAATTATGGAGATACTTCATTCCCTTACAGTTGCTGCGAATCTGCTACGAATGTAGATTACGTAAATGTGTGTTGATAGTTGTTGGGGCTTAAGGAATTTGGACAGCAAGGGGTCGGAAATATTAACGTAGAATATGGATCATGAAAAATGGTGGCATTATGACCCAAAGGTGCGTCGACACCAACGGAAATTTTAAGTTTCTTCACTATGACGTATGTTTTAAGTCGTTAAAACTTGGTTTGATGTCTCCTTTACGACTGTTATCAAACGGCCATGAATTCGAGGGAATCTGGAATCTCTGTCGTAAACATAACAGAGAGGACAAAATACATTCGAAGGAGGACTTTGACCCTGAGGTTGGACTTTTTAGAGCCTGATTCATTAGCGATTTATCCGGAAAAATTTCGCTTTTAAGTGTGCAAATGTCATTAGCAAACTGAAAGGTATGGTAAAGTTCTCGAAATTAGGCGATGGACTCATAAAAAAGATGCTTTAGAAAGGAAACCGAAGATTTCTTTCAAACTTGTGACAGATTTGTAGAATGCAATACGCACCGAATGCCATGGTTAGAAGTGCGCGATCCCAAGGACTCATTAGCTCAAAGATAGCGAATAATTGTATAAAGAAATATTGGAATAATGAATTAGAGATTTCAAACCTCTAATAATTGCACACACAATTATGACCCATAAGATTCGGCTGTACAATAAGAGAGAAGAAAGTGCGAGAGAACGAGTTGGTTGAATAGTAAGTTTATGTTCAATTACTCAAGTCAGAGTAATTTGGGTAAAATATGCACCTGTAAGAAAATTTAGAGCATCATTTGTTTGTTCTGAAAATAATGATTTATTTACTTTTTTTAATAATAACTGATTCACTCAAGAATCACGGACATCGATACTCAGTTTTCTTTCCAATTTTTCATTCTTTGGAGGAATTTCCAGGGAAGAACGGACACGAACAAAGAATGACGATACTCGAACCCGGATATCCAGATTGCAGGTCAGTTGCTATACCATTTGAGACATTAAGTATAGATCAATTATTAGAGCAACTGACCGGCAATCGGGAGATCCCAGTTCGAGACTTCCTTGAGCATTTTCTAGATACACGACCGTATCTTGCAAAGTCACCTTTCCTCAACAGTTTTAATTCTGGCTCTTCGATTCATAGTAAATCGCTGACATTTTTTTTGATACGTCACTCCAAAAATTATGTATAATAGAGGTCAATAGTTACTGGAATGTTGATATAATTTCCTCTAAATGTGCAGGAGATTTTGAAATATCTAACCAATTACAAATTTATTTTCCCTGTTCTCCCTATAAATATTCTAACCATCACATCTTGGTTTCCAAGATCGGGTGAGGTTCGTAACAATTTATTCAAAGGTCATTCCTTCCACAAATGGTTTTTGGGGTTCAAATCACCACACTACTAGTAGTACGATAATGAGTACAATCCTCGAGATTATATTTTCATCCATAGAGTATTTCCTTAATTCGTACATACGACTAGAACGAAGTACTAATACGTACGGTGATGAGGCACAATCGATTTAGCTTACGAACGAATAACGAATATATTCTCGATTATATACGCAATACGTGCGACTAATTTCACACTGCATTGGACATTGCCATTTCCGTCACCTTCATCTGATCACGTGACACGGCTGTGATACGTCATTCCGAATATACGCACACGAATTATCAAGATGTCTCTCATGCTACTGATAACAGAAGTACTAGGCGATGAAACTCAACAACAAGACTTTACATAAATATAAACAATATATGGATATGGTCGCTTGAAATTCCAAAGCATATCAGAAAGGATGAGGAAAGAATAAGTAAATAGAATCAGAATATTTTGATAAATTATATTTCCCTTCATTTCTAATAAAAGAATTCATCCGCGAGTTGAAAGTTACTCGAATTAAATCAAGTAAATCAATGGGAAAGTTCTTGTGCTAAGAGGAGGAAAAGAATACGATAATTCCTATGCTAAGAGGAGGAAAGTTCTTATGCTAAGAGGTGTAACACACTCGAGAAATGCCTTTATGCCGATTTTCCTGTGTCTCAAATTGAGACAGGTATCTAAACAACCGAAAATAATGTTATTATTGATTGGAGTTGATTATATTTTCCCCTCCCTTATTGATACTTATATAAGGGGGAAAGCGTTATAGAAATGTTTATAAAATAATTTTAATAGAATACATATTGATTAGAAAAAGAGAATAAACCTTATTCTAGTAATCGTAAAAAATTTAAAATAATTTCAAGACACAAAAATTTGTGAAAGGCAAGACGGGCAATATAAAGATATTTAATGAAATTTTTTAAAGGATAACACGCGTTGATTTGGAATGATGAGGTATTCCGACATTTTCGTAGCTTATCATTCATATAATTTTACGAAAATATCAACTCACAGCGTACATATAAAAACGCCGTGAACGGAATACAAAATACAGTATAGCAACTCGCGTTTGGGTCAGGAATAAGTGTGGCTTTCCGTGGAGGCTGGAAAAGGGAAAGATGGGTGCAAGCGATATTTCACAACAGTCATTATAGGGCGAACAGATAAGATTACTTAATCTTCAAGCAAAAAATAAAATGTTCGTGGTAAATAGAAGGTTTTCGTGATATCAGGAATGGGTGAGTTTAGTTTACAAATAAAGTCAGTGTTATGGTGACTAAATATAGCGTATATTCGAGACAAACCGAAAATATGGCGAGATTAATGGATATTCCAAGACGTACGAGCGAAACTACAGCTTTATATACAATTTACAAGAAAATAGCCGTAAAATTTTCAAAAATCAATGTTGTCCTATTTCTTTACGTGGTCGACGCTATGAAGTGAATTTATCCGTTACATTTCGAAGGCGATCCAATATGAAATCCATAGAGAATAAGGCAAAAATGCTTCGAATGTTAAGATAAAAATAATTAGGACCTCCATCAAATTCAGATCTAAGATTTAACGTTTGGTCGTTACAAATTCCTTCCATCGTTCAAAAGGACTTACTAAAGGAAGACTCTAAAATAGACGCGTAAAATCAGCGCAAGCCATTGCCGTCAGCAAGAGATTTTAAATATCTCCGATGAACGAATGCCGGGGCATTAGCAGAGTGGAAATGTGACATTTGGCATTACAGGGCTTTTGAAGTTGGGGGCGTGAGATGGTGCAGTTCTCTAATGGCGACGGTGGGAATACTCAGCCAACACAAATGAGCATTTGGAAAAGCGTCAATCGAGTTTGTCTGGAAGAATGGGTGGGTCAGTTGTCGAGGGGGTCATTCTAGGATAGCCGGAGGTCATCAGAAGCGGGGAAATATCAGCAGTCAGGGAAACTAAATCGATATCAAAACCACAGCTGCAAGGAACTTTCCTGGTTACTTCTATATCCGTAATTCAAGGAAAGAGAATTGAAGGCGGTCAGTTGTGCAAGGCGGCAAAATTAAGGAGTATCTATGCGCTAATATATGTGACGAGGGTGACAATAAATCTGCCTTTTAATAGATTAATTGAAAGTTTTAAATGATGATAAAATGAAGGAGGCTGAAACATCCTCCAATGGAATACTCCAAAGAGCAAAATTCATAATATCTATTTCGGTATTATGGAACTTCGAAGAGAAATATTTACTGAGGGAACAAAACGTTATTTATTTACAATTATGTTCTGTTTCGAATTTTAAAAATCTCTCTCGCAATTTCTGAACGTAGTTAAGTGTTAACCGGATAGCTATTGCGAGCCTTCTCATTGAGTATCCGACAAATAGACTAATAATAAATACACTTCTGATGAAACGTAGTGATCTGTAAATACGTTCCATTAATCTAAATCGTTATCATCATACGAATTGTGGCATAACACGAGCGTCGACGGAAGCTCTCTGAAACGTAAACTTCCCTCATAAACGAAAATTGCTACGTTTGGAAGACGCTTTGTTTTCTAAGTGTATTTTCATCGGACTTCGTTTGCCCTCAATTTTCAGTTTCGCGAAAACGACAGTAACAGCGCAGCGATTCATCTCTTTTGTTGGACGAAAGCGCGGTTTTCCTGCTCGCAGTTTCCTCGAAGCGATAAGAAGAGTGACGTCATCTCAGGCACGTTGACGCTTCAGTTACCTCGCGCAATAACATCCCGGTTTCCTCCTCGTGCCAATTGCGCTGAACTAAGGTCCCACGAGCAGCAGATTAAAAAACCTTTGGAATGGGGTCAGGCGCAAATAGTTGACGTCTTGGAAAATAAAATAATTTTTCAGCACAAAAGAGTGAAGAATTACGGAATCATTTTAGCGATCGTCGAAACGAAAATAGAGAATGATAAATAACAAAAATGTTTTCGTTTGCTTTGGAAAAGCAAATTACGTGGAGAAATACATGCGTAATGGAAAATCGAGTTTACAAACTCATTTTAACGACAAAAGGTATATTGTTCACACTCGACAATATTTCATGGAACTGGGGACAATGGCAATTGATATAAGTTGCTCCAATTAGGAGACTGAGGCATAAACATTGATGAGAACGCGGAGGCAATAAATTATATAATGACACTTGGAGAAGGAAATCATTCGGAATTCTTTTCCTATCGGTAAAACGAATTATACAAAATCGGAAATATCTATAAAATTACATTAAATCAACTTCATTAGAGTAATCAACGTTATAAACTGAGAAGATGATAATTTTCCAAAGCTTTTCTACATAAAGTGATATTCCCTTATATAAACAATCTATAGTTTTGTGACCGAACAGATAAAATATCGAGGATGCTTTTCGAGAAGATGTTTAAATTTACAAAAATATATTGATACTTTGATGCATTTCTTTACACCCAAGATGCTTGGAGTATATTGAGCATAAATTTCATTTTTATACAAGTAATGTGAAATCGAAACAAAATGTTAACGTGTCAACAAGAAGGTTAAGAAGATCGTTGTTTGATTATTGTTAAAATATTTTGTTTATTATATGTTTACCCATACTACGCCAAAGGAGACGAGGCAAAGCCAGAACTTGGCTTCAACAAAATAACAGGAAAACCTCCTCTATGGAGAGACCTCATTGCATTTCCCGTCGATGCTCCAGAAACGAAACCACAATGCACCGCAATACAAAGTGTATCGTGGAATTCCACTTGGAGCTATGGAAGCCACGGATTCAAATAATTCACATTTAACACGCCAAGAAAAACTAAGCCAGAAAAGTCGAAAAAACGTTTTATTTACTCAAAATGTTGGTTTTATAAACAGCGACCAAGTTGAATTAATGTTTTAAAGTGAGGAAGTAATTTCCTGCCTAGAGTGCCTTCTACACAGAAGCCCAGAGAGTCGGATTACTTTGTCAAATAAATCCAACGCCTTTACCCAAACAAAGAGAGAGGGAAAAAATTCAAAAGACACGTGTGAGAAACCTTTTTATGGAAAAGAAATGCCTGAAAGAATGAAAACCGGAAAGTGCAACTTAATTTATCGAAATCCTTTTTAAATAATGACAAAAAAAATGTCAATGAGAAGCTCTTACTCTGCCTTGAGGTTTTAATGATCGAATCATCTCAGTACTCGATGCACCACTTTATAAATGCACTTAGATTGCAGTCACTATAAATAAGAGGCTATGGACACATATTTTTTACGACTACTGATTTAAAGATCTGAGTCCAAGAATATTAACGAAAATTACTATATATTAATGTAATGAGATGAGGGTGTGACTGAAAAAGATTTCACTAAAAGTTATGGATTGATACAGATTATTTAAATTCAGTCACAGTACGGATTAGTTTTGCAGTATCATTTAGTTGTACTGAATATATAGTTATACTGAAATTCGACGAGTCACATTCATTGAACGATAGTTTCATAGATACAAAATAATTCGAAGGAGAATTTCAATTGGTATTTCAATGGCGTTCAGTTAGTCTGTAACTGAGAAAAACAAGGTGTCGTTTACTCGGAAATAGTTAGAACTGTCGTCTGCGTTCCCTCCAAAGAACTTGAGCGCAGCAGCCTAAAGATAGAAGCAGTGAACATCCTCACTAAACAGACGGAAACTCAAAAAATGAGAAAGAACAAACTAAAATTGAAATATAACAAATAAAAATCTGATGTGGCCAGCACATGACTTTCTCCATATATAAGATGTAAATACTTATCTACGACAGTAATTTCGAACTCTAAAAATTATAAATAATGTTGTTCGGGACATGCTGGATGAAAATCGATGAAACTGGCCTTTCGCCCATAGAGCCCAGAGCGCCCACAAAGTACATAATCAGCAACTTCCGGCTTATCAGTATTTCAGGAATAACTCCTAAACAATCAGTGATACGAAAATATGTTTCATACAAAAGTATTTTTATTTTCTAAAACATTTATAAATAATAGTATATACCTAAATATCATATTTATGGAGATATTTTGAAAACCGGAAATGAGCTTTGAAGAATGAAGCTCAACTTCCGGTTAACCGATTTACTCCAAAAAATAATCAACTCTAACAACACTAACCAAAATACTATATATGAAATTTGGTGTTGATCCGCCAAATAGTTTTCATGTTAGAGCGCCCACAAAGTACATAATCATCTTCTTCCGGTTTATCAGTGTTTCACGAATAACTCCTAATCAACCGGTGATACAAAAATATGTTGAATGCAAAAGTTATAGTAAATTACATTATCTAAAACTTTTATAAGTAATACAATATACGTATATATCATATTTATGGAGATATTTTGAAAACCGGAAATGAGCTTTAATGAATAAAGCTCGACTTCCGGTTGACCGATTTACTCCAAAAACTAATAAACTCTGACAGCACACACCACAGTACTATATATGAAGTTTGGTGTTGATACGACCAATAGTTTTCACGTTAGAGCGTCCACTATCACACACACACACACACACACACACACATACACACAGACATCATTCCGAAAATGGTCAAAACGTGTTCTAGGGACCATAAAACATGTATTTCCGTTGAAATCCCGAAGTCGAATTTTTTCATGAAAACAATACTTTCTCTATACTTCGTATATGGAGAAAGTAAAAATACTGAATATTAATTAAGCAAAAACTAAAAATATAGATCTAAATAGGAGATACAATTTCAAATATTATCGAGGCTTTTTTGTGCTGTACTCAATCTTACTCTACTAATGCGATGCAAGTTTTGCGGACTTCGATATCTCGAATTTGAAATTTCAAATTTCGATTGCACGAATTAAATAGTTCGAGCTGAGCTATCCACATTGGTGAAATGCAATTTTTAATCGATGGCTTCATCGGCGCATAGAAATATTAAAATAAGAAATAATAAATTTAAAGAAGTTCACAAATGAATTGAAAAGACAGCGAGTACATTCGCACGAGTGGGGCAAAGTGGGCCAATCCAATATTAGAAAACGTACACGCAGAAAAAAGGCTTCCCGACAACATGGCAACACTGTGTGGCACGAAGTTCCGCTAGCAACTTCTGCGCGAAAATATTTTAAAACGATTTGAAGTTTGAAATTAAAATTCTCCTTAATGAGCAAATGAAGAGTTCTAGCGGCAATCACGGCCATCGAATCAGCCGATTTGTGTAAGAAGCAAAAGGTCAATTAGGTCCAAAGGGAAAACTTTCTTCACTGGAACAAAAATTAACAGATTGTTGTTTATGTCCGTTCAACAGACCTCTGTACTATCCTTGTTTAAAGTTACGTTAAAATTACAGTGTATTTAATTTTTCCAAACACACTGATACCACAAATTCATCGCGGCTGTGAATGTAAACACATTCGGCTGATAACAGATTTGATGTAATTTCAGAATCGTGGATTGAAAGAGGAATTAGTGTGGAAATATCAGCGGATAATTCGTTAGCGCGATCAACGACGTAAAACAGAGGGCGAAAAATAAACGCGCCTTACTCGAGAGAATGTTTCCTGATCTATTAATATGTACAGTGGAACTCCAATTATCCGAATCGCTGATTATCCGAATCGCTTTAGGACACCATCTCATACTGCAGTTCTAAATTCGCTGGTAAGCATAACGGTAGAAACCGATTAGAGCTGCACTAAAGGAAAACACACGCGCCTGCCGCTGGGCTGAGTATAATGGTTAAAAATGTTTTATAGATAAAAAATATTTCATAATGTAAATACTACATTAGTTTGATTTAGTTAAAGTATTTTTATTAGTATTTAGAAGTGATGTACGATTAACATGCCAAAGTGTTACCATTTTAAAAATTAATTAATACATAGCTCTTTTTATACTATATATGTAGTTTTTTCTCCCGTTTTCAATGTACATACAGAAGTTAAATAATTATCCGAATTTTCCATTATCCGAATTTTCGATTATCCGAAGGGGTCCGGTCCCAATTGATTCGGATAATTGGATTTCTCCTGTACTTAAATTCTGATTCAACTTTAATTTCCACGATAGATGGAGTGAATTATTTCGCTCTTCAAAGCAGACAATCCACTCGATAAAATGAAAAAATATTCGCCTTATATAAGAGACTTTAATATTGAAAGTATAGATTGTATTCTGCTTGAATTATAGCCTTGTATTGTGCTACTCTTCAGGTCGTAACTGTATTTATTTTCCGTCCGTCTGCAGCTGACTCGTTCAGAAACATGTCTTAATCGAAAGTAAATATACATAATATCTAGTTTACTTGATACGATTAGATGATTCTACGCTTTATCGAGGAAGTTAAGCTATTGCGATTCGGAAATTTCTTTTTCACGTAATCTCGTATTTTTACTTTCTCCATATACGTAGTATAAGGAAAGTATTTAAAAAATAAAGTTTTTTGCAAAATATCTCCATAAATATGATATTTAGGCATACCAATATTATTAATAAAAGTTTTAGAAAATGTAATTTACTATAAATTTTGTATGAAACATATTTTTTTATCACTGATTCTTTAGGAGTTATTTGTGAAATACTGATAAACCGAAAGTTACTGATTATATACTTTGTGGGCGCTTTAGCATGAAAACTATTTGTAGTATCAACACCAAATTTTATATATAGCACTTTGGTTGGTGTCCTTAGAATTGATTAGTTTATGGAGTAAATCGGTTGACAAGAAGTCGAGCTTTATTATTCGAAGCTCGTTTCCGTTTTTGCAAAATTCCGCCATTAATCTGATATTTTGGTATATACAGTTATCAACAAAAATTACAAAAAATGTATTAGTATGTATCTCCCAAGTTTAGATTGAAACTAGAGTTCGAAAATACTGTCGTAGATAAATATTTACATCTTAAATATGGAGAAAGTCATGTGCTGGCCACATCAGATTTTTTCATATAAAATTCGTCCCGTTCTGAGAAAACGCGATACCATTTTCAATGCGCAGCCGCCATATCACTGAACACTCGCAACATTAGCTCTCGTAAATTAGAGATTCATTGTGGAGATTTTATTGAGCCGTCGGAATGGGAGTAGTGGAGTAAGAAGGCGGCGCCAGGGCCACGCCCCCTTCCACGAGAGGGGATCGATACGGCGGGAGTCAGCAGACAGCCAAACAAGCGGAGGGTTGTGAAAAGGGTCAGAGGGATTGGTGGGCAAACCTGCAAGTTTTTGTAAACATACGACCTCGTTTAACGGGCTCAAGAAGGGCCGAATAAGGATAATAATAAAATCGAATCAAAATGAACGAATGACATCATTCTGGTAACGTACTGCAAAGCTTGTGGTAACTGTCGCTGCTTTTACATCGATTATCTGTTGTGAACGATAGAGGTAACGTTAATAATGTTTAAACCAATAAAAACAAAGTACTGGGATTTTCGAATTTATAGTGTAGCAGCCTGTGAACCGAAATATTGAGAAATAGAAAACGAATAATATGGTAAGAAACGAGAAGAGGTAATCTGAAGATTATAAATACGTATATAAAACAGAGTAACTGTACAGAATGAGATAGCCGTTGAATTAGAATATTTATTTATCCAATTCTCACATACAGCATAACAATGGCAATTTAAAGTGAAATGTAACAAATATACATATACATATAGAAAAGTAATAAACATAAACAGTAAAAAGTGACTTAAAATACAGAGAAAAAGAAAACAAACCTAAAAGGTAGATTTTACAATTATATGGCTCTGGTGTGTGGTAATCTCAGGTTCAAGAATTTCCCTTTAGATAAAATATCAATAGAAGGAGGAATTGAGTTCATCAGAGAAGGAAGAGGAAAGAAAAGGGAGCGCTTGATAAGTGAAAGACTAGGAGTTGTATAGTGAAGTAAAGATGTCAATTGAGCTGTTTGGAACGCTATGATTGATAAGTTAATGGAGGACAGTCAGAAAGGGAGTTCAGCAGTAAGAAGGATAAATCATGTTTTGATCTAATGACAGAAAGAGATTCAATGGATAGTGAAGATAAGATAAGAATTTTTAGAGGCTTGACGGAAGGAAGGAACTCTGGCTTTTACAATTCTGAGAAAGAAGTTAGTAATTCTGTCTAATGAGGAAAGATGAGTTGGAAAGGACGTAGACCAGATGGGTAAGATACAGTAGGAAAGAGGAAAAGTATAAGGAAAGAGCCAGAGGGTCTTTGATATCCGTGAAACGATAAAGGAGGCCTAAGAGAATCGCACGATTTTTTATTTTTGTAATATGTTCAGAATATGTTAATTTGTTGTCAGTCATTACACCCAGATCCTTTTGTTTCTTGGAAGAGTGACTTCGTTTAATTTATAGTTATATTCAAACGATTTTTTTAACCCTAAAGACATAATATGGCATTTATTAACATTTAAATTCAATTTCCAGTCGCCACGCCACTTGGTTATTTTATTTAACGTTGTCTGAAATTGTTCTGCTACCTTGGTTACTCCGGTAAAGAGTTTGCAGTCATCTACATATAATAATATACGATAATATTCTACGTAGGGGGTATTGAGACTAGGTCATCAAAGAAGAGTTAGAATAGGTATGGACTTAGGGAACTACCCTGTGGTACCCCAAGTGGTACCCCAGAGGTGATAGTAACCCTGTTGGATTTAGAGAGTCTGGAAATTTGACGCACTGAGTTCGATTTGCTAAGAAGTTGATAGCTTCTGAAAGAATTTTCCAGGTATATTGTAACAATGGTCAAGTTTGTATATATAAATACTTTGTATATAATATAGTTTGTATATAATAACTCATGGTCAAGAGAATCAAATGCTTTAGAGAAATCTAGGACTATGGAGTATAATAGTGCCTTATTTTGTATTGCATTTATGCTGTGACTTTAAAAAAAACTGCTAAATTTGTTAAACATGAGCGACCAGGAAGGATGCCATGTTGGAGGTAGAGAGATGGGGGGATGTAAAGTAATATAAACGGTTTAGGATGATTTTTTCGCAGATGGAGGAGAAAATGGATATTGGGCGATAATTAGACACATCTAATTTTTGGGAGCAGAGTTATGGATGGGAATTATGTTGGCTGACTTCCAATGTGTGGGAAAGGTACCGGAGGAGAAGCAACGGTTAAGATTATGCACAGGGGGATGGCGAGAGACGAAGCACAGCTGCGGATAAGAATAGGGGGAACGCCATCGGAACCCGGAGAACGGTGAGGAGAGATCTTGGAAATGAATCGAGACACTCCGTGGGGAGGGGTCTGAAGTCGAGATAGCGAATGGCTGCATATGGAAGAAATTTGATTCTGGGGGGGTGACATCAGGGAGAGAATTAGAAGAATTGGTAAGACAGTCAGGGAAATAATTTAGAAATAATTCAGTTCTTTGATGGCCGGATGCTGAAGCGTTTCCGTGGTGAACTTCTTCTGGTATTCTAGAGTGGGGTTTTCGGCCATTGATGTAAGACCACAACTTTTTTTGGGGTTGTTCGGAATGTTTGTTATGTATTCCGTATAATCGGATGAGCGATTTGGTTAACCGGCGAAGATCGGAGTACACTTTTCGAGTGGAATCACTCGGATATTTCTTCCAACCACGCACGATTTGTATCGTTTAAATAGAAATTAGTTTCACTTTCGAGCCAAACAGGAAATCTCTAGGTCTTACGTTTGGAAAGAAAAACAAAATAATTTATAACGTATGCAATGTATGTATGAGGAGGAATGAAGGATGAGTGTGAGAGAAAAGGCTTGAAGAAACAATTCAGAACTGTTTTAAAAACAATCACAACTCGGAAAAACGACAATTTGCTCTCAATTGTTCAAAATGCGAGTCTCTCTGACAAGGAACATTAACGGAGTGTTACTCACCGATTTCATTCAAACTCGGTAGATTCAGAGGTGATTGTGAAAAAATAAGATCTGTGAAATCATTCGTCCCCTCGTGACCTAGGAGCCGAGATATTCGAGGTCAAAAATTGCAAACTGGCCACCCGGGCCCCTCGCTAAGACGCCGTACTCCTAGACGCGGATACCGGGCGGGAGTGCCGTCGCATGCGGTCGCCACGAAAACGAAGCGCGGTCGGAAATTCGAATGGTTTTCGGCGGTTTTCATTCTACAATTTGTAAAGAATGAAATAAATTTCGATTACATGGATTCAAATTTAATTTGTATTTACTTCGTATTTTTATACACAAAAGTGAATTTTTTCAAAAAATCTTTGAAACACTGAGTAAGTTCACAGTGAGCATTCACTTTATGAAGGTTGTATTCCCACATACAGTTTCGTCTTGTACATTTTCGCATCGACTTTCATAAATATTTTCATTAAAACAATGCTGCACCGGAGTGAGAAGAGAGTCGGGGTGCTGCTCTATATATCCTGCCTTGAACCACACGCACTTAATAAAATTATTAAATCTGGGGCCTGGAATCGAAAATGCGTAAGGGATTGTAATTTTAGGATACTATCCCTCTGTAAAAGGGAAATGTCTAGTTGATCTAACAGCACTCGATCAGAAACCTTCCGCACGAAGTCTTTCCAAATTCTAAAAAAATATATATCCAGTGGCTGAATAAGTCCCGTGGTCTTTGGAGGAATCACTTTAATGCCCACAAACTTATTTTGCGGTTTAACTTTTTCTATGAATTTCCGATCATTGTAGGATCCCCAGGAATCTACTAAAAGAATACACCTGTCTTTCATGTACGGGAAAGAACAAATTTAAATAATCCTGCATTAAAATATTGTTTTGTTAACAGGCCAGAGGGCGACGCCATGACATAGATATTTAAAACTTTAAAGATGCTTACATTTTTGGAAATAAACCATCTTTATCCTGTAAACAGATCAGAAGAGGGGAGAGAAGTTCACCCTCTACCGATTTTGTTGGTTGGATCGTATAAGAGTGTGTAGTTGCATGTATAGACTGGGCGACTGATTCCACTGTTTTTGCACCTCGAAATTCTGTCGTACGGCTGGAATGAACTTCTTTTTTAAAACTGCTCTGATCGGTATTTAGCTCTTGCGATGCGCCACTTTCTCGGATCACACGCCTCACTTCTTCCACGAATTTCTTGGATTTTTCGATAATAGAGTGTTGTTCCAAAGAATATTTGTTAGAAACAACCTTTGTCACTTTCCTTGAAACTATCTTATTGGCCCTTTTTCATTTTCGTAGCCAGACAGATGTTGCTTTAAAATTAGGGATACTATGTTCCATTTTTTTATTTCCTTCCAGTGCCCACCTACGTAAGTCTCTGTCATGAACGATCAAGTGCTGATCTTTAGCTGCGTTGAAGAAGAAAAGAAGACCAGAGCGGATTATTTTAAACTTTTCTTTCAACGAACCAGCTTCCATAATCTACTTTTCGTAGCGATGTAACAGCATCCTGCTGGTTACGAAACTGAAGTTGTGTCGAACAGTATCCAACTTCAATGGCCCTTTCTTCCCAGACTTCCAAAAGTCAACAGCCATTCTCTTCTGATGCATCGATGGTTCTGGTTTCCTTTTTTTAATGGGGGAAGCTTCATAAGACGTTGAAGATGAAGGAGAAGTAGGAGATGTATCATCTTGTTCTCCCTGGGATTCACTGCTGATGTCTTCTTCAACTGTCTCATCTCTTCCATTACCCAAGTCAAACAACAAATCTTCTTCGATATCACAAAATATTCGTTTCCTTGAAGGCAGGACTTACTTTAATTACTTATTATTATTAATTACAGGAGTTCTTGTAATTAATGATTTAAGAATCCAGTTTAGTTATGATTCACCAAAATAATGACACGAGTGAAACAAAATAAAGTCATTTACTTGTATACGAATTATTGATCTAACTCGTGAAATACGTACATGCTAACCTTTCTGCAAGATCCATTTCCTTCTCCATTGGTTCCGAATACGTAGTTGCCGAGGCAAATTTTTTTCCCTACAATTTTAAAACGTTCCGTACATTTATCGCCATGACGATGTATAGAGTAGAAAATGATAGAAAACTATCCGATCAAAAGTCCAATAGAAAAAATGACTAGAAGAAAAATGACCGAAAGCTATACGCGATGAGTTTCGACAGCAACGAGTGAAGTCGTGGGTGTCCGAGCAATCCGTAAACCAAACTGGAAATTAACAAAATTTTCTAATCTTTTGAGACCACTCAAAAGGTGCGGTTTTTCCTTTCTTGTTTTCTCAGAATACCGGGGAATAAGAAAGGCTATTTACACACCCACCGGGTAGTGATTAAATTGATTCCTCCAATGACCACAGGACTTATTCAGCCACCTTTTAGAATTTGGAAAGACTTCGTGCGGAAGGTTTCCGATCGAGTGCTGTTAGATCAACTAGACATTTCCCTTTTTCAGAGGGATAGTATCCTAAAATTACACTCCCTTACGCATTTTCGATTCCAGGCCCCAGGTTTAATAATTTTATTAAGTGCGTGTGGTTCAAGGCAGGATATATAGAGCAGCACCCCGACTCTCTTCTCACTCCGGTGCAGCATTGTTTTAATGAAAATATTTATGAAAGTCGATGCGAAAATGTACAAGGCGAAACTGTATGTGGGAATACAACCTTCATAAAGTGAATGCTCACTGTGAACTTACTCAGTGTTTCAAAGATTTTTTGAAAATATTCACTTTTGTGTATAAAAATACGAAGTAAATACAAATTAAATTTGAATCCATGTAATCGAAATTTATTTCATTCTTTACAAATTGTAGAATGAAAACCGCCGAAAACCATTCGAATTTCCGACCGCGCTTCGTTTTCGCGGCGACCGCATGCGACGGCACTCCCGCCCGGTATCCGCGTCTAGGAATACGGCGTCTTAGCGAGGGGCCCGGGTGGCCAGTTTGCAATTTTTGACCTCGAATATCTCGGCTCCTAGGTCACGAGGGGACGAATGATTTCACAGATCTTATTTTTTCACAATCACCTCTGAATCTACCGAGTTTGAATGAAATCGGTGAGTAACACTCCGTTAATGTTCCTTGTGAGTGAGTCCCTTCCGAGGCTTTTGTTTGGCA
Organism: Sympetrum striolatum; assembly: GCA_947579665.1. Classification (NCBI taxonomy): domain Eukaryota; kingdom Metazoa; phylum Arthropoda; class Insecta; order Odonata; family Libellulidae; genus Sympetrum; species Sympetrum striolatum. The sequence goes on from OX388341.1 coordinate 117,848,519, forward strand.
CAACAATCGATATCCTGGAAATGGAAGAATGGACAGAAAAGGAGGACGGAATGTTTACATCTTTCCTGGTATCAAATCTGTGCCCAATCAGTTGCCATTGCACTTGAATAAATGATCCCTGTTGGATGCCACGTAATGAGGATGCCCTTCACATCCCCTGGACCACGAGCAACACATCCTTGAATTTAGCTCTTCGTTTGCGAGAATATTCTTCTCTTTCAATTACAAAGTCGCTCGATAATTGCGTCTAATTTAGACGTCCTGATTGAGCTGAGGATCCTTCTTCGTCCAGGATTTGAAGCACAAGTGCTGCCCCGTGGGAATTGCGGAATCCCAAGTAAACAAAGTAGTGAATTATCATGAGATTCCTTATCAATGTAGTCAGTAATAGGATTTTTATTTAAACTGGAGGAAATAACTCAATGCGTAAATTTCCGAGACAAATAATGACGAAAAATTTACTCACTTCGGGTATGCGAGTGATTCCATAAAGCGATATTTACGTACATTGAGAGGCACACATTTAAATCATTATATACAGACATATAATTAAAAGAGAGAATTGTAACGCAATGTTATATTTGGCAGGACAAATCTATCACTCATGTACAGACATTCGAGACTTACAGTCAATATTTACATAAATATAGGGAAACTTGAATCCATCCTCGAAGAGATCGGAATGGAGGTCCCCATTGACTACGTGATGCTAGGAGGTGATCAATAAAATACAACACGGGATTGTTATTCCTTTCATTAATACGAAGGGTTCGGCGGCCATTCCGTGGGGCCCCTTCGATGACCCCTTAGGAAATAGCCTCGCCCGGCCGGGGGCGATACCCTCGGCGTCTGCTCGAAGAGGGGGAGCGTCTGCATCGTTGGGGGGTCGAGACAACGACCGCTGAGCGGCGAATTTCAGACGCGGATTTCTGAATGAGCGATCTTTTCGGAGGGCGATGCTCGTTTTGTTATCCCGACGCTCGCGATCCATCGGTTTCCGGAAATGGATTCCGAGGAATTTTTAATGAATGGAAATGCGAAAAGTGGACTTGGATCACGACTATTCATAAGATGCATTCGTTGGTACATTAGGTGAAAAGAGATGCTGTGGCCGGAACACTGCTTCGAAGAGATTAGGATTCTACAGCTAATCCAAACTGAGTTTAATTTAGAAAAATTATGCGTAATCTTCTAACATTGAAATGGTTCGATGTTTAATATTTCGATCGTTAAAATCCGCTGTTAATTGGCCGATCGTCGGTTGTTTGTCCGCATTGCATTGATTTATTTAAAGGCGGACAATTCATTTCGGTACCTTTAATCGACATTTTAGGAAAGTAGATATTGACCCAAAATGTACTGTAGTGTATGTATTTCTATCCAATAAAGAGGTTTTATTTATCAGTGTTCTCAAAAGATACGAAAATATAAAAAGCTATCAAAAGATTATAATTCTCGGAAATTCGCTCGTTCCGATAGTTCTCGTGGCGATAAAATGCGGTGTAAATGCGCCAAGGACACATGTCTTCGCTACAACAGAAAATTTTACTCACACTCCAAAAGAGTAACTAAATAAATGTATGTATCTTGTTCATTTTTTTGTCTAAACGTTGTTCGAAGGTATGGATTGGTCGATACAAATGTGGCATCTTTAGAAATAACCTCATCTCTTCATCAAACATAATGCACATTTATTTCATTTCATCAAAAAACACGAGAATAGTCACAAAGAACTGAATTAGGTTCGAGCGAAAGATCTCTTCAACGATGACTTCCAGAACATTAACTTAAACCATTTAAAATTCCTTTATGGTAAACTTTTACTAAACCATAGGAAATGTGGACGGTTTAGTTTAAGTGATGTTTGTATACCAATAATGATCGCAAAGTTGCACCTGACTAATTGAAGCCATATACTTGAGCATCAGAGATATTTTCCCAAAATCTGCCAACTCGGCAAAAATGGAGGTCTTCATTATCCAAACCCGAAATCCAATCACCCTTCAGAAGAAAAGTGCAGCTGAATATAAAGGCTCGTTCTGGAAAAACCAGATTTACGATGAGTTGGTGAGCGTTGTGCAGTCAATGTATGAATCGAAGCAATATTGGAGAGGTCACTTCTCAATATTCACGCGCACACACGTAAACAACTCACTCGCACGCCCGGAGGGGCAGTTTGGCCCCAGCAATTATTATTATTTATTAATTAATTAAATTATTATTCAAAATTCTTCACAATGGTAAAAGAGTATTCGCTATGTTTAATAACAATTCATTAATAAATAACTTGAGTAGATTCACGTAGAGAAGGTTTAAAGTAAGATAAAGTTTAAAATTTCCACGGGCAATACGTTAACAGAATGTCGCGAATCTTCTTTACCTGTGGATTGCTCGATATGATTGGCCCCGTCAACAATGAGCGCCGTACTTCATGAATTCGATCACGTGCTATAGACGGGATCAGAATCGTACGTGGCAGACGCCCTTTAATCAAAATACTTTTAAGATCCTCGTTCTAACAACGCCAAGCAGCCCAATTCCACAGCAGGCCTCGGATGAGATCGATAATTAGCCGCCGAATCCGCAATTGGTAATAACAGGCTTAGAGATATACCGACGTCCTTGTCGGGGACGATTGGCGTGGGATTGAGCCCACCATTTTATTCAGTCGACCATCATGTGACCGGAACGAGGCCACGGCCGAGATCTGCACGCATCTCTGCATCCACTGCCGGACACTTTCCATTGCCTCGTGAGTTTGTCGAACTCGTGGCAGAGGAGTACTCCAGACGAGAAATACGCCTCTTCGGCCCATTCCCGCCGGATTTAGCGATGGAGATCGTTGTTCCGCTGTCGATTGCGTCATCGCTTTGGATTCCTCCGATAATAGAAAACAAATAAGAGGAAAAAGGTGAATGTTTCGGCAAATTGAAAAAACAAATGACTGCAATTCGGGAAAGCAGAAGTCCTTCCCTGAGAAAGTAAACTAATAATGCGGGGAATACATTTATTTCTAATCTTCGCATTGGGATACCAACCAAACCCGACCGAGGTCGAAAATCCAAAGTTATCGTAACAAAAACATCATACCACAAAGAGAAAATTACCCTTCTATTTTATTTTCTTACATATGCACGAGGATTGGACGAGGAGGAATGTTTACGTCATGTCTTTAAGGAACCTCAGTTTCGTTATCAATGGATAAACCTCTTCTACATTGATTTTTCATCATCGGAACTATACTTTATACATTCAATCATTCTTTCGCAGCTTTAATCAAATATATTTTCATCGTAAAAAGTTTTCCAACAGTAACAGAATCAAAACCAAAACATAAACTGATTCTAATCTCCACACACCTGAGATTGATGTGGAGATAAAGTTAAATATCTTTGAAATAGGTCAGTGGAGAAATTGACCTATTTAAAAATACAATAGTGAATATTCGATTGAATGAATGTGAATGTGTAACCGAATGCACTAAGCTAAATTAATCCGAAAGTTTGTAGGAATAGAGAAAACGAGTGAATCAAAATTCAAACCCAGGACAATGAGATCGCTTCTTCGGGAGACATTGACGTCACTCTGCGCGAAATCGAGTCGCAAATATTCTCGCCGAAATGCCAATGCCTTCTCGGCCTCGGTTTGCGAGGGGCGACGCTGGGGTCGATTTGGAAGTCTCAAGGACATGTCTGCGGGCCATGGACCTTTACTTCGCACGCTCGACAACTGAAAAGAACTGGTTCCGTAAGGAAACGTATCGTCTGAGGGGGATAAACAAAGCCGAGGAATCATAGGCGCAAAGTCCACGCGCATTACGTTCAATAAAAAACAAGAAAGGAGCGCGTGACTCATGTCCACGAAGGATGTGAGTGGGTGGATATAGGGGCTTATAAGGAATGAGGACAAGCATTTGAGGATCGGAACATTCTGGAAGGACTCGATGCTCATTGATTTCAATAAATATGACAGTATGGTTAAGGTGGAGTTTATCCCTTATTAGCTGAAGTGCCCGTTGATACTCAACGGGGAAATTTAAATTGATAAATACTATTGCTTCAGTCTGGATCGTAACACGTCTCATAATTTTAGGTAGATACCAGGCAATAACTATATCCAAACTTATAAACAAAGAAAAAAGTTATAATTACGTCTACAATGTCACCTAAATAAAAATACCCAAATGACTATCGGAAACGATGTTTAAACACAACAGAAATATAAATCATTCTAACCGCCACCGATGAATATTCTTTGCAGAAAGTAAGTGTATTATGTAGCTGACTTGCACCCCAACACTAAAATGCGTAACATAAACATGAAGCTCATCAAATAACACAAATGCAATTACAAAGCCAAAAGAGAAACAAAGATTAAACACCGATAACAGAAAGATAGTAAATGTATACGAATTGGAAGCACTTAAGAAAACCAAAAAGAATAACATTTTTTATTCCGCGTATAAAAAAAACATAACCTTGCTTTATCTTTTCGATGGAGGGATACGATGTCGGATATTTGCTACAGCTTTACAAATCGCCGTTTAACTCCAACACTGAATCTGGGAAATCTTTACGATATTAAATAAGTCCATTTTCGTCAATCGCTAAATATTTATCGATGTAAATTGATAAGTTGTAATACTTAATGCCGAAGATTATATTTAAAACATACAAAACTTACGAGGTTTTTTATACGAATTCTGTTGTATTGATTTCGTTTCGTTGATATAAATAAAACTTATGAAAGTAGACATCTGTCTACTTTCATTAGAATGGATTTCTACAATATCACGGCCGCCTCCGTCGATTTTATAAATAAAACTTGGTTGCTACAGACGCTCCCATAAAATTTAAAATCTTTCTTAAATACTGGTATTCGTATGTTCGTACGCTCAATTCTTCACAGTATATCGTTCATAGCTGCAGTTACAAATATCTCCTTAAATTTCTCACTCTTCATAAAATCTATCACTTATTCTTAACATTAATTTGAAGTAGTCATATTTTCTCAATGTGTTCTTACGGATAAATTCATGAGCTGGGGACTAAACAATCGCCTCGATCGTCAGAGGGATGGGTTAAAATGTTCACAATTAGATAAAGTATGTGAACATAAAATGTTCACTTACTTTGTCTAATTGTGCGCAATTTTGAATCAAAACTATATTCCACGACGATTATAAGAATTTGTATTCCATTCTCCTTCTTTTGGTGCTTGATTCAACTTTCTAGGATCATTATTTCTAATTTAATTTTGAAAAAGAAATGAACCCTGCTACAAAAAAACTGACCTCTCCGTGTATTTCTTATGGAAATGTTTAGACCCGTCTGGGTTCGAACCGTGGACTTTAGGGAAATAAAAAGTAGCCTATACTCTGCGCGGGATCGACTTTTAATAATTTAGAAAATTTCAAAGTTTTGCGACTCTCGGTTCTCGAGTTTTTAGCGAACACACAAACACATCCACACTCTGTTTTATATTATAGATTTCTCTACTTATCAATGAATCAATGCCTTCGTCGCAAACTTTAGCGAACTAGATTTTAACTGTATTAAATTTGAAATAACCTTTTATTCGCATAAATGCAAAGTTTACCGTGAAGACTTCCACAGAGGGTCGAACGAGTGACTATTTGCACCGCGTCAAAATACTTATTCGCGAGAATCTTACGAAATCGGCGAGTAGAATGAAAATTAGAGAAAATAAGACGAATGATTGATTGTGGGAAGCGAAATTAACTGATTTATAATAGAAATACTGGCTGATAACAGAAAAGCCTCTTTTGTCGATAGCGAATAATTCCTACGCCAACATTTGCGTGGATGGATTATGAAATTCGTGGAAATTCATGAGCGCGGGAGAAAGACATTCCCGTTTCCTGAAAAGCTGCGGAATTCGTAGGTTTACCGAACATAAATCATTTTGTTAGTGTATATTACCAGACATATGCAACTACAGGTTTATCCGAATTTAGAAATTTCCGTCTGTTGGTAGTTTTCCAAGATTACTGCTTCCTTTTAGAAAATTCAAATCCTTTTCAAGGGACTAAATTCGGTGTAATATTAACAGTTTCTATATAATCCCAGTTTAGGGCATATGCCAGATTAGTTCCCTTATTAAGATAATTTTCGAGGTAGGACAGAATGAATGATCTTTACGGAGACTTAGAAAAGAGTATTTCGATATAAATAAACGTCTTTCTTTGTGCGATATCTGAACTAATAATTTCTTCTTCAGTTTTAAACAAAATATTTTTACGTGGCTTATTTTCATGCTCACTATCTGAATGTCATTGGTTTCGTACGTGGGCTCGAAAAATAGGTCCTCGTGACATAATAACACCTAAGCACTGCGAGGACATCCAAGTGGAAGAGAAAGAGCAACTTCTGAGAGCCCTTTCCTTCTTCGGGTGGATGTCCGGAGGAGGAAGACAATTGGCCCGCCATCGATTTCCCAACAATTGCGGCATATTTTGCCTGAGGTTTTCGAGGACATAAAGAAGGCAGTAAAAGGAGATGCATGACTTAAATAACTAATCCGTAGCGTAGGATCGACTGTTAAACTAATTTTCGTCCTCCAAGTAAAACTTCCTCGCGTTATCGTTTCCGCTTTTGAAAGATAACCTCTGCGAGCGACAGTGAATTTTCAAAGAGATAACATTTTCAAAGCAAACAACCTTAGTCTCAACATAACTTCAAACATCCTCTGAATTTTGTATTTATTTTCCTCGTTTCTAGATAATGACATCACTTGACCCAAATCTTTCCGTTTCTCGCTCCGCATCAAAGCGACAGCGGAAGAAAACAAACTTTCGAAAGGATTCACCGAATTTTGTTTCTGTACCACTATTTTGTACGGATATAAAAACGATGAATCGTCCTAAACAACGGTTATGAGATAACAACAATTTATCTGTGGAAATATTCACGAAGGTCGAAGAAAATGCTGTACGTCATTTCCCCGGAAAGCACTTATAATTCATTACATTTTAATTGAATGGAGATGAAAGGAAATAAAATGAGACTTTTGTAGCTTAATTTCTTAAAATAGAATAGACTTTCCAAAGGAAGAATATCCTTGATCGTTTTCTGCAATACGACCTTATCCGCAGCTTCCTACACTGAAACAGCGAAACCAATTACTACCCACTCATTGCTACGCTCATCAGCGATAATCAATTACCGAAGATGGTTCTCCCCACACATATATGACTAACGACATTCACAGAATTTGCCATTAGAAACATTTCACAAGAGACAACAGGAATCCATGCCGAATCATCATCGCGGAATAGTGGTAATTTACTTTGAAAAGCTAAATAAATACAAGGAAATAAAAATAATAATCTACGAAACGATAGTTAAAACGCTTTAACTAAGCGATTGGCGAGCGTATTAGTTTTGAATTCAAGAGAACTCCGAGAATGAATGATGAGTGAAGGGAAATCTTGCGCGATGGCCATGGGAGTCATGGACCGGTTGGAAACCTATCTGACTCATCTGGATACGAAAATATGACGATAAAATAAAGAAGAAATTGAGAGCCATTCCAGGTTTGATCTGATGTCGACGTGGATTGAGCAAGAGAGGCATTTCCATTTATGAAATGTAAGTCTGTTAGCATAAGTCAATTCATTTAAGTAATAAAATCTTAAAGAGAGGGATCAATGGCGTGGGTTCTTTACGATGTATTGCTCATTCTTTTCACACGATTCTCTATTAATTGAAAATAAAACTCAATAAACTAGCGCAAGTTCGGGTACTGTAAGAAGCACTCGGCGATCACTGAAGGACGAAAAAGTACTGTATTTTTTGCATACACATTTATAACAATTTTAGAGCAGAGAAATTAAGTCACAACGCTTTCGACGACGAGGAATTTCGGAGTGTAGATAATCTGTTGAGTATTCGCGCTCATCTTGTAAAAATGACAAAACCAAAATACACACCACGATGTGTATGGGCGAATTTGACGTCAACCCCACAAATGCTGTGAGAAGATGGCAACCCGGGTGATGCAGCAAAATAGATGGATTAGCAATTGACCAATGAACATCAATGACGGCCGATTACTTAATATGAAGCGTTCATTTAGAAAGAAAATACCTCAACTCTGTAAATAATCAATTCCGTCCCCGAGAGATATTAATGGCGTAAACTTGCTCTCATAGCTTCGAAGCAATGAAAGTAAATGTCGATACGGGTGCAATGCACTGGAGGCGCGCGCATGACCACGCCTCGGAAAAACATAAACAATGCGACGCAGGAGATATCAACCGATGGATATCGAACAGCTAAGTTTACATTTGGAAGGAATAAATCTTTATGGAAAAAATGGGGGAAAGCGGAATGACAAAATGGCACAGGAGTACTACCGGGTGCGAGAAAGAGAATTGGTCACCTGAAGGAAATCTTGCGCAAAGAGAAGAGGGAAATATGTATGGATTTACACGAAGCCAAAGTTGTATGCGATGAAATGAATGTTTGAACACCAAGGAAAGAGAATCAAGCGTGGTTGATGGGCTTGTCAAAAACATTTCCTCCAGTAATAAGAGGGAATTCCCAGAACGACTTGAAGTACGATGCTTTGCAGTGAACGCGGTTCAGTACCGCAATGAAATATAAAATTTTCAGCCAATGATCAAGTGTTTGGATAAACAGACCGGCGAAAGAGTAACTAACCAATACTAATGAGATAAATAAAGAGGGTTTGAGAGGGAAAATCATTACTGAATCGAAGCATAAGAGCGCAGTGGCGTCTCATATTGGTAGTGGGCATAAATGGTGTCGATTAATTAAACGAGAGTACGGACGAAAACAAATAGGGAATCGATGCGCTGTACATTACATCTTCTCGTTGTTCTACTTTAATGGTTCTCTTGCGCCATCATCAACATGAGAATGGGACGTTATTGCTCCTCTCGGATAATCGCTGAATAGATAGCATTTTTTAGATCCGTATTTCCACTCTTGCGTCTTTGTTTGTGTGCCTCTGTTCGCCGAATCGCATTGGGATTACGACTTGGAATATTACGACGAATGACGACTCGATATTCTCATCTGATAGCCACACTGTGAGTCGCAGAGATTAATTACTTTTTGGATTCAAAACATGAAAAATAGTAAGAAGTCGCTGATAATATACCTTTTAAAAGTAGTCAAAGAATAAAATTACTGAATTCCCTTGATAAATAAAACATAATTTCTGGAGTAGCTAAATTTAAATATATAGTGTGAATTTATTTTATATAAGTAATACCATTATGGTTTATTAGTCACGCTTTTAAAATTACAAGTATGCAGTGAAGGGTCAATGGAGCAATCTAAATAGAATAAGAGATGTCGTCAAAACAAAAACCAAGTTGCTATAAAGAACAGTTGCAAGATCCAGTAAACAATTACTAAATTGACGACAGTGAATATTTAGGTACAAAGGAAGACGAAATATCATGAGAGCAGTTCCGTTTTCGATGCGAGATCAATCGTAATTATTTAACGACGATTTATTGGCTCTTTGCAATTTTCTTGAAAATTCGACGATCAAGAAACATTACGAAGCTCACTGTTTATACAATTGAAAATTTCACGATAGATATCATCGTATACGACCTCAACAAACCAATTCCATTGTATCGATTCACTTCATTTAATTTCCGTCATCTGAAAGAGAAGCGATGTATAAAAGATTCGAGAAGACATTCACACTCCTTCCTCGTTTCGCCATTTAATTCAAATCGCGATTACAAACCCGTTTGAACGTGGGGATGTGATTTCTTTTATTCGTTTTGCACCGTTAATTTTCCTCAACGATGCTGCTCTCCGCGAAGTCGGCCCCGTATTTATGAATGGGCATTTGCGTGAGATTCCAATGTCGAGGATCGCAGTACTTGTGAATTTCCCACTACCCATCATCATTCCCTCCCCCTTCCAGTCTTTACATTAACTCGTGGAGATAAAGCACGGTATAAAAGCATGGAGAGTACGACCGTTTCGATCGCTACAGATATACAGCAAGGTGGTGTTAGTTGACGCACATATTCTTGTGTGGCATCCAAGAGGCGGATCGGCTAGAAATGGTCGCAGACAAATCGTCGCGGAAAGGAAATTATTCGATCGATGAATGTTTATGTTTCGGCCATTCTCCGGAAGACTCAAAGCCACGTTTCTTTCTCCGCACCGTCTTCAGGGAAAAGAGAGCTCCTCAATTAAATCGACATTGGCTCAAAGAGCGCAAACTGCCTCTCGGACGATCAGTGCAAAGGGAAGGTAGACTTCGGAGACCGAATTGAAGCAGCTTCGCCTTAATTACTGTACCAATGAAGCTTCCACGTAATTAATTAAAAAATATCCCTCGTGAGACTAAAAACTGCGGTAAAATCGAAAAAAAATCTAGGTGACGTAAAAAGGATATTCACGTAGTAACGCTTAAATGAATATTAAACCCAATCATTACTTCAATCAATTACGCTACAATTGTAACGATTCAAGCAGACACGCTTGGAATCCTGTCTCTAAGAATGTTAAAATGTCGTCGTTTTACTCTTCTGACCTCACTTCCTTTCTATTCTCAGATTCAATTTGGGAATTCCCATAATCAGCGTATCTCTTATGTTAGAATTATCGTGACGAAGTAAAAATCGCTAGACACTGCGTGATCCGGCAACATTAAATCAAGAAAGGAATGGCGTATTTCTAAACCACGAAGAGAGTCCAATAAAACCAAGGCCACCGAAAGAGACCTTACCAAAGGGGATACATATTCAACTGGGAGATTACGTGTACTTCAAAAAAATAATAAAATTTTCTTTTTACAGAGATTAAATTAATTTAGTTATTAAGATTTTACTGACCTTAAAAATCACAAGTGTCGCCAAAACTTCATTTTATACTGCGATAGCTGATGTGGAGGCAATCTAAGCAATTTGGATGGGCATTGATTTTTTTAAAGCGATACGCATTGCGAATCTGCATAATGAGAATCAACACACATTTCGACTCCACCGCTTGCTACTTTTTCCGATCAGCGTATGACACGGCCTACATATTTGCAAATCTTATCTAGGAATTAATAATAATAAAATGACTTTATTTAGGCCGACATTGAGACTATAAAGCCTCTTATTCAATCGAACCCTTAGAAATTGCGGCTTTGCAAGGAATTGTAACGGGTTTCTTCAATATTAAGAATATAAAACAATTCAAAACCTCATCGATTTAAATAAGATCAATATCAATGAAAAGCTTGAAATATAGAATCAAAAATATGGCTTAGTAAGCCAATTTGAATCTCAACTCCTCTACCATTGACTAGAATGCCCAAAAGAAGGAATGAATGGTGAGTTATCTCTGGCTTTCTTTCCTCGCAGAGCCATAATCTGCAATTTCTAATTAATTAATTCTTAAATTGGAACATGTCCGCGTAAGTGCAGCACAATAAAGCTGCGAATAATACATCATAGCATTCAATAAGGATTGACAAGATGTACGGGCATCATTTCAACCACTAAACCTTCAGTTATAAACAAGATAATACAATATTTTATGAAAGATACACTTTTCTCAACCCTAGCATGAGAAATATTAAACATGATACATTCGTCAAGATGTGGTTTGACTACAATATCAGTTCAAAGTAAGTCCAAATTTACATAATTCCAGATAACTCAGGGGTTAAGTTACGGTTTAGTTTTATTTTCATTATGGAAGGATGATTACCACATTTCCTTCCGTTTTTGTTTGAGTATATATCAGCAATAAACAACTTTTTTGCATTTAATTGTTTTAAATCAATCCGCTCGCAATCATAATGGTCATGGTGCCCAGTAAACCTGTAACCAGAATTACCAACAAGAACCATCGTTATTCTATTTTTAAATTTCTAAATCAAATTGATAACTTTTTCGAGCTTCCATTCTTCCCAGAGTTAATTTTCAGGCGATTAAACTTCAATAACCCTTAAAAAGATATTGTTAGTTTTATTTTGAATTTCATTAAAATTTTCTCGCATGATAAATGTAGTATTTAGTGTCAGTAAATAAAGTACAAAAAAATCAAAAATCATTAAAATTCTAACTAGTTTACATGACACAGCTAATTGTTTATTGGTAATAATATTTTCGATTTATTTAAATAAAAACGCGAAGGTCTCTTGATTCTCGAAACTGTCCAATTACTTTGCTGTACAGGAAAGTGAAGATCGCACTCCATAGCAATCCTACTAAGCTAACTAATCCCCTAAGGCTCTGTGCATACGACAACAAAATCATGCATGAAAAAGTCATACTTGCAATAACAAATACAATCGCTAAAAGAATATACTAAAATTTCTTCTGAAACTTCACAGTAATTCGCAATATTTACCTCCACAGGAAAAACACAGACATCAATATTCCCATGAAACTAGATCCTGTTTTAATATTTTTGTTAATTTTCTCCGAATAAATATACGACTAATTTCGACACATGAGAGTTACGATATTTCTCGCGTGAACGACGTATCGGATTTAGTTGCAGATTTATTTGGAGTATATTAGTTTATTTATGTAATTTCCCGGCGAAAAGTTGAATCCTGTTTCTTCTTTAGTATCGTTGCGGAACTCCTAGAAGGTGTTTCCACTTCAGTTGAGCTTACCTCGAGTTCTTTCCAGGAAATATGGTAAACAAACAGCACAGTAACGCGAAACGGGCGTTCATTAAATGACATTACGAATGACCTTTATGGGGAATTCTTTTCGGAAATACATCCTCGTTGCGTTCAGAGAGATTGCTCAACCCCGCCCTTTATAATGGCTGCTTTGTTTAAACATACAGCAGGAGATAGAATCTCGGCTATTGAATGGATTGTGCACGCTGCACTTGGCGACCTGTTCTATTTCTTAGAAGGGAAAAACCGAGCTTCACTTTCACCTGAGCATTACTCAACCGACACGAGTTTTTCCTTCGTGTATCTCCACTCAAGGGCTGCCGCATATTATACGCGATTTTAATTTCATTCTGCCACGGTGTTCCCGCGATTCAATCCGAGCATTTCCACGAAAGGTGTTTATTGTATGAGTTAGCGAAGATTGCATTCGGCATCCTGTTTCCTCGTCCGAAATTTCCTCGACGAGAAACCAGCAACTCTTTTAGCGATGACTTACAATGGAAACTCCAATATCACGAGAGGTTTACCATTGACATTAATACCGGAGATGCCAATTAAAAGTAAAGCTCGTGAGTCCGTGGGTTAAGATACCGAGTCACTGGGAATGAGTCGTGCAGATCTACGTAACAACTATCAACAGAAATATAACAGTTTCGACAGGGAGCACGAACGCAGCTGAGAAATGTAGGAAAAATGGATTTCTTTAAAGCTCATTTTAAAAGTAGATTCAACATTTAAGACTTATATCGAAAGTCATAAATTAATAAAAGAACACAAAATTATGAAAATTAACCAGTTATTAACACAAAACTAACGGATAATATAATAATAATAAAAATATAATATTGAAATAAACAAATCTTTAACTTCTCTAAACAGTTATTGAATGTAATAATATTAGGTAAACACATTTATACTAACCTCAAACATATAAATATAAATTAAAAACATACATATGAATTTTAAAAAATATTTTAAGAAAAGGGTTAAAGGTTATTTGTACATAGGAGCGTGTACCTAGGAAAATCCCAAGGAAAAACGGACTTGAAAAAAGTCTGACGGGGCCGGGAATCGAACCCATGATCTTCCACTAACCGGGAGTCTGCCTGCAGATGGTAAACTGCCCGGCCAAATGTTCACGGACCCGTAAATTTCCTTCGAGTTGTTTCGCCAAGATACCGGTGGCCGAGTGGTTCTCGCACCAGCCCCACGGTTCCGGGTTCGAATCCCGGCCAGTGAATGTTCGTGTGCGATTGTTCATTGTTCTTTCACTATGCTATTCATTTGTTCTTGTTAATTACCTTCCATCGTAAGGGTCCAGAAAATGGATGTTTGCGGGGTAATTGGAATAAATAAATTAAAATAATGGCTTTCTAAGATCGAAATAAGAGCATAACGAATGAAAGCGTTTCCTAACTAAGAATGTTAAACAGTGAATTTTTAACTAATAGGTTCGCTGTTTATCTCGGATAATCGTCAAAAAAAGCAAAATTACGAAAGGAGGTGGCCTAACTCTCTCTCCGCGGAAATAACATGTTTACTTTGAGGGAAAAGAGAACAAAGGTCCCTTTCTGAATTTTTGGTGCGTAAATTTCGACCCCGGTTCGAGATAAAAAAGAGGAAGTTCGCGTAACTCGTCCTTTAACCTTAGCCTTGTTTGCATTCATTGTACACAGTGCCGCGGAAAAAAATCCTTCCAACCATCTTTCGTCGAACACCGATTTTATACTTTCTCTGCTGCTTTCACTTTCACGTCGAGTCGATTCGGTTTGATCAATTTTCGCTTTTGCGCTCCGATGTGGCGTTTGAGATCAACGTTTTCCGAGTTGTAAAGTAACGTTTCTCTTGTGGGAAGGATTACCGATTCCCTGGGGCGATGCAAAAAGACGTGTTTAGTGGCGATTCGATGAAAGAGCAGTTTCTCCATCAACGCGTGTCCTCGCTCCCAATCGGGAAACGAGTATGACTCCTCTACGTGACGATGTTATTCTCAGCAATGGTCAACTGCCAGGAGATATATTTCAATCTTCACGCTAAGTCGTTTGAAAATAATGTTACAATAATAAAAGATAATATCCCACTTATAAGAAACGATAGATAATTGAATCGAGTCAATTTTTGTTGCAGCTTAATTGTAGGAAATTTGACTCTAGATTACTCATATTTATATTCATCATCGCACAATAACAGTGTGAGGAACAACAGGGTGAGTAATTAACTCATTAGCACCTTTCTCAGGAAATCCTTCCACCCATTCACTATGCTTGGATTTATTAATACAATGATTACTCATGTATCTTATTATCACCATACTCTAACGACGAATTTAGGGCAAAATGGCCTTTCGAACACTTTCATTCGTAGACTCACGGAATGCCACATACATTTACGCAAGTTTTCGATGAGGTCACCGAGCAGACGATACATGGCTTATGAAAGATTCAAAAAGAAAATTCAAGCACGAATTTCTGATATCGCGACGAAGTGCACGGCGGACCAATTGCAGAGGGAGCAACTGAGCTTGCAAAACACCGTAATAAACATCCGTGGAAGGAGTGCAATCGTCTCTGACCCGAATCTGCGTTTGTTTTCCTCATGTTGTGCAACATTCGCGGGGAAAGCCTTTCATTCTTTCCACTTTCTCTGCATTTGCGCACAGAAAAGGCAAAAAAACCTCATGATTGATTCCCATGCGAAAACCGATAAACGAGTTTATCCGACAAACATCGTTATCAGCAGATGTCTCGTGTAACTCGATATTTCCTAATTCATGAAACGGCATTTAGTGATCGATTTGATCTGGGCTTCAGATTTCTTTCAGAGCGATTTTCTTTCCACGATTTCAGCTGAAGGAGAAGGAATTTAATTACTGGGACAATGTATCGGAAGGTCTTTAAATATTTTGGACTATTCTTAAGCGACTAAAGTTTTCTCACGACGGAAAATAACTCGCGGATTCGACGTTATTGAATTTACTTTTTATGGAGCCAAAGAAATAATATTCCTGTCAAAAGGCCAATTCTGATATCTTTTACACATTGAATTCTTGATATTGGTTCGCACTATAAGATGAAATAAAACTCTTTGCGACCTTTATAATATCTTCGACTTATTTATAACTGGCCTGTTTTCATTGGATCCAAGCCACGTGTTTGTTGTGCTTCATAAAAATCATTTTACAACGATAAAAATAAAATTAAATGTCTTAATGTTGATTGCTATGGACAGAGAAGAGTCTTCATCAAAGGACTTACATTTACATTTGTGTTAAAGAATATACGCATTATTTAGAAAATCGGTCAGTTTCCTCACAATGCTAAATTGATTGTACAAAGGATTACGTCGAACGCGTAGTGGCTAAATACGACGCCTGTGATCCCAGGCGTCGCTTCTTCAAATGAACGCTTCGAATTCAAACAGCGGCTGCAATTATCACCACTCTGGTGCATAACTATTGAGACCACATCTGCGGTGATGGGAACAATAAATGCCACTTAACCGAGACGTCTCTTAGCTCATACAATAATCAAGAAATCATAGACAACATTGCGACGAATTGCGAACAACAAGAGGTGACAAAAGGGTAGCGAAGAAGTCATTCTTGCGGGTTTACACAATAGCTGAGGACTATAGCAAAGACGGGAAATTTCTCTCTTTTTATCAAAATTCGTTTAATTGTTCCAATAATGCTTTTCAGAGATGCATAATTACCTGGCCAACCCTGTAAATAACGCCAAATTGAACCTTTCTAACTTCGCTCAACACCGGTGGCAGTGAAAACACGAAATACAGACCCAGTTGAGTAATAAAATAGCTTGTAATGAATACACTTATGGCCTATGTAATGCGGCAAAACCGTCCTCCGGTGTTGGAAAACAAATTCGCTCGCGAAAATCAACTCCTCGCATTTGATCGCAACTCAATTTTATTCCATTAAGGAGGCAAATTGCCGTTGAAGAAAAATTTCACGTAACGCCAAACCCATATCAACTAAGACTTTAAACTCAGAATAAAAAATAATACTTTTGAATTAGCATTAAATGGAAAACATCAAGCATGTTTTAGACTGCAATTTCACTACTCTTCCTAATTAAGAACTGTGGCGGTAAATTATATTTCACAAACTTACATTTAAGTGTCTAAGGGATTATTGAAGGGATACAATGAAAATGGTTCGAATAATTACGACGAAGAGGCTTAAGAATTATTACGAAATAAGTGATTCAGAAAAAGGGCATTAACAAAAATTAAACGCAATAAACCGAATGATGTTTCTTTAAGTAAACATTCTTGACGTTTCACTCTCATGCAAGGGAGCAAATATTGTCGGTAATATACCTTCTCTAAAAATCTTGGATGAGTGTTTCCAGTTGAGGCCCACGAGTAATTTAAAAAAACTTCATTAAAAAGAACAACTAAACAGCCAATTTCATCTCTAAAAGAATTATAACTCCTTTTAATTAATTTTCAGATTTAATTTCGAGAAAACTAATTCCGACAATTTAGCCCAAGAAGAAAGAACGATGGCCAAATTGGAGGACTTCGGTTCAGGCAATTATTATTGATTAATCAGACATATTTTGGCTTTATTTATTTCTAAATACATGTTTACTTTTCAAGATCTCCTGTAGCTTTTAACGAGCCACGTTAGCGTCGCCACTAACATTGCTGATCTCGTGAAACGTGTTCAAGAATTTCTTATTCACAATTCTAAATGTGGAAGAATATTCTAATTCTCGCCAAAAGATTCAAACAAATAATGAAATATAAAGTTTCATAAGAAAGAAATTTAATTCGTAAAATGGAATGGTGGAATGTATATACTTATTTTTGGTGGATAGGGTTGCTTTTTCAAAATACACTCAATTTATAATTATAGGCTAATATCGAATCTTAATTCGTCGTTGAACGCCTTTGTCTACAGACTTAGAAACGAGGTTTATCATTTCCAGTTACTTACAATGTTTCGAGTTACTACTTAAAGAAATTACAGATTTTTACTGCAGTAAAACGAATCACGCAAGTTGACACGGGATAACAAATCAAACGAGAGAAGTTTTACGCATGAATTTCTCGAGGAAACCGTAATTTAAGCACGCGTGAGTACATCAAAGTTTTCAAAGAAAATTTTTAAAATCGAAGAAAGAGGTCAGTTTCTCCAAAACTCAAATCTGAAGTGAATCCTATGTTTACAATCGTCTGCTTTTCCGGCGAATGCATCGACTCGAATTACCGTTTCAAGGAGAAGGCGTTTAATGCTCTAATTTGCGTCGTTTCGAGGGCGAGAAAACGAAAAGTTAGCTGTGCCGCACAAGACGGGGGGGAAGTAAAGGAGTCGATTTGGAGGGAATTCGTCCGATGATCTGCGAACTATCAAAAGGGAATTCCAATTGAGAATGTGCTCGAACTACAAATAAGCTGTTCGAAGATGCTATCGGATCTCGTCTAGTCTGTAATTGATTGGACAGAATCAAACAGAGAGTGACCTCGTACCAAGCTGTATCCTCAACATCCGTCTGTGAACACTCTCACCTACCTCATGAGCTTGCAGAGAGGAATGAGGTTTGCTAGGCCGAACGAGGAGTGAGGTAGTTTGCCATTGCTTTCTTCACTGAGCCAGAAAACTACAAGGGGAAAGTATCCACGCAAGAGCAGCACAATGATTCTACAAGTAACACTTTTCTTGTCAGTCCGTAAGGAGAGATCAGTTCAATTATTCATTCATACCTCAATAGCTATCATTTAATCACAGCCATGATTAAAAGTAAACATTATACCATTAAAGTACCTTATAAAAATATTTTAATCGCTTAGAATGTATTTATTAATCAACTCAATAAACCTCATAACGTGAAACAGTGAAAGAAAATTAGTAGATTCCTGTTGACGTAATGACCTTAGATAGTAATAATCTACCGATTGTTTTCCTCTACTTCCTCGTGCAGAGCGCGGAAAAGACGCCAATGAAAGACGCTCTGACGGAAATAATAGACGCAATATTTGTGTTATCAAATGATGCTTTGCCTGATAAGTTTTCTTGTAAATTTCTTCTTTCTGAGCTAACGGAATTATTTCAAAGTTTGTTCTCAGCGGCAGTAACCGTGGAATAAATGACTTTTGTGGAGGTCAGGAAAAGTCGATCTTGACATTTATACGAACTCAAAGGGAATTAAGTGAAGGGCAACAACAAATAGTAACTTGGTTGTTTCATTCGATCACATATATCGAAAGAACGATTTTATCATAATCTTTCCATCACTTTCCTTGAGAATCGAAGGAAAACATATCCTGCTATTATGCTGTGGATGATGAAAATTCATCACATTTCTTACATTTCGCATTTAAAGCCGTAGCTTTTATTGATTTTTGCATAAAATTAGTTGAATTATTCATTCCTCAAATCATTATCGCAGATTTCTAACCATAGAAAATAATCGCAGTGATTTCAAAGACAATAAATTGATTTCGACAGTAAATTCAGTGCATGCTGTTCATGGCAATTGGCATAGTTTAGGAGGACGAACAGAGGGTGTGCTTTGCCGAGGTAACGTGTACGAGAAAACATGAAGAATGAAGTGAGACAAAGAAGTTAAAAAAGATGGTGGAATTGCGAAGAATAACTAACAGAAGAATATGGATGATGCAATGAAACGGTAACAAAATAAAGTCGAGAAGAAAACAGAATACAAACATATGCTGGAAGTTGAAGATCGCAGAGGAAATTGATAGACGGATGGAGAAGGAATGGAAGGAAGAGGATGGGGAGAGAGCAGAAATAGAGAGGATAAAAAAGAAGTTGGCGAATTAGAAGGGTAGAATGTGAAATTTGTTGCCCGTGGTTCCACGGTCGCCATTGGAGAGATGTAGGCGGGGTTAGGGGAGGGGGGGAATGGGAGGGGGAGAGAGATGACGAAGGAAATAACAATCCTTTGATTTGGTAAGGGGAGAAGATGAAATGGATGATTAATCAAAGGATGCTACAGTGTTCCTTGGCTTTCGATTGACTTTCTGTTCCCTTGGCAATGGAACTATAGCGATCCTCAGAATACGGATGTCAAAGGTCAAACACTATTTCTTTTCCAGACGCATCTTTATTGCATTTAATTTGATTTCGTGAGAGGAAATTTAGGCTAAATCAGTGAAAGGATATCAGGAAAATGGCATTACTGCACTCGGGAATCAACTTGTTCCGCTGGAGGAATTATATAACAAAAGGTAAAAATAATAATGTCTCGTTTTATTGATGGAAAATTATGAAAGCCATAATCTCTCAAATGAATCCACTTGTGTCAGTCAAAGTGAAGAATGGATGTTTTATTATTACAAACAACTCAATTTGTAGCACCCACGACGATAGTAAAATAACGCGTAGCAAGTGTACACGATGTAGATCAAATTCAGCACTCACGAAAACAGAATAGAACTACAAAACCTGATTGGCAGTTAATGTTTAAGTAATAATGCGAGGCCAATCGCTGTTTACAATGAAATATTAATCGAGGACAGATTTTAGAACAAGAGAACAGGATTAAATGTAAAATATGGTTTTGGAAACGTAGTTACAACTCATAGGGTCATTTAACAAAAATACGACGTTAAAATACATTTTCAATCTTACGAAAGGTTTTCAATTAAATTTAGGGAGTGTTTTACGCCTAGGATATACAAGCAAATAAACACGCCAAATGATCGGCATTATGGTAAATTCTCGAAGTTATTTAACTTCACAGCCAAAGTTTCTTCACATCAGGGTTTTTATTATCATTAAGAGAAGTGGCAGGTGAAGAACTTGACGATTTGGATGCATTTATGATAGTGAAGATAAATGTATGACGGATTAGACTTTGAATGTGTTCCGGGAAACAGAAAACAGACACGTAGAGATATTGGAGCAAAAGAGTAATAAATGGTATAATAACATTAGATGAAGAAATAGCGTCTGAGAAAGAAGGAAGTTTAATAATACGAAATAAACAAGGTTACGTAAATGTAAATAAAAGTCACGTGCTTCGACGACTGCATTTTCTTCACTTTGCTTAAGATATTTATTATCTCAGTTTTGCTGCGTTTAAAAATATGTTTTCGAAGTGTTTATCTTCTCTATTCGGAATCATCGATTGCTCTTCGGGAGTCCCCTTCGGTGGGAGTCATACGAGGAAGAGGATTGGTTTGAAAGCGGCAAATGAAGGAGAAATATTAGGATTAAGTCACGTGATGAAAAATAATTTTGACTGATGTCGATTTGGGCAGTCCGGCAAAGAATGGATTGAATTCAATTAGTATCAAGGCCATTATTTTGAGTCTTGAGTTTTTGGAACCGAAGCTCTTTAAAGATCAATTACAATTTTCTAAACTCAAAATCATTTTCCCTTATAACATAACATATAGGTTACCATAAATATATGGGGTATGTTACCATAAATCGTATCACGATTAATGCGTGATGATTAGTGTTCTCCTGTGATCATTCCAAATATGATTTACAGGATACATTGGTATTGGTGATAGTTTCTTGGAAATAGTTCTCGAGGGATTGAAATTAAAACTATAATCTAGATGCAGTAAATTAAATGCATCATGGCGGATTAGGTGAACTTCGAAGAGCGAGTATCGGCCAAAATTCACTCCCAAAACTAAAAGTGTCCGACCAAACCTTTTCATTTCCTCTTTCGCTGTATTAAGAATTTTGATTCCGCCACAACTGCGAAGAGGAGAGCCAACAATCGTCCGCACTGCGGTAGACAGCTCGAGGGAAATACACCAAAGTTAAATAAAAAGAAACTCCGCTAGAGCGATGCAACATTCGTACGCCATATATGTACGGTGTGCTCTTAAAATATAGCCACATTACAAGATTAAAGATGACTCTTTTGTTATAAAACGGAAGTTGTTCTAATTTTAAAAACCCAATACGCATTACGTTACGTCGCTACCAGTATTGCAATCTGTTGCGCAAACTCAGTATCTACCATTGGGTTCGCTTTATCCTATTATATCGTTAATATAAAACTCAATTTAGGAAAAGATCAGTATTCTGACAAAGATTTGAAGTGCGGTGATCAGAATCCATGACTTCGACGGAAGCGGTGGTGGGGGTCAATAGCCTCGATGACTGCGATATGGAGTTAGTGTTAGCTTTCGATGAGAAAGCGGATTGCTCCTACAATTTACATCTACTAGATCCCTCAGAACAAATGGTATTTTTGAGCAAACTGCCATTTCTCCTTCGGCAATATCCGCTCCTTTGAGGAATCTATTCTAAGGCAAACCTAACCCATAACACATAAGGACATGAATTATTGTTTCAACTGAGGAATTAGTGAAAAAGGGAGGTACGATTGGAATCGAGTCTACGATAAATCGACAGAAGTAATACGAGATATTCAACAAGTGCACAATCGAATGGAATCATGCTCTTTTGAGGGTTAAACTCAGCTAACAGTCACTTATCGCTTTCTGGTTGGTCACTTCTCGCTCGTTTCATGCACCTTCCACTATCGATCAGTGGGATCGTTATTTGCTAAAGGAAAAGGCGACAGCGAAGAGGAAGAAGAGGAGGGAGCAATGTCTTGCGGACAGCGCCAAATAAACTACGTCATCGATTCAACAGTTAAATGTTGACGACTTGAGCGCGCCGAAACGAGATTAACAAACAAAAACAACAGACGGGAACCAATCAGAGTACAACGTAACAATGCCGTTTAAAGGAAGTTTATGGCAATCGAGCAAAACATGAAGAAATCGTACAATACCTATACTGAGATTAAAGATGACCTTTTTAAAAATCCCGTAAATGCACCGTTTTGGAGAGAGAAAATCGTTGGAGCATATTACAGGAAGTTCTTTTTTTCAACAAGCGCACTGCTGCGATCACAAAATAACTATTTTCTCCTGGCCCCTTAGAAAAGAGCAAAAATAAACCAATTCCAAAGTTGACTTGAAATTGACATTACATTTGTTGAATACGTAGAATCCTTTCCAAACAGATTTTAAGAGTTAGCTTTGCGCACACATATATTCGACAAAACACGATTCACACCATTTGTTCCAAAGGGAAGAGTTTTAGAACCGATTTTTTTTTAATCTACACATACTCCGCTACCGGCTTCAAGAGCAGATATGTGGAAATTTATATTTATCCATAAAGACTCGTCCACCTCGTAACTAAGAATATTCTGATAGATCGGCCCAAATGTGCTCTCTTCAGACAACGCTGACAAAACGCGCAATCATGTTCTATCTTCTGTGTATTTATTTGTTAACCAACGTAATTATGAAGGAGGAGAGCGAAAGAATGAGTCACACTCTCAGCGACTCGTTTGCTTACAAACAGAGAGTGAAGGACATCCCAGCTGTAATATATTATAGAAAGACATCTATGAGCGCACCGCCATCCTCGTGTACACAAAGACACGTGTGGTTTTAAGCACCTCAAGAAAGGATGTGATGATATTGCAGGAGATTTCTTACTGAAAGTTTGGATCTTCTAGGTTTGATACTATCTTTTGAGGTATGTTAAAGGTCCTTTATATTCAAGCGTTTGGCAATGAACCAATCCAATTGGAACGGCGTCTCTTTCCTTTGGTATCCAAAATACCTTGAGCCGGATGAGGATGCCAACGAATTCCTCAACAAAATATGTTCGCATCATATCAGCAAAAGGGAAACTTTCAGGTTGCGATGAGATTTATTTAAAAGAATTTATTTATTGGGCTCTGAAACGACAGAATACATTTTTTCTCAAAAGACCTGGGTTTAAATGTATTTGCATCATCTTTAAAAAATTCGAAGGATTTCGAAACAATGGCTTCGACGTAAAGGTGCTCGCTCGAACGCCGGGGAATCCATTTCCTCCGAATTCCCGAAGAAGAAGGAATTTATAATCTCCTCGTAAATCTATGAAAGAAAATTAGAATAGTCGTCGATGATACTGTTCGCATCGAGTGGAGCTGCGACAGCAATAATCGTAATCCCCCTCATCGATGTCTGTGCCGAAGAACAGAGTCATCAAGATTATTTTTGGGCGATGATGGAGCATTCGTTCGATCCGCAGAAATAACGCGAGAGTGACGCATTCGTTTCCTTCTATTCTCACCTTATTTTAGACCTCCAAAACGTATTTTCCACGCGTCATTTTGGGCCGCGCGTCCATTTCAACCTCACATCCTCCTCCACAACCTCAATCCGCCCCCAACCGCTCTTTTCTGGAGCAGGAGGGGCTTGACATTTCGAAGAGAAATCCACAGTAAATATTGTCGAAATTCCGGTGAACAGCTACGTGTTTATCGGCTCGTACTGCACAGTTCCGTCCCACTTACGCGCTCTCTACGGCCTCGCCTCGATCGCATTCGCAGCGAATCGCTATCGGGTCGCCGATTGCCAAATGTCGATCCCCTCTTTTGCTTGCTCATGCACTGGCGTCCCGGAAATCCGCAGATTATTTTGGCGCCGAAATATTTTCCGCAAATTGGCGCTGAGGCGTCGGAGGGCGGATGGCAACACGTGCACTCGAAGGCCAAGTTTAGCGAATTAGCGCGATCCTAAGTTCTAACAAATTATCGGAGGGGCAGAAAACAGGAAATCGCTTACGTCATCCGCATCATTTTTATTATCGTGGTTTGTGGTAGGTCCCCTTCAGTACAATAATACTTCCTCTTTCGCCTTTTGATAAATCAATAATTATCATTTGGCGCATTGACTTTCCGGTGCATTCTATTTCAATTATTATAATAATTATATTTTATCTGCATTTAATTGGAATTCTGTATTACCTCGATGATTATTCTATTTGCCTCACGAAATTCATTTTCGATTATTTAATAAATAGATTTTTACTAATTATGTGATACATTGATCCCAACAAACGCATCGGCTCCTGACCTCAAAATTTTTCCACATGCATTTATGATACAGTTGAATGTCGATTTTCTCCCGAATTTCGTAACCTCACGTTGTCAACTAGCATACACAATTCCTTTTGAGAATTCTTTAATAGATTTACTAAGCCCCTTTAGCTATTTATGGTTGTCCCTACGGTAACCAAGCCCTCAATCCCAAATACACCGATGGCAAACTACGTAGCTGACGATGAATGCTATTTAGGCGAATGTTACTTACTTTCTGCAGTAAATATATCAATTACGAACACTGCCTCATCGAGGGCTGTCGGAAATTTTTCAAAAATATTTTCCCAAAAACATCGCTGCATGGTGGCTGTTTATGTTACAGATTTCTCTTTCAATCCCTAAAATGGAATGGATTTTTCTTGTTCATAATTGCTCCAACTCGCATCTGCTTTTATCATTAGGGATGAGTGAATAATTTTTAATTAAAAGATGTTACGTTTCTTACGAGAGAATATTTATATCTGTATTAATATCATAGTTATAACTGCGATTTTTAATTTGAATAAAATCAACGTTGGAACTAATGATAATACTGTTTCAATTTCAATTCGTAGAGTTAGATGAACACAATTTCGACTCGAGGCTGAATTTCCGCGAGACGTGAGCCAAAGACAAGAAGATGCCAAATTACACACGGAGAGGTCACCCGAAGAAACAGTTGTGCGTAACAATGCATTAACTACACTGAAAAGTTATAATAACAGCTCTTCCAAAGGCTCTTCCTTGAGCGTAAACATAATTAAAAAGTTCAATTGCTCTTGAATGAGGATACAAGTATTAATAGAAAATAAGTGAAATGAAACATGAATCCGGATGAAGACGTGAATAAACAGGAAGCACGATGACCTGAGCCATCAACCGTGAAACAGACGAAGAAGGATCTTTTTAGACATAGCGAATTGCCTCACTTCCACATTCAACTCGCGGAAATATTAGTGATGTATTATTATAATGAATTTATGGTGCTGTAATTTCAATGAAAGAATCACAAAAACCGATTCAGACAGAGAAAACTTAATCATAAAGAAGAGAATAAGAATGAGTGAGAGGTTATATATAAGGAAAGACAGGAAAATTCCGTGACGTGTACCTTTATGTAACAAATGGGATTCCGAGTAGTGAGAAACGTAAACATATGGTAACTTCCTTGGGTATTTATGGAAGACAGGCGACACTGGATTTATTTATTAATTATGGGTATCGCAAAAATGTCGGGAAGCACGCATTGCTGACAAGGATGAAGCAGAAAAAGAAATCAGACTTCTCGAATAAAGCCAAACGAAAAATCATTTGTTGCGACGATGAAACTTCATCGGACAATGATGATTGCAATGATGACAACTTATGTCATGATTAGAATTATGCCACCGCTAACATTCACGAATCCTTTCTCAGTCACGATCGATAATTCCAATGAAAACTATCAATCCTCTGTCTTTAAACTTAGTTTGCTGATCAACCTTTTCATTCAATTTTCCATCGTATCGCAAATCAAACATTACCCAACTCTCCTCTCTTATCGATTGTTATTTTCAGGCTAATCAAACGTTACCCAACACATTTATCCAACGCCATTTTCAATCGCAGACTCGATAACGAGAAAATCTCGAAAACCCTGTTTACGGCTTTTTCGGTATCGCATTCATTTGAACTCTAAACAACGACGTCACGATCGGTTGTGCTCGAGTCATCCGAGTAAAGATGGAACTTCCGGTGAAAGCGGCGCCATCGCGAGAAAGCGAAAGAGCGGATTGGGAAATGTGGAAGTTTTTATTTACGGCAGCGAGGGAGTTCTTTAAAGAAATGAGTTGTTTACATGTGTTGTTTCCATGGCGACCTTTCGATCGTAATTACGAGAACAATTGGGGTTCACACAAATACGAACTTCAGATGAAGAAATCGGAGGGAATAAATAGAAAACCGGCGTTCGTTTTGTCCAATCACATCGAGCGATTGAATCACCAACCGTTGATGAGGACCATCAATGTCAATGAAAGAAACGTCAATTTTTCGAAGATAGGTTATGAGATAAAATTCAATTACCGAACTTGAGCATGGCGAATAGAATAAGCATATCACGACTTTTTCTTTACACGTTCTCTTTAACTACATAATCTTACTCTTAGTTTCTCTAATAAATATTCTACTTGGACATCTGAGAGCTGGCAAAGTTAGCAGAAGACATTTGCCGCCAAGAGGTAAACAAATGAAGGATTTTTATCTTCTACTATCATGAAGTGACACTCAACGAATATAAGACTCCCATTAAAAGCGCAATGCAATGAATACAGACAAGTAATTCCACGAAGACATTGTTTTGAATCTAATAAAATACAGCTTTCCTTGTGGCAGCTGCATCTCTGTTCTGAAAGGTCAAAATAATACTACGAAGAAATGAAGAACGGTCATGGACAGCGCAGTTGAGTACATCGTACACAAAGACGTGCCAGATCACAGTATCAAATAAATTCCGCGCCACTGAAGGATTCTTGTACAAATATTTCCTTTTCTTTCTTCACGGAAACGAAACTTGCCTTTCGTCATGTAGTCGATGATGTCGAAACATGGAAGGCCTCTTTCTTATGGCTCATCTAAAATGGAGGATGTTTCTCAAAGAAACGAGACACCATGTTACGGTTTTTAACATAATTCGTTATAAGTTTTTCGTTAGTAGTCGTCGTTCAAAACCAATTAAGAGAGGGCGAAATTTAGAATTATGTCTTAAAACGAAAAAAACATTACTGGTAACCTTTTTGGTATTACTGCATTAAATATCCCTACAGCTAAGATACAACGAAATAAAATGTTTGCTGCGGAGAAATTATTGCGGTTATATAAGAATGATCCAAGACGCAAAGATAGAGTTTGTACTTTATGTGCGTTCTGGTTTTGTTAGACTTAAATCCCAGATAAGAAGATGATTAACCGCCTATGTTAGCCATATTAATACATCGTTAACCAAAGAAATCTTAAAAATACTAATAATGATATTTAAGAAGTAAAAATCTACTGCGTAAAGATTTAATAATATTGTTTGGGACAACAGAGAGACTTATCATCCGAATATTTCCTTCGATTTCCTTACGGTGGAAAGAGGAAGAAAAAGGGCATTTCAGGGAGCTAGAACAATTAAACCTAACCATTCTCATACACCATGGAGTAGGTCTGCATCTTCCTCTAGAGGAAGTTGAGCAACGAACGAGGACACATACGGACTGCCATACATTCCCTCCACATCCGATCCGAAGGGCAATGCATCCGATACACGTCTATTAAGCCTTGAGCTCTATTTAGAGGCCGTCCTACATAACTCAATGTTTGACTCCTTCATTTACTCCCATCGTATACATGAAAAGGGGACGGAGAATGATCTCTGTCGAAGGCGTGCATTATTTTGGTACTCGTGACTTATGACATTAGCGCGTGGATTGGCGTGTTTCCTCTTAGATACGAATGGAAGAATAACGACATTTACGGCGACGTACCGAAAATTTGAATGGAGAGTCGTGAAAGAGCACTTCCGGCGTTTCGCTTTCCCTTCGGAATATGCGTGACGTCACCGCAGGCGAAGTGTTTGAGATAAGGGGGCGGTGCAAACATACGGATTATCAACAATTACCAACATGGCCGACATTCTGATTTATACCAGAAGGTTGCGTGAGATAGCGATGTGCCGATCTCGTACAGACAGACAGAAATATTTATGTAGCCCTACTTGTTCCGAACGCTGAGGAAAACAAAGGTTTTGTCTGAGGTGGGAAAATTCAGGACGTGACCCGAAATAGAATACCACGTGG
Organism: Sympetrum striolatum; assembly: GCA_947579665.1. Taxonomy (NCBI): domain Eukaryota; kingdom Metazoa; phylum Arthropoda; class Insecta; order Odonata; family Libellulidae; genus Sympetrum; species Sympetrum striolatum. Next base: position 117,876,867 of record OX388341.1, read on the forward strand.
GCCTTGCGACGAAAAGAAAATCTCTCTTCACGAATTGCAAACACCTAAACACCAAAGAAAATTTTTGAAACATGCCCGTCCATTGGGATTGATTTCAGCTTTAACTTTTAATATTTAGATTCCGCGTAGATGTACTCGTTAAGGTAGGCTTGAAATGAGCGTAGACGGAAATTTAAAATGATAAACGTAAGGAATTGACAGTGAGAATACCATAACAGCACCTGGTTTCCACTAGAGAAGCAAGAGTGATCCGAGCCACTCGTCAGAAGTTTGAACATCGCTCGAGGTACACTGGGGCACAAGAGACGAGGATTCCGTTTAGCGCACGGAAACTAATTTTCCGGTATAAACAAAAGATCACGTTTGGAACGTCCTATTTGAAGGCCAATCACTCGAATTCACGAATACGCAGAAGTTAAGATCAACGACCCTTTTCGGTATTAAAATATTTTTATACTTTAAAAATTAATTTTAGACGTGCTCTATTGTTATCCTAAACATGTACGTAGCATACTATCTAACTTGTGAGGGAGAATGTGCGAATTTTTGTTCATACGATGAATCGCACGGAGGAGCGAATTGATTGGTACAATATGTGAAATCCCGAGAAATGACACCGTAATAACCCGATGAGAAAACCGGAAGAGGCACAAAAGCGTGTGAGAAGGAGCCTCTCTTGTGCCTCGTGAGGACGTTGTTTATGCCGTGCATCGCCAATACAGCGTCGCTTTCAGAGACTTCGCAAAACAGTCGCAAACCGAGCGATTGGAAACGAGCAGAGTGACGCCATTGCTCGGAATTGGGTCACGTGCGCGAGTTACGTCATCAGTCGCGATTAATGAAAAGGCATTCGAAAATTATTAAAGTTTATAGGCACAATATAAACAGCTACTCCCGAATACGGAGTGGAAATGTTTTCGCAAAATCTTTAGCCTACTTTCCCAAAATACGGGAAAGTGAAATGATCGCCTTCCGGAGGATTTGCCAAAGTGTTCGCTCGCCTTTTCGAACGGTGGATTGAATACCTCCAGAGGACCAAAATTCACAAATGTCTTCTATTCCATCGATAATAACTTCCGAATAAAAGTTACAGCAGACTCTGAAAATAGAAATCTCCTTGAAATGGATATGCAGCGAATGTAGGAGAACATGTCAGATGATGTTCTTAATCCCACTTTTTCTAGAATTAACTTACGGGACCCCGAGGGACCTGCAACACGAGACGCGGGGCCCCATTCCGTCATGGGCACCCATATTATTTGCTACGAGAGGCCCCAGAATTACCGTTACGCCTCCGATCACGTGCAACGTTCTATTGAGAGAAATCTCCGCAATACGCCGAGATTATATAAAAAAATGAAATGTGCGCACCTGAAATAGCTTTTATAGCTAATGAACGAGAATTTTAGCGCTATTGCGTCCATCTCAATTGTGAGAAATCCATTCCGACGTAATTTATGAGTCGAAGAGAAAGTATTTCTGTTTGTTACCCTTCCCGTTGGAGTTTGCAGAAAAGTCTTTCCTATTTTCCGAATCACAAAATATACACATGGCTTTAAATTACTGCTTCATTCTAAAGATGGCGAAGGAAAATCGATTCGACCTTTAGAAAAAACTAAGCCACGCGGTTCAATGAATGTATGGAATCACGTTCTGGTAAAACTAGGTCGCTAGCAGAAAAAATAATTCCTTCGAGGAATACGCAATGCGAAATCAGGTCCCGATGCGTGAATTTTCGTGTAAATAAACACAATGAAATGCGGTTAAACGAAGCCGCGTACATGAACACTGATGCTCAGGATGTCCTGCAATTAAGAGCGCTCATTTCAAGCCGCGACGAGCACCAGACTCCCAAATGCCTCCTCGTTATTGTCCATTATGTAACTATAGCAACGCGGAGAAGGGAACAAACAAAATCCACGAACCGTGACATGACGAGTAGCTGGAAAAATCAGATTTAGACCCGCGCTGGAGTACCTCTTTTCAAAGGCCCCTTAACTGAGGTGCAAATTAATGAGGATGCAATTAAAATGTCAATGATTATAATGTCGGTGAGTTCTAATTAAATCTAACGTTGAAATCGAATCGGGAACAAGACAATTCACAGTAGTCAGGAAAAGATACAAGAAATTAGATCCACCATATTACTCGAACGACATTAGTAAGAAGTTGCAGATGTTTTATCAGCAGACTAGTTTTTATTAAAGCTTCCCATGGCTCTCCCAATGCAGGAGAATGGAACTCGGTCGGTTTTATTTCTGCAAACACATTCGATGTCGAAAATATAAACGGTGTCTAAGCTGGACTTTGTTGAATCGAAAGACCGAAGAGGCGACGAAGCGCTTTCACTGATTTCATGAAAAACAATTTCTTAAACAGAAATTCGGTTTTATCTAAGCTTGGTTGAACCAATCGAATTGAGTTGAAGGATCAATTCCGTAATAATAAGTTCAGCAGTGTATATATGAGAGGGAAAATTCTAAAGAAAAAATGCGGACGAATGAAAATTTTGTTACTGTTCTCCGCAATGATTTCTGTAAGTTTTGAACATAAAATCATAAAACAAATGGTTTTTAACTCGAAACAGGAATTCGGTTAAATTAATAACTGTCATCAATTTGTAAATATTGTAATTTTGAGGAAAGATTTATTCTGGTGATTCAAAGCTGGAAAAAAGAAACCGTCAATTCTGGGTACAATATTTTGAACTTGGAGCCGTGCTCTGTCACTGACGCCTCAATTCCTGTCAAGGGTCATAGATTATACAGAGAGGCCTAAATTCCTGAATATTCAACCAAAATTAAGTGAGTTATTTCAGTTTTTTTATTTTTCAACAGAGTACATTACTTGCTGTAGACGCCTAATCCTTAACAGAAGTTGAAACCATTGCCATTCCTGGATCACGTGACCCTTTCTATCCATCAGTTCACGTGCTTGCTGTCGCTCGCTCTTTCCAGGATATGAACGGGAAACCTCGGAGGAAACCCGACGGTTCATAACGGTAAGCGGGAGTTAAATTTGGGAAAATATTCCGTATCGCGTGAGGGCGAAATGAAGACAAGTGACGCGAGCAATCGACGAGTACGCATACACAAATTAAAGCCATAAAAAGGGGCAACTTTCTCGTTTGGCTTTGCGATAGTCATAATATTTACCTTCGAACGTAGTAAATGTGGCAACGTCGGAAAAGGAGGGAGACAGCAGCGCATGGATAGGAGAGGGAGAGAAAAATACCTTCTGAAGTTTAATTCTCAACTAATCGGTGAATGAACCGCAGAAATGTTCGGCTTTGAGATCAAGGAGAAACGTCATCAGCATAATTTACATTCAGAAATAGTAATTTCCTACGTATATACGAGTATATTAAATTAAGACCCATGTTTCAAGACTAGTATTACTTAGAATGGAGCATTAATTACATTGTTTCTATAAGCTCAGTTATGCATCTCGAATGAATACAAATGGCTGCTTACACAAATGTATCTTTTATGGCTCTGCGTCTATTGGAGAAGCCATCCGACAAAAATCAGGAATTTAGATCATCTACACAAAAAAACGGCGTGGTTATTATCGGATCATAAAATCAACAAAAGCCTAGATACACGGGTAACATCTGAGCTGCGGTTTCCTTCACGTAGTGTGTTCATCTGTTAATAGCAGTTAACTTTTGTGTCTAACGCACAATAGCCTCCGTCAAAGGTAAAGCAATTCGTCTTCATTTCATTACATTCGGAGTAAAACTGAACGTGAGTTGAATCAAAGTTGCGCAAATGGAAATATTATCAGTCACTGCTCTGAAATTGCCTTCTCGACGCTCCAAAACACACCGCGGGTTATGGGGTCAGCCCGCAGAGGAATAAAAACAGCGGGAGATTGATTAAAAGAGCCACGGGGACGTTAAAAATAGATATTTGCGAGACCAAATTATTTACAAACACAGCGAAGCTCAGTTTGTTGACACGCAAGAAACGGGTTGTTATTCGGGTCGCCTAACCCCCATTCGCTAAACCCTCTCGCTTTCTTCTAACCGCCGTTTCTTTGCTCGGGTTCCGGGTTCGATACCCTCGAGGTGAAAACAGCTGTTGTGCAAGTGCAGGTTTCGACAATAAAGGGAAAACACAAAGAGAGATTTCGGGAGACGTACTTTATACTGTCGCGACGTCATGGCTCGCTGTTTGGTTTCGATCGACGAAAGATTGCCATTTCCAACATTATTATGCTATTGATTCTTCTAACTAGAGTAGAAAACGTTATAAAAATAAACAGGGACACAATTGCATCGATGTCTGGTGGTATGAGGTGGTCATGACGTGGCGTCACGAACTATTTCAGTTAAATTATAGAGAGCAGCAAAGAGTAAACAAACGTTTACTGAGGTTACGACTTCTAATTCCTTCAAAGCTGCGGGTATTTGTCTCCATTTTACCTTAAATACCCCATTTTTTGTTGAATACAGACAATTTTTACCTCCGCAACTATTACCAATTCTCACTCTTTATGACGACGTTTTCGTTTGAGAAATACATTTTATAACTGCTCATACTTTTCAATTACCAAATCTACTTGAAAACATATTAACTTGACTCAGCATTGGCGGAGTTTGCAGCTCAGAAGAATATCGGTGTCAGCGAATGCAAAGGTCGCAAAATCTAACGCATGTGCATCGCATTTTACATCTCAAACATTATGTGAGAATGAGTGTACAGATCGAGAGAGATCGCGATAGAATCGGACTGAATTAGTTCCAGTTTTTATTCGGAGGTCAACAGGGCTTTTATAAGTCAAGACAAAGTGATCAATAAAATGGGAACCGAAACCAAGGGATGTCCGAAGAAGAAATCAATTTCATTAGAAATGCTTCAAATTCAACTCGAGGTTATTGATATAGCCTACCAACGGAAGAAATTTAAGACCAGCAGTTCACAGGGTGCGGAGCTGCCTAAGGCCGGTCTTCCTTTGGAAGCGACTACGAGCGACCGAGCGACCAGCGTATTCGGGCGACGTCAGTTTGGGCGACCTACAGGCGATGGGGGTCTTCCACTGTAAGCGACTACCCGCTTCTCGGTCGCTGTAACGGTATTCTAGCTCCAGTGCTTGATTTAGAGACGCTTTCCGAAACGATAAATATTAATTCGTATAAAAAAATCGCTGAGTTGTAGATATCGTTGATGATACCATTTGAAAACTATTTGCGAGAGCTTTATAACAACACCAATTTTACACTTTTACGTCCACCCATTACTGAAAAAAAGTTGTTTTATAATATCGATAACAACTTTTTATCTAACGATAAGAAGGCACTGAAAATTTTTATTTTAGTTTATAATATGTTTCTTAATATCATCTAAAGTTTTTATTTTGATTGAAGTAATACTTTATGAGAAACAAAAGCTCAAAGTGAGCAATTAGTGAAAGAGCGCGAAAAAACAGGCACATTTTTCGTTCGTCCTTCAATTAGTACCAAAAGTAATAGTAATAAAAATTTTTGTACCGTGTAGAACAACGCAAAATAAAACACGCAAGATTTTGGTGTACCTAGTTTTCCTGCGGGATCTCTACTTTAGTTTTTATTTAACTCCAAACTGGGGTATCCATAATAAAAAATCCGAGTATTGTATAGCGAACTAGCAGAAGCGCCCGATGATTCTCAACAAGGTGACACTAGAGAATGAATAAAAACAGTGTAATTTTGTAAAGTAACGCCTGATCATCTAGATTTCATACGTGAAACTAGAGGTTTAAACGCAATAATTTCTTAGCCATTTAAAATAATAGGCAACGTCACGTGTATTATTTTTCTTTACTCAAGTGAAATATAATCGAAGTAATCGAATAGGAAATTAGATTAGCCGGAAATGCACCCCCTGTACGCCAATAGATATTCTGTAGAATACATATAATGCAGGTATACTCAGCAAAAAGAAAATCAAGTATTTCCTCTAATTTGGTCCATCGGAGACCATTTTCAACATGGTAGATCATACAGTTGCTTAAATCTTCGGTTAGGAATTTCTCAATTTTCTCCGAGTTCTGAGAGGGTGATAGGAATGATAGGAAAGAGTGCAGCAGATCATCAGAGATACTTCGGGGTGGGAAATTCCACCTCGGCCTTCGTTAATCACCTCATGGACGAGGAGGATTTTAACCCTTCGCAGCAAGACTCCGCAAGGGGTCCAAATGAAGAAAGGTGGAACTCTTGGAGACATTGGGGTTTCCTTTAACCCCAGGGCTAACCAAGGAGATCACACAATTTTTGCGGGAACGCTTGGGAAACTAAAACATTTTAAGAAGAAGAAATTCCAACACTCAATTCAATAGCAAACCTTCTACTAATAGCACTTTGTACGCAGTGTCGTGGAGCTCCTCTATTGCTTCCCTTCAAACAAGTTTCTATTTCCTAGAAACTGAACCCTTGCTTTCACCTGGATTTCCCAGTCTATTCATATGGTTCTTACTAGAGACATCCCTTCTCTTGAACCTCGAAATTGGGAGAATTTCTAGGACGAAAATAACGAAGGATTTTGGAATGGTAAAAGAAAGAAACAATTTCATCAAGATTTAACTATAAGATCAATATCTAAGATACAACATTTATGAATGAGTTAAGTTTTCATTTCTTTTTACGATTATATTCATATCGACGATTAATTTTCATACGAGTTCAGTCTTGATTTATTGATAAAAAAAACAGTTCTACTTATATTCTCGCCCAATCTAGCCGTTGTATCAATGTGATTACTGTCCTCCTACCATTACTATAACATTGCAATAGGTGGGGAAGTTATATTGTTTATTTTCCTGTTTCAACAAATTTCTTAATTTTACAAAGTCATTGATAACGTTATCGATAGAGCATTACGAAATTTCGTTTACTTGTAGCCCTCAAAAGATACTTTATATTTTCTTCTAATGCTCCGTTAATGCTCATAATTGTCCTTCGTTTATTTAAAAATTTTTCGTAAACCTTAGGTTTCAATATATTTTTTTCCGTTCAATTCTATTCATATTTCAATCAGTGCCAAAAGTATAACTTTTTGACAGTGATGTATGCAGTAGATATTTGAAATGACTGTAATTTGTCAATGAAACACTCAAAATAAGAGTTATTAATACTTAAAAATACAATTTGTGTAATATTTTGTACTGTTTAAAAATTTCAGTGAGCATATCTTTCCTAGCCATTCACTACGCAACTCTGCTTACGAGCGACTGATTCCAATTCTGTATCAAAGTAATTAAATCTTTGAGGAATTTGTCTATAATATTCTCAAGAGAAGAGAATTGAAAACTCATAACACATTTGCAATGGTATTTTGTTCGTGAAATACTCCTCAATGCGTATACATCATTTTAAGTCATGCACTGCGTAGCGGCGACTACGAGCGACGGATCACATTTCTGTATCAAAGTAATTAAATATTTGAGGAATTTGTCTAAAATATCCTCGAAATAAGAGAATTGAATACTCATAACACATTTGGCATGTTATTTTTTTCTTGAAATACTCCTCAGTGCGTATATATCATTTTAAGTCATGCACTGCATAGCGGCGACTACGAGCGACGGATCCCATTTCAATGGGATCAGTCGCCGGTCGCCGGTGTACGCTCGAATCAAGTCGCCCATAGTCGCCTGCAGTGGACGACGCTCCGTTACTTTCTGTGTATTGGGATTAGTCGCCCGTATACGGCCGTATACGCGTCGCTCGTAGTCGCTTCCAAAGGAAGACCGGCCTAATGGTGCAAGGAATCATTTCTAAGGGTGCTAAGAGAGAAGTTCCCAAAATTTTAATGGAAATCAAAAACAACTTAGCCATTAAAATATAGCTATTGTTATATATGTAACTTTATTTATCGTAAATGAGTCGATTCTTATGCAATAAATAAATCATCTTGCAATATTTCACATAGCCAACAATCGATTAGTAGCCGATGAAAGAAGAGTACATTCGTTCGTGATAAAAAAAATCCCGAAAGTTTAACTGCAAACGCGCGATTCCGGTCCTGCACCACAAATTGTAAAAAAGTAGAATCTAACATCTAAAGAACATCGATTGTAAAACTGTAATTCATTCAAAATTATTTATTATTATTTTACAAGCCAAAGAATATTTACCGACAAAAGCATGAAATCTGGTTTGTTGAAGCATAAGCAACGCTTGATTAAGGGCTGTCAACAGAAGACAACATTTTGGTGTAGCCAAAGACAACAAAAAACATTAACTAACATTATTATTAATGAGTGTATCCCGTTGGAGTATATCTCTCCCATTAATGCACCTTTACATTTTGAGTTTATTCAATTCCGACTTTTCCATCGCACTTTATGTTTTTAAACATACGAGATAGTTATACACACTGCTGGCGAATAGCTCATTCCACGAAAAAGAATTTCTCCCATAATTCGCTCGATAACAAGCGAAAGAAAAACAGGGCGAATAACTGGGCGACGTCATCTCCTCAAAAATTGAACAAGCGAACGTTGTGCGGCGCGAAGAGGTCTACGCAATCCTCGAAGAGTTGTTTTCCCTTCGGTAGACCATAAATATGTGATAAGAAGCGGATGTGGGTAGATGTAGTCCAGATAAATGGACAGAAAATACACTCGTTCCTTTTTTCCTTCCTCTGAACTAATCAAGGGCGTTATATGTTTACATAAGGAGTTGCGAACGCTGCAAAGGGCAGTGGGCCGACAGAGAGTAGTGATAAATAACACGAAGACATCGCTCAATTATGACATTAATTGGAAACCCGGACTAAATATTGACAGCCCTTATGGGACTCCCCTAGTTACCTAATCCGATTTCTAAATTTTGCCTAATTCGATGATTTTTTAGGCTTTCAACAACCCTTTGTTCAAACTCATTTGGATCTGAAAATTGGACTTAGTCATGTTGTTCCGTAATGGCCTGGTTTTTAGAATCCACTCAAAAACAAAGACACAGTTGAGGAGATACGATAGAAAATATGTATATAGTAGATGAGGATAAAGATATTTGCTGGGATAGGAAAAACGGAAGATAATTGTGAACAAACTAGGCCATTTCTGTGTTTACTCAGGAAGAAAAACATTGTGACTGTTGTCTGCTTTTTCAGTTAGTAAACAAAAAATGAAAAGAAGTAATTAAGAAGAATAGGAAACAACGATAAATAAATATCTATATGTATGATATATATGTAAAATAAATTTTCCGATATTCAGGGGCGAAACATAACTCAATCTTAAATTTCATTCTTTCATTTCTGGGTGTTTTTCTGTCTGTGATGTGGTACAGCGAGACATCCAACTTTAGCTGCAACGCTCTTCTTTAAGCCTTCGGGTGTTTCTGTTATTGGATTTCTCTCCCATGGGTGCTTCTCCGCTGCCTCTTTCTGTCAACTGAGCTTCCTTTACGAACGAATTGCGTTAAAAATTCACTACTGCGAATGATCAATTCTTAATATGCTACACTGAGAAATATTACCTCATTCGAAACTGATTACAATTTTCCTAATTTCAACGCTCCATTTTAACTACTCTTTCTGCGTTTCCTTTTATTTCACTGGTTTTTGTTAGACTAATGTCCCTCTCTTTTTTTAAGGTTGACACAGTGGCGCAGCGAGGGGGGGGTTTTAGGGGTTCAAACCCCTCCCAAGAGTCAAGTCCTATGACTAGCTTTGTACTTTTATTTCTGCTGAAGAGTGCAAAACCCCCCCTCGCTGAGGGGGGTTATCACGCAAATCATACAGATACACTGCTTGTCATGTGTTTGCTTGATAAATTCAGCGTAAGCTTCGCGTACCCGTAAATATGGCTCCGAATTCAGTTAAGATGATGCTTTCGGTAGCAGAGTAGACATCGATATCAATGGGGCGCAATGATACGAGTGTTTCGCGCACTATGTTCAACGCGTGCACTTCTTAAGCCTATCCTTTAGTTAGATAACTCACGCCATAAGATAAGATTCCCATGAGAAAAATTCGAAAGTGCCGATTTGTTTACTCCTCGAAAAAATACAAGGGAACATTCGAGAAGTAATTCTAAACTTGCACCCTGAAAACAGAGATTAAGATTACGTTTGAGAAACAAACAGATAGATAAAACGCTCAGTTAGATATTTTGCTTGTGACTGTTTCAAGGGTGTAAATTCAAAGATAGGCTCGTGAGTAGTGCTTTCGAAAAATTCACAACAGTTCGAAGGAGAGTTTAGTTTGGATTTCATTCAGATGGACATCCAAAAATTCCTTTCACAGTCCGCTAACAGCTCGAGGCCGCTATCGGAAAAAAACGGAGGTTAATGGCTATGTGTTTTTTGTGAAATAACCATTATTAGATGCATGAATTAGGATTTTATTATTTTAGGGCTGTTATCAGAGGACACATCTCAAGATGAGTTTAGCGACAATTGAAAAGCTACTTTTTCCTTTATTAAGCATTCTAGACGATTAAAAGTCTGCACACAGTTGACTCTTCATTACTCGGGATGATGGAAAATATACTGATCTTTATTTTATGATTGCCTGTTAATTTGATGTATATTTAATAAAAATTTTCGCTAACCGAATTTCCGTAAACATTTGAAAAAGTATTGGAGCAATGAAAGATTTCAGTAAAAATTAATCTGCGATGATACTATTAATAATATACCATTTTCGAAGCAAATCTGTCAGCTGAAAGGTATTGTGCGCGTAAGTTACGCACATATTTATCGGAACTGTGACTTGATGATTTGAATTAAACTTGATAAACTGTTAAAACTGTGAATTAAATTCTTCAGCTTCCTTTTCCATGCAGCCAATTTTTTCTCTGGTGATAGAATCCCACGAAATGAATAACTTATCCTGTTAACCGCTTGGTCATGCAATGCCCATTCAAAATTTCAATTCGTGGAAAATATTTGTTTTCTTTGAACACTCAGTGCGTAAGACTGGGTTTGCATCAGCTCTTTGCTGGTTAAACCACCTATTACTTAGTCTAAATAATTGTAAGTTGACGTCTTCATTTTTATCACCTTGGTATGTGACTTTAATACTGCAAGTTCAATTATAATATCAACTATAATCAAGAGTCTACTGTATTTTTTAATACAGCCGAATTTTTATTTTTCGGTATGAGACGCATTCAATGAAATACTTAGCTAATACATAAATAACGAAATCAGGCTTAATTGTAAGCCTGGCAGAAAATTTCATCTGATAAAAATGATTTTTTGTTTCTTATACAAACCTTGTGCAATAAGCTGCATATATACTTCATATCATTATTTTTATACATTGATGGCGTTTTCTTGACAGGCGATATTTCAATTAAATTCCAAAATTTGCTGATGATAAAGTCAAATAACGAAAGATAATGAAATAAGCATGGGCGCGCCAATGTGGGGGAACAAATGAGTGGATGTTACGTTTTATATCGCTTGCCAAAAAACCGTAACTATTTTTTTCCTTCCCACGCTTTGCAACCTCTAGGAAGAAAGAACTCTCGAAGACTCGGAAAGTTTAAATCTAAATCACTAAAAAGCTTCAGCATAGAAAAAATGAGTTTTTAATACATATTGGACGTATCCAAACCAGAAATCCAAAGAACACACTTGTTAAGTTTCCAATTGTTCGCTTATGTAAACTACTATCTTGCAAAGGGTAATTAGTTGGCTACATAATCGTTAAACTCCACTAGTTTTGAAGGTATTTAGTTTTTGAAAGAATTGACATATATTATAGTAAGTAGCGGGCATGAACATACTAGCCCCTGTAAAGTAGGCATTTTTCGTTTCCTCTGACCCCCCCCATTGGTAAATTCTGGCTGCGCCACTGGGTTGACATAAAACACAACATCTTCGCCTTGAAGTCTGAAATAAATCCTGCGGAAATAAGACCTTCATCTTTGAAACCGTGTCTTTGCACCAAGTCAGACCCTCTGATTTTATTTTCAATTTCCTTTCATTCCCTATTAAGATCGATTAAAATCAATGGTTCCACCTTATTCGAGAAAAAGTCCTTTCTTCCAGCTTTCTGATGATTCGTCGATCACAATTCAATAGAACTCTTCTTTTGATGTGAGAGAAGATGCAGTGACTCTAATTGATGCATTCATCATCGTCAAAAAAAATCATTCGTCGTATTTTGTCTTAAAATGGAAAAAATAACACTCGAGGATCTAAATGTAAAGCGAACATTTTTTAGATGTAATTTTAAGTCAATGCTCTACCGTTTACTTTTGTATCAACAATAACTTTCATGTATTTTCAGAATTTTATGAGACATAAATTTAATCGAGAGCGTTTTCTTTTACAGTACGTTCGGAAACCATAAAAATGTGGAAATATACTAATGGATCTATATTATCACCATAGAAGACTACCATCACTAGTAGTGATGATAATACAGATCCATTATTACATTTAATTATTTTATTTCACAAATTATATTGCGGCTATTTTTATTTATTTCTTGCCAACCCATCTATAATTTACAGGGCGATTACAATGAGGATTCAAACGAGCACAGTCCATGACAAAGGAGTCAAACATTAGGCCATCTCTTACAGCATCGCGGTATTTTTGAGAACTTTCATTTGAAAAAAACTATTGCAATTAAAATTTCTAAAATTCATTCATTTTATTGTTAAAAATAGTAAAAAGTGTATAAAAACAGTGCATCCAATTTAATACCATTTTAAAAATACATTCTTCGGATTTGGAAATGAGATCGAAAGAATTGTTAAATAAAACAAGGTTCACAAAACAACAAAGTAACTTTTACTTATCCACACGCACGAGTGGATTCTTTCGATTACGTCGGAATTCCAAAATATATTTCGGCCTCCTCCGTGTATTTTATGAGATAAGATACCGAAGTATTTCTTTTTAAAAGTTTATAATAAAACCCCCCTGACATTACTGCTGTGTTAATAAAATAACGAAACTAATGTTAGCGAGGAAGTTTAAATGCAGATAGGGCCAACCTTTACAAATATGCATTCATACACAATTGAATCTCGATTGGATAATATTAGGATATAAATTCCTTCTTTGTGAGGTTCATGTGGAGAGCATCTTTACTTCTCTTCGTACCTTCCCTCGGTGAAGCACAACAGCAGAAGATTAAGGCGATCAAAATGAAATAGGAATTTTATCGAGGGAGTAAATTTCTTAACCATGACACTAGCATTCAATTTGGGTTGCTCGGGCAATACGCCGATGCAGTCACGTTTATCAGATAACGCTGTCACGTAACTGTTATTAGGATCTCTCGGTTATCGATCGCTCTCTGCCGTCGAAAGCAACGCAAATGCGTTTAGAGACGAATAGCATTTTCGACCGCTTTTGTCCAAGGAGTCTATTTATATCGGATTACATCATTAATTCCGCAGAAAGAAACGTTCGCGGAATATAAAGTCATTCGAAATGCAAATGTTGTGAATGAGGTTTATTCATAATTGCCACATGTGTGTTTAATGAGCAACGCGTAATGAATTGTACTTTCGAATTGGTGACACCGATTCAAGGTGTAGCGAAGTACCAAAGCAGCTGTCTGCTGCGTAAATAACAATCGAATGCAAACACTACGCTCGTTTTATTCAAGGCATACATAATGATGGTAACACCCGGAGAAATTCGTCTCTTTTGGTATTGTGATACTTTCACGCTCTTCACGGATGATTTTAATTTCAAAAGAGTTCAAATCCATTTCCAAAACTAATTTAAATTCAGATACGATGAATTCTGACCCATGCAAGGGAAAAATGGATAGGAACCGCTAAAAGTCTATTACAGACTGTATTGTACGAAAGCCTTTCAATATTCTTCATTGGATGAGTAAGATTTTATTTCAGTCATCATACATTCGAACGATAAATCAGGTATACTACGACAAATTAGTTTTTTTGAATGTAATATAACAGCAAAAAGCATGTGTAAGCAAACGATAGTTGACCACATCCAGTAATTGCAAAACGCATCAGCAAAATGTGGTGACTTATAAGATGTAGATTATTTTTGGACGAAGTATAGTGAATAGAGAGACCATTAGAAATTGAAAATATTTCAATGCCTAATAAATATATTAAATATAAATTCAAGCGGCATAAAAACATAGGTTAGCTCCAGGCAGCTTTTAAGGAATATTCATGGATGGTCAAATATGCATTATACCTCCCAGCGGCCTAATAAACCGAAAAAAGGATAAATGTTCCAAATAAAGATTTATCTTCTGAAAAAGCAATTTAAAGCCACTCGTCCCAGCGCACAGTGGTCGGAAATCGAAAAAAGCAGGCCAAAATTCATATCTTCGTTACTATGAAAGATAGAAACACGAATTTTTCAAAAGATATAGATTTTTACATTCTAAATCCGAATATATTGTTTATTTTTAAGTAAACCAATCAGGGATCTTCTAAAACAAAATGGTGGAAATAGTAAAATCATCTTCCTCGATTCTTAAAAGGTCTGTGAACTATAATTCATTTATGTTATTAAAATACTTCAGCTATTCATGTAAATACTATATGCGAGTAATAAAAATTGATAAATAACAATTTTTTACATTTTGCATTGATGAAAACCATGGAAAAAATAAGAAAAAATGATCCTTAAACAATTAACTCTGTAGACTTGACTAAAATATTCCCATTTGGGTATTGCTAACCTTAGTTAATATTGGAGAATGTTTTGCCATATCTTCGCCAAATATTGATATTTTCGCTCAAGGAATAGTAAAATAACCGATAAACTAAGAAAATTGATCCAATGAGTACGGTCAATTTTCTATCCAAAAAAATTAATTCAAACATAGAAACATTTTCACAGAACAATGAGAGAAGTGAATCTTTTCCACTTACAGAAATTAAATGGACATATCAGAGTCATCTTCCGACTCGGTACCTTCCTCATTTTCGGAGTCATTATCTGCATCATCCAGAATCAAAAGACTTCGTAAATCTCCAACTAATTCTCTCCTTTTCTTTTTGGGAAGTTCACGTACACTGGAAATGATGGGGTCGGATGTTAACAGAAGCCTTCGGAATAAGTCAACATTAGCTGCCATTCTGGAATGTTTTCTGGAATGTTTCTCCCTAAATCGACGAACGCCTTTATTCCTCGCCTCCAAAGCCTCTTCCGAAAGCTGACCGATTGGAATTATAGCATCCTTTGCTATAGCTGCTCCATGAACCAAAATTTTATGGACGGTTGGTGGCATATAATACCAATTATAAAGCCGTACATAAAGTCTTGCGGTGATATTGTAATAACTTTCAAATTCCAAATAATTTATGGATGGTTGGCAATTTTAAATGCCGCATACGTAATTCAATTGTAATTATATTTGATTAACCAGATTGTTGGCCGTCTTTATAATTGAAAGGAAATCGGCTTGCCCATCATACTTTGTAATCGTTCGATTTTAAATTGGTTAATGTACGCACTCACGTATGTCTTCATACTTATTAAGCTACCGATTAAACTGTCGGCTAGTGAAAAGCGTGTGCGGAGGCTCTGTGTTCGTGTTTTCAACTCATCGCCGAAAGAAGATGCCGACAGAAGTTGAAATTTTCAATATAAAAGTGGTGGAAGCAGTAGAAAAGTATCCTTGCTTGTATGATTTATCATGTTATATGAATTTATATTAGAAATAGGCGCTATTTCTCTCACGCCATACCGAGTTTACGAGGAAATGCTCTGTGGATCTCAGTCTCACCGCGCGACCTAAAAGTCGCTACAAATTGCAAAAACGCAAAAAAACGCAGTAATTTCCTACTTTAATGTACAAACATCACACCATCGCTCCATACTAATATCTCGACGTCGGGAAGCGTCGATATAAAAGATTTAGGACTTTGAATCTGGCAGGATCCGCGCCATGTACCAAGTGACATTAATGAGATAAGGTATAATGAATATGATAGCTGGTTGAGTTCATTTGTGAAAATGACGGATTTGACGGACGAATGAAAAGATTTAGGACTTTGAATAAAAAAAAAGAATGCATTTTGCAACATAAGCTTAGAAATCATATTTAGGATTCAAATAAATTTTATTATATCATTAAAATTGTATTCAGTTATTCTTATAGCTTTGAATTAAATATTTATATACTTAACATTACAAATTATTGCTCAAAAGACTCTTCATTGTGATGCACATTTCAGGCATGGAAGCGAGAAAAAGTATCGCTAGCTGTCACCTGCTCTATTTTGCTAACTTTGACTGCTTACCGATTCCAAAATATGAACTTGAGAGATTCAAATCATAGTGGATTTGATAGCCCTCAGCAAGTACAATAATAATATAGCTGCAAAAAATCCGGGAAAAAAAGTCGAAAAATTGAGTTTTGGCCAGCTTTTTTCGATTTCCGACCACTGTGCAGCGGTCTCTTGTTTGTGTTACCAATTTTGGCGATTAATTCTGATTAACTAGACTTCTATACGGATTATACGCAAGGGTAATCCATGCGGGAAGAAGGATGATTTTCTCAGGATTCATTCGATCTTAAAACGTACTTTGCTTATATAATATCTGATATTACCTGAGGATCTATTTCATGCCTGAGCTTATTTTCTGATTCTGATCATTTATCCATTTGTAAATATACTGCATGTATGGTCAGTTTAGAGTGTTTTTGCGGTTTTTACCTTCACCATCCTCTGTGTTTTCCCACAACGCGGGGCTTTTCTATGTCTAATTTTCCCCGCACTGCACCTTTTCTTTTTGGTGCAATTTATAATTGAACGTAATATACCGTAGCATACGAGGTTGGGTGGAAGATGGACCTAACCTCGCCAATAATCAATCAATTTACGAGAGGAGAACATTCGACGAAACACGAGGCAAGCAAACGGAGGGATCAGAGCAGCCTTCAACTATTAACTGGAAAAAGTTTTCGAACATTTAAAGGATGATCGTCCAAAAATATAACTCTTACTCAGCTAAAAGCTTATTTTACTTATTGAAGAGCTTCATAATATGAGAGATATATTCGTTTACTTTCATGCGTTTGTTGTTGTTAACAGTTTGAATATAAGAAGTGAGGTGAAAATACAAATCACAAATACTTATGCGAAAGGCCAATCTTTAGGAGTAATTGCTGCCGGGTGAAGCTAATTTCTAAATACTATTTTGACCTGATAATGAGAATTTATCCTCGAATATGTTTCCCGTATTATCAGGGGCAATCTTCTTCTCTGAGCAATCATTTCCTTGTAGTAAAATAATACCCAAGTATTCCACCATTGAGTTTTTTACTTTCTAAATACAGCCTTTCGTTCATTATTTTTAATACTATATAGATTATATTATTAAATATATATATGTATAATTACTTAATATAATACGGATAATTATAGAGATTGTTTTCACACAAAGGACCTCAACTCGCCATGGCCACCCTTATCCAGTCTCTGATTGCGTATCTCAGCTTCAACGACGCGAATCTTTCCAAATGAACACAACGGACCACCTCGAATCATCCCTTTTCCCACAAATCGATTGAAAATTAAATCCCGCGCTCTTTTCGGTGCCTCCATTTTGCAGAGGTGCGCTCAAGGATGAGGCCTATGCAGATCGAACGCTATTCCGAGCACCTTCTATTGAGGGCAGGCCAAGGCTCTACCACGTGCCAAAAACGAAATGGGTTAAGTGGATGGAATAATAGATTCGAAATTCAACGAAAGGATAAGTCTTACAGAAACTCGCATTTGAGATGTTGACTACTAATTAATTACGTGAATGCTATGATGGATCATAATAGTTCGTAGCAATCACTCGGTTAATACGAACGATATTCTTAATCTCAGCGAGGACACTAATCTCGAATGTTACGAAAGCAGAAATAGTAGCCAAAAAATTATAATGACTACATACAACGATAAATTACATCATCGCCACTTTTACACAGGTTTATTCTATAGTATTTTATCAAGAGCCTTCCTATGGGTTTGAGACGGACTGTGAATATTTTTTTAATAGATCTTTGCCTCAAAAATTAAACTGCACGATCGCAGCCCGGTAATCATACCAAAGAAATAGCTCAGAGGTGTTTGTTATCGGAAAATAAGAGAATAGAGCAATTTGGGCAGCGAGCCATTTATGTGTTTACACAAAGGCCGCGGAAACAGCGTGCTCGGGGTCTAAATTTAATTTGCACGTGCCGATGAAATTAGAATCGCTGTGACATCGAAGAAGAGTTGGACAAAATACTTAATGAATATGAAGAAACGCAAAATCTTGATAGAAAACTCCCGATACGCGAATAAGTTATTAATTTTCCTGTAGAAATAAACTCTCTAATAAGACTGTTTACACAGTATAAACATGGAGCGATGAAGGAAGTCATAGATTGAAGGCTACTAGAGTCCCGTGACCGCACCGGTAGCCGTGAAGGCCAAACAACTGCTATGAGTTGGCATTTTCTCGATTTTTCTCCGTTAGCTTTATTATTTCAATCTCGCATTCAATTATTCAAGGAGAAAGAAGAACACGTGCGGCTTAGAACGGATATAGAACGATGTTGTAACGAATCCAAAGAAAGAATAACTCCGAAACTATTTAACGGAGGGAAATTTGAATTCCATTCATTCAGCGAATTGATTCTTCAAAGGGCGATTCGCCCAAGGACAGTTCCTATATGACATACTTCCGCCAAAATATTCCGAGAAATGCTCGTCACTGCGTTTCCTGTTCAAGACGCCTTTCACTCCGCGAATCGAACTAACATTTTTCTAGAGATGCTAGAGATCATCCAAACAATTGACAGCCGAAAGTGTTGCATTACGAGGCGGGAGTTAAGAAAAATAACGATCCTAGCTGTATACCCTGGACTAGCGAGCGTGGAAATTTAGAGTCGAATGCAGAAAAACGTACGAGTGGCATTAAAATGAGTGCTTGGATATTTGTTTGGTACATTGAAATTCTCGATGAACAAAATTCAATGCAACGAATGCAAATACCTAGGTGTCAACCGAAAATTTCGTCGACACTGACAGAGAATACAGCCGAAATAAATTCTCATCTTATCGACGAAGTGAGTAAACACTAATTCTATTTCTTGTTTTCTTGCGTGCCAGATATCTCATATTTCTATATTTGTAGGAGAGATTTATCTCTTTCACTGTAAGTTTAACTGTAGACTTAAAATTATTTTAAACATGTTTTCATTGGCAACGAGATGGAGCAAACGTTAGCTTTGGCTTCAAACGAGCTAAATGTAATGTTAAAAGTGAAATTCAGTTTGGAAAAACGGCAGATCTGTAGGAATGTAATTAGAGGAAACTACGTTTTTTAATGAGTACAGTGAGAAAAATTTCTACTGAATCGATAATCTAACTAAGCCAGTGAAGTTTGCCGATATCAAAAGCGCCTTACAGTCAATTAGGGTCATTGCTTTCGTGCGATCGCAACTGAAGTGAGATAACAGATAATATTATGTTTATGATATTAAATTTAGGATCAATTGTCACCTTCCCTCGTAGAATTTCTATATGGGATTACGTTTAAATAGTAAAACATGTTAGCGTTACTTTACATATTACACAAAATCTGTTTGTTGATAGAAATGACAACAATAGCATCAAAGACATGTACTTTTGCTAGATGAAATTAAAAGACAAACGTGCTAAGGTAATCTAAATCGTCACATCAAGAAAAAGTCCCTCAAAAGCATATTTTCTCTTCCCCTTTAACACTTACTTAAAGGTTCTCTTTACAACATCGACATTACTTTATGAAATACATTATTATTAATTTCACAATTTTAGAAACTTGCCGAACTGCAGGAGCGAGCTTTCCGAGGAAATAAAACGGAAAACTATAACGGAAAAGGTTACCTGCTGTATGCTACGTAAATATCCATCACTTGATTTCGCATTGCAAGTGTTTTTGCTAGGAAGCATTCCTATAGTATTTTGACTTTCCTTCAACCATATTAAATCTATCAGTTAAAATTCTCTAAGAACGAGTCTCTCGTTCTCTATTCATTCGTTTAGGCCTCAGCCAGACGCCGAATGCAACGGAATTTTACCAGCGGTACGCTTCCGTTAGGAGTTTTTTGCCCTCCGCAGGGGACGTGCCTGTTCTTCTGCTGAATCCATCGTTACATGAAAATGACACTATGATCCAACTTCTACGGTAGCATGTTCGCTTTGCCTACTTGAAGTTTATTCCTAAAGGATTGATGTGCCATGGATTCAATTGAGCCGCAGTAGTACCGCTAAACAATCTAATTTGACAACAATCCTTCCAATAAATAGAAGCACATAGATTCCGACCCATGCTGTGACTGGTTAAACGTATTTCCCCTTACAAATGCGTTGGAGATCGGTAAAGAAGGAAATAATTCACAGTCAAATTTTAACAGCAATCCACATTCCTTAACTCTGACCAAGCCGTGATTCCGAGTCTCAAGAGATCCAAGATCGAAGGATTTCTTTCGCTGTGTCCAATGGTCGCCTGACCGTTATTTTCGAAAGTATGCATTTGTCAGCCGGTTCGCGGAATCCCGGATCTTAAGCGCAAGAAGAAAATCTAATCACACCGAGTGATGCCTCTTCTATATCGATACATATATATCGATGACAAACAATAATTCCATCGCATCGTGGGAGTCTGCGGCCTCGAGGAAACATAAATAGGTCGCGGCATTTTAGTCAACAAAACACTTCTAATCTTCTCCCCCTTTTCCTGTAAACATCCTCCGAAGGCTGGCGACGGGAGAGCGACGGATGTGACGTAAGCGGCGCGAGGGAAAGCTCGCTTTATATGGCGCCTCGTTCTGCAAGACAAGCGATCGCGTGGGATATTCATTCATCGAACGATGCTTCCGGGACGAAGGTCCATCTTATGCGACTCGCAGATGCAACTTTTATCGCATTTCCGAGAAGACTTATCTGTTTACAGACGGCAAAGCCTTCACACGTGAAATTGCTTAGCAAAAGTAAGACTTACATAAAACGAAGACAGGTATCTGAACTGATTCTTTATTTAGATTCGAAATATTTTTACATTATTTAAGCTACCTTCCATTATCAACTTCTTTGATCACCGTATTTAGGCGCATGTGACCATGAGACATTCAAAGAGAATTTGCTGTTCCATTAGAGATAACAATATTTATGAAGGAGGTGAATAATTTGAAATTCAAAGAGAAACTCCAAGCAAACATGTCTTACTGAAGAGTGAGGATTTATTTATTCCTCCTCGCAGACGCTGACTTTCTATTGTGCATCGGTTAAAAGGTTTCTTCAAATTAAAATGTACTTAGCAATATTACTCTGTTAACCAAAGAAGTAGAGTAACAATCCCGATTGACGAGATTAGCCTTGGAGTAATAGGTTGGAGACGAACTAGTAATACTAGTACTACTAAATAACACTAAAGTTATTATAAGTTCCCGGAAATAAATTCAAGATATCAATGCTGAGAACGATATCTCAGATGTTTTCATTCAACTTTATTAAATCACAAATCGTTTCAGATGTCTCTTCGGATTTATTTTCACTACTATTAGGACTGCATTCCAACGATCTCTATTCTTCAAAACATCGAATACGTGACTAAGGATTCCGAAAGCTTCAATCGAATACATTTCATCAATCGATTGGAAGAATTAAATATTTACGAAAAATAGAAACGACAAAAATCAAAGTTTTCATTCGATTAAACAATGAACACAATTTATCATTAAATTCGATGGATTTAACTGCTATTTTCACAGTCAAAATCCACCGTTCCCTCATCTGTGTACAAAGTTCAATGCCAGGGTCAGCCATAATCGTAGATCATTTCGGAAAGTATTCAACAAAAACAGAATCTTAGAAAACTCTCCATAATTTTCACAGGTTTTTCGTAGGCGAAACGTGTCCTCAAATTACTCTTCGCTATATATGTATATAAGATCTAAGATAAAGATATTCCCAAAGAGAAAGTGATTATATTCCACTAAGATTCGTAAATTAAGGTCGTAAGTTTGTAAAGGAAGTCGCGAGAGAACGTGCTCAAATGAGTTTCCCCAAGTTGGCTCGGAATTGCAAGTTCTCCATTTAAACATTAAATATGCACAAATCCGTATCATACAAAAAAATCTGATATGGCCATGACTTTATCCATGAATAAGATGTAAATATTTATCTAGGACAGTATTTTCGAACTCTATATTCAATCTAAACTTGGAAGATGAGAGATTAATTTACATCATATTATCTTTTACGTCACAAACATTAAAAATAATGTTTTTCGGGACATGTTCGATGAAAAACGATGAAATTGGCCTTTTGCCCAGAGCGCCCACAACGTACATAATCAGCAACTTCCGGTTTACCAGTATTTCATGAATAACTCCTAAACAATCAGTTTTACAAAAATATGTTTCATACGAAATTTATAGTAAATTACATTTTCTTAAACTTTTATACATAATAGTATATACCTAAATACCAGATCAATGGAGATATTTTGCAAAAACGGAAACGAGCTTCGATAAGTAAAGCTCAACTTCCGGTGAACCGATTTACTCCAAAAACTAATCAACTCTGACAACACCAACCACAATGCTATTTATGAAATTTGGTGTTGATACGACAAATACTTTTCATGTTAGAGCGCCCACAAAGTACATAATCAGCAACTTCCGGTTTATCAGTATTTCACGAATAACTCCTGAACAATCAGTGATACAAAAATATTTTTAATACAAAAGTTATAGTACATTACATTTTATAAAACGTTAATAAATAATACAATATACCTAAATATCATATTTATGGAGATATTTTGCAAAAACGGAAATTTGCTTCGAAGCAAAAAGCTCGACCTCGGGTAAACCGATTTACTCCAAAAACTAATCAACCTTGACAGCACCCACCACAGTGCTATACATGAAGTCTGGTATTGATACAACAAATAGTTTTTACGTTAGAGCGCCCAAAAGCACACATACACATACACACAGACATCATTCCGAAAATGGTCAAAACGTGTTCTAGGGACCCCAAAACATTTTCGTTGAAATCTCGAAGTCGATTAATTCATGAAAACTATACTTTAAACATATACTACGTATATGGAGAAAGTAACAACAACGCGATGGCGGAAGGAAAATAATCGCCGGAAAACGTGACACAATCCTGATGACGTGTCTCACTTTCTTAACTTCCCACCAAAATGCCTTTCTTTCGGAACAATGTCTGCCTTCAGGGAAGAGATGAATACGTTAACAGTTACAAGCTTGCAGCCGAATAAATTACGGCAATACATAGAGTCGGTTGAGATCGAGAGAATTCTTCCTTCGCATTCATGTGTCTTATGGCGGCCGAAAACAACAGGATTCGAAAGCCTTGAATTCCCCTCCAATTATGACGGTGCTTCGGAGTGATACAGCGTTTTCAGACGCCCGCGAAAGTAATTATTGAAACGGACAGCATTTTATTCCAGTAATATTTCCAATCTCCCCAACGGACGAAGAAGTCTTTTGCTTTGACTTGCCCCCCATCGGCGAATAAATTGCGTTGGATGAACAGCGGACCAAATCTAAAGTTGATTTACTACAAAACACGTATCGGAGAACGATTACAAATTCACGGAGAGATCTTCATGGAATCATGAACCAATAAATTTTGATAAACCCATTTTGTGGAAGAGGGTACTTCTTATCAATATCTTCGCCCGAATAAGAAGGCACCATTTACATTCGTTGCATTTAGATCTGTATTTTGCGTCGATGAGCTATTTGAGATGGTCTTTTGAATAATTCCTCGATTTTATTTGATAACGGTAGATCGTCAAATTTACCACTTTTGTATTCTCGAATATTTACATTTATCCTAACATTAAGGCGAGAGTGCTAATTTTATTGGCATAAAGAAAATTCATTCATTCAGATTCGATTTCTAGATTCAGTCATTTTAATTTGCGAAAACTGTAGTAAAATATGTTTAAAACAATGATAAACCACAAAATGTATGCTCACGGGAGCAGCCAATTTAAAAGATTAGTTCATCGACTTGGAGACGCCACAATTTAATACGTCAAATAAAAGTTTCACGATTTTTCACAGGTCTTATTAAAGTGCTCTAGTAAGGGGTATACAATACAATTAAAATGCTCTGCTACCAGGGTGTTTTAATATACAGCCTACTTATCTACCACAAAGAATTCGAGTGTGTCCAGTAATCTTTATAAATTTTTTTATTTTTTTTAACTTCCTTCATTTTTTTGAAATTTTCAGTATAGTGTCTGTGGTTTTTATCTTATCAGCATTAAGTTACTTTTTCATACCCATCCATTTACGCAGCAACATGCATATTCAAAAGATGAAGTCAGGCCATTTTTTATTACGTACCTCCATTTTCGGCCGCTAGTCTAGATACAATGAGTATGTATTTATCAAAGGATTGAAATTAGAGAGTATTAATCATAGGCAAATCTTAATGTTAAGAAACATCCATAAAATTACCTAGTATAAAATTGTAGCGAATTGTATTCATGACTCTAACGAATTGCAACTATCCCTTATTTTTAGCGCATCTCCTGAAAAATACATTCATTGAACATCCGGATCTTTAATCGATTGCAATCTTCACTAGCGGCCTCTGCACGACCGAAAGTAGAACTCCTTTCAAAATAACACTGATTTTTGAGACAAAAAGAAAGAGCGTTGGGGAGAAACTAGCGAACATATTCCTCAACGAATTTAAACCGAAAAGAATAACGTTATTAAGAACGTAAACAACCTTTTGTAAACCGTCAGAGTTCATTACTAGCTGACCGAATGATCAATTTACGACAGTAATCCTAGCTAACATTGAAACTGTAACGAGTCGAGAAAACATAATCCATTGTATAATTCTTCTGTAGAATATTTAATTCGAACACCCAAATTCGGCGACTGATTGCCATCGTCAAGTACAAATCGATTGAAAGATGCGAGGAAATGCTCGGTGAAGAGCGGGTGCGTAAGGGGAAGGTGGTCAGGGGAGTGATTAAGTGTTTGTGTGCTCACCTTCTTATATTTATAAACATACAAAAGTTCGCAGTTTATTATTGATTTCGATTATAAAAGACAAAAGCTTATAAAAAAGACGTTCTGCCTTGATTGGTGTATCAAGAAAGGAAATTTCTGTGCTCGAATCGACAAACAGATATTCGGAAAGTGGTATTCGACCTTTCAAACGCATAAATCTTAGAAATTGTTCTTAAATCACCGTCAAAATATAATATCTCGCGAACATTCGCCAGCAATATTCCGATAAAATAATTTTAAGGATTTAATTCAAAGTGATATATTTCCTTCTTTTCGACATCTACGATCGGCGAAAAAAGAAAAGATTGAACTTCTACATTAATAAATTACTTATAACTAGTGTGGTTGTTATGGTGGTAGATTTGACTTTAAATTTGCAGAACTTAACTTAGTACCCCGTTCAATCACCAGGAAATGCGATTTCTCAAATTTACTTCCTTCCAAAAAATGGTAAAACAGACCAAAAACAGCCTATTTTCACATCTCGAAAGCCTGGAGTAGGAGAGGCAGCACAATTAAAAGAACGTATATTCAGACAGGTGACAAAAATAAAAGCATTTTCCCATTTGCTAACGCGAGAAACAGTCGCTAATTCAATTTGCAAAATAAAGAGTGGCATCGAAATGTGTAGTCGGAACCCGATTTCCCCTTCGGTCTGTCTGCAGGCGGCATGTGCTGGTATGCGACCGTTGGAACAGCTGGAAGGCCCACCACACCTGCCTTCCATCCATATGGCAACGATTACGCCGTCCCTCCTACGCACCTGTCCCATCGCTTTGTTTCCATTGGAAGTCGCTTCCCCGCGTTCCACTCTGTAACCAACGATATGCTCGATTTCCAGGGGCGAAGATAAGGTTATCTCGCATGAAGTCCAGCTCGCGGTCCGCTAAACGAGGCGTCTCCAACGAATCACGGGCTATCCGCTAAAGAAATTCGCTATAGAAATGGAGAAAAGCCCAATGAAAGAGATAAATTTTGAACCAAGGTAAAAAGTGGAATTGATCAATAGTTTATTTTTGGAAATGGAGGAAAGAAGGTGCACACGACCACGATTGAGGAAAACGCAGTCCGCTAAATAAGTCCAACAACTTAAGAGGAAAGAAAGCCTGGTTTTCCTCATTCCTGGTCGTAATTTAAATCTACTGGTGTTCCACAAAGGTCTATGAATCGATTTGTAAGTTAATTGATAAAACACAAGGCGAATGAATAATTTACATTGAGACGTTTTCCTTGAGAAACTGCGAATAACTGCTTCATCCAAGTCGTCCTAAAAATGTAGCCACAAATAAGAATATCGATGTGAAGAAAATTTCATGAATGGATGTGGCATTCCATGCGCCAAACAAATTCTTTAATGAAGTTAACCGTGGCTGCGACAGACTTTTCATTTCTTCAGACAAAGTTGCATTTTCAGTCCGAAGGCATTATTGATACAATTTTCGTTCCCATGAATTTATAAAACAAAGGGAATACAGAGTGAAGTGCTACTACATAGTAACCTTTCCATCGCAGTTGCTGCAATACCTTTCCCCGTTTCATATCATGGCCGCTCGAATCGATGCTCGTGCACCGAAGCAATTCCGACTCAATTTTATTTGCAAACGAGCAACTAAATTCATTTTGAGGAAAATTATATAGTACGGTGTTCGTACATTATGCTCTTTTGTTAATGAAAGTGAAAAATATAATACATTCGGAGTTACTAGTTTAGATTTAGTTCAAATCTAGAGTGAATACCAAACCTCTTTCCAAGAGAAAAAGGAAATATACAAGAAGTTGGTACTGAAACGAAGAAACCTCAAATACTGACAGAAGGACGTATCATAATAAAGGAACTACAAATTGTAAATCATTGCGTTCAATTCTGTTGAGTACCTCAGACACCGAGCGCTGCACATATCGATCAATGGATGCGGTGGGCAGACACTGGTACCCAAGATCGCTCATATTGAGACGAGGAATATCTTCAGCAAGAGGAAGTCTCTCGCCATCTCTGGTGATTCGTCCACCTTCGGATTTAATTCACTTCCTTCCTGCTTTTCCTCAGAAACAAATATCCTCGAGCGCAGTTTCTTTCGACGGCCTCTCCGCAGACTCGAGATACATTCTAAGCAACCAATGTGATTAAATCACATTTTTATTATAAAATTTAATACGCACTACAGTACAATTTTGGTCCTAAATACAAATAATATCTTTTCATAAATATTAAGGTTTGGTTCAATAAACCTAATACAGTTTTCGTTTCTCATACTATATACACTTTTTACATATTTTCTTTCAAAACAATGGAGGTTTGTCACTACATCATAAAGAGTAGATTCTTAAACTTCTGTATTAGTACATATACCTTAAAGGCAATAATTTTAACTGAACAGAAAGCGGAAAGGTGTGCTCATATCGGGTATTCCGAGTGACAACTCTGATGATTTGTTTAGTAAAATAACTGCAGTATTTATTGTATTTTTGTATGCACTACTCCAACAGATCAGTCCGTACATTAATTTGGATTGTTCTTAGGAACAATATATTAGTTTACGCAATTACTGAGAACGCTTGTTGCGTATAAAATAAATTTTGTACAAGCATGTTCTTAAGGCTTTAGTAAAATCCTCAATATGCCTATTCCATTTCAGTTGTTGATATAAGTACACACCAAGATATCTGAAAATTTCAACCCTTTCAATGTTTGGACATGAGCAGCTTATTTTATGACAATCAAATGTATGGAAGATAAGTTTCCTATCATGACGACATATATTACACAAATCTTAATACATAAATTTGGTCTTTCCACTCAATTCAAGACCATTATAATCAAAACATGCTCGAAGCATACACCAATCCGACTTTATATCTACCTCTATTTTTTCCCACGACGAAGAAGCATAACTTAAGGCTAAATCATCAGAAAGGGCAGTTTAGTAACTGCCTTACTACGGCAAATCTCACCAACTTTAACTTATAACGTACTGCCAATGGTTGAACCTTCATTTTTATTTTAAAATGCAAAGATAAAATAGATCTGAATAGCAAGAATTTTCAGAGTTAGAGAATCCTTACATAAACTGAATAGATTATATAAATAAAAGTAAAAGATTTTTATAAGAATGAATAGGCGTTATCTTTTTTCTCCGAACGCTTTCGTCCATATAGTGCGTGCTCGCACGGTATCGCTCCCGGGTTCGAATCCCGGCATTTTTCTGATTAAGGAATGGTCTTGTGTGATTGTTGTTGTTAATACCTACCACTGTAAAAGTCCTGAAAATGGATGTTTGTGGGGTATATGAAAATAAATAAATGAACATCGAATGGCGATCACTAAGCCCAAATGACTGATCTTGATTTAAGCGAATGTTAGCAGTTCTCCCAGGACGGGATGGTATCATTTCCCAGACGGAAGGCTAAATCGATTTTAAATGAGAATTCTGACTTTACAGTTGCCATTTTGGTGAGAAGCAGCTCAACACAATAAAATTCCACCGCCCGAGGATTCCAATATCCTTTTTCTAATGTTTCAACAACCGGCCATCTCGCGATTGAGTGTTCTATCCGTAAGTTTAGTGCATCGAATATAAGGGAGCTGTTTGTCCCAACGTATATAATTCCCAAAATCTGCGATAAGAATGAAAGCATCTTCACCAATCTGACAGCACGGATACGTTTTTCAAAGCAATAACGCTGCACAGAGATGTTTTAAATGAAACAGAAAAACACTAAAATGTAATTATATTAACACACGATGAAAACCGATTAATTTTGAAAAACTAATCGCTGAAAAATCTCAAATGCTTTCACCTCTTCCATTATTTCACAGTAAACTTTTCTCTTTCTACAAAGGAACAAAATATAGAGTAACTTGCAAAGAAGTATAAAAGTGTGCGCTATCATAAATTACATCAGCAGTAACAAATTTTGGGTTACTAATCTGTGCAGATTAATTATGCCGGATCTGCATCTGTAAAACAATGTTCTTTGGGAAGGATACTCATGACGCAAATTAACTATTCTCCAGGAATGCTTTATCCACTTCTTAGATTATCAGCATTAGAACGTGACGTCAACATTTTCTCAGTCTTTTTCTGAACGCATATTCTACATCGAAATATACCGATCCACACTCTCTTATCCAGAAGAACACAATGCCACTCCAAGCGAGGGAATAACTCAATGAGCTGAGATTTATGAGTCAACTACAAATAAGACAGAGACAAGTTTAATGCTCCAAGACAAACATAGGCGGATTTTTCATTTATATTCAAGCGAATGACTGCCGGAGAACAGGTTTTCAATCATCTCGCAGCGACAGATGCAACTCGGAAACAGTTGCACATCTCCGCGCGATAAGCACGTAATTGCAGCGGCACGCGGCTTTAAATTAACTCTTTTTTAAGATTAATCCGATATCCCTTCTCATTAGCATTGCTCGCCGGCGATTTAATTAGGAACGCGGGCATGTTCGCGGCAAACCATAACGAACGAGCGCGGATTCGATCAGATTAAGAATTTCGCGGGGAAACGAGCGAAGCAAATGATTGGGCGGAGGTCAGTCACACCGCGCAATGAACCCCGCGTGAAGGCGGATGCGGGAGGGATTGGATGGCGCGTGCTACGTCACGGGGCTTAAAATGGATCTCGAAGACACCTGGAAGGTGCTTCACCCCGAGTACCAAAACAAAACAAAAGCCAAACGCTCGATATTTGGATTCACCGAGGGTCGTTTTGTTTGCCATCGAGACGATCGCAATTTCCGTTTTCCGGAAATTGACCGCTTTTCAATTAGTTTGTTTACTTACGGACGCCACTTAGAAACGATGTCCGTAAACCAACTCAATATAATCAGCTCAAATCTGAAATGGAAATTTGAGTTATTTGGGTGCGATTAAACGACATGAATAACAATGTTGTAATACGCAACAATACTAGTGACACTAACAATTAAATAAACAACATTCCTGCATTCAGAACATGACGATCGGCATAGAAAACAAAATTATACTTCCAACCGATTATAATTTTTGATTCTTTTTCTTCATTCCTGGTTTAGGCGCCTGTTCCGACTTCACTTTCACCATCTTTCTTGGTCTAATAATAATAATTGAATAATAGCCTGTTTTTTCGGCAAGAGTTAGAAGAATAAGTGATCAAAATGGACATTCCAAAGTCTACAAACTTTATTGCCGATCGAATTTCAAACGTTTCACTCGTCTCAAAAAACGAATTAATTTCCAACTAACTATTAACCGCTCCAAATATTTACGTTCGTTTGATTTGTTTCGAATGGCTTTCGATCGCTGATTGGTGCACGGTGCAGTTAGTTCCGTAAAGCGAACAGGTTATGGTAGGCGATGGACCGGAAACGGAAGCCAGCTTCCTGCATCTCCTTTCTAATAGCTCCTTAAAATACACAAGCTTCATCGTGACCGTCAAAGTTAACGTCCCGTCCATCTAAAGTTGGAAAATGGTGAATACTGCAGAAGAGTACAGAATATCGGAGGAAAACTTCCGAATACAGAAATGTGTTCGCAATCAAGGTACCAGAGATATTAAGCACACTTTGTAACTTCCACAGATAAACATTTTAATAACTACGGAACCCGAGTCGTTGTTATTAAAACAAAGTATATGTAGAAGTTAAAAAGTGTGCTTTATTTCTCTGGTATTATGAAGAACTTCCACCAAATAGCGCCGGAAACCATTAATTATACGTTCACAATCCTTCGAAAAATCCACATTTCACAGGATTGAAAATCGAGCCATTTTCCTCAAATTAAAGTCTTCCATACGTGGAATCACTTCTCCCACATTGATTTATCTTTCCTTATATGAGCCGATTTAAGGCAAAAAGATTCTCAATTTATAGGATCAAACATCATCAACGCTAACAATGTGCAGCATTAGTGTGGTTCACCGAAATGCATTCCGCGAAGCAAAACGACGTCCTTCACCGACGCAATAAGAAAAGGCAAAGATTCAGACCTGGATAATGCTCATGGTCAACTGCAAATAAAGACTGTCTAAATCGTTAGTTTGAATGAAGAAAGAGGCGCTTATTTCATTGACGAAAGGCGGTGCAAGTGTGTCAATTACAGATGAACCACAGCCAAATGCTACTCCGAAATCATGGCCAATTCGCCTCCCTAAAAATAAAACAAGTTTTTATTGCTATCCATAACTTAGGTTGGCGAAAACGTCGGAAAAGATCATTTGGCAAACAATCGTAGTTGGTAATAAAGACTAGAACGCAAAAAGCGTGGATAAAATCTCAAGTAAAATACATGTCATGCGATAGCTGCATCGTGAATTCTCCACTGTTTCGTTAATGAGGGAATTGAAGAAGTTAAGAAAATCTAACAAATTTGACCACATTCTTCGTCATCGCTCGATACATACAATCGACATTTTTAATCATTTATTAGAGGATACAAATATTTTACAGGGAAAAACGATCCACTTTTTCTTTTAGCAATGCAGTTAAATATCAAACAAAGTGTTTTCGATACACAAACGAAGTCATTTATAATAACGTAAATAAGTCATACAAGATGTGAAGTATTACGGGAAAAGTGGTGATCGCTCAGAAAATAACCTGAAAGAAAGAGGCGCAAAAGATCAATCAGATAGAATTGAATTAAGAGAGAAAAGGATCATGGAATTGGCCTCCCTTTTTCGCGATCTGAATTAATCGGACGATCGATTAAAGAGTGCTCAGTCAAAATCGATGAGGAAAATTGGGCGGGAATTCGAGCACTGAATATTAAACGAAGGATTCCAAGACAGCGAAAGCATTTCAGGGGTAACTAACATAACGAGGAAGGAGAGCTCTGTAGTTTTTCTACAGATGCAGGATAGAGGTTTGCCAACGAATCGTGAGAAAAGAACTAAATGCGGTCCTCAATGAAATCGCATCCCTGCTACACAGATATTGTGTTATCTATAATCACAAATAAGACGGGTACTGTACAGGACAATAATTATTGGATTAATATTAATTTTTGGATTACCAAAACGACATCGGCTGCAAAAATTCACGGAGGAGGCCGAAATGTGGAATTTCGAAATAATCGAAAGAATTGTTGAATAAAACAAAGTTTTACAAAACAGCAAAGTGACTTTTAATTATCCACTCACAGAGGTTTCAGTGGCGACCAGTTTCGGCTAGTAGCAGCCATCTTCAACCAATTATGGGTATATAGTTTTCTTTTATTTTGCATTTACCAATAACTGATAATCGCTCGAGCGAGGTTACTTAGAACCGAGAATCAGGTGCGCAAAATCGGACTTCGCATTTATTTTGGAGTTTCTTCCACCGCAATATCCCATCTTCTGGCCAAAATTTCCAATCAGTAGCGGTAGCGGCGAAAAGGCACACGATCCAGCGGTTGATAATTAAAGAGAAAACGGGACAATCCGTCGCTTAAAAAGACTGAGAAATGCGTCACTCACGTAAAGTGGCCTCGAAGGAGCGGAAGGCAATGGAGGCACAGATAAACACTAATTGATGTTTGACCAATTAACTATCTCCAAGCGAACAGGTGAACCAGAGTTATAAAAAAACACAGAAAATGATTCAACACTAATATGGACAGCAAGAAAATACAGAAATCGAAAATGAACGTGAATCCAACATTTTGCAGATAAAAAAAGAAAAAATACTTAGAAAATAATCAAGTGTTTTTCCCTCAGTTTGCGATTCAACTGTCGGATCACTTTACTGCACTTCCCTTAGAAATTTATAAAATAGACGAATCCAAAAAGAATGTATCTAAAAAACAAAATCCACTCTGTTAGCCTCTACTTTGTGATAGCTCTTCACGACGAAAGAGGAATAAAAATAACTCATACACAGGATTTAATGAAAACGACCAAAGTTTCGAGGCATGACGCATCAAAACCTAGCTCGTGTTCATGAGGCAACGTGTTTAAGTTGTTTTTATTCCTCTTTCGCCACGAACGTACTTAATTAGATAAACTGAATCTATTTCATAGTTTAAAAACGCTATTCGGTTAATTTAATAGAAAACCCTGAGATACACAGTTTCTTTGAAGGTAAAATAAATCACTCTGCTAGCTTTTACAAGGAGTGGCGTATAAAAGAAATTAAGAGGAGGTAGGGTCGTAGTCGAGGACACCCGATTCCACAGCCCTATCCTTATCATAATTGATGCTTTAACTACGTACATCGTGCTGTATTCATCATGTAACAAGACGCTCTTCGCTCTGGATGATGAGGGAAGCAAATTTATATCGCCCATGACGTTTGATGTTAGTTTGGAAGGAGGAAAATATGTAGACTAAACTAGAGCAACCCATTATTATTTCAGGAAATTGAACGTCAATGTCTGGAAAGCATTACTCATTAATCCATATATAAGAAGATATGACTTGAGGGTTCCTAAACAAAGAAGCTAATAGAAGGAGTGGGAAAATCTAAAATATGCCATTCATTAGTTCCGAAATGTTTCTTGAACATACGAAAAAAATCACGTAGTTATTTTATTCCCACCGTATTTACATTTTCGGAGGTAATTAACCTTCCGTTGTACTAATCCTTAACTGTATTCAAATCGAAAACAGCGAATCATTGCGTTTTTGGGATGCCATTCGCCGCTGCTTCAGCTCAAGGAAGCGGATAATTTAACGTAGCAGTTTCCTCGAACCGCTCGAATAAAATTAATAACGGTCTGCGAGCAGAAATTTCTAAAGAGGCAACTTTTCGGGAATATCCATGTGTGTGTTCGTTAATGGCGTCAGTGCGAATGACAAGCGACGAGCGTCGAATAGAGGCGATAAAATGTAAGCGCGGAAATACCGCTTTCCGCTTCGCTTTTGTTCCCTCCTGCGCGTGACCGGTGCACGTGCGCACGTTCTACTACTGACTGCCGGTTGAATGAAAACACATTTATTGGCCATGTTGTTTACGAATCTCTATTGGTGACCCACAATGAGACGAAAACAAGCACACAAAGATCTCCACTTGCTTTCCGTTACGTCACCGAATTCCCAAAATATTACCATTCATGTAATTATCATATAAAATAATTCATACATAAATACTCAATTTACTAAGGTTTTTTGAAGAATATTTTATGTTGCAAACAATCGCGGTTTTTTCATCCTCTATTTCGAAAAATACGTATAATTATGGACTCTCGTGTTACTTCTATGAATCACCGTTACACATCAAATATGAGTTTATTTATTTGCTTGGTTTTCATCGATTCATTCAACTTATGATTCTAATGAGTATCAAATTAAATTATGCCAAAAAGATAAATACATTTAGAACGAGGATTAATGCCTCCAAAAGACATATAATATTTAATAATACAATTGTTTTTATACAACTCAATAATTAAATATTAAAACAATTATTTTACATGATGAAATACATAACATTAGATTGAATGGAACCAAATTAAAAGATAAAAACAAACTATTTTTGCATATTATAGTTTTAATGAGAAAATAAGTAAAAATGTTAATAAATATCACGTTGCATATGCTGTGATCTTCTTTTACATTTGAAAGGGGTTTTAATGTTTCATAATTTTTTAAAATTATTAACATTTTTAAATCACAACTTCCAAATATACGAATATTTTCAACAAGTTTAGCATTTATATTATCAATCGAATTTAGTCTTTCTTCACGCGGTAACACATTAAACAATACTCTTCGAGTGTAAGTAAGTACAAGTAGCACAATTTTACACGGGAGAGCGAAAGAATCGCGCTATTCGAGGAAACATTATAGAACATTCCATTTCAGCAAACGTTGAACAGAATCCATAAATATTTCACTTATGTTAGTAGACGGATGAGACGTAAGAAGAGTTGTAATGTTTGAAGGGACTATGTGGAACATTTCGCAATAAAAAAACAAAATAAATAGCAGAAAGACAGATTTCTAAAATATACAAAAGTAGGTGACAAAATAAATAAAAATTGATAAATATTAGAATCCGTTACTATGAGAAATATATCGTCTCTCATTTTACGCAATTATTCTTGACGTATTTTCTGTCCATGGGGAAAATATCGAATAAAATATAATTCGATTTCCCCTCATTTCAGATTTCCGGGAGATAAATAAGATCTCAGCCGCGGATACAGCAAGGAAGATCCAATTAAAAGTCATTTGTAAAGAAAGTTTCGTTCCACATACAGAATATTTGGCTCATTTGACGCTTTTCTTCCGGGTAAGCTCTCGTAATAGGATTTCAAACTGCAATGTCTCCAAACATTGTTTTCTTGTTTGAGGAAACCTACACAAACTCTCTAATTGAAACTCTATTTCAAACTATCTCTTGGGCAGCAATCGTCGAATTCATAAGTGAGAAAAAAACTCAGCGACAGCGACGAAACTGAAGAAAAATCCATCGATTTCCATAAAAATCTCTGTCGTATGATAACTGAGCCAATAAAACCTCCTTGTTAAACGACTTAAAATCGATTGTTTTTACATTTAAACAAAAAATTTCAGAAACACAGGAATAAAATTAACTAAGTCTATATTCCACATGTATTAAACAATTTCAGCTTTGGGGAAGCTTTGCTTGAAGCGAAGTTATCTAGGTCTACGAATTTCATTTTTAAGTCGCAAAAATTCATTTTTCTTGCTCCGAAAACATGAAAATGTTTCAGCAAGCCCTCTTGATAAAAAAAAAATGAATTTGACAAACAATAAATTTCTTAAAAATTGATAAAAGTTACTATTGTATCGCGCGATATATTTTTTGGGAAACCCAAAAACCACGTAGCTTTACTTGAATTTTATACAACATTGACTAAGATTTTTGGTAGAGAAATAAAAAACTAATAAAAGGTCAACCTCATGTAATAATATCAAAAGAGAGGTAACTTATTGTATTTTTAGCTGCTGAAATGAGAATTAGATATGATCGTGGATGTAATTGTTAATGTCTGATCGAGAGATGGTTAGAGTTGCACTGTTCGTGATTCCAGTTGCGCCGGGTCATTCAAGTCATATTGAGGCGACAGGTGGCCGATGGAGAGGAACCCGGGACTTCAAGCTCCAGAGACGACATTCCTTTCGTTAAAATCGGAACCTCGCGCAGATGCAAGAGATGGAAGTTACGATAACGAATAATCATGTATTTGCAAATATTACATATGTTATCAAGAAATTTATATTTATGAAGCTTTAGTTTCAATGAATTGTCTATAGCTGAAACGAAATTAAAAAGTTTTTTCCGTTAGAGTCCATGAAAATATTTGTTTTATGTGATTGCGTGGGACGATACGTAAGATGATGTTTGGGCATAAGACGTCCACGTAAATTATTTGTAGAGGTGCTGACACCCCACAAGCACAATGGTAGCTTAAAGGCATAGATTCAGCTGACCACAGCTACCAGAAAAAGATATCATAAATCCCTTATAAATTTTAACTTATAATATTGAATTTGACGTAGTATCAGTGAATAAAATTGAAGACAAAAACAGCAAAATCGAAGCCAAAATTCCGATTTTCGCATCCGAAGTTCGCCATGTTTTCCAAGTTACCGCATGTTTCGGAGGCGATTAAATGTAACTTCCGTCCAAGTTCTTCCATGGTCCGTTCTTCCATGGTCTACTGGAACTTGCGGCGCTTACCAACGGAAACCGGTCTTTCTACCTTCGCAGAACATAGAAAACTTGAGAGTAACAGTAAGGAAGTTCATATAGTTTGTCGATATTGCATAACGAAAATAAAATTCTGAAAACTGCTTTTCCTGGGCACTGAAAGTGGAACATGATATTTGCGAGTTAGCACTTAAACTACAAATACTCAGCATTATCACGAGAAAATGTCGGGTCCTGCCCCATATAAAATATATCATCGATAGGAATCACAGCGGGAAGTTTCGATAAGATAAAAAGTAAAATTTATTCTATTTTAACTCAATGTCATGGTCCTAGTTTTCCAATAACCCTCGAATTTTTAATTGCCTCCTTCTCCAGTCCGGAAGCCCACCAGACCAATTAAAAATAATCATTTTGAAAATTTTTGAGCTCATAAATGCTCTTCCCTTGGAACCCGACCGTGAACTAACGATAGTCCAAATTTCCACAAAGGAATCATATTAGGTTCCTCTCTCTATGAATAATCTTTGAGCAAAAGTGGATGTAAGCGAGCAGCTAGAGAGTTCAGATTAATAACTATATGCCTGTTCAAAGGAAAATGTAAGGAGAGCTAAACGTAGGGCAAAAGAAATCTCTAGTCATAAATTCGAAATATAAGACAAGTAATGCGAGAAAAACGTAGGATGAAAACTCTAATAACGCTAAGTGGTTTCGTGGTAAAAGAAACGAAGTTAAGGATGAGGAAGTTCACCTAAGTACGGATCTGAGAAGTGAAGTCAAAAGATCAAAGTCATCTTTCCTGGCGACTGCGCGGGAGTCTTTTGGAAATATTTTCTGGAAATCGATTGTCCAAAATGGACTCGTAAGAAATGGGGTTTTCCTCGGAGCACTTTCCAACTTTCATACATTCCGAAAGCCTTCAGAATGTCGGAAAATGTAGGCCATTTACAACGGACTCTGTCATACAACGCCTAAGTTTTCCTTACACTCAGATGAAAGGAAATATCTAAGAAATCAGTCACTGCGAAATAAGTCGATTTAAGCCAATGAATTTCGCATCTCAACGAAAACATACATCGATTAAGGCAATGGCGTATAGCAAATAAGATGCCGAGAAATGAATGCTGAGATTCAAAATTGTTTAGAGCTTCGTTGACTACTTTCCCCTATCGGATAGCTTACGTTGTCTATTGACACATTTGAAGATGTACTTTAATAACAAGTCCTATCTAAAGTTCATAATGATGTCGACTACGAGTCTTCCCCTAAGAAATCATTTAAATAATTACCGCGCACAATTAACCGGGCTCTGAGGAGGATTGGAACCAGAGACTTCGGTGTAGCTTGACTATGACACCGGAGCGTAAATGAATAAATGCTCATATGTTGAATTATTAATATTCGTAAAGTTCAGTGGAAGGTTCGTTTCCGAAAACATGCAACGGTGTTTTTTTCGATTTATGACTAATTATGATTGTTTCTAACAGTATTTCGTATTGGCTTTTTCGTGGCAAAGATTTTAAGTCACTTCATCCTACGTTTATGGACGTACCAAAGGTGCGATTGACGAAAGCGAAAATATTTATCGCATGTTTAGCGGAGAGTATTTTTCGTAACTTTTCATCGTACACAATATGTATCTTGTACAAAATTTAAAACGCACGAGAAAAATGTCATTAGGAAATCATTTATTATAAAAAAACTGAGAACAAGGAAAACTATAATCACAACCTAAATTTCGCAGCCGTACTACACTTTTCTCAAGGCTGACTTCAGCAGATTCAACTCGCAAAATACGTAAGACATCGTTCCATAATTCGAAATTATTTTGGCTAATAGTTCTCTCGCTGTAATTAGAAAGGTCGTCCTACCCAAATATTAGCGATTCATTTTCAGAATAACACTTCGTAATAGCCTCCCGAAGTAAAAATAAAATATTTTCAAGGAAACGCTTCGGATCACATAACGGACGTTGTCGTTCGGACGCTAACAGTTGTGCGGAGGAATGGAAAAATTCGATTTTAAGAACATAAGAACAGCGGTGCCAAAGAATGATAAGGAGAAATGTTTCGACTTAGTTTACATACAAATAAATACCGAGAACTCCCATAGCACAGGTTTAAAACGCTTGAGATGTGTAATTGACAGTCAATTTACTCGTATTCGGAATGTTGAGCGTAAAAAAAAACTTAGTCTTTAAAAATTTTAGAAGCAAAATAAATTAAATTTGTTCTTGCCTAAAATTGTGGAACAACATCTAAACAAATCTGAAACGTACTTGATAGTTTCCATAAAAATATACCCCATGTGAGTTGCTTCGGCCGGAGGAATGCCGTCATACGAAATACACTTTTGTGGAAAATACGAAGTACTCACAGAGAAACAAAAACTCCCATTAAACATTTTATACATATATTATTTTGTGGGCTCTACATCGTGAGATTTCCTTTCTCTGTGATGAGTACCACCAAGTCACACCTCAATCCGTCATGTTTAATACGAAGTACGTTCCAGATTTGTTAAATCGCGAAATGTACATCAAATACAATTATAATTTCTTGATACGCAGTTTATTGTGAACAAATTGAGAAAAAAAGTGATACGAGAAAAGCAAGGAAACATATTTAGACAGGCTTCTTATTTGGGAAATGACGAGAGCGTGACGTAAATCGGCACTTACATAAGTAAGAGGCAACCATTGACAGGCTATAATAAGCAGGTCCGATGTATTCAGTGTTTGTAAATAAAACTTTCACAATTAGTTATGACTCGAGGCAAAGTAGAATTCGCACACAGGAATCTGCTCCACTATAAACAGCCGCTTTTCGGTATCGAAGTCGCAAACAAACTCTGCGTTCTCCTTTCCGGAGGATAATCACACCACGAGCGCATAAATATAAATAAATGACAGTATTTTAAGCAGAAAATAAAGATTAGAATTAATTACGAATTCAGATAGAGTAAATTCCCCTTTTCCACAGAAAAGTATTTTTGCAGAAGTATCGAAAATGATCGATTCGCGTTAGATACCGTACAACATCAGTGGTGATTATTTCGTACGCTTGACTTTTAAGAATTTAGACGATAATTACTGAGTAATTGAGGGAAGAGCTTTTCAAGAGCCAATCATGAATCTGTAAATAAGATATTCGACAAATTTTGAAAATTTTCACAAAAATACCAGCCACCTAAGTTTATAAGTTTGTATGTGGGCATCAGTGGCGCAGCCAGGATTTGCCAATGTCCGAGGCTGCCTAGAAAAATGCATAACTTCAGTATATTAATGCCCGCTACTTACTAAAATATATGCCAATTCTTTCAAAAACTAAATGAATTGAAAACTAGAGGAGTTTAACCTTATGTGGCCAACTATTTAAACTTTCCAAGATAGTTGTTTAAATAAGCAAACTCCTGGAAACTTATCCTAAGTTTTATTTGGATTTCTAGTTTGGATACATCCAGTATCTATTAAAAAGTCATTTTGTTTCTGTGCTGAAATATTTTGGTGTTGCAGATATAAACTTCCTGAGTCTTCGAGAGTTCATTCTTCCAAGGGGTTGCCAAGCGTGAGAAGGAAAAAATAGTTACGGTTATTTGGCAAGCGATATAAAACGTAAAATAAGTAATGTAAGTAAGTACATCTACGTAACAAGATCCCAATATTGACGCGCGCATACTTATTTGAATATCTTTCGTTATTAGACAATATCATCAGCAGCTTTGTTATGAGTGACTTCATCCGTTTTTTTTAAGTTACCTCCTCTTCTAAGAAACAAAAAATCATTTATATCAGATGAAATTTTCTAGCAGGCTTACAATTAAGCCTGATTTCGTTATTTATGTATTAGCTAAATGTTCAATTGAATGCGTCTCATACCGAACATTAAAAATTCGGCTGCATTAAAAAAATGCAGGAGAATCTTGATTATAGTTGATAATGTAATTGAATTTGTAGAATTAAAGTTACACACCAAGGTGGAAAAAATGAAGACGTCAACTTACTATTATTTAGACTAAGTAATAGTTAGGTGGTTTAACCTGCAGAGAAGTAACTAAGACCCAGTCTTACGCACTGAGTGCTCAAATCAAATTTATTTCAAGTAATCGAGACATAGTTCCGATAAATCTGTGCGTAACTTACGCGCACAATACCTTTCAGCTGACTGATTTTCTTCCAAAATGGCATATTATTAATAATATCATCGAAAATTAGTTTTTACTAATATCTTGTATTCCTCCAATACTTTTTCAAATTTTACGGAAATTCGGTTATGGAATTATTTTCGTAAATATAAGTCAAATTAACAGGTAATCATAAAATAAGGATCAGTTATATTTTCTATCATCCCGAGTAATGAACAGTCTACTGTACAGACTTTTTATCGTCCAGAATGCTTAATAAAGGAACCAGTACCTTTTGAATTGTCGCTAAACTCATCTTGAGATGTGCCCTCCGATAACAGCCCTAAAATAAGACAATCCTAATTTATGTATCTAATAATGGTCTTTTCACAAAAAAACACATAGCCATTAAATTACGTTTCTCCGATTGAGGCCTCGAGCTATTAGTTGACTGTGAAAAGAATTTTCGTACGTCCATTTTTACCTTATGGAATCCTAACTAACCTCTCCTTCGAACTGAATTCACTGAGTTCACCGTGAATTTCTCAAAAGCACTACTCACGAGCCTAGCTTTGTATTCACACCCTTATAACAGTCACATGCAAAAGACCTAAAGAGCATTTTATCAATCTGTTTGTCTCTCAAACGTAACCATAATATCTATTTTTAGGGTGTACGTTTCGAATTACTTCTCGAATGTTCCCTTGTATTTTTGCAAGGAGTAAACAAATGAACACTTTCGAATTTTTCTCATGGGAATCTTATCTTATGGTGTGAGTCATTTAACTTAAGGATAGACGCGTTGAACGTGGTGTTGAACATTTTCCTTCGAACGTAATTCGCCTCCTCTCATCAGTGGCAGCCAACATAAACTTGCTTAATCAATCCGCTTACGTGATTATTCTGGACTGTTAATGCCCAAAGTAAAACACAGAATGGAAGCATCTTCACAAGTGTCCACATCACTCGACCCAAAAGTTCGAGACATCTCCGAGTGATTCCGAATGACCGATAATGCAGAAAGACGGCATTTGTGCCTGACGATGAGCGGTTGGCTCGGAACCGGTCGTACAATTAAAACATTTTTGTGGAATTTGCATTGTTTATTTAATATGATCCAGAAACAGTGTTTGACAACACCATGTGAACTCAAACATTTGCAATTAAAGTGCAACGACCCGAATTGCATTTCGGTAAATGTGCGTGGGAATAGAAAGGGCCGAATCATTCTTAGATATGGACTCATCGAGTGCGACATTGAAGAAATGAGAGGAAAATAAGTGACGTAATTACCAAGAGAACGAGTTTATATCATTTTTTCGCTTCGCTCCCATTGGAAAGTGAGACGGTTTTTAAATCTCATCTGTGTCTTTCGCAGGAAATACTCTCTCGGCGTTGAGCAATCC
Organism: Sympetrum striolatum; assembly: GCA_947579665.1. Lineage (NCBI taxonomy): Eukaryota > Metazoa > Arthropoda > Insecta > Odonata > Libellulidae > Sympetrum > Sympetrum striolatum. Next base: position 117,918,968 of record OX388341.1, read on the forward strand.
ATCGAAAGCGGCAAAAGCAACATTTTGAGAGAAATGTTGCTTTTATCACATTCATTGAGCGTTTCAGATACGAACTACACTCAAAACGTTAGATTATTTGCTTTAACTGCATATTAGGACCAATCATATACTCGGAATGCTTATTAGCACATATGACTGCAAAGATACAGATTTTTGTTAATGTTTTATAAGAATATTTAAAATTCAAGCTATCAAATAAATTATATACAATAAACAGCCGAACTTTCAATATTAACGTTAAAGGCTGAGGATCGTAAAATGATTAAAATATGCATTCCAGTGATAAATTCATCGAAGGCTGCAAAAGGTACCTGCACTCCGCATCTCGCAAGTTTGATCTCTGCGGAGATTGTATTCAAAGTGCCGAAAAAAATTCTAGTGGCCTCTAAAGGATGTTCAAGGCGCAACGAAATAATAGTCGCCACAGATCCTGCCTTTTCATTTTCCTCAGTCTTTCTTATCCCTTTCCCTATAAAACTAATTTATAAACAGTTCATTACTAAAGATAGACGTTTTCCCAAATATTTATAATCTTAATAATCGATTGTTTCCTTTTTCATAATTTTGACACTTTTCTTCGAAATCAAAATGTGATAGTCGCACTTCATGCTCTTCCTTCGGTTATTTTTATAAGTCGATCGTTCTTAGTCGATCCCTTTATCAACCGCTTCCGATTTAATATTCCGCCCGCTATAAACAAATGGAAGCGAGAGCGGCCGTTTCCGCGCTTATTCACTCTCTATTTCCAGTCTATAAATAAAGGAATTGACGAAAGCGTCTGGAGAGCGACGAAAGCCGAGTGCGGGGGTGAGTCCGGAAGGAGAGGAACCGGTCCTCGGGTCGCAGACGTCTGCAGAAAGGCGAAGGCTGCATTCCTCGGGGGTCGATCACGAGAGGCCGTCGAGGACTTCTTTTCCGAGAAGTGAATAACAGAGAGGCAAGGATAGCGATCGCCATCATCTCTCACAGATTTCGCATTTAATTTCGTCTGGTATTCGGCCCCTCGATGGCCTTTCGGATGTTGTGACGACCGCCGCTCCCCCTCCCACCAAAACACGCCTTCGAACTCCTTACTACGCTCGCTCACCCTATATATAGCCAAGTTAGGAAAATAACATTCGATCTAAACGAAAGGGGTTCTCAAATAAACACGGGCTGGAGTAATGTTTGCATTGTTTATGGCATCAACTTTGAGAACGTTTTCCATCACAATTATGCGAATAGTTAAGAAAGCATATCCAATATCGAACATTTGGATCTTGCGACGAACCGTTTCAATAAGAATGGAAACATCATTAACATCTCTTTAGACTAACAAGGAGAAGACTGACGTAAATCCTAAATAAACATAGTGACAGTGCATTGTCAAAAGTGATTCGACAGTCATTCAGCACATAGGCTTCCTCAGGGAATCAGCAAAACCAAACGCGCTTTTTACTTCGGATGCAATGAAATGATTCTGAATGTAAGAAGATCGGAAGCAAAACTATAAGCAGAAGAGACTGTCCTCTTCAGCCGTAAGATAAATAAATAGTAGATATATAAACGTATACTAGATTTAATGCAAAGATAGATTATTTTAACAAGTCTTGGTTTTACTTCGTACCTACTAAATGCTATTTAGTAATACTACTTTTAATGTACCAAAAATACATTTGGCAATAAATAAAGTTGTCTTTTAAATTCATAAGAACCATAAGCACCAGCCGTGGTGGCGGAGTGGTTAAACGCTGCAACCTCACGGTACCGGGTTCGAATCCCGGCTAATCGGATCTTTCCTGTTAGGGAATGGTCGTTTGTGTGTTAGACCGTTGTTATTTTTCGGAGCCCACCATTGTAATGGTCCAGCAAATGGATGTTTGAGGGGGCAAAGAATATGCTATACTGGCTTAAAATAAGTGTTGAGTATTCACTTCAGATCTATGAAAGGCTCAACAGACTTTAAGGAGAGGATTTGCCTTTTCCTCAAATACCAAACAATCTGTTCATCAATTTCGAATATTTATGTCACTGCTCCCTTTGGTTATTATTTAAAACTGATTTTGAACATTAGAGAGAGACAGCGAGAAATTTCCTCATATGTAGCTTACAAACTCTCTTCTGCATATTTCGAGGATTTAATCTTCAGACGATTCTGTCATAATCTAATCCGCATGATATTTTTGTACTATACCAGGGAACTGTCAATGAATACATATTGCTTTGTATGGAATTTCTTTAGAAAAGAATTTGATTCCTGTCTATGAAAATATATTGCTGGGTACGGGATTTACTTTTGAAAAGAATTTTATTCTTACGCAGACAATTTGTTCTTCCAATGGCCTTCTTCGTCGAATTCCTATTCTCCTAAAAACACTAAATATCTGGATTGAAAACACTCGGACGAACTCTCTAGAGAAAGCGAAGCAACAAAACACCCGAGTCTGATGCAAGAGAGTGAATGTTTTGATCGACACGTATTCTGAATATTATGGAAACAGGTCGAAGCGGCTGAGTTTTCCACCGCGCAACGCGAAAACAAAGCAAATTAAGCACGACATCGAAGAGATGGCCAGATTCAACGTTTATCATTTATATATGTGTCGCAAAAATAAATCGAAAGAATAAAAAAAGTAAAACCGAACCATAGAATAACAGTAAACAACAACAAAATCCCAAAATAAAGACAAGCATATTTCCAGTTATAAGAAGTTTAATATGAAAAGTGAAAATTTTGAAATGTTTCAGCCCCTCCACATGTTTGTCTATACAATTCATTCGAACTTTACTAGTAGTATTAGAGCTGCGACTTCGAGCTAGTACAATCCGGCAATTTCAGTGAGGCGACAAAATGAATGCTTTCATTTTAAAGCGAGGATCACGACAAGTGAATGAGAACGCAATCCACACTTAACGCTGACCTAGATGCCGGCAAAAGCAATATTTATGCGGCATCTGTTCGGGTACTTCGGCCTCGCTGTTACTCTGGCGACCACTTTACGTAACCGAGGGACTTAGAATAGCAGCCAGAAAAAGACGGACGTTTGGAGTCGAAAGGGTAGCCACGAGACGATAATCTAGAGGATCGATAGAAAGGCCCCACTTTCCATATAACAGCGACCTACTTATCCCCCGTTCGAAAGTAACGCGCATGTCAACACAAGCTGTGGCTAACCAATCCACGGAATAACCCGCTGCTTTTTCGCGATGTTTTGAAACGGTCTCTCATTGGAAGTGGAGCAGATTAATACGAGCACGCGTCTGTACAAAGGTGCGCATGGCGATCGTAATGAGCAAAAGAATAAACATTCGCTTGAGAGACTCAAATCCCCACGAGAAAGGTAATTTCGTCGCAATCTGAGAATTCGTTTTTATCTTAGATTAATTTCAATTCTGACTTCGGGGATGCGTGAAAATTAATTATTTATTTATAATTATATATACTGAAGTTTGACTGCTGTCAGGTTTCAGCTAAAACTAAAAGAACTTTTCTAACAATATTTACAACTCCAAAATCCCTTACATTAGAAATCGTCTTTCTGACAAAAAGTTTGAAATTACATCAATGTATTTACAAACAATATTAGAACACACGTAACTACTACAGCAAGTCTTAAATTACACAACGACCTCATAGCACCTACTGTAATTTACATACACTCCAGATATCTCATAAATCCAGTTCCTTTTATAATTTTCGTCGTTTCTTTGCTAATCTACATGTCACGTCTTCCATTATGACACAACATAAATTAGGGTCCCAATCACATCATCCTTCATCAATAAACAACTTCATCTTCATCTGAACTTCGTTTCGAGCCCAAATTCGTCCCAGCGAAACATAAATAACGATAATACATTATAATCACAAGTAACGGGATCTAATCAATCATGAAGGCGAATTTTTGCGATCGTTTGCGATACGGTTTTCCTCGCTAATCATCAAATTCTGAATATAAACTGAAATTGCATAAGAGTTTTGAACAAAGGGACTTTGTTAAGACTGTAAAATAGGATGTTTCGTAGAATGGTGCAACCGAAAGGGATCTTCGATGGACGCTCGTGGGGGCCGCACATACAGGGGATGCGATCCTGGTTTTCACCAATCTTAAAATAATCGTATTCTAATAGTGAATCAAATTTCAGATTTGTTTTGCAACTTTGCGAGAAAGAAGAGCCTCAAACGAAATGTAGTTAATCTTCGAAACTGCAATTACATTTCCAGTTAAAACAATAGATTATTTGATGTAATGCGTTAAAAGGCCAATAATCTAGATTGTCTGTCGCCTTTCCACGCTCAATAAAGAAAGTGAGGAAAAATCGTCTTTGTTTGATCGGCAATTTCCTCCTCATGCCACGTGTCGGGAGAACGGGGTCGCGATTCACATGCGTGAGATGATACTTCGATATAAACACTGGAATATCGCAGTTCTCTGGGAGGATTTTTTGACATAACAAATTGGTAAACAAAATTGATGAGACGATTGGAAGGAATCGAGAATCGCAAGTATTTATTTTAGGGTAACGGAATCGGATTTGGGATTTGTTTACCACATTTTCGATTTAAAAACGTTTCTTGGGATTTCTAGCTCAAAACTCATTGAAATTGTAATTGTTAGTTTCTGACTTTCCATAAAGTCTGTCAGTTCTTCTTTGTTTCACTTCCAATTACAATTTTTGGCTTTGTCATATCTTTCTAAACAAACAACTTTCAAAAGCACTCATTTAGCATAAATTGAATAATAGTATGAAATCAATCTGGTAAACTTTTACTGTGTGGAACTCCATCCTAGTAAATGGGTGGGAATAACTTAGCAAAATTCCACTTTTAAAAGTATTTAATATCTGCGACCGGTTTCGGACGTTAGTCCATTATCAAGCACAGAGTTATTCAGGAGTGCACTTATATATATATATATATATACAAGAGGTACACAACCAAGGCACCAATCAGATTAGCTGTTGTGATAGTGTCGATAATAATTGTGATTAAAGTTATGCTATATGAAAATGTAATGAACTTATAAATCTATAAATTATCTCATAAACATAACAGGGAGAAAATTAAAGCAGAGAATTTCATCCATCTATCATTTCAATTTTGTACCCAATATTTTCAATGAAAAATATATCCTACTCTATTTTCTAAGCTTTTGACGAATTCTCCTACAAAACGTACCATCATTTAAAACAATTTGAACAATAAGGTTTTTATTTAGCAAAACAACGATATCCAAAAATAGTGAATTTTAATCGTCCCAAGAATCGGAATCAAAGTAGGCGCAACACCGCTTTTCTAATTTTTGAGTTGACGCTGAGTCGCGAGAGAAAGTTCTCGGAGAATTCGAAGAAACGACACGTCATCTGCTGACGCTATTTGAGGATCATGCGACGAAATTGATCATCCGCTAAACGTAAAAAAGTGGTTAAATATTCATCGGGGAACGAGGAGAAAGTCGAGAGTCCATCATCTTCTGAAAACCATTTCATATTTAAAGGGTTTCCGAAACCCTACGACTAAGAAAACGTGCGAAGCAAACAAAAGTTTGAGAATTTCACTCCAAAAACGTTCCCGAGGATTGATTCCATCCCTCAATGGTGGATTTGGAAGATTTGAAAACGTGTATCCAAGGTTTGAGTAAAGAATTCCATAACCCTCGTACACACAGGGGTTGTTTACTACAGATGATTTATTTATGGATACATCTATGGATATTTATGGACAGATAAAGTATTGAAATTCATACATGTTAGTTACAATGTATTCACTGAGGGTGGCAATAAAAGTTACATCTCCCGTCCATGCATTCTCCTCAATCGAAGATATTCAATGAGTAGGAACGGAGAAGTCGTAAAATATCAGCCATCTTTAGTCCCATGCATTCCATCAACTTGTAAAATAGAATCATAAGTGTTCGAGGAATTAATGTTTTGTTTTTGAATGCATAACTGACTGAAGGAGACGAACGGCATATGAATAATGACGAACCGGATGGAGGCAATAAATAGAAGAGGACACGAAGGATGAGAACTTAAAAGGAAATTCCTCGAAAACCAGCGGATTGAGAATGATGCCTAAATTACAATCACATTGTAATTCTTTACAGAATATGATTCCTCCTTTTTTGGAAAAAGAGTGTTTAAACTTTCGAGGGTGGATTATTGTTCTTTCTATTCTCTATTATTATTCGCTTTGTGATTGTCTGAAAACGATACCCATAAAATAGTATACATAAACGACACATAAAACCAGTCAAACAAATACAAAATTGCAACATTGTCATCGAGCTCTCCTATTCTGTGATGCAAAATGAAATAATAGTAGGTGTCGGCATATGGCATCCGCAGTCCGTCGAGGGTTAGAAGAAATGCATTCCAAAATGCATTTAATTAGAGATCTAAGAACTGCAATTGACAAAACACAAACGAAACAGAGGATTCCTCCAGAGGTCCAACAAAATATGTTAAATACGGATGAAAACAAAACGGATAAAAAGTTGATTTCGTTTCATCGGTGGTGGTGGAGCGATGTTGCTTCCCATTTGCGAAAACCTTGGAATCTACGCTCATAATTCTTGAACCCACTCGATCAGTGAATTCCGAAAATCCAACCGCCGTGGTTTGTTATCAGAGGAATGTTAGCAATACAGAATAACAGCAAAAATTGCGATTTAATCGCAAACTCGATCTTAATAAATTTCTTACTGACTTTCTTGCTAGAGAGGACAATTTTTTAACGATCAAAACACTATATACAACACTCCTATATAATAGATATATAGCTATATAGAGTTCATTCATTCATAAGTGTTCTACCTTTCGGTAGGTTCATGCACAATCAAAAATCCCTATTAATCGCCATCTATTCATTTCCCTATAGTTAACCCTTATGTCATCCAACATCTTCTTTCTCTGTCTTACTCCCCTCTGTTTTTTCCCTACCCTCAATTACAGCCTTTACCAATCCCTCTCCACTCAATATTTGACCCATCTATTTCTTCTGACGATGCATAATAACGTCAAAGCCCTCTCCTCCCCAACCACCTCCATGTTTGTTTTCCTATCAACCCAACTAACTTTTTCCATTCTACGCCACATCCACATCTCGAAGGCCTCCAATCGCTTGACTTCATCCTTTCTCAAGGTCCATGTTTCGCACCCATAGAGCAACTCACTCTAGACCAGGGATTTCACCAATCTTTTCCTGATTCCTTTATCAAGACCTTTGGCCATCAATTCCCTTCGCTTAATAAAGGCTTCCTTGGCCAAGGCCATTCCTTTACGAACCTCATCTTTTCATCTTCCGTCCCAAGAGAGAGTACTTCCCAAGTAAGAAAATGTATCCACCTACTCTAGTTTTTGCCAATTCCTCCTAATAGTTAACTTAGCTTTCTTTCCTTTAGTGAACCTCAAAACTTTAGTGTTACTTACGTTAACTTTCATACCAAACTCCCTTGCTTTATCGTTAAGAGCATTTACTAAAGTTTGCAAACCCTTTACAGAATCACAGACAATAGCTTTATGGTCAGCATACCTTACAGACTTCACTACTTCCTCACCAACCTTTATTCCCTTGTCTATTTCTTCAAGGAGCATACAGATATGGTCATGATCTATGGAAAACATGAATGACTTTTACAGAAAATATCCTGGGTTCGATGCTAGGAGGATGCTAAACTCTCATTTAAAATATAATTCAGTTGTTTTTCATTTCTTTTGATGCACTTATCGAAATGATAGGAAGTTCTAGCTAAGCTATAAGATGTATATTAAGACTCGGTTTAAGAAAAAAAATTAGATAAGACCATGCTGTTCCTGGGCTCGATGCTAGGACGATGCAAAACTCTCATTTAAAATACATTGGGGTAGTTTTTTTTAATGCACATATCGAAATGATAGGCTAGAAGCTGTATATTAAGACTCGGTTTAAGAAACAAATTTAGATAAAACCATACTGTTCCTGGGTTCGATTCCATAGCACATAAATATTTCTCACATAAGGAATATATGTGAAAAGTAGGACGTCGTTTGAGGCAGTTGCAGCCAATATTTCTGCTTGCATTTTCACACATAGTTAGAGATGGTGAACTTCTGTTGTGCTGCATAGGAAATATCACCAGGAAGACCCGGGTTCGACCCACCCCGACCCGTCAACTGCCTCAAACGACGTCCTAATTTTCACATAAAGTCCTTATGTGAGACATTTTAATGTGCTCGGGCATCGAACCCAGGAAAAGTATCGTTTTATCAAAATTTGTTTCTTAAACTGAGTCTCAATATACATCTTCTAGAAAAGCAAGAACTTCCAATCATTTCGATAAGTGCATAAAAAATGAAAAACTACCCCAATGTATTTTAAATTAGAGTTTTGCATCGTCCTAGCATCGAACCCAGGACATTTTCTGTAAAAATCATTTGTGTTTTCTATAGATCATGACTATATCTGTAGGCTTCTTGAGTTTTGATTCTCTACCTATCCTGGAAGAATTTTTATAGAAATTCCCGAAAATCACAGCAATGCATTTAAATGGGAAAAATCGTGAATTTGCCTTCTGGCATCGAACCCATGACACTGAGGTTAAAAGTCGCCCTTTTCCTGTGGGTTTCACGTTAGGGCCTCTACGCTGTAAAAATTTCAAGTGACGCTTCTGGTTTAGCCTGTGAATTAGTATCCTATCTGGCTATTTATCTATATATATGAATGATCCGGAGAAGGAATTATACGTAATAAGATATAATAGATGAGACAGGTAAGGCGGAATTCCTTCAAAGCAGTACGAGAGTAGAGGATAAATAGTATACCATTTTCATTAATTAATCGTGAACACTGTTAGATATACGTACAGTTCGTGCGAAACTATTTCCAGTCCTGGAAAGTGGAGAAGTGTACCACTGGCAACATCATATCAAAGATACACGAAGAGAGCAGATTGAGTTATGGAATTCTCCGCCCATTTCCATGATATTTCGATCACTTAAATATAAAAGGGGAGTCCCGTTCTTAAGGTGCTCATCAATCTAAATAAATTTACGATATAAAAGATACAATATTAGGATTATTTTAACGATTAAAAATAATCAAATCAGTTCGCGAATATCCGGAGGGAATTCTTACTCATTCCAAACTCCCAAAGATGCTCTAAATGAGCTCGAGTAGAAGGCAGAATCGATGAGAATAAATAATATAGGAGTTAACGAAAGTCAATTTAATGTTGCTATGAGAAAAATAGCAGCATCAACAAGGTGCTGTCATTTTTCTACTCTTTTTGCCTCTCTAAATCACACCAGAGCGATTCGACTCCACAAAACAACGATTCCACAACAAATGAATCAATCGAATGTGAATTCCGCGCTTATTCCAGATATGAAAAGTGCGCAGCGAGATCGATAGTCGTGGCCGCTTCCTCGAGTTTAGAGCAGCGCGTGGAGGCAAAACAATAGAGCCAGCCGATGGTGGCCAGGGTCAAAGGTCATCACACTTACCATAATCATCAGGACTTCGGGTTTCCTTGCCTTCAGCACCGCGGTAATCTGAAACGAGATAAATTAGGAAAGTTTAATGCTAAGTATATACACTAGGGTGTCCCAAAACAATCAAAGTCAATTTTTTCGAACGCAGACCCTCTATTTTTTTCTATTTGGGCTTATAAACTTACCTGATAAATATTATTGCGATTGGATTATGGTAACCCGTGCCGACTCGATGCCAAACAATTTCGAGAAATGAAAATTTGTACCGAGAAGGGGGACACCAAGTTAATGGGTAATTAACTAACGGATTCTCACAGATATTTCATGTCACGTTCTTTGCTTTTCAATTCATTTTAGCGAGACTCTATCGGTCAGAACATCTAATACCTCCTTAGCTCTTTCCATCATTCCTTCCAATCGTCGTTGCATTCGTTCAATACTTCCTTTCTGTTTTTTTAATACGAATAGCTATGTATACATCTCATCTACCCTTTCTTTCTCTCTTCATTTTCAGGTTCATCTCGCCCTCTTTCTGCTGAGATAAATTTGAAAAAGTCGACGGACGCCGCTGGCTGGCCTTTATTTATTTACTAATTTTTTCTTTGACGAATATTAATTAGTAGGAAATTTTATTATATCTGTGATTTTTTCTCATTTTTATTTCTCACTTTAGTAGATGTTATATTTTTCTGTAAATTTATTGATTTATATATATGTTGTATGCAATTTTATTATTGTCTATACTTAATTGTTATTTTTTACTGTGTTTTCGCGGGTTATTTCACTACCCTTCTCTGTGGGTGTTTTCCCGGAACGTGGGTTTTTTCTTTGCCAACCTTCAGTTGCAAAGATTTTTCCCCTCACTCTACTTTGTCTTTTTGTTTTAATTTAATTTACACTTGTTCGTATTCTGACGACATACGAGGTTAAGTGGTGCAGAGGCCCACTTGGGCCTAACCACGCCAATAAAGGATCAAACTAACTACCTAACTTTCTTGTAATCCAGTGTTTTAGAAAAAGTTACCCTCATGAAGTATTTGAGTGACCACAAGTGACACCTGTGTCAGTATCGTTTATAATCAATTCATTTCGAGAATATCCAGTCAAATGGCCTAATATCACTTAATAATATTCGATTTGGGACAGAAGGTTAACAAACCTCTGTCTAACGTAATTGCAAGTGGAGTACAGTTTGTAGCAAATATTCGAAGGCACTTAGCGCTAGGAAAATTGCACACAATTTACGATAGACTGGTCAACGAAAACGTTCTTATTAATCACGAGTGGTTGCTTTGTTGGGATTCAATTATTCTGCTGCCGTTTTATGAACGGCTTCTGGGAAGCAGGTCACGCAGGTTAGAAATACCGCTCTGTGCGAGAGAGGGACGCTCTACGCTGCGGCATTTATAAGTGCTTACCACAGACTGAATTAAAAACACCAAGACTGTGGGATAAATGGAGTCTGCGGAAAACTTTAACCGGCCATGAACATTAAACCACGCGAATTTTCAGCATAAAATTCATCTCTTAATTTAAATTAACGCCTCTCACTGTCAGGCGATGAATCTAACGAAGATGTTAAAATTTATGTCGACTTTCTTGTATCTCAATTACGTGCTTCATGTAAGAAAAGTGAGACTTATCTTTTTTTTAATATCTGCTTTCAATTCTAATCGATCGTCGGGCTAAATACTTAACAAACTTGCCTGCCTAAGTTCGTATAAGAGATTCATGTTTCATCCCTGTCAGGTAGTCGTATGCATACTCCCGTAAACTCTCAATGTTCTCTAAAGACCCTAATATCTTGTTTACGCAGAGCTGCATACATTCACACTATTTATATCGTCCTAATTTTACATCGATGCGTCTATCTATATAAAAGAAAAGGGAATCGCCAATATTTATAGACAGCTCCTGGTATGACGCCATAGTTCCAATCTCAATGATAAAATGACCTCGTTTTTCTCGTTTCTTGGAGCAAATATGCACTGCGATGCTTCGCTCCATTCCTTAGAGATTGTTTCTGAGCCGTTCTATTTCGAGCCCTCTCTAAAATCCATCGCCGGAGCCGCAATCTAAATAAATCATTCGGGCAATCAAGACTACACATTCGCAGAGACCACGATTTTCCCAGACGGCGTTATGCCTTGGCACAGCCACTCTCTGTGTTCTGAGCCAACTTTTGGGGTCGCCGTGCGTCACGGAATCCAACGGCGTGCGTGTCCGCAGACACGTCGGAGGGAATGCGGCCGAATGAGTCTCTTTGTGAGTCTCCCCCAGAGGCAAAGCGCAAAAAAACCACATACCCCCTCAGAGTTGCAGGTACGGTTGCTTCGTTCATTCGTCAACAGAACCCCACAAAAGACGAAATCGGACGACCCATCTTTCGCACGATATTCCAGCACTGGTTTTTGCTGCAGGTAATTTACACCAACAGGCACATATATAAGAAACATTATTCACATTGGAAAGCTATTCAGCAGCCACGAAAAATAAATATTTAGCCGCAACAAGAATAATTTTTGCGGTTGATTGAATGTACCAAAAGTTCAACGAATAAACACCATTTTATGAATTCATATGAGTTTCTGAAATCGGAGTTTGTTCGCAAAACCTTGAGAAGATTGGTGACCCAGTATAAAAACTTAGTCGCACTCCGGCTTGAAGGATATTTAACAGTAAGTTCTAATATTTACAGCGGGAATAAAAGCGTAATTGCCGGTTCTGGAATAACCACGTGCGAATATACAATTAAACAATGGCAGACAAAGGATATTGTTGGAATTTATCTAAGCCGGAGCTTACACATAACTCATTAAATGTTTATAGATGCAAAGTCAGAATATTTGGTGAGAGAGATATTTAGAAAAATATATATTTACGTTTAAAGAAGTAAAACATAATAATAAAAATAAATAAGGATATGAAAATTAGAAGTATCTGGATTTAGCCTCTTTAATTGCCCCATAATGCACCACATCGAAGCATCCAATCGGAAGTTGCTAATCTTTTCCATATAAATCTGCTGCTGACCACGTGACTACGATTTTCTCTAAATCCGCCTTTCTCTCACACTTCGTTAAAAGTCATGCAGATGATGCACACCTCTAACTAATTAATAAATGCTATAATCTAACTCTAATACGGCTGTCTAAAATTAAGATCACCCATTCTCAATTTTCCAATCCACATTGAATATTTCTTGTACCTCTTCCACTATGAAAGCCCTATAAGACCTTGCGAATACACCAATGCCATCCTCGTAGACACTGCTCCCTGAATAATACTGTAAAATGCTTTCCTTCTCACGTTGAAAACGGAATTCTCCTTGTTTACGGAGAAATCTGTATAAATGTAAGCGAAAAATATATTTTCGAAGAAAATGAAATGTTACAGAAAACGAGTTCATGAACTGTTTACGAAATATAGACATCACACGCAAACAAAGAGCTTGAATAGTGTCCAGAGGTAAAATTTTAACGTTCGTATTAACAATGAAATCCACTAAGGAAAGAGAATATTTCCCGATATTCCTAGGCGGGTTACACACTGGTGTCCCGCGACACGTGTCTCATGAAACATGTCGTGTCGTATGAAATTGAATGCGACATGCATGTTTCGTGTTTATGTCCCATGTTTCATGTCTCTTGCCATTTACCTGCTGTGCTGTGGTCGTGCAAGATGTCCTCAGAAGAAGACGCATTTTTGTTACTTGCCCTAGTCAGAAGACGACATCGACGGCTTAGGCTTATAAATAGAAAGTTTAAGTAAGATCAAGTAGCAAAATTATGGTGTTTATAAATGATGAATGTACGTACATTATACGGCATCTGAATTATTTCTAAACTTAACCTGCCGGAATCTCCCGAAATTTCCTGCTCTTGGAACGGAAAACTCCCGGAATCGACCTTTAAGGAGTTGGCAACCCTAAGTACACCTCGTTGCTCGAAGATGTGCGCCAGTGCGCATGCGCCAGATGGGCTTGTCCCGCGACATGTCTCACCAAACACCGACCAACCGGTTTCATGGGACATGTTCATGGAACACGGATGTCCCGTCTTACCGATGTCTCACGCAGTGTGTAAGTCCCAATTTGAATACACGGGTTGGTTCTGTTGAGACATGAGTGTCCCGCGACATGTCTCATGGGACACGTGTCGCGGGACACCAGTGTGTAACCCGCCCTAGGTTGAAATTTCGAGCGTTTCAGCACAAATAAAATTTGCGAGCTCCATTTAAATTTCGCGCTATCAAGTTTTTCAATCACGTATTTATGTATGCAGTTCTGTGCAAAGAAAGATAAATCCTTTAGACAAAGTGTCACGAGTCTAATCACAGCCAACAAACAGAAATTATTATGAAAAATTATACCGTAAAAGTAGATATCACCTAGAAATACCACTTAGCCTCACTGAGTAAATACAAAATATACAAACACAACTTCACCTATTTGCTTTTCTTAAGTCAAGTAATAATTGCGCGAGAAACATAAACGTACCATAAGAAAGATTTGTTAATAATAAATACTTACAAAAATGGATATCATTACTTCCTTTTTCTTTATCCTGTACAAACAAAAATACAACGTTAAAGTTTAACGTTAAAATTCTACCTTTATTCTTTATTAATAATTTTACAGGTCCCTCGTTGACAAATCTTTAAGTAAAGGAGTATGAACAATACAGATTCAGGGTTAATTTTGTGGTACCTATTGACTTGTAAAAAAATAAATAAATAAATAGTGATCCAGTAAAAGTTTCTTTGCCACGGATTTTTTTAAAGGAGTATGGATTGAATGGAATATTTACGGAAACAATACCACAACAAATACTATCTTCAGCATTGGCATTTGGATCTTAAATCACACTTTTGTGAAGAATGCCTCCATTTCAGAAGCGAAATCTACAACACACTCTAGTGGTGCAAATCTCAAAATAAAATTCAATTTCACCCTCTCCTTACCACTTGCAAATCGAGTGCACTCAGCAAAGAGGAGGAGGTGCGGTCGGGCGGAAGGGACAGAGGATGGGTCAAAGAGGATGGCGAGAGACGGGTGGTGAAGGACGGATGGTGAGGGATGGATGGTAAGGGACGGCTAGTAAGGGACGGGTGGGAAGGGATGGGTGGGAAGGGATGGGTGGGAAGGGATGGGTGGGAAGGGATGGGTGGGAAGGGATGGGTGGCAAGAGGACAGGAAAGGAATGGTTTACAAAACGGAATTAGCGCCGCCTAGAAAGAGGGGACACATTACAGAGGAAATAACACTTTTCTGTTTGGACAGTTTAGCTTGATGATAGTTACCGCCGAGAGAGTTTGTTATAATGTCACGAGTGTCGGAGGATTTGTGAGAAACAATGAAGAGAGTCGAGAGTATACACATTGACTGTGGAATAGAAAAATGTGATTACGTGAAGGGGACCGTTCCACATCCATTATCGAGGAAAATAAGAAAATGATAAAACAAAACCCCGTGAAACTCGGTGTTGAATTTTCCTCCTCGAGAGAAATTCTCGATGTAAACGAGCAGGAAATTTAGAATATCGATTTTAAAATTAAAAGTCCGAGACACACGGGACAACTCCTTTTGATAAGGTCGTCAATTCTCAGATCCACACTATGCATTGCATTTATCTCGAGTGAAATTTGGGAAGCGAATTAGATGCGCAAAATGAGATCGAGGAAATTTCCACTAAGGAAATGTTGATACTTCGCACGGAAGATAGTTCTGATACGCAGCGAGTGGAGAACATCTACGCTTCAAACAGATATCGCACAGCAAAAATACTGTAGTTAAATGTGTAAACTATATATACATAAACATACGAACTAGTAGGATTTCTAATATTCTTTAGATTTTCCTGGGTAAAACTTAGCATTAATTCGAAATATCATTATGTTTAGCAGCAGGAAATCCGAGAGAATTCTCCGCCGAAGGCGGCTCGAGTAGAATTTAAAGCACGAATCTTCCGCTGTCACCTCCGGCTAACCTTTGGTCGTTTGTTGCATACTATTTCCCGTTTACGACACTCGCATTACGAAAGAGGTTGTATTTATGTTAAATAATGCCCGTAAAATTGAATATCATGTTTTGACGTTTTGTAAAATCGTCCCCAAGTGTACCTCGTGAAACGCTCTTGGCGTTTCTAATCTTATCGTTCCTTCGTTCTCGGTTCCTGGTACGCAGATTGCGGGGTAATATCTATCTGGAGTCTTTTGATACCGTACTATATAGATGATTTAACACGTCATTTTCCTTACGGAAGTCAAAGACAAGTAAAAAAATATGAATTCTCTGCTTATGATGAATCATTTCACCTTTAAAACACTTTCTCATCAATAACCAAATCCCATGGACCCAAGTGGGTAACGCGTTACGCGATTTTAATAAATTCTTATTATCAAATCACTGAGACGTGCACATTAAAAGGTCAGATTATAAATTGAAAGATCCTCGACTACAAGTTACAATAAAATTCTCATTTCCATAACTGAAAAGAAAAATTTTGGCATAACGTTAGAGTACAAAGAGTTCATTATAATTTTTAATTCGATTTGATACTAATCCCGTGTGAAGGGATTAGTATCAAATCGTCACTTCATTTATAACAATGTGACATTTAATCAAAAGATTAAATGTCACATGTTACCTTATCTTCCTACATTATGCTACGTCGTTTACCTTGTGCATAGTCGACAAGGTAAATAAACAGAGAAATCTGCAAGGTGAATATCGCACGTGAATGATCTAGTTCACGACGCAAATCGTATTTGAAAAGCAACTAAGGCGAATTAATTCCTCATTCGTTGCCCATGAAAAATTACGGTCACGTATTTGTTTATATGCAAAACTCGAGCCACGTGTGAGCTCCTTGAGTCTTGTTTTCCATCCGATGGACTCTTCACAGCAGCGACTTCTTATGAGCAGAAATAGCGGCTATTTGGGTTAGCGATCAACATTTCTATCGTGAGACAATCCGACGAATCTATTTCAGCTGAACAGACCTTGAATTCGTAGATTCACGTTGCCATCGGATGTCTATTCTACCGCTCTTTCTCACTTCCTTAAGTATTAATTAGATCCCTCGATGATGTATTCTCGATTTCAAGGCAAAACGGTTTCAAGAATCGATACCGAGTCATTTGTTTGCACCGAAGAAATGAACGGATCAGTAATGGATGTTTTCGCATTTACCTCGTAGATGCGCTGGTTCACATTTTAACTTACATGCTCTTAAGGCAAGGCAGAGGTTGTACACATGGCAGGAACTTAACTAGCTAATGCAAGGCTAATATTAAATCAGATTGATCAAATACTTTTGAGGAATTAATCTCCGAAATCCCAACAATATCGACTTCCGAATGTCTCGCACATTTTGCACGATTAAATCCTTTACTTATTTTAAGTTTAACCAAAAGTCCATTCAGATTACATAAATATAGGTGATCCCCGCAGAATTCCACGTCTTTCTGAAGGCCACAGATGATGACTTACAAATATTCTAAGACGTTGAAAGCATTCACCGTTTTCAGATTGTTTTCCTTCGACATTTTGGGTCACTAGTAAATAAATCACTGATGACACTCAGGTGAGATGTTTGAATGACTCGAGCAAACGCCACAACAAAAAATAGCGTATTATTAGTTAGAATATTCATTCCAAGATTTTCTAGAAAGTTTGTAATGGTTTGCGATTTCCTCGATTAGATACAGTTGATAAAAAAATACTACAACGAGTGAGGTAAAAGAATTTCCTCGTTCCGCTGACATTATCAATGGGTGCAGAGTTAAAACAATGAAAGAAATAGGACACTTGGAAAGTCGCCATTTGAGATATTTTTATCACTTCCAATACGCGTAGCAATGATTTCTAAGTGAGATTTTTCTGTCCTCTATTGTCCGCTTATTTTACAGTCCTCAATAAAACGGTGTTACTATCCCTCACACTTTTAAGGCTGAAATAATCTAAAATAGAAAGCTTTTATTTAAACGTAACTAAAGCCTTTTTGTGGAAGACCTGACTCTAAACAGAGTAAATCTGAATTTAACCCAAGCAAATGCCGTAAGCACTCTGGCCGATGATGCGGAAAAGGGCGAATAATTTCTTCAAATTCATAACGTATTTGCAGCCATTCGAATCACCGAGGGAAGTTCCCACAACAGCCCATGCGAGGCCAAAAGGAGTCCTCAGGTCAACTTCGTATTGAAAGGGCATTCAATGGAGGAAACCTTGTTTTCAAAGAGCTCCCTTCGGAAGGAAGTTCCGTTTGAAAAGGCGAGTGGGGAAGAGGCTCCCTAAATACCGAAGCAGATAAAAAAACGCGCAAAAGAAGAAGTAAACAGGAAACTGTTCAGCGATTCTTTTAATCTAAGAAGTTATCACTATGAAGTTACTCTGAAACTGCCGCACCCTTAATTGAAACAACTTAAAACAAATACCGGAGAGATTCCGGCGTACATTTTCATGTAATTGCAAGGCGTGCCTCAACGTTAATTACAGCATCGCTGCAGTTATGATCGCAATATTCATTTTATTACTTCATTTCAGTACAGCGATATCTTTGCAGATTTTAAATTCGCAAAACGAAGGGCCAAATTGGTCATATCGACAAGGAAACGTTTAAATCGAGCTTCAAAACGCCGACTTATTTTACAATAAAGAAATTTTTAATGCATAAAACTCTTTCTCCCAATTCAAAAATTTAAGATCAACGAAATATGGAGACATTTAGGCTCGTATCTTAAGTTTTACGTTGGATGACTTCTTCCGAATATACGAAGAGATACTTTCGCAACCTGTAAATTAACGCTGTCAGATTGAAACTGTTAGTAAGAAAGGGGTGATTTACCGGAGAAATTTTAAAAACACCCAAATAAAGATACTTTGGAAACGATGCGAACTCATTAATAAGCACAAGAATGATTTAAAATCACCTTAATCTGCAAATTGTAAAGGATATACATTTTATGTTTAGAGTAATATCGAATGAGCGGAAAGAATAACAACTCTGTCGGAGAATTTCCTCGGCGGTGCATCAGAGTGCGAAAAAAACGGCAAATGTTTGCTTCTTTCGAAAGCGACGTTGCCGCGTTTCGCAGAGGGTTCCCAAACGACGGGCCCTTTCTCGCTCCAATGGTCAGCGGACAAAGTGCGAAGAAAACCGGTTCGGACACTGCAAAAGCATTTGAAAGGAACAGAACTAAATTCCAGACAATCGGTTGCTTGTTGCTAGGTATTTGAACCCGTCGCTCACAAGCAGAATAAACAAAATTACTCATTTTCCTCTGCTATCTAAAGGTTACTGGTTAAATATCTAGTATAGTAAGAGTAAAATGAGTTCTGGAAGAGCGATGACATTTTAGGTGGATTTAGATATGCACCCCGCGAGAGGTCACACAATTCACACGAGATTAGTAATTTTTACGAGCACGTAAACATGTTTATGGGCATTTATTATTTCTTCTACTTTTTCCCTTACCATTAATTTGAGTTTAAATGAGTATTAGGATGAGGAATTATATATTTAAACGTCAGAGATCACGCGGTGAATTTTAGATGGTCACAGTTACCTAATTTGATTAAATTTTTGCATAAGAAATGTCTTGGACGTCGTTGTACTTCAATACCGGGAAATCGCGAAACATAAATCCTGAAGATGGGTCCCGTAGGTTTGGCATCGCTGTCGGCGAAAAATGTACAAAAACTTAGCGTAAACATGCACATCAAAGAACAAACAGAGCTTTCAATTTCGCTTACGATGATCAGCGTTCAAAATGAGGGACGAATAACACGTTCGTCCCCTAGAAACACCTCGGTCGTAATTTTTAAAAGCCTTGAAGAGGCTCCGAAAGCGAGCAAGTTGGCCTAATTCCTGTCTCCGAGGGCGGTGGAATTTTTTTTATTAGTCTAAGGCACAGGAAATGGGGACTCCCTTGGAAGGGTATACCGAGGGGCGTGTGAAAGTTGTTGGAAGGTCGGTAGCCGAACAGGTCGGCACAGTTTGGGAAGCACATCTCTTCGTTATGCCCCTTCGTGTACATCGCAATTTACACTGCTAACGAAGATGTTGGGCATTTTCGAGACGGTATTAATTTGGTGAGACGCATGGAAATACGCAGACATTGTATTACTTTCTCCACGCTCATGTGAAGTAATGGCTGCTTCATATATTTGTACGACATTTACAGCGGAAGTGAGGAAATAACAGTATTTACATTCAACAATCCGTCACTTAAATGGTCAATGACGTGTTCGGCGGATCACAAATGTCAACTCAAGTGAGGTAACGAATGCTGAATTACAGACTGTAATGCGACAACTTCATAGAACTTTCCTGCGCCTGAAATATAAGTCGGGCATTTCACTGCTAGTGTATACTAAGTGTAATGCGTATTATTTGAATGCTTTTTATTTGCACCATGCTTTTTAGTTCTAGGTCATGATAAGAGTATCTGTTATTACATTCCTTTCCGTAGCTTTGCGCTGGTTTTTACATCCTCCTCCTGCTGGGGATACGTCTTCCTAAACATGATTCAGGTTTAAATTATTCTTACTCTCTATAATTTTAAATTATCTTTTATTTACGAATCTATTTTATATTGACGATGGCTTACATAGAAGAGGCCACTGTGCGCCGCCCAGAATGAAGAAGCCACAGTACTTTTTAGGAGTGCTTTTTCACTCCCTCATCTCGTATAATTTTGGTTCCTAACGTTGCCGATGACGACAAACGGGAAGAAAGCAGACAATATTTTTTGTAAATTCTATTTGCTATCACCGGCTAATTTTAAAAAGCAGTACGCAGTTATTCCTTGTCTCTTACGTTATCACAAATTCTGAAGTGAAGCAGTTTTAATGCAGGCGATGCTCAACTCTGAATTTCTTATGCGGGCCTTCGGATGGGAAAACATCCCCACAACTGTAGCATATAGTTTGATAACACTTTACTTTACTTATTTATTTATTTATATATTAAACACTGTCGGCTGGCGTTAACGCTTAACAGCTGGCAAGCGAAAGAATTTTACTTTTACACCATGAGCGACTGTCAGATTTCTTAGATGCGTTTCGCACTGATGTTTTTTTTTCTAACAGGTTTTTTGTGTGTTAACTTCGGCAAGCACATTTTTCTCACCACAATACATTCCCACGAGTAAAGAAAAATATTGATTGCATTACCACTGATTCACAATTGGTAGAGGCCGTATAATAAAACATGCTTGATAATTCTTGAATGAAAATTGCTGCGCGTTATCCATCGTTCGCATCGGTTCACCATTGAGCAGACGACGAATATTTATCGAATTCCGAAAGCGTTCAAATGTAATGATCCGAATAAAAGGAAATCAGAGGTATTCGGGTGATGAAACCTATCACAGCAAACATTCTAGTAAGTGTTGCAATCTAATCTACAAGGGGTTTTAATTATTTAAATTAATTTTCATCGACTGCGGTGCCCAGGTGGTTAGCGCTCCAACGCCTGATAACAAAACACAATAAATACTGAAATGAATTTAATTTGAATATTTCTTCCTATTTCCATTAGAGAGTTTATCATTATTAATAATTTAATACTATTTTATTTCTCTCTCTCTCTATTATCTGCTCCTGGCATTTGGCAATATTGCCTGCTGACTATGTAAGTTAATATAGTACATTGTTTTTACTTTTCTGGAATTCCTTGATTAATTTGTAAGCCTAATACAGGCCCCTGTTCTTTTCTAATGCTCACGATGTCATTTCTTATGTGCTTCAATTAATAGGGGAATAAATTCGAATTGAAAATGTATTGCTATAAGTACTCCGCAGAAGTCAGAGAACTAATACTATTGCTATTAATCGAATGTGAAAGATCGTCCTCCGGAAGAGAGAAAGCGACGACCCCCTTGGAGACGACCCCACTTGGGGTGAACCCATGCATTTTGAGCACTCCGCGGGTGGAAACGAAATTTGACCATTTGAGAGACGTGTTGTCAGAGTGTAATATTCAATTTACCACTAATCATTTCTGATACGGTATTTTTGGTAGCATTTTAATAATCAACTCAAATCGCAGTGAAATTGCACCAAGAAGTATTAAGAACGATCGGAGGGAAATATAATTCTAAAAAAACTAATAAAAGAGTAGTATTAATAGTATTATTCGAAGTGCTTCGAAATCTTAGGTCATTTTTCAAATAGGCAGGAATCGAAGCCGGGACCGCTTTCATCAACCGCTGCCCACATGGCTATCTGGGAGCCCACTAATGAGAGAATTGAATATGAGATTATGAGGGTAAATTAAGTATTCAATTTCCAAACATTCCTATGAGAATAGAGTTTAAAAATCTGATGTGGCCAGCACATGACTTTCTCCATGTATATAAGATGTAAATATTTATCTACCGCAGTAATTTCGAACTCTATATTCCGTCTAAACTCGGAATATGAGTGATTAATATATATATATATTATTATCTTTGACGCCAAAAACATGAATAATAATGTTTTACGGGACATGATCGATGAAAAACGATGAAATTGGCATTCCGCCCATAGAGCCCAGAGCGCCCACAAAGTACATAATCAGCAACTTCCGGTTTATCAGTATTTCATGAATAACTCCTACACAATCAGTGATACAAAAATATGTTTCATCCAAAAGTTATAGTAAATTGTATTTTCTAAAACTTTTATAAATAATAGTATATACCTAAATATCATATTTATGGAGATATTTTGAAAACCGGAAATGAGCTTTGAAGAATACAGCTCGACTTCCGGTAAACCGATTTACACCAAAAACTAATCAACTCTTAAGAAACTAAATAAAGTACTATATATGAAATTTGGTGTTGATATAATGCATCGTTTTTAAGTTAGAGCGCCCACAAAGTACATAACGGCTACTTCCGGTTTATCGGTATTTCACGAATAACTCCTAATCAACCGGTGATACAAAAATATGTTAAATACAAAAGTTATAGTAAATTACATTATCTAAAACTTTTATAAGTAATACAATATACGTATATATCATATTTATGGAGATATTTTGAAAACCGGAAATGAGCTTTAATGAATAAAGCTCGACTTCCGGTCAACCGATTTACTCCAAAATCTAATCAACTCTGACAGCACACACCACAGTACTATATATGAAGTTTGGTATTGATACGACCAATAGTTTTCACGATAGAGCGCCCACTAACACACACACACATACAGACACACACACACACACACACACACACACACACACACACACACATACACACAGACATCATTCCGAAAATAGTCAAAACGTGTTCTAGGGACCCCAAAACATGTATTTCCGTTGAAATCTCGAAGTCGAATTTTTTCATGAAAACAATACTTTCTCTATACTTCGTATATGGAGAAAGTAAAAAATGTCTTTTATTAGGACAAAGTGAAATGGCGAGAAAAGCGTGACAGTTGATTTTATTTTATTATATATATTATAGTTATTTTATAGCGGAGAAAAGAAATGCGTACTTTCGATGACAAAATCAAATTACTCATACGTTTGGATTAAAGAGGTGTATTTCATCAGCTCGTTCTTCTATGTCGAGTTCCCCTTCATTGAAGTTTCTAGAAGCTGAGATTTCCAAAAGAAAATAAGAACAGAGGAGGTCAAAGCGGGAGACTGGGAATGGTGACTCACCAAAATAGCATACATTCTGAAGGTTTTGCACCTAAATAGTCATTCTCTGTCGTGAAGTCGATGATTATTACTACGAGCACGATATTTAATTTTTCTCCGATTTCAATTACCGAACAGAACTTATCGTTGCACTTTTGTTCTTTGGACTTAACGGTTAAGAGATCCACGCGAAGAAAGAGAACACAATGAAAATGCTGAGGCGAAGCGATCTTTTCAACTTATCTTCCAGAGCACAACCTCCGCCACCCATAGCGTGCGTGATATGAACCATCAAGGACACCAACCGTCTCGATCGAAACCATTTTGGCAATTTCGTTGGATCGCATGAGATGCCTATCGCTCTTTAAATGTAACGAATATGAGCAAAGAGAGCCAACGAACTCCCACGGCCATCTTGCGGTGCGACACAAAGCGTTTCTTCATACGAATGGCATTTTATGACGCATGGCGTTAATCTTGCGGCATTTGACGCACGCTGCTGAAATAGAAGTCCTTTGACTATGCGAGGAATATCGATGTGCCCAAATAACGAGTGCGCCTTTCGGCAGAAGGCTCAACACACACAATACGACGGGTGAAATTGGGATTAGAAAGTACCATCTTCCATTCAACCTTTGTTTAATATGCATTAAAGCTAAAATACACATACAATCGATGCATAATACAAACAGATTGTTATCTAGCAAATTGGAAATATAGTGGTAATGTGGGAGGAGAGAATGGTATTCAGTAACTGTGTTTATTTTAATCACAAAACAATATCAACTGCATTGAAAAAGAGAAGGACTAGTTGAAAGAAAGAAAAGGTATTTTCCGATGAAAATAATATCAGAACAAAAGTGTTCTTTGTCCTATCAAGTTAAATATACATATCTTTATTGGTAGGAACATCAGATTCACTGTCTAAATATTTTACATATGCTGTTCATCAGAAACATGAAATTCTTGTCCACGAATCCTAATCCTGTGTATTCCCAAAGCGATTAACATTTTTAACGGTGATGCATTATGAATAGGAGAAGATGTGGAAAAGTCTGTAAATTGCATGGAAATGGCGAATTAGAATGTGAGTCTTAAGATTCGCTTCACTTTCTCTAAATTTCCTGAAGGAAGTTTGATAAATGCTATTAATGGCGGTTCAACGGATGGGGGCCCCCAAGGCCGGAGGTGCCCATTATCTCGCATTTCGGGACAGGAAGAGTCATTCTATGGTTGTGGCAGCAAATTCCGTTGGAACGAGCTGCTCTTGGTATTGTCTTTCGCTGGAATGTTCCTTCTTTCTTTGTCAGGAGTAGCATTTCATTCGCTGTATTGAACACCGTTTCCTCTTCGCCAAATACTATTCAGAAGGCAGCCCAAATCGCCCTACGCTCGGAGTAAACACATGCAGTGACACAAACAGCGAATAACGACCGATGTCATTTACACGCCAACCCTGGAAGATCCCAAAAACATTTGATAGTAATACTCGATTAAAACGCTTAATTTCAAAATTAAATAATTGTCTGCATATAATATATTGTAAGTTCCTAGAACATATTTAAGAATTTGCAAAGGAAATTTACGAAATAAAAATTTAATTTTGTATGGCTACCTCGAAGGACGTCTGAGGCATATTAATTGAGCAGTCATAAATACACTTAATTTTTGCGGCAGGAAAGACGAAGAATGCTTATGCAGGATGTATCGTATAATTTTATGTAATCTTTGATAACGCCATTAATTATAAGTCACCATAAATTGGCTCACTTAACGTATAGTGAATAAAAAACGCGGAAAATAATTACATTTCTTACTTTAATCTATCTGTTAAGAAAATAATCCTGCTAAATGTCTATCTTAGGACCTGAATAACAGAGGCAGCTTCATCGCTATGTCGGCGTTCAGATTCTGTAAAATTCTGTTTTCGGCCTTCGACGCTGGAAGGGCCCAATCATAATGGAGAGATAAATTAGTAAACATACACTAAGTCTACATTTTCGTTGAAGTAGTACGCAGATATTAATATTAGCTTTAGTATGGTTTAATTCAGATCTGGACCAAATCATCTTCGTGTAGGATACTATTTGAATAATTGCTAAATATAAATATTTTCCGATCAAAATATAATGAGATATGTTTAACGAAGTCATTCTCACTCGACGGGTTGAACACTAATTATCCTCTCAAATAATTACAGACATTCAAAATCACTATTCGTCGAGACAATTTAACTTCGTTTTTATCTTTGCCTTGCGGATCGTCATATTCTACGTGAACAGACAGTTTCGCAGCTGCGGTACGAATAAGAGATCTCGAAAAATAGAAATGGATCACATATCGAAAAAAATAATTATTATAAAATTTAATTTTCAGGGTAAGTCTGGCCGCTTGGATTAGTGATTGCAAAAGATTGATTTCCATAAAGTTAGGGAACCAAGCGGTCGATTGCAAAGCTCGTTGTTTTGATTCCATCAAATTGGAAGAGGATCTTCAACTGCACGGGTCATCCCTCTGTTTATTTTCCCCTCGATTAATGCCACGTTGCGAATCTTCAATTATATTTAAACCCCGGTCGGATGCGATCAACGGACCATTATACCGACTAATAACAGAAAAAAAAATGACGAGCGGCGCGCGTCAACATCGCGATCAATTCTTGGGGTCGCACCTGCTTTCCCTCTCCCCCACAACCCATTTCTTCCCCAACCCACTTCCTTTCCAACCCATTCCCTCCCGTCTCAAGGTTAGCCTTGGATTTGTTTGGGTGAATGCTCGGGCAGTAATGCATGGGGGGAAGGGGCATGGCATGGGGGGGAAAGGGGTAGGGCATGGCCGATGTGTGGGCGGCCAATGGGAAAGGGATGTAACCAAAGCCGCGCTTATTTTTCTTCATCGAAGGCCGTTAATGGCGGGATTTCCTAGTATTCCTGTCTGCGAGGGAAACGGTTAGAGAAATACCAAACGAAGACAAAGGCCAAGAGAGGTGCCGAAGGGCTTTCACCGGATATATATACACCCCGGCCGAAAGCTGTTTACCACTTAAAAATCGAGACGTATTCTATTATGATTTTGTTTTCTTATTCATTTGAAAGTCCCCAAAAACGTCCATTACAGGAGAATTACAATCGCCGACTTAAACAACAACGAAGGGCGAACACACACAACCATTCCCTAACCAAACTAACCGGGACTCGAACCCGGAACCTTGGGGCTGGAGTGCGCTACTCTGCCACCATTTCGAGGTAAACAACTTGTACCGGTTATTGGCGAAAAGCGGCAGAAGAACGTGTCATTGTTCGGCAGTCTTAGGAAATGTGTTTTCTTCAAGATCAATTCGTCATATCATCTTGATTTCTCATCACAAGTGATAAAGTGGATTTCTTTTAAAGAGGACGAATGTGAACGGTCTAAAATCTACATATTTTACTATTAGTAGAAAAGCCTAACATTGCTCGTCTCTCTGTAGATGGAGGCTGACACATCGAAGAATGAGAAGGAACATAAACGACTCTCTGCTGGACCACCGGATGTTTGCCTCATCGAGCGAAGAGAATTCGGATCATCGAGATGTTCATCGCTATGTCGAGGGTCCAATGTCCAACCTCAGCTCCAATTAAAAATAATAACAAAACCAATTCATTCAATAGCCATATCAATTACATAGCAAACAAATACAATACAAATCCAATTGCAGTAACTATCGCTTTTACGAAACCATCTACAAGCAAAACACAATACAAAAAGTACTAATTTTACGAATGCATACAAAATTCCGGAAAGCATAATCAAATACCCCAAGTATGGAAGATTGATCTATTTCGTCATCACAACATAGGCGATGAAAAGAGGTATGAAAAGCTCCATTGCGGAACTAGGATTTCTAGCCTTTTTGATAATTGCATAAATATTTTAAATAATTGTCCATATTAATCGTAACAAATAACAATATACAAAATTGACTAACAATAAGTTTTAAGCATGTATATCTCATGATAGAAATGAAAACGAACATTATAGGATAAACATTCCGATAAATATTGCAAATAGCACTTCCGGTTTCAACTAGTGATAGTAACCGTCTCATTTCTATCAACCTATATGTTTATTTATTTATTGGTCACGCCTACAAACAAAAAATATTATTGAAGGGAAATTTTCATGCAAGATTTTTCAGGAACCTTATATGTTTCAGGAATATTCATCAGGAACCCTGAAAAATCTTGGATTATAAGTACAAGTATTTTATATGCTATTTGAGGTTTTATAAAATTTAACATTACTTAACTAATTCACAGTGGTGTTTTTTATAATTCATAATGTATTGCATATTTATGTTCTTGTATTTATTTTTTTATTTATACATGCTTATGTTCTATTTTGTTGGGTTTATTGTATGTATGCTTGGTGATATTTTCATTTTTTACTTACTCCATATACGTAGTATAGAGAAAGTATTGTTTATTTAATTGTTTTATAAGTTATCGTCGCCACCGGACTATCTGAGGCGGTTTTGTACAATAAATAAATAAATATAAAATTGGCATTCACCGCAATCGGCAGGGGGTTCATAATCTAATATCCTCCGAAGGCTAAACGTCCTACATTTACGTTGCAAAATTTACAAATTGAAATATATTACTGAGTGCATATCATTGTTAACGACCTTCTCTGAACTGAACTTCAACGACCAAATTGCAGCTTGATACAAAATAAATAAGAGATACAATTTGCAACATAACGCAATATTAACTCCTGTGCAATATGACTTAATTTACAGTATCTTACATTCACCAATTTTTATACTTCTCCTGATTCTATTAATAGAAAACACTGCAAGAAGGAGGGAACTTCAGGTAAATTATTCCCCGATTCCGAAATGAATGTTTTCAAACAAACTCTATATTTGATGTAGTTTCTCCCGTAGCGTTATTTACCGTAAATATCAAATTGTTATTTGACAAATTCTACGTCTACATCTTTCAACATGTGGTCAACGTGCAATCCCTTCGGCTTCTACGGCGTCCTTCGTTGGGAACCACGTGGGCCCCCTGGAACACCTCGCGCATTGTTTGGGTGGCGGCAAAAGCCGCCCATTTCGGGCCCGGTTTAAAAAGACCAAAGGGTCCAACCGACGATAGTAATCAGAATAGTACCACTGAGCATCGTCAAGAGTGGATCTTATTCCGAATTTGTTTACGAGCGGCTCGATGGAGAGGAATGCGTGCGGATGTTCACCCTTCGGAGGGGAGGAGGAGTGGGTGGCATGCGAAGGCCACTTTGTTGAGAGGAGGATCAACGGTCTCAAGGAGAGTCTATTCGAAGACACACCGAAATAAATGCGCCTTCTTTCCATTTTCGCTACTTCGGTCTCGAGACGTTACGTAAGGGAGCGATTGCTCGATATTATTTGTGAAGGAAGATGTTTTCTAGATGGATCACGTCAACGTGGATGACGAGATTTTCGTCGGCTGCTTTAGGGGTTAGTCACTGCGAAAAATTAAACTGAAGCACTCAACACTGAAACAATGGAAACCATAGCTTCACGCAAACCGCTTTTTATTGAGTTAAAAGTTCTTCGGAAATGCTTTCGAATTTAAAATTCGCGATCGAAGATGTAACGAAGGTGGAATCAAAAATCTTTTTCAGATTCATTAAAATCTGTAGAGAACCTCTAATTTGATCAACGTCGATCAATGATAGGTACCGGTCCGATCTCAAGAGTGTGAACATGATTTCAATTCGTCTAATTATGACATTTCAGTTTAATTTATTTAAATTAAACTAAATTTATTGTATGCTTATGGCCAAGAAAACGTATTGCTGAGTTGAGTACAGTTATAACTAAAGGTCATAAGAGCTCGGTTTCGCGAATCCTGTTGGTATAGAAGGAGCATAGGAATAAAAAAGTATAAACTAAACAGAGGCTCGCACGCGGCTCTTGAGTGTGAGTCCATACGAGTTTGTTGCAACGGAGAAAACCCACTCAGCTGAAGGGGAGGTAACAAACTATAACTACAAAACACAGCACTTGCTAATAATTATGTAAGAAACAAATATCCTATATTTTATTTTAATTGGACGAATCAACTATAATTTGATATAAAATAGATATTGTTTCCAAATAGCTAAAACTTCGCGCCTGATAGTATCGAAGAAGCAATCGTTTTTGGGATTTCATCAGAGGAGCCGCCCAGAGGACCAAACACCATCGATCAATCAATATCGACGAATCTTTGCGGGGAATTTTCACCTAATTAAATGCGGATTTGTTAACGGTATTTTAGGTTAAAGTTGACGGAATGGCGAGTTTCTACTTCCAGAGGCAACTTTGAAACCATTCAGGGATAGCAAGGATTCTTTTGCGATCTTGGTATCGAATTATAACGCTGGCTGTCAATGTTTTACGGAAGTAAATTGACATACCTGTTAATAAAGAGGATTGATAAAATACCCACAACTGATTAAACAGCATGATAGTAAGCATAATTAATAACATTACAACGTTAATAACATTATAAGTTGATAAGTAATTAGTGAATTCTCGACTAATCCCATTATCCTTTTCTTGCGGATGATCCACCCCCATCATCCATTCCCATGATATACAAACAGCTTTCCTTCCGTGAAGTGATCCGGTCACTGAAAAAATAATTCCAACGAAAGGATTATAGGCAGGGCTTACGTGCTTATTTCTAAGAATCGTGCTTATTTTGAAGGAGGAAACCTCAGAAAATGAAATTGTGTTTATTTATAAGAAATGCGCTTATTTTACATAGTGCGTGCTTACTTTGTCTTACTTTAGGACCTATCCTCGCACTTGAATCACACTTCTTATCATTTATACGCTGACGACCTGCAAATATATCTATCAACAGAACCAAAAAATTCCTTAGAAGCTATTCAACTTATGAATAATGATATCTCCCTCCTACATTCATGGCTTCACTCTTTGGCACTCAAAATTAATCCCAGCAAATCTCAAGCCATAATTTTTGGTTATCCAAAGACACTTAGTAACATCAGCATAACCACGCTACCTAGAATAAAAATTGAAAATACTGAAATCGATTACAGCTCATCTGTAAATAACCTAGGTGTAAAACTTGATCAATCCTTTACTTGGATTCCTCAAGCATCAGCTGTCTGCAAGAAGTCTTACTCAACTATCCATAGTATGAAACGATTGAGACATATACTACCACTTCAGCTAAAGAAATTACTCGTTCAAGCATTAGTTTTTCCTATCTTTGACTATTCTGACACACTTATAAATGAAGCAAACAAAGCAGTAACTTCTAAGTTGGACAGAGCATTTAATCATGCTATCAAGTTCATCTTCAATGCCAAAAAATCGGATCACGTGACCCCACTATTCAAAGAATTGAAATGGCTACGTCTTCACTCAAGAAGAAAACTGCATACCCTTAACCTCGTTCACAAAGTTCTTAATAAAAGTTGTCCCAGTTACTTTATTAACTATTTTACTAATCTCAACAATTCAAAACTACTAGGAACTCGTCCCTCTGGCAAACTCTCGATACCAGTTCATAAAACAGATATATGCAGTAAAACGTTTCTAGTACTTGGAGCAAAATACTGGAATGCATATACCCATTCTAAATCAGCGCAATCATCTTTCCCCACTTTCAAGCGTGATATCACTGATAGACTATTCAATTCTGAGCATCAACTATCCTTTTAGCACCTGACATCATTCCAACACCTACCGGTAAATTTCTTACACTAGAGCATGGATACTACTTGATTCACTTATTACTTTGTTGATCTTTGAATACTTCTCATCTACCGTATCCTCTTTCCTTTTCTTTTTTACAGGCACCTCCATTTAACAGGAATTACCTTAACAATGACAAGGACTTCAAGACAGTCCATGAAAACATCTATTGACAAATGCCTCCGGCTGAAGAAATTTTATAAAATTTTTAATATACTATATTGTAGCTTATAGAATATTAGATTATTTAGTTTATTATAGCTTTAAACTTTTATTATAACTAACTATCAATTAGGTCTTCTTTACATTTTGTTAAATTTACTTTATCAAACAATTGTTCATATATAATCTTTTTCACTTTTCATTTATCTATGTTTGTGTATTATTGTATTTATTTCTTTTACTGTGTTTTCGCGGGTTTTTTTTCACCCCCCTTCTTTGTGGGTGTTTTCCCGCAACGTGGGTTTTTTCTTAGTCAACCTTCAGTTGCATAGATTTTTTCCCACACCCTTCTCTTTTTTTTTGTATTTTTTTTAATAAGTTGAGTTTTTTAAAATGTAACGACATACGAGGTTAGGTGGAAGAGAGGCCCACCTGGGCCTAACCTCGCCAATAAAGGGTCAAACTAACTAACTAACTAACTTTATCCAGATCAAAGACAGTCGAATTGTCTCATTTACATTGTATGTAACGCGCAAGAAGGAGTGTAAATTCACTACATTGCAGGTGCAGAAAGCGGCGACTTGCATGAGGTGTAAAGGATAATTCCTTAATAAATATCAACATGACCTTCGGTGAGGTGCATGAACTGCTCTCGAAAGACAAGGAATTGCTGGAGAAAAGCATTGCCAATGTGAAATATTGCGAATGAAACTGCTTTACCAATTGAGCATTATTTTCTGTTGAGAAATCTTATTTTAGGGTCCGAGTGTGCTTCTTTTTGGTTCTCCTGATTGCGGGAGACACTTCCTTGAGAGATGAGCAACATGAGATGGCTGAGACAAAAGTTCTGCTTCAACCCTTGAGTCTCCATTCATCTCTTTTCTTTCCGTTTCAGCTCGTAGTATGTCCGGCACATAACTCACATAGTCTAGTCGGGGTCTTCCTCTACAATTTGTACCCTCACATTTTCCTTCCCTTATTCTTTTAACTTGACTATCGTGTCGTAGTAATGTCCAATAAGCTTAACTCTCCTCTCCTTAATGATTCTTATCAGAGCGATTCACTCTTCTTAATATATCGCTATTATAAGCTTAGCAAGGCGCGATACTTACTTTATTTACCGTCAGAATCTGCTGACCGAATCTCTACCAATTATATATAAGAAGTGCTTCCATTCAGTTTTAACTCAGCTCCACTCTCCCGAAATATGGTAGAAACTAAATAATGATTCAACAAATACAAAGAACTATAAAATAGCTGGCATTTGAGATAATTCTCAGCAGTATAATTTGAAAAGAGCACAACACAAAATCCGTTTTTAGTTGTAACACTTTGCATGAAAATACAGAGGATGATATACTAAAACACCAGATAAGTTTCTATTGAGGCGAAGGAGATCATAATAGATTATACAGTACTGTAAAATGTTACTACGAATCGAAATTCAGTAAATCGTGCATTGAACTATCTTAAAAAGATTTTAAGCTTTCATCAATTAATTTCAGAACTTACTTAACACCCAAGTAAGTTCTGGAAACATTGCTTTCGACACAATGTCTCTTAAGTAATCTTGCTGATTTTAATGAAATAAGTCAAGTATTGATCGAGGGATTACGATATGCTGAATTCATAAATCTCTTTTCCTCTGAAGGATTTTGGTCATCTTTGGCCCATCAGATCGCCACTGGGTCTTCATATCCATCGTCTAAATGGCTGACAAAAAGCGCACTTTCTAAATTGTAGACAGGGACTTCTCAGAATGGGAGACGCTCGGTAGCCGCAACATAATGGGCAACGACCCTGTGGTGCCTAATGACCATCAAGGCCATCTGTCCATTCACGGACGCAGACGAGCGAAGTTCCATCCGCGGTGCCGAGAGAATTTTTTTCCAACTCGGAATTATTCGAACAGATATAGTGGATGAATGATACCGTCCGTGACTTTGTTCGTGCATTTGAAATTCAGCGCGTTTATCGCGGAAATGATTTTGTGCTTAAGAATGAATACGGGAAAGTTTTCATTCGGACGAGTTGATTACGATCACTGAGATGACGCCTTCAATACAACGAAAGGCGCGTATGCGAAACTTATGTCTTTATGAGATACTTTGGAAAATTTTCAATTTTGATCGAAAATGGAGAATACGTTTGTAAATATTGAAGTTTTTTCCATGAAAACGAAAGACTTCATCCAAATTCTGACTTGTATATTATGTGAGATAATACCTTAACGACGAGACGAATACGTCCGAGTTATGAAACAGAAAGAGGGAGTTGCGAAAGGCGAAGGAATGTTAGCTTACGGGATCATTGGGCATTCCTGGCCTCTGGAGTTTTGGTTCCACGAGGCATTTGGGTCATCGCACAAAATATCTGGGGGCTAATGTTTTGACGAAATTTGCCGAATGAGCCGTTATTATGATGAGATTCCTAAGATACTCGCAAAATATGAAGAAAATACACTCCGCTTATAAACAAGAATTATATAAGAATGAAATTTACTCTTCAGCGGTACTTGCTCCGACGTTATAAAAATATCCATTCGTTCAACTGCGGATTTTTATGTTTTAAGCGATTCTCGTTTGTTTAATTCCAATGTTGGATGTTGGGATGTGAAGATATAAGATTAGAAATCGAATTTAGTAATTCCGGTGGTGTTCAAGAAGCGCTTAGTATTATTAGCAACACGACAAATAGCCAAGGACTCAATTAGCGATTCCTTGCGGTTGATGGAGAACAAGGCAGTATACGTGCTGCTGACAAAGTGCGCTCTTCGCCATCAATAAACAATCTCATGATTTAGACGGATATTTTGACCTAATGGCAGATTTTAAAATCGAAATGGTGATGGTGTTAAGGATTGGTTAAGAAAGCGCATACAAATTTATGCTACAGTGAGAAACATAAAGAGAGAGCAATGTTGATGGTGGTATCACAGAAAAGGAACGTCAAGAAATTAAAATAGTCTGTGTTACTTCCTTCAAACCAATCTTGCAGGATGGAGTGGGTTTCGTCAGTCTCTTTTAAAAGCCCTTCGACAGTCTTACTGAATGCTGAAAAAAATAATACGTATTGTTTGCAGTATTTACTTACGTACTCTAATTATAACATCGAGGCTCAGTGAAAAATAAAATCCTCAGTGAGGGTATGAGGATAAACTAGCTCACTCCTCACCTAGCCTACTGATTATAGTATCCTCATCTCCTTTCCGAAGATTTTCTTTAGCTACCGATAGTAGATTTGAAGATATAAACAGTAGGAAAATACTAAAAGAAGTTACGTTTGTTAAACATCAAAATTAAGTTATTCGTTTGTGTAAATCAAAGGATTGTTGGCGATAAAATGAAATAGCATACAGTATCGTATTATTGCAAGATGATCTTAGTTTGATTCTAAACATTCCGATTAAGAAATAAACATGTATACATCGATAGTAAAAAGAATATAATAAAAAGATAATATAAAGAGATAAATAAACCTAGGAGATTCCTATAAAAGTAAAATTATCTGCAATCGCAATAAAACTCAACGAATTGTGTGTTCTTGATGGGATAGATGCGACAATAATCTACAATACATTTTGGTCAGTAAATAATATAGAATACGAAAACAGAACAGAAGCGATTATCGTACAAATTTAACTTAATTTCAACTGATCGAACGTTGAGATACGATGTTAGTTGAATTTTTACGGAGCGTTACTGACAACTACTCCTCCAAATTAAAAAAATCAAAATATGCTTTAAAAAAAGGAGTCGTAACCCAAAAGTTAATGAAGCAACTAAAATAAGAAGCATTTGAGATACATGATCGCCATGGTTTACGATTTTCGGGCTTTAAATGACTACAATGAATAATATAAAAATGGCTGTGCTTACCTCGTCTACATAATGCACATGATCCACTCCGTATCTCTTTTTGTTGTCTTCAGGAGTGAGAAGTTTCCCCATCCAAACGGCATATTCATCTGGAAGTTTAGGCATGAAAAGGAAACTGGTGCCCGTCTCGACCTCAACTGCACCTGCGAAACCAGGCTCTTGGACTCCGAACAGCCAATTGAAGTAAGACTCCTAAAAGACATGATTCAGGAACATTACTCTGCTGAAATTTTTAGAGCACATTTAATAAGAACGAAAATTATTGAGATGTACATTATGAATGAGACACGAGAGAAAATTCTTATCAAAGCATTAAACGCCACAACTAATCCATGATATAAATGTTAGAGGAGGAACTAACCTGTCTGAACTCCAAGTCGACGTCAGTGCAGTACAGATGAAAGTCATCTCCGCCTTTTAGAAAGATTATAGGCTTCCCAGGATATTTGTCGCCGCGGGACTTTTCCATTCTCTGCTTGACTCTGTCGCAGAGGCGTGCTCTATTTAGAGCGAACAACTCTTTTGGGACGGGGAACGTGTGAGGGCCCAGTTGGTGGCAAGGGCCATCGCTATATCGAGAGAGACAAACGCCGAAGCTGCCTTCCAGATTAATCAAGATACATCAACGTGATACAGTAATAAGAATGTCTAAAATCTACTGGGTTTTTCTAAATAACTGAATAATAGGATATTTATCGAAGAAACATACATGTACAATTCTCTCTAACTCTTTGAGAGGTCGAATATATCAAGTAAAGCATAAACAAATGATCTTACACAATTTCCTTTGAATTAGCCATGATACTGACATTTCTGCAAGCTCTCTCTATAGGGACAAGAACTTCTTTCTTTATAGCTGTACATGCTAATAAGAGACCAAAATAGGAGAAATAATACGTTTTAGAAAATTTCATGACAAAGATAAGCGTCGGCAATAATGGGGAATAATAAATGAAACAATGAACACTCAATATGAATACATCGGATTTAACAATGAGAAATGCTAAGCTTTTCGATGCCATAATTTGTGTTTTAAACGAAAAGTTAATAAAAAGTTTGATCTGTTAGGCTACTGAGAAATTACCAAATTAGGCAATTGCATTGATGAATTTGTGAACACGGAATCGCATTCGCTTTCCTTTTCCGCAAAGAAAAAGAAGAGGAACGGATTGAATAAGGGTATAATAAAGAAAAAATAGAAATATTTCGGGAAAATGGCCGAAATTTTTAATGAAATTTGCTCTACTGTCTGTCTTTTGCTATACGAATATTATGCTCAAGATATCGATCGATCGCTGATTAGCTGTTAAGTGGTATATTTCAAATCGACAACTCATGAAGAAACCTAAATCAATAGTAATATAAAAAAATCCCAAATAACAACAAGGGTACATATATATGGGACAAAAAATAGGTCTAATTAAATGTAACAGGAGGATATGAATATGATGACGATGATAAATATATCGGCAGGAAAGAGGCAATAGAGCCGCATCTGCTTTGAATCGCGAGGCTGTGAAATACTGTTCGCGTTTTCAATCTACGAAGTGGAATAGAATACGAATGTCATCTTATCGCATTAGAAAAGATGCTTACAAATCCAAATACACCCGAAAGGCTTAATCATTCATTAATGAATTACTTCAAAAATTAGGATTAAACGTGCTCTTAGTCCATTAGACTAAGTGTGTAGCATGAGTTTAGAAGTGGATGAGCAAGAGTTTTAAATACAATATTATAAGTGTTAAATTTGAAAACAACTTCTTGTAGGCAGAAACAGCTAAACTGCATGTAGCAAAAATTGATAGTTTTCATTATTAAATTTAAAAAATTGAGCGATTGAAGTTAGCGAAGAATTCAGCAGTTAAAGGGTTAAAGCTATGATTAATTTTCCCTTACGTAAGCAATGATTAAGGCTGCCTGGGCATGTTGGGCAGAGAATGCGTTTTACAATCGCATTATTTCAGTTCTTCTTACGTGACTTCCAAAACATTGGCATCTCAGATTCATAAGTATACCATAGTCTAAAAATAATTAAATGTAGATGAAGGAAGCATTTAATGATCAATGTAAAACAGGGAAAAAAGTCCCTGCTTAAGAGCAGCCAGATTACAGAATTACTGTGCTGAGCATTCACGTCCGAGGCGATAAAATTATTCGAGAAACGTCGGGAATTCGTCAATAACATCTCATAAAAGTCTCGAGTTTATTTAATTTTCTAACCTAAGATAGAATTGCTTCTAAAACTGGACTCGGAAAGAACGACTTCCCTTTTTAAGCCCGAAGTACATTTCTAAAAGTAAAACAGAGTGAAATGAGGCGGCATCTCAAAGTCAAGAATTTCGATAAAATAAAAATTGATGCACAATCACTTAAAACAAGATTATCGTGAACTACACAAATTTCATGCGGTTCATCCTTGAATCACGCCCATCGACTGAGTGAAGCTAACTAAATATCTAATACGACGTAAGTTTGTGCGAAACAATTTCTTTAGTACAGTAAACTCCCGTTTATCCGGAATGATCGGGACGGTGGCCGTTTCGGATAACGAAAATTTCCGATAAACCGAATTCCCGCGTGAAACACCCCGAATTACGTCAATACCGCGAAATATGATCGTAAAACGTGCGTACGTAGAATGCTACTGATATGGTTGTGAAAAAGTCTGCATGTTTTTGACTGAAAAATGTGTGTTGACGTGTTAAAAAGGCGCCAAAGTATGATTGGAGTTTTTAAATGCTGAATAACAAAGCTCGTTTATTTTCCGTCCTTACAGAAAAAATCGCCTGCTTTGGCAGCGGGAAAAACAGGAGTTTTAAAGGAGGTGTCACGAGCAAATCAGTAATGGGTCGCGATGGTATTCGGTGGGGTATGTGCATTCGGAAAAGTTTGATCGGATAAAGCGGATTCCGGATAAACGGGAGTTTACTGTATGTTTATTGAGCAACTACATTTTTACTTCAAGCAATTTAAAGGACATTAAAATAATCACATATTACAAATTTAATCAAATTAAAATTATCAAGATGTTTCAGTAGCCAAATAGCACTATAGTATACATGCTCCTGGTCTCAAGGAAAGAAAATTCTAGCGTATCGGAATCGAAACAGCATAATTTAAATCCACCCTTATCCTAGCCATAATATAATGGTGCCGACTTGAGATTCAATAGTAATAAGAGTCCGAAGTATTCAGGAAAAAATACTACAAACTCTCCATGTTTTTTGACTTGACTAAAATAATATATTAATTACTGTCACCAGTTTAGTTCCGAGTTAGTATAATTTATATAACCCTAGAAAGGTGTATTTTGCGATTAAATGGAAATTATTACCTATTTGAAAATCAATTAAAATGAGTACATTTAACTAAGTGAGCGGGAGGACTGGAAAAATGAAACATTTTCACACCGTATACTACTCGAGCCACATAAAATAGCTTTTGAGGAGTATAATTACGTCCAGAATAATTACAACCTTTCGTTCTCAACTTCCCGAATTTTTTAACACTATCTTAAAGCGAGTAAGCTATTCTTGATCCAATAATAAATATCGTATCCTCCCTTCGTGCCTCAATTCCTGCCTGTCCCGCTTTCCACTGACCAACTTTAACATCGCAAACCACGTACAGGTCAGTAAGAAACAAATTTAAAGGGGCAATGGCATTCACAAATCTCGAAAACAGAAATACTTTCGATAAACAAAAGAAAAGAATAACTTTTGTTTTCGCGTAGAAAATCGAGTGTGGCGCGAATTCCATTTCGGCGATAACGTTTCAAAAGCTGCTTATCTTATCTCCATGGCAATGCCGTATCATGATGGACATAGGTCAGATACAGGAGCTTGCTATAAATTGGAATAAGAGAAAACCTCGAACTAAAGATGAACAATCGATCAGTAAAACATATTTCATTATAGAATCTGAGTGAGCACATTCTCCTGGGTTTAGCAATTAAAAGTCTAAACAATACCGCCACAAAACATTCGTAATATTAGTTCTGTATAGCATGAGTTTTGTGAGCAGCGAGTTCAAACACA
Source organism: Sympetrum striolatum (assembly GCA_947579665.1). Lineage (NCBI taxonomy): Eukaryota > Metazoa > Arthropoda > Insecta > Odonata > Libellulidae > Sympetrum > Sympetrum striolatum. Next base: position 117,957,897 of record OX388341.1, read on the forward strand.
TTCCTAAAATGCGTGAGGCAACTAATGAATTCAAGAGGTCAACGTTCGTGAGACGACAATGTCCTAACAAATACATTCGATGACATCGGCCCCAACCTCATTTAAGTATAGCAAATTACAGTACCTAGATAATTTATTTCAGGAATCTGCCAATCATTCGATTTGTTTCACTGAAACGAATTAACTCGAATAGATACCCACTTCCAGCCATTTTCCTTGCATGGTTTCATTCGAAATTTAATTTTCACAACAACTCCACTCATCGAGTAATTTGCAACACACGAGGGACGAGGAAGGAGTTATTTCACCTAAATAATATCTTAAAATGTAACTTGATAACTCTAAATATCGGTTATTATTAGTTTAACATATCATGTCTGTAATCTAGAATGGAAGAAGATAGTGGCGGCAGTTATGAATCGTTGGCAATAATAGTTCTTTAGGCAAATGTTGATTTGTAGATATTATAAAATTTCACTTAATCTACGATAAAGCACTCAAATGTAAAAGAATAACTCACCAGCTCTTCGTGGAGTCTCCCATGTCACTTGATGTCTACGTTAACTCTCTGCGGTTATCTGACTGAACAACGAAACCTCACGAGGAAATAACTGAAGCTCGCTCGGCGTTTACGTCTCTCTAAGGGCTGGAAACTCAAAAGAGCTAATCTGTTCAAACTGATAGTCCCTTATCTCGGAACAATAGTCAGTAGTCCTGTCAATTCATTCGGCCATTTCGAAAGCTGAACTTTCATATTTGAACTCGAAGACGTCTTTCGCTTACCAATGATTGAAGGGTGGGGTCTTGTTAAATAAAAAGGAAAAATTTCATTGTTTTCTTTTAATTTTCTTTATACCGCTCCGTCAGAACAGATCAGAAGTTCCATGCACTAAAACATGCATGGTAAACAAAATCACTAAGTACAATAATATTAACATCAAACTTGTTCAATGTATACTATGTATTAACATAAGTCCGTTTGGATTTTTAATATAAAACGAACACTTATAATCATAAAAATACTCTAGAGCAATATCGCCATTGATATGGACCTTCAGTAAAGCAATCATGCATAAATCCCTGAAATGTGAAGAACAAATAAATAGAAGTTGGTCATATCTGCATGAAGCGCTATACTTAAAGGTCAATTGAGAGTGATTTTTATACCAATGGGTTCAGTGTGAACATCACTAATATCACAAACATTTTAAGTGCCAGCTTACACAGGAAACGCTGACGTAAAGCATAAAATTCTGCTTAATCAAAGTATGGCATGCCTTTCCAGCAAAAACAGAAGAAAGTATGAGATCAAGGATGCACGAACTGTGGTTTAAACCCTGACAATTTTTTGTCTGAAAGATATCTTTCGCGTCTAAAATGACAAGAGGTAAATCCAAATAATTATGGAAACGGTGCAGTTTAAAGTCTTCTACGTCAATTTACCCAATGTCTGCTGACATCAAGCAATTTTCAAAGTAGCAGCAAATTTACTGAAGAATTGAGACAGTGACAGGTCGATGAAGAGTGGAATAGCCGATATCTATCCACCGCACGAATCACATAAGAAACACTCACCATTATACACGCTAGAGGAACACGACTGCTATCCCTCCATCACAATATACATAGCCATACATTTGCATAATACACTCACACACAAATAATTTGTTGAAGTCTGGATTTGCACTATTGCTCCATTAGTATCGGTACGACTTCCAACCAATGTAATGCAATATTAAAAACATCGCAGAACATCATCGTACACCATTTAAGCGTATTCAAGTAGTCAACAAAAAATCACTTTCACAGATAACTACACATTTAGTGCAAGTATGTACAATGATTCTAAGAATCGGAAATGTACACTCGCCGTAATATCCCAGTTCGTTTTAGCTGCGTCACACGCACATCTCGTCATCTCAACACATTGGGGTTACAAACAACTTAGGCATCAAGCTTTAGTGATCCCTTTTAGACAAATGGCCTAATTACTATCACTCGTAAATTTCCAGATAATTAGAAATATGATTACAAAAAGGCCCCAATTACAACAATGGAATTTCAATATTACTAAAAGATGAAATGACAATTGTTTGAGGAACCACACAAATAATTTATAAAATATTTAAATTTTATACGATTAAGGCGCAAGTCGAAATTTTTCACTGCTTCCGGTACAAACGGTTGTAGATGAGAACGAAGATCGTTCATAAACAGCTCATTACGAACGGGTAAACACGCATTCGATCAGTCACAGTTAATACACGTTGCTGCATCAGCTATTACTGTCCTAATATCGACACAGTCCTGATCAATGTAGCACAAATATTTAGAGATTTCTAGATCACACATCACATATACGATGACTTCCTACAGCGATTGGTTGGCTCTTATCTTCCTCATCGTAAAAATATCGCTGCTTAGGAGAAAGCCCAAGCTGTAGTCTCCTAACTGCTTCTTTTATCAAACTACCTTCTCTTAGGAGTTCTTGGAGTCTTCCATATGGATCCTCAGTTTGCTGTTTCGTCTTGCCGCGGTTGAGGGTCCGCAAGCAGGATTTGCACGAATCGCCACCTTCGAGGGCACCATGTCTAACGGGAATTCTACAAACATGATGGCAAATTAGCAAAATAATCTCACAAAATTAATCTTAAAAGTACCATTTTCCAAAATGACGGATCCATACTAAGAGAAAACTAGTATGTTGTCGTACCGCGCGGAATCAAAACAGAAATTTAAAGATTCCGTATGAGGTAAACAATGATACTCGTACGTGTCTTGCTCTTATGTTATTTCGCCTAGTGCGGGTAAATACGTATGCGTGCTCTTTCCTTGACTTGGTCAAATCTTTGTACCAACTCAAGGATTGCGAGGCTCAATTTACAAGATTTGGGAAATATCACAAGAAAAAATTTTCATCGAAAATGCTTAAACAACTTAAACAAACTTTATCAATATCACAAGTAACTGCTATAACCTTGTGCGGCAAAAATGAGACAAGTTATCACATCTTAAAAACATTCAGATATGCTAAGTATAAAAAAATCTTCATCTGAGGAGAAATGTATGTACCTATAGGGCGAGGCCCTTGGCCCGTTATTCCTCTTACGTTTCACCACTGCAGCAAACGCTGATGGAAGGGAAGGCTGCCCGTTGAATCCTGACAAACGAAGATTTTCCTTGATCTCGTAAACAAGTTCCTCCATGTCGCGGGAGAAGAAATCAGTTTCACCGGAAGAAGTAGGTTTTCCCGCGGCATCGTTTGTACTTAAACACATTTCTTCCTTGCTTGGCATTTTCCTCAAAATTGAACAATGTATGCCTTACACCGAAGTGAAGACACGAGTATCAACCAGTAAAAAAAACTGGGGATATCACAAAACGATTTACAACTCAGTAAGGGCCACGACACGACCACACCACTAGAGCGACCTCTCAAGAGTGAATGGATTTCGCCGTAGACGCCGTAGAGGACGGTCTCTGTTGTTATTGTTTTCGTGTCGGCCTCGTTACCACCGTATGTATTCTTCCGCTGCACTGAAAGTAGTCCAAGTAAACAAATACACATTATAATTATAAAATGAAGTTTTTATCCTTTAAAAACTAATCTTATTTATTGAAAGTAATTATTTAAAGGCATTCATATAATTTTTTGAAAAATAATTCAATAAAATATATATGTAAACAAGAAATGTGGAACAAAGGTTGCGCATGGATATACGCTCAAGGTTACTCTTTCCACTGAAACGTAGAATTACGGTTGTTGATTTCCTAATCCTTTTACTACCAATAAAATGAGTTCGCGTTGAAAGTACTTTAGGTCAAATTAAACGGAAATTTAACTTATATCATTATTATATATAAGCATTACAGTAATCTTACGTTAAAGATTAGCATTCAAATGAGAAAATTAAGTCTTTCGGTGTAATGAAATGGATTTGCATATATATTTCATGAGTAAATGCAGGCCGACAAAATATCGTTATATGATCAAAAATAACCCATTTCATTTCAATCAATTTAACATTTTCATAATTTTCAACCACTGATGTTACTTTCAATCGGAAATTATGTTTAGAAGAACTAACATATACTTAGATCGGCGTGATTACATTTTCAATGAAGTATCTTTTAATTATCCATATAATTGAGGATTAATTGCTATTTAAGACCTCTTAATATTATTTTACCACACAAATACGGCTTTTGGTTTTCTAATGCAGATATTAATGGTTAAATATGCTATTTTTTCAGTTTGCTTTTTATTCAAAACCGGTGGTTATGAACTGAAAATTATATTAATTGAATGATAATGAGGGATGAATAATATTTGTATCATTAGAACTCTATATATATTTAGGAATATTATGAGCTCTTGAATGCCTTTTGTAGAAGAACATGGTTATTCAGTCATGCGAAGTCTGTCATCAATTTGGTAGAATTTTCCGGTTCACAGTGGTTACCCTTTAAATATGCTGTAAGTATAAAAATGAAATGAGAATGAAACAGGAAAAATTCCTATGCATTATTTTCCGCATTTTTTCTTTTGTTTGAAAAGGTAATTAATAATAATCTCGTTAATATATCTATCAATGGAATTCACTCGGTCACTGTTATTGACGTTGTTGACGAATGGATTATTTGTTGATATTGATCTGCTTTAAGGAAAAGAGGTTATATTAGATTAATTACCTCCTACTGATGGAATTATGTCTATCTTACACGGATTTTTATGGATTTGGTTTAATTGTTATACTTATGTTAATTGATTTTCATTTTATGTTAATTTGAGCTAATATTCATTTTTTTATGTACCTCCTTTTAGTCTTAATAGTACCTGATCTTTAAAGTTAGTTTTCATCTAATCGTTCAAGTTCTAAACTTGGGTTCTCATGAAAATGTTTACATCATCAAAGGTGATATGAATGAGTTTTACTGCTCAAAGTCAACATGAAATCTAAGCTATGGATTTGTTTACCAAAATTTGCGCAGCTTCATATCATCCAGCTTTTGATGATAAAACCAAAATTCAACATAAATATTAAAATTCAAGAGAATGAGGGATTCTCATGAGATGAAGCAAATTTTCAAATCTATCTTCAAATGTGATGTTTTATATATTTGTATCTTTAGTATTGACAACAATAAAAAAATAGATTTAAATTGACTGATTTCACAACAGAGATAACATCTTATGACCTTTAGAAATGAATCAATCCTTATGTTATTGCAAATTACTGTTATTATGTATTCTACAAGTTTGTTTTTGTTTCCCAAGTCCTTCAAATCAAAAGTTACAATTACTCTTCATCCTTCTCACTGCTCAGACTTAAGTTTAATTCAGTTAACATTTAACTCCAATATAAATAAAATCTCAGTTAATTCATATTGAGTTTTAACTCTTACCCCAAGCATTCATTATTTCATACATGGTATTACTGGTTACTTTAGTTTTAAATGCATTAAAATAGAACTATCTTAAAAGACTTTGGATTTCCTCTCTTCTTGTTGACTAGTGAAAGGAATATAAATTCTTGAGAAAATACAACATTTTTATAAATATACTCACTAAAAAATTGCAGAACTTCATCTCAACACACATTAGTGTGTTAAGTTCTGCCTCTATCTCACAATTTTTTAAAAGGAAACAACCTGTTTGATGTTACAATGTCATCTTGAGGCTGAAACAATGAGAAAACACATGAAGATGACTTTATAATGTCAAAACCAGTTTCGTTCTGTTTTAAAATTTGTGGAATAAGGTCATAGTTTGTTTTAAATGTGTTACATTCACTAATGTCCTACTTATGCATAGACATGATCAGGGTCACTCTTGGAGAATGTTGCCAGACTTAATCTTAGGATGAATTACTGATTTTCACATGTTTGCTTGGATGATGTTAGGAATTAAGATTTGCTGATTCTTATAGTAGTATTATTAAAGGTGCTTCGACAGCTTAGGTCATTTCGCACATTGGCTCCCACCAGGAATTGAACCCGGGACCACTTTCACCAAAGGCAAACGCACTGTCCACATGACTACCTGGGAGCCAGCTGATTCTTACTCTCCATAATTGTACCAAGCATTTATCTGCATTCTTTGATATCATATGTTACATCTAATTTGTCTTGCTGTGTACCTAAATCCACAGTACCATGATGGTGTTCAAATAGAACTCAATACTCAGCAGTGTTTATGAGTTGTTGACAATGAAACTTACTCAAGGAAAGGCGCTTGGGATAACAGAGGAATGCGTGCCAAGGGATGGGGTAAGAGTTGGCTTAGAACCTTAATTTTGAACACCACTGTGCATTACCATTAGTAATGTAAATTACTATAAGAATGAATACTGTAATATTCTTTGAAATAAATACCCTCATTCTGTGAAATATTTTCATTACACTACCTAAAAAACTTGCAATAATTATTAGATTAATCTACTCCCTATTACATGACTTAGAAATTCGTCACGATCCTTGGATAGATAAAACGTTATTTCAACTATCTTTTCAGAATGAATTTGTATTGCTTGAAAATATCATTTATGTAGACATTTAAGAATGCCATCAATCCTTTGAATGGTGGCTGCTTCCTCATGGAGAAGGTCGTAAAAGCACACCTAATGCTGAACACCAACTTAGGTGACAATCATTTAAAATGAATCATTTTACATACTGACAGTAGTCCTCTCCCACTTTGAAACTGTTGTATGATGCCTCACAAAACCTCAAGAGGCTGCTTTACCATTCGAAAATTATATTTTGAAATATTACAAGCAGGAAAAGGTTGAGTTTAAAAATATAATCAAATCCTTTCCTACACCAATTCCACATATTTTCTGTGATAAACGAGTTTCTTTACTCTTTTTACTCCCTGTGCTTTAACTCCCTCCTACTGACACTGGCCTGTTATCCCTAGTCCCACACTTACCTTCCTAATTTCCCAATTTTTTCTCCTTTTGCCGCCTGCATCCTCTCCCTTTGCTGCCCTATTTCCCTTTTCCATGCTAGCTGAATATATGTGCTTTTCTATTTGTTGTTATTGATACTCACACAGTAATTGATAAATTAACTTTAATTGGAGTATCTTGATGAAACTAATATTCCATGAGTAACTGCCGAATACATAATTAAAATAGCTAAATGCTTTGGAATGGTGTATTCATATTTTTCTTAGATTTTGCTGTTTATACTTTGCGAAGTAAAGCTATTATTATGCTGTAATCTCTTGATTATTAATTTGATCTTACAAAAGCTTTGATAATCAGACCTATACTCTAAATAAGAAATATATTTTTGTGCTGAGGAACTTTTAACTCCATCAATTATCCAGTCATCATTTAATATCTACTTCAATTCTAGCAGTTGATAGAACCAGTATATGAGCAGTGAATCAAAATTTTAATTCAAACTCATAACTTTTTAAACTATAATTCAAACTTAAGTTGGATGGTAGAGGCCTTAGTATAGTGGTATTCCATACTAAAAATAATAAACTATGAAGAAAATTTATTTATACTAAACCGCAGAAAAATTACGAGATGTGCGACCTAGGTTTCAGAGGGTAGGCTCAGGCCTTGTTGCCAGAGTCGGGAGTTGTTGAGCAGAGGTTGCTCAGGCAAGTGAAATACAAAATAGAAGCAATCAAAAAACAAAAGGGTGAGTAAAAGAGCTTCCCAAAAAATAGAAGCCAAGCTCAACAAATGTCTATTTGACTTCAATGCTGAATTCAGAATAAAAAATTCCTTAGAATTAATGGACAATATTTGTCATTTGTTTGTTCCTCACTCAGCAAAATTAGTATCATTTGATGTTTCCAATCTTTTTATGAGCATTCCCTGGATGAAGTGTAGAAGTCTGCATGGGCCGAAAATTTCAGCCCGAGCTCGGTCCGTTCGCCATTGAGCCTGAGCCCAACCTGGCCCAAACGTTTCGTTCTCAAGCCCAAGCTTTCCATAAATCGTCGTGTTATAAATTGTTGTGAATTGTGAACAAAAACATTTTTTAGGTCTTCATGAAGACCGAGCATTTTGCTTAAGCATTGTGTTACAACTTTAAGAGGTAGAGTTACAACTTTGAATACTAACACTCTTTAAAGAGTGTCAGTATTAATATAGAATTTATTAATTCTCTCATTTCCGAATTTTCCATGGGCCCAAGCCCGATAGATTGCCTGCTTACCCAGCCCTAGCCTGGCCCATGCAGACCTCTAATGAAGTGCTGTCAGCTCTGCTTGATGATCTGAAGATAGAACTTCAATATGCCGACAATCTCAAAAGTTTGCTCAGACTTAGTCTTCAACAAAATTACTTTTGTTTTAATATGATCTTTTACACACAAACAAAAGCTTTAGGCATGGAGTTTGAGGGAGTTGCGTAAAATTGGGCAATAACTGATCAAAGTGATCAATACCACATGAACATGGATTTAGAGCACTAAACATGAGGGTTCCATTAACATATATATTTTAAAGCCATCCTTATATTTTTTTCCTGTATATATGTATTAGTAAAAAATCAGACGTCCATGCCATAGCACAATTGACTCATTCAAAGATAAATTTTTATTTGGATACTCAATATCCCTCATAGTTTATGAAAAATGTCCATTAGAGGATGAATTTCATATAGCCTATCTGCCTGCTGAATCTAATCAGGATTTTCTGCAAAATGCAAAGCTTTTATTATTAAGAGAAAGTGATTGTGGCTCTTTTATATATGATAATGGGTATGATCTGTAGTGGATTTGTCCTTCAATAACTCTCCAGTTGGGATGCATCCCATATGGAAAAGTAGACTCAGCCAAACATGAAATTCCCATTATTCCAACATCTTCTACCCAGCAATACAATACTTTTTGAGGGCTATTAAGATATAGCTTCTCAGCCAGTTTCTCTGTCACTCTAAATAACAATTCATTGGAAAAAACACAAGGTAAATGTATCCTCAGACCAAGAATGTCAGCAAAAGGTATATTTGGAATCGAAGAAGATGCCACATTCCGAAAGAATCATTCAAAAACAGCAGAGCAGCAATTGCAGTATCCAGGGGATAAGAGATTGCCAAGGATTGGACCATTTAATGGGATCTCCTTTTAGGCACCTTCTTCCTCCTCTTCCGATTCATAATATTTGGAACTAGATTTTTCATTTGAAGATAATGCTCAAAGAACCTTTTGCAGACTTTGAAAGGTTAAAAGCTTGCATCCCCCCAATGTTTCTTTGCAGGAATATCTAAAACAGAATTCAACAATGATAAATAAATAATAAAAATAAGTGTATGCACCAATATATTGGAAGAATGTTAAAAGATATAGTTTATATACCTTTTGGATTTAAAGTTACTCCCTTCTCGCATCTTTCCCTTTCATCCCATACAATTCTTCTAATATTATTAGATATATTGTGCATTATATACCCCATTAAAAAAAATCAACAAAGTAATTGAAGGATATGAAACTAACCAGATGACAATCTAATAAGCCTGCTTCTGCCTCTTCCGAATGCCCTGAACAGACATTTTCGGAAACTGCAATGAAGTTTCAAATTTTACAAAGAATAATGACAGAGTGATATGTAAAAAATAGTATATATATATATATATATATGTAAGGATGCCGAGGTTCTTCTTTCTTTCACTATGTTCAATGAAAAGACTCCTCCCATTGTCAAACTTATCACCTTTATTCCTCCCTTTGATGCAATTCCACTCTCTCACATCCTCTCTCTCTCTCTCACATCATCTCTCTCTCACTCTCCTTTCCCAACTCTTCTCGTCCCAATCTCCCTTCATCTCGCTGCCACCCCTTCTTCGCCCGCTCTCTCCTCCTGCTCTCGTCACCGCAAGGCACTTACACCTAGGTACTTGATGATGTCTTTATTCCACCTGTCCATATGTTTTCTTCTTGGTCTCTTCACATCTCTTGGTATTCAGTTGAGAATTGCAGATGTCCAACAGTTGTCGTTTCTTCTCGCAACATGACCGGCCTGCCTCCATTTTAGTGATCTTACCTTATCTATGATGTCTGACTCCAGTCATCATAGATAAGGTAACTCCAGTCATCATTCTCACCCAAGTGTTGCGTTTCCTGTCTCTTCTTGTGATTCCCAGCATGCAGTGCTCCATGCTCCTTTGTGTTGTCTGAAGTCTCTCTAGGTTATTGCAGCAGCACCCAAGTTTCACTACCATAGGTCAGGACAGGTAAAATGCATTGGTTGAAGACCTTCCTCTTTAAAACCATTGGCATCCTTGACTTCAGAATGTGCGAGTTCCTACCAAATGCACTTCAGCCAAGTTTCATTCTTCTGTTTACTTCATTAATCCTGTTTTACTCTCCTGTTGTTACAAGTTGTCCAAGGTATGTGTATTCCAAGCAAACATCCAGAGATTTTCCTTGAAGTTTGACTGGTTCTTGCTCTGCAAAAGAATTATAATACATTTGTTTTTGTTAGGTTTATCCTGAGTCCTATCTTCGGTCCTGCTGTGTTTAGTTCTTCAAATATTGAAGTTAGATCTTCTGCATTGGCTATAAAGAGAGCTATATCATCTGCATAATCGTATACCTCCATTTTTATTACCTCACCCTTCACCTTAATATCTTTTCTCATCCTTCATGTCATCCAATCACACAACCTTTATTTATGAATGTATTTATTTATTTATTACCATTTATCACCAAAGACTATGTATATATTTCACCTTGCTTTTTACCATCGCGATGTTTCTATTTTACTGCATGTTTGAACCTATTGTTTTATTTGTTTTTTACTCTTAACATATTAATTCATTTATTTATTCATGTACTTGATTATCGCTGTTTCCATGTACATTTGGGTGTCCCAAGATGTAATAGAAAATTTATTTTGCAAATTCAATTATGCATACCCTCTAATTTTTTCTATTTGGCCTTATAAACTTACCTAATGAATATTATTGTGATTGGATTATGGTAACCTGTGCCGACTTGATGCCAAAAAATTTTGAGAAATGAAATTTTGTACAGACAAGGGGAACACCAGGCTAATGGGTAATTAACTAACGTATTCTCACAAATCTTTCAGGGCATGTTCTTTGCTTAAAAATAGTAGATAAGTGTCTGGCCGTTTAACTCAATGGGATTTTGTTTATAAAAAAATAAGAACTGAATATTGGAGTTAGGCAACCAACCCATATACCTGTATTACTATATAGATCTTATGTTAATAGGAAATTATTTTCTTCCTTATTTTTGCAACTTCAAATATGCATAACCTATATTTTTTTTGGCCTTTATAACTCACATAATAAATATTATTGAGATTGAGTTATGGTAACCTGTGCCGACTCGATGCCAAAGATGAGAAATGAAAATTTGTTCTGATTTAGTATGGAAGGATTCCAGAACTCAATGTTTATTTAGTAAATAAAACAGAAATATTCCCAAATTGTGTATAGCTACAGTCTAACATGTAAATAATAATATTCCTGAAATTTTCTTTATAAATTTTCTATTTTGCAGTCAGGATAAATCTTCCGGTTTTCTTGTACGCAATGTAATAAAAATTGCTTTTGTTCCTCCTCAACTGTGATTAAACCACTTGACCGCTCATTCAGCTGTATTGTTCATTCTCAGGGTTGACACCTTCTTTCTGGCTTCTTGAAATGAAGCATTATTTGACCACGTAGTAGGACATTCAAGGAGAACACTAATCAATTTTAAGACGATCGAATAATGACTCGCTTCTGACTGAAATGAAGTTGTAGATGTTTTTCTCTTAAATAAAACAAGAGAAATTCAGTTTACAAAATTACAATCTAAAGAGAAAACTAAAGAAACAACTACTATATTTATTTATTTAAGTTATCATGCAATGAACAATGTGCTAAGGAAGAACACAGTTGAACTTTGAAAATTTAAAGGTATCTATAGTAATATCTGTGAGCAGATTCTTATGCGAGGTCGAACCAGTGATACTTGGACTCAATATTTAGGATTTGATAGCTGGCACCCATACAAAAAAAACTACCTAATTGTAAATGGCCTTTGTAGTTTTGACTAAGAATTTAGCAAAAAAATGTATGAGCGGCATTTTTCGGAAAATTAGGTCGACTTCAACCCTTGGTATAAATTGAATGTGCAAGAATCAAATTAATTTACTTAATAATAATAGTAATGGCTGTATATGGAATTTATTTAGCATTAACTAAGCGTATCAAAGTTTGCGCAAACAAAATCAATTTTTTTATTTTTGGCCAGCTTTTTTCGATTCTAGCCCTCGGTACGAAGTTATTACAATAAATATTAGAATAAATATTAACTAAAATTAAAGAATGCTTGGATGGTATCAAGATGATATTTAATCGCAAAAAGATAAGTTATCAGAGAAAAAAATAGAAGAAAATAAATTCCTATTAACACGAGATCTATATAGTAATACAGGTTATAACGTGGTGGCCTAACTCCGATATTCAGTTGCTAACTTTTTATAAACAAAAGCCAATTCAGTTAAACAGCCAAACATGTATCCACTATTTTTAAGCAAAGAACATGCCCTGAAAGATTCATGAGAATCCGTTTGTTAATTACCCATTAATTAATTAACCTGGTGTCCCCCTTGTCGGTACAAATTTTCGAAATTGTTTTCTTTTCAGTCTCTTCATGCAGCATTACAGAAGCTGTGGCATACTCATAGATACTGCACAAGAGACGGATGTACTCAGAATCTATCCCTTGATTCTTCAGAGTGGAGGAGGTACTTTCCGAGTCGATGGCATGTTTGTAAATCACAAAGCAAAGGACGAGTGGCATCTCGTACTCATTCATTCTGTTAATAATCACCTGTGGTGCGTGGATGTGGTCCATAGTGCTGAAGCCTTTCCGGAATCCTGCTTGTTCTCTAGGCTGGGCTGAAACACAGAGTCATCTTAAGACGTTCAGCTAATATCCCCATGAATGTCTTATAGACAACTGGAAGTAGGCTAATGGGGCGATAGTATATAATATGGCAAGAAGATTTATTCACAGTAGTTATGTCCAAAAGTTTTGCTCAGAGCAATGAAAGAGATGAATGAGAGAAAAAAGAAGAGGGATAAGAAACAATGTTAAATTGATATACAAATAATTTAATGATTTCTTTTAGTTCATTAATTTAAATATTCAGTCATACAAATATAATAAGAGAAATTTAATTTCACAATGTACAATCCAATTACTTGATATACAGTAGAACTCCAATTATCAATTGGGACCGGACCCCATTCGGATAATCGAAAATTAGGATAATTAATTAACTTCTGTATGTACATTGAAAACGGGAGAAAAAAACTACATATATAGTATAAAAAGAGCTATGTATTAATTAATTTAAAAAATGGTAACACTCTGGCATGTCTATTCAGTTTCTACCGTTATGCTTACCACATCAGCGAATTTAGAACTGCTATATGAGATGGTGTCCTAAAGCGATTTGGATAATCAGCTATTCAGATAGTCGAAGTTTGAATAATTGGAGTTCTACTCCAATAATATAATTAAAAAGCATAAAAGGTACCTAAATAAAGCAGAAATATTAATTAAAAAGTTAAAAACTTACCACTCTTTCCTTTAAAATCCATGTTTTTACTGCAAAACTCCCTGAAACACTCTGATAAATCAAAATCCTAGAACCAGAAATAAACCACATTCACCAGGCCCTGGCAACATTGCCTAGGGCACTGCAAATGTAGGAGCACCATGGGAATGGAAAGAGAGTTTTTTAATTGGGGATAAATATGACAAATGACTTTAAGTCTAACAAGCTAATTTAATTAAAACAAAACTAGAATTTCCAATTTAAACTACCAATTTACTCCCTGCAATAATTTATATTCAATAGCTACTAACTGAATGTACTGTAACAGCAATTTGTTTCAATCTAATCTAGATTTTCTCACTGTCCACTAAACGATAAGACATGCTAATTTTAAGGCAGTAAGGAGCAGATCCTAAGGCAAAGCTGTCAGAGGCCCCACGAAGATACTGAAGACTACTGAACATATTAAACATATTTAGTAGCTGTGGCATGACCACAGTCACATTGTCTCCCCTACAATATTCCAGAGGGTGCTGAAGGTTCCCCCAAATACGCACTAAAATGTTGTAGAGGTAGAAGTATTTTATGTGGCACCATCTTTAGAAAACGGTAAGGGCATCACATCTTAAAGAAATCTTAGAGCAACTGTCTCTACACAGCTAAGGAAGGCAACTTGATTTGATATTTGATACTAAATGTCACAAAAGTGGCTGAACTAATCTCTAATGTGAAAATACACTTTGAGAAAATGAGGTCGGAAACAGGTTTTGAGGAAGTTCTTGTAGATGCCACAGAGATTGCTGATACTCTTAAAACTGAAGCATCTATTTCTTCTGAACACTAAGTTCATCCAAGGATGATTTAACACAAGTTTGGTCAGCAACTTTCAAATTAATCCATTTTAAATCCAAAGAGAGCCTTCAATATCAACTTATATTTTTGTTTGTTTGACTGTGCAATAAACTCACTCGAAGAAAGATTTTCTCAACCATCCAACCACAATGATGTATTTGGTTTTATTCACAATATAATAATTGAAGGTAAGAGAACACTGCTCCAGAAATGTATAGACCTATAGATGGCGTTAACTGATGGGAATCACTGAGATATTGAGGGATAATCTCTCGCCTGGGTGAAAAGTTTTTGTTAAGTTGGCCCTGACTTTTACAGTTACCTAGGATCACAGTGAGGTACCACAAATGGGGGCTCTTGCCTTGCCATCAAGCCATCCGCATCTCAATCTAGTGCAAGACGCTTTGAGTTCAAGGAATCCTCATTGAATGGAAAGGGAGGAGGAAGAAATTTGTTTAAAGGAGTTTCTTAAGAGTTTTAAGATGATAAATGTACACACCTACTAACAACTTTCAATTTGTATGGGAACTTTAAAGCTGTAAGAAAAGGTAATATGTGACTTGCATGAAAAGATCTTGCACTTGGGGAAATCTTAATAACAAATGCTAGGGTTTTACAAAGGGATTGTAGTTTCCAACTTTGATTATTCTTCAACTCTCCTTAAAACTTCAGAAAAGTCACTGGACTTTGTAATATTTATTATTAACTCTTTTTGTGACCACTCACAAATTTACAACATCTTAAATATTCTACTTCCACCTTTGATTCACATACACTAAACTTAATGTAAAAGATCTTATTAATACAGGTAGTTGATAGCCCACAGTTCAAATATAATAGAAGAGATGGCTGCTATTTTAGGATGAAGTCTTCATCCCGAAGATGGCACTAGAGGAAGGTGCCGAAATGCCATTGAACTTTGAAGCACTTGACTACCTGAGAGAACGTCTTGCATCAGCTATGCTGGGAAAAGACAAAATCATTCTTAAGATTTTTTATTTAGGTAAGTAGTTAGGAGATTCTTGCAACATTACCCTGAGGGAAAATTTATATGAATATATGTTTAAATATTTAAAAGTTAATCTTACCTAGTTATATTTAATTAAATGTCAATAATATTTGCTATGGGATATGCCCATTCATTCAAATTGATGAACTAATTGTCCCAAATATCGTACAATATGTGCACACAAAGGAAAAAATTACCAAACACTCTTTTCACAGAGGATAATTTTTACTATCCAAATACTATATATAGATATTAGATGTCATATTTTATTCATAGAAGTAATTAAGTTCTTTTGCCAATCAGCAAACTTAAAAATTAAGGTAAAACCTTTTGCTTGTAGCATTTCCTGGAGTGTTCAATCTGTGGAAAATCTCGCTTGATGCTCCAAAAATAGTCAGCCATCATATGTAACATCCCATCCCCTGATAACGTGCCTCCATGATTTTCAAATCTTGGTGGAATCGCTCACCCTACTCATCACTGACAGTACCAAGATTTTTTGGGAATTCGGCGAGATGGCTATGTAGAAAATGCACCTTAATGCTCATGTGGCAACCATGTATTTTGAAGCTTTCCAAGAGTTGCAGGACAATTTTGGTGTAATTCTGTGCTCGTGTATTTCCAAAATAATCTTTCACAATACATTTGAATGCCAACCAAGCATTCTTCTGTAGTTCTGCCATTGTTTCAATGAATAGTTCATCTTTAATGAGCTGCTGAATCTGAGGACCGTCAAACACACCAGCCTTGATCTTTTCAGATGACATGCTAGGAAATACCGACATAAGTTACTTGAAACAGTCTCCTTCAGTTGGCACAGCTTTAACAAATTGCTTCATGAGACCCAGTTTTATATGTAGAGGAGGAAATATAATGTTCTTTCTGTTGACAAGTTCTTTGAAAACTGGCACTAGGATTTCAGCTGAATGAGGCAATGGATGTATAGTGAATGGTAAACTGGGATAATCTACTTTAAATTTATTTTTTTTTGTTATATCCTGAAGTTTTTACCATACAAAAGTAAGAGTCACTTGAATGATCTCTGGGTTCTCACCAAATCATAGGTATACCAAATTGCAGTTTATCATGTTCCCTTTGTCCACATCCGTTAACTCTCAACACACTGCCTGCAGACTTTGTGAGGGGCCCAAGATTTATCTTGATCACCAATTTTCACTAAAAATATGCAAAATAAGCTTGACAAATTTATTGACGTTGGCTCTTTGACAGGAAATGGTAAAATTACCACAAATAGAATCGGGGCTGTTTAAGCACTTATGACGCAAAATAACAGACAACTAATGAAAACTTCTTCTAGCTCCTTGCATACAAAAAAGAACTCGGTTTCTATTTCGGAATGCGCTTCACTATAAGGAGTGACACATAACATCTCACTACAATTTAACTAAATATGTAGAACTAAGTAGCCAAAATAAGTAGGAACCTCAGCGATGACATGCTAAAAAAACTTTTGCAGCGAGGCTGCATCATCAGGTAAATTACACAGGAAAAAGCTCAGCTTAAATACCAAATAGATAGGGGAGTGAGGCAGTAAAAAGGGGGGAGGGGGAAAGGAGAGGTAGGGCATACAATTGGAAGAAAGGAAAACAAAGGACGAAGTAAGTGGCGTGATCAATGTGATTTAAAAGGAAGGAATGCAAGAACAAACAGGGATGAGGGAAAGGAGCCAGAAGAAATTTCAAGGGGGAAGGGTAATTTGAGGAGCAAAAGAATGTGAGGGGGGCAGAGACGAAATAACACGTAGGATAGGATAGGGGTTGGGAAATAAAAATTCATTAACAGTATTGTCATTAGTATTTTTAAGAATTTCAAGTTTTTCAAATGAGTCCAATTTGCATCCTTCATCACAGATGCAGCACAGAAAGATTAAAGTCAATGGTATGGATGGAATCAATCAGGTGTTTTGCAAAGTGCGAAGATGTGGGAGTATTGCGCACAAAAGCGCGGATGTGTTCAGTCCTTCTAACAGCGAAACAGTTTGACCAATATAGAAAGCGTTGCAATCTGAACAAACCAGTTTGTAAACACCACTTTTCTGCATAAGATCCACTTTTTCTTTGGAAGTGACAATGTCTCTCAATTTTCCACAAGTTTTAAACTCACACGCCAAATATTTAGGAAATTTATTAGTCACTTTATTAACGTAAGAACCAAGGAATTGTATTCTGCACGATTTATTAGTTTTTTCAGGTGGAGTCACTAAAAATATTGATTCCAAAACAGATTTCTTCATTTTTATCTATTATTTTATCTACCACTTGTGTATTGTAGCCAATAACAAAGGCAGTATGCTTAATAGTACTAACTTCCTTGGATAACTCTACAGAAGACAGGGGGATAGAAATCAATCTATTAATCATTGAATGAAAAGCTGACAGTTTTTGAGAAAAAGGATGGTTAGAATCACAAGAAATAACACCATCGGTATAACTGGGTTTACGTTAAATTGCAAACGATTGTTTTTTATTTTTGATGCTAATGAGGAGATCCAAATACGGTAGGCACCCATTTTTTGACTTTTCAAACGTAAATTTAATGTTCTTGTGCAGTGAATTGAGGAAGTTGTGGAAAATATCCAATTGTCTATTCTTGACGTTCCATAAGCAAATAACATCATCCAAATACCTGTACCAATGAATGATGTTTATTAGGGCCGAATTACCAGAACTATAAAAGTTGTTCTCCAAGTTATCCATGAATATTTGCGCCAAGAGGGGGACAAAGGAGAGCCCATATCCAACCCAGATAATTGTTTATAAAAACATCCATTAAAAACAAAGTAATTTTGGTTGAGACACATATGTAGCAATAAAGAAACTTCCAAACGCCAGGGTTGATGGGCAATGGTGGTTTCTAACAATTTATTTAAGATGAAAATTACTTCAGAAGTGGGTGTAATCAAAATGGAGACGTCAAAGGAAATTAAAGTGGCAGACTCAGGTAAATTTAACTGTTGAATTTTGTCTATCAAATCAAGGGAGATTTTTATGGCCCTGTTTGGGGAGAATTTAGAATATTCTTTGATCAAAGAGTTAAGTTTTGAGGAGAGCTTATAAGCAGCAGAATTATTGCAGGAAATTACTGGACGAATAGGAATATCAGGTTTGTGGATCTTAGGATACCCATAAAAACGTGGGGGAAGGGAGTTCATCGTCAAATATTTAAAACACTCCTTGGAAGAGAAGATGGAACACTTAGCTAATGATTGCTTCATATTATTCTGAAAAGCTGAGGTAGTATTTCGGTTCAAGCGGACTATATTATCTTGCCTTAAAAAATCGTTACATGTGGATAAATAGTCTGATTTAGTTAAAATAACTACACAGTTGCCATTTTCTGCTTTCTGGATGACTAAATCCTCTTCTAAAACTGTTTTTCGAATATCTCCGGCAACCCGAGTCCAACAGGGATCACGACTAAGTCTCTGTTTTGGGGGGTTGATAAGTAGATATTGCATTAGCCACCTTATGTTTAAACATAGAATTCTCCTTATTAAGTGCGATATCACAATCTATGGCAAAGGATTCGAGGTCCTTTCTCTTGATATTAGGAGGGGGTGCAAAGTTAAGGCCTTTAGAGAGAAGCTTGAATGCTTCAGAACGGAATTCATAGTTCGACAAATTCAGGACGCGATCATGGAACACAAAACATTCAGAATCCGGAATACCACTCGGTTTTACACTGAGCAGCAGATAAGGAAGCAATTTTACCTTGGATAGCTCTTCGTTTTAGCACACAGATGTCAGCCACACACTGCTGGACGGTGTTGCCAAAGGTAGACCATTCCTTCCAATGTATATTCTGGAATAATTCTAGATACAGGAGAAGGAGGTAATAGGAGAGATTGTCCCTTACGGAATACCACCTCCTCAAGTCATTCTGGATCCAAGTTTTTGTTGCAGCCATCAGTGCGGTTCGAGCAGCAAAAGTCTTACAAGATGTCTTCAACGTGACGTAATTAGGAGTGAGTCCAAGTTTAATGCATTGGTGTTGAAATAAATGTTTAACGAGGCTAAACACTTCTTGATGAACAGTCTACCTGTCACTACGGCGTCATTCACTCCTCTCCTATGGTCCAGGGGAGTGTGGTCACAAAAATGTATAAAACTGTATAAAAAACTTGATGTGATAAAAGAAAACTAACTACAGTTTTGAAATCACCATGGCTATTTACCTTTGAAACAGCTGATAAATCAAACTTTAGAGAATAAAAAAAAATAGTTCCCCAGTGTAATAATTAGTGACATTAATGAAATATATTTTTATTATTGAGTTGAACACACGACAACATAACTTGACTTTTATGTCTATTTATTTCTATGGCAGTGTTACCCTTGATATGATTACTCTTGCAGCTGGAAATATAAAAAAACATTGTCAGTCAAGATTTGTAAGAAAGAGAAAAATTATGATTTAGAAATTAAAATTTTTTAGGATTTAGTATTATACAAGGCCCCAAGATAGCCAATTGAGTATCATGAAGTGAAAGTTGGATTTGCAGTTATTATTAATTCATATCCAAAGCATTAGTTAGTATTTAAAAACATAATAACATTAATAAATATGTATTTGGAACATTACTGAATCAATAAAAAGTACAACAAGCTACTTTATCATTCAGGATAAGTATGATAATGCTTTCTTTTATGAGCGATACATCATTATTCTTTTCTTACTTGCATGTATGTTTGTTTCCAAAGAATAAAAATTTTTCGAATTTTTATCTATTTTCCAAATACAGAGTATGATAATTCTCTTTATGAACTCATTCGACACATTTAACCAGTATTTACCTAACATTCTTTTCCTATTAGTATCAATCTCTAACTTCATTTTACTCCATCTTTCCCACTTACACAAGGTCATTTAAAGTGTACCTTTGGCTGCTAGCAGAGGCAGAGAGCCTACATTGCAGGCAGACACTGCTCTCACGGGGTGCTAAAGATTTTTCCATATAAAATTTTGCCCATAAAACAATGTTTGGAGTAGCAATATCAGCTTTGCAGATGTCTGACTTTCAGTATAGAGCTGAATTGTAGTTTGCTTAGCAGATTTATTTTCAATTCACATCTATTCATTTCAAAGTCATTATTGATTCTTTATTATCTGTGTTTGCATCACATTCTCACAATTAAATCCATTTTGTTTATTCAAATTCATGGCTCACCCAACATTTGCCACGAGAGTGCAAGTACACTTTGGAAAAATCTGATGTGGCCAGCACATGACTTTCTCCATATATAAGATGTAATTATTTATCTACGACAGTAATTTCGAACTCTATATTCCATCTAAACTTTGAAGATGAGTGATTAATTTATATATTATTACCTTTTACGTCACAAACATTATAAATCATGTTTTTCGGGACATGTACGATGAAAAACGATGAAGTGGCCTTTCGCCCCAGCGCCCAGAGCGCCCACAACGTAAGCAACTTCCGGTTTATCAGTATTTCACAAATAACTCCTACACAATCAGTGATACAAAAATATGTTTCATACAAAAGTCATAGTAAATTACATTTTCTAAAACTTTTAAAAATAATAGTATATACCTAAATATCATATTTATGGAGATATTTTGAAAACCGGAAATGGGCTTTGAAGAATAAAGCTCGACTTCCGGTATACCGATTTACTCCAAAATCTAATCAACTCTAACGACACAAACCAAAATATTATATATGAAATTTGGTGTTGATCTGACAAACCGTTTTCATGTTAGAGCACCCACAAAGTACATAATCAGCTACTTCCGGTTGATCAGTATTTCACGAATAACTCCTAATCAACCGGTGATACAAAAATATTTTAAATACAAAAGTTATAGTAAAACACATTATCTAAAACTTTTATTGGGTATACAATATACCTATATATCATATTTATAGAGATATTTTGAAAACCGGAAATGAGATTTGATGAATGAAGCTCGACTTCCGGTTTACCGATTTACTTGAAAAACTAATCAACTCTGACAGCACTCATCACAGTACTATATATGAATTTTGGTATTGATACGACTAATAGTTTTTACGTTAGAGCGCCCACTGTCACACACACACATACACACACACACACACACACAGACATCATTCCGAAAATGGTCAAAACGTGTTCTAGGGACCCCAAAACATGTATTTCCGTTGAAATCTCGAAGTCGATTTTTTCATGAAAACAATACTTTCTCTATACTTCGTATATGGAGAAAGTAAAAAAGAGATTTACATTTCCTTTCTTTATATTTCATTCCTTTCAATCTCATATCTTATGAGTTGCTTATCTCCTATATACTTTCATGCCCCTTCTGTCAATTATTATTGTTACTGAGGTATTTTTCTATCCTTTGAAACTAAGAAAATCATTATTTTACAATTAAAAAAATCTCATGTGGCCAGCACATGACTTTCTCCATATGTAAGATGTAAATATTTATCTACGACAGTATTTTCGAACTCTATATTCAATCTAAACTTGGAAGATAAGTGATTAATTTATATCACAAAGATTATAAATAATGTTTTTCGGGACAAGTTCGATGAAAAACGACGAAATGGCCTTTCGCCCCAGCGCCCAGAGCGCCCACGACGTACATAATCAGCAACTTCCGGTTTATCAGTATTTCACAAATAACTCCTACACAATCAGTGATAAAAAAATATGCTTGATACAAAAGTTATAGTAATTACATTTTCTAAAACTCTTACAATTATAGTTTATACCTAAATATAATATTTATGGAGATATTTTGAAAACCGGAAATGAGCTTTGAAGAATGAAGCTCAATATTCGGTGTACGGATTTACTCCAAAAACTAATCAACTCTAATGGCACCAACCAAAATACTATATATGAAATTTGGTAATGTAACTAACTAACTAAAAAACTAACAGTTTTCATGTTAGAGCGCCCACAAAGTACATAATCAGCTACTTCCGGTTTATCAGTATTTCACGAATAACTCCTAATCAACCAGTGATACAAAAATATGTTAAATACATAAGTTATAGTATATCACATTATCTAAATCTTTTATAAGATATACAATATACCTATATATCATATTTATAGAGATATTTTGAAAACCGAAATGAGCTTTGATGAATGAAGCTCGACTTCCGGTAAACCGATTTACTCCATAAACTAATCAACTCTGACAGCACACACCACAGTACTATATATGAAGTTTGGTATTGATACGACTAATAGTTTTCACGTTAGAGCACCCACTATCATACACTCAGAGACATCATTCCGAAAATGGTGAAAACGTGTTAACATGTATTTCCGTTGAAATCTCGAAGTCGATTTTTTTCATGAAAGCAATACTTTCTCTATACTTGGTATATGGAGAAAGTAAAAAAACAAAAAACTTAAACACAACTTCAACTCACGCCAATTATTCTCAATCAGCAGGCATTAATTTAGTTCATTCTATTAAATGCAACATCCCTTGTAATGAAAAAGTATGAACTCGGGTGTATAATCTCTGCATACTTTAGGAACCTATACAACAAGATGGGAAATGCTGAAGAGGAGAACCAAGAGGGAAGCCAACAACAAGATCTTCCTTCCATTTTCTCATAAGAAGTAATGGTGGATTAAACATATGAAGAAAATGGGAAAACAGTAGTAACTGATGGAGAACTGGTAGAGAATCTAAAAGCTGGTGGACCTGTAATTGCAAATGTATTGGCAAAGTTATTCACTAATTGTCTAAAACAAGGGAGAATCTCAAAGGATTGGAACAATGCAAAGATTGCCCTTTTGCATAAAAAAGAAGCAAGGAAGATTTGAACTACTGCCCCATCAGTCTCCTCCCAATATGAAAAATCATCCAGATAATAACAACACATGATGATGCCTCTGTCCTCTGCCCAGCCTAGAAAACAAGTGGGATCCTGGAAGGGCATCAAACCATACTCATATGCTTCAGGAAATTATCAGCAGAATGAATGAGTATGAGATGCCACTTGTACTCTGATCAAGCGTTAGACTTGCTAAGTACCTCCTCTACTCTGGAAGATCTGGAGAATCAAGGTATAGATGCTGAGTACATCTGCGTCTTACTCAGTATCAATAAGAATGCCACAGCTTTTGTAATGCTGCACCAAGAGATCGATGAATTTAAAACTGAATAGGGAGTCATACAAGGCAACTGTCTATCACCCATCTCACTCATGGCAGTAAAGGAGAAAATACAAAAATCCCAGATTGAGAGAAGGGTTTATGGATAAATTGGGAGTAAATCAAGCATTTGGATTTTGCAGACGATATTGTACTCTTTGCAGCCAATGCAGAAGATCTCACTTGAAGACTACATACATGAGTGTTCTACCTTTTGGTAGGTTCAAATCTCTATTCAATGCCATCTCTCTTGATGAAGAGAGAGATGTTACCACCATGTTATCTAACATCTTTTGTCTTTGTTTGTTCCCTTGTATTCTACCCTCATTTACATTTTCTAGCAGTCCCCCCTCTCAGTATTTGACCCACCCATTTCCTCTGTTGATACTTAATTACTCAATTAAGCCTCCCTTCTCAACCATCTCCAGTACCTCTGTGTTTATTTTCCTCTCCTTTCCACTCAACTTAATTATTTCCATCTATGTCAGAGCCACATCTTGAAGGCCTCCTCCTTTCTTAAGGTCCATGTTTCACATATTCAGGAAAACACTCCACACCAAGAATTTTACCAATCATTTCCTGATTCATTATCAAGACTCTAGTCATCAATTCCCTTCACTTTATTAAAATTTCCTAGGCAAAAACTATGATTATCTTATTACTTTTCAAACCTCATCTTCAAGACTCCAAAAATTAAACACTGTGGGATAGAAGACAGGTCTCAGGATAAACATAACAAAGATAATGTATAATTCCTTTGCCGCTCAAGAACTAGTCAAACTTCAAGAGAGATTTTTGTATGTTTGCTTATCATACACATATCTAGGACAATATGTAACAACAGGAGAGAAAAGCACAATTAAAGAAGTAAACAGAAGCATTAAATAAAATCTAAGTTCTCTGGCCGTACTTCGTGGAACGACATTTAGAAATGATAAAAAACACTTGGCAATTTCCACAATAAAAAAAAATTATTGTGGAAATTTCTAAGTGTTTTTTATCATTTCCAGAAGCGTTTAACTTGGCTGCAGTGCCATTGAACAAAACTCCCACTTTCAGAAGTCAAGAATGCCAATGGTTTTGAAGAAAAAGATCTTTAACCAGTACATTTCACTAGTCTTGACTTATGGAAGTTAAACTTGTATGATAAATGCACCAATCACTGAGCAAGTTCAGACAACACAAAGGAGTATGAAGCAGTGTATGCTTGGAATCATAAGAAGATACAGGAAACAAAACACCTGGGTGAGGATGATGGACACCTGGAGTGGCAGACCTCAGCAATACGGTAAGATCAATGAAGTGTATGTGACATGGCCATGGGGAGAGAAGAGACGACAACCATCAGACATCTATAGTTATGAACTAGATGTAAAGGGATGCAAAAAGAACAAGGAGACCAAAGGACAGATGGAATAGAGACATCATCATCATATTAAGCACCAAACATTAATATACAATTTAATCATATTAATAAGGGCAATATAAATAAAAATGAAAAGGAGAATTTAATGCCAGAAAAACAGAAAAAAATATTCTTTATATCTATTGAGACATGTCCTTATTTAATTTTGTTACAAATTTCTATCAAAAATGCTATTTATAGATTTAAGATAAGAAATATTTTGAATTCAATGAGCCATATAACAAAATACATTATTACATTAGATACAGGAGCTTCCCCTGACTCACCACAGGCATCAGCAGAACCACCCAGAGGTAAGTCTTCTGTGTTCAGTTTATTGATCTCGGAGAATTACGGCTAGTGGAGTTTTCTATTTTATTTTTGATATCATACTAACAACCGTATCTCCTTCATTCCTTTTCATTAACAAAATACATTGTTATAGCCTCAACTTTGAGGTCGCTCTCCATGATCAGAGATAAAATAGAGGCTCCAAGATAATCAAGTAGTGCATTTACTTTTGGTCAAGGTGGTCTTAGGTTTGATTCCATCTTGGAGCCCATGTGTAGGAAATAAACTCAAATTGTCAAAGGATTAGAAATACTACTACTGCTAAAAAATTACCTTGTATCATTTGGAATGTATTCTCAAGACCAAGGTTGATGATGCATTTAGCATCATGTATCTTTAAATATCTCGCTTGTTCACTTAGACCTAGGAGTTAGAAGAGGCGGAAAGTGCATTTTATGTGCTTGAGGAGTACAGCTAGTGCTGTAAGTTGTTTCATTCCTCATTTATTGAGCCAGATTACTTTTGTCAAAGGTTTTTGATTGAGAAAAATTATAAGATATTTAAAAATAATTATGAACAGAAATGTTCTTGTTATACCTATCTTTCACAAAATATTTAAGGGTAGTATACAATTAATGTGACAGCAAATAAAAAGTCAGCATGGCCATTTACATTAATGAAGGAATATGTCAAAAGAATTACATCAGCCCACTTCTGTCGCAACTCCTTTCTTCCACAAGCTTGAAATCAATAATAACATTATTGGAGATGCAGAAGAGGTAAAATCATTCTTGGAGAAAAAATAGACTAGAACACAAAACAGGAAATAAAAATACTGATACATTGGGTACTATTATGTTCCCTAAACAATATGGAAATGGAATAAGAGTATGGCAAAGGAAACAAAATGCCAAGTAATCATATTTAAATCAATAATAATGTATTGAATTAAAGCTAATTGTCACCAACATGCACACATCTCTTAAGGTATAACAGAAGGCCGTTTCTGAAAACTCTTTGAATACTCTTCATATTATTACTTACATTACAGGAAATATATGGCCGGTGATAAAGGTGTATCCATTATTGCTTTCTTACTGTTTTGCCTTTTACTACTCAGAGATTGTTCAGTGCAGCTGAATTTTTACTGATATGGCTTTTTAATAGTTTTTCATACAACAGTAAAGTTTGCAAATTCAAGTGGTTTGGGTTTGTGATAGGGTGTTGTTTTCAAAATGAATTTGAAAACTCTGATTCTTTGGGTTTAGATGTAAGGGATGACCTAGAACTAGAGTGGGATGAGAACATTTTTAGAGTGAATGTCTTTGGCACAAAATTATGGGTTATGTAAGGATACATTAGGAAAAAAATAGTGGATCAGTAGATTGAGCCTCTATTAAGGAAAATGAGGGAGATCGATTAAGTCACTTCAGACTTTTCCAACTCATTGTTACCTCAAGGAATTTTCTAGGCTTATGGTACATAATGTCAAGTTATCTGATCTACTATAAATATAATTTTATTTATAAAGAATTCCATTCCTTTTTATAATTTTATTATAGGACATTGTAAATATCTTAGATAACTATTCACAGCTTTACAAAAATTTAAAAGAGTCATGCTTACCAATATATACATTCTTTAGTTTATGTTTTGTGTTAAAATACTATGGATGTTTTGCTTGATATCAATCAATAATTTGCCATTGGAAGCTAATTTTTTGCCATTAGCTTAAGTATTCTAATAAAAATTAGGAACTATGTATAATTATCCACTAGATTTATTAAATAAAAACATAGACACATTTCCTTTAATTAACAATATGTCTTATGTACAATATATCATCTCAGTGTTAAATACAACAAGTTTAAACCTTGTGGCTATAAAGTACACAGTAAAAATATGAAATGTCACACCAAACATTCAATCCCAGTTACACACATAACATATATGAAAAGCTACGACATCGATGATTCTTTGGTTTTACATGTTCTTGGACACTTCATCAACATTTGAGAGAAGTTTAAACATACGTACTTTGCACTTCTCCCATTGTCTGTGATGTCTGTCCTACTGTTGCAGCACCAACTTTTTTGTGACCCTCACCCATATTTCCATTTTTCATTATTTCTAAATCTTTATTATGACCTGTGGGATAACTTTTGAAAAGATATGTCCATAGTAGCCTAGGGTGCTTACAAAAAAGTTGAGCAAATGTCTGTCGAAACTGTCGACTCATAGCACAATATAGAATGAAATTAATGGACCCATTCAAGAGAGCCAGAAGATCCATAAGATCCCCAAAGATGTGGTAGCAATAGCGGAAGAAGCAACGTCCAAAAAGCCCACTCATTAGGCCCAGAACTCCCTGTTAATATAAGAGGAAAGCAATTGATCATTTTATTCTCTGAATTTCTTAAATAACTAATTATTATTGAAATAGTATGGAAAATTGGATTCTCATCAGTCATGCATAAAATTGAAATATATTAATTGTTGATTAGCTTTGATGCTGTTATGGGCAGGATCTCAAACCAAAGAATTGATGTAGTTTTCACGATTGCTATGAAATTGAGTATTTTCAAAGTTGTATGAAGGAAAGGAAAGTAAGTAAAGGCCAAAATGTAACTGGAAATGTATTATTACATTATTAAGGCTTTAGATTTTTCAAGCCATGCAATATGTAATCATATTTTACCTTTCTAAACTATTACAGCCATCATTAAAACAATCATGCTTTTATTGACTTTATCTTTAGATTTTCTTGTAACTGATTCAGAACTAATAAACGTTTATGCAAGGTGATAGATTTACTTGCATCTTGAATGCTTTATATCTTCGTTCCCTTGTGCCCCAAAGAGAGATTTTTGACAATGTAATTTCAAAGAATAATTGTCTCTTGTACTGAAAACTTAGAGATTCGGAATTTTATGGCTCATTCCATTACATGAATTTAAATATTGGTTGCATTCTGCTGGAAAGGAAAATGCCATGTGCCTAATTTATTTTTATAGAGAAATTTCTTTTGAAGATCTAAATTAATGAATTTTATTTGTTTACAGATGAATTTTTCCACAAGCTTTATTTTATATTCTGTCAAGTGAAATATTTTTAATGTTACTAGTGTATTTTTCAAAATGGATTATTTTCAGTAATAACTTTGAAATTCATTGAAATAATTGTTATTGGAAGCGCATGTTGGGACATTGGGGTTTTATTTCTATTGTAATATATTTAAAAAACTTTATTCTCATAAATATTATGTCTCCCCATCATAAAATCCTTCATTCATCCTCTAAAGCGCATATTCCAAGAGCAGTCTATACCTCCCTAAACTCTGATGGAAATACAATGATTATATATCATATAATTAATTTAGAAGATAGTTCTTTGATAGGTGATAGATTTAGAAGATAGATCTTTGTCAGTTTTTGTGTGTCATAACATGGGTTAAATATTATAAAATTGTTCCAAATACTCAGCTTTATTGCCGTATCTGGATTTTAAGTTTTTGTGATGAGAATGAAATCACAAATCTAAGAGTCAAATTATCCTATTCTATTGAAGCCAAGAATATATTACTCTTTACGGCATGAAAATTTCCTTGAAAAGACGTAGAGATTGTTGCATTAATTTAGATTCTGTTTACACCTGTAGTTAACTTTTTCTATTCCTCTTAGAGTTTTGTCTATCATGTTAATTTCTTTTTGTTCCAATATTTCTCTTTCATCAAATAATTCCTGGATGTACCTATATATTTCATTTATCTGCTGTCTCTCATTCCTTGAAAATTAAACGCTTTTGTTCTTTTTTTTCGATAATTCTGTGATTCAATTCATAATGATTCAAACGACGTCAGCAACACTGCTTTGTGTAAAATAACATGGAATCGAAAAGCAAGACTGATATTTATCATATTAGATTCGGAGATTGTATCTATCTACCGCAATTTCACCACGAATAAAAATGCTTGGGAATCGAATTGGATAAGTAAACCATCGATTACCTGTGGGAATTCTGTCACGAGGAACAGAACGAGGACAGCCACCAACATCCTCGTTGTCCTCTCCGTCCTCCGCCGTCGTCTCCGCACCGCCGCTCCGACGACCGCTGCGGCGTTCTGCTGCTCTTCGGGTGAGTTCCTCTTTATCAGTCTCCAAAGCCAGCAGCCTCTGCCCCCTGGAGCAGTGGAGGCGTCTCCGTCAGATTCCGGCGGCTTCACGAGGGTCGCGACTTCCTCCTCTTCCGCGGACGGCGGCTCTTCCGGCTTCTGGTCCTCCTCTTCCGGCTTCTGGTCCTCCTCTTCCGTCGCCTCCTCCCTCCCCATCCAAACACCGCCGTCGTCGAGGGGTTTTGGCTTTTGGACCTCAGGAGGTGGAATACTGCGGTTGGCTATCGAGAGGGACGCTTCCGACCTCCTCCATCTGCTTTGCGCTTTAGGTTGGGGAGCTGGAAAAAATCGATTTTTAATGGAAAGGACTCGCTGGCGTTAAAAGTGTAAAGATATTTACCATTTTAGGGAAAATTATGAAATTTCCTTTCCAAAAGAACCTGTGAATGAGCTGCTGGGAATAAATTTGTTCATTCCATTGTAAGTAGTTTGTAAAATGATCATTGAATATATCCTTAGCTAAATGGGGAGCGATATCGTTGAAAATATTAATTAAATTTTTTCCGATTTCGTTATGGCGTCCTCTGGGCCAGATTTGACTTGGTTTCAACCATCCTCGCGTATCCTTATGTGACTCGCACGATTTATCAATTAATGCGACACTTACAACATTTATATTTTTTAACAATATAGGATACGAAAAAATTCCAGAATTTATCAGTCGTTAGAACTCAAGGATATTTACGGAGAATTTTCTGTGTTCCAGAATCGAAGGAATAAAATGCATATCCCATTTAAATGTATTTGCTCAAATTTCTACTGAACTATTTCTCCAGAAATTTTGCGAGGGTTCGAAGAATTGATTCAGTATGAATACTTGCATGAAGATTATTCATCGAAGTGACTATTCACCTTTCTTCACCTCCCCTTGAAGGGTTCGGCGACGACTCTTGGCCCGACAAAGTGTTCGCACCAGCCACACGCTGATGACCGTCAGAACGAAGCAAGGTATCAGCTTCAACATGACCGCATAAACCCAAAAGATGGAGATGTACAGCATCTCTTGGTCCTTAGCGACGTCGCTGAGATCCAGATGGTAGAGCACAGCCACCGCAGGGGGCGGATGCGAGGCGGGGGCCTCGGAGATCCAAGGGGTGGGAGGGGTCGACGCCATGTGCTCTGGGGACGGACTGAGTTCCTCTTCTCTTTTGTCCAGTGACACTGTGGCCGTGGGCAACAGGAAACCTGGGTCCAGTCTAATTGAAATATTTAAAGTATAAGGTTGGGAGAATTAGTTTAGCTTAATCAATGGCAGGAATGGTTTTAAGGGATTTCGTTCTCATTTTCTAGCTTCTACAAGATGCACTTTGTAAATATTTTATCTTTAAAGTGGATAGTGTTTTCATTGAGAAATAGTGAGCAACAAGGATATATTGGGGATTAAACAACAAGATATAGATACAACAAGATGAAAGCATTACCAATGACTAAGCAAGAAAAATATGGATGCAAAAATATTATATTATTTTATAAGGTTGGATGCTAAACGTGATAGATCGATTGAGGTCGAATATATCTTAAATGAAAGATTCTATGAACAAGTGAAATTGAATAAAAACTAGATTCATTTGGGTCATATACTTCTGTCGAATTTACATCTTTAAAGTTTCTATTTTTACTTCTAATTCTTTTACGTATAGAAGATTTTCGTGTGAGGAAATGAGCATGAGCTATGATCAGATATGGAAATTGGGAATTACCATCTGGATTATAACCTATTTGTCTACATATTTGAGTTCTGGAGAGGATGTCGACCAATGACTACAAAGAAAGCCTTGGACGAAAGCGGAAGAGATGACTGGAAAACTACGATGAAGATCACCCATCGAAGGGAAATGCTAATGAGATCCTTTCTCTTTAGTCTACTTAATATGGACTACCGATAATAAATTGCCTTTTTTCGGATACAGTTACGTCGCCACCGAACCTTTTAGCGGAAGGTTCCTTTGGAGAGCCTCGGAGAGAAAATATGCAAAATGACGATGAAAAATAGAATGGCTATGTCTCCAGGAAATTGATTCAAGATGAATTTGAATATCGAATGTTTAAATAAGAGGAAAGGAAAACACATGGCTATAGTTAAGCAATGACATTCTCTTCTTCGGAAAGTCAGATCACTTTCAGCGGAAAATTGTTGAATTGCGTCACATTTGAGTGCATAGTCGAGCTTTATTATTGCTTGATACAATTTTCATAGTTTAAACTTCCTTCGCTACTATTTTAGTTTCTCACCCCTCTTCATTGAAAAATACTTCAGGTAAATCCGGTAGAGATGCCCTACCTAAGGAAAAGACTTAATAACAATGACTTAAGTAATAACAAGAATGAGAAACTTCGTGATAAATATAATATTTATTGGTTACTAGCAATAGTGCCCGTTGATTCTCAACGGGATTGTTGAATTTCATAAATACCAGTGTAACAACCTTGATCGTAACACATACTTCGTAATTATTGATAGCAAATACCAGACTTTCTAATCAAATATACCAAGAATTGTAAGTTACGATGAAGTCTACAAAGCCGCACCAACTCAATATTCAATCTCATTTACTCCGAATGAAAAATATCTCCAACTGAGGCATTATAAAAATATATTCTAAGATCACATTAAGATAATAGGTACCACGTTTAAAGAGAAATTTTCAGACAGGTAAAAGGGGACAAAGTAATAAAATATTACACATAAATTACAGAAATAAATTATATATCACTCTAATAACCACCTATGAACATACTTTGCGGAAGGTAAGTGTATTATGGAGCTGACTTGTATCTCACTCTTAATACATGCAACATAAACACGGAAGACAAATAACACAAAAGTTATCGCAATATCAAAATAGGAACAAAAATTAAACACCAATAACAGAAGGATAGTAAATGAATATGGAGTGGAGGCACTTAAAAACAACAAATTAATCAATTTTTACATCCTGCATGTAATGAAATAAAATTTCTTTTCCTTTTTGGTCTGTTATACGATGTTGGCGGTTTGATACAACTTTACAACTCGCCGTTCAACTCTTCAAAGATTACAAACACCGAATCTGGGAAATCTTTACGTTCTTCGGTAACTCCATTTCCGCAAATCGCTAAATATACATCATTGCAAATAGATTAGATTTAGTACTTAATTCAGAAGAATATATTCAAAACTTCCGCAACGTACCAAGATATTTATACGCAACCAGTTGAATTGATCGACAGAAATCAATTTTCAGTAAAGCACAACTATAAAACTCATAAACTTTTTCTGCATCCATTTATATGGCCATCTCTCCCGAGTTTAGATGGGAACCTCGAAAAAAATGAAACGTTTAAAACGTTAAAAAAACGTTTTTTCATTCGTCTTGAAAAGAAAGAGAAAAAAACGTTTTTTTCGTTAATTTTTGAGATGGCGTTCTTCGTAGTTTATCTGATAAATTTACTATCCTAATTCGTAAATTTTGCAGTTGACCTGGCCCTAATAGCCTATAAGGAATGTATTTCTCTAGTTTTTAAAACGATTTTAAAAGAGAAACAAGTGTTTATATGTTTTCAAGGCTGATGCATTGTATAAAATCATTATTTTCAGGCGTAACTTTATGTAAGTTTGTCTTCATTATAAAATTAAAACGAGTAAAAGTGTAAAGAAATGGGCTCCCGTTCCTCCACGGCAGCGTGTGTGTGCTTCCTTCCATCAGTGCGAATAGCGTACCTTGCAGTGGTCCCACGCTTTACAACTACGGTAGACACATTCCTCGCACGTGGAAGTATACCTCCCTTTCTCTGGAGGACAGGGAGGGTGTACTCTACACCGTGAGAATCGCCGATCTTGCGGCGATCCTTGACTCCGCGGTGGGAAGAGCGTGAATAGAGTCAATGGTCAATGGGAGTGTGGGTCGGGAGTATGGTGATGCGAGAGCACGGGGGATATGTTAGTGACGGAGTAAGTTCGAATATGTGGTTTTTTTCCGCGTTCCCTGTCCTCACCTCGGCGGACCCCCAGCTTAGGGAGTGCTAACATTCTGGTGTCAGAAGTGGGATTTATGCTGAAAATCCCAGTAGCCAGAGGGTGGATATATCGTCGGAAGAGCCAGACGTCGAAGTGAGTGAGATGGCGGGACGAGTGAGTGTATCGGGTCGAGAAATGGAGCTCCAGCAGGTGGTCAATGAGTTGTACAAGCAATTGAGGGAATTACGAGCGAGTCAGGCCACAAGGACGGAGACTTCTCACACCGGGGACGTATCACTTGGGGGAAAGAATTATTTGACTCTCACTTCGACGATCAGCTTTTCGGGTGCAGCTGAGGAAGATGTGGAAGTATTCCTCGATAAGATTGAGGCAATTGGACAGTTGAGCGGTTGGGGCGAACATGAGAAGGTGACCGTGACGCGGCTGCGATTAAACGGAGAGGCAGAGGCGTTTGTCCGCAGTGAAGAGGAATGCAGGGGGGCTAGTTATGAGGAGCTTAAGAAGCAGCTGCTAGAGAGGTTTAGGGCCGTATTTATAGTCGGTTCCTACACCTATCTCTAACGAACCCCTCATGAGTAAGCTGCCAGGCGAGCGGTACCTATTAGTATTTATAAACGACTCCCAGCAGTCCTCTGACGAGGAGACGGACTGGTGATAAATTTGGCAACAGCGTTCCCAAAAAACAGTTTCGCTATTCAGTTTTTTTAAATATTCCTTTCTGCTAATTTGTTTTGGTTCACATGAAATCTTGTATTGATGGCAAAGTTTGAATAGGTACTGTAAATTCTAATAACATTTAAGCTCTGCATGACAGTAAAAATCAGTTTCATATATGTCCTCATCCATTTTCAGCTCTACCTGTATTTATTTTCATGTTTAAACCATGGTTCTGTTGAGCTCAATGTTCCTGTCATTGACATTTACAATAGTCCAAGAAAGGAAATGTATATAAATAAAAAATAACTACAATTTATAACAAAACTATTCAATTTATTATAAAGTATCAACAATTTACTAAGGCAGCCGTTGTTGAAACTGCATTACTATAATCAAAATAGAAATGGCAGGTTAACGTTTGTGAGGTTGTAGTTACTTTGTATCTGGTACGATATTTCCAACTGTTCATGAATGTTTAATTTGCGTCCTTTTGGTAATTTTTTTTAAAAGTGAGGGAAGAGGTGATTATACTTTAGAAGCCTTTTGAAGAAGGACATTTTGTGAAATTTTAAACCTCCCACGAACCGAGTTCTCGTGTCATAGCTTTGACTTTAAAAATTCCCGACCACCGATGTATCAGTTAGCGTAACGCAACGTATTAACGCCGGTAATGTCAACTAAGTCGATTAAATAAAAAAATCAAGAATAAATATTGCCTCGGTAGCATTAGATGAATGAAGCAGCTGCTTCATCCATTTAATGCTTAACAAGTTTCGGTATCTAGATACCGAAACTAGTTAAACAAACAATAGAAATTTCGACGTCATAAGACAATATATAGGAGACTTCTCACCAACTTTCTTCACATTCACAGATAAATCCTATGAATACATTTTCTCACGCACCATTAATTTCAACTGATTCTATCCATGAGATTTATGATTAGAATAGAATTGTTTTGTTCAAACAATACAAAAATGCAATGTAAATAATATCGCCTGCCTGTGAACGGCTTACAAATTAATTTACATGACATTTAAGTTCAAGAAACAGGATTGTAAATATTCATCTTTTTGGTACTCTTGAGCCAGATATAGGCTCATCAAAGCCTAAGATTACAAATTATTTAAAATTTGGAGTATTTCATAAATTAATGATGAAAATTAAAAACAATTTCAAACGTTTCTAGCAAAATAAAGCACGAAGTTTACAAAAAATATTACAAAATACTACTTATGATTCCAAAAATTGTAAATACTGCATCTACTTATCTATTGCACTAATTATAATATGAAAATCAATATCAAATTCAGCAATTATATGATGATACACAATAAACATATACCAAGTATGTAATACACAATACTATAGAAAGCATTATATATAAAATCACAAAGTATAACAGCAGATATAAACTTAGATACTATCATTAGCATCCCATAGTTAGAGCAATAAATATACAAAATCTACTCAATACAATTTTGACATGTATCATAGTATGTACATACATAATAAGGGATCTGCTATATGTTTCTCAAAATGCAGTACAAATTTTGGTAAATTTGCAGTTTGGCACCGTCAGCCATTATTTTTTTTTCCCCCACTAGATTTAGCCCGATTTCGATGATATTTTCAGGGATTATACATCAAAGATGGCGGCTTATAGTTATATTTAATACAAGTTAGTACCTACTATAATGACTGAGATATCTCGATTTAAGTGACGGACGGACAGGAATGGCCTCCGGAAACCATGTTTGAAGTCTTAGTTATTGCGTTTTGACGCCAGATGTAGCGGTGATCGTCGAGTTTCATGTCTCGGATAGCCTAAAATTCGTAAATAATCTAATCTAGCATACGGGCGCACTGAGTAAACAGGGGTGTTGGGTGGGAAGGTACTGAAGTATGAAAATGTCGAAAAAAACACCAAATATTATCAAATGTAGCATGTAATACGAAGTATTTAAGGGTGCTCTTTACTTCGAGAAAATTTCACCACCAGCACTAGGGCTCCGTTAGTTCACGCTTTCTCCGCCACTGGTTTCGTACCCCTTCGATGGAATGGGTAGACAGAGAACGGGGGAGGGCTTGGTAGTTGTAAACACATGCTGTCAACCGAGACAAAGAATCAACCGAGTTCTTTTAAATTTCTCGAGTCGGGTCATTTTCGGGAAGAGGAAAAGAAACAAAACGAGCGCCTGAAAGACTTGGATATTCTGAATGAAAATAATTTCTAATAACTTCTGAAATCCAGAATAACGAACTAATTTCAATTCTATACGTAAATTGCTTTCTCTTAGCCTTAATAAAAAGTAGCATTTTCTTAAATTTAGAATAAAACATTTATGATGCAAATGACGCTCTGTACTTTTGGAAACAAAGTAATTAGGTAGCAGCTAATTCGCAAGTTATAACTAATCTCTCCATATTTCCAGCAACTCCATCTTTTACAGCAGATGTATAAACATCTAATCACAGCATATAGGTTCTACATTCACAAAATTTCCGATATTCACAATTCATAAATAATTTATTCACAATATTAACAGCTAGCTAATTCATATAAATAGAAACAAAAATAAAGAGCAGGGTGTGGGGAAAAATCTTTGCAACTGAAGGTTAACAAAGAAAACACCCACGTTGCAGGAAAAACACCCACATAGAAGGGGATGTAAAAAATCCGCAAAACGAAGTAATAAAAAAATAAAAACAATAGAACATAGATTTGTAAACAATAATCAGGAAGAAAAAAGAGAGAATGATTTATACAAAGAAGATTGAACCAGATAAAATTAGCTGGAGAGAATTTTTAAATTTAAAGTACAATATAAGCATAATAAGCAACATTTATCTAATTATGATAACATTTTTAAAGCTACTTAAATGTAATAAATCGGAATCATTTCTTCAGCCGGAGGCGGAGGCTTGGCTGGAAACTAACCGACGTTGTCTGTTCCTTCAACACTGACCTCTTCTCCGTCTTCATGCCATTGGATTTCCCTGGACGCTAGTTACTTCTTCCAATCAGAGCATAGATAAAAATATATTTTTTGCGCAAATCGCAATATTTGACAATATATCGATTCCCATATTGAAATGAAATATTAGGGTGGACTGAGAAATACGATTTTACGAGTTGCGAATTCTAATTGCACCCAAACGTTGCGTTGCTATTTCCTCGACAAGAGATATCACCTTTTCGCTCACAGAGATTTCCGTTTTCTTGGCACAAACTAATCTACTAAGACGCTATGTCGCATTAACCTTGTTGTTAGCAATAATAAAAATCTTCATCGGCATTTTGGTCTATCATGAGCCACCCTTGAGTTGGATGGTGCAACGCTCAAGAGCTCCAGATTCTCTCCACTAGAACGGGAGGTTTTTTTGAAGAGTAAGAACGAAACTTCGGCGATGAAATTGGCTGTAACTTTTAATTATGGAAAAACACACATAAATAACATCTCCAAAAAACAATAACATCTGCAGATAATACTTCCATTGGAAGTGAATATGATGATGAAGAAGAACCATCGCGTAACAATCAGCAGTATAAAAGACGATTTAGATAATTAAAAAAGTTAATGCTAGTAAAAAAGTTTAAAAACTAATATATTTATTTATCGTAAGCACATTCATTCAAATTCATCCATTCCATGAACAAAAAAAGTTAGACAATTATTGATAATATCAGGATATCTGCAAAGTGTTTGGTATCAAATTAATCAGCAAAACACAAGGAAATATACTGTGGACTACTTATTCAATTAAACCTACTTATTAAATATATTATACTTAATTTTAA
This sequence comes from Sympetrum striolatum, assembly GCA_947579665.1. Taxonomy (NCBI): domain Eukaryota; kingdom Metazoa; phylum Arthropoda; class Insecta; order Odonata; family Libellulidae; genus Sympetrum; species Sympetrum striolatum. The sequence goes on from OX388341.1 coordinate 117,995,741, forward strand.
CCATAATTCCCAAACAGTAACCGCTGACCGGACCTTTAGAAAAAAGGTCGACCCAAGGGATGGACTTCCTGGAGTTTTGGCCTCATCTTTAGTCTTGGGCCTTGGGTGGGGAAGGAGGGAGCCGGTGGAATGGGAACTTGCTCCGCTGGGCGTATGCAGCGCCAATTTCTGGCTACATTATCATACTCTGCGATTTCCCTAATTACTCTTCTTGTACGAATATAATGTACCCGAGTAGTGTCTCAATCGAAAGATAAAGGATACAGCTATGTTACATCATGAGCTTTTTTCGCTATCTTATCTTATAGGAACGTGGCACTTCAGAGAAAATTAGCAATATTTGATAATGTTTTTAACAAATTCGGTATGCAATATCAATAAAAAGAACCTGATGTTACAAAGTTTCATCTTTTAAGCATCGGTTGGTGAAAATATAACTTTGTAAGTTTTAAAATGTCTTCAATGCGAGGGCAATAGAAACAGTCTAAAAAGGGCTTTTTCTGTGTAGTAAAGGGCAGCCTTAAGATACCGGAAAGTGTGATTATGCCGAAAATCAGTGAGCAATTATAATTCGAAGAAGTTTATGTGGGAATCATTTATGCAATGCAATCTTACGGGTCCATGGAGTGAATCAGGGGTGCTAGGGGGGCATGTTAGGAAATAAATGCCATTTTTGTAATTTTACTGTAACAAAAGGCAATTTTTATGTAATTTTACTATAAGAAAAGGCCAATTTTCTTCAATATAACGAAGGAAACTTTTACCACCTAACTCAACCCATCGGCGTCGCGCATATTTCACGATTTGTAGCGGAGATTGGGTGGAGGAGCTACGTAGTAGTCGTTCATGTTATACAATATATGCAATATCTAAATTCAACGAAAGGAACCCTACCTACCCAACTCAACCCATCGGCGCCGCGCATATTTCTCGATTTGTAGCGAAGATCGGGTGGAGGAGTTACGTAGTAGTCGTCATACTAAATATAAGGCATAATAGAAACCTTTGAAACCGAATAACTTTGCAAACCAACTGTAGCTTGGAATCCGGACGGGAGGCTGACTATCTTTTTCATAACATAAACCCACTTTTGCGACAAAAACAATAATTTTGCACCGTTGAAATATTCGGAACGGGCAGAAGGATGCTCTATTTTAGAAAAAGTGTTTTTGTCCCAAATGTTGCTTTGTGGTAAGATAAAGATAGTAACCCTCACGTCCGGATCGCAAGCTACAGTTGGTTTGCAAGCTAAATTTGTTTCCAAGGTCTTCGAACAGATATATTAATATTTATCGTAAAACTTTCTTCGGCATACTTTTAGTTCGAAAATATCTTCAATCAATGGAATTAGGGAACGTTATATATTCGTAAATGGTCAATACTTTCGAAATTTCAGAAGATATTACGGCTAAATTATACTTAATTTTATTTGAGGAAATATAATGATTTAGCTAAAGTTATTTTGCGTAAAGACAATGAAAGCAACCCTCTTCCCCCAACCTTCAATCCCCCCCCTTCCGTCTACGTAATTTATCTGGATTATCGTATTTCGGTTTTTTAAAAGCTTCAGAAAAGTTTCAGAAGCTAGATTTCCTAAAATTTACGAAATATTGGATGCATTTCTTCGAAAATCATTCATTTTATTACACCCACCCAACACCCCTTTTTGCTCAAGGAGCCCGTAACTGAGTAGGAAAATGGAAAATTGACATAAGAAACAATTCATTATTACACCCACCCAACACCCCTTTTTGCTCAAATAAGCCCGTAACCGAGTAGGAAATGGGAATTGGGCGTTTGTTAGAGTTGAAATAAGTTACTATCGCCCTAGCGGATTTCCGAGGAAACATCAAAAATGGCGGGAAAGTAGACGAAAAACATCGAAAATTTATCATTTTTGGATGGAATTTCCTTCAAAACTGCGTCACTTAGGAATAAGTAATTATCATATTATTAAGCCGCACTCTTTTATCTTTAAAATGGTGTATGAACGGTTAATGTAACTCTAATAGTAACCGAGATATAGAATTTCTCCCTGACGGTGCCAAACGGCAAAATTACCCAAATTTTTTTAAGCAAATATTTTTGGATTTCTTTCTTTACGTTAGACATAGTATTTCTTAAGTGTATGTTATTAGGTACCTAAGTCATTAAATAACATAGGTATTATGACATCAAGTCACTTCCTGCCGTACATATATTATAATACCTTGGTGCATTAAACGTTATTCTATCTCTCCCTATCATGCCATGTTTTGTAGCAAACTTTTCCTTGTGCTTACTGGAGAAGTAATTTTCTGTAAGCAGGATGTAAGTGTGTATGTGTTGTAGAGGTTCCACTTTATGATTTATTTAATCTCTAACTCTAATTTTCATCACTTTTGTCTTGTGAACATTTAGTTTTAATTTGTTATCATGGCACCATTTATTAATGTTATTTAAGTCAGTTTGTAGAGCTCTTTCAGCCTCATTGAAGTATTTGTGAACAGATATTAATACAGCATCATCAGTAAACAAGTATAATTTACAGCACTTTACAACAGAAAATATATCATTGATATATATTAAAAATAGCAATAGGCCTAATACTGACCCTTGTGGCATTCCACTGTAAATATTTACTCTTTCTCCATGGTAGCCATCTGCGTCAAAGGTTACATATCACGACTACGACAACGAAAGACCACAAAGAATCAGCAATAAAGAGTAGGAATCACCCTTGCACAGCATAAATATATCTCTACTAATAAGTATAGTAATTGCCAATAAATTCAACCTCAAGGAAATCAATATTTTACCTAATAAAACGAATAACTTCACATTTCTTAACGACTGCACAAGCTGAGGTTTTAAAACATCCGTTAGATAGTTTTAAATGCATTAGGATAAAATAAATATCTACCGAAAATATTCTGCTGATTTGTACACTAATTCAAAGAAACTTTGAGGATTTGACAGTCCACTATTTAATTTTATTCATCAATTGTTGAATCTAATCGAACGATTCGAACTGAATGTCCACCATGTTTGTTGTTTACAAAATTAGTACGCAGTTTTGCCACCACCGGTATCACGCCTTGGGGGTTCGCTCATAGAGTAAGGATGGGGTAGAGTGCTGGACAGGCTGCGCAGTAGCCGAGCCGATGTTACAGCATTAAACCACGTGACTTTTCCGTTTTCTAGCGGCAATTCAAATGCGCTGTGGAGTTTCATCTTGAAAAAATCGAGTTTTTAAGTAACTCTGAACTACGTAGTTAATGCGTATATTATTTTAATAGATAGTAGAGTATCCACTTAAAGTTTCCTTAGTATAATAATCAACGTCGGGTATATATTTAGCATTGTTTAAGAATATTTAGATACCTCTCGTCGAGTTCTTCGAAACGAGTATCGACTCATCAAGGTTTACTCGAGTAAAAAGCAAGATAAATACAAAAAAACAAAATTTCAAATAAATTCCCAGTTATCGTTGAGTTTTTCGAACATATCCGGAGAAAATTACGTTAAAGTGGAATATTAAGATACTTCTCGTCGAGTCGAAAAGAGTATCATTTCGACTAGGTTTACTCGGATGAAAAGCAACATCAAGCAAGAAAAGGAAGAGAGCAAAAAACTGAAAGTTTCGAATAAATTCCCAGTTTTCGTTGATTTTTTCGAACATTTCTGGAAAAAATGACGTTTTAGTGTTGTTAAGTTTAAATTACACATATAGCTAGAGTAACGTTTAAAACTAAGGCAAACTTGGGTTTAAGTGGTCGAATATCACAGTTAACATTTTCTTTCATATTTAAACAATGTGGAACATTCATGAATAATTTAATAGAAACGCATTCAATTTATTTCAACGAATGAAAGAACAAGATACTTAACTTCCTCCATTCAAAAGTTATGAGTCTTCAAAACGAGACAGGTTCGTCGATTTTTGCGAATATTTGTAAATTGAATAAATTGAAAACTGTACCTTGATATGCCTCCGGTTGAATCAACTGCTGGTATAGGTATAGCTCCAAATAAAGGAAATGATTTAGAATGGAATGAAATTACAGTGGGATTTTTCTGATAATATTTAATAATCACTTCTTTAACAAAGTTTTAGGAAACATCCTCCTGCCACATCACTGACAACTTCTCACATTTAGAATTCATTCTTATTTAAGTATCATTATTTAGATATAAATTATAAATTAATACATATTAAATTCTATGGTAATAGGCCGGACTTCGTGGAAAGCCATAATAAGAAATAAATAAGGCACTTCGTAATTTCCACACTGTGTTATTTATTTAAAAACGACCGGTTTCGGCTAACGCCATCCTCAGGTTTCATTTCTTAGTAATACATATTTTAAAAACAATACAGCTATGTTTACAGAAGGTAAGTGTAAGACAAAGATTCAGAAAGTTTAATTTTACGCAACAGGCCATCTCTCCATCCGAGATCTTTTTCACAGATGCTTCTAAAACAAGACCCTTCACATGTAAAGGAGTCCATTTCTCTGCTACGTGATACTTCACATTACTACATGTTGTAATTGAATTTAAATTTATTTCAGTTGAAGTTCATTAGTTTATATTTCCTAGCATTGCATTGTAATTTACTTTAAAGAAGCCATACGTGCAATTTTGTAAGGTTAACTTGTAAGGTTAATGCGGTGTAATCTCCAAGGTTTCTAATTGCTTGACAAATATTACAATTGGCAGCAAATAAAGGGATGTTTGATATAAGAATTTTTGGCAATTTATTTATGTAAATTAAAATAATTATATGCAAAATAACGTTTTGTAGGGTTCCAGGAAAGTTTTCCATTTTCCAGATTTTAGAGTGTTTAGAGGGCACAAAATCCTTTCTCCTCAAACTGAGAATCAATAGTTTTCTCCTTTCATGATCTACTGGGAAGCTATAAAGTCAATATTAATAATTATAAATAACGAGAAAAGCCTACGACACCATACTCGAGCGCTCCAATGAACTCGATTCAAGCAATAATATTGAATATGCACCGAAGAGAATAATATTCCTAAACGGAAAAACAAAATTTATCTTGTTATAATCATCGACAAACAAGAATAAACCGTAAAAACCGCTATAATCCATTTTTGTCACATGGAATACTCTGTAGTAATAGCCGCAATCGCCTATTTGCAAGCTACTTCATTACCTTATTACATAATCTGTAAATGGCAAATGAAAGTTAAATGATAAGAAAACAATTCTAAATAAGTATTAAAATCACCATAAACACAAAACTTACGAGTTAAAAGTGATTTCTTTAACGTACTTTTCCTTGCAGTTTCATGCGCAGCATTTCAAAACCATGATTCCCAAGTCCTTTAATCTTTTACGGTTAATTTTCATTCAGATACCGAAAATAAATATTGAGTTACATTAGCCAGACTATAGAGCATCTAAATAAACTCGAATTCAGAACATCAGCTGTCCGTAAAGGACATAAATACTTAAAAAACCAACTTGAGTACACGAATTTCTCACTTAACTTACCGGCGAGATTTCCGAAAGCGGACCAAAGTCACGTGGTCTCCTACGTTCAATCCTGTAACATGCGCAGAACGCAACACGCGCTCTACCCCATCCTTACTCTATGGGTTCGCTACATAGAGCTTACTGGAGGGGGCATAAGCTCTCAGGGGTGAAGCCAGGCGTAACGGTATCCTTGCGCATTTAGACATATTGTGCAGCCCAGCTTCGTGGATTTGCCATAAGCCTACGTGTTAAGAAAATATCAAGTTTTTCTGAAACCAGTTGTTACGGAGGTCATATAATGGTACGTAAATACATAATAGTGTGTGTATTTTTCTGAAAATTATTATCTATGTCCGAAAACATGCCGTCAGGTAGATAAATGCTATGTTACCTTAGTATTCGTAGATGGTTTGCTGCTCGGCTTATGAGTGCATTAATCGCACAGATAGAAGAATAACAGGTCTTGCCTTCCACTGGTAAGTTAAAAAAATGCAAAAAATTGTCATATCAATGCAATATTGCATGAAATGGACGCTGCACCTGGTAAATATTGAATTTGTTGCCTACCACGTTGCATGTGTTTCGGGTGCATTATAAAGTGAGTTGTTGATAATAATTTACCAGTCAACCGCAGTAATTATGTTATTTTATCAAATTTACTAGCATTTTTAGCTAATTTGTTATGAAAGTATAATATTACCGGTAGTAAATAATGCGACTGAAATGTTTGCTCTACCACACACCTTTATGATGGCTTGCAGGGTATTATACAGATGTTATGCGGAACCAAGAAAGGTGTTATACAATTTCAAAGCTATAATCTTATAAAAGTTATGATGAGTAAGATGTGTGGAGTAGTATTTATTTCAACTAGAGGGGAAGAACTTAGGAAAATGTGGCCTTCAGGTGCCTTTATGTTTTGCTATCATCTGTACTCAGTGCTTAAAACGGAGAGAAAGCAAGTTTGACGAGGGATTAGTTATTGTAAGTTTGTGAATCACGTTCTTGGTACAGAAATATTTGCAGGGAAGTGTGTTCATTTTCGTTAAATATTTCATTAATGTTCCTACAATATCTACTTGAAGGGAAAGAAAGTGGTTTTGGTAATAAATTGTCATATCTTGATATCTTTCCCTAACTTATGGCAACATTTTTTTGCATTTTATCTTTCCAAAACTTATGCTTATCTATTAGGAAATATGTAGTTTTTTCTTTACAAGTAGCTATTATGTGTGACGCAACCTTTCTTTTTTCCTTTTTCAGGATGTCCTTGCAAGTTTGCTGTGCCTTTTATTAAGACATTTCCCGTAATCATTTGCCATTTACTATCCTGTGATCAAGCATAAGGAGTGGCAGTTACTGACTGGAACAGTTGTGAATTGCTTTATACTGTTTGCAGATCGGTTTTGCATTTTTGACCTCACTCATGCATTGTATATGTTTACATTTGATATTGACCGGCTAAAGAAAGAGAATCTTGTACTTGAACAATCTTAAAACTGAATTGTATTGTAAATTAATGTTTTTGTAATTTTCAATTGTAATAAATGTTTTTGCTTGAAATTTTTTGTCATTCACCAGCAAAATGTTTCGCCCTTCTTGTGAAGTTAAATTTAGAGGCACGCATTTTGTCGAGTTCACTCTAGTACAAACGTGCATTACGTGAGGTAGCACGGCTCTTTTCCAGGGGCTTTGATAGTGAATGTGTAATAATATAAATGGGAAATATAGTTTTTAAGGCAATTCGGTAATATGTCATAGGTACGCATTTTGTCGAGTTGGGTACAAACGTGCATTACGAGAGGTAGCACGGCTCTTTTCCAAGGTATGTTAGTGAAAATGGAGTAATATAAGTAGAAAATATAGTCATAGGGTGTTCGGTATTGTGCCATCGATAAAATTATTTTATCTTGGGATTTAGTTAATATTTATATCGTACAGTACAGTTCTCGGCGAGTTTAATGGTGACAAATTACGTTCGCAGAAGAAACGATGGTTGCATAGAAATCTCTCCAATCCATCTTTAATTTCAGGAATACGGTTCAGAAATTTGAAATTAATGTAATTTTCGAGTTGACAGCAGTTATTTTGCCAGTAATATTGAGTCATTATGTTTGACAAAACACCTCATTGTCCGTTGATAATCCTGTTCCTGCGGGACACAGCGGCTATAATCCAATACGAATTAATTAATTTTGGGATGTATTACTAGTTAATTTCATCGCACCATCCGCGAAAAATCCCCAAAGGCATTATTTTAAGAGTAAAGATCAAAAATTAATCGTTGCCCCGTAAGAATCTGTGTTATACCTGGGCTTTTAAATATGGCTAAATGCGCAATTATGCCACGCCCCCTTGGCTTCACTCCCCGCCATTGCGGAGCATAGGGAGCGCCCCCTCCAGTAAGCTCTATGGTTCGCTGGATCACCTACCTCGGTTTCCCAGATTTTCACAGCTTGCGAGTCTCTAAGGGGGTTGTAAGGGGAAGAAAGAGGACTATAAATACAGTTTTTGGCCTTAGGGGACTGCTAGGCGCTGCGGAACTCCTGGAAGTCGACTATAAATACGGCCCTTAGTCCCACAAGGAGCAGCCGGTTCAACCGCGAACTTTTGTCGACGGTTCGAATTAACCGCGGCGAAGAAATAAGAGAGTTCGCCGGTAGTATTAGGAAGATCAACGCGCGCACCTACACGACGGAGGGGCCTGCCGAATTTGTGCGTGCAGTCAGATATGAGGCCGATCAGAGGGCATTGGACGCGTTCCTGAATGACTCGAGTGGAGAGGCTGGACGACAATGCCGCTTGGCGATGCCAGCGACGTTCGAGGCGGCTGTGGAGGCCGCTGTGAGAATCCAGGAGGTGGAGAGGCGCCCCATCGTGCAGTACCAAGATAGGAGCGTATTCTCGGCTCCAATAGAGCGGTGTTACTCGTGCAACCAGCCGGGACACTTTGCACGCGAATGTAATAAACGGAAAAGGGGGCGCTGCTTCAATTGCGGAAGGACGGGTCATTTCGCTCGGGATTGCGGAGGCACGGCACGAGCTCAAGAGCATCAGAGGTCCCAGGGGCGGAAAGAAGCTTTAAACGGAAGAGGGGCCACGTTCGCCGCAGGCGGGATCCCCCAGTAGACGTGCTTCTACCTCGCGTGGACCAGGGTGCTGGTGGCCAGGACCTGGTGGTGCGGGTGGAGTGTGGCGGTAAGGAGTGGCAGCTGCTCATTGACACCGGGGCGCAGGTGTCGTTATTAACAAAGCATTGTAGTGTGAACTTAAAGCCGCGGAGGACCTCCTACAGAATCAGAGTTATTACGGGAAAATACATCTGGAACTGTGGGGAGGTTCGAACCGATATCCGAATTGGAAGGTCTGTTTGCTCCTTAAAAGCGCAAGTAGTGGAATCGTTGGGACAATATTCCGGGATTGCGGGGTTAGATTTCCTCCGAGAGCACGGCACCGTAATCGATTCAAGGAGGGCGGAATTGCGGCTCGGAGAGAATGTGGTGCCTCTCGGTGAGGAAGAGCACCAACGAATGGCGCCGGGATCGACGGCAGCGGCCCCTACCGGTAACGACGGTGAGGCGAGGGAGGAGGTGGAGAGGGAGGGGTCGTCGTCCGCTCGTGGATATACCGGTGAGGCTGGCGGTGGCGGAAGTGATACCATCCCGGAGCACGAAGTTGTTTCGCTTGGAACTTCCCGTGGATCAATGGAAGGAAGGGCAGACATACATTCTGGAGTCGGGTTTTGAGAACGATAACTGTTGGGTGGCTAGGAGCGTGGGCAAAGTCGGGAAAGACGGAACGGTTATGGCGCAGGTAAGCAATTTCGGTTTCGAGGAAACAACCTTTTGGAAAGGTGTAGTAATTGCGTTAGTTAGTGAAGTGGCCGACGGACAAAGCGAGGGCGTAAATGCCGTATTGCGCGATAGATGTGAGAAGGTAGTGCGGTGGATAAGACCGATAATTACCGAAAACAATCCAAGAGACTTGAGCACAAAATTAAATTCAAAAGAGAAAATAAATATTTATCACTTTAAACAACCCTGCAATTACTCGATTCGCATCCACAGCTCTGGAATCATTAATTTCTAACAAAAGAGCACTGCAACAGCAATTGATGAGAATCCTAAGAACCCGTCCCCTGAGGCTTCGTCACGATACATATAACGTATACTGTCCGAAGACTTTTGGATTTTTTAAATTAATCTGCTAGACGTTCTTAAACCATTAAAAGCTTACATAATCGACTTGGAAAACGATGAGCCACAGCTTAGCAAAGTCTGCTGCATTTTCCTAGATCTCTTTGAAAAAGTAAAACATTTTTGCATGATCACAACTGAAATTACTGATGGTCGCAGTAGTGAAATAATGATAAAGTGATAAAGGCCCGTTAGGCAGCTAATATTTTTGATCATTCAAGAAACGGTTCCAGGTTCCAGAACCATCAGCAGTTTCTGATGTTTTCGAAATTGTTGATGTTCTCGCCAAATCACATCCCACCTTCAGCGAAGAGAATATAGCTGAAATTTATTTCGAGATAGCAAACTGCATGACTGACGAAGGTATGTGGAAGAAACCATACGTCATTTCAGTATCAATCAAACTTTCGCCTCTAATTTTTTGGAAGGGAATATGCTCAAAAACAAAAGTCTCATGAGTTGCCTTGAAGATTCTTCCACTTCCACCTACATATTCGGCGACGGAAAGAAGTTTCGGCAAGCACGGAAATATTCACAACCTAAGAAGAAACTGCTTGACTAATGAGACAGCTATGAAACTTCTTTTAATCAAGCACAACTTGAAATTACTGGAAACCGAAAGAGCTAAATTTTCAAGCGATAATCTCTCGATAACTGGAGGGAGTTGCGGGATTAGACGAGAAAATGTCTTCACTCATTTCCAACGAGGAATCAGATCTGGATGGCGTAGCGGAGGAATTTGAAGACACAGTTTCAGACTTATACATCCAAAACATATTTGAAGGGCCACTTTGGTTCCTTTGCATTTGTATCGAGTTTTATGAATCTTTAGTATTGTGCGTTACAGACTGTAATTTAACGACAAATAATAAAAGTATGGCTGCAATTAATGCTACGGAAGTGATACTGTCCATGATTGAAAAAAATGCATCCTTCTCCTTATTTATAGTTTACCTAAGAACTTTTTCACTCTTTTATTTCAAATATCTAAAGATGCTTGAGATTTATTAGCTTATAAGCTACGAAACAGAATCGTTAAAACAAAACATGTGTCATCATAATTAGATTGGAATGTCGAACAAAAATATAACTGCTGTTTGTTTTTAATTTTACTGTTTTTAAGCCTAAATTAATCCCCTGTAGTATTAAATAAAATACCACTATCAAAATACTGAAAAGATATAAACATTTTTCGAAGACGTTTCTGCTATTCGAGGTAAGTCGTATTAATATTTTTTAAACTCCTCCCTTACTTTGCGAAAACCGGAGGATTCCTCAGCGTTTATATCCAATTGAATATTTTGCTTTAAAATTCAGGACATCCAGTTAGAAGTGGCTGAAATAATTTTGTATCTAATACTAATATTATTATACTTATCATAACCATTACATGAAATGACTCAATTCATTTGGTTCCTTTATTGGCTCTTTAATATGAAAAGTCAGTAAGATTAACGTGCTTGAGACCACTGAGTATTTACATGTGATTTTCAACGCGTCATACTCCTCATTGTGCATAATTTTGTAATAAACTTATGTCATATATTTTAATTTTTTATATAACTATTACTTGGAAGAGATAATGAATCAGTCTATATTGTCCATGAATAATATAAACATAAATGTCTAATTTCAATTTCAATATGGTAATGAAATACAAAGAAACGTTATTTTACGAATAAAAACGTTTTTTATGAAAAAACATTTTTTATTCAACGTTTTAAAACGTTCGCATGAAAAAAACGTTTTGTTCCCATCACTACTCCCGAGTGTACGGGTGAGATGAAAATGTGGGAGGGATGTCCCATTAGCTTAAACTGAATTTAATCTGTAAACTGCATGCTATGTAACAAAATTGTTAAATTTAACTTGGAATTAGGATATAACTAAACATTAAAGTTGAATTTAAAACCTATTTAGAAGTTTCATTTGAAAAATTTATCCAAAAAGGGTAGCACATTTAGAGAACAATATCCATTTAAAATTATAATGAAAATTCCAATCAGTATGAATGGGGGCTAGAATAATAAACACAAAACATTGTCATTTTAACCGAAAATTAAATTATGACAATTTTTATGTTTTTCGAAACATCGAGGAAAAAATTCTCACGAAAGATATATTTTGATTTCGACAAAATTTTTACATTTGCAATGTCCATGTGTGTGGGCCACTTTCGTCGGGTATTACGTTTCGATCAGAAAAAATCCGATGTGGCCAGCTCATGACTTTCTCCATATATAAGATGTAAATATTTATCTACGACAGTATTTTCGAACTCTATATTCAACCTAAACTTGGAAGATAAGTGATTAATTTATATCATATTATCTTTTTCGTCACAAACATTATAAATAATGTTTTTCGGGACATGATCGATGAAAAACGACGAAATTGGCAATTCGCCCACAGCGCCCACAAAGTACATAAACATATTTTTGTATCACTGATTGTGTAGGAGTTATTTGTGAAATACTGATAAACCGGAAGTTGCTGAATATGTACGTTGTGGGAGCTCTGGAAGCTGGGGCGAAAGGCCATTTCATCGTTTTTCATCGAACATGTCCCGAAAAACATTATTTATAGTGTTTGTGGCGTAAAAGATAATAAGATATAAATTAAATACTCCTCTTCCAAGTTTAGAGGGAATATAGAGTTCGAAATTACTGTCGCATATAAATATTTACATCTTATATATGGAGAAAGTCATGTGCTGGCCACATCAGATTTTGCTTACTAAGCAATACCTTCGATCGTGCATAAAGTGCTTCCGATCGCGGATTTAAATTTGAATTGAAATTTAAATGTAGATAAGAAACATTTTCTTGAAAAAAGGCTTAATTAGTATCACCTTAAAGTTAAATTGATACTAATAAGGCACATTTACCTAAAGATAGCACTGAGGCATCTATCCCGAGAAGAGGTAGGTCTATCCTTTTAGTACGGGAGAGATGCCCTTACAGCCAGTGAGGCTACACTTTGTCCAAGATGGACAGTCACTGCACGTGGATATTAGATGAACCTATAGCTACAAGTTTTCACCCTTTCATTCGAAATATTCAACCATTTAAACTGATACCAATCAGAAATATTATACTCTATCTTATAACAGGGCGGAAAAAACAGTACCTACTTGAAATGATGCTATACAACAGCGTAAAAAGAATTAATCGCCGTGAAACTCTTTCAGATAGACAGTTGCATTAGAACTGACTGAGGAGCACCTTCATTAGAGTAATATTGTGGTTTTCCTTAAAAATACTACGACTGGGGCGTCTCTCCCGGTGGGGCATCTAACCCGGAATTACCTTATGTGAATTTGAGGTGTCGAAAAAAACCAAATTTTTAATGATGTCAATTTTAAATAAACAAATTATTAAGTAACCGTTAAATATGTCGAATTCATTTAGAAAGATCTACACTAAAAGTGTAGCCATAAATATTGTCAAATTTGAACAGGAATTTGATAAAAAAGTAATTTATGAGAAATACATCTGTACAGATCTCATGGATGGCATATTGCCTTATTATGTTCAATTATTCTGTACAATTGGTAGGAATTTTAATCTCCAGAAAGGGAAAAATCGCAGTGAAAATGGTAGAGAATATGCATTGATAGAGATGCAAAAGCGGCTTTCAAACTGAAATTTGACTAAATCTTACGATGTGAATTTTTTATTATATAACTTATAACGACACCACCAAAGAATTAGACCGGAAATTATCGAATAAAGAGAAAGAGAAGACAACCACAGTTTAAATTAACTCACGATCTCATTTGGTGTACAGGACAATTGAAACTGCATTTATTGTAGACTTTAAAGCTCATATAAAATGGAAGGTCCTCGTAATATAGTGTTGGTTCAAAATAGGATAAGCTGTATAAAAATACGTGATCTCAGAGGCGAATTAAAATTTTAATATAAATTTAAGAAACGTACACCGGTGTTTCCTTTAAATCATTAAAATGGCGTTGTAAAATTTAAATTTGCTACTCAAACTTCGCTACTCGAAGAGAAGTTCAAACATTTACTTGGTTTGAAAGTTAAAAGTGAAACGAGGTGTAAATAAAGACAATTATAAAGTAAGTTGTGCTTAACATCGTCTCGCTTGAAAGTACCTTTCTTTAGAAAATGGCTATGGTTCACCATGCTTAGAGGTCGCCTTTGGCTAAATTGGCATTAAATTAAACTGAACCGCACTATGCCAATTAACACAATCTCTCTAGCCGTAACTAATTATCCTATCGCTTCTCACCGTGATGATCCATTCCGTTAAAGGAAAATATTGCGGGGAATTCTAGATTGAACTATCTGTAAGAAATAACACATTTTAGGCTGCCAAAACTCCCGTTATCGAAACTAAAGATAGGATGTTTCAGCAGAGTAAAGAAATGCGCAGAAGAAATTTTCGGTAGCATTCACGGCTGACGTCACAATATGTAATTGGAGTTATGTTAAAATGACGACAAAATAGAAAACCTATAAAGTGATAAGGCCAATGATATATATTTGAGAGGATACGATAGCGAGGTTATGTTGGATGTTGCTGGATTTGGCTGATGATTTTTGATGATGATTTTTGTCAGCGGCGGCGTAGGGGGAAAATGAAGCCGGCGGCGGTGGCGCGGCGTAACCGGCATGGCATGTGAAATTTAGTTCGTATATGGCAGAAAAAAGGTGAATAACTCGAATATCTCAGAGTATTTAATTATAATTTTATCTTAACCATGAAGACAATGCATGGCGTCGTACAGAAGGCTAGAATCGATAAAAGCTGACAAAGAATAAAAACAATAATCCTTTATTGAGTGCAGACTTTACAACTTCGCATGGCCATTTCTTAATAAATTCCGCTCATTACCACCAAATTATTGCTGGATGTTTTTTCGTGGGTGAACGGGACGAAAAGTGGCAGGCGACTACTTTTTTCAATGCCTCGACTTTTCCATTAATTTCTATTGGAAATTTCCCTAAAATATATTCACCTGCCTAAGTATTAACACTAAAGGAAAGAGAAAGGTTTGAAGCAGATATTGATGTAAACTAATCCCATGTTTCTCGAATTAGAGAATCAATGGCACCCGTTCCAAAAGAAACGGAACAAAACGCCCTATTTCTTTGAGATGTAATATTTTTGTTGTTTTTTGCGATTATGTTGTACATAAACAAAACATAATCATGGTGTTATATATGGTATCACTGATACTAAACACTTAAAAAATTGAAACAATTTTGACCAACTCCATCATGATTTTACACAAATTTTGCAACGTCGCGCAAATTTCTCCCATTCAAAATATATGGGCCTATGGATTTTAAATGGGGAGAATCTGTGCCCTCATGATGGTGAACGGACTATAGTAGAGATCCCTATCTATCAGTTCAAAGAACTACTCGTCAGAATATTTTCAACTGTGGGACTTAGTTTTTAAATCCAAGCCACGCCGCCGCCGATAAAATTTCTGGCGGCGGCGCGCTGTAGTTTTTTCTTCGGCGGCGCGCGTGCGTGCCCAGGAATGTCGGCGACGCGGCGCCCACCTCTAATTCTGATCTACAATTTTAAAATTTTTATTCAAAGTGCTGTACAAACAAGCTGTCTTCTTGCAAATTTTGCTGGAGTCCAGGTCCTGTCAAATCTTTTTCACATCCGTTTATTGTGGATAGAATGGTCCATGTTTACAATTGAAATTCTTTAGGAACAACGAAAATAGGGAAATACTGCAGCGAGACTTAATATCGATAGAAGAATGGGTGGAAAAGAATAGTTTGAGTAATACTACTAGCAAGAGTAGGTACACGTCACCTTTACAAATAAGAGGTCGCCTGGTTACCACAATTATCGTATGAAATAATGAAAAATTCCGATCATTGTAAATACTTAGGAGTCACGTTTGATAAAAATCTCAATTGGGAAAAACACGTCAATTTAATTGTAGCGAAGGCATATAAAATGTTGCATTACGTGATGAGGAATTCAAAGGGCAGGGAAGCAAAAGAAAGGGGATATACATCGCTTGTAAGAGCGATTCTTGAATACGCGACAACCGTTTGGGATCCATATCAGTGTTGTCGATCAAAGAAAATAGAAAAACTACAAAGGAAAGCAGCTCAATATGCAAAGATTTAGAAAAACGGACAGCGCCACAGAAATGTAAAAGACTCTTGGGTGGGAAACGTTAGAGAAAAGGAGAAAAATAAATCGATTAGGTTGTATTTACAACATAATTTCAGGTAAAAATGGTTGGGAAGCTTTTAAAAATGCTATGGAGAAACCAGAATTCCGTGGAAAAGATAGCCACGAATTTAAAATTAAGCCTCGGCGGCAAAGAACGGACATCGCGAAATATTCTTTTCTTAACAGAGGCATTTCAGAATAAGTTACCTGGATCGCTCTTAAGCCCCTTGCCTAAACATACAAAATCTTTTATTAAGAAATGTTTTAATGTATCGTAGTAGATAAGGGTATTATGGAATGTAAGGGGATTTTAGTAATGTCGAATTTCTGGAGGAAGAAAGGGATTGCTTGGCGATGTAAGGTGGGGTTTAACCCTGGGACCGCGATGGTAGCCGAGAAGGTCAGTTATGAACCCCGAAAAATCCAGAAATAGCAATATGTCATATGTATATGTATATATTTAGATGAATTGTATATGAATATGTAGAAAAACTGTCTAGATGCAGAAAAACTGCCACTTGGCTTACAGCCTACTAGTAGTTTATGAAATAAATAATAAATATGTATACGTCAATAGACGGGTTGTAGAACATTAATGTAAATGTAGATATGTAGGAAGGATTGACCTTTTATATTTTCAAATTTCAAATGAATTCTGACACATACGGGAAAAAGTAAACGACCTTGCATTTGTACTCAATTGAAGTGGACGCATTATCACGGATTCACTTTTTGTATTGAGGTTTTTTATGATTTCACGTTGTAATTGTCCAGAAAAATGGAGCAGAGAATACTTACGTTTTCACAGAATCATATTAGCTTAGAACATGGAGACACATTAGCGAGAGAGCTAACGGTGAATAGATTGAAGACTAATCGTTTGGAAAATCCATAAGAAGTCAAATGGTATTATAAAATTGCGTCAAAAATTTATTACGGAAGATGTTTGCTAATGATCTAGGACATACATTTTCGGTCTCATTTCTTGGTTAAAAATATTTTCTCGCTAAAGAAACTAATTTGAAACTCTTCGTTAATGTCGTTTCATTGGATGAAATTTATTCCTCAAATCCTCTCTTGAAATGAAGCACTCTGAATTGGAAAGCTTTGGTCATAGGGTTGAGAAACATTTATTCGTACGTACCATTTAGTACCTCAGGAAGTCATTACGCCGATCTTTTGAGCCGTGTTTGATGAGTTCAAATGTTCCAACAAACGAATTCACCAGCCAAATATACGAAAAACTAATTCTTCATTCATTTTACGTCATTGGTGGAACTAAGAGCCATAATGACGTAAGTAATTAAATTAGTTTCAAAAAGTTAATGTAATTCCTCGTATAGCACCAGAGAAATGGTTAGTTTTATTTGAAAAAATTTGTATAGGACTTTTGTGTAGATTTTTAAACACATTTCGGTCCATATAATATAGTTTAACATGTAAAATATTGCATATAACGTAAATAATTAAAAATTGGTTCATTTATGTTTCTCCAATTTGTAAAAGGGAGGTGTTCTGTAACACTTTCAAACGAGTGTTTGTGAACATTTTCAAGGAATTCCAAAGATTTTAATATCTTTCTGTATATCTTTTTCAACTCCATGAACAGGAGGATAAAATGAAAAATAACAGTAAATTTAAGGAAACAAATCACTTTAAAAATACTATTTGTGTTTGCTTCGATGAAAAAAAATCAGGCTGTTTTTTAGCAATATCTTCAGAAAAGCAATAAAATGTAAAGCATACGGAAAATCCAACCGAAAACGTCCAAATCCGACAAATCTCGTCGAATGTGTTCCCTGTCCTTGGCTGATTATTTGATCAACTTAAAGACATTAGCAAGAGGCCTAATGTTTATACGTTTACATTTCCACCATCAATAGAAATCATAAACGCTTCCGCATATTGATTAATGTAACTTGTTCAACAGAGCTATTATTGACCTTATCGTCCTCTCACTTTGAAGCAAAATCTAATTAAGAGTCATTCCGTGAAGACGTTACTTGCAATCATCCTCCTGTTGTCGAATTAAACACGTTGGTTCTGATCTTCGATACGTTGTCGGCTGTCCAGCTTCCGAGGTATGTCACGTGTTGCTTAGTTCGGGTGTATGATTACGCATCTTTTGCTAAGAAATAGTCCTTTTTGAGAAATTAATTCCATTTCGATAAAAAGTGGAATTTTATAATCGATTGAGAGTTAAAGTCGAATCATTAAACGTCATAGGTTTAAGAGCTCTCCAATCGCCTCCGTTGCTGCCGCTTTCGGAAACAACGGAAAAGCCCAGACTACTGACCTTCTAAGAATGAATCCTCTAATTAGAGAGCTAAGTTAGATATATCCTTAAATACCTAAAAATATATTCTATTTTTAATTGAAGATTCATAAAATTGGTATATAAAATACAAATATGAAAATGTCATTAGATTCGGTAGGATTATCCATTACCTTCTTGGTAATTTCAGTGTGAAATATTCTTACTGATTTTTCCTACAAAGCTCAGGTAAATAAGACCGAAAGTAATAAAGGATACTTAAGGTATTGCTAAGTAGAAAGAAAATGTTTATGTAATGCAACATCTATACTTTTCCCTCTATTAGGGCCCAATGTATATATCATCATAAGTACGGTGGTGGAGTTTCGGTGGAGACAACTTTTTCATAATATGTTTCGCTAATCCTCGAGAATTAAATCAACCTCCGGTCCATAAAGTGAGGGCTTTTTTCAGAGAGAGATTTTAGCTCATTAATTAAAAAAGCGAGAAAAATAATTAAAATCATTCCTCGAATGTTTCCAAAATTAATCACTCAGAAAACTTTCCCGCGCCTCTATTTCGTGGAAAATTTAATCACCTTCGTTATCAAGTTGTATGCTTTTTAAATGTAGCCTAAATTTGTGTTTTCAATTCATTACCAGAGTGACTTTTACTTCCATGCATAGAATAAACAGGGCGAGAATTTGTTTTCGGGCATTTTGACTGTACTCCTCTTCCAAATATGATAATGGGGCAGAAGTTGAGCACTATTTTATTATCTTCAGATATATTTCACTATTGCTATACTCGGGACCTTTTTGCATGATCAAAATAAAGTGAACATAATTGTTTGGAAAATTATTATGAAAACGTGTTTAAAAAAATCGAAAGCCTTAAAAGGAGTTTTCCGGAGTTTGATATGTGACTGGACAGCTAATTTTCAAATTCAATTAATGATGAGATCAAGGCAAGCGAATAAATAATTTGGAATGAATTCATTGCAATCAGAATTTCAAATTTCTTCTGTCTTATCTTGCGCACGAGTTGTTTTCGTGATAAGATATATTCGTTTTTATTAATGCGAGGAAATCTTGAATGTTGAATACTAATTTTTTATGGAACTACCGATGGATATATCCATGAGTATATTAAAAGATAGATGATGAATTGAAATGATTTATCGCAGAAAATCTGTGTTTGATCGAAAAATTCATCCTTACACGTTGAAATTTATATCCTTCTATCGAGATAAGAAATAACTCTACAATAAATAAGAGGAATTGTACTCGTTTATCTTCCTTAATACGGAGTCTTATAGTCCAAAAATAAATGCTAAATCGAAATGATAACAAGGAGAAGTAGTAAGTAGAAGCAAAGAGGTAATTCTACCGGAAAAATCAATCGCCAATATCAAATAATATAAGTCTGTATATTTGAAATCAATTCATTAAGGCCTACATATGGATTGCTCTTTTGTACTTCTGTATAATAGAGAGTGTAAAGCAGCAGATAAGAAGTGAACATAAGCACGAAGATGTGGATTTCCAAATGTTTATTCGGATTAATTAAAGAAGTAACTCAGCATCTGAGTTGGAAGGAATGGTGAAGAACTAGTTTCGGATGATTGCAATGTTGAGGAAGAACGAAGAGATGAGGACTTCTTGAATATTTGAAGAAAAGTAATCCTTTGAGTGTCTACCCCGTGATGATGAATATTACTTTCTTTTCTTCTTGCTACAGCACTTTTAAAGATTTAAAGTTTTGCCATCCGAAAAAGAATCTAGAATGAATTCGAAATTGAATTGAAATTATAAAAAAAGGGATTCATACAAATACAAAGCATTGTTTTTTTTAAACCACATGGAACACTAGGTAATTGACAGCGAAAGGAAATAATTCTCAATAATTTGAAGAGAAAAGCGCCACCACTAGCACATATGAAAAATAAAATAAAATATATGAATAGAAGAAATATTTGTAAACTCTTCGTTACAAGGAAATGGTAACGATATAGACAATTTCCGGGTATTTTAATTGGATGTCTCTTTCCGGATGAAAGCCAGTTCCTCTTGAGTAAATATCGTGAATAATTCTTCAACTCAAGGTCTTCTTGCTTTGTTGGCAAATTAGGACTCAAGAGTTTTTTTTAATGATGTAAACAGAATAATATATTCATAGAGAATACAGAGAAAGAGTGGCAAATACCCTTGCGTTCGAAATTTAAATAAATTTATTATTAAAATATCTCCAGGTTTTGTACGTTGGATAAAATGAAGCTTTTCATAAAAGAAATAGACTCATTGTCCATCTAATCGTTATTTTAATGCTTAATTCTCGTGAAAAATTAAGTCCCAGTTTGTGCCAATCTGACCATTAATTAGGTGAGGTTAATATAGACTGGATCTTCTTTGCCTATAGAAAAAATCTTTAGCTTGAAAACCAAAGAAAATGTTCCGTTAAAGAAAAAGTCAGTAGCAAGATATTGATGAAGACAAATGTAGCATATGCGAAGAAACCAAGAAAGGATAAGAATGAGTGAGCGAGAGCGCAAGAGAGTGAAGCTCTTTTAGCTGTTCGCCCGAAATGATCTTTTCTCAGGTGAGTCTGATACAGAAGCTGATTTGCGGATCTATCACAATATTCTGATTTGCAAATCCTCCTCCGAAGAAGGCAATATGCGAGCAGCATTCTTATTCGTGCAGATGACGCAGGTGAAAGAGAGTTCGTAGTAAGGCCTCTTACGTATTTACTTGTCTAACCATTTGTGTATATCAAAGACTTCAAGCTCAAAAGACGAGTTTATGAAATTTATCTATTACTAGCTACTTATTTCAGAGAAGGATTAATTCGGAAGGGAATCCTAAAACTTGCAGTTTTGAATCAAGTGAAATTTTTATTTACAGAAGTTTCAGATAAACCAAAGCAATTTTCAGGTGCCCAATTATTTTACAATGAAATCTCCTTTGCAATTTCAAAAAGACGATTTGGAAAAGTCTGAGAAGATTTAGGACTTCTGTCTCTGAAAAAAAACGTATTAAAAATCTTTTAAGTGTAGACTTCGGTGAAATTGCTCAGTAAAGAACAATCCAACACCTAAACAACCTAATACAACACATATAAACGAATTTATCGACATTGACAATCGATCAAATATGAAGAGAACTTGAATGAATTTCCATACTCCAAACCACGAGAACTGATGTTCAATCGATTGCATTTGGGGAATTCGAGAGCGAGGATCTTACATAGGGCAATAGTAGAAAGATTCGGTTACTTGAAAATCGATCAGAGAAAAGCATCGATCTTTTAAGGAAATATCCTCGCATTTGCCTTCCGAGTGGGAACTTTGTTATCTCGACGATCTGCTCTTTAATCGCACTCCTTTAAAACTTTTCTCAAGGACAGATTCGGAGCGTAAAATCCTTCCGAAACCGAATTGGGTTTTAATGGAATCCTCAGCCTCGGTTGGTTTACGGTTTGGAGTTCTTATGGAGCGAAGCGAAGCGGCGGCGATTGAGATTCATCGTCCCGTCGACAGAAAGGTCGTGCGATTGAGAGACGTGAGGAGAAAAACAAAGCGAATGCGAAATGCTGAGTCCCTCGCGTTTCTAAGGTTACTAGCATCGCTCTTCTCAACTCAAAAATAGCTCGAAGATGCGATCATAGCGCTTTTCGCTTTTCATGTATTTACAACGCGGAAATATTTACAGTATTTTTCGCCATAAAAGACGCACTTTTTCTTCGCCAAAACTGGGGGGGGGGGGGAGTTGTTGCGTCTTATATGACGAATTGACAGTTTGCCTCAGCGATGCCTCATTTTTGTTACTTTTACTGTTTACTGACTGTTAATGAGAGTAAAGATAGTTGTTAATATGTTACATGGTTGACATAAAATTGTTCTTAAACTGCTGTTAACTTTATACAGTTGATATAAAATATTTTACCACAGTATTTGGTTCAGTATCTTTTTTTCTACATTGTCTTCCTTTAAAATTGGGTGCGTCTTATATTCCGGAGCGTCTGATACGGCGAAAAATACGGCAATTCCGAATGCTACGTGGGGAACGTTTGCTTTTACTATCTCCGAAGTTTCTGAACGCCGCGTCGGTTTGAGAAGCAATTTGTAGGCGAATCCGAAATGAAGAAAATTGAAAGCTTTGAAATGAAATCGCAGTCGGGATATTTGAAGCACGAAGTGAGAAGATGTCGAATGTTGACTGTTTGCTTGTTTGCAGTTAATCTCGCCGATTATTTTTTACGGTTTTGTCGGAGTAATTTGTTTTGAACTCAAATATACTTGTTCATTATAAGAAAGGCAATAATAATAAAAATAAATTATTTCGTCCATTGGCGTTTGAATTCGAATTTAATTTCAAATCTTCTACACGTACATTCACTCTCATTGAAGTGCCAATATGAGTACAACCCAGGAGTCCAGTCAAAATAAATCAAAACAAAATTCGACCGAATGAAATAAACGTTTTTGATTTCGATCAAGATGAAGTATTTTTGATTAAATTTAAATTTGTTAATTTTGGCAAATTATAGATGTAGTTATTGGAAACAAGAGAACGGCTTCAATGAGATTGGTTTAAAGAGTTATTTTACGAGGAATTGGACAAGTTAACATACAATTAGCATTTTCTATCGTAAAAGTAGAAATGGACAGGTGAAGATGTATAAATTTGATTCTTGAAATAAAATAAAAGTTTCTTAAATATCTTTTCCCAATTTATGACAAAATTTCTTAGAATGCATAAATAACAGAAAATCAGGATTAGGGAAATCATTTCCATTGGATTTTCAATGTTAACTTCTACTGCTAATTCATACGACTGTTTATTATTTTGAGTATTATCTAAGAAGGACGATAACAGAGATAATATAAGTTTATTATTGCAATCCTTGCAGTGTAAATTATTTTATCATAGTTTATCGATTGCGGAAATAGTCCGGGAAGATATCGGACTCGACCAGTCGCTAATTTTCACTTTAGTTTATCATTGCAACAGTCTGCGTCCACTCTGGTAAACTTGTTTCGCTTGTGAGCCTCAATGTATGTACCACTGAGACGCATACCATGTTGTTTAGGGACTCCTTTGGAGGTATGCCGATGGCCAGTATAGTGAGGGCGACAAATGAGATCTTAACTAAAACCTAACTATATTGATATTTTTTTATGAATCGCTTCCATCTTTAAAGCGGAAAATTCAATCGAATATTTTTTAAATTTATTTTAAATTTCTTGGGATGTATATATTTATGTATATGTTTTATTTATATTGTATATTATATCGCATGTAATTGGGGGTTTCCTGTTTGCGGTAAATAAAATATTATTTTTTATCATTGGGTTTTAACGCACTTGCCCTTTGGTGTTATGCTAAACACCTTTCCTAATCTTTGTTTAGTAATACAGCAGTTAAGCATTTTACGTAGACCCAATAAATTACGAAATGCAACTTAAATTCATATGAAATTTGGCGTTTTTAGCAATTTGCATTTTTACAATGATACCTAATTGCATGTAAGAATACTTTTTAAAGTATTGAACGTAATAATCTGAATTCGGTGGCACTCATTCGATCGATATACAACACATGTCTAATGGCAGCTGTTTCGCCTTCGTCTTTGTCTCGTACCTTGACTCAGTACGGTGTAAGTTCTGCTCCCGCAAGGTAACGGAATTGTCGTCGGAATGTTTTACCTCAATTCCAAAGTTAAATTACTCCACAGCGTTTAGGTCTTAGAAAAAGTGTTCTGCATTCGCTTGCTTTGTCTTCCGTCTCACGTCAGTGGCCTATATATTCACACAACAAATTTTTGTATCCATCGATCTTTTTCCATCATATCGCAGCATATAATGTTTCTTCAAATATTTGGCAGTTTTCCGCGATATTAGAGGTTTGCGAATCAAATAAGTGAATTGAAAATATAACCAAATTAATAATCAAACCTATTTCGGGCCCAAGTTTTCGTAGATATATTTCCTGCTGAAATGTTTTCCATCCCTATAAATATCCATTGCCAAATAATTTAAATCATATTTCTGCTTTCGCAGAGAGAATCACTTTAGTTGCGTATGATCAGAATCACCCTACTCCATGTTACGTATGAGATAGAACAGATTAATTAACAAATGGTGGAAATGAAGTTTCACTTAGCACAGGAAAGCGTGCAGCTTAACCCAAGGTTATACAAGAAGTGAAAAAAAGTGAATTGGCTGGGAATCGAACCCAGGTCTGCCACTATGACAGTCTGACGTGGCTCGGTAATTGGTTAGAACACCTGCCTGGAAAGTGGGAGACCTGGGTTCCAGTCCCAGCCAAGTCACTATTTTTCACTTGTATAACATTAGAGTATTAACTTTCATTACTGAAAATTAATTGGAATATGGATTTGCATCTCAAAAAAATTATCCTCTTGATAAGCGTTGAAGAGAAACACTGGGAACGAAAAGAACAAGAGGGCGGAAGCGAAAGTCGGGAAGAAAGTGCTCGCGCGAGATAGACTTGAAGCGGAATATACCTTTATGTAGGTTATATCAATTGAAAATATATGCTTAAATATACAACTGTCAGACCTAAATAAAACAAAACATTATGTATTTTACGACGTTACTTGCGTAAACATTTAATTTATGCAAATATCATGGGGGAGATTATGGAACACGATGTAAGATTTAATATTGTAAAATTGTATCTTCAATACGTAGAAATGGTTTATATTAATCAGTTATACTCCAGTTCATGATAATAAATGTCGCTTAAAGCCATAATTATCGATTTTTTTATTTTAACATGATCTTTAAATATCCTAAAACAAAAATCTTAGGTTTAAGTAAATAGGAATTCTTCAAGTTGATTAAAACATGTGAGTTTTGTCTTAGAGTCGGAAAAGTTCTCAACCGATACTCCGAAAAATATAAAACTGACTGAAACTGATCAAAGAAAGGGTTAAAAGGTATATTAAGGGCGAGCACCCAGGATAAATCCCAAAGAAAAACGGACTTGAAAAAAGTCTGACAGGGCCGGGAATCGAACCCTGGATCTTCCCGGGTTAGATAAAAAAAACTGATCAAACTAATATTCAAAATAAACGCAAATATCAGCATAAACGATATTCTTCATGCTCTCAATAAGTCTTACAAAAATAACTATGGTTTTCGCTTCCATTTGCGATATTTTCGTAATTCTTTATTATTTTGCGGACTCCCTCATTACGAACGAATTCCTTTTCGAACCAAGAAATTCTTTGAAATTTGAGTTAAAATATAGAACTCTGAAAAAGTCGCGTTGTAAGCCCAAGGAAAATGGACAGGAAGAAATAATGAGACCAAAAGAACTCGTCACTTGGAAGAATTCGACTTATTCCTACATCAAGTAGGCGAAGGATTGCTGAGAATGCCTTCACCGCAATTCGCTCCAAAAATAGAGGAACTCGAATGTTTGTAAAAGGTGGGGAGAGTTTTCTACAAAACGGTGCAACGTAAATTGGGTAAAGTCGAAAAATCAATTTTTAATTTTATCAATGAAAGTAAATGAAACATTTTCGCAATATTCTTGCAAATCAAAATGGAAGAAGTGTGTTTAGAATTTCCTTTGAGCAATGGGAACATCTTGCACGAAGCCATTTTAATTAAACAACAATTTGTAATAAAATTTGATTTAGGTGTGAATTAAGTATTGTATTTGATATACATTCTATAAAATGGAGAATGTAATTTGAATTTATTCAGTGATGATAAAATATTTTATCTGAGGCAGGTACACACATTAATTCCTATTATTTTCTAAATTATTTCAATAAATTATTTGATACTCTTTGCATAAGCTAAATTTACATGCCATTCAGGTTTGAAAGCAAAGGAATAATTACAATTTCGAAAATTCATTTGTATATTTTCGGATTGAAACCACAATTATTGAGGACACCTGAGCTCCTATAATCGCGAATAAAGTTTCATACTTTGGTTATGGAATATTGTTTACAAATCGAAATTTCGAGAATTTTTACAAAATACCCGAAAAATTTCCAAACATATGGAGGTTGTAAACAACCGGTCCCCCTGACGACCAATGCGATTATTGAATCCGAGATTTTTCCTGTATTGTAAGAATAGCTTGGGATTTTAGCCGTGTATTCTAAAGGATATTTACTCATTGCACGACCAACAACTTGAAATTAATCTACTTCTATAACCAGTTGAACTAATTCTATATTCACTGTTGAGAATAGACGGGCGCTTCAGCTAGTATAAATATAAATAAAAAACCCCCATACCTTAATTGTTTCAATTAAAGGAAAATTTGCTTTACTAACGTATAAGGTAAGAGTGCAGTTAAACTTTTTCGTAATTTAATGCCGAAAGATCGAAAACTAGCTTTATCCACGTACAAGCTATGTTTTATATCTGTATCTTATTGATAAAAATTATTTTAATTTGTAAAATATTGGCTTTTGGATAATGTAACATGTGTTGATAGTACAATGAAATAAATTAAAATATTTTACTAGTAGATAACATACGTTTTTGCAAAACACTTGACTCATAGAATTACTAAAATGTATAGTTCCTCATATTTATTCATTATTAGAATATACAGCAAATCTATCTTTCATACCATCTAATTTAAATATTTTGAAAACCCCCGTGCCATACGAGCTCCATAAATTTGTGTCACACATTGTAGACTTTTTGATTTAACCCGCGACTCTGCACCTCTTGATTATTACGAGACATTTGAAAGAATTGGATGAAAACATTTTGAAAATCTTTTCTTATGCTTAATCTACAATCCTATCGATCCGTTCCATACGAAATTGAAGCAGTTATTCCAATCGATTGAGAAATTTACACCTGAACGAGGCGTTTTAACGGGAATTTTGCAATTTCGCGTGTTCTATTTGTCCGATTCATGCCATTTTTTCGTTTTGTCTAAAATGTTGCTGAATTGTGTTAGCCGTATTGGATATTTAGTCTGTGTTCGGCAGTTAACATAATTACTTGTGTTTTGGTTGGATCGGCCATTTTGAAAATGTGTCAGAGAATTTGTATTAAATTTTGCTATAAAATGGAATAAAGCGCAACTAAGTTTCAGAAATGTTAAAATTTGCTTTTGCTGAGTCTTTCATGAGTAAAGGTTTACAAGTCGTATAAGCGATTCTCAAATGAAGCATTCTAAGACGACGAGCGCCTAGCACATCACAAGCCGACGAAAACGTGGAAAAATCATGAGAAAGTGAGAATTAGGAAGTGAAGTGAGATTATTAAATCATTGATTACGAAAGATCAAACGGTCAATAAGGAGCTCAATCTTATTTATGAGCAAAACTCAATTTCCCTAAATCAATTCAAACAAACGCCTGGAATTATATCGTAACAATTCATGGCTTTTGCACCACGATAATGCTCACACTTCCTTGTTTGTTCGAGATGTTTTGACCAAAAACAACACTGCAATGATGCCTTAGCCTCTGTATCCGTCAGTGTGACTTCTTCCAGTTTCCAAAAAGGAACTTTGAAGTTCTTTAGCAAATTACAAAAGCATCGCTGAGGGAACTAAAAGAAAAATTTGAATTGCAGAAGTGTATCTGAGATTGGACGAAGAGCTGGCGTAAGTGTACAATATATAATGGGGACTATTTTGTAGAGGATAAAATAGCTGTAGGCGAATAAATAAAATGCTATCCGAAAATTGAAAATTCCCATTATTTTTTAACTCCCCTCCCCTATTACAAGAGTAGAACAATTTTTCAGATTTAGCACAATAATGCATCGATGCAATGTATCATTTCCAGCCTAATTTAGTGAAAAGAATGGGAATAGTATTTAATTTACCTTGTTTGGTTCAACTAAATACTCGTACATGCATGCATGGATTTAGTACGTGGCTAACTATTATTTACTATCTTTGCTGAAGCGCTATTCACGGATTTAAAAAAAATTAGGTTACAGAGAAGAAATATTATATCAAATAAGATAATATAAATATTAAATTATTTGGTAATATGAAATAGATGTCTTTCCACAACATTTTGGCCGAATTGATTGATTATATT
This sequence comes from Sympetrum striolatum, assembly GCA_947579665.1. NCBI lineage: Eukaryota > Metazoa > Arthropoda > Insecta > Odonata > Libellulidae > Sympetrum > Sympetrum striolatum. The sequence goes on from OX388341.1 coordinate 118,023,912, forward strand.
TGGTACCGATTCCGCGATGCGATACTTCAGCGACAGTTAATTTATCGATCCAAGAATCAGGAGGCGGAAATAATAAAGTATACTCATACGATATATTACTAGAATCAAAACAAGCGACGAATCGATGGAATTGTGTCTTCGATAGCGACGAATATAAAAGGAGAATCGATTAAGTCGTTGACGAGGGAATGCAATAACAAGGAGAAATATTGACCTTTTGGGTTTGCATCTCATGCAACTATCGTTGACGCATCTCTTTAAGAGATATCTGAATTATATTTCAATCAACTAAAGCACTCGAGTTTCCAAAAGGTCTGTAATTCCTTGATTTTAGGAGAAAAAAGATTTGTCCCAACTTTGATGGATATGATTTTCACTTAGTTACAGCTTCTTCATTTGATTATACACTCGATTATAACTGAACGTTATTTATAAGATTAGAATTTAAAGACCATTCACATAAAGGGTTGAAGATTAGGAAATTATTTTTTTCCATTTTTTTAATGATAACTTATTTTTAAAAATTAAATTTCATCTTCTTATCTTCCATGCATATTTAACCTTTCAGTTAGCATTTATTCTAACACACGTAACGCCGTACTGTGGGCTAGAATCGGAGAAGCTGGACTAAAATAAAAAAGTGATTTTTTGAGTGTGGACTTGAACGGTCGGACGAGTGTCAACTATTTTTAAGCAAGGAATGTGCCTGACAGTTTCGTTTTGAAAGTTTCGTAAATATTTCTGCTCTGCTCTGAATTTGCACACATAGTTAGAGATGGTGATCTTCTATTGTGCTGTATAGGATGTATCGCCAGAAAGACACGGGTTAGATACCGGGCGGTAAATATATCCCCCATATAAAACACATAGGGGTAGTTTTTCATTATTTCTTTTCTTGCACCTATCGTTATGAAAGGAAGTTCTTGCTTTGCAAGAAGATGTATATTAAGACTCCGTTTAAGAAAAAAATTATATAAGACCAAGCTGTTCCTGGGTTCGATGCCAGAGCACATTAATATTTCTCACATAAGGAATATATGTGAAAAGTTGGAGGTCGTTTAAGACAGTTGCAGCCAATATTTCTGCATGAATTTTTACACATGGTTAGAGATGGTGATCTTCTGTTGTGCTGCATAGTAAGTTTAACAGGAAGACCCGGGTTCGAAGTTTCACGCATAGGTAGAGATTATATTATATATAGTCTTCTATTCTGCTTATAGAAAGTGTCACCAGGAAGACCCGGGTTCGATGCCGTACAGATAAATTACAGCGAATTTTAAGAATATTTTCAGTACTTTTTCTACTTTTGAGAATCCTTTCGATATGATGTCGACTTGAAATTTGTGTTATCAACATGCTTGCAGAATGCAAGCAACATTTTACTCGTATATATATGTTACACCCCAAACGTATAATTTCCCATTTCATGAATTGGGCAATTACACGTTTGGGGTGAAAGGAACCCTACCTACCCTACTCAACCCATCGGCGCCGCGCATATTTAATTAATTAATTAATCTCCGCTACATATCGTGAAATATGCGCGGCGCCAATGGGTTGAGTAGGGTAGGTAGGGTCCCTGTCACCCCAAACGTGTAATTGCCCAATTCATGAAATTGGCAATTTTTGCCCATTTCATGAATTTGGCAACGCGCCTAAGCAGATTGACAACAATAATTTCATGTCGGCATCATATCGGGACGGTCCTCATCAAAAGTAAAAAAAAAGATTGAATATATTCTTAAAATTCGCTTCAATTTAATCGTCTGGCATCGAACCCGGGTCTTCCTGTTAAACTTACTATGCAGCACAACAGAAAATCACCATCTCTAACCATGTGTAAAAATTCAAGCAGAAATATTGGCTGCAACTGTCTCAAAAGACGTTCTACTTTTCCCTTATATCCCTTATGTGAGAAATTTTAATGTGCTCTAACATCGAACTCAGGAACAGCATGGTCTTATCTATTGTTTTTCTTAAACCGAGGCTTAATATACATCTTCTATCTAAGCAAGAATTCCCTATTATTTCAGTAAGTGCATGAAAGAAGTAATGAAAAACTATCCCAATGTGTTTTATATGGCAGATATATTTACCACCCGGCATCGAACCCGGGTGCTTCTACATAAGCACAAAAATGCTCTCAGAAGTAGGTTGGGAATCTTTGAAAGACAGGAGATTGGAAGCTAGGCTGCGACTGCTTAATAAATTCATGGAAACTACATTTTCGGAAGATACAATCGGTATCATGCAACCCCCCTGCTGCCCTCGGTCGATCCGATAATGAACATAAGTTAAGAGAAATAGATGCTAGGACGAATCGTTTTAGAAATTCATTCTTTCCGCGAACGGTACGCGACAATAACCGAGTAAACAAGTAGTTTATATTCAACTGGTGTTTACACCCCCTGCCACCCGCCGAATGGCGGCTTGCAGGGTATTAATGTAGATGTAGATTCTTCTAAAGGTCTTTTGCCGTTTAAGTTCTACTTTCATCAAGTCATGAATCCCCTAACCATCAGCAAATTCATGAGGCAACTTCCTTGAGAGAACGGTGCGCATTTTAGGAAGAGGAAATAGTTTCATGCATAGCAAGAAATTAAAAGAGAATCAGATTCTTCCGAAGGCATATATACGCAATACAAAAACCTTTATCCGACAAAGTCTTACGATAACAAATAAATGCGACTCACGTGTTCTGTAAGGGCGTGACTGAGAAATCCTCGGGTGGCTGTGGATGGTGTCCGCCCATGGTGACTTTGGTGGTGGTGATGCCGAAGACCAAGTAGACAGGGGAACAGAGGAGCGGAGGCAAGAGGAGGGAGATGGCGAGGGCCACGGAGCACCGACGTCTCGAGCAGAGTGTCCTTGCTCTCTCCGGAGGGAGCCTCAGAGCCAGCAGCCGCCACACCGCAAGGGTCAGGGTCAAACAGATTGACACCGTGTGCAGCACCTGCAACATTCCAAATAACAAAATGGTTGCGAATTAGATAGTGAAGTGAGGATTTCCACGAAAATATCGAATTAACCTTTACAGTTTGACAAGACATCCCGCCAGAGTGCTCCCTACGTTAGATAATGTGATTCATGAAGGCACTCCGTGCATCTATCTTATATATATATATATATATATATATATATATATATATATATATATATATATATATATATATATATATATATGATAAATGCACGTGGAAATTCGTCTGTTATATCTAAATTTATATACCTCCATCCCAACGAAAAATTGCGTTGAATCTTGATGATTATATCTATATTTCATGCGGTTTTCGCACACTGAAGGGCATGTTCACCATCGAATAACTTTCCGTATTTATTTATTTTCAAATGCCGCTGCGAATAGCCCATCATGCCTGGTAGAGGGGGAAGTACTATGTTACAAAGGATTGCTTTCGCCCAAAGACGGGAGGGAAACCCCTCAAAAAATCTACCGCAGGCAATGAATTACTTTCATATATACATACACAATAAATAATGTAACATTAAGATTACAATTATTTATAACGCTCTCACCTTTCTATTTCGATAAAAATAATAGTAAAGTCACCATTTCTCCTCTCACTATTAGTAAATATTTAAGCGTCGTTAGTCACCGTAATGATAAGCATAATTAGGTAGTAGAATGTGCCAACATCTCTCTTCTATTATTCGATTTTCGTCTTGAAGTTCATAGAAGTTCACAACGGTAAAATTATTGTCGTCGTTTATCTTTCCCAAGAAGGGCATGGTTTTCCGCATTGTAATATTCTTTTCTAATTTACTTACTGGATGAGTAGATTATATATAAGGATATCTGACGTTACCATTTAAAGCGTGAATATAACTCGTTAACGTATCGAGAGTTTGACCTCTGAAGAGAATGACCAGAAATGAAGATTTTTCATCATGTTTTCTTAATTTTTAACATCCGTTTGTCTTTGAAGTAATTAAATGAGTGACTGCGATCTACAAGAAGATAAGGAAATGAAATAGAGATCTACTGGAACATAAAGGCCTAGGAGAAAGTGAAATGACTACTTCGGCAACATTCATATGTACTATTCACAAATAGAAACATACTGTGATCGATTGTGCACTAATTACCGATGGAGTTATAATAATAGAAGTGTAAGAAAATAATTTTTCTCACCACTAATCATCAGTGTGCACGTTGAGAACACAATAAATGAAGCATAAGTCAAAATACCAAGAAAGAAAGGATTAACAGAAATAAAATAGAATTCTTATAATACAAATCGTCCGAAAGATAACTCCAAAGAATGATAATATATTGAAAACAATATTGGAAGGAATGATGGAATTATAGAGGATGATATAGATTGAATTGCGACAAGCTTGCAATGTTCAATGTTAAGAAATCATAAGTTGAAATTATCACTTGGAAGGCAGATATGATGACAATTAATAAGAAACTATATAACTTCCACTATTTAAGTTTCTTCAGTTAAGGTAATCTGGATTTCGATAATGTTACGTCCTGAATTGTTCTTCACCAACTCTATCTTCAGGTGAGATATGATTAACTGTTGGTAATTTCCCCATTCTCCAAAAATTATGTTTGGATGCACCTAGGTCATTTTCAGCAGACGTGAAACAACTTATCTCATTTGAACTTTGATTCGACATTCTTTTTGACATTGGACCCCAAAGAATATACTCCAAAACTGACGACCATGCACTAGGAAGACCTACTTGACGCAGTATGGGACCCTGCCATAATTTCTGAATATAAATCAGCAAGGAAAACCGGACTTGAAAATTGCAATATGCAATTTTCTTGTATTTTAAAGAAGCCATTTTTCACTATAACTTTCCCCATCGTAAAACCCATTTAGTAATTGCAATCCTAGTCCTCAAACCTTTAGTATATCATTGCAAAGAATTGAAGCATACCAAAAAGTTACAGCAGTTTTTAATGTATTAATGGAAAGATTTAAGTTTTGCCCTTCAAAGATTGTTAATGCCGACGAAACTGACGTGACGTGTGTTGACACCATCAAATGTCTACATAGAGCAATAAAAGGTTGTTTGTAAAAACGACCTTGTTTATTCAAGCACTCAAGCATGTCCGATACAACACTCCAGAAATCAAAAAGGTCAAAATGTTAGGATTATAAAAAGTCAAAAAGAAAAAACCAATAAAGGAGTATCTTAGAGGAAAGAGCTTTTTAATGCATTGAAGAAAAATTATGTAGTTTTTAGAATAGTAGAAAACATTTAAATTGAGCCATAAAATAATTTTATACATCCGAATAAGCTTAAGCATCCGATACTACCCGACCTTCCCCTATATCTTAATTTTGCTGTATGTTCTTAATTGAACTTCATATGATCATCAAGCTTCCTCTTTTCTTTTTGGTTGAACCATTCGATCCGGAAATTAAATTATCCTAGACGAATTATTAAACATTACGTGCTGTACAATAAAAAATGGATTTGAAATTATTTCGGGGCTGTTCCACTCTTTGAAAAAAAAGGCTGTCATGTTTTATATAATTTTATAATAAGCTTCCATTATTATTGTAAACATTTAATTTCAAGTAATTTAGGAAAATTCCATCAAATCAGGAATAAAATTGCGGCGGAGTTATGTCCATCCAAAAATGTTTGAAAATCTGCAGGGCAGAACATGTTGCATTTAAGGAGAGAAAAATGTATCTCAGGAGGAACATTTAAGAAAAATCTGGTTTTAGACACAAGATCATAATACAAATTCTATGTGATATATAAAAATTGATGAACATTCAGGCTAAATCAGTGTGGAAAGAGAAGTTTTAGTTAATCTTTGGCTTTCACTATTTTCAATTTCGCAGGTGTTGAATTTAATTTGTATTTCTCTTCGAAAATCATACGTGAAAAATACCGGAGTATGTTTTCGTTGAAAAATGAATTATGATATGAATATCCGCTCGAAAACTTCCGATTCTGGGAGGAGGAAGCACATTAATAAGCCTCAGCTGCTAAAACCCTTTCTCCCCCCATCCCTTTCTCCCCCCATCCCTTTCTCTCCCCATCCCATGAGGGTGGAACAAATTTTCGAAATATTTTGCTTGTTAGTTGAAGACGGAGGAAAGAATTAAAAATTCCTAAATTCCGGTCACTCACACCGAATCATAGGCTATTTGGTGAATTTCATCATCGCGTCAGATTGAATCTCCAATTCTAATGTAGACGATGAAATGAAAATCAGCGTCCAAGTCAAGCTAACGTTCTAGACTTAAGCACTAACTGGATTTTCGTGTGTCTGCTTTAACTTCTAATTCCCTAAATCTGACGGCGTGCGAACATCCCCAACGTTTAAATAGTACGCACCAAAGGTAGATTTTTATGATTTAAACTGAGTAAAGGTGAAATACTACTCATCGTAAACTCAGGTTTAAATCCGAGGAAGAATAGACTTGAAGGGTCTTTCGATTGCTGGTCAGGTGCTCTGTCCGTTGAGCTAACCCCTCCCTCTGTCGTTGAGCCCCTCAAGCTATTCTGGAGACTTTGCAGGCGTTGGACATTGCGAGTTCATCCGCATAGTCCTTGTTACCTTCCTAAAGGTGCCTTCCTTCTTTTTGTGGTGCTTCTATGACAGCGAACGAAGGGCACGAACTATGTCCAACGTTCTAATCTATGCTTACAATCCGGGAAGGCTCAGAACCTTTCTTGGCCATAATAAGCATGGCATCCATCAATACGTTTAACTATTATTAACCATGTAATGATGTCGTAAATGTTTTCATTTTCTTACGTGCGGAACTACCACTCGACGATTCGAGCTTCTTTCCTGGATCATTGCTCTCATCGAGGCTATGGCGTTTCTCACATTTTCCCTCAAAAATGCACGCTCCACTGTTTTCATCGGAAGTCGGAAGTTTTAAACATATCCGTATCCAGAACTCACATAACGCTCCGAGAAATGGTCTAATATTTCTCAATTCCCGCATTTATTCCCGTAATTCCGATTACTGCACGCTGCGACCAACAAAGACTTGCCATAGTGACTCCGAGAAGGCAAATTCATGGGGCGGTTTGAATGCAGTCCATTCCACTTGTATTACGCCCTTACGCCGTGGGCATCGCGAAATGCGGGTTTGTGAGCTGAAGACGCAGGGAAAAATAAAACCAGAAAAGAAGATTGTTTGAAAAAGTGAAACAAGAAATACGAAAATGTATCTAGAAAAAGAAAAAGTGAGTGGGACGGAAATGGAAGGTCTTTTAGAATCATTCCAATTTCATTGCTCACTAACAAATGTCAACTCGGAACCCCTCAGAAATAAAGCAGAAGCTCCGTTTCTTTTAAGTTACGATAAATGAGTGCGTAAGTGGGCTCCATTACTGTTCCTTTTAAGTTACGATGAGTGGAGCAAACACAAAAGTAATGCCACATTCGTACATAACAGTTTTTAATTAACAATTTTGATTGAAATCTATTGGAACTTCATTCTAAAATATTCACTACGAAATTGAAATTTACTGCCCACAGATTAATTTATTCACAAGATATGGTTTAGCTGTTACACCTGATATTGGTGTAACCCAACTCCAAAACTATGGTCGTGCTATTAAATTAACCTGTAAACAGTATGTATCAATTTCGTTGTGAAGTTTTTAAAACCTTATTTAGTCTGTGGTTTCCAATATAAAAAGGCCCATTTAAATTGCAGAAATGCGCAAACGTAAGACGACTTGTATTTCCCCGTTTTTTTTAATTTTTCACGGCGACACTATCCGTAACACTTCTTCACCCGACTGTCTAGTGAAAAAATTAGCATTTCTTATATCGGGGGACATAAAATAGAAGGATATTAAAGAATATATCTTCCATGAACGGTCCGAAACTGAAAAAGAAAGTTGAAATAAATATCCCGATCTTCTACAGGCATTCTTCGGCTGTTACTGACAAGAAACATTTGTTTCTGTAAAAGGAAATCTTTCTATATAACAATTAGCAGCTGCACGTTTGAATGGGAGCTACGCCATATATCTTGGCAAAAGTAATAGTAGCGGTGGATCCTCCACAGTTCCCCTTTTCAAGTATGAAGCATGCAGTATAATAAATATAATATTTAGTATCAACTTTGAAATAAATAAGAGTCGTAAATGGTTGAATAGAGGTTATTATTGTAAATACTAAGAGGTGTTAAAAATATACAGCAGCAGAACTTGAAGTTTTCTATTACCTATGTCTTATTTCGTTAAATTTGTAAGACTATGATTTTCGTAATCGCCGATACAATCCAACCGAATTAATTTAGACTATTTTAGAAACCTCATTAGTTTTAGCTTTTCCATATGGAAAATAATAATATCTATAAAATATTTCCAGTTGCGTGTGTTAGCAAATATGATAAAATACGCGGCAAGACCGACGTTTCGAAGGGGCCGGATTGTCGTGTCTGTCTCAAAAGAGAGAGGACGCGGATCTGCGGTCACATCGGAGGTCAGTCTCCCGCCTTTACGGAACTATTTCTCCTCGTGGAGTAATCTATGACGTCACAAATATATATTCCTACGCCTGACGTCACGTCACTCATTTCTAACACGTGTGATGAACTTTACAACACACATACTTTCAAAATATATTTTTCCAACTGCTAAACAGGAAGACTTCTCACATAACATTCTACTGGGATATAAATGTGCATCCGAATTGATAAGAAAAGGTATTGCGCCCAAAACAAAAAAAAAGCAATGCAATTGAAGAGACTGCCATCCAATAAGGGTCAAGGATTCCTTGAAAGCCGTTAAGGAGTCGAAGGGCCACGATCTCATTATCTTTTTCTCATCCGTGAGGAGCGTTCAAAGTGAAAAGATGTTCGAGTGACCGAATATTTTTATCCCTCCAACTCAATAGGATCTTAAGCGAATCAATTGCTTCTTTTTACTTTGATTTTTCTTTCTTCGATCCAAATTTCTGGGAATATCTCTATTATTCACGTTCGGTAAATTAACTTCGATAAAGTAGAGTAGTTCGTAATTTCCACGATAATTTTCATATTTATTTCATTATAGTGTTCCACCAAGTTAAACCGTATTGATTACTTTTTGGATATTTGCTCAGTTTCCAGAAACGTATATAAAGTACTTAATTCACGTGCATCAAATAGAAAAGAATAAAATTCTCAGTTACGGCTCTCATTCCACCATAACTAACGGAGACGATTGAACTGTGCGATTCGCTGAGATCAAATTACAGCGATAGCGTATGACGTGAGTTTACCAAAAACGCTTTATTACCCAAAATCCTTTTTGTAAATTAAATCTACCGTCATAGACTAACTGTGAAATTTGATCTTACCGTTCCTCTCCATGTGTCTATAAAAATAAGATATATCATCTTGGACGTACGGAATGTTTTACAGATACTAATACAACCCAATAATGGTTGGCAGGGAGGAACTAAACCACTAATTATGACAAAATCATCAGCCGATCCCCTCAAGAAGAAGATCGCGAAACCAAGAGGGAAGAGTTCTGAACAGTCACTTCTAATAAAATCGATTGTGGCAGGCAAGTGAAAATCCATAACAGAGGATGTTAAGAATAAAGATTTACAAATACTTTTTCCACACATTTATTAGAATCACGACCGGTTTCGGCACAGATCGGCCATCTTCTGTTGCCGAATCCGGTCGTGTTTCTAATAAATGTGTGGAAAAAGTATTTGTAAATCTTTATTCTTAACATCCTTAGTCACTTCTAATCTAAACAAGAATCTTAACCTCCTGTGTTTCATAATTAAAATAATCATTATTGGTGTCCAAACAGCTATAGTCCATTCCTGACCACGAGCATCGTTAATAATAATTCCTCCAAATATATAAAAAATATTTCGATGATTTTTTGGTCAGTTGCTTTTTGAGATAAAACACAAATTATTGATTTTGACTTGCGAGACTTAAATCTACGCGTCTGTGCGGAGTTTGTGAAAAGGCTGCCGCCGGGTTGCGGGTGCCATAGTTACAGAGGATAATAAACACCTGTTTTACAAGGAGATTTGCTTCGATTTAAACATTTACGATGATCGAATTATATCTGGAATCAACTGATAGAAACTCACCTGCGAGAAGTGCATGTGGAAGAGAACGAAGGCGGCAGCTGCGAAAGGATAATCCCTCTCTGCCCTCGCAGCTTCTTCCGCTGGAGTCATCGATGGAAGTTTAGGCGAATTCTCCACTTTCACCGCTGAAAGAATTCCAATCAAATCATTCAACTATCGGAAATGTGTTTATGAGTTGCTATTAAGAGAAACGTAATGTTACGGTGCTGGTCATTTAGAAATTTTCGGTCGTGATTTTGATTATGGAGACGTTGTACCAATCCCATATTTTTCTGGTGTCGACAAGTTTCTTTATTTTTAACTGTTGCTGATTTCCGATTTTGCAGGATAAATCAAATATGGGAATAGCAATTCACTTTTCTGTGGTAACTGAACAATTATATCACGGGATGACCACCTTCCTGAAAAGCTCATTTTATATAAGAGAACGGGTAAGTGCTAATTCCTCACTGCTCACTAAATTCATAACAGGTGAGAATTTTCTAACTTTCCTTCGAATGTTAACATCAATTAAAACTGACAGAATCAAAATAGGGAAATAGACGGTTTAAGTTTAAGTTTAAGTTTAAGAATGTAAAACTGCGTAATATAATAGAACAATTATTAATTATTAACAGGATATACACAAATTTTGTTTAAAAACATTTTCACACAAAATATTAAAGTTTTTCTGCATCCATGCATTTGGCCTTCTCTCCCGAGTGTCCGGGTGAGACCTCTGTGGGAGAGGTACCACATTAGCTTAAACTGAATTTAATATAGAAAGCGCTTGTCATATACAAAATTGTTAGATATAACTTAAAGTCAGGATCTAAGAAAACATTTAAGTTAACTTTAAAACCTATTTAAAAGTTTAATTTACAAAACTTTTGGAGGCATCTCAGCCCCCTCTAGAGGCATATAAATAGCATATTGAGGCTTGGTCATCGGTTTTTTTGCAACCAACATCTTCTCACGCAAACATATTGTCGGTTCAACCGAAAGAAATTATGACAATTTTGATGTTTTTTTCGAAATTTCGAGGCAAAAATTCTCACAGAAGATGTTTTGTGATTTCGAAAAAAAATTATACTTGTAATTTCAACGTGGGTGGGCCACCTTTTCCGGGTATTATGTTACGATCAGAGAAAGTGGCAAAACGCACCACCACCACATGCTTAATAAACACAACATCATCTTTCGATCGTGCATAAAATGCATTCGACCGTGGATTTAAATTTGAATTGTAATTTAAATGTAGATTACAAACGTTTTCTTGAAAAAGCCTTAATCGGTATCACCTTAAAGTTGAATTGATACTAATAAGGCACATATACCTAAAGATAGCACTGGGGCATCTATCCCGAGAAGAGGTCTATCCTTTCAGTACGGGAGAGATGCCCTTACAGCCAGTGGGACTACACTTTGTCCAAGATGGCCAGTCACTGCACGTGGATATTAGATGAACCTATAGCTACAAGTTTTTGCCATTTAATTCAAAATATTCAAACATTTAAACAGATGCTTACCAGAAACATTTTACCCTATCTTATAACAGGGTGGAAAAACATTGCCAACTTAAATGATGCTATAAAACAGCGTAAAAAGAATTAATCGCCGTGATACTCTTGCAGATACACGGGTGCATTCCAACTAACTGTCGAACACCTTCAGTAAAGCAATCTTGTTGTTTTCCTTAAAAATACTACGACTCTCCGGGCGTCTCTCCCGGTGCGGCATCTCACCCGGAATTACCTTATATAATCTTTATATTTTAAGGAAAAAATAAGTGAAACATTCTGCTTGTCGGAACGCTTCCTTATTATGGGGAAATTGAGTCAACAGAGGAATATTTCATTTCTCAAAGTTTCCTTTCCGTTATAATTCTTCGATTGTATTTGTTGTAATCTAATTTTTAAAACTATTAACGAGATATCCGAAATATCTAATTTTGATTTATTCTGAAACGTAAATCAAAATTAAATACTTCTCGACGCTACTTTTATCATTGACAGGATGGGAACTAATGAATAGCTCGCTTCTTTGAAATGCAGAGGTAAAGACGCTGGCGACGGAGAAAAAGCTGAATGTTTGTCTTTTTCAATGGAAGAGATAGCCTCAAGAGGAAAAGGATTAACGTTTTAACGAATTCGGTGAGATTCAGGAGAGACATCCGTTCGTCTCAGAGGGTGAGTCAAAGGAAAGTGAAAAACAAATATCGTCGCTTCGTCTGATGAAAGCTTTCAAACTTCAAGAAAAACAGATGTGAGGGAGGGAAACCGAGAAACGATTGAATGTTCTTATCAGCGTAGTTTTGAAATATGTGGCGAAATTTAATCGGTTGTAGAATAAACAGTGATTTAGGAAATAAAAGGAAATGCATATAAGGAAGGAAGAAAGGCAACTAATGGAATTCAAATGGAATGGATTCAGAAATTGTAGTAAATACTCGCGCAAAACACTCTTCCAATAAAATTCGACTTAACTTCTAGGGAATAAAAAAGCCGAATATTCATCCCTTTGGTATCATTTTCCTGAGTCAGAAACTTGGCTTATTTAGAGCATTAACGTGCAAAATTATTGTCTGTCGTATCGTACACACACACTTCGTTACCTTAATTTTCCTGTAGCTTAGTGCACATATAACTTAATGTCAGGATCTTTAACCAACTAATTGAAAGGAAAAAACTAATAACATATTTATTTACGTCTGAAATTTCGGAGGAAGACTTCAAAAATCATTTGGAAGTGCTATTGGGCATCAACATCGGTCGTAGTTGAAAAGAAAGGCGAATCGGCAGGTGCAGTGTGGTGGTCGAAAACACCGTTCCTTCAGCCAACAAAAACAGTCATACCTCGTAATCAAGTTAATCAACAAATGTGAATTCTAGGAAGCGGAAGAATCCGAATTTCTAGATGTCGCAGTTCAACAATATTTTTATCATCTTTGGGCCAAAATCACCTTTGCTATCTTAAATAAGAAAGATATTGAAGATATTATAATTCATCCCAGGATATTTGGGAATAAATTACGGGCTTACGAATAATTTACCATGCATCATCTATATATATAAAGCAGAAATTCTGTGGGTTTGTGTGTTTGTGGGTTTGTTTGTTTGTCTTGGATTGGAGTCCACACCGTTTGCCTGATTTGTCTAAAACTTTGCATACGTGTCCTCTGATATCAGGAAGGAAATACTGTCGCATTTTTATTCATCAATTTTGCTGGGTTCGAACCAAGATCGCTCAGATAGATTTTCATAAGGAATACACGTAAGCTTCACTTTTATCGGTTGCAGGCTTTATTTCTTTTGAAGAATTAAATTAGAAGGAGAAGTCGTATAGAGTCGAGACAAACACCAAAAGAAAGAAAATTGAATAAAATTTCTTATTTTGGTCGTTAAATCTTACTTTCGGTTAGAATTTGCGAGAATATCGGTAAAATATACAAAAATTTTGTGAAAATTCGAGGCTATAAACAACTCATTCCCCTGACGACCGATCCCATTGTTGAATCCGAGCTCATGTTTTATCCCATAAAAATACTCGTGGACTTTAGGCCCATAAAGCTGATGATTGATTAGGACGATATATTACATGGATAACGAGAAATTTTCTGTAAAAAGGTAACCAGCAATAGCAGGTACGTAATTACAGTCAGGAGATTGTGTGTCTTCGATTTTAGTACAAACCGTTTGCCAGATTCGCGTCAAAATTTGCGTACGTATTTTCTGGGACCAGGAAAGACGTACTGTCTCAATTTCATTTGATAATTTTGCTGGGTTCGAACCAAGATCGCTCAGATGGGTTTCCATAAAGAATAAATCTAATCTTCACTTTTATCGGTAGCAGGCTATATTTCTTTTGAAGAATTAAAATAGAAAAATAATCGTGAGGAGTCGAAACAAGAAGCAAAAGAAAGTAAATTAAATGAATATTCTAATTTTGATCGTGGGATATTGTTTCCGAATCGAAATTCCGAGAATTTTGATCAAATAAATTGTTGAGGTTGTAAACAGCCAATCCTCCTCACAATCAATGCGATTGTTGAGCCGAGCTCATGAATTTTCCTGCACAGTAAGAATAGATTGGGATTTTAGACTGTATTGTAAAGGGAATTAACGCATTGCACGACCGGCAACTTGAATTTAATCTACTTCTATATATATTCCCCGTTGAGAATCAACGGGCGCTTCAGCTAGTAATATATATGGTAATGTATGTGTATGTATATGTATATGTATATGAAACGCGTAAATTATTTCAACCAGAAATGTTTTAGGGTGGAGTCGATAAATCGGATGAATTGAAGAAGAGAATTGAGGAATTGCGAAGGAGAAATTGGCTTCGATTTTGGGGTGATAATTAGCTGTAGGCAAATTGAGTTCACTTCCAAAAGTGCTATCTCAGTAAATGATCTCCTAATTTACTGCACTTTGTTCAACTGGCGGAATTCCTTCGATAAAATGTGACGAGAAATATACACCTCTCTTTTGATCATGTGCATACTGTAATATATTTATTTATATTATATTTATGTTATTTTATAATGCAATACGTTTATAATCATTTTCTCTACATTAAATAAATTTATAATATTTAACATATTATAGCATACATAACACGTAACATTCAATTTATGATATAATTTAAGAAAGATGATAATAACGTATTCGTTTGAAACGTATGAAATGGAGAATTCTGATGTTATTTCATCATTAAAGTGCGCGAGTCAAAAGATCATTGACGGATGACGCAAATGTAGAGAAAAATGTTACGATATAACAGGTTAGTTTTTAACGAGTTCTTAAGATTTTTGTCAGAAGTTACTAAAATATGTCGGATTTTTCCGATCCTCTCTTCCATTTTAGAATCACAATTTCCTTCTGAGATATAAAAATACCCTAATATTGGAGGAGTGAGGAATTTTTCAAAGAAAAAAGAGGAAACAAGTAAAGTTGTAAACAACCGGATATTGAGCTGCTTTATTATTAAATTCATCTTCATTAAAATTCAAGTGAATTTTTCAACGAACATTTTGGTGGTTGATCGGAAATACCGAATTTATTCGAAAGGGGTTTAGCGACTTTTGCATTCCGTAAACGAGAAAACAGTCTAAAGAATAGAAACAATTCAACCTTTAACGGTATTATTTCAAGCTTAATTGGTTTCCTGATGCAGCGATGACAACTTCTTTATATATGAAAGGTCAATATTTAGAGTTATAGTCAGAAAATGCACAATATGTGCCGTGTATATTGAGATCTTATAATCAGGAGATAGCACATTTCATATTTTGTCTGCAAAACACCTCAGAATTCTAAGTAAAAAATTAATTAAATGCTCTCTTCAGAGCAATTCAGAATATTTTATGGTGATGTATATTTAATTATTCTTATCTCCGATTTTACTCGTACTTTGATTTCTTTTAAAAATTAAGAATTTAATGCAGTAAATGATATATATCTACTATATATATAATTCCTTCTCCGGATTCATTCATATGTATACCCAGATAGGATACTAATTCACAGGCTAAAGCACAAGCGTCATTGATTTGAAATTTTTACAGCGTATAGGCCCTGACGTGAAACCCCCAGGAAAAAGGCGACTTTGACTCTCAGTGTCATGGGTTCGATGCCAGAAGGCCACAAATCGCAATATTTCCCATTTAAATGTATTGCTTTGATTTTCGGGAATTTCTAAAAAAATACTTTCCGGATAGGAATCAAAACTTAAGGAGCCTACAGCTATGGACATGTTTTATTGGAAACATTAAAGAATTTTACAGAAAATGTCCGGGGTTCGATGCTAGGACTATGCAGAAATCTCCTATTTAAAATATGTACGGATAGATTTTCATTATTTTTTTTGATTCACTTATCGAATCGATAGGAAGTTCTCGCTTAGCTAGAAGATGAATATTAAGACTCGATCTAATAAAAACATTTTGATAAGACCAGGATATTTTCAGTGAAAGTCATTGATGTTTTCGATAGATCATATCCATAGGCTCCGTGAGTTTTGTTTATCTACCTATCCGGGAAATATTTTTCGACCTGGACCTAGGTTCGATGCTAGGACGATGCAAAAATCACCCCTTGTAATTTAAATAGGGGAATATTTGCCCTGACCTAGCGTCGAACCTAGGATAATCCTCGAAGATTTCTTTGTTGTTCTTGACGGATATGCACAGCTTACTGCGATCCTTAGAATGTCAACTCTCTGGTTTGCCTGGAAGTGCCTCAGAAATGTTTCGAAAATTCCAGCAATATATCTTTATGGAGAAAATCGGGACTTCTGGAATCGAACCCATGACACTGAAGTTCCATTCATGGAATAAAGGGTATAAGCAATAATAGGATTAAAACAGTTTTAAAATCTTCGTTTCTCATAATCCCTTGAAGATAGCAACGTAGTTGTCGAAATACGTATTACATATTTCACTCGTTTTTCAAAATTGTTTGGTGGTATTTCAACGGTTGACGACTTTCCTCATTTCAGCTCATTCGAATGTATGTTTTCTTGTTTTGAAGAACATGCTCTTTATTCCTACGGAGGATGCAACTAAAAATTAAAGTAATACGCAAATTCTCCTAATTATCACCCTTAAAACCTTTTACGAAACCCTTTCAATGAAATATCTCACAATGAAACATTGAAACTCCACAGTAAAGGACGAATTGTAGTACTTCCGGGTAACACCAGGGTGTCCCCATTAACAGGGTAGCATTCCCATTTAGGAATCTATTGTATAGTGTCCATGGAAGTTGCAATTCGAAATCGATCGCTTCTCATCTGTCTAAGGCTAAGAAACAGAAGAAAATGATGGACGAACTATTTTACAGTTATTGGAAAATGTATTATAACCAATTTAGGCTTCAACATTTTCGGAATTAACATGCAGAATAACAGCATGATCCCATAAAAATATATTTGCTCAATAGACGTAATATTACGTGGTTTTATGAAACATTTTTAGGCTGAGGGAGAACACGCTTCCAGAATTTTGTGTATCCACAATCTTTTCAACAATAATTGTTTCACTTTATAACTCCTCGTTTACGCAATATTTCTTGTTTTGTCTCAACTACGCTGGATCCTCGAGATCACTACGTCAGCTCTGGGAAATTTCACACGCTCAAACGCTTTTGCCATGGCATCTCCAATTTGCTTTCCTGCGCATATTTTGTTTTCTCCAAAATCGATGGTAACTTAAGGTTCACCGGAAACATTGTCAGTTGAGAGCACTCACCTTTCCAATGCGGAATCAGTATGATGACGGCGAAGGCAGCGTACTCCGCCATTAGAGCCGCATCAGCTGCGGCAATCGCGGTCAGTATGCGGTTGACGGGTGCCGGAGCAAGGTGCGGTCTCGTGAGGACTGCCACGTTGAGAGCGTTGGCGAGGGTGCCGAGGACGCAGACGGTGAGTGCAGCGACCGGGTGCAGGGGACGGTAAGCTAGCAGCATCCGCCGGAATAGCGATTCCGAGCTCCCGCAGTAGCAAGGCCTTAGAATCGATCAGTTTTAAATTAATATTTATTATTATTATTGCTACATTTGACAGAAGTCAGGTGACAGCCACAAACATTGTTAATTTATAAATCTTTTAACACTTAAAGCATTAAATTTAAAATTCCTAAATAACTTTATATTGAAAACAGGATAAGGTCACGTTTTTAACAACGAACATATTATAGATTAAACAATATCTTAAACAAACGATTCAAAATTCCTTTCATACTCTACGTTTTTATAATAGCTTTAAACATCTAAGTTTAAAATTGTAAGGACAGGAACACCTGATGTTGCAAGTAGCACAGGATGTGGGGGAAGGAAGACATATGCATGTCCATAGCCTCAAAGTCTCGATGGGAACTCCTGATTTTGCAGCTATGGAAAATGTGAAAACGCATCACCGGATTTGGGGGAAGGGCCGGTATGCTGCTATATTCCCGAATATGCAATATACCGGCGCGTGTGTGCAGGCAATCACGTGGGGTATGGGTGGAATTAAGAAATAAAAAGCGATAGAGAAATGAAGGGGGGAGTGAAAACCTGTAACAGTGTGTCGTTCCCCTTCCACAACCTCGGCGGATCGGCGCGGGACGCAGAGAGGACTTACAAAATCTTTAATTGTTTTAGGTAAGGGCTTGAAGGCCTCTTCAGATAACATGTTCCATTCCCTTACTCCGCTATTAAGAAATGAGTATTTAGCCGCATCTGTCCGTTGTTTTCACAATTTTAACTTCTCATTATGATCGCAGCGCGCCAAATAACTTGGTTTTTCTTATCTGTGACTTAATTCCCGCCAGCGTTTTTTACTTGAGAAATACCTACTAATCTGTTCTACTTCCTCTTTTCTAAAGTTTCCAACCCAAGAAATTCTAACAGTTTCGTTACGCTTTCCTCCCTATTGTGTTGATTTAAAAAATACCTAGCTGCTTTCCGTTGCACCTTTTCAAATTGCTTTATATTAGTTTTCCTATACGGATCCTAGACGTTTGTCACATATTCCAATATAGGCCTCATTATTGTTTTATATCCTAAGTTTTTCGCTTTCTTACTTGCTCCCTTTAAGTTCCTGATCACTTAATGGAGGTTTTTAAACGCTTTAGAGACTATCTTATCAATGTGATTACCCCAATCTAATTTTTTTGTAAATGTAACCCCTAAGTACTTACATTCTTTCACCCTGGGAACTTTTTCTCCGTTAATCTCGTATGTGACTTCTCTTTCCCTCCTCCTATTCGTGAATGCAATGTGTTTGCTCTTTTTTGCATTTATTCCCATTTTCCGTTGCCCACTTCTCAACTGCTTCAATGTCCCTCTGCAATATTCTAATACCATCCTCACAATTAATTTCCCTATCAGTTATACAGTCACCAATATATAGAAGGATTTTGGACTTAATGAGCTTTGGTAAGTCGTTTATTTAAATTAAAAACAGTTATTGGCCGAACACACTTCCCTGAGGTACCCCTGACGTGATGTCAATTTTTTCAAATATGTTTTCGCCAACTTTTACTCTCTAAGACATACTCGTAAAAAAAGTTTGTAGCCATCTTTTAACCCATGTATCTATTCACATTTTTTCTACTTTTGCGACAACAAATGATGCGGAACTTTAGAAGTACTTTACAAAAATCTACGACTCAACGTCCATTTGTCTGTCTAACGAATCTGAAATATCCTGACATTATCCTAATAGCTGCGATTCGCAGGAATATCCTTTCCTGAATCCATGTTGATAAATACTTAGCCACCCAGTTTCCTTCCAGAATTTCCTAAGATAATCTGCGACTAACTTTTCCATTACTTACGACCGAAGTTAAGCTGACCGGTCTATAGTATTCTACGTCCGTCTTTAACCCACCTTTATGAATCGGTATGACCTTTTTCTAATCTTCCGGAATAGAACGATTATTTAAGATCACTTGAAATAAAATTTTAATGTATGGAACAATTTCAGTCAGAGTTGATTAGTGTTTGGAGTAAATCGGTTAACCGGAAGTCGAGCTTCATTCATCAAAGCTCATTTCCGGTTGTCAAAATATCTCCATTAATATGATATATACGTGTATTGTATTACTTATAAAAGTTTTAGATAATGTAATTTACTATAACTTTTGTATTTAACATATTTTTGTATCACCGGTTGATTAGGAGTTATTCGTGAAATATCGATAAACCGGAAGTAGCTGTTATGTACTTTGTGGGCGCTCTAACATGAAAAATATTTGTTGGATCAACACCAAATTTCACAATTAGTATTTTGGTTGGTGTTGTTAGAGTTGATTAGTTTTTGAAGTAAATCGGTTGACCGAAAGTCGAGCTTCATTCTTCAAAGCTCATTTCCGGTTTTCAAAATATCTCCATCAATATGATATTTAGGTATATACTATTATTTATAAACGTTTTAGAGTCATTTACTATAACTTTCGTATGAAAGATATTTTTGTATCACTGATTGTTTAGGAGTAATTCATGAAATACTGATAAACCGGAAGTTGCTGATTATGTACTTTTTGGGTGCTCTGGGCTCTATGGGCGAAAGGCCAATTTCATCGTTCTTCATCCAGCATGCCCCGAAAAACATTATGTATAATGTTTGTGACGTAAAAGATAATAATATATAAATTAATCACTCATCTTCCAAGTTTAGATAGAATATAGAGTTCGAAATTACTGTCGT
Source organism: Sympetrum striolatum (assembly GCA_947579665.1). Taxonomy (NCBI): domain Eukaryota; kingdom Metazoa; phylum Arthropoda; class Insecta; order Odonata; family Libellulidae; genus Sympetrum; species Sympetrum striolatum. Next base: position 118,044,157 of record OX388341.1, read on the forward strand.
TGATAAATATTTACATCTTATTTATGGAGAAAGTCATGTGCTGGCCACATCAGATTTTTTTTCTTGGATTAAATATTCTTCTGACGTATAAATAACTCAAATTTCCTAGATTATGGACTAAAGTTTTCAGTTAATAAATTCAGCTAATATGAATGAAACAAGGAAAGGGTTAAAGGTACTTTGCACATAAGGGCGTGCGCCCAAGAAAAATCCCAAGGAAAAACGAACTTGAAAAAAGTCTGACAGGGAATCAAACCCGGGATCTTCCTCTATCCGGGAGGCTGCCTTAACCATCTAGGCTACCCGGCCATCGTTTTCCCTTAAGGTGGGTTTCCCCTTACATCACTTTGTGTTGCCGGTGCCTCGAGGAGGCCATGGCTTCTCAGTCGGACGAAACTACACTAGCACACTAAGTTCCCTAAGAAGTGTTCTGGCCGGGTAGCCTAGATTTGTCAAGTCCGTTTTCCCTTGTAATATGAATCAATATAATATAATCAGTGATAGGATATACCTCGAAAAAATAAAGTAAAATAGCATGGATAACTTCTGTTGGTCACTATCGAGTTTGAATACATCAGAGGATTTGCAATGGACAGTGAAACATTCACAAGTGGAAAAGAAATACTAATCATTCGATATCTATTTTCACACTTTAAAAATGTTTAAAATTCGTATTAATTTAGCCATTTGGCACCCTTAATTATATAGAACATTAAAATACATTAAATAGAACACTTTACTCACTCGTTACTCTTTCTCCCACTTTTGTTTTTCTGTCTTTGGACGATTGATGAATTGTGTCGATTTTTTCTACTGTTGAGAATATACTGCACAGCAGTTTCTGTAAATTTAAGAATGGCAAATATATTTAAATAAAAACTGGGAAGATTTCTGGACAGAATAATAATACAGAAGAAATACCAAATATTTTATCTAAGTCCTACAAGCTTAGTATATAGAATACAATGTATCTTATAACATACTCATATATTATGGTTGTATAAATATATTAGATGTTAGCTCTATTTTTATTTTTATAATTTTTCGATGAAGACGAACAGTGCACTTATTTTAACCGAGGCAATCTAAAAGAAAAAATACCAATTGATATGAAAATCTAATATAATAAGTTAAAAGGGACTGATAATTTCTGATGAAAATTGAGCTAAAAGAAAAGATAATTTGATGAGGAAAATGGTGAAAAAATGAGATGAAAGGAAATAAATTAGTCGACGAAGTTACGAAGAAGCAGAAAATGTGTCCAATTATAAGAAGCGTTGAATTTCTTAAAGTTCCTCAAAAGTAAAAGTTTCGAAAGGGAAAAGCTTTGAAGGGAAACGTTGCTCCAATTAAAAATCCAATCGCTCTCGAAAATAAACCCGATGACGTTGACACGAAGGTCTTGCATCTTCACACTAACGTGAGCACGTTTAATGGAAATAAGCATTATTATGCCATTTAAGAATCTCCGATTTTGAATAAGTTCGTAAGTAAGCAATTATTCAATAATTAAAGAGCACAACTCAGGAAAGCTTTTGTTTAGCGCCATTCTTTCTGAATGTAATTTTGTAGCAAACAGGATTAGGTTACTTATTTTAAATCTAGATTCCACAATTTCTTTAATTACTAAATATGTATTTATATATTTAAATCTTGAAATCTTCAAGATTGTTAAAATTCTTAAGTTTGTTGGATCTAAACGGTAGTGCTGAATTTGGAATTTAAGATTACTTTAGTTTAGATTTAGTTTATTTTCAGTTAAACGTATATGCTCGTTAAGAATAAAAGTAAAGGACATTCGTTGAGTACTTTTGATTTTACTACTGCACTAAATAATGCATAAAAGTATTACAAGTATATTCTTAAATCCTATTAAATACTTTGGGAAAGAAAGCTAGTTATTAAACCTATTTTGTGACATAGTAAAAAGTGAGTTTATGCGGTGGCACTGAGAAAATCTATTTCCATCGAAATGGATGAAGAGCTTCTAAATGAAAATCGAATAAGACACGTTCTCTATTAAAACGAAGAAAGGTCTACAGCATCCCGTAGTGGAAGGTTTTTTATAGAATATAAAATATAGCCGTCATAGTCGAAATTGGTTTCTGGACGAATATGAGCATCTCATGATTTGAGGTATTTAATATCACCTTCAATGCTATTGGAAACTTAGAGCGATTCCTATTTGTGGGGAAGTCTCTTCTCTTGAATTGGGAGAAAGGACCGAAGTCACACAATTTGCGTCAATTTTTATTACTTTTATACGGTAAACGGAGAGGAATTGAGAATTCATATAAGGCAATTCTTTTTAATAATGTCCCCGCGTCCTAGATTTATTCCACGCGTAGAATACCAAATTTACCTCTGTTTTTCTCTTTCCACGACGAGATGTTGAACATGTAGTCCACGTCATCCACTGTGAGGTTGAAGAAATCCGCAATGAGGGAGGCGTTCACCCCACCGACTCCATCTTCTCTCCATAGGCTACGTGTTCTGCGTGTGACTTCCGTGGGGCCCTCGCCCCAAGACACTGGCAGCGTTGTGTTGAAGAGGATCGGAGTGGAGATGGGCTGTAGTGCCGACATGTTTTCCAGCCGATCCTGAGAAAAAAACGAAGTGATTTTTAGGGACCCGGCAGATGGTCGTGTTGTGGGGAAAACAGCGATTATCGAAGAAAATAACGATACTGGCCATCGGCACCACTTCGGACTATCGGCTCTGAAAATGAGAGCTGCCGAGAGATAGTGTTCACCTTTAATAACGATGCGACCTCCCAGTGATATGAAAATGCACGTTATTCAAAACTTGATTTTATCCGAAGATCGACGGGTGGGAAGAGAATTTTATGTAGCGTAGGAATTGGAATCTAAAGACAGAATTTGGGAAATTTAAAAGAACACATATACCAACCATATATGCCTGATGAACTTTAAGTTAGCTTAAATCTAAAAACTTCGACTCATAAAGTCGATTGCTAACATATCGCTGCACTGCCTCTGAAAAATAATATCTCTTGAAATAATGACTTTTCATGAATTTCCTTAGTCATCCCTCCCTCAGAAAATGGTATTGCCTAGAGAAAATATGATGGGAGAGAGTGACATAGATAAGAAATTTTCCAATTATCTGTGTTTGATTATTCATTAAAGGAGATCAACTCCGGAGAAAATATAGTGGTGAAAATGTATGTAGCAATGCATAAATATAATTTAATAGAAGCAAAATTGTAGAATCGCTTTAAATCCGAATTACATGAGCTATTTTACTTGGAAAATATAGTGATAAATATGTAAAAAGTACCCAGTTTAATACAATAAATAATCAAGAAATTCCAAAAGTTAGCTCACAATTTCCAATCAGAATCCAGGACGGAAAGTTTCTTAAGAAATAGAGCTAGAAAAGAGCGTTTAATACAAGACGGCGTAATGTTAGAGAGACAAGTGTGAACGATTGCTACAAGCCCGAAATAAGTACAATACATTTATGTTACAATTCTAACAATAAGATCTGAACACGAAAACTTAGTAGCAGCAACCAGAAGAAGAAGATTAATAACAGCAGAGATCAAATTTCCAAGAAGAATGATAAAAAAAATCAACGGTGAGTCGTAATGGAGAAAGAAACCAGCTGCCATGGAAGGAACATCTCAACGGAATGAATAAAAGTAGACTTACAAGGAAAGAGATGGAAAGAAAACAAGGAGAGATCTGCCAAGGGAGAAAGGGATGATAAGGTAAAGAGAGAAGACAGCGAAGGAAAGTCCAATGAAACATCTCAAAGGGAACGAGCTATCCAATTAGTGGTTTGAATATGATTCAGGAAGTTCCTGCTAAATTACTCAATATGTCAACTGTTCATCTAATAAATACAACAAGAATTTCATCATCCTACGATTTTCATACGAGGCAACACACAAAATTTACACTACGGAATCGTAATTTTCGTCGATTGGTTCATTGGTGATTGGATCATTTGATATTCGTGACCTCTTTATTTACTCTTTCTTTGGCCGAACAACTCTGAGAAGACCAACCAAATCGCTCCAAACACGAGATTCAATCAGAAAGTGATTGAAAAGTCGATCTTCCGAAAGTGGAGAAGAACGACCTTGGTCAGGAATATATTAGTTAAGAAACCCAACTCGACTGGTGAGCGAGCCCATAAATATGGATTGGAAGAATTTTCGGGCTGTGGCGAAGGAGCTTCCATTAAAAGAGATGTCCACTTGAAGAAGTTAAAGATAAGAAAATTCTAGCATTTTTACTCCTTTCATCTTCCTACAGTGACACTCAAACAATAGAAAGAATGAAAGAGATATAGCGAATACAAAGAATGCTCATGTAATTCTCTAACTGCTCATTTTCAATCGGCTACTAAATATGTTTTTACTGCTTCTCAATAATGGTGGTTTCTAGCGAAATAAAAAAACATAAAAATATAAATAGAGTACAAAATAAAATAAATGAAATGCAAATTAAAGGGAAAGACTGTTGAGAATTTTATCTTGCGCCGGTTTCCAGTTATTTCTAGTTATTTAAATAAAATTAATTTGAAACGGAGTGTGGAAGGTAATTTAATGATTAACAAATGTCATAAGAGAATTTCTTTGTGAGAAATGGTTGAATGATTATTATTAATATAAATTGATATGGAAATGAATACTAAACAGGAAATGAAGTTTTCTCTTTAAAAAAATCCATGGTAAACATACTTTTACTAGACCACTATTTAATTTTGTTAAACATGGATTTTTTACAAATTAATAAGTGCCACAAAATTATTCCTTAGTCTGTATCGTTTTTTCGTTAACTTTGCGCGTTGTAAAAATATATGAATGTGAATGAAAAAATAAGTTTCTCCTCCAGAATTTCAAAATGAAAGTAAAAAACTCTTTCTGATTATTCCAAAGAAAAGAATAAAAATCTAATAAAAACTAGTGAAACAAATGATGCGAAATTTGTTTGGATTGAAAAATAGAGAGGAAGGAAGAAGGAACATTCGACACAGATTAAAGATTCTAAAGAGAGGAAAGCAATTCATTATTGAAGAAAGTATACATAAAAGCCTCAGAAAGTATCATTTTAGTAATTGATCCTGTTAAAGAAAGTTTGAGACCTGCGCTATAATTATTAATAGAGATCGGCAGCTGCTTCTCTTCCTGAAGTAAGGAAAGACGGTATTGGTGGAAGGATGAAAAGTCAAAGAAACCTAAGAGGTATAAGTCTAGGATAAATTTCCTCTGAAAAATATATTTAAAATTAGTAGGCAAGACGTAAAAAAAGATTTAAGTCTCTAGAAAAATTGTGATTTTAATTCTTTGGATGTGCTATTTATTTAGCTCATTAAATATTTTTAAGAACAGTAAATTTATTCTGTATGTCGACGACCAACGAATATGTTTACACCCCAATATGAACAATTTTTCAGAGACAATCAATGCTATTAACCCTATTACTGTGTAACTGGACTAAAAACAATCTATCGTCCAACCCTTCTAAACTCAAAATCTTCGGAGAAAATCAGTTCATTAACAAAGTTGATATCGTTAATATTTTAAAAAGTATGGTTGATGGTTATACTACACTCCTAAGGAACCCAGTGCGTAATTTCGGGGCCACATTTACAAGTACTCTTCCGTTGAACCCTCAAATATTCAATATCTCGTTCCCATGTTCGACGATTGATATTTTATAAAAAATGTTAATAGAAGATGAGGTTACTTTGATCATTAAAGAGAACATTATATTAATTTCTTAAATCTTGTAAAATTATCATCTATATTCTTAATATAAGTAACTAAAGTAACTTAAGCCAGAACTAAGTGGGTAGGTTGGTACATGTTTTATTTATTATTGCGTGACTTGCAGCCGCAATATATTTAAGATCTCTTCAGCATTACAGAAATTATATATCTTCCATTTACACTAAATACCTTGCCTGTCCTATCCCAAATACAAATGCATACCACAGATCTATTCTTATTGCTACCACACGTTTGGCACTTATTATCAACTCAAATGAATACTCCATCTCGGAATTGTATTTAGAAAAGTAAAGTGTCTTGTTAAAAGTTGCAAAAGATTTAAATGAACATCGAATTTTTATTTTAAAGTCGAGGCTAGTAGAATTTCAAACAGACTGTGCTCCAAGTTTTCTCTAATATATCGGAGAACCCATCCGAAGGATAAGCCTCGGAAAATTAGTTATTTTGTTGTCGGCGTACCGTTTACGGTGCTGATTGTACTTTAATTCAATTACGATTACTAATCACTCACAAGTCTTGTTCTTATCTCATCTTCCGAATATTTTCCCAAAATACGAATGATTGCTCTCAAAAGGTCATAAAGAAAACGTTTTCTGACAGTGAGAAACTTGGAAGCGATCCAAAAGTCACGCTTCAGCATATCAATTTTATGGAATTAATCCCACGCTCGATAGAGAAAATGGCATTTTCCATAATTTTAAAGCTACAATTTATTCGCAAATTTTAAGCATTTGCAAAGAAACCATCAGTTTGTTTTATAAAATTCATGAAGGACTAACATAAGGATCAAGGCAATCAATCCACTGGAAAAAGGAAATAGCATTGTCCCCGAAATTTAGGCAACGCGCGCAACAGATAGAATTGCCTAAAAGCACGGCGTAAAGGTCTAAATCGGCGACTGCAACGCGTTTTCTCCCAATATCCTTACGTGAATAAATATATATTCTAATTTGGCAAAATAATTTTCATTTGCTGCGAGGAATGGATGTTAATTACGGTAAAATCGAGGTAAATTTCTTTCTTTTTCTTTTTTATATTAAATTTATTTCGGTACTTAAATAGATGGCTTATCATGAAACGGAATAATTCATGTTCTTTCAGGCATGTGCACTAAGTGTTAGTAAAGTATGAGGTACGCATGCATGATGATTTAGATATTTTATTTTAAACGAAGGAAAGTATTTACTATCGGAAAGTTTCAATGCTATTTTAGCAAGAAAAATACCACCAGTATATCACCAGCAATAAGTATTAAAAAATAAAGAGAATTGTGACTGTTAAGCTTAAATAACTTGTCCTTTATTTATGAAGAGCACTAAATACCAAGAATCCACTCTCCTTTGATCAATGTTTCATCCACAGCTATTTGCATACATGAACTTGTTTAAATGTCGCCAATCGAGCATCCATCGATTGACAAGGCAAATCACCCGATAAAGCCTTGATGAATGGAATGAGCAATTATCACTCGAACGATACCGAACATCTCAATCATCATTAATTAATTATCAAATCAAGACGAGGCAAGGGATTCATGAATAAATACAAAAAGTCGAAGCGGCTTGTTATTGTTTTCAACAGATATTAACGTTCAGATGATTGTAGTCGTTATCGACAATTAACGATTGCCGCTTTATAGACTTTCACAAGAAAATTACAGATGGCTGTTTATAAAATGATACTTTTATTTGAACTTTTCCTTGTCTGATGCCTCAAAAATAATGATCTCGTAACAATCATCACAGTCAGGTATATCTTTTGCTATAGAGAAATATTTAAAGATTTAGAAGGACAAGTTTTTCATTTCTTATAGGCTAGGAAAAATAATTGATGGCTCAATATCAACGACATTTACAAATCTGCCTTGCTATCGTTTTGATTTATCTGACGTAGAGACATTAGGCATGATTAAAATCTGCTTAAGCACCATTTAAGAATAAACCGTCCCTTGCCATTCATGAGAATTATGTAACTCCGGTTACGTTTAATAAGTGATAGTTGGATGAAGTTGATCACATCCACTCAGTGAAACACTTTCCAGCTTAGACTCGGAAGAGTGGGGAAAGCATCGGCGACATAAATGTACTGGCAATTCAACTTAAATTATTTTGTGGTGTAATGCCGTTGAATTTTTAATTATATACTTTAGAAAACAATTAACATGTTCATAAATACATATTATAATTGAAATGCACTGCAAATGTAAACAGTAATATTTTATAATATTGTTATATTTTATAGTAGTAATTTATCCAAAATAATAACATTTACAGAATACAAAATTATGCAAGAATGACAGAAAGGTATGACAGTGATTTGTCTACAAAATAAAACAGTACATACAGAATGCCAAAATAAAAAGAAGAAAATAAAAGTAGAAGTTACATCATAAAGGTCCTGCCAAACATTACGTTTGTCGGCAGGTTCCAGAAATTGAAAACTATAAGTGGTGAAAATAGTTTTTTTTCATCATTATTATTACATTATTATTGATTTTTATAGGTGATTACACTAAAATTTGATACAATACTCAATACAATTGTTTGACTTTGAAATATTCTTTAAGTTTTTGTTTCACTTCAGAGAGTTATTCATAGCCCTTTCAAATCATTAGGTAGGTTGTTCATTACCTAAGGAATTTTTACTTCTAGTGTATTTTTTCCATAGTTAATACAATGCCAAGGTACAAAATATCTCACGTTATCTGCCAACTCCATTGCGTGGGGCCTCAAATTGTATTTCAATAGGGTATGATTAAAATAGTTGTCAACCACTGAAATATATAAATAAAGGTCACTAATTTCTAAAAATATCTAGTCTGTTATAAACATTTTGTATAGAAGACTGTTTGAACTCCGGCTTATCATCTGACTATAGTTTAAGAATTATATTCTGTGTGACCTGAAGTACCTCAAGGTAGCAATTTGCAGTACTACCCCATACTGTTAAAGTATACCTAATAATCGATTCGACAAAAGAAAAGTACATCTGCATTTTAGCATACCCAGGAGTATAAGACCTAATTCTGTAGAGCAGATAACAGACCTTTCTTAATTTACTATTAACTTTCACTATGTGCTTATCAAACTTGAAAGTTTGGTCTATGATCAGTCCTAAGTATTTATAGTGAGTCACTTGCTGTAGAGGTTTACATTTGCATGAAGACCATTGATTATTGTTATGCAGGCACATATGCTCGTGAATATACAATTTTAAATTATTTATTTTTGAAGATTGGCTTGCAATTTGCATCACCTTGGATTTTTAAATATTTATAATTAAGTCGTGGTCATGGGACCAAATAGAAATATTTATCAAGTCTTTTTGCATGTTATCCATGGCTAGCTCAAACGTTTGATGGGTTAAAATTAAAGCTACATCATCAGCATACACTAATATTTTGCAGTGCCTCACACTTTTTACATCATTTTTGGAATTTGCAGATTTTCCTCTTAATTGATTATTTATATTCCAGGTTTCTCTACTATTCCTAGATTCATAAAATGGTTTTTGTTAAAAGTGTAATTTAGCATTTCTTATTTCTATGTTGGCTCTATTTCTCAACATTTTATATGCAAGTTTATATTCACTGTTAGAGACATTACTTTTCCACTTTCGGAAGGCAGAACCTCTTCGTTGCAAAAGCAGAAGCAATGTCTTATTAATCCATTTGTTCCCTTCCTTTCTCTGTAATTGAGTTCTGATAAGTCTTGCTTTAGTGTAAATTAGCCCAAACCTTCCACTCAGTTCCTCATAAAGCTTATCTGAGTTAGTTTCAATAAGTAAACGTTCCCAGCAATTGGTATTTATGAGGGCATTAACCCTTTTGTTATCAATCCTAATCATCTCTTGTTTCATATCAATTGGTTTTTCTTACAGTAGTAATTTAAAGTGTTACCCACGAGGTAATGATCAGAAATTTCAGTTTTGACAACCAATCCTTCCATCTCCTCCAGATCGCCATTACAAAATACATGATCCAAACAACTTTGAGTTAGAACACCATCCCGAATTTCTTCCCCGGTAAAAATATTAATTACAGTCAAACAACCATTTCAAACTAGCATATCTTTGTACTTATTTGTTTAAATGTTGAGTTTGTTTTTCAAATCAATATTCATATCACCAATAACTAAATTGGCGGTTGTATTAGTTTTATCGATTAACTTCTCCAACTCTACAATAAACATGGACTTATTGTGGTGGCCATTGTCAGCAATTTGAAAGCTTTTATTGAAGCTTTAATTCAACATCGAGTAATTCACATCTAGTTGGGTCATTATTAAGTACAGAAATCATGATATCTTCTCTAATAAACAACATAATACCTCCACCATTTCCAGATTGTCTTAACTTATAATGAGAAAAATACCCTTCAATTTTAAACATGTCAGTTTCATCTGATTGAAAGGTAACTTCAGTGAGCACAAACCCAAGGATATATTGCCTTAATTAGAGGATTAATGAAAATTACAAATTCATCCCAATGCTTCTTAAGTGATCTAACATTCAGATGGATAATTGTGTTATCAGTAACATTGTGGATGAGGTCAATGTCACAAATAGAATGATAGATATGAAATTTAATTTCAGAATTTTGGATGTAATTAAGTTGATCCATGTGTCAGGAAGAGTAGGTTCAAATCTGTCCAAAATGTCAGGATAAAACACTTTCACCGTTTTTGCATTTTCATATTAAAAAAAAAACATTTTCCCATCCTTAATCCATATAAACTTATAAGAGACACATTTCTTTTTCGTTTTCCATAATAGATCCCTATCATAACTAGTTAATTTTTCATTTATGAAAATACTGAAACCTGGTATATAAGCTTTAAAGTTTTCTGATCATAACACCTTCTTTTTACGAAGCCATTAATTTCTAATTGTTTTAGTCTGAGAACAGACTTAGGTTTAGCATCGTCGTTCTTTGGCTTAACTATGAAACAATGCTCAATTAAATTTACATTAGTATTCAAGTTTATGATATAAAAAAGACCAGGAAATAACACCAGAAGATATTAAAAAAGCCTTAAAACAAATGAAAAATGGTAAAGCCCCCGGCCTAGGATACATATATGTGGAATTAGTAAAGTCTGCTCCATAACAGATACAAAAGATATTATCCACAATATTTAGTAAGTGCTTAAGAGGCGCTGATCCACCCGATGAATGGAAAAAAGCTATCTTAACCTCAATATGTAAAAATCTGATGTGGCCAGCACATGACTTTCTCCATATATAAGATGTAAATATTTATCTATGACAGTATTTTCGAACTCTATATTCGATCTAAACTTGGAAGATAAGTAATTAATCTATATCATATTATCTTTAACGTCACAAACATTATAAATAATGTTTTTCAGGACATGTTCGATGAAAAACGATGAAATGGCCTTTCGCCCCAGCGCCCAGAGCGCCCACAACGTACATAATCAGAAACTTCCGGTTTATCAGTATTTCACAAATAGCTCCTACACAATCAGTGATACAAAGATATGTTTCATACAAAAGTTAAAGTAAATTACATTTTCTAAAACGTTTATAAATAATAGTATATACCTAAATATCATATTTATGGAGATATTTTGAAAACCGGAAATGAGCTTTGAAGAATGAAGCTCAGCTTTCGGTCAACCGATTTGCTTCAAAACCTAATCAACTCTAACGACACTAACCAAAATACTAAATATAAAATTTGGTGTTGATCCGACAATTAATTTTCATGTTAGAGCGCCCACAAAGTACATAATCAGCTACTTCCGGTTTATTAGTATTTCACGAATAACTCCTAATCAACCGGTGATACAAAAATATATTAAATACAAAAGTTATAGTAAATTACATTTTCTAAAACTTTTATAAGGTATTTGATATACCTATATATCATATTTACGGAGATATTTTGAAAACCGGAAATGAGCTTTGATGAATGAAGCTCGACTTCCGTTTAACCGATTTACTCCAAAAACTAATCAACTCTGACAGCACACACTACAGTACTATATATGAATTTTGGTATTGATACGACTAATAGTTTTCACGTTAGAGCGCCCACTGTCACACACACACACACACACACACACACAGACATCATTCCGAAAATGGTCAAAACGTGTTTTAGGGACCCCAAAACATGTATTTCCGTTGAAATCTCGAAGTCGAATTTTTTCATGAAAACAATACTTTCTCTATACTTCGTATATGGAGAAAGTAAAAAAGGAAACAAGCGTGATTTTAAAAACTATAGAGGAATCAGTGTCATCTGTACCATAGCAAGGCTGTACGGAAAAGTTCTGAAGATGAAAATTGAAAACCAAGTAAAGGAATCAGAGGAACGAAACGGGTTCCGAACAGGTCGATATTGCATTGACGGTGTCTTCACATTAAGACAATTGACAGAAAAGAGACTCGACCTGTCCTCTTAATATTCGTAGATTTACAAAAGGCTTACGACACCGTGCCATTAAGCAAGTTATGGGGAACCATGGGAAAAAAAATAATGTGGAGATGTGTTAAAGCAGTGGAAAAACTCTACTGTGGATGTAGCAGCGCAGTTAAGGCGGGTAGGAAACTTTTAATAGATTTTCCAGGGAGCAAGGGCTTGAGACAGGGCTGTAATCTAGCACCAAAATTATTTAAAACTTATTTGGAGGAAGTGTTAAAAAACTGGGAAAGGAAATGTGGAAATATGGAAAATGGGCGACGATGAACAGAATGACTTGGATGTTGGAGGCTACAAAATACGGAATACTAACCTCTATAAATACTTAGGGGTTACCTTAACTGCAAAAGGCGGAAGTACTAAGGACATAGCCAATAAAATAGGGCAATCCGCCTTCTAAACCCAACCCTGTGGAGTGATAAAAATCTCAAAAAAAAACGAAAACAACTATTTACGAAACTACTGTCGAAAGCATTAGTACATATGAAGCAGAGGTATGGGAAATAAACAAGAGGGATAAAGGAAAGCTGATATCCCTGGAGATGGACTATTGGTGAAGAAAATCTATAGGTTGGACCATGTAAGAAATAATCGAATTAGTGAAATTATGCAGGCAGAAGGAAATATCAAATTATTATTATTATTAAAATATAAATTTAATAAATATAGAAATAAAAACACAAAATGACAGATAGGAGAAGCATTCCATCATGGAAATTATTTCTTTTGTCTACTGATGCTTTAAGAATACTCACTCGGAACTTTCTCAAGTGTGGGTCGTCAATTCCTCATCTTCTTTCTTCTCCTCTAAAGGCGGACGTCTCTCAAGCGAATTAATGGGGCCAATCGGAGGTGAGACTCGTATCTCGTGGAATCGGTATCACTTGGGACAAAATGGAAAAAGCGATGACCTCGAAATGCCTACTTTACCACTTGAATGAGCGTATGATAAGTATTCATGGTTCTACGCTTCGCTCTGCACATATCTTGAATCGGAGTGGGAAGTGATTAAAGGTTTGCTCCACTTTCTTTCACATGATTTTCCAGAAGAGAGTAAGGAAATGAGAGTCGACGAATCTACCGAAGGCACGAATTCAGATTTCGGTGTTTGGAACGTGTCTCAAATGCGAAATATGAGGGACTAAAGGAGGACAGCGTAGAGCTGTCGAATAGAAGGGGATAAAGAGGGAGATAAGGGAAGAATTGGGCGTGAAGGAGGAGATGTCAGCGATAAAGAATGGAAACGGGAGATAAATCGAGAACTGGATGAATTTCGAAAGAGAAGCGAAAAACTTGCAAGAAAAATCCCTTTCACATCGACGAAATGGAGCGAAGAATATTTTATTTTTGGAAATGTTTTGAATCGAATTTCTTTTCAGATGTAAATATTGCAATCCATTTCGAGAAAATAAAGGAAAGTCTGGATGGATATGGGGTTTGAATGAGAAAAGGATGTGAAATATTTTTGGTAAGCTTAGTGAATGACGAGTGAGAGTTTAAAAGAGGAAATAATAGGACGGAAAGATAAGAAAGGAGGAAGTGGAAGAGGAACAAATATAGAAAAGGTTTTCAACTTTGAATTAATATGGTAATCGGCAAAGAAATATAATTTGCATTTCTCTATAATATTAACATGAATGGAAAAATGAGGATTATTTTTTAAAGTCAAAGAAAATTGCGTAGCTCTTGGTTGACTATTTCAAACCGCTAGTAACCGAATATATTAATTTAATCAATTATAAAAATCTCCTATAATTAACAGAGATAGGTTCAATCGGTGTGAATCAGATGTAAACCCTCACAGTTTGTTTTAGATCCAACATTTAGGAACATTCATCCTCAAATAGAGCTGCAGATCAAATATTGCATAGTTTTAAGAAAGATCTATCTTTAGGAGACATAGCTCCTTTAAGTCTTCGTCAATGTTGAGAGAAAAGTCTTGGGGTAAACTTTCAGAATGAAGAAATTCACCGTCTACTCTTTGAATAAAAAACAACGGAAGAGTGCTACAATGTAACAGAATAATATTCAAAGGGAAAAACAAAAGGGGTTCCGGCTTGAAAACAAACAAAATCTAAAGCTATGCAACAATAGTATAAGTTCCTTTGTTTCTTTGCAAGTCAAAGTTGGTAGCTCGGTTCCTGAAAAATTTCTCCATCCAAGGATATTAGATACTAATCTTTTCCTAGTCGTTTAGATAAAAATTACTTGCTTTAAAAAAGAAAGCACGCCTAGAGGAACTGCCTTTTCAATTTGTGGGAAGACGTAGAGACCCTGGTTTTATGGAAGGAGAGTGAAATGCGTCGCGATAAATTTAATTGGAAGGGCAAAGAATGAAGATAGGGGTTGCTACTGCAAGGGTACCGAGGGGAAATAAGACGAGAGAGAAGCAAAATGGTGCGGAGGGAAAGCAAAAAAGTCGATTTTATGAGAATCTAGCGGAGTGATTGCGAGTCGGACGGAAAAGTCTTCAGCAACGGAGGTCTGGCGAAATGCAGGGCGCGTGAACCTAAAAAACGAAAGAAAATGTATTGATAATCAATCTTTCTTAAAAAGTTTTACGATTGGTCAAGATGGTTAGATTATAGCTGCGGGGATAATTCGTGTTTCTAGCAGTTTCAGATTTGCAATAATGCTCAGCAAATATAAAACTGCTCATTCAGCTTTTAGTTAGAAAAATATTTTACTCATTAAAAAGAGTATGACATATCGATCATCCCTTGTGAGTAGAATTTTAATGATCGAAAACATCACCCCAAACCTTGAGCGTGTATTAAAATTCTATTTGAGCATTAATAGAATGAGCAGAGGAAATTATATCTCCTGGTTAATCTTTTTGATATTGAATTTGCACCAAGCTGTTAATTTACGTTTTATGAATACTCGGCAGGTAGCTTTACCGAGATTCCAGTCTCTGTCACCGGAACAAGGTGTTTTTACGGCTGCTGAATCATTGGTGCTGAGGTAATCACGAAAGAAGCAAAGAAGGCCGAAATGAGAGTCAAATTTGCTTTCTATGGATTTGCATTCCCCACGCATGTCCGGTTGCAATAAATAAAAACGAGTAAAGGGGAGATAAATTCAAAATTTCTCCGTATAAGACGTTCTCTAATTAAATCCATTACACAAATAAATATAATACTATATCCATCTGTATTTAAAATAAATCTGTAACGGAGTCTGCACACCGAAGGAATTTTCAAGGAAATGGATTATATAATTTTTAGAAGTGACACGCATCACTATCACGCAAAATCTACCCCACGGAATTTGATGAAATTTCACTCGATGGTAACATGAAGTGACATTTAGGATAATTATTATTCCAATAAGTTACATCTTTAGATGTGACCATAATGATTGGTGATAAGGATTGGAGTGGAAATGGAGAGGGGAAGGGCTAGCTGGTGGCAGCTCTATTTCTCCAAATCTTTGCAACAAAAGGTTTCTCAGTTTTCAATATCGGTGTATGATTAAATGTCTTCAAAAAATAATAAACTTCGATTCATTTAATTGTTAGTCTTTAGTTCGAACTGCTTGGAATTCAAAGGATGTTCATTCTTAGATGCATTGAATAGTAATGAAATATTTTTTTCAATAACAAACCCGTTAGAAAGTTATAAAAACTTTAGTACAAAATCATCCATAACTTATTTCAGAGCAATTGCAGGACACAGTTGCAGTGAGGTCATCAAATTGCCTTCTTGCATTCTGCGCAAATGGGCATAACCCTATTTTCTAATCTACTAGTTAAAAATCTCCCATAAGAGAAATATTTCCCAACAGTTGATTACGATATTTATAATAGGCGACTATTTTGCCAAATATGTTTTAATTCATAATTTATTGCTACATAACTGCAGATGTTTATTCTTTCCAACACATAACGATACAAATAGTAGCTACTCTATAGTCAAATATTAAACACTGCAAATCTTTTTGGATGGAGAAATAATTGATCTCAATATCAGCATATTTATAACGTAATGGTAAATATCATTATGAATATAAAATGCGGTAAAAGAAATTTAAAAGGAAGGACAACCGAGGTAAGTAGTTTCGCTGCGAATCTCAAATTGGCAAATTAAGTCATTGAAAAATATGCAAACGGTCTCCTTTGAGATAACGCAACGCTGCCCTAACGAAAACTATACGTCGCACTGCTGAAATCAAATTTGACGGTGGAAAAGTATTTATCGATATCTATCAACAAATTGAGACCCATTTTGTGTAACTATAGGTTGGCGCCATTTTGATTGCAGCGTCCTCTTCCAATAAAACATATTCATTTACTTTCTGATAATAAGCGTAAATGAAGGAAATTTGTATTGAAGAATAACTATAAAACTGAAGATTTCTCTCAGAGGAAATGCACTGGTCTCCTACACTGGAAGTTAATCAATGTATCATTAACAATTAATAAAAAATCTGACGTGGCCAGAACATGACTTTCTCTATATATAAGATGTAAATATTTATCTACGATAGTATTTTCGATCTCTATATTCAATCTAAACTTGGAAGATAAGTGATTAATTTATATCATATTATCTTTTTCGTCACAAACATTATAAATAATGTTTTTCGGGACATGCTCGATGAATAACGATCATATTGGCCTTTCGCCCACAGTGACCAGATGGCCCAAAAAGTACATAATCAGCAACATCCGGTTTATCAGTATTTCATGAATAAATCCTAAAAAATCAGTTATAAATAAATATGTTTCATACAAAAGTGATAGTAAATTACAATTTCTAAAACGTTTGTGAATAATAGTATATACCTAAATATCAGATTAATGGAGATATTTTGCAAAAACGGAAACGAGCTTCAAAAGTAAAGCTCGACTTCCGGTTGACCGATTTACTATAAAAACTAATCAACTATAACGCCACCAACCAAATGGCTATATATGAAATTTAGTGTTGATACAACAAACAGTGTTTATGTTAGAGCGCCCACAAAGTACCTAATCAGCTACTTCCGATTTATCAGTATTTCACGAATAACTCCTTAACAACCGGTGATACAAAAAATATGTTTCATACAAAATTTATAGTAAAATTCATTTTCTAAAACTTTTATAAATAATAGTATATACCTAAATATCATATTTTGCAAAACTGGAAATTTGCTTTGAAGCATAAAGCTCGACTTCCGGTGAACCGATTCACTCCAAAAACTAATCAACTCTGATAACACACACCAAATTACTATATATGAAGTTTGGTATTGATACAACAAATAGTTTTTACGTTAGAGTGCCCAAAAGCTCACACACACATACACACAGACATCATTCCGAAAATGGTCAAAACGTGATCTAGGGACTCCAAAACATATATTTCCGTTGAAATCTCGTTTTTTCATGAAAACAATACTTTCTCTATACTATGTATATGGAGAAAGTAAAAAGTAATGACCTTGCACAAAAAGCCAATTCTATTTTGTTAGTGAATAACTCAAGCTTTTTATTTTCAGCTTTCTTTGTCGGCGTTCCACGTCTCATTCATTCCGAGAAAACAAGAAAAGACATTTCACTTTAAGTTTTAATTAGCCACAAAGCGTTTGGATGGAAGCTGAAAAAAGAGCAGATACTCTAGCCATTAGAGGACGAACGGAGACACAAGCGCAAATTGCTTTGTGCACTGTGCGTGCGCACCGAATGTTTCGCAAACACTTTATCACTCACCCTCTACGTAATAGATTTATCACAACAATTATTATGGTAAGGCGTAAATAATATAAACATATAATTAGCATATATGAAAAATATCGACGAAATCGAAGTTAACGATCGAAGAATAGATTAATATATAATCTATTTGGGTCATCAATGCCAATTCGACATGGAATGAACCTTGAGATATTTGACAAAATTTGGCAAATCACTTTGATTTGATAAAAAAATTAAAACCCCCAAACCGTTTTGAAATTTACGCTATTGTTTAAGAAATATTGCAATGTTTAAAAATTGAAATTTTACGAAAGTGCCATCTCATTTGAGGCCATATCTCCGGTAATATAGAAGATAAAAATACGAAATATAGCTTAATTTTAAGGTTTTGTGCTAAAAAAGATAAATATGGAAGATTTTTATGACATTTAAATAATTTAATATAGCTTATAAGAATTTTAAATTTTCAAATCGATTTCTGACGAAGTAACTGAATCTTCGATTTTTCACCTTTTTTATATATTGTACATACAACCCTCCTCTAGGAAGGGTTGTATGTACACTCCTGGCCAAAATTAACGCAGCACCTCCCTAGCGATCCTTACGGCCGGTGCTGCGTTAAGTTTGGCCAGGACTGTACAACATGGGCGAAGATATGAAGGAGCTTCTGATCATGAGCAATGAAGAGTAGATGGCGTGGGGAGAAGAAGATTCCTCATATGATGAGTGTATTTAAGGCAAAAGGGAAGACCTCATTAATTTAGTTAGACTTATTCTTAAACATTAGCAGTCTATTTTAAACAAAAAATATAGATCTGAATATAAACGATAATTAGACAATGAAGGCATGTACAGACAAAGTTTTATTAAACATTGCAGGAGATATTTATCTTCTTATCAATAGAATTTTCTAAGGTAATTCTATTATGAAATATATACAGTGTATAAATTCATAGTTATAAGCCACTAAAACCACTATTCAGAAGCGTTTTTATCCGCATATCCTCTCAAAACCGACGTCGTCTCAGAAAGTGGCGCTTCGCTGCGCGAATATTGCTTTTGCATCGCCATCGATAAGTCGCTTTATTTATCGAGGTCGCAAATCGTCGTAGGATTTTATTTCAGGTTCCTCTTAAGGAAGCTTCAAAGAACATTGTGGTATAAGTTAGTCCGTGTACATCGTGGTACATCACTACTATTTTCCTCGCTTTAGGGGAAAATTTACCATAAAATAAGGGTCTGCCATTTTGATGTATAAATATTGCAAATATTCAACTGTGATCATTCAAACCTAGTATTATGAAGCATAAAATTAGGTTTATAATACTGCATCGTTTTTTACCCGATGAGTTTGCTCATTTTGGTTCAGGATTGGCTTGAAATTGAAGAATTTTGCAAAACATCGAAGACCGGCATTTTTCGTAAAATCTGGTCAAAATTGACCCACTGAAGAATTGTAATGCGCGGGAACCAACGCAAATAATTTTGCAGTTATTTGCAGAATTAATTCAAGAATGACTATACGAAGTATCACAGTCCACACTCAAAGAAACCACTTTCTTATTTTTGGCCAGCTTTTTTCGATTCTAGCCCTCTGTGCAGCGCAGCGGCCGAGCTCGGGGGGCTGCTTTCCTCTCGTCCCCAATCCCATTTTCCTCGCATATTTTTTATTATATTCTCAGAAACCTTGCTTTCCAAGCAAAGCGTTCGGTGGACATCTTGCACCCGCACCCATTCACAGATTACTCATATTAGAGGTTAAAAATCTTCGCCTTTGTCGGCGACCCCCTTCTCATCCGCCGGAGAAAACAGGAGAGGACACCGTACGTTTAATTTAACCTCTAATTTTTTAACAGCCGTGTTCCAATTTTTTCTTTTTTTAGATATTGCTCATAGAAATATAATTGGGAATGCGAAGAGCCACCCATCGGAAATTAAGTTTTCTCTCACAGACGATGATATTTGTAAGGAATGAGTCAGTTTTCGTGTGTCCTCAGTCAGTGACGCTTCGATACACCACCATGTAGGTAGTACATTATTGGAGTGCGAGTTTTGAATCTATGGCCTGTTACCGTTGATAATGAATCGATCCATTGGCGATGCTTCAAAACAGAAATGGACAATGAAAAGGTGTGGATTCTGTAGTCAATTTGCGAAGCCGTCATCATAAGGATTATTTATGTTTCTACGAGATTCGTCAAAAGCATTGCTGCTATACCTTGAATTTGCACAGGATCATTCACTTTCGTAATTTGTGGACAATCACAAACGAGTTCCACAACTCCTTTCATGAAGCAGTGGCTGGTGTTGTAGAGAGAAGGACACTCTGTGTACAATGTAAAGAGGGTGTGAAAAAATTAAACGAGGCAACAATTATAGTTGAAGTAAAGTTTCCAGGTTGCTCTCAAACTAAGGTGGAAAATCAGCCAGAGCGCCCAACCAAAGACGACTACCAGGGTAACGATTATCGCGCAGCAATCCAGTGCAACATTAGCAACTGCGTCTTAGGGTTGTCAGTTCGAGTCATCTGTTAGTTCCACGAAAGAGAGCGGGACTGATGAAACCAATGGGAGTCATTACACTCCGGAAAATGAAAGTCGCTTGGGCTGACTGAACGAGACGTTACAATTCCTCTATCAAACACCTATTTCAACCAAAAAATTGCATAGATCAAGGGAATATCTGGCGAGGAAATTGAAAAAAGCTACCACTGCTATGCCATTATCTCTTTAAAAGGTGAGGAGGTGAAATTTCATGAAGATATTCCTTCATCGGAAGATTACGCTGATGGATAAGTTCGCCAATGCTACAAAAGTGAGTGAAAACATTTTCTCTGTCTTGCCTAAATCCTAGAGTGTTTCGGAGATAAAGGAGAAGTTTCAAGCTTCAACATATATTATATCAGAAAGATGAACAAGTACGTACCTGCTAAAGGAATTCTTTGTTCTGCGAAACGCGAAACGAAGCAAATCTCTCTCGAAATAAACTAAGCTGAAAGTGATCGACTTCTACCGTGAGCAGGCATTAATAGAGAGTTGAAGGGCAAATAATTAGTGTAAAAGATGGAAATGGAGATGGAGATGGGTAGCAAAGCAAAAAAGGCTAATCCTTTGCAATTTGAGGAAAACCTATGAAGCCTTTAAAGAAAAAATGCTAATGTACAAATTGGATTCTCCAAATTTGTGAATTTGTGGCATCTGAGTGTGTTGGCTTGTGCACCAGGCACACGCATCATATGTTTCTGCATAATCCACCAGAATTTGAGTATCTCGGAACTGGATTAGAGCAAATGAAGTCAGAGACCAGAGATTCACTGTTTATCGGTCAATCTGAAACCGAGTCAGACGCTCTCCCCTACATAGAGATCTTCAAAAAGAAAGTGAACTTACGTGTATAAGAAAACCATAGATAAGACCTCGAGTCAGGAGCCATGAACAAAAGTATTCCGTCAGGAAGTGAACATTATTCGGTCGGTTCGGTTCACTGACTATTGGGACTGCCTGAAGTTCTCGCCGCAATCCGTCAGAAATGTGCTTTATATGTGAGCACTCAAAAAAAAATGTCATAAGAAGACTTCGATAAACACAGATAAAATGACTGAAATCATTTCAGAGTATTTCCGAGAAAAATATCCCGATAAAGCTCGTTTCAGGCAATGGACTCAAGAAAATCGTTTTGCAGGTCATGGATGTAGATAGTTTCTGCAAGGTATTCGCTGAGAATGTCATAAAAGTAAGGAAACATGATTACATTGCTCGAATGCAAACTACATTGTATTTGAAAAAGAAGAATCAATCTGAGATAACGTGAAGTTGTTGCTGTGGCAGACTTTTCGGAGAATTTTTCTTTTATTCATCAAGATGTTGTGCAAGAAGTCCAATGGTGTAACAACCAAGATACAAAACACACACTTGGGTGATAAAGCAGAAATACCGGCGATAAAGTCATACCTTTCAATATCGTTATTATTTCAGATTGGATGGACGATAACATAGCATCATTTTATACCTTTCAAAGGAAACTCATAATCTTCCTTCGAAAAAGGGCACGTAATATTATAATAAGCAAATGGTGAACGGCAGGGTAAAGGGAATTAAAGGGTCGGTAGAGAGTAAAAATAGGGGAAAAGTGGATGGAAGAATAAGCTGAGAACTGAGGAACCAGACTACGGAACCTACTGCGAGCAGGACGCCGCGCCTCCGTCCTGCTCGCCCTACACTCTAACTAAATACACACAAAAATTGTACATAATATTAATTATTATACTTATAAAAACTATTACATGAAATAACTTAATCCATTTGGCTCCTTTATTGGCTCTTTAATATGACAAGATAGCAAGATTGATTGTGATTCAGCGTTATTGAGACCACTGAGTATTCACATGTGATTTTCAACGAGTCATATTCCTCATTTTGCATAATTTTGTAATAAACTTACGTCATATATTTCAATTTTTTAACTATTACTCGGAACAGATAACGAATCAGTTTATATTGTCCATGAATAATATAGACATAGATGTCTAATTTCAATTCCAATACGAGAATGAAATGTAAAGTAACGTTCTTTATTCAACGTTTTAAAACGTTCGCATGAAAAAACCCTCTACTTGCAAGGCTAGAGACGCTACGACGCCACCGAAAGAAAGAGAAAAAAGAAGAAAGATACAGGTAGGAATCTCAGATTGATTGTCGTTAGAAAATTATGCCAAAACGCAGTGTCAAAGATATCCAGTAGTTTCAATAAAAACTATTCCTATATCTACAATTGAAAGGTTGGTAAGAACATTGAAAAAGTTGCGTATTAAGTTTGGAATGCTGCTTACGATCTGTGCTGTTAATGTACTTAATCTTTACTCACGTTTAAAGGGTGAATGATTATGCTCAGTATTATACAAAGTAGTAAGAATATCAAATTATATAAAATAAAAATGGCCCTTCTAAAAATTCCTTCCTTCTATGATTAAAACAAGATATTTATTATTTAAGGAATTACATTTGGCAAAACTGGGACTTTTAAGTCCCATCTTCCATTTATCAAAAGCCATAAGGGATCTATCAGAATGTGCACAAACTAACACTATATAACATCGCTCGCAAACGTTTTCTTCGCTGCATACATTACGTGTAAGGTATTCCATGATAAATTATACGTGAGAATTACTCCAAGATATTTCACCGATTCTACTGCAAATAAGTTAACCTGCGAAAGAAAGTAGAAAAAGTGGGTTGTTGAAGGTACTTTCAGAAGAAGTAGGATTTGGAAAGAGGAACGCTATTCCAATGTTCGAAGTTAGAGGGTGCTATCATTAACATAGAATTATTGCTGCATTAACAGCCATTTTATTTCAGTCGGGAGTTTAAAGATTTTGTTTTTTTTAAGGAAGAGAGAAAAATTTTAAATGATTTTTATCAAAAATTTTCTAAAATATAACATCTTTTAAACAGGAGTATTAATGCACGCCTCGTATGAATACCAACCATTAGAATTGCCATTTTTATGCCATCCTAATCCCGATACAACTTTCTGTTGTACTTTTCTGGCGTAATTCTTCCCTTATTCATGCATATTCATAGAATAAATGACAATAATTGAAAATATGTAATACTAGATGAGAAAACAGTAGCTTCTACAGATACCATGCAAATGCATCACCAATACATAACATACGCATACATTTCCAATCCCATAACTATCTGCTGGTATCCAAGTGGGTGTGTTGTTCAACTGCATTTCAAAGTAAACAATATCCTCTCTCTCGCAGTTTCAAAAACAGCCGAGTTAAATATCAATCTTTAGTGCGTGAAGGACCTTTTCATAAATTGATTCTCGCAAAAACGAAAGAGACATTCGTGTATAGCGTATGCATGACGCGATTGATCGCCTCTCAGTTTCGCCTCCAGCCTCATATGTCGCTTCCAACTCAATCTCAACTCCTCCCCTTTACTGTACATCCTCAGCATCTTTTCCATTCTCTACTACACTATCCTCTCGCACGTGTTCCTTTCCACGCTCTTCCAAGTTTCTTCTCGTTTCTCTCTCATTCTCGCATAACTTACATATTTGCATTTCGTATAACTTTTTCGATTTTCAATTCTGTTTCCTTGTAAAAAATCTTAGAATCGGCGGTTTTCTTTCACCCGCAAAAGGGACACGTTCATCCAGAGAAAACGTTAGGTTTAAATGTTCTTAATGGAAGTATTATAAGCGAGGGCTTATGGGAAAATATTCTCTAATGAAGCCATGTTTGGAGCAGTCTCAATATTAACTGGACGATAACGTAAACAAGGCTTTAAAAGTATCGACAAAATATAAGGAATTTAAATCGATGGAATAATTCGTGCAAAATTAGAATTAATAAAAACATTTATTAGTGAAAAACAATCTTTTATGAGGTGAAGCAGTTCCTCGAAAATGCCATAATGAGAAAGTCAGTAGAAAAGACCTCTACTGCAGTTAGGTTTATATAGATTTTGTTATAACCAGTATTGTGGCACAGTTCTTTCATTTGTCGAACGCTACTTTACACAAAGAATCTATTTATCTACAAAACAAAATTTGAAATTTTCATTTGGGGGAAATTATGAACAATTAAAAACAAACTATGGAAGTCCCGAAGTTTGTTTTAAATTTTTCATATATCAGACGACCTAAACTAAAGCATGCTAATCTTGCATCATCTATTGATACGAAATTTCGCCTTAGCGAAATCTTTCGGGAATCTTCTTAAACACAAGAATATTCCCGAAAGATTCTGTGGTTTCTTAGTTGACAAAAGTGTCCGCCCTGAGAGTAGGCATGGGTTTGAGTCTCAGTTACGTCAGACCACTATCCGCTTCTGTTTCATGTCTTGAACGCGACACGCCGCAACGTGCTATTGCTTCCCTATCATCGAAAATACAAATAATGTCAACAATCATCGGTTACGCTCATATTTGAAGCATTAAGAACCATCAAATATCTTTCATTTCATGGCCTTTTTCTTTTTCCTTCCTTTAATTATGAAAAATCTGACGAGGTTTAGAACATTCAAGATTCGTAATGGTAACCACCCCTATGGTTTACCTTAGAAACGCATCAGATATTTATTAAAGGACTGACGGTTCATCGTCACTTCATCCTTACCTGGAATAACCAAAATGTAATCATTATCAGTGGGGATTCCCAGTCACCTCCCTCTGTTCCACCCCATCTCCGTAAACCCCATCATCTCTCCCTTTAAATTAGCTGCCACCAGAAGCCACCAACCAACCCTCAATATCAACTTCTCCTTCCAATATACACGCGTTATCCTCTTGCCTCGCTTCTCTCTCTCCCTGTTTGCATCCTTTAGCACACATCCCCGTTTCCAGGAAGAGCTTATCCACTACCCTTAATGAACATTCCCAAGAAACCCATGCCTTGAATGGATATACGATTACTTTCGTCTTTTTTCGAAACAAAGTTTCTTGACAGATATGCAATCTTTAAAGATTTTGGTTCGTTTTCTCCCCAGAAATGTATACAAAACTAAAATTTGATCAACCAACGTTAAAACATAACATTTAAGGAACTAGATTGTGTAATCATTGCTATCATTAAAAATTTTCTAAGAAATGTATTTCTAATCAAAGAAGATTAATTGTAAATTGGATATATAAAAATGTAGAACCTTAAGAGCCGACATTTTGATTTAGAGAGATTTGGAATACTTTTTTTATAATGATAATAATAATAATTTTATACAATTAAAATAAAGCAGTACAGTAATCATTCAATAAAATATTACATAGAAAAGGTCATTACAGGAGGATTCAATACAAAATTACTCACTTACTGTATATAGATGATATAAAAATTTATGCCGCCACAGAAAACCAGCTTTCAAATTTAATATCTATAACAAAATCATTCTCAGGAATTTTAGAATTGGCAAATGTAGGGTTCTACACGTCGACAAAGGAAGAATAGTCGGTGGAGATCTCAAGATCAACGAAGTTGTTAAAAGCTATTAATGAAGGGGAACACTACAAATATTTAGGATCCATGCAATCAAAGATGATGGAACAGAAATACCTAAAAAACAAATTAAAAATTGAATTCTCTCGGAGATTAAACAAAATTCTAAAGTCGCAAATTTCAGCCAAAAATATGATGAAAACCATTAACACATATGGAATAAGCAGATTGACCTTTGGCATAATAAAATGGAACGAAACAGAATGAATGGACTTATACAGAGACAAATACGTACAAAAATGACTGCCTTCAATTACCACCACCCTAAATCTGCAACAGGCACTTTACTCCCACGACTGCTTGGAGGACGAGGCATAATAGATATCAAATCCCTACATAACCGACTGGTCTCCTCTACTCACAGTTTTTTTATTAACAAGAAGACCTGGTCAGAGATGCACTAAGTCTTGCAGATAGAAACTACACTCTATTAAATCTTGGGAAAGCTACAATACAATATGAAAACAAATGAGCAAAAGCAGTTAGAAGCATGGGCTTACAAAAAGATCCACGGTAGGCATTACAATGACCTTAACTAACTATACTTGGACAAAGAAATTTCAAACAAGTGGTTGATGATAGGAGTTATCTTTGGGGAAACAGAGGGATTTATGATGGCTATCCAGGACCAGGCGATTTAAACCAAGGACTACAGTAAATTTATTCTGAAGGATCCAGCCATCACAGATGACAGATGTAGGCGGTGCAATTGAAGCACAGAAAATATTCAACTCATACTATCTGGCTGTAAGATGATGGCTCATTCAGATTACTTACATAGGCATAACTTAGTTGCAAAAATAATTCACCAATAAATAGGCAAACAAACGTTATTACTAGATATATTATTACATATTATATTTATTACAAAATTTCACCGCACTACAATTATAACCCTGATTCTGTTTTGGACAATAAAAAGCATAAATTATACTTTGACGATAATGAAAGATAAGACAATACACCACAGCAGACCTCATAATACTCTAACAGACAAAGAAAACAAAATCGTTTTTCAGGCACATATAGCATTCCGTTTAACGGATAACATAGAAAGAACACTTCATGAAAAAAGAAACAAATACCTAGAACTAGCGAATGATTTATTAAGGATGAAACCTAAATATCAGATTAATGGAGATATTTTGCAAAAACGGAAACGAGCTTCAAAAGTAAAGCTTACTTCCGGTTGACCGATTTACTCCAAAAACTAATCAACTATAACGACACCATCCAAATTTAGTGTTGATATAACAAGCAGTTTTCATGTTAGAGCGCCCACAAAGTACACAATCAGCTACTTCTGGTTTATCAGTATTTCACGAATAACTCCTTAAAAACCGGTGATACAAAAAAATGTTTAATATAAAAGTTATAGAAAATTACATTTTCTAAAAAATTTTCTTGATGTGACAGTTAAAAAAATATAGGAATAAAATAAGCGAAGACTCTTTATTTAAAAGCTTGCTCGATGAATGAACGAGTTCCTCAGCACAGCTGCAGCTTCTGGATAGCAAAGTTTCTGACCATAACTCATATTTTCGGACGATCAAGATAAGCTGCTTCAATCGTTCCTCTTTTCATTACATCGCAAATATTTAAGCTTAATGTCGCTTTCCTTTCGAACATTTTTCTAAGCACAACGAAATGAATTAGCTCGGAATGGATGGGAAGTTCAATGAATGGAAGAAGAATTACTTACGCTTACTTGGCGTGAAAAGATTGGTATTTTCCGGTTGCCGCGCTGAAAAATATATTATTCACAAGAAAAAGCAGAAACACACATGACAAGATAGCAAAGTAGGCCAACTTGCATTTTAAATATCGAAATATTTAGATTACGAGTATTTTCGGCCATTTACGTCGTATAAATTCATGAGTTGGTAAAAAGGCAGAGGAAATTTTGATGAGAGATTATGTTCCCCAGCAAGTCTGGATTTTCCAGTTTCCTCATTCTCATGAAAACATTCTAAACAGCTAAGAGTTAGTTAAAATTGGAGACTTAGCCGTGATTAATTATCGCCGAAGAAACGTTTTAGAACTGGGTGTAATGTTACATAAGATGGTGAGTGAGGTCGCCTGCGTGCATCACTTCTGATGTGGTAGAGCGCAAATCCGCGCACTCATCCGAAGGCGGCCTCGCCCCAAATACAACAGTTGACCCTTGATCACGAATAGGGGGAATAAAAGGGCTCCCACAAGCGCAAATGAGAGAGACTGGCATTGGTATACTCGTTGGGAACCCTCGCAGTGGCTTCTTCCGTTCCTAAGGGAGACCCCGGCATCGCCGGTTAAAATCACTCCAACGAACGACCACTCGTCGGAGAACCCGGCGACGGACAGCCCCCCGAGTTAGGACCCCCGTCGAGCCACGAGAATAGAGATAATAAATTCATTCAAGTGGAGATCCTATTCTTGCATTACTTCCCCTAATGTCACTAACAAACGTATACTTAAACTATATAAACTTCATATGTGGAAATTATTGCGGAATTAGCGCATACAACGGCCACCTCGAGAGTCAAATAGCATAATCACCGAACAATGATACAAACGAAAGTGTTTCTTCTTGAAAAAAGGAGGAAATAAACTAAAGATCAATCTCAATCGCAACTCCGAGTTTTCCTTTAAACGGAAGTGAGCTACAGAAAGAAGGCTCAAGAGGGAGAGAATAGCAAATGCCATTTATTTCCACGTGGATTATTTTGCATGTATTCTGTCATTCAGTCGGGAATACGTAAAAACCGCAAGTTTGAAAGAAGAGATGTAAAGCTGAAGAAAGAATGCGGAAGCTTTAAAGCATATCAAGATTTAAAGAAGTGGAGGGGAATTTACTCGGTAGTTAAAGTGTGGCTGTGATAAGCACCTGTGAGAGGCGACTGCGGTTAGAGGAGAATGTATTGGGAGGAAAATAGAGGGCCAAAGGAAATGCAGAGAGAATGAGAGAACGAAGAGGCTATTCATGGGACTCTGAGAAGGAATGAGAATAAGGAAGGAATATTTCATAAGCAAATTTCGTGGACACAAAAGGGCCAGAGACAAAACGAGAGTTCCTTAGCGAATGAATATCCAATAGTCTTCATTCTGAAGTGTTCAATACACTCACTATGGGATAAGTTCCAAGCGATTTGCAAAATCACTTAAATACTTAAAAGAACAAAATGAATAAAACTGAAATTGAGGATATATATGTAAAATTATTGTTAGAGCTTTTCGAATTAAAATGTGGAGGATATTTTTTTTCCTCCTAATTTTGCTGGGAAAATAACTTATGCAGCCGAAACAATTCGATTTAAATAGCTGAATGTTCTTTTAAAAAGATTTCTGATTTGGTGATATGGCCTGAAATCTGAATAATCAATTGAGTAATGCAATGTTTTTAGCCATATGTAAGCCCCTATTTTACAATTTAATAGTAATATACTTTAACTTCACTATGATAGATAATTATAATATTTACTCAGGATAGAATATTTGCGTTATTTTTACGTAAATCGAAGCAATACATCGCTAAATATTACGTCTATCAACTTCATTATAGCAAAATCGTTGTAGTGTAGAGCATGGAAATATTACGTAATGTTAAGCCAAAATTAAAGTATAGTATATTAACTGGTAAAGCACATTAATAATAATACTCAACATTATAAATCTTATAGATATGTGTTTGAGTTGGGTGCAATGGAGTTTTTGCACAATGAAAATAAGCACATTAATGTTTAAAAAGTAGTGTCACCTGATATAATATATTTAGTGTTGAGATTCTGAGAAACACATCACCTAATCATTACATGTTATAATTGATGATGAAGATGATATCCTTGTTTCCACAACGTTCAGGTTACAAGTGAACATCACTCATTATTTTTATCTAAGACATTTCTTGCTGTAACCTTGTTTATCTTAACAAGCACTGACTTTTAGTATCGTGTAGCTAAGAACGAGATCATCGGCCCTGAGATTCTCGTCGGAAATCTTCAAATTACTCGAGTTGGAAAAATATGAAAATTTACGAATACAATTTTTAAATATAGCACCTTTAAATCCCGAAATAAATCAATGAGTATTTTCTGACAATAAGAGGAAGAGGCAAGTGATGAAAACTATTTGTTACTTTCTAAAGGAACTGACTTCATGTCCATTCTAGTGAACTGAAATATTTGAAGAAGTCTTTCATCGGAGAAATGAATGGGAATTCTCCGCATAATGAACAGTTTCCCTTCCTTTGCGACTTCACCG
The DNA here is from genome assembly GCA_947579665.1 of Sympetrum striolatum. Classification (NCBI taxonomy): domain Eukaryota; kingdom Metazoa; phylum Arthropoda; class Insecta; order Odonata; family Libellulidae; genus Sympetrum; species Sympetrum striolatum. The sequence continues at coordinate 118,074,289 of OX388341.1, forward strand.
AAAAGAACGCTCTTTTCCTCAACGCTGAGAATATTCTCGTTTCCTCCCGCAGACTCTCTCTCTCAAAGAGAAAGTCGAAAATAGACAGTAAATTCCAATCCCATAAAATGGAAAGTGTTCATGTTATCGGCTGAAAGAGCGCTGGAAATGCTATTTCTGAAGTATTTGTGAAATATGCGAAAACTGTCCGTAGAGATTCTTGTAATGTCGACTCGACGGCCATTTATTCTAAGAAATGGAAAAAGAGAAAACAAAAGAAGCAATGTGTTCCATAAGAGTGGAATTTAGAAGAGATTGTGTGTCAGAACATGGCAGGAAGTTGACAGAAAAGAGTTTATGTGGAGTGATCACGGGAAAAGTACGTCTTTGAATCAGAATATATGACCTCAACGCTATGCAAATAATAACAATGCTATAATAACGAAATTATTTGTAAGGAAATGGTCTCAATTCACTTTCTGCATGAAATTCTTTCTTTCATCCTTAAATTTTCGATAATTCTTGTATTATTCATAGAATATTCTGTTTGCGTATCTAAAACAAACAAAAAATCATGCAACAATATCTTACAAGGAGATACTATCTCAGTAGTGATGGTTTGCTGGCATTTTGAATACGTTATAAATGAGATAGGTGTGTAAAATATTAATAAAAATAAGCGAAAAATAAACAAGTATTGCTTTAAAGTTATCTGAATATTCTCAATATGTCGGTCATTATTAACATATTAAATAGTAAAAGGAAGGAAATAGAACGTCTGTTTCTCATTAAAGAGATATTTTAATCTATCTTTCCATACTGTCGAGTGATGAATAATTTATTTAGTTACACGTCCATTCCTAGAAGTTTCATTTGTCTCCATCGAATTATTGTTTATTGTCAGTTAGAGATAAAACTCTGACAGTTGGACCCAAAAACGCCATTTGTCACGATTTAAAAATTTCTCTTACTTTATATTTATTACTATATATTAATGGCTACTATTTCTAGATTTCTGAAAATAAAGTCAATCAATAAATGCGTGTGCGACTTCACCTTTGGGAGCAAAGGGATATTTAAAGAGCAATTTGATGGATGCAGAGCTACTGTTGCAATTTGATGCGAGCATATCATACGACCTGTAACTACACATGTCCGATTCCCGGCTGAAGATCCACAAACCGAAGGCCAATAAATTTGCCGTAATATGCACCACTTTCTGCGATGACACAAATGGAATCATATATTTCCGTTCTACTGCTATTCATAGTTCACGACACACCGATCTGCAAAGATAAACACGCATTTTTCGAACACATCACCAGCTTAGATCACCTTCGCATCTGTTATATAAAGGTGATGCTGGCGGTAACACATCGAGGATAGTATCTGTTATACATAGGTGATATGTTAGGGATAAATAGGGATTGTCGAAGGCGTGGAATACTTTCGCACGTCCCGACAGGACTCGAGAGCTAAGACCCAAATGTCATAATTTTGAGTTATAAATCGTGAAGGATCTCTATTTACAATTTTTTATTAAAATTATTCCTTTTGCAACAGTTTTTTAATTAAGCTAGTTTTATTTTAAAATGGGTTACATGGTCGCAAGTATGTTTTGAGACCTCATCTTTAAACGAATGGATAATTGATGGCCATTTCAATGCATAACTACATTTTATAGCCAAAGGATCACCGAAACATTCGGGTATTTAATAAGATCTGAATTTCATAGTAGTTGTTCTCAATGAACAAAATCGACGTCAAGGGCAGATTACATGTGACGTATATCTATGGGAGATATCGGCAGAATTCGACTTCGAGATGTCATTAGATAGAGTGTGTTACTGAGAAAAAAGAAATTTGGAGGTTAATCTATTTGCGATGAGACGATGTACCTACTCTAAATTATGTGTTTCGCTGATATTTCGACAGAATGGACATGTTATATTCAAATTCAGTATTATTTAACGTAGCTTTTTATAGCGGTTTGGAAACTCTTCCTGAGCAATGGCAGCCTTTTAAATAATTCATTCGATCTCGAGAGTTATCCGAGCGCCGAAGAGAGGCACTCTCGAAGAGCGACCAAAGAAACCGAGTGAAAGCAAAAATAGGGAGTGCGGACGAATACAAATGTTCAATATCGTGCGCCCAAAAGACAAGTTCGATTAAATGTCTATCATTGTGTACGAAAAAATACAAAACTTCTGAATAAATCGGACACGGACTATATAAAATTATCAATTAAATAATGAATTTACGTAAAAGTGGTACAAATGAGTTGGAATGAGAGTGCCTGCACCCCCTGCCACACGCAGAAAGGCGCACGGTGCTTACGTAGACATAGAGAAATAATGTTTATCTTGACTTTGTTCTGTCGTAGCTGTGATGAATGGTAAATTATTGGTGTTACAAATACTAAGCTGAGATGCATCAATATGGAGTTTTTTTAGAAATATACGGCATTTTTTAGGGTTTTTTGGAATAGTTTACATTAAATATATTGCCAACTTATAGGGAGTTCCAAACAGTGGCGAATACATCAGAAATATTTGGGCATACATTTTAAAAGGATTTCAAAATGTAGAAATATTTCAAAGATAGCTTAAAATTCGGGTACTATCAGTATTTATATTGGTATTTGTATCAGTATTTATTTATCTTGGTTTGGATAAATTCATCTGGTTTACAAGAAGAATTTGGATGGGGTGTTTTATATAGATTTATATATGCTCCTGTTATTCAACTTTGAGGAGGCTATACCTATTTGAACTGTTAAGATGAGCTCAGCGATTTCTTATTTGTTTGAAGAAACATTCTTGATGTTAGTTTTTTGTTGATCTAATGCCTTCGAAAACATTATTAATTAAAGTTTAACGATAATCCAAGGTAAGTCTTAAAAGATGATAACTTAGTAAAATTATAGTTTTGTGGGTATGTAACTTCAGGCATAGCATCAGTTAGCCTGAATCAAATTACTCCTTTAGGTTCTGGTGACTTTTAGTTTGAAACAAAAATTCTGATTTGGGAAAATTGTTGTAACTTTTAAACAATAGAATAATATCTTCTTTTTTAACAAGGGGAACTTCATAATGGCATTTATTCCTCAACTTTTACTGCCATCATATTTAACCCCTGGAAACGTTTGTTGCCTCAAGAGCTGTACAGCAGCTCGGATTTCACGGTAAAATAGGGATACAGAAATTGCAAATACAGAATTTTGTGAATGCAAACACAAGAGAGAAATATCAAATGTCATGACGAAAAGTCTCCCAGATATCTGGAAAGTGACACAGCAGAGAATAAGGTTCTCAAAACTTATTATAAAAGGATAAAAGCAGCGAAAAGTGACATGAGTGTGCTGGGAACGATAAGAATTGGCATGATGCGGAAGGGAACCTTTATTCGAAGGAGCCGTTGAGGAAAGGAGAACATAATGAGGAACGGAAGGAAGGGCAACGAAGAGGAGACTGGGAAAGAAGGGCGAAACAGGAAAAGGTACAGGAAGAACCAAAAGGAGGGAAATTCTTTGTTTGTTAGAAATAAATCTTGATAGTGTTGAGGTATGATAAAACAGGGCTACAAATTGGAGGATTTATTCTACTTCAAACGGGATTTTTCTGTTAAAAAACTTATGTAAATATTTATATTTCTTATCATATAAGACAAAGCCAAAGTCATCATTAGAAATAAGCATATTAATCTAATTTTTTTAGATTTTCAAATCTCCTCAGTAGCATCCAATCGAAGTCTTTGAATAATTCTTTAAGACCGATATCTCAGTTATATCACTCATTTCTTCAACGTATTCTATGATAGGTTTTCCATTGGCGATTGGTAGAAAAAAACATCGTATTTTATTTTAAATTCAGCCTAGAAATATAAAATCTGCACTATTTAAAATATTATACCATAAAATAGAAAAAAATTGCAAGCAATTTTTAAATTACAGTTAGAATAGTCTAAATTGAGTCATCCACAGCCCCGAGCATCCTTTTGTCGTTAATTTGACCTACTGAAACATCTACATCTACATCTACATTAATACCCTACAAGCCGCCTTTCGGCGTGTGGCAGGGGGTGTAAACACCAGTTGAATCTAAATTATTTCCTTATTCGATTATTGTCACGTATTGTTCGCGGAAAGAATGAATCTCTGAAACGATTCGTCCTAGCATCTATTTCTCTTAACTTACGGTCATTATCGGATCGACCGACGTAGCAGGGGGGTTGCATGATACCGATTGTATCTTCCGCAAATGTAGTTTCCCTGAATTTATTAAGCAGAAACTTGAATATGTTTAAAGCTTATACCTAATTTTTTTTATTTGAAGAGAAAGAGCAAAGGATGGTGGTAAATGGTTACTGTTAATACAATTATAGCATTACAGTACAGCCATTTACTGCAATCTTTATTGCAATTGCTTTTGAGTAGTTATTTTCTGGTACAGCTGTATGCATGAGACGAATCCTTTAGTAGGACAGTATATTCCAACATTAGCATATGATGTATTATGAATCTCCACATCCAATGATCATTATTTGAGAGTCAAAAATATTAAATTAATGAATATATCAAGTTTCGAAGAAGGTTTTTGATGATTTACGAATATATAAAGCCTCTTAGATGCCATTATATTCTGCATTTACCTTTCAGAAGGTGAAAATACGTTTTTCTTTATTTCTTTTGATTGAACCATAATATTCGGAAAACATAATCCGCTTAAATCTAGAGAAAATGATGAATAACAAAGCGCACGTTCCACGTGATAAAATGATTGAAGCCTACGTAAGGTCTGATGATGAACTTGTATTAGTTTGAAAGAGGTTGAGAATATATCTTCACGTGGAAGTTTTTAATTTTATTTGCCTTCTTGCATGTAGTTTCACAAATTCAAGGTTTCCTCAATTGAATTTACGCTTACATCTATCGAAGTAGACTTCCCTGATATTGAGAGGATTAGCTGGAAAAATTTACTATGACATAGCTCTTCCGGTTATGAAATACCTGGTAAAGAAAGAGGAAGTTGAATGAGTAAAAAAGGTCTGCGAAGAATGATATATGTAATGACAAAGAAGGAGGGGAAGCATGGAAAAGAAGGCCAATGCGAAATACAGACCAAAGGATTTATTAATATCTGAACGTGAAGGGATTTTGGGATATAAAAAGAAGCGAATGGGGCCAAACATATGATATCTTTCAAATGTAAGTAAGCGAAAGGCTGAAGGAAGCAAAAAGAAGATATATAGGTCTCGCAAGGCTAAAACAAAGACGTTAACATTTTCGAGAGAGGAAAAAACCGGAATCCTATATATCGTAACTGCAAAATTCAACGGGAATCTAAAAACTGAGAAAGTAATATAAAAAAATTTTCCCCAACGTATCAATAGAATGCTGTGAAAGAATTTAACTAATTCAACTTTTAATGTTCGATAGTTGTTTTGGGCATATTACTAGATGCATTCTGAAGTGATGACATGAAACCTATTTGGTATATGAGTAAAAAATGTTGGGAATGTCGGGTGAGAGATCTCTTATGATTGAGCCTGAATTGGAGAAAAGTTGGTTTGAAAGAGACCAAGGGATTTAAACGGAAATGACGATCATCTCAAGGAAGAGAATTAAGATGCTAAGAGAGAGCTTGGGATTGTGAAAATAGCTTTTGGGAATAAAAAGTGATGAGATGTATTATATACTGTCAGAAAAAGTCCTTGTAAAAATAAAAAAAATAGTAAATGAAGACTATAGGGAAATGTGAAATAGAAATTAAGAAAAATTCTTAAGTGAATAAGTTAAATAAGTTTCGTTTCTTTTGAGTTTTTTGTCTTTCAAAATAATATAATATATAATATAATATATAATCTTATATATCTATAAAAATGCCTGTATGTTTGTTTGTATGTATGTATATTCCACGTAATCTCCAAAACTAGATGTCGCACAATGTTTTAACATTTAGCATCATTAAAAGTTTTTCCGGCGATGATAAAGTGCTATTTTTTATTTGCCTAAAGTCCACGGTTCGAACCCAGACGAGTAAAACAATTTGTATAAGAAATACACGTAAAGTTCATTTTTTTCGATGCATTGTTCATTTCTTTTGCAAAACTAAATTAGAAAAAACAGTCGTAGGAAGTCAAAACTAGCGTTAAAAGAAGGGCAATAGAATGAAAATTCTTATTTTGGTCATGGTATATCGTTTGCGATTCGAAATTGCGAGAATTTTGATCAAATGTACGAAAATTTTGACTGAATTTTCATGTAGTAAACAAACCATTCCCTTAACGATCAATGCGATTGTTGATTCCGAGCTCAAGCGTAATTCCATAAGAAAACGTGGAAATTTTTTGAAATTTCGAATTTTGTTGACGAGTCTGTAGCAACCAAGTTTTATTTATAGCAACATAATTGTTTACCGTCTTTTTCGTAACACAAATGAGTTTTATATTTGTGGTTTACCAATAATTGATTTTTCTCGATCAATTCAACGGGCTGCGTATAAATATCCTGGTAAGTTGCGGATGTATTGAATATATATTCTTCTGAATTAAGTACTAATTCTAATTTATTTGCAATAATGTATATTTAGCTATTTATGTGAATGGAGTTAGCGAAGAACGTAAAGATTTCCCAGATTCGGTGTTTGTATTCTTTGAAGAGTTGAACGGCGAGTTGTAAAGTTGTAGCAAACCTCCAGCATCGTATGATAGACCAAAAAGGTAAAGAAATTTTATTTTATTACATGCAGAATATAAAAATTGATTCAATCGTTGTTTTTAAGTGCTTCCACTCCATATTCATTTACTATCCTTTTGTTATTGGTGTTTAATTTTTGTTTCTATTTTGACATTGCGATTACTTTTGTGGTTCGTGTTTATGTTACACATTTTAAGATTGAGATACCAGTCAGTTCCAAAATACATTTACTTCCCGTGTAGAATATTCATCGTTAGTTATTTGAGTGAAATGTTATTTATTTCTGTCATTTACGTTTAATGCTTGATTCATTTGGCCCCTTTGTACCTGTATGAAAATGTAACTTTAAACGTGGTACTGCTTATCCTAATGTGATCTAAGAATATATATATATATATATATATATATATATATATATATATACGAGTAAAATGTTGCTTGCATACTGCAAGCAGATCGACAACACTAATTTCATAAAGGCATTATATCGGGACGGTCCCGGAAAGGAAAAAAAGGATTGAAAATATTCTTAAAATTCGCTTCAATTTAATCGTCTGGCATCGAACCCGGGTCTTTTTGGTGAAATTTCTATGCAGCACATCAGAAGATCATCTTTTCTAAATACGTGTGAAAATTCAAGCAGAAATATTGGCTGCAACTGCCTCAAACGAAGACCTACTTTTCACGAATGTTAATAGCTCTCTGGATTCGAACCAAGGACAATCTAGGAAATATAAAATATGTTTTCGAAATGTATCTATATGTTCTAAATATATGCCGAATTTCAAGTTTTAATATTATTTGGAAAGGGTTCAAAATAAATCTTAAAAATCGAATCAGTGACTGATTATAGAGACGCCTGGTGTCGAACCCTGGACGTATTGGAAGCTGTAAATGCACAAAATGACTTGCTACGACTTGATCTAATTTCATACTAAGTTTGAAGTCGATATCATACCGGGAAGTACCTAAAATGTGTTTCCGTTATCCCCGTAAGAAATGCACTGTGGAGTGCAAATGGCCCTCTGGGATCGAACCAAGGACCATCAGCGAATATGTAAAATTTGATTATGAAATATATTTATGATTTCTAACCCCATGCCAAATTTCAAGTTTCCATGCATTCGGAAAGAGGTCCAAAAAAAATCTTAAAAATTTCCACAATGCATTTTAAACGGCCGATTTTTGCCCCGACCTAGCATCGAACCCAGGATATTCTCCGTAAAACTCATTTATGTTTTCGATAGATCATGTTCATATATATAGGCTCCTTGAGTTTTGATTTTCTACCTATCCGGGAAGTATTTTTTAAAAATTCCCGAAAATCAAAGCAATGCATTTAAACGGGAAAAATCGGGACTTTGGGGCCCTCTGGAATCGAACCCATGACACTGAGGTTCAAAATCGCAATTTTTCTGGAGGTTATACGTTATGGCCAATATGTCGTAAAAATTTCAAGCCATTGACGCTAGTGGTTTAGCCTGTGACTTTGTATCCTATCTATATACCTATCTATCTATATATATATATGAATGAATCCGGAGAAGCATCTATATATAATAGATATATATATATATATATATATATATATATATATATATATATATATCATCATCATCATCAGCCATTTTCAATCCGACGTCGGATGTAGGCCTCCCCAAGTACTTTCCAATTTTCTCTGTCCTGAGCTTCTCGTTGCCACGTTACACCTAAGTACTTGATGATGTCTCTGTTCCACCTGTCTATAGGTCGTCTTCTTGGTCTCTTCACATCTCTTGGTATCCAGTTGAGAACTGCAGATGTCCAACGGTTGTCGTTTCTTCTTGCAATATGGCCGGCCCACCTCCATTTCAGTGATCTTACCTTATCTATTATGTCTGTAACTCCAGTCATCATTCTCACCCAAGTGTTTCGTTTCCTGTCTCTTCTTGTGATTCCCAGCATACAGCGCTCCATGCTCCTTTGTGTTGTCTGAAGTCTCTGGGTTATTGCAGCATTTAACACCCAAGTTTCACTTCCATAGGTCGAGACAGGTAAAATGCATTGGTTGAAGACCTTCCTCTTCAAAACCATTGGCATTCCTGACTTCAGAATGTGTGAGTTCCTTCCAAATGCGCTCCAGCCAAGTTTCATTCTTCTGTTTACTTCATTAATCCTGTTTTTCTCTCCTGTTGTTACAAGTTGTCCCAGGTATGTGTATTCCAAGCAAACATCCAGAGGTTTTCCTTGAAGTTTGACTGGCTCTTGCACTGTAAAATAATTATACATAACCTTTGTTTTTGTTAGGTTTATCCTGAGTCCTATCTTCTGTCCTGCTGTGTTTAGCTCTTCAAGTCTTGAAGTTAGATCTTCTGCGTTAGCTGCAAAGAGAACTACATCATCTGCAAAACGGAGGTGACTGATGTACTCCCCATTTACTCTTAACCCCTTCTCTTCCCAATCAAGGGTTTTAAAAACTTCTTCTAAAATGGCTGTGAACAAGATGGGAGATAGACCGTCACCTTGTCGAACTCCCTTCTCAATCTTGAATTCATCGGTCTCTTCATGAAGCATTACAGAAGCTGTGGCATTCTCGTAGACACTGCGCAAGAGGCGGATGTACTCAGAATCTATCCCTTGATTCTTCAGAGCTTTCAGAGTGGAGGAGGTACTTACCGAGTCGAAGGCCTGTTCATAATCTACAAAGCAAAGGACGAGTGGCATCTCGTATTCATTCGTTCTGTTTATAATTTCCTGTAATGTGTGGATGTGGTCCATAGTGCTGAAGCCTTTCCGGAATCCCGCTTGTTCTCGAGGCTGGGCTGAAGACAGGGTCATCTTAAGACGTTCCGCTATTATCCTCATGAATGTTTTGTAGACAACTGGAAGGAGGCTAATGGGGCGATAGTTCTTCAAATCTTCTTTGCTTCCTTTCTTGTGCAGAAGGGCAATCCTTGCGTGGTTCCATTCCTTGGGAATCATTCCTTGTTTTAGACAATTACTGAATAATTGTGCTAAAACATTAGCAATCTCTGTTCCACCAGCTTTCAGATATTCCGCCAACACCCCATCTGCTCCTCCTGCTTTCCCATTCTTCATCTGCTTAATCGCCGCCATTACTTCTTCTGGGAGGATTGAGAGGAGATTTTGTGAGCTTTGGCTTTCATCTTGGTTCTCCTCTTCTGCGTTTCCTACCTTCTTGTATAGGTTGCCAAAGTATTCTGCTACAATCCTTAATATTGCTGGTCTGTTATATGTTGTGGTGCCATCTCCTTTCTGTAAGGCTAAAATCTGTTTCTTACCAATTGCTAGGCGTCTTCTAGCCCTCTTTATGCTTTTGTTATTTTCTATGGCCTCTTGCACAATCTTTTCATTGAAATTCCTCACGTCTTCCTTGATTGCTACTCTGATGGCTTTGCAAAGCTCGGCATATTCGATATTATCTCTTGGAGTGTTTAAATTCTTCAGTTCCTTCCGTCGTTTCATCATTTTCCGGGTTATATCACTAAATTTCTTATCCTTAGGTTTTCTTGGCATGCTTGCTACTTCCTCTGCCGCTTTCTTTACAATTTCCATAACTTTGGTTTCGAGTTCTTCCTCCTGAAGTGCTGAGAATCTATTTCTAAGTTCCAGCTGAAACTTTTTCTCGTTATCTGATAGTTCATCAATATTTATCTCCTCCTTCTTGCAAGAAACCAACTTCTTTCGTTCCATTCGGGGGTTAATATTGATTCTGCATCTAACAATTCTGTGGTCACTTCCAGTGTTGAAATTATTCAAAACTTCACAGTTAGTTACAGTGTAGAGTCTGTTTACCAATATGTAGTCTATTTCATTTTTTGTTCCATTGGGACCTCTCCACGTCCATTTCCTTGTAGGATTTTTCTTAAAGTATGTATTTGTTATATACATATTGGTGCATTCTGCAAACTCTACTAAGCGGTGACCTCGCTCATTTCTCTGGCCCAGTCCATATTGTCCTGCGACAGTGTCATCAGTTTCCCGCTGCCCTACACGAGCATTAAAATCTCCCATAATGACTTTATAGTAGTGGGCCTCCTTGTCATGTTCAGTGCCGAGAGTTTGGTAGAAGTTTTCAATTTCCTCTTCGCTGCTTGCCGCTGTTGGTGCGTAGACTTGGATGACCTGTACTGAGTAACGCTCATTGATCTTCAGTATGAGTTTACAAATTCTATCTGATACACCTTCGATTTTCACCACATTATCCTTCCATCTCTTGTTGATCAAAAATCCAACGCCTCCATTTCTTCCATCCTTGGTACCCCTGTAAAAGAATAAGTGTCCTTCCTTCAGTGTAAGTAGCTCCTCTGATTTTCTTCTGACTTCGCTGAGACCGATGATATCCCATTTTATCTTCTCTGCTTCATTGAGTAGTTCCAGCAGTCGTTCTTCACTCTTCAAGCTGCGGCAGTTGTAGGTTGTCAATTGCAGGGTAGTAATTCTTTTCTTCATGATGGACCTCTTCAATGCCACCACCTCCCGGACATCCGAATGGGTGGTGCTTTTACGTCCGGATAAATTTCCATTAAAGAAGCTCATCATGAAAATTGTACTTATATTTGGGGGGGTTAGGACAATAATTCACCAGACTGTCCTACTGCCGGTTGGTGAATGCCACTTTCATTATTTGGCCGGAGATATTGTTGAAGCCTTCTTGCAATTGCAAAATTGCAAGAATTTTGATAAAATATACGAAAATTCCGTCTAAATTTTCATGTTATAAACAAACCCATTCCCTTGACGATCAAGGCGATTGTTTATTCCGAACTCATGTGTTAGAAGAAGAAGACTTGGCGGATTAAACTGGACATGGCCAGTTAAAATAAATTTTGAAAATAAGAGTTGAAGATTTATGATGAAGAAAAAATTGAATGGCATTTTAAATTTTTTTTGTGACAAACAATATCCTGTGAAGAAACGCACGTTGAAAGGTACGAAAATTTTTTCATTGAGTTTTTCAATTTTCTTTAAGCGTCTGTGAAAACCGAGTTTTGTTTATGGTAACGTAATTGTTAACTGAATTTTCAGTGAAATGAAACGATTTTGAAAGAATGATAGAACGAGTTGATAGAATTTGCATTCTCGCTGTCAATTCCAGTGATTTAAAATAATAACGTGGTAAGTTGTGGACATCTCTCATATTATTTTTAGTTTTGACGGAAATTACGGACGTCCTTATTTCTTATGTTTAATCGGTCTTTGTTTTCTTTTAAATTTTGAGCGACGAGTGGTCAGGAGCGAATAAGTAACATTTCAAAGCCTAAAAAGGTAAAGGGATTTCAGTTATCTGTAGACCGCAAAAAATCTACGATATTGTAGTAGAATGGGTAATCTCTTACTTCAATCCAAATCCAAACTACTGCCCGCGGGACGCATCTACTGTTTGATAGTTAATAAAGCTGAAAAGTTTGGAGACCCCTACTTGAAACGCAGTATATTTTCGATATCATAGACACAAGTATAATAGTTTTTGAAATCATTTCTCAGTTTTTCAATCACAAATGAATAAAGTCTATTCTACTGCACTATAATACTATGCTATTTTGTGTTGAAAATTCTTACTGCAACAGATGTAAAAACGTTTAAAAAACTTATGTAACATTAATGGCCGGTATTGTAATGTATATTTTGCGTTGTTTATAACTTTAATCTTCATATAAATGGCTTTGTCTTTTCGTCATATTGTTTATCAGTTTCAATATTATGAAATTGCATGATTTTATGTATTGTTAATTGTTGAAAGTGAAAAATTCTGTTTTTTTTCGAAACCGTATAGAAATAACTAATGCTGCGGAAATTATAGCTGCAGTAGCAATATCAACGTTCAATTATAATTACGAGCATCGTGATCAACTTACTGATTTATGCATTTCGTTATGAATATATAGTATGATTTACCTAGATGTTTACTGGACGGAGTGCCATGTCGAAATAAAACTCTGATATTGAAAACAGCTAACCCAAATGTCAATATTTAGCATGCTGTGCGCTGAAATTTATTAATTTTACCTCAGCCGAATAGGTTATAATTCTTAAACATCTTGAACATAAGTTTGTTTTCGGGATAAGAAACTATACAGATAACCACAAAATGTAAATTTACTTAAGCCACTATGCACCTTCTCAACGGAGGTAGGTGGTGTCTGTATTTATTGATTACTGTGAAGATTCTACGCTGAATATATTTTGTGGGTCCAGGAAATAATTTATTTTAGAAGTTTTTCATTAGTTACTGGAGAAGGAATTAATATATCAGATCATTTACACTGCTAATATTTTCCCCAGCCATACGTCACTCGCAGAGTACATAAATCTAAAAATCTTAACCAAGTCCCGTACACAGACATATCGGCAAAGTGTTTACCGAGATCAAACTAGCATTTTTCGAAGCCTTATCACTTGGATCCAAAAGGAACTTTCCTGACATATTTCTGAGTGAGACTGCCAATGTTATTATTCGATCGAAAATATTTTCAGCAATAAAATAATTGCAAATATTTATTAGGTTTGTAATCAAATACTTTTCTGCTCACTTAACCCAATGCACTTATCATATAATGAATTTCGACTTAAGAGCATAGCTCCACAGACTGATTTCGGTAAAGTTGTCCCTCTATTGTCATGGCTTTTATCGTTTCATCCTAAAATGGCGCTGTGTCTTGCACTTAATCATTCCCAAGATCTACGACTACGTTTTTGGGCATTAATTAACATACCACTACATTTTATACGAGTCACGAATTCTCACTAACAACCTCATGTTATAAGTATAGCCAAGATAAAACAATGAAACATACCTTCTGGTTCCATGATACACCATTTCTTATTTAATGTCTATAGTTTTTTCTTCACGTAAGAAATACAACAATGACGTCTTTGTCCATTCTCGGAATTACACTTATTCAGTTACTGACGATATCCTATCAATGATGACCAGTCGAAAGTTTGCGGCTTCAGTCGGCGTAGAAAGAAGAAAATTGCTCCTTTAGGAGATAAAAGTTAGAGGGGAAGAAGCTATTATGTGTGCCTCTTTTTATACGTAGATGCATTTTCATACATTGTTACCGAAAAGCTCATTCAGATACTAGAACCTGCCTTTAGATATAAAGAAGATGTAAGCCAAGGGAGAAGAAGCTAAAGTAAGCCTCACTTTCATATGTAGATACATTTTGGCACATTGTCACGGAAAAGATCATCAACCTGCGTAAAATTGAATATTGAGTTAGAGTGGATTTGTAGACTTAATTGTGACTTACATTTCTTGGTATATTGGTTTCGTAAGTCTGGTATTCGCTATTTAACAACAATTATGAAGAATTTGTTACGATCAAGGTTATTACACTGATATTCATGAAATTGAAAATCCCCGTTGAGAATCAACGGGTACTTCTGCTAGTATAATATATAATATAATATATAATATAATATATAATATAATATATAATATAATATATAATATAATATATAATATAATATATAATATAATATATAATATAATATATAATATAATATAATATATAATATAATATATAATATAATATACAATATAATATATAATATAATATATAATATAATATATAATATAATATATAATTTATTATGAAATTGATACGAGCATTAAAGAAAGAAATTCAAGTTAAGCTTCTTATTTGTGTCGTGTTATACCGTTTACTGTTCCATATTTTATATTTAGAAGAAATGCCTTAAAATGTCGTAAAATATGGTATTTCATAAGCAACCCAATCCTTTTATGGCAATTTATGACTTAAAGCTATTAAATCATTGCTATAAAATACACGTGGAATTACGCCATGTGTAAAGGTAATAGTAAAATATGATGGTATTTTTGAAGAGATTTTCTTAGGTTAAGTTTTGTTAAAATGGCAGATGACCGGGGGGAAACTTAGGACCGGCCATTAAAAGATAAAAAATAGACTCCATATTTGATAAGCAATATGGATAAGAAGATATTAATGATTATGACTAACGTAAATGTCTTCCGCTCGTTAATAGTTTTTTACCGTTATTGTACTAAATGAGGTATGGTCCACTAATACATGCGATATTAAGAAACACGCATAATTTGCAGCGAATAAAAAGGGTAAACTTGGCTAAGCTGTTAGCATAGAAGCCAATAGAGTAGAATTAAAGAGAATACCCCTAGCTTTGAAAATTCCCACCACCTGGAGTCTTTTCGATACCAAAGTAATTGCTTGTCCTCTGTGCGCACTCCGTATAACCCCGCTTTAGCTTCCGTTTCTAAGATCTTAATTGATTTGTAAATGCTTCAAGCATTTGTATACGAAGTCCGTTTATTGAATAAATTTGAGAAGTTAACAAATTCAAATGTATATAAATTTAAACGTGAGAACTTCTAGGATGTGGCTGATACCCGTATGCCTAACTACATAATGTTGCCGAAGAGAGAGAAATTTGTAGTTTTTTCACACGTTTTATTATAGAGGCTGTAATAAAGCGTGGAAGAATCATTTTTTTCTAAACTTCCTTCCACAGGGGAACGCCAGAACACACCGATTTTATTCAAAGTACAGTTGGGTGCGTACTCAAGAATTAAAGATAATATAATATCATGTTTTTAAATGCGATATTATTTTTTTAGGAAAGAGATATTTTAAAATGCGCTTTGCGAGTCTTTATCATTTAAATACGATATTTTAATACGTTTCCTTTTTATTCTCCAATCCATAATTAGTTCCAAAAAATGTACGCCTAATATATATATATATATATATACATATATATATATTAGTGTCATATATAAAATATTTTATATCGTTCTATCAGTTTTATCTCAGCCTTTCTCCCAATTACTCTTAGTGCTTTCATAACCAACCTTTTTTTGAATTCGACTTGCATTCTTTCCATATGGCCAACATAAAGTAAACCACCCATATTGAACTGTTCACCGGCTTTTTTCGGTGAAAATTCATTAACTACTAAGACATCACAATCCTTTCAATCCATCTATGCTGCTATAATTAATCCACATAAACGTTTTCCTTGTGCCTTTTCCAAAACCTCAACCTTTCGCTGAGCTACAACCTACACAGCGAAGTGAGCGCTTCTTTGTGCTGAGGCAATTTTAATCCCTCCAATTTTAAAACACTCACTCCTCTTCTTCCTCCACTCCTCTATCTCTACATCCCTTCTCCGCCGCTTCATAAATTTTCTCTACGAAATAACCCGCCGCTCTCATCAGTTATATTCAGGTTATAATAATCCGATTCGTGCATTCCGTGAAAAATGAAAAATCCATTGCGATGTGTATCCTCAGCCCCAGTTTTAGACGCATCATTACAACAACTCATTTCGAGATTTATACTATTAAAAAGTATGGAAATAAGCGGTAGAATTCTCGTTAAAAACACAAAACTACCAGTTTGCCGCTATTATTCATCATCCGGAATATAGCGAAATGATTTTCTTTCTCTCAAAGATTATAATAACCCACAAATATCAAACTACGGCGAAATCCCTGAATGATACGTTGTTACTTGATGATGGAGGTTCAGGAAATTAAAATAAAAACTCTTCCCGTCATACAATTACAATTGAAAGTACCTGTTGAATACAAATGTATTTTCAAAAGATATAATGCAATGTCCAATGTGACAAGAGAAGATAAAAATACTGGTAATCATGAAACATGGATTCAAATTAACTGCATTGCTGTGGTTAGTGCTTGAAGATAGAAGACATTAAATTATAAAAATATGTTGGAAATCATTATTTTCTTAGAGAATAACGTAGAAAATTAGTTTACGGCATAAGCATAAGAACACGGATGAAACTTCTTAGATAATTTTCTATCGAATTAAACAGTCATTATTTTGTGTCACCAAAGTGTGTCTTGTGCTAATTACGTCTTGGAGAGATAATGACGAGAGCAGACGAATTGCATCCGCAGTAAACTGCGCCATGTGTTTGTGCACTTATCTGCACGTGGTCTCAGTTGAAAGGGTTGGGCAATACACTTGACTCCAATTTGCTAAGTCTCATCGGCTATCATTTATTTTCATCAATACTATCAATATTATATATACTAGTAGAAGTTCTACGATACGCCAGGATAAAAACAAGTACATACTTTAAGGATTCATTGACAGTATCCCTACAATTACGCATCTTTCGGAATTTCAATGCCTGATGAATTTTCGACTTTTATAAAAATATCGCATATTTTTCGGCGGTACTTAAAAAAACGGAGTTAATTCTAAAAAAAATCTGTAGCTGATAATAGTCCGATCATTTTAATTCGCGTGATGGTTTGAAGTGGAAATATTTTCAATCCATAGAGAATGTGGAACAGAATATACTAGTTAGAAAATTATGTAACTTTTACCGATTCCAATTAAAGGTCTGAAATTATGTTTTTTTTGATTAATTTATGTAATTGGTTGAGTGACTGAAATTGCTGTTCGAATTCATGTTTAATTTTGCTATTTACTTAAAGTCCCTTCTTTAAATTATCCCTCGTCTCTATTTTCTAGTTTTTGTGGTTCCACAACAGTTCATCAGGGCAATGACACCGAAGCAGCCTCATCATCGTGGTTGTACTTCCGAATCTGAGTTTGGAATGTTTCTTGCTTCATCAAAGAAATTATACTCACGAATTTGTTGAAGATTGCTTTTCAAGTTATTGCGAATAAGATAGTTATCACTAATTGCGTAAGCAAAGCAGTTTAAACATGATCTGTTTGTCAATCTGGAATACAATATCATCTCGAATAGCCTTTGGCCTTCAAATGAGCACCGTTGAAATGAAATAATGGCCAATGCGACCAGTAAATACATAGAAAAGCTAACGGTGATATTTAAGCTCTGATATTGATTCCTTTCAGTTTTCTCTTCGTGAATTCATCAAATAAATGCATTCGTTTTATTCTGGCCTATTTATTTTTCTTCTTCGCGCCCAATTTGTCTTTCCTTATCCATCCTCGACTATTTTTTCTGATTTCCAACAGGTATTTTGAGTGTAGTACAATAATTTGCATTTTCAATTGCTCCTAATCGCCGCAAGAAAAATCATTGTGTTTATTAGAGTGACCAAAACATAATCAGTTTGATGACATTCTCCATGTCTCTCATGAATATCCTTTTTTCTTTAAATCACTTTTTTCGTCGAATCGAATCTTTCAATGTATGAGTTTCATACGCTAATTTTCTAGAGTTTTAATTAATCCTTCTTTTTTCAGCAACTCGTAATTTAAGATCTCTCTTTCAAAAGATGGTTCACGGATATTTATTTTTCCACTTTGATTTGGTGACTAGTCATGGTCCCTTCTCACGCAATCCTAATTCCATACTCTTTTCTTGAAGTTGTAATTAACAAAGGTAAAAATAGAATCCGTCACGACTGAAAATGGGACATGCCGGCTTCTCCGGAGCCATTTCCTCTTTTCATTCTGACATAGTCCAAGCGGCAATCATACAAAGAGAGATTCCAAAGGAGCGTTTCTTTTGTGCTTTAGATCAGATGCCATAATTGGTTAAAGTAAGACTGGAATAAACATGCAGCGACAAGAAATACTCTGGTAGTCGCTGTTGCGAGGATTTACTGAAGGTGGAATAAATTCAGGTATCTGCACCTCAATCAGAAATGACCTACAATCATATCTAAAATGTAGATTTTAAGATAATTCTGTTTGATAGATTAGTTATTAACGGCATTTTGAACAAATTAATTATTAACGGTATATTATGACAAAAAGAAGTCTCATATAATAATAGATATTAATTATAAATTGAATAATACATTTTATGTTGTACCTAATATTTATAAGAAATATGAAGAAAGAGAATTGAAATCTTTTGTACCAAAGTAAATCAATAAACATAAACCAGATGTTGATGCCTATTGCGGAAGAAGTGGTCTTAATTTCACAAAATCTGTTGAAAAAGTGTTACTGCTAGGGAAGATTAAATGCACTCTTCAAAAATCATATTCTCTCGTCTAATTTGTTACATTTTTAATTTTTTATTGCAATATACATAAAATTTGTGTAATTTCATGATTACTGTTGTTACCTCATGTTAGGGTTAAGCTGCCGATTTTTCTTTTTTTAGCCAACTTTGCTGTATAACTGTGCTCTACGATAAGTACCAACTTGTAGAACACATAACGTCTTTACGTTTACATGTATGTTTTTATTTGAATATTGAAAAATAATTTCAGAGAGGTTAAAGCAGTTTCTCTGGAGACAACCTAACTTATTAACCATAGTAGAAATGGAAGTAATAGATAGATTTCGGTATCTTATGAACAGAATATTTGGAGTAATTTCTCTCCTCTAAAGCAAGTTGCAATCCCCAATAGAAAATTTTATTACGGATTTTATTTCTTATGCTATGCATTGCACTAAATGAACTTTTGCTCTCAATTTTCATTGGAAATATGAAAATTATAAATTAAACAGAGCTCCTTGTAGGGAACTAGATGTTGATTTTGTTCAAACCAAAATCTCTCTGCGTCGAAACTTTTATTCTGAAAAAAGCATGAATTAGCTCATCTCTGTGAACCTTAATTAATGCAAACCTTAATTTTCTCCAATTATTTCTAAGCCCTGGAAAAGATGAAAGTTTATGCCTCAGAAGTTGTCGACCTCTTGAAGACGAAATAAAAGGTATATAATTGGGAAACGACAAATTTGGAAAGTTGTTTCAAAATTCATTTGTTCTCTAATTATTCAAGATATACTATAATTTTCTGTTTATTTCAATGTTATGAGCAAGTGATTGTCTGTGAGAACGGTTGTCACGCTTGAAAAGTGTATACACGAGGTGTGCCTTTTGCGTGTTCATCTCCCTCAAAGAAGAATACCTTCGTCGATTCAACGGAGCACACATTTTTCTTTCTCCAACGATGGACTGAGAGATAACAATGAGATCAAAACTCGGTATATTCATTGTTGTTGTTGTGTACCTATCTGACATTCAGAAATAATTATGCAGCCATTTTTACCTCTAACTTGAAAATAATTGAGTGATCATTCCTTTATTTTCTCTTTTCATAAATTAAAGCCACGAGACAGGTCATGTCGAAGCACTTCTCGAAAGAGGCTCTCAGTTGATGTTTGTTTTCGTTTCTATGAGACTCGTCTGAAGTCTGCAGACGCAAATGCGTTCGGAGAATAAGACGAAGCCCTTAAAATCTTTATCGCCGCTAAATACTTGCATAGTCTGAAATTTATATTTCAAGTTTCCTCTGTTTCTTTTTTTAAACACTAAAAGCAATAGAAGGCGAGAATACAAAGAGTTTACACAAAAGTATGTGAGGTTCTCTCAACGATTTAAGGTGTAAAAATTGCTGCAAACATTTGCAGATTGGATTATAGTGAGTAAGTCGTGATTTATTAAAAATTTGGTATTCAAAGTAACTTGTTATTTATATTTCGTTTCTCCACGGGGAATATTGTGAGTTGTGAAAGAGAAAAGTCGTTTTGGGATGTTATCGAAACTGAATGAATATACTCTTCAATAGGCTAGATACCCTTACGCTGTGATATTCTCCAAATATTCTCGAAATCGGCAAAACTTAATATTCACTACCCCTGAAGATGGAAGAGCTTGGCTATTTAAATTGGTGAATCTGAGAACATCAGGTTCAGAGTCAGAGTCTTGAATTTCTCTGAACGAACCGCAGCGTAAACTCTTGCCCATCTGTAAAATGGTTTCAGAAGTATAATACAAGTAGTTTTAAACCCCAAGATGATTCCTACGAGTGTATGGATGAGATGGATGCATGTATGCGTACGTTTGCTGGCGAATCAGCCTCTCGGGCTAATATCGCCATGGATGAGATGGAAAGATAAAGAAAGTTGTATCACAGTATCAATTGTGCCATCGATAGAAAATTTAGCACACGCCGATTGGTGGTTTGCAGATTCTCAAAGTCACTTTCTCAAAAGGAATGCCGGAGCAATTTGGCAGGAGAATTAGATTTTTCTGCTTTTGACTCTCGTTTCTATTACTTTGAAACCAATTAAAATGTTCGGTGTTATTGCACTGATAGACTAGAAAATTTTACTTTCAAGAAGAGCTTTATAAGGACCTGTCTTAAATCTTCTAAACAGCAAATGCTACGAAGGTTTCATCCTGTTTTAGAGATGTTTTTACCGATATTCATAATTAGTATTAAGCTTTTACTAAAATAATCTCGCGAAATTGCCGGATTGGAAATTTAGTTGAAGATCTGTCTGTTTCGATGGCGGCCTTATACTGTCAAAGAAGGACGAGAAGTAAACATAAATTCTCGCCGCGGACTAAGCCATCGTAAATCGCGTTTGGCGTCTTGTGGTAAATAACTTGAGAGGCCAACGTAAACATTGGCCGAAGAATGTTTCCGTTGGGCATCATCATCGAGAACCACTCGCTTTTCTCGGAGGCTTAAAGAGGGAAAGATTGGGCGTCTCAGAGATTTAGAGCGTTTGGCTGCTCTTCCGCCTCTTTATTCCGAAGACTGCGTTGGACGGTTTTGGATAACAGCGGCCATTGAAACAGAGTAGACCACGAATTTGAAGAAAGGGATGTTAGAACCGCAACAGACGTCGGTTAGAAGCAGATGCGCGTGAATATTATGGTCTTCTTGGACTTCTTTTCATTCACTAAAGATTGACTCCCTGAATAAAAGAATTTCAAAATAAGAAAATCAGGAACGTATCATTGGGTTTGGTACGAATAAGATAGCGTATATTCTTTTTAGATTTAAGGGTGATGAAAAATAAAAATAAGAACGCGATAGATCGAAGGGGGAAAAATATCCACATACAGTCAATTTTGAGCATATTCTACTTACATTTTAAAAATTTTCTCGTTGAATTCCGCTCATTATAAAATGAGACTTTGAGAGCGGGAAATCGTTTTAGATTCAAGTATCAAGTCGGGCTTAAGGAAAATTGGAATAAAATTTCAGGATAGCACCCTTAGCGTTGTTAAAAGTATGACAAGAGCAAATTCAATAGCAACACCAGCTTAATCAATCAGTTATTCGATTTATAATATCATTCGCATTGCAAATATTCTTCTCCTTCTTTCATTTTGTTTGTTGTTTTACGGTTTTTGAAAATAGCTAAGAAGGATACATATAGTATTCTCCCTCAATTTTGCAGCCATAATTATAATGTTAATATATCACCGCTTTTCCCAACAATTATTTTATTTATAATAATATCATCGCTTAATAGTTTGAATCATGCTAGTGCCGAATTGATGAGTTAAGTTGAATCATTAAATGCGATGAAAAGAAGCATTTCGTCTATTTTTATTGAAATTATAATGAGCCAAACTGCGTAAAAATCTTTTCCTACGTTTGTTTATTTAACAGCCTAAAATATTTATTGAAAAAATGCAGAAAACAAATGATTTATTAAATCTACCCTGAGAAAGGAAGAACTACACCCGAGCCAGACGGAAAAGCCCCTCTTTGTATTTAATGCGTGTTTTTGATGTATTATGGCAACTTTTTTCACTAAAATGAAGATGCTTCTATCTCATTATCTTATCTATTAGTATCGAACCACTGAGATACCTAAAACTTTATTTGGAAGAAAAAAATGAATGACTTTCGACAAAGTGATCGTGTTCCATGACTTAAGAAAGTTTTGCAGTGGCAACCGTAGCGGAAGAAATGATACCAACAATGTTAATACCATCATGTTCCAGTTTTTTGCTACTTTTAGTTGATACTAGAAAGAAAGAGCACCGATGATCGCAATCAAATAATATACAAGAGGTTAAAAACTCTTTTGTTCGCTACCTTTTTCTTTTTATCGATAGTGATCCCTAAGCCAAACTCAGGACAGGAAACAAAGGAAAGTTGGAGGCTGTTATTGGATGCATTCCCCAGGTAACTGCTGTCAAATAGCTTCTCGAAAGGACAGAGGCAATGAAAGCGGAAGTAACCAAGGCAACGGATGCGTCATTCGGTGAGGAGAAGAGATTGAATATATTGCTCACCAATGTGTGATGTGAATATCTGATGAGACCTCATTCAGACAACTTCTCCCAATGCATAGGAATTACTAATTTTCTCTGGAATCGAATCGGTAATCACTTTACCAAATGGAGTTCACATTGGGATCAGAGTTGGAAGGCAATGGGCAATTATTGAATCACACGCATTGCAAAAATTCACACTTTTCTTATTGAATTCGCAGCAAACAAAAACCCGAAGTTATTCGTGAGTGTGTGGTTTCAATGAGTTCATCCATGCTGCTTGATACGAGAATAATTCAAAGATCGTTACATTTTTTCCATAATTCAATATTTTCGAATTTTGGTTTACAAGCTGTTATTTTTTTAGATTACAAATGTAAGGGTTTTTTATAGTGTATAATTGAATCCAAAAGCTTCAATAGTCCTTTGTCTATAAAAAACGAAGGAAGATGTTTATTGGATGTGTTTATCATTCATACAAAGTGGATAATAAGATATACGAGTTCCATAGGGAGAAGGTGGAGGCAGCTTATGATATTTTAAATCGAATAACTGGTTAATATACCTGGTATTCCCATCCAAACATGGAAACTCCTTTTGTCTTATTTTTAATTGCAACCGGGGTAATATGCTTAAATGTGAAACTCATTTTCCTAGAGCTCGACTTCGATGTCGTTTTAAACTCAATCTCCCACTCTCATGTTTACAACGAATATGATGAGCGAAACTCAATGATGAAATTAATCTACCGAAGTTTTACACAAAATTCTCAAGAACTCAAGATTCTCAACAACGTTCTATGATTATCGATTATTCGTTGTTTTTTTATGAACGATAACCAGTTCGTGAAGATGTACACCAATTCACTTCGTGAAGACCCCGTCAATATCATCACATTACGTACACATTGCTAAGCGTATTTTACTCCTTTAGACCAAAGTGCTGCTTGGCGCTGGACTCCGATGAATTGTATTCTTTTTAATTTTAAAAAGATCTTCGCCGCATAATATTAACAAATGTACATATACTATAGTGTTTAAGATCTAATCGAACAATACTATCACTCGAATTTCTTTTTTATGAAATCAAGGTGCTAAGTGGTTACTTTGTTGTCAATTGATGATTATCGGATTTATGGAAATAAAAGTTAAGAAACAAACTACGAAGAGGGGAAAAGTCAGAAATAATTTGTGTTTTAATATCAGTGACAACAGATTTGATGGAAAACAGACTTTTCAGTGTAAATCTCGTCTTAATTAAGACTTTCCTTATCAATTTTATCTTGAGAATATCTTGAGATACCTTATGAAGTGGCATCAGTTGGAACGTATGATATACTTCTGCCATCAGATATCAATGAATGCGACCCCAAAGAAAGAGGTAAACGTAATGAGGGTGGTTTTTTGAAACTCATTAGGAAATAACTGTTTCTATGAATTGCTATCTAATTATTAAATTCAGAGAATGACAATTTGATGACAGCTAAAACATCGGTTGACTCCTAAAACATCCTTCGTTTGCTTCGGATGACCTTTTTATGCCCTGCGTGTACTTATTTGTACTTTTGAATTTGTTTTAATTCATTGGTTAGTTTATAACTAATCACTCATAAACCACATCGATAAAAATGCGTGAATAATACAAAAAGAGAATCATATTTATAACCGAGCCTTAAGCAAACACAAAATATATTGGCTTATAATGAAACTGTACGTTTTGTTTTCCGCAAATGATACACTTCAATTAATAACTGGATAACACTAAGGCCTTGTTCTCAGCGCAGAGTGGAGTTGGGTTAATAGGGAAAGAAACACGGAGGTGCTGGAGATGGTCGGGGAGGCTATTATTGAAGTAATTAAGCGTCGACTGAGGAAATGGGTGGGTCAAATGTTGAGGGGCAATTAATAGGGGGTCGAATACACGGGGAAAACAAAGGGAAAAGATATTGGGTGACATAAAAGAGGGTGAAAGCTACCAAGAAACGATGAGATAGGGCTGCAAGTGAACCTATCGAAGTGTAAAACACTGATCTATGTTCTGACCAATAAGACACTGATTGCAAATATTATAAGTAGAGGACAATTATCCATAAAATCGAGTATAAAATTACTAAATTATATATTATACTGGTAAACATTCTGCAATTAGATTACATTTTCATTATCTCATTAAAACAGTATTTAATTGAAATATATCATAGGTAGGATTTTCTTGTGATTGAAATTTTCCTAGATAGAAAAACTAGCGTACGTTTAAAGATCTTCGTCAACCATGAAAGATTGAAGTCTAATATTACTTTGGTAGACGCTGATTTACTTCCTGCATCTGCTGCCCATTCCTCAATTTATTTCGCTCAATTTCCGTACTGGATAAGATCGATAGACGGCTTGAATGTGGCAGAAGAAATAAACCTCAGAAAGAATGAAGAAATTAAATGAGTGCGATTGACGGCATCTGTTCTCTAGGAATTCGAAAGGAGGAGTAAAAGGGAAGGCGGTAAAAATTAATAGAATTGCGGTTCCGAGATATAGATGCTTGTGGAAGGATATATTTGGAAAGCGTTTGAATCCATGCGATAGAACGATTGAAAATTCTCGTGACAGAAAGGATAAGAAGATCGGGAAAGATATAAAATTTGTCTTTGCGATATTTAGGAGAAGCGCAATTTGCTGTGAAAGAGGGTATTGCGACTGAAAATACGTGCGATGCGTGAAAATACACTAATTTGTGTTCTATAATGCTGTAAAAAGGACCAAGTTTATCTGGAGTCCTTAGATTATTCCTAAAGTTACCGATCGTCTCTCTTAAGAGTCGGATTTTCATCGAACTTGAATTTTTAAATTGGAATCCAAAGTGATGTATATTTAGAAAAAATAATGAAAAGTGTTTTTTTTCCAAGATAAACTTTTCTTGCCGACCTTCGCCAGAAAAAAATCTGGTTCCCGTAGACTCAATCCAAATTTCATATCAGGATTTCATCAGGAAAAGAAACGTCCTGCGTTATTCCTAAAGCCAAATTCTAAGCAGTTGGATGAAATTCCGTAAGATGCAGTAGCCAAACGCAGTCTAAATCTGAGAAGTATTAACGCGCTCCATGTGTTTTCGACAATTTCCGCCTGCAATGAATTTCCCTTGTGACAAATCTCACTGGATTGAGCGGTTGAGTTACCTCATGCAGGGCGAAATTGCTTGTTTAGCAGCAGTGATATGGCGCGCGAAGAAAGCGAAGCAATGGAGTCGTCACTCCAAAGTAACCAGACAAGGCTGGCGCAAAGTTATAGATGGGAGCCGAAGAATCGAGTTGAGATTTCTATAATTGATAGCGGCGGTCGCATTTTACGTCTGAGAAGAGGTCGCTTCTGCTGCAATGCCTCAGCTAAACCTACAGCAATTGTTTCTTCACGTGAGTTCTATTTCCAAGCCAAAGGGGCTGAGCGGATATTTAATACATTGAATTCAATAACACTTTCACTAACTTTGCGTTTGGAAAGGACGAAGATGAGTTTCTATTGTCACAAAACTACCAAAACCAATAACTGACAATATAATGATATTATAAACAGTAGTCGTTGAATATAAAATCGCCCTGATACTTACAGGAAGTACGAAATATAGTTTGATGTCAACATTAGAATGATCTGAATAAATTTAGGAAAAATCGCACTTGTAAGCGTGATTAGGTGACTCCATATGAGAATTATGTTTCCTCCTTCAAACGATCACGAAACATCGATGAGAGGAGAGCGTTTCTAAAAATATTATACGGCGATGAATAGAAGCAACGAAAGGGAATGATCAAAATATATTTTAAAAAATTTTTTGTTTAAAAATTAATTATTCCATGTGCCGAAAATAACTAATATTATTAATATATTTAAGAAAAAACACCCATATTTTTCAAAGAAGATTTCTTAATTACTTTTCTCAATGAATTTGCAAAATATGAGTGCCATGAAGTATTAGATTTTATTATGTACTCGTGCATGTACATGTATTTGAAACACTAAGAGAGATTCTGATCGGATGGATTCATATATGCGAATATCACAGATAATTATGAAAGAAACTCTAAAATATCTGGTAAAACACACAAGATCTGCAAGAGCGTTTCCGTGTCTTTTTGTCATCTAATTTATTTTTTCATTTTTTCAGCCCCCGGAATCAATACCTTTGTTTTATATGCATATATATCCTTAACTGCCGACGAAGGTTCTTATACGCTCAACATATTATCTATTTGACATAATACATTCAAATGGTATTTCCATAAACAGAGTTTGTGTGTGAAAAAGAATATATTTGAAATGATGAAATGCAACCTTAAGATCTCACTAAATTTATCAGAGAATTGAAGAATTTTAGTAAAAGCAGAGCGAAAGAACTCTTATTCTCAAAATTTCACTTACTATTTATTTATCTAGTTTAAACATATTATTACGCAGAAACATGTAAATCATGATCATTTGGACCATTTATTATTTCACCTTAAGATTGGGAAATATCCCATTATGAATATGCCCTTTTAGTACACACCGTTATGTTTAGGTTTATGATGTGAAAAATGTCTGCTCTATCGAGATTTATGTGTTTATCACTCAAGGAAAGACAATCGCGTGCTCATGAAAATTCGCCGCAAAATAATCCCACCCATTGCTGTTATTTCAGAAGCCGTGCGTGTCTATTTAATAAATGCGGAGTTTGTAAATAATTTATTCATTCCGTTCGTAGGTCGATGGATACTGGCAAAACCCGCTGAGAGGAAACAAACGAATCTTGACTAACGAAGTGAGAATTATTTACAAATAGCACTTCGCCGAACAAAAGCATTTTCCCATGATTTCTCATAACACACCTCACTTAATACTGCGAAGGAAATGGAAACTAAATGGAATCTGATTCAGGGAAACTAAAGGAAAATGTATATGTCGACTCCATCTTCAAACGACTTTATAATAGAAAATGTGTCAATGATTGAACTTACTCCGGAATCAATGCCATCAAGGAAAACGCTCTTCAGATGGTAGTCGAAGGAAGTAACATTCATGGTCTTCAAAAAAGTAATTTTTTTTAGCAACTTCTTCCTATACAATGTAACTATCACTATTTTGCATATAATTATAAAATTATATAGCCAGTAACTTCCAATTTTATTTGTTTAGTTACAGAACTTATTTATTATGAAATGTACTTTGAAACTATTAACGAAGGGTTTGGAGTCTAGCAAGGCAAAATATATTAAATAGACATTCCTATTTAAACTACAGATCAGGCATTAGATTTCGTATGTTTGGTAGGAATCGTGGATCAGCTCCTTAATTTGCGGATATTTTAGTGTAAATAAAAGGAATACTTACTAATTACAGTGAAATGTTGGACGATTCAATGATATTTCTTACGCTTTCAAAGTTGAGAATATTCACAGTAAAATAAAGACGATTATCCGATGAAGATTTAATAATTTTAGTAAAAAGATAATTTAAGCAAAGAGGCCCATTCCTAGATTGTTATTTTTAACTTCCATTCTTTAATTTTAGGAAAAACTTTTGTTGACTTCTCTTTAAAAAGTTGGAGGTGCTAATAGGTGCTGGTTCCTTTCAATTCTGGGAAGTGACGTGTCTCAGATATTTTTTCATTAAACAGCATATTTTTGGATGGAAAGATAAATTAAAGCGCAAACAAAACCAGACAAGTTTAACAAATCTCCTCTCGCATATCTATTCTGCTTGCTTTGCCCTTATCCTTCTATTTCTCACCTTTTGTTTATCTTCGTGTCACTCGTGGCCCTGGAACACTTTCCAGATGCCGAGGCTCCCGAAATAGTCCTCTGTGCATCTATTCGCCGCACGTGCTGAAAATATTTGGACATTCTGCTATTGATCGAGCGCCTCTCAGTTATTTTCTCATCGCTTACTCCTACTTAAATCCGGATGGAGCTCTCTTTGTTTCTATCGATTCTATTTCCCCTTAAATTGAATATCCATCATTTTATTTAGAAAACGTGTCAATTATCGAGTACCACATAAAAAACATAATGTGTAAATACCCAAAGATGAAGGAGACAGTAGTTGATGTCATAATTGCTTCCATAATTTCAACAATGTTTCTTAGTTCTACTGATACATATCTCCTAATTTCATCTTCATTTGTCTACTCATGTGGAAACGTTACACCAAAGATAGACAATAGACTGTAGATCTGTTCGATTTTTGTTATTAGACATTTTAAATAAACCTAGGAATAAACCCAGGATTCGAACTCCAGGTTCGAATCCTGGCTAACCGGATTTTTCTGGTTTATAGGGAATGATCGTCTGTGTTTGTTGTGTGTTTGTATAATATACCAAAATGAATTTAATTGGAGCCACATGTTTCCGTTAAAGAAATTAAATAAACAAATAAAAACTATCCCTTTAAACATTTGCCATAATTCCTTCTTCTGTTGGTACACTTCTTACTCTAGAGAATGGATGTTACTGAATTGGAGTCTGAATATTTCTCATCTAACGAATATCTTTTTCCTTCTCTTTGTTCGACGAAAGCCTCCTGCCGAAGAAATGATTATAAATAATTTAATTTTTTTAGCTTTAAGACTTTATCATCAATATAATAAGTAAGCTTAATGTTCTTATATTGTACCCCTCTTACTAGCTCATTTTATATTCTTTAAACTTATTTGTATAAATAATTCTATTTTGTATGTATTGCAACTTACCGCTCATTGTTTATACATCTACGTTGCATTGTTTTTTAATTATTTTTCATAACTGTGTTTTCGTGGGTTTTTTCACCCCCCTTCTCTGTGTGATTTCCCGTTGATTGTTGTTTTCTTCTTTGTCAACCTTCAGTTGCAAATATTTTTTCCCACACTCACTACTCTTTCTTTTTGTGATTGACAGTATAGATTAGTTAACTTTAAATATTATCGACATGCGAGGTAAGGTGGAAGAGAGGGCCCACAGGGGCCTAACCTCTCCAATAAGGGGTCCATCTATTTAATTTTCGGAAAACTCTATTTATGAAAATGATGAAATGGCTTCAGTGAGGTCGACTGATACGGAAGACCGTGGTGGAGTGAAGGCGATTTATACTGCTGTCTCTGATATTAGATGAGAATATCATCATCTATGAAAAACTCACAAAACGTGACTATTAAAACTAGTTTGTGAAAATTAACTTCGCCTTGCTTTAAGGAAAAATGAAAAAATCTATCCAAAACGATTGCGAATATATTTTTTTGCCATCGTCACTTTTAATACTGAGAAGCGCAATTCCCGGTAAAGCAGCATGCAGAATGTTTCAAAAAATGTACAAGGTTGAGAATAATTAATTTACCTATTCCATCTAATTGATTTATAGATGATTACCGTTTATTATTTATTCCCCTTAAATGATGTTTTCCAAAAAGAATGAGAATGTTCCGTTAAACATAAACATAAAATTCAGATTTGAGTTCATTAATTCATCTACTTACTACTGAAAATTATAACAGATATGAGTAAATTAGAAAAATTAAGGAAAATTTGTTAAATATTAGAAATTCCACAGCTGTAATTGTGGAAGACTTACAAAAATAACTTTTTCGTTTTCATGAATTTCTACGAAGCGTCGACTATATTAAAATGAATAACTACAACGTGATACATGCGAACGGAAAAAACGCCGATTTTTTCAGGAAAATCTTCTTTTCCATTAAAAAGGAAATTTTATTTCAGTTTCCAGTTTTAATTTGTACAACGAAAGGAACGCAAACATCCCACGTCGTTGGATACAGCTAAAAGTGTGTTCTAGGCAAAACACGGGAAAGAGGTCAAAGTTGTCGTCTTCTGATCCGAGAATGAGGAAACTACACGAGTATAAAATAAAAATGCTCAATTTTTGCCCACTTCCATAGTAAGAGAGCAATTAGGAAAACGAGCAATCGCATGGGTTGATCGTGAAAGAGCAGAAGATATATTTCCTAAGGACCGAAATTAATATCGAAAAAACCAATCTAATTTGTATTTATAGCAAAGAGTGCTTGGCAGTACTTTATTTAGTGGAATCATTAAGAATCGATGCTTTTATCATATACCTGATTATGTTTCTATAGTTTTTTCCGTGGAAAACCTATTACTAAAATGAAATCAGCCAATAAAATGCTTTAGACCCTAGTTGATATTGTAAGGAAAGGAAAAATTCGTATGGCAAAGGGTTATACAATTAGGAAGGGAATTTATGAATTTTAATAAAAATTGATAAATTTGATTTTCTATGAACAGAATTGAATGGACTGTTAGATATAAAATCTGTCTTGAGCAGACAAAGTATATAGAGGTTTAAAATTTGGTACCTAATCATTCCTGAAGATGAAAGCATCACTTTCGAAATACGTATTGGATGCTCTTAAAAAGTGCGGTGTCCT
Source organism: Sympetrum striolatum (assembly GCA_947579665.1). Classification (NCBI taxonomy): domain Eukaryota; kingdom Metazoa; phylum Arthropoda; class Insecta; order Odonata; family Libellulidae; genus Sympetrum; species Sympetrum striolatum. Next base: position 118,105,319 of record OX388341.1, read on the forward strand.
TTCTTGTTTTCTCCAAATGCCGGGGAATTAGACGAGGAACGCCGACAAAAACGCCATTGGAGATTTTATACTTATAATTCCTTAACAGCAGAGATCCAAATTTTCTTTCTTTACAGACAAAGCAAATTCATAATTGTTATAACTGCAGCAGTTTTTAAGATTAGAATAATACCATTCAGAGGTCAAACTCGGTGGAATTCCATTTTAAAGTTCATTAAACAATTAATTAAAAGCCTTGTAGATTTTACAAGAGTATATATTATTATGGGTCATTCCACGCCAATTCGACAAGGAAATCGGCAAAATTGACCCTTGAGGTTACCGATTTTGACCAAATTTGGCAGATCGCTTTGATATGATAACAAACTGAAAACCCCCAAACCGTTTTGTAATTAACGCAATTGTTTACGAAATATTGCAATGTTTAAAAATTGAAATTTTACAAAAGTGCCTTCGTATTCGAAGCCATATCTCCGGTAATATAGAAGCTAAACATACAAAACTTAGCTTAATTTAAAGGTCTTGTGTTAGGAAAGATATTCATAGGAAGGTTTTATAAAATTTAAACAATTTAATATAGTTTATAACAATTTAAAATTTTCAAATCGATTTTTGACGGTGTAGCTATATCTTCGATTTTTATCATTTTTTTATATGTTGTACATACAACCCTCCTCTACAATTTAAAAAAATTGGTGAGGGTAATATTTCATTTAAGAAAGAAAAAATTTTTTGAGTATAGGCGTGACGCTCGCCGCGGCTCCGCGCCGTCCGGCTCGGGCGCTGTACGTTCGGAAGTGTGGCCTCTCATATCTCAGCACGCTTATTCTTCCATCTGCTTTTCACCAATTTTAACTGTTCAACCAATATTAACCGACCCTTTAATTCCCTTCACCCTTGCCGACTGATGAAACCAATGGGAGTCATTACACTCCGGGAAAAGAAAGTCGCTTGGGCAGACTGAACGAGACGATACAATCCCTCGATCAAACACCTATTTCAAGCAAAACATTCATAGATCGAGGAAATATCCGGCGAGGAAGTTGTAAAAAAGCAACCACTGCTTGGAGGTTTTCAGTTTGTTATCAAATCAAATGGATCTGCCAAATTTGGCCAAAATCGGTCACCTCAAGGGACATCACCTTGTCGAATTGGCATGGAATGACCCATATATATTTTCTTATGTAATCGTAGCTATATTGCCTGTCCATTAAGAATTATCATTTCGATATCCATCACTCTCATTGGTTGGTGAATAATCTTCTAAACGCCAGTCTCTAATTTGATGTTTTCCAAGAGTAACTCGAAATTAATCGTCCTGATCGAAAGTCCCCTTTTAACACGTGATGAAACAAACAAATGGAAATACAATGGAATGAATCCGTGAGAGGAAGAATTGGCTCATCGAAATTCTGAGAATCAGTTCTCTCTAAGCCACGGAAGCAAAGAGAGGTTGTGTGTTTTTTCCATTTGTGACCTTTCATTTTGTTTCATCTGTCATCTCCTAAAAGACGTTTTCCTCGTGACCTCTTTCAGCCACCCTCTCGTTGCAATTCTATTTTTCCAAGAACACTGAACTGAAAAAATAAATAAAGATGCGAAATCCGTGTGAAACGCAAAAGAAAAAAATAATTGTCCTACATTAGAACAATTACTTTAGAAAGTACATCGTGTTGCGTAATACAGTGGCAAACGACGAAACTTAAGGTTTTGCACAAAATGAGGAAATATCAAAATTAATGGACGCTTGAACCTTATGATCAGTTTCTCAACCGATGCTTATGGAAAAGAATATTTTCAGTTTCGTACTCCTTTCTTCGAATTGCATTGACCATTTTTCCTTGAGATAACCAAACCTATTAAAAAAAATGTATAAAAATGTTAGTAAATGGGTTCCAACTCGCATGCTTGACATAGCCTCCTATACTTCGACTCTTATTTTAGAGTTCCTTTAAGGAATCAAATATATTTAGGCTTATAATTAAACGGAAAATTTTGCGCGAGTCTAACTTTGTTCTTTTCTTTTAAACGTCTACAGCCTATCTCACCTTTAAAGATGAATCGCAGAGTGAATTTCAGGAATATAGATTTAGAATCCTACTAGAGTCTTTAGGAAGCGACCAGAAGTAACTTTGGTCATATGTTCGAGAATCTCGAGGAGGTCTGTCTTCAGTACCCAGCCTTGTTAATGACGTGGGTTTAACGGTTACTGAATCGGAAGAAAAGGCCAATCTTATTAATCGACACTACCAGGAAAGCTTTTCTTTAGACGATGGACGCGCAAACGAATGTTCTATGCGTGTTGATTCAGAGATGGAACCAATCGAGTTGTCGTTTGATGGAATAGGGGAGTTGTTGCGACAAATAGACAAGAAGATAGCGCCAGCACCATAAGGTATACCATCACTCGTCATTCAAACGCTGGCGAATGAGCTTGCTCCCCTTCTTTTCGTATTCTATAGGAAAACATTGGACGAAGGCGTTGTATTAATATCGTGGAGAAGAGCGCATATCACTCCGATTCCTACGGAAGGACGTTCCTCGAAGCCGGAAGACTGCCTTACAATATCAATAACGTCAATTTTTTGTAAGACTTCGGAACACATCATAGCGAGTTCAATAATGCGTTTCCTAAGTGACAAGGGGACAATTAGTCGACGTCAACACGATTTCCGTAAAGGTATGTCATGAAATACCCAGTTAGCCTTTTTTCTCTACGATGTAGTTAAAGCAGCTGATAAGGGTTTAAGAACAGACGCCATATTTCTAGATTTCAAAAAAGTTTTCGATCGAGTATCGCATGTAAAATTAATTCATAAGTCGATGGCGTACGGGATTAATGGAAAAGGGGTTGAATTGATAAAATCATTTCTCGGAAACAGATCGCAGCAAGATGTGTTGGACGGAATTTTATCTGATGAGGTTTGTGTCACAACCAGTGTTCCCCAGGGAAGTTTATTAGGACCAATTTTGATCCGGATAAACAAATAAAAAAGCGATATACCACGAGAGGGAAGCGATATACTAGCGATTTACTACGAGAGGGAACAACAAGTTGTACTGGATGGCGTTAGCTCAAATAGAGTCAAAGTTACCTCTGGCGTACCTCAAGGCAGTGTAATTGGACCTCTTCTTTCCCTTATTTATATCAATGACTTGAGTGACGAGATAGTTAGTAATATGAGGATATTTGCGGATGATTTGGTTATATATAGGGAAATAACAAACGAGGAAGACCGGAAATCTCTCTCAAACGATTTAGTCCTTATCCAAAGGTGGTGCGAAAAGAGGGAATTAGATATTAACGTAAGTAAATGCTCCGTAGTTAATTTCTTCGAAAAGAAAAAAATGCGTCCAAATCACCCATACAAAATTAATGGAATTAGTATCAAAGTAGTAGATTCAGTTAAATATCTCGGGATCAACATTACTAATAACTTAAATTGGAGCACGCATATTCGAAAAATCTGCGGCAAAGCAAGTAAAAGGCTTGGCTTTGTAAAGCGCATTGTCGGTAAATGCGATGAAAAGGTGAGAGAGCGATGTTATTTTACCTTGGTCAGACCCCTTCTGGAATATGCGGCAAGTATATGGGATCCGGCGGATGAAACGTGTACTCGCGAACTCGAGAAAGTGCAGCGTAAAGCGGTTCGTTTTGTTAAGAAATGCTACGATAAAAAAGCAAGCGTTACAAAAATGCTCTCAGACGTAGGTTGGGAATCCTTGAAAGAAAGGAGATTGGAAGCTAGGCTGCGATTGCTTAATAAATTCAGGGAAACTACATTTTAGGAAGATACAATCGGTATCATGCAACCCCCCTGCTACCTCAGTCGATACGATAATGACCGTAAGTTAAGAGAAATAGATGCTAGGACGAATCGTTTTAGAGATTCATTCTTTCCGCGAACAATACGTGACAATTACCGAATAAGGAAGTTATTTAGATTCGACTGGTGTTTACACCCCCTTCCACACGTCGAAAGGCGGCTTGTAGGGTATTAATGTAGATGTAAATGTAGATATAGGGAAGTAGTTGCCAGGACAGATAGTTAATTTTGATATTTTTCCCGCCAAGTATTAGAGAAGCTAATATTACGCTCTCCAGGTTAGATTGGAATGTCGGTGTTTTACACCCTCTGCCACGCGCCACTGGTGGATTGCAGGGTTTAAATGTAAATGTCACCTCGGAATGTGTGTCCGTAATATAGAACCAGTCAACCATCACGGTATATCACGGTTCAGGGGAAATTGCTCAATTTTCGAAATATGCATACAGCAGTACCGTGGGAGCATTTGGAGGAAGTCTCTCTGGCACCCTTATCCTTCGTCTTCGATTCGACGCTTGTTCCTTTACTAGCTTCTCTAGAGTCTTGGGTTTTCTCCAGGATTAGAAGATACTCTTCGATAATTGTAGTTTTCTTCTCTAGGATAAATGTTTTTGAGGCTTCGAAATTTCCTAGAACTTCTATGGCTGTAAATGACCTTCCTTCGCACGAGGACTCTTTCTGCAAGTCTCTTTCTTATGAAAGGAGGAAAGCTTTTTCCATTTTATTTTATATTTCTTAGACGAATATGTTAATTTCCATGCTAAAGGTCTTAACTTCTATGTTCCTTTTATGTTCGTTTCTTTTTATAGATATTTATGGAAACGTTTTATGTTTTGGACTTGGCATTAAATATTTAGCATTATTTTATAAGATCTGATAAAATTATGGCTTATAATATTGGCTACAGCTATAAATAAACTTAATTGTTCTGATCTCGCGATAATATTTTTATCCTTTTTTGAAAGGAAATAATTTTGAGACAGCGAAGTGTCTTGTGGTTACAGATACGTTTGAAAGTGATATATCGCAAATTAATAATTATTTCTCCACCGAGAGAAAACATAACAAATGGGCGACATCAGGACCAATGGATGTCTCTTTCATCTTCTATTTTTTATTTCTACAATATGTTCATAATATTATTTTATCCATATTTTTGGCAAGCCATAGTATTTTTGAATAATGTTTTAATAGTTATTAATTATGAAATTAAAACATCTCGTTGTGAACATCATTCTATCAAATGACAGTTATTGAGTAATATAGGTTGATAGCTGTTTCACTATATTGTCAATTTTCCCATGGATATCATCAAAATAATTAGAGGGAGGAAAAGAAAAAGTATTCAATAAATTATAACGGGAAAACGTATAATTTTCTACTCCTTCGTTTAGCAAAGGCTTTTCCTAAAAATACCACCAATGCTGCCACTAGCAACTCTAAAATAACTAACTTAAGGAAACGTATAGCTCGATTAAATCTAGATTTATTATCCGATAATCTTCAGTTTACAGTTTACGGATGTATGATATAACACGCAATTAGGCTGCTGTGAACGCGTGTATGCACTAAGTTAAAAGCGAAATAAGTTAGACGAAATGAAAGGTGTGAGTGGAGGAAAATTTGTAAATGAAAAATAGTATTAAAAGAAGGAAAGGGTAGAGATAAGAGTAAAAAATGGAAAATTTACATCACTAGAAAATTCATAACTCCCGGTCATTTTTAGCCTGAAAGAAACAGGAAGATGTGAAAAAGTTAAGTGTATATTATAATACGGAGAAAGATATGCGTTCAAATATTAAGGAATTTGATTAGAATAAAAGAAGGATTCTGGTTAATGTGAAAACTGTCTGATCCTAGGGTAAAATAAAATTTTGATGGAAATTGAATGATTAAAGAAAGCGTTAAATAAAAGCATTGGAAGACTGTAATATAAAATGGAGTGATTAGAAAATGTCTGATTGGCTCACCTGAATGTTCATCAAAAATACAGAAATTGATGATTTTATGACCGTTGGAGGAATAAATAAATACAAATATTTGCCTTTCGAATATAAGCATTTTTATGGAAAGTTACAAGTTTTTAACAAAAATACAAAATTTTTACATTTTATTTATTTTTCAATTTTGATGCTTAAAAAGGAGAAATCAATTCTTTGTATTAAGAGGTCAGGTATTAATTTACGTGAAAATTCAAGAGTAAGTCAAACATGCGACTTATTGCAGTTAATACACAATTATTAGGAATTTCCAGAAGATATAAATTTGAGAGCTTTAAATATCTAAAGTTGAATGCGCTCCAAGGCGCGACAATAAGAACACATTTATAGAATATTTTTAATAAATTAAATACAAGCTATTATTAATGACAAATCTCGTGGCGGAAAAAGATGAAGAGTTCGGTACAAACCAACTGTGTTATTAAAAATCGCAATCTTCTATCTCAAGGGTCTAATGATTTACTAATCTAATTAAAGGGTCTGATGACGTAATAATCGGATTTATGACTATAATAACGTTAAAAAACCGTTAAAATTCCTCGAGTTGAAAACCGTTGTTTTAGATGAAATATAGCTCCATATGAATTCCCGCGTTTTATAAATGAGTTTATTTACTCGTTTCCGTGGGCACCTGTTTTGCGGTAACTGTAATATAGCGCCGGGAATCCAATTTAATCCCTTCTGCTCTCCTCTTTGTTTGGGAAACTCACCGCCAATTTGGCCACAAATCGAGTTCCCTTCTTTCCTTTTACCTTTCATTCAATCATCCTAAAGGCGACAAGTGCACACAACTGCTGCATCCACGAAAGAAGACCGTCTGCAGCACCGAAATTCGATAACTTCGCTTCGTCGAGGATTATTTCTCCGGAAAGTGAGGCAATCGGGATTGAGCCTTATTTTCAAAACCAGGGTACAATTATCAATCCAATTTCTCTGATCCACTATTAGTGGACATCCTGCTTTCATTCTGTAAGCGGCTTATCTCTTAAGGCTGCTGTTTTCGCTTCTTTGGCGCCGAAACGCGATTCTGCTCGTTTTCAGAGCTTAAAACGGGTGAGCGTGGAATGTTTTCCTCCAAAGTGGACACAATGAAACTCTCAAAAGTACGTTGAATAATACCGCTTAAATCTGAATAAAGCAAGTTCCCCGGTTCAAGCATTCATATCAGCGCAAACACTGTCTAAATTAGCCACTTTAACTTGACAGATTACTTAGTCGCATTTGTAAGCCATAAGCAGTGATTCAGAGCAAGGTTACCTAATACAATGATACTTATCATTGAATTTCTTGTGAAATCATATTAATTACGTACTTCATTCCTTTTCACTCTGTTTTTCGCCCAATTACTTCAAAAACTACTGTGATCTTGCGTCGATAGACTTTACAAGTGGGAGTTTTTAAATAAAAGTGTTGCTTAATAAATCTCATTAAGAACCACTTGTTTAAGCATCGAAATGATATAAAAGCCGTGAATGGCCGATCATTTTCACTCTAGGTATATTTTCAAGAATCAAATGAATCCTCGAAATCGATATATGTTGGTAATCTAAACTTTAATAAGAAATCAATACGTGATGCATGGAAATACATATTTTGTGGCGCTGTACGGATTATCTTCACTCGTGTTATTTAGATTTGGAATATTCTAGGAGCAGTTTTATTAAATCAATAAGATTACTGAATCTGTGAAAGTGTTTGAATCCTGGTGGGGAGACATGTGCGAATCGACACCAGATGTTGAAGAACTAACAAGAAACAAAACAAACAAGATTAATTAATGATAACTAATTACATAAAAGTCCTATCGGAAGAACAATGTTAAATAAATCCATTCTCCATTTTTCCACACAGCTTTTTATTCTGAAGACCAACAGTTCCAGTGGCGTATCGCCATCTTCAAGGTAATCTCCGAAAGATGAGAAACGCTGTGTGGAAAAATATATATATCTCCTCCATCCAGAACAATTCCTCCTCATTCTCTTCTTGAATCATTAAAAGAACTGAACTTTTTGCATTTCCTTATTGAGACTTTAGTTTCCAACTTGAAAATATCACAACCATTTGATTCTGATGTAGTATGATAATTTGTTTGAAAACATTTACAAACAACACGACCTTTGATATTTTCTTCATTATCTGCTTATTTTCTGAATTGTCAACTAATTTCACTTCAATATATTTCATCAATACATATAAAATTATATCTTCCAGTAAAAGAGCGTCAGAGGAATTAATTTAATTCTATTTTTTATCGAAATCGTATCAATGATATGCTATTCGATGAAAATGCTTCAGAAAAAAGGAAAACGACGAATCAAAGTTTATAGAATTGGATTTATATTTTCGTCGGAAACTAGTTTTGATGGATTTTGCATCTTTCGAACAAAAGTCAAAAACAGAGTCAAGGACGGAAGATTGGAACCAGACGAACCAAGTTACTATGGAAACTTCGAAGAGGGAAAAACATATTTGAAAAAGAAAACGGGCCGTAGCTATTTCGAAATGAAAATAACTGGAGGGAAAATTCAGTTAACGTATGTTTCTACTCTGTTCCTGCGAAAGAAGAAATCCGGTCACGGCCACATTCTCCTCTACTACTTCCCTCCAACTCTGAGTCAATTCGGTTTGTGGAGGAGTTCTAAATGCGATATTTATTGCGAAACAAAACAAAGGAAAAAAACAAAGAAAAAAACAAAGATTAGGCCTTGAATCTGGAACTAAATTCGACATTTATCCTATCCTTTTAGCTCATTTCTTCATTGTAGAAGTAAAATATGTCAAATATACGAGAAATCATGATTATCTGCCTCTTCGTATAAATACTAATATATTTTCTATCTCGAATCAGGAAGTAGTAAAATATATTCTCTGAGAGAGGTCTGGGCTTCTAAAACACATAAAGTGATTTTGTAACTTAAACTAATGAAACATAAAAAATACGAATACACGAAATTATACTCTTTGACTGTTTGAATCTATCTTCATATTCCACTGCAGAAAAATGCACGAAATTGATATAATATTTACTCAAAGAAAGATAAATCTGACTGCACTTGATGTATGTATTATATAAACATTCTCATGCGGAGGACCTTTATTTAACACTGGATTTCTTCATAAGTTTAGCATGGATAGAAGAATAGCTCATAATTGATTTCTGTCGTAACTGAAACACTTTAAAATAACTCATATGCAATGATTTTCTCCTTCTTGGACCAACATTTAAAAAACGTAATTAAATCATCAAATGCCAGATAAATCGAAATAATATATATATTAATTTACATAAGGAATCCCCCTCCTCCAAGAGAAAATCACTTTGATGCTGTGCTCCCAATTAATTAAAAGTGAACGTTTGATGAAAATATAAATACAAATTTATCAGCAGTTTTAAAAATGCTTCAACAGCTCAGGCAATATTGCTCATTTGGTCCATCACTGGAAATCGAATCCGGAATTACTTTCATCGAAGACAACCTTAAAGGCGAACTCTACACTTTTGGATAGTCTGCATTTCCCTACGGTTTAGTTTGCTCATGATTTTGATAGAGAGGAAAGGAAAGTTAAATGAAATTTTGGAATCGTAAGTAACTGTGAAGGTAAATTAAAGACTAGGGACACGAATGGCTTAAAACAATTAAATAATTCATTATCTAAGGAGATCAATGAAATCAAAACTTCAGTTCTTTAAGGAAGATATCAAATTAACAGAATATGAACTTTGACGGAAGAAATGTATAGACCTGGTTGAGGTTACCTATTGGAGATTGAATTATTGTATAGTTTGGGGAAAATTTAACAATAGGGAAATAGACTTAGTGATGTTCAGTAAAAGAACGTTAGAAAATTTAATGATGGCCGTGAATTAGAAGAGTCAAGTAAATTACATTCACTTCTTTCGGAACTCGAAGCAAGTGCAACGAGGATTGCAATTTGATACGGGCTAATCCCTTTCCCGAATCCCCCAACGAAAGTTTGGGAGGAAGGAGGATTTGGTGGGAGAAAGGAAATCACATCAACTGGAGCAGAGGGCCTAAAACGACCTTTCACTCTTAAATACGATTCATTCCCGAGAATTCCCATCAGTGGTTATTGCCTCTATATTTCCGATTCTCAGCCATAACCTCAATGTTTCGATACTATCGACGATTTCATTCCTTTCTGGAAATGAAGGCCGCCCTTAAGTTGTGAAAGTCGTTCCTCGACACTCTTCCGTCGCTAAGGAAATAGCTTTTTAAAGCCGCCGTCAGGAGATTCCGCCTTCTCGAGTCACGTCCCTAATTTTATCGGATTAATATGGATGAAAACATCAAAGGAAAGCGTAAAAACAAGTGAGGGTCGGAGAACCAACAAGTAGTATATTTCGCAATTTGCGCCGCCGCGGTCTTTATCGGATACACTTAATTGTCACATTAAAGATGCACGTGATAAAGACTCGCTGAAGAGCGTTCTTATTAAAGATTGTGATCAATTGATGCTTGAGTATCTCCTCGTCGTTGTGTCTGCATGAAACGGACGGGTTCTTCGATTCGTAAATACGTCCCTCATTGAAATTGCTCTGTGTCCATTCGTTATTACAGTAGATACGCTTTTATGGTTAGGATAAAGCCTTATTCCTTAACACTAGTATTTAAGTTCAAACGATACTTCAATCCCAATGATTTGTAGTTATTCAGGAATAAGTAATGCTTCATGATGAAGTTAGTTGAAAGAAAGAACCGATTATATATATACTATCATCTAGGAATATCGTTAGATGTTAATGGGTATTTATTTCTTCTGTATCAATATCCTGAACGACTACTTTAACCTTCCGGCGGGCGCGCTCTTTTCCATCCCACGAGCAGGCGCGTCGTGTACAGAGTACACGGAGCGTACATTCATATAACGATGCGAGTTATCTTAGAATATAGTGGCTATATTATGAATAATATGAAAGAGCTTGGCCGTTGTTGGTAATTAAAGTTTATTTTAATAACTATATTTTACACTTTTATCATAATTAATTTTTTTTAAATCATCCTTTTCCTAGGTTAACCATTTTTTTAGAGTTTAGCTCGCCGACGAATCTTGATGCTCGTTGTCTTCCAGGCATGGGTTATATATAATACTGTAGCTTTCTTACAGATAAATGTACCACATTTATCACACTTTATAGTCGACGTATTATTTACGCACAGCTTACATCGCCCTCGTGTTACACCTGTTATGGGAACATTTTGCTCTTATTACGGACGATAACGTTTTAGATATCCAGATGAATCCGCAGGAAAAATAAAGATTGTCGATCTCATTACTAAATGTTCTTTCATCAGACCTGTCGCTAAATTTTTCAGAAAGATTCTCCTTCTGTATTGTCTTTCTCCGCATGCTCACTAAAGTACAGTATTTGGGTATTTATTCCTGCTATATTCATCAGAGCGAAGAACAAATCAAGAGGCCATCTCCTTGTTATTCTTGCAACGGAGTATGCTGCATACATTTTGTCCACCTTATCAACTGCACCCTTGTAACTGTTATACTCCAAAATTATATTTGGCTTATTTGTAGCAGTATCTACATCCGGCGAATCATGCATGGTAGATAATAATATTACTGCTTTCTTCACTCGGGGTACGTAAGACACTAATGCCACGTTTTTCTGGAAACCAAATAGAGATGAATTTCTTCTTGATTTATTAGGAAGAATTTCATTTTGGATCTCACACTTGTTCTTACGTATAATCCCCAGAGGAGTAATTTTTTGTTAGCAAATACTGCGCTAAAGTATAATCTGTATACCAATTGTCCGTTGTCAAGTTACGATTTTCATTTTCAAATGGTTGCATAAGGCGTTTGACTACCTCAGAGGGAGAATTAGAGGTATATATTGTCCTTCCATTTGCTACCCGCAATAAACTTCTAAATTACCCGACTAAAACGACTTTGCGTCACAACAGAGAAATAGTTTGAGTCCATACTTTGCCGGTTTACTTGGCATATATTGCACAAAGCTACAGCAACCTCTAAATGGGAGCAGAATTTCATCTACTGTCATATATTCGCTTATTGTGTAATTTTTCTTGCAATTACCAGCAAATCGATCTCAAATATTGCGTATAGCCGCAAGTTTATCGTTCTTTCCTCTTACTTCTCTCGTTGCTGATTCATCAAAACGAATGCAACGTAAAAGAAACAAAAATCTCTTGTAACTCATGACAGCTCTAAGTGCAACAATTTCAGTACCATCTGAGTTCCATAATTCTAAAACATTAGTACGATGACCATGTTTTACTGCAATGAGGAAAAGGGCTCCAAACAATGCGAGAATTTGTATCACAGAAGTAACTCTAGCATCTCTATCTCGTGAGTAGCTTACCTCAGTGCATTTACGCTTGATGAAGACATTGGTGTATTTTACAGTATCCTCATCCATATCGCTGTCTATTATTTTTGAAATGTACTAACTTCATCAGTGATGTCCTTAGCGCAAGACTTCAGACCCGGTGGAACCTTGCAAATATTTTTTCCCTTTGTTTTAGTTTTTGCCGTTCTCCGCGCAATAACACCGTTGGTACTCGAAGGCTTAGTTATCAGGTATTACAACTGGTGTTCAAAGAAGCATGTACATAAAGATAGAGTTATTTATTTTCACGTTCATTTACTTCAAAATTTAATAGAAGTAAATCGATGTAAATAGAGTAAATGAACTTACATAGGAGGATTTTTCGGCAATGCAGTGCGCTGCGAAGCTGACTTCACGGATAGTTTTGCTTTCCGATATTCTTCAAATTCTTACTCACGAAAGGATGTTCACGCTAAACGAAGGCCAAAGATACACTTAAAGAATAGCTGGGGGTTCGAAGCCGGTACCGTTACGGTAAAAGGGTTTTCCACAGCGAAAACCTACCTCCGTGTACGGAGTACACGTACGCGCCCGCCGGAGGGTTAAATGAGAACGTTATTTTATTTTTAAATTTCGCTATGAAGCATTCGAATATATCCTCCATTTCATTAATAGAGAAGCAAATATTTTATATTATAGTGATATTGCTACAAACATAATAGTTCGCTAACTTATACCACAAATGTTTTCAATGGAAAGGGATTCCATGTTCGCATGATAAGAAATGCAATCTAACATAAGGTCAATCCTTAGTCAAATCCGGACAAAACGTCAAAGTAATTCCTTAATCTTAAGAAATGAGGCCAATAACATCCGCAGAAGATCTGAGTTGAAACTTTAGTCATTAATATGTTCACTACTTTAGTCATTAATATGCTCACTACTTTAGTCATTAATATGCTCACTACTTTAGTCATTAATATGCTCACTACTTTAGTCATTAATATGTTCACTACTTTAGTCATTAATATGTTCACTACTTTAGTCATTAATATGCTCACTACTTTAGTCATTAATATGTTCACTACTTTGGTCATTAATATGTTCACAATTTACTATTTCCCTTATTCGGAATATGGCACATAAATCATCAGATGAAACAATTTGATTTTAATTCTTAATTTGATTATTATTATGTTGTAGTATTATTATGTAGGATATACGTAGCTACAGATATATTTCTCATGATTTTTTGACTTCAGAAGATTTTCTAAGATTATAGGGAAAGTATCACAATGGTAATGGGGCATTCCTATATGTTGCAATAAGTTTGATTTTTAATGAAACTTTACTTAGTTCCAATCGGCTAATAGGGAAGCTTAACTTATAAACGAATTAAACGAAACAGATGAAAAGTTTGTCAAAACGTAAGTGAATATTAATTTATTTTCAATCACCTGCCAAGAAAAGGTTTTAACCCAATAATTATGAGATAGCTTATGTCGAGCACATTTGAAAGAGCATCGAATAACAGAAAATCAACAAAGATGAACGTCGATAACAAAAATACGCCTGATGATATCTATAAATACTTTTACCTGTTGCATATTATAGATAATCATATATGTTACGAGTAAAATGTAGCTTGCATACTACAAGCAGATCGGCAATACAAATTCCATATCGGCATCATATCGGGACGGTCATCAAAAGAAAAAAAAAAAATGATTTAATTTTATTTAATTCACTGAAATTCGATCGTCTGGCATCGAACCCGGGTTTTACTGGTAAACCTACTATGAAACACAATAGAAGATCATCATCTGTAACTATGTGTGAAAATTCAAGCAGAAATATTGGCTACAACTGCCTCAAAGACGTTCTAATTTTCACGAATGTAAATGGCTCTCGGGACTCGAACCAAGGACGATCTTGGAAATCTAAAAGATGATTCTGAAAGTTATTTACAATGTCTATCTATATGCCGAGTTTCAAGTTTCTATATTTTTGGAAAGGTTTCAAAATAATTCCTAAAAATCGGATCAACTTTTGATTGCAGAGACACCTGGTGTCGAACCCAGGAAATATAGTAAGCTGTAAATGCACAGTTTGATTTGTAAAGACTTGCTTCTCTATCATGCAAAGTTTGAAGTCGATAGCATGCCGGAAAGTACCTAAATTTTGTTTCCGTTATCTCCGTAAGAAATGCATTGAGAAGTGCAAATGGCCCTCTGGGATCGAACCAAGGACCATCAGCGAATATGTAAACTTTGATTACGAAATATATTCATGATATCTATTTACGTGCCGAGTTTCAAGTATCCACTTTATCGGGAATGGATCCAAAAAAAAACTTCGAAATCGACGCAATGCATTTTAAACGGCCGATTTTTGCCACGACCTTGCATCGAACCATGGACCATATTCGGCGATGTCTTTCTGATTTACGTTGGAGTTGCACGGCTTCTAGCGATCCCTCGAATTTCAACTCTCTACTTTTCCGGGAAGTGCACCAAAAAAATTTTCGAAAATCCCCGCCATGTATCCTTATGGAGAAAATCGCGACTTTAGGGCCTTCTGGAATCGAACCCATGACACCGAGGTTCAAAGTCGCAATTTTTCTGGCGGTTACACGTTATGGCCAATACGGCGTAAAAATTTCAAGTCAATCACGCTTGTGGTTTAGGCTGTGAATTAGCATCCTATCTATCTATCTATCTATATAGGTATATCCATGAATGAATCCGGAGAAGCATCTATATATAATAGAAGATAAAGGAAAGATTTCGACTTAACATTTTCCAACTGTATTTTACCCGTATCTGGTATACTGATTGTTTTAATGCATTCGATACATTTCAGTGGAATTCCCAAGGAGATATTCCCTTATAACAAATATATACATCATCTCATAACAGATATATCATATCCACGAACTTAGAAAGTATAGGACTGGAAACTGCTGATTTTTTTTGGCTCCCTTAATGTCCGCATCCGCGAGATGGCAGCACTGAAGTTCGCCCTTTGAAACCATAATCTTATATGGAATAAACGGTGAAAAAGCACGATTATGATACATACGTAATAAAGAGTAATATTTACCAAAGATAGAATTTAGAGTAATTGTTTTATCCATCAATGGGTACTTTTAAATTGAATACAAAAATTTGAATAAGACGGACAAATTAGCAAATCCGAAGAATAGGTGCTTGCCTTATGTGCAAAACACAGGTAACTTTGTCGCCGTAAAAATATTCTTCGTAAATCACTGAAATGCGATGAACCGTACCATAGAATGGGGTGACTTTGGCCGTTTTTTAGATTTTTTTTAATATTTCCGTATTCAATCACATTCTCTATTCTCAGAAAATTTAAATTACATGAAGGTAATTCTTATTCATGCAAATATAAATATTTTTCTTAAGCAACGGAATTAGTTTAAAACACACCAACCGATGGGGTGACTTCGGCCACTAAATATGTTTCCTAAACATCGCCTATAAAATTAACTATATGACTAATATTACGACCATTAATATATTTTAAAATCTTTAAATTATTATTTTATTTAATATTTGTTTAATAGGTACTGAGATAAGAAGTTATTGACTCATAGTAACGTTTTTCTACTTTATTTATAAATTTTCAAAAGAAAAATAAATATTTTTAATTTTTGTCCTCCAAAATCAAAAAGAATGAAAATTCTTGTAGAAAACTTCTACTCACTGGCACTCGAACCCTTTTAATTTTTTTTTCAAGCCTTAGAGTCAGTGTTTTGTTTCTACTAATGAATCTTCGAACCTAAACAATTACTGGAATTATTTTCAAAGCACTAAACATTTACTTTTTACTGTTCAAATACGTTTGTATGTACTAAAATTTGGATATCACGAAAACTCATAATAAATTTAACAGCACTTCCACTAATTTCATCTCTTTTTCACGAAGAAGCACTGTTTGGCCTCCAATTGTCTTCAAATGTTTCCCATCTTGCTGAGTGTTACTGAGAGAAGTTAACAGACTGAGGTTTGGTAGAATTGTCTCGAGAATTCACGATTTTCAATTTAGTTCCCAATGAAAATTGTACTGTCAATGTTGCAAGGAGCTGGACGGATTTGCTGGACAATCTAAATTCTTAAGGACAGGAAAAAATAGCTACTTTGTGAAGTTTTAGATATTGTACTACAAATTTACAATTTGCGGAGCAGTTCACGCGTGGCCGAAGTCACCCCTTTCTACGGTAACGTTGATGTAAGTTGGAAAGTGTAACCACGTTGTGTGAGTTGGAGATCTTTACTGTCGTTACTGCGCTTGAAGACTTTTGATATATTTTAAGATATCCTTAAGGTATCCTTAATCTTAAAAATGCCTGGTCATCGTTGTATTGCACCAGATAAAGAAACACAGCAAGTGTGCTGTTTGCCAGGCAGCATTAATTCATCCGGGGGCATTCTCTTGCCATCCAGTAGCAAAGTTAACAAATATGAAAAGAATGGGTGGTTTGGTTCACCCTAATGTAAACCTTCATACTTTCATCCTCAAAGAGGAGTAACAATTTGTAAAGCACTGTGAGTCAAATGATGCGCTTGAGTGCATAATTACAGAGTTACTTGAAGGTGATGAAGAGATAACTTTCCCATGCTTTGAGCACGGAAGTGAAATCATAGCATATATAATAAAATATTATGTAACTATGAGGATTAGACAGCATGCAAGGTTTATAAATTTGGAGGCTGTAAAAGAAGGTGCATCGAAAAGGAAAATTGCGAAACTGTCTAAAACCTAATGTTTGGTCAATAAATTTTTTGTACCACTCTATCCTTTATGTTTATATATTGTATTACCTGACTTCACATTTCAGCCTCCCCAAAATGAAATGCAGTCCTTGCCAGTCATTAAAATTTGATACTTTTGGATTTATGTATGTTTCAACAATATTTGACCGTTTACTCATTTCCTGGATACTATTTCTGGGAACTTCGATTTTTTTCAGGAAATGTATATACGAGGGTGGTCTGAAAAGTTTCCGACCCCAGATTTTTCAGACATCTTCAGAAAATATTCAGAAATTTTCAGAAAACATGTCAAGAAATGTTGAAATGTCGGAAACTTTTCAGACCACCCATGTGCATCCTGCGATTCTAATTTTCAAAGGTCTAGTTGAAAGTAGATGTAACGTTGGTAATTTCAATTATTTTATGTGTATCCAAGCAAAATACATTGCACTTCGCTGATCTACGAATAATGTTTTCACAGCGACGAAGTTACTTGTGGTGTGCCCTGAAGGCAGCCTGCACTTATTCTTCGGATTTACTAATTTGTCCATTTTATTCAATTGTTTCAAGTACTTATAAATGGTTAAATCACTAACTCTGAATTCCATCTTTGTACACTACTCCCGCAAAGAAAAAGAGGTAAATAGTATCATAATCGTGCTGTTTTTTCCATTTACTCGATATGAGATTATGGCGTCAGTGCTGCCATCTCGCGGCTGCGGACATTAAGGGCGTCAGCCGATTGTACAGTCAGCATAGGGGAGCTTCAGGGGCGTGATCATATTTCATCGCATAGATCTAATCTATTCTACACAAAGTGGAAAGATTTTAAATTTTACTTACATGCATTATCGTCGGCAAAAAACCATGAGTAATGTACTTGTAAATTAAACATTTGATGCGATTAAACAGAGTTTATTGAAAACGTGTTCATCATCCGGTACATTCAGTTAACTAACACGCTAGTTAATCTCTTCTACACTACTTTTCAGGTTTTCAAGCTTATGTGGAGAATTAAAAGTTTGACTCTGAATTAAAGTTGAAACCCACGGTAAGAGAATCTCGTGCATCATTCATTACTGGAGATGACAAAAAAAGGAAACGAGAGGACTTTAAGGCGTGAAATCGCGTATTCGGTGCAAAAAGCATTCGCGCATTATGCAAATTGTACGCCAGACTTGAATGAGCGATGCGAAGGCGTTGATAAAAGAGGAATTTTTGAAGGACTTGGGAATGGGGTTTTGGTAAAAGCTTTCCAAGGCGGATGAAGGGTAAACAAGAAAACGAATGTGCAGTGCGTCAAAACTGAGATGGAAAGACTGACGATTCATCCGGATATAATGGAAGTACTCTTATAAGCTTCCTTTCTCGCTAAGATCGAAGGAAATGTGTTTATTTCTGGAAACAGCAGACCCAACTCTCTCCGTTAGTTGCTTCACAAATTCCTAGCATCGCACATTCCTCAGCTGAGCTCAAGTGACAGTACAACGCAATACAGTTTCTTCTACGTAATGTCGTCTCAAAACTGAAGTCTCCTGGAATAGGACTCCGCCGTTTCTCGAGTAGACAAATCCGCTTGACGCGCCGATTGCAGATGTTAAATCCTCGTGAATATTGACGCGAACTGCAAAAGGTCTTCCAAAAGTAGAAGAAGGCAAAGCTCAGCTGTGGCATAGACTTAAGCTTACAATATATGTACATATTCGATGAAAAGCCAAACGCAGCCTGAGGCGGCTTCCCAGTCTCATTCGTCAATGCATAAATTTTAATTCTTGATCGCTACGTTAGCTTGAAAGGAAAAAATGGCGATGGTGACAAAATAGTGTATGAGGAACATTCGCGACTAGATTAGCATAAGGTGATACGTTTCTATCCCACCTAATACACGATGAATTTTATTTGAATCTCAGTATATTTCAAGGCGGATATAGAAATCGCTGATGGGGGTAATTTTAGACAATTTAATTCAGAACTCATCATTGATTAACCTTTTGATGGCAATTTGACGTAACTCATCTTGTAAATGTATAGTGATTTTATTAAATTATTAATCAGATTATAATTAAAGCTAAGACAAATTAAGTGTTCCAAAGTCATGAGGGAATGTGATGAATGGAAATATTATTCCATCTATCCTGGCATAACATTATAGAAGCTTATTTTTTATCATTCCAATGCGATGTTTTAATTTTTATTGTTTAGCGTGTCACAGGAGATATAACAGTTTTCCTTATATGAACTTAGGGGGTCTTACCAGTAAGAAACACATTATTTTAATATATTATTCTCTTATGAAATTTGCAACTGCTGCATTTTAATCAATACATTTTATTAGGAAAGCATATTTATTTAATATCAATATTTAGTACGATGGAAAGTTGCTTGCATACTACAAGCATATGTTTAAAGTGTTGTGTGTTTTAAGTGTGTTGTACTTTGCAAAGAACTATTTGGTTTGAAAAACACAGGATGTAGGTACCCACATTCCTCAACGTAAAATTCGACTCCGTATCAAAGTAGCCTAGTGTCGAACCCAGGACCTTTTTGTGAGATGAGATAGCATTTAATAATTTGTTCTGGGCAACTCTGACCGTTTCTATAATTCCAAGTCAATACATCGGGAATGTCTTCAACCGAAAATCCATTTTCCCTTTTAATCGAATGCAAGTTGTGCCTTTGCGTCGAACCAATGATCATAAGGTAAACATTAAACTGTGTTTATAAAAAAATCATTACTTAAACCTGGCAGTAGAATTTCCACTTTCTCAGTAAATGAATCGTAAATAATTTTTAATTCTCACCAAACGGTTCAAATAGTGGAGACGCCTGGCTTCGAACCCACGACCATTTGTAAGATGTGAAAAGATATAACGACCTGGTAGTAATGAAACTTATTCATCCAAAGTTTGAAGTCGATTCATACAGGGAAGAACTTAAAATAAGACTCCGTTAACGCAATATTAAATGTATAGAGGCATGTAAATGACTCTCTGGGATAGAACCAAGAACCATCAGGGAAAATTTAAAGAGCGTATATAAAATGTATTTATGATTTCTATTCATATGCTGGCTTTCAAGTTTCTATGTTATGGGGAAAGGGTTGAAAAAAATTAAAACATCGCTGAAATGCATTTTAAATAGAAGAATATTTGCCCTAACCTAGCTTCGAACCAAGGATAAACCTCAAAGATGTCTTTGTGGTTTTTGTTTGATATGCACGGCTTCCAAAGATCCCGTGAATATCAACTCTCTAATATACCGAGGAGTGCCTCAAAAACAATTTCGATAAATTCCCCTCCATCAGCGAAACAGCGAACATAAAATATATTGCTGATCTCTATCCACATGCCGTGATTGCAGCTTCCATCTTATTAGAAAGGGATTCAAAATAATCTTAAAAATCGCCACAATGCATTTTTAATGGGAGTATATTTGCCCTGACCTAGTGTCGAAACAAGGATAATCATTGAAGATGTCTTTATGATTTTCCTTAGATAAACAATCCTTTGAATTTCAACTCTCTGATTTTCCGGGAAGTGACTCAAAATATTTTCGAAAATCCCAGCAATGTATCCTTATGGAAGAAATCGGGACTTCGGGGCCTTCTGGCATCGAAACTATGATACTGAGATGCAAAATCGCAAAATTCTGGTGGTTACACCTTATGGCCAGCACGTCGTTAAAATTTCAAGTCAGTGACACATGTGGAACATGGTTTGAATGTTGGAGGCGATGCATAGCCCAGGTTCAACCATGCTAAGAAGGCTTCTACAATATCTCCGGCCAAATAATGAAAGTGGCATTCACCAACCGGCAATAGGACAGCCTGGTGAATTATTGTCCTAACCCCCCCAAACACAAGTGCAATTCTCATGATGAGCTTCTTTAATGGAAATTTATCCGGACGTAGAAGCACCACCCATTCGGATGTCCGGGAGGTGGTGGCATTGAAGAGGTCCATCATGAAGAAAAGAATTACTACCCTGCAATTCACAACCTACAACTGCCGCAGCTTGAAGAGTGAAGAACGATTGCTGGAACTACTCAATGAAGCAGAGAAGATAAAATGGGATGTCATCGGTCTCAGCGAAGTCAGAAGAAAATCAGAAGAGCTACTTACACTGAAGGAAGGACATTTTGTCTTTTACAGGGGTACCAAGGATGGAAGAAATGGAGGCGTTGGATTCTTGATCAACAAGATATGGAAGGATAATGTGGTAAAAATCGAAGGTGTATCAGAATGAATTTGTAACACACACACTTAAGATCAATGAGCGTTATTCAGTACAGGTCCAAGTCCATCAGGTCCAAATCCAAGTCTACGCACCAACAGCGGCAAAAAGCTAAGAGGGAATTTAAAACTTCTACCAAACTCTCGGCACTGAACATGACAAGGAGGCCCACTTCTATAAAGTCATTCTGGGAGATTTTCATGCTCGTGTAGGTCAGCGGGAAGCTGATGACACTGTCGCAGGTCGAGACGGACTGGGCCACAAAAATGAGTGAGGTAACATACATACATACACACCTGGCCAAAATTAACGCAGCACCTAACCAACGATCCCTACCGGCCACCGGAAGAACTGCCAGAACGGACTTAAAATTGCAACGGTGGTCAGAGAAGAGGATGTTTCTGTGCGATAAGAATCTCGTTAAGAACCGAGCCATGAGATAAGCGCAGAAAATTGCCGATGGATATTCTAGCGGAAAGAAAATACTTTTCATGGCGAAGTGAGGATCCTCGTAGTTCCGCGTGAGTCCAATGAAGGGTCATTACGGCAGGCAGCATGAATATTCGGCTGCGGCACTGATCGAAGATTTTCATCGCAAAGCTAATATTGAAAGGTGTGGTCATTGAGAAAAGAAGGGTTGTGGTTATGAAGAAAATGTATTTACATTTAAGCGTAAACGAAATTGAGACATAATTAGAGATACGGTCTTCGTCTATGCGAATCAAGTATTCTAGCGTATCCAAAATGCCGCAGTGAGATATATTTTTAATGTTAAAAAATCGAACACGTTTCATAATCATACGCTAAATTATCTTGGTTAGCATTAGAGTCACGGAGAAAGAAATATATTCTCGCAACTACTTACATCACCTTAAATGCATGGTTTCCGCACAATTGTTTTCACGATTTGTTTCTTTCGATAAAATACATTATCTCATCATCAACATGTATCAACTTTTTCTACGTTGCAATTTGTTATCAAAATCGTCCGATAAATGTTTTCAATCAATTTTCCACTAGTACTTGGAAGCAGACATGTCGTATTCCACCCTGAAAACATTCTCCCCCTTTGATTAACTAGCGACGGGAAAATAGGTTCTGCGTCCTCTACTCCTCTTTAATTTGAGATTCGCAGGGCGATAATTGAATCCCTTCTGCACATCTTCATTTACGAATACTTATAAGATTTCCCTGGACTCCGATTCCGCAAGAATACTGCGAAATCACATGCATTTCAAGAGGATGAAGACATGTGCCTCATTGAATTGCGAATGGAACTCCGAGAAAAAAAAGAGGGACAGAATGAATTTAACAGGAAAATCCTCTTATCGACTTCGAGATAGAAGTGATGGTTTCCTACTTATTCGGTACATTCTAGGAGGGCGTAATGTTTTTATACCATCGAAATGTGTGAAGAAATTAAATGAATTCGTTCGCAGGCGATGTGTCGAACGCATTGAAATAATTAATTAAATTAAATAACTGGGCCGTCAACGCTTCTCAATCAGAGAAATTTTTATCAAACTTCAATTTTTTATGCGAATAATTCACATTTTGGGATACGATAATGCGTAGAATTTCTCATAAATGTGGAACAGAATTGAATCTCTGGGTTTATTGGAGATAACAGCCCAATAAATGCGATTTGCATCGGAAATGCACACAAATTTATTTTTAAATGGGTGGAATTAACTGCAAAATTCCACTTTAAAAGTTTAAATAAAGTGGAATTTTGCAGAGTTATTTCCACCCATTTATTAGGATGGAGTTTCACAAAGTTAAAGCTTCTTTGATTGATTTCAAATGTATTTATTTTAGCTTAATTTTTCTCATAAAGTTTTAAGAGTTTATCATTCCAGTTTGCTTTGTAAATTTGTTGAGGTTTATGGAGATTTCAAAATTTGCGCAGAATTCCACAATATGTCCGATTGTTTGTCGAAAAAATAATGCTTTAGAAATGTACCCACCAAAATAGGATTGGGATACAACGTTGTTAATCTAACTTCATATAGATCGAGTTAAATTCTCACTGGATGTAAATAGAACTTAAAAGCGTTTAATTCTTTCTTTTTACGAATTACCTCCACATTTTTAAAAGGTTGCTTTTCACATTGTCGAATTAAGAAATGTGCGATTCAAAAAATATCTGAAGTATGATAATCTATTAAAATATATAATTATGAGGTTTTATAAATAGCAATAACATATCTAATCCCATAATGATAATGAGTAAATTCATAGTTCAAAGGAACTCAAATACAAATGAATGTTTTCGAACTATTTACCCTTCCGTCTTTATAAAGAAAATTTAAAGGATTTTTTTAAATGACAACAAAGTGGAATTGCATATTATAAATTAATTATTTTATAATTAAATGCATTAACAAGCTACATCGCGATGTAAAATATTTGAAATTGTAAGTCAATATTTTAAATTTCTAATGGAATTATATGAAGTTCTGCCTTCGGGACAGGTTTTCCTCCAGTTTTATTTTTTTAGATTTTTTATTATATTTATTTTCTCTTAGTGATAACCACCTTGTATCCTGCTTCTTATTGGCAGTCTTCGCACATAAATTTGCAAATAAATATACTTAACCCTTAACCAGTGACGTGCGGTCTGAGAGACCGCAGCGATTTTTTAATTGTGAATAAAAAAATTATTTGATTTTCAACAAATCTGTTATTTATGGTACCTTCTTAGATACCTTTACGTAGTATATAAAATTCTTCGAATTTCATTCATCTTACTTGTATTTCTATTAAGTTGCGATTTAATTTCTTGCGCGGTCTGAGAGACCGCACGTCACTAATTCGGGAAAACTCAATTCGTAATATGGGTGAATATTATTACGGAGGCTTACAAAATTCAACTTTATTTATTAAATTTGTTTATTATTTTCACATTTCTTTGTTATTACTATTTTAAAAGCATAAATTAGGCAAAATATATGGATTTTATGATAGTAGGCTAATGTTGAGGTCGTCCTAAAGAATACTGATTGTTTTCGTTATTTTATAATATCAACTCCAACAATAAAAATCTTTTTAGAAAACTATTAAATCATACTTGCATTAAAACACCTTATGTGTATGGAACCGAATTTTTCGTCTTTAT
Source organism: Sympetrum striolatum (assembly GCA_947579665.1). Taxonomy (NCBI): domain Eukaryota; kingdom Metazoa; phylum Arthropoda; class Insecta; order Odonata; family Libellulidae; genus Sympetrum; species Sympetrum striolatum. Next base: position 118,129,596 of record OX388341.1, read on the forward strand.
ATTTCGCTGTGATTCTGACACTAGAATGTAACTTACTACGGATGCGACCGAAGTGGCGGCAAACTCAGAATAACGAAATCCTGCGAGAATTTCTCTTTGTTGCCACTACTCATTTGTGCCTAGCCCTGGATGAATGACCTTTAGTGAAGCATATTGTCAGCGGAATATGGACCCCCAATGGAAAGGGTGGAGTGATCCTGGGGAAAACCCGAGGCGAATGTTCGAGCAGTACATGACCAGATGTGAAAGAAAACGTATTTCTCGGATTTTCCCCAAACTGCTTTCTTTAGTTTCACTCTATTCGTTGCCAAGTAATCATCTTGCTACACGGATTGCATACACGGTTCTTTTGAAAGACGAATCATGTGAGTTATATTTTTTCAGTAAGTTCGTTTCTTTCTAAAATATATCTTTGTTGTAAAATAATTTGCAAATATGGCGGCAGGAAACCAATTGCCTGGGAAAATAGTTCTAAAAAGCCAAAAAGAAACGTTTACACTCGTCTGCATAACATTGTCGCGGAAAAACCAGGTTTGAAGCAATCTATTATACCTCTAGATAGGGTACTGCAACCTCTCCATTTTTGGTCGCATATTTTTGACGACGATATAATAAATTTGATTTTGTGTTGGACAAATGTCAAACTTCAGAAGTTATGAGAAAAGTATACCAGAGTAGGCCAGAAATCCAAGATTTAGATTATATTGAATTAAGAGCTTTACTTGGGTTATTAATATATTCGGCAATATTTAAATCTAACGATGAAGATATAAGTAGTACTTTTGCTGCAGATGGCATGGGAAAGGAAATTTTTCGTTTAGTAATGTATGGACAACGATTTACTGTTCTCCTTTTATGTCTTCGGTTTGATAACCATGAAGACCGAATCGTCCGGTACGAAAGTGACCCAGTTGCACCAATTTCTGATTTGTTAAATCATTTCGTAAAAAAAATCTCATTGTTGCTATTCACTGGGCACAACAACTTGTATTGACGAAATGTTAATTGCCTTCAGGGGTCGGTGCCGATTTAAAATGTACATCCTGAGTAAGCCAGCTAAGTATGGCCTCAAAATGATGTGTTTGACATTGATACATTGAATAGCTATTTGTATAATGCCTATTTGTACGCCGGAAAAGTACCAACGGAAAAGGTCTGTCAGAGGAATACAAAAAGACTTCGAAACCTACGCAATCAGTTCCGCGTCTCACTGAGCCAATATTTCATTCCAATCAAAATATTACATCAGATAATTGGTTCACTTCAATTGAACTAGTTTAGAAGCTGAGGGTGAAAGGACTGACCTATGTCGCGACGATAAGAAAAAATTAAAGGGAAATATCCAATGAGTTCGGGCCTTCAAAAGAAGGCTCAAAAGGGTCCTCGTTGTATGGATATACGGCAACATGACTCTAGTTCCTCATGTGCCAAAGAGAAACAGGAATCTTTGGTTGGTATCGTCAATGCACCACAGAGAGCACTGATGACGTGACAATGAAACCTGAAATTATAGCTTTCTATAATTCAATCAATGGTGGAGTAGATACACTAGATAAAATGTGCAGCAGCTACTCATCTAGTCGAAGAACAAGAAGATGGCCAATGGCAGTGTTTCTTAGGATTTTAGACATTTCATTGGTGAATTCTTTTGTGTTCCAGCAGTCTCTAAAAGACAAGAAGTATCTGAATAGGTACGATTTTATTAAATGCATTGCAGCGGAGTTAGTAAGGCCGCAATTAAAGAGGATAATGTCAAACAGCAAGATTCCCACACAATTAAGAGCCAATATAGGTCGAATTCTGAACCTAACAGTTGAAAAACCTCAAAATTTCGAAGATAAACTAGAGAAGCGGAAGACTTGCCGACTTTGCCCTCCATGAAAAAAACGAAAAACCTCCTTCTGTTGGTCCAAATGTAGACAACCAGTTTTTTTATAATGCACAAAAAATATTTGCAAGAGCTGTGCTTCTTTGGAGGGGTAGGACATTTTTCACGAAAAATGTAATATCGAACGTTTGCAGAATCCATGAAAAACACAATAAATGAAATATTTTTCAAGAACGTTTTATCAATTATCATCCCAAAAATACATTAAAGGCTTTGCTACAAAAATAGGCACCTGATTTTTAATATGCGACATTATTTTGATAGGATATGTTTTTTTCATTCAAATTTTTGACTATCTTCGTAAAATGATTAGTAATTGAAATTTTGTTCATATTAACATAAAATTAAATTTAAATTCAAATTATTGAATAACTGATTAGTTTATCAAGGCTTTTAAACTTTGTTAAATGTGTCATTTAGTAACTTTAAACATATTTAAAAAATTGCGGTCTCTCAGACCGCACGTCACTGGTAGTGTGACAAAAATTGCACGTCACTGGTTAAGGGTTAACAAGTCCCTGTTGGCTTTCAAATAGCTGTCCTAATTAAAATTACAGATAATGAACGCATATTAAGTAGAACTTAGAGATGCACACCTAACAACAAATATTCATTAATATTCGATGAAAATTTGAATAAGAGCAAATGAGGTTTCCCGACCTATTTTCTAAATTGGCGTGCTTCATTTTCACACCCATTCCAGTTCAGTGAAAGGCGAATTTTCCTGCGTTGAGAGGACGATTTGATCCGTGCGTCGAATTTTCACGGGTTTTGTAGGAAGCGGTTTATGTTAAATCCTACTCACTAAGTGCTCCTTATTTTAGCATTCCGTTCGGGCTCTGATTAGACACCGTAAGATGTTTCTACGTATTAAAGTTACTTGCTAATCAACGTCTCCTCCTTTTTCTTATGAATTTGTTCTTCTTTCCTTTACGCGGTCTACTTCTTAGTGTACACTGATTCATATTCGTAGAGAGTGCTCGTGAATGTTCTATTCAAATACTAAATTTGTATTTTTGGTTTATGTTTTTCACTCTAAGAATGACGATAGGAAATGGCGTTAACGGGGCAACCCATGTTATTTTTGGCACCACTAATATTCGTTAAATAAGGACGGGCGTGTCACACTTTCATCGTCGTATAAATTGGGGATATTTTTGTAGGAAGTTGTTACCGATCTAAGAAGTAAAGTAATATTTGTCAAAAGATGAATTTCCGATCATGAGAACCGTTGGAGACCGTTGATATATACGGTAAGCAGGCCGTGGCAACAGGTTCTTTGGAGATAGTCCCATAGTCTGAGGTCCTCCACGTACAATGTGGCCTAATTTCTGAGCAACTTACTACGCCTCCTCGTAGGGAAGTGTGATCACCGCATCCGGAATTCGAGCCACTTCATCCAGAAGCTTTCCAACGTCAAAGTAGCCCCGAGGGACATTCTGGCAAGCTTTGATGTCGTCTCTCTTTTCACCCTAGGAGGTTCCTCTTTTCACCAAGGTGCCCCTTTCTCTGAAGCCACTGCAACCCCATTTTGACGCAAGGATAATGGAGTCATTCAGACTCACCCTCACCTCGACGTACTATATCTACAACGGCGACTTCTTTGAACAAGCGGATGGAGTCCCGATGGGTTCACCTCTTTCACCAGCAATAGCCAACCTCATCATGGAGGATTTCGAAGAGAAGGCGTTCGACACCTTTAAAACCCAAGGTATTTTACAGGCATTATGACTACACTTTCCTGATATGGCCCCATGGACGCCCGGCACTCAATGATTTCCTGGAGCATCTGAATAAGATTCACCCAAATGTCCAGTTTACAATGGAGTTGGAAACCAACGGCTGCATCCCCTTTCTAGACGTGTTGATCCGGCGAAAGCGAGATGGGACTCTTGGACACAGTGTATATAGGTAATCCAGCCATACTGACCTCTACCTCAACTATAGGAGCCATCACCACCCTTCCCAACGCAAGGCTGTCCTTTTCACTCTGATTCATCGAGCTAGAGAAATATCGGATGAAGACAACTTCCAGGGAGAATTAAACCATCTGCGGACCACCTTACAACAAAATGGTTACAAGCGATGTGACATCAGGAAAGCCCTGAAGCCGAAAAATAAACCAAACAAGGAAGAAATCTCCAAAGAACCTGTTACCACGGCCTGCTTACCGTGTATTTCAACGGTCTCCGGCAAAATCGCCAGATTCATAAGTAAGCACGGCATAAGAACTGCACCGGCGGAAACCTGAAGGACCTCCTTGGGAGGGTGAAAGATAATCTAGGACTGAAGACTTCAGGAATTTACCAGATTCCCTGCGAATGTGGGCTATTCTACATTGGCCGAACTTCTTGAAACATAGAAACAAGGATGAATGAACATGACTCCTGCATTTGCTTGGGCTATCTAGAAAAATCAGCAGTTGATGAGCATTGTCTTCAACTGGACCACAAAATGGACTTCAACAATACCAAACGTCTGTGTTCGGCCACAGGGAATTGGGACCGATTTACGAAGGAATGTTATTTTCTATGCTTTCGTATGAATATTTTGTATTTACTGTGTTAATATACTCAAAGTGGCGCACTAATGCACATTGAAATTCCACGACATTCATAGAATTGCAAGCAGTAAAACTATCTAAAAGTAGGAAAAGATCTAAAAGATGGTGAAGCTAGATTTTTACTCCAGATTTACAAGGTCACTAACGGTTCGAAAATATTTTTAGGTTGAATATTATTTTCAGTCATAATTTATACGCAAATGAGAATATCTGAATGAAGACAAACGATGCGAAGAGGTCCGTCCATACTAGTTCTTGAGTTTGCAATTTTCTTCTATAAATTGCTCTCAAAGAGATATGGCCTTTTTCAAACAAAATTGGGGACTAAATTTGAATTTATAGGAAATGCGGGCGATTCATCAATCATCCGAAGCTAAATTAACGCTCGATACGACGGGGGTGATATCGCTCTCATGACTCAAGCTTAGTTTATCGACGGTTTTATTGAGAGCTTATTTGATTCCTTTAAATCTCCATTTGAGAATTGCAAACGAGGATGAGGCTCAAAATTTTGATGAGAATACGTCAAATTTTCGGGAACCAGAATCTTCAATGAAAAAATGAATTATTCTTAATTAATGAACAAATAAATAAATAATTTAACTGAAAATTCCAAGAAATACAGTCAGTCGAATTAAATTTGACAGCTAATTTCTACTTCTATGATGATCGTAAGAGAAAATATAGTGATCATAAGAAGTGATAAAAGTGCTATTTTTATTAACATTTTTTTACATCCATACAATCTCTTTCTTAGGTATGAGATTATACAGTAATACTGGATATCTTACGATAATTGCACGTATTACAGAATTTCTCATAAGTTTAATGCCAGAAAATCAACAACCTCATGTGAAATATAGGACGTAACGATTCCGTAATATAACTAAAGAAATATAACTTTTTTGTGCTTATTTTATTTATTTATTTATTATACACAGCGCATAGAGCATGCATTTAATTCAAAGTTCAGCCATAGTTACTTCAAAACCAAATATCTCAGAGTTAAAACTACTTGAGCATTTGATTTCTAACAGAAATACCCTTTGGAAGCAATAAGGGGATTTCAACCTTTATGACAATCCATTATATTGTCTGTCTTAAAAATAACTCAGCCTTGAACTAAATTCTGTACTTAGTACATAGTAGAACGTTGTAGCCAATCGTTGCTTATGATCTGATTATGCTGTCAACCATTAATCAACCTGTTTTCTTATTCACGAATTTCGGGGTTTTGTTGAGCCAATCCAGTAAAAAGAAAAACAATCAGATGTGCCATTGCTACTCCGGTGGTCAAGTCACATAATGACCTTGCTTTGCAACAAGACAATTTAAAACGTTCAAAATTGATTGTTCATAAATGCTTGATAAAATCGAAAAAAATAATGGCACACAAAATTTAGGAAACATTTAACAATTCATAAAATATGTTCTTTTGTTTTTAAAAGTTACGAACTCTATTAGGACCCAAATTAACCGTCGAGCACTCGCGCCCCATAACACGAGCAGTCGCGATCTCCGTACGCCACTGATTATTTTTTAAATATTTTCTTCAAATCAGATCATTTCCGTAAATTTATAATTTACAGCCATTATAAAATAGTTTGAGCTTTGAAAATGGATCGATAGAATTTATTTTTTAATAGATTTTTAACGATAAACGGAATAAATGACGCTTTAACATTTTTAAACGCTTGAAACCTTCACGGAAATAAGTTATGTATAAAGTTGTGCGCAAACCTTAAAAGTTCACATTCAATTATTATTATACAGAAATGGTCTTATTATCCCAAAAATATTACTCCTCTTTGCAGGAAAATATTGAAATGAACCTTGGCAGGGGGTGCGCCAGTGCGACATGAGCTTCAAAAGAGTTTTTTTGTTGCCGTAAATTGAACCCAATTTATGCGAAACTCGGGTGGTACATAGAGAACATTATTGTAGGAGGATTTGTGGGATACAGAATGATTACAAGGAAAGATAATAAAGTTACGAATGAAAATTACTCAGTGCGCGAGTGCTCCAGGGTTAAATTTGGTTGGCATGATATTTCAGTTAGAAAATTGATTAAATTCTCTAGCTAATTGCATAGCTGAAAAAAAAATGTTCTCTGTAACCATATTTTCAGTGAATTTACTCCAAAAAGCGAAGAATTTCTGCAAATTTTTCAATTTGTTACTTTAATGATGGAGTTTAATTCGCGCACTCAAAGCTGCGCTCAAAATGATTCGCAATTATCAAAAGCACGACAAGAATTCAGAATTTCGCAATAAATTTTTGGCGTGACCGTGATTTCCCATTTTTCCCGTTTCAGCTCACGTGTTAAAGTCGCAGAAATATATTTTTTTCCTTTGTCAAATACAATCCTTGTGTATGGTTCACTGCAATGAAGCTATTTTTCAATATTTGGTCGCAATCATTCAACCCAAAGCAACTATTACGAGTAAACCTCAATAGACACGATCAGTTTTAATTAGCTATATTCCGTAGAATTTGATTCGACTCGTTAACAGAGTGGAAAGTTTCACTTGGATAAGGTTTACTGAGAATTAAGAAACATCAGAGAAGAAAATGCAAGTGAACATGGGCAAATATACGCATTTGGTCTTTTATTTTAATTAGTTTGCCAATAACTGTTGCGTCGACTTTCGTCCAATTGTGAATTCCGGTAAAATGCTATACGGGTAGTTGAATAACTAAACCTTTTAAATTTTAATATTTATGTTTTAACAAAGGTTTTTGAGCCTTGAGCTTTTCGATAACTTTTGTTTTCATAAACTAGAGAAACTCGCAAATTAAGCTCATCTTTCAACTTCCTTCGCTACTCAGGAAAAAGAAAACCTTTATGTGACTCTCAGCCATTTCCTTGCCCCTTCTACTGCCTCCTATTTGCCTCCAATCGTACGTCTTATTTATATGAAAGACATCTCCTTTTATTTGGAGTTTCCGAAAGGGAATTCAAAGGGACCGGTCATTAGAGTAAAGAAATATTTTTCCTTGAAGCTGCTAATTCTTTCTTTTCTTGAGAATATTATTATATTGAAAGGAAACACTATTTGTGAATATTTGGAACATTTCATTAAAATAAAACCAATAGGTGAAGCTTTTTTATTATTTAAAAGTTTGCGCGATAAGGGTATTTTATCATCCAGTAAAGTTATAGTTAGTTATTATAGTAAGACAAATACGAGATCTTAGCAATATAAACCTTATTCTCATGTACTCATTAAAAATAATGAATGTTGTTGATAAAGTAATAGAAACAGAGAAGTTTGGAGGCCTCTAATTTATTGAAGTAAAGTTAGATCAAAATGAGAACTAAATAAATGCTTTCATTAAGAATTATTTGAGAAAGTGATGAGCATATGAGAATTATGAGCATTATGCATATGTGAGTCATGAGCATATGAACAGTTAAAGTCACTTTTGTCTTGATAACATATAGTTTTAGTTGGTCAGATGGTAATTTGTTAAGATGCTTAGAGGGTAAATAATATTTATGGTCTATGAATTTTGAGTTTATTCCGATAGTGATTGTGGAACTCTGGTAAATTTGCCAAGAGCGTGTCTTTTATCATTTACCTTGTACTACTAATTCATGAGAACCTTAGATAATCACGGCTAGCCCGGCTTCCTTAAAGGACTGTTTTAATTGGCCGTGTGCCTGCATCGGAGATATATTCTACTAATTATAAAATGAGAAATGAACTATGGATTTACCTAGTCCCGTATTCATCTTTTAATTTCGAAGTCTAAAAAGAATGTTTAGTAATTTTGCTCTCAAACGCTCAGATAATGTGAAAATTAATTCCGGAAATTTTCTCCGTGCGATTCAGTCAGCGTTTATAAGATACGGTATCTTGATGGTAGGGCAGATATTTTTCTATAATTAAGGTAAGATTCAAAAAGATACATCATATCATATTCCATGATTTCGTTAGAGAGGTAAATAGCTTCCCATGTTACTTTTGAGAAGGTGATTACTCAGAATTAATGTGCGTGAATTTGGATTGAACTAGTTTCTGTTTCGCTTATAAACAGCTATTCTACAATTACAATTTACTACACATCAATTAATTTTATCGAAATTTTATCTATCAATCAAATTATTATCTTTTGGGGAAATCTTGGGAAAACATCATTTGTACGACCTCATTTTGAGGAATTTATGTTACGACGAGTCCAAAAAATCACATGGAAACTGCAATTAATTACAAAATGTCATTCCTGAATCCTAATATTATTTAATCAACCAAAAGTTTAAGAGAGAGCGTTTAGGACAACGGGGATACCAGAGAAGGAAATGGGGAGATGTTTAAAACGAGAATTTATCATTTATGAATGAAAAAAGACTTAAAAAAATATGTTTTAAAATGTGAATAAAGGGCGCCGAAAATTCTTTTACGAAGATGCTTTTGTGATCACCGAGAAAAAGATTTCCTCAAAATTTCCTCCCAAAAATTACAGACATAATGGGCTTTCAATCCGGTTTGCGATATCTTGATTAACTGGCAGAGCTGAGTTATAAAACAATGTAATTAGGTAGAACCTGTTTATTTTACACTGGAAGCTGTAACGGAAGTCCAACGCAATCTCTTCAAAGAGCGGTTTGGCATTCCCATTCTTACCTTCGCAGGCGGTCACCGACACTACTGTGTCAACGCCTCTCTCTCCCTTGGGAGACTCTGGAAAACCGAGAGAAACAACTTCTTGACAGGTTTCGATGTCTAACTCATTCCGATCGTCGAGCGCTATTGAGAATCGCGATGTGAAGAGTGTCGAAGTGCTATTGGAGGTGACGAACACAGAGGTGAATGAAGTGAGAAGATGTAGTGATTGTTGAAAGGAGATAAAATTGGGACCAGAAAATATGCAATGGAAAAAAAGAACTCTCCTGAAAATGAGAAGCGGTGTGAAAAGGAGGAAATAAATAGGTTTCCGATGATTCAGAGGTTTTCCTCCAAAGGTCTATCCAATCGAACTGTACTCGTCTCTTTTCACTCAAAATTTAATTGAGTTAGAGAAATGGAAGTAAAAAGGAGCGATGGATCAGAGATAAAAAGAGTGGAATTGGCGAGAAAAAGAATCTGAAGAGAAAAATCAATAACGCGGAAGTTGGGCTGAGGATCCCGAATGTTGAAGAATGACGGCTTCGAGAGTTGAGTGATGCTGGTTGGGGCAAACAGAAAAACAAGGATTGTGGGATCGAATTTCTTTCAGATCAAATGGAAGAAGGAATTATGAACCACGTGACTGTCGCCCGTAGGATGCGTTCGAACTGCCTCCTCATCTCCACTCAGCATTTCTCCCCCTTATCGTTTTCTGCTTCCCTTTTTTTCTCCCATCTTTTTCATTCCCATTTCGCCAATTCTCCTTTTACTTTATACCATAAGTCATTATTCCATTAAACTTCGGATATTTTTTCTGTCCTTTCTTTATGCCATCGCCTTTTTCTGTTGCCATTCCCGCAAATTTCTGCCTCCATTCACCTTATCCTTTCCTTTTTGTTTCCTAATTATTCTCTTTCCTCTTCGTATCCCACCTTGCCTTTCACTTTTCCTCTTCACTTCTTGGGAATCTTTTTCATTTCCACTCCGTCATTCACTCTTTATCCACGTCATCTCTTCATGTTTTCTCTCTTTCGTCTCATCGCCCTTTATTTCGCATTTTGTCTTCTCCGTGAAGTTAATTCTCCAACTGTCACTTTGTTACAAACTTCTTTTCAATTTGTTTCCCTCCTCTCGTGTTATCCTCTTTATCTTCCAGAAGCTCCCTTAACTTTTTACACCGAGTCAAAGTCGTTGTCTCCACCACCGTCTACAGAGCTCTAAATTGAAAAGTTTTTGTGATCTTCTCCGTTGTTCTTCAACCGTGGATTACCGGAACACTTCACAGATGTCCAATTCCCTACCTTTGTCAAATTTTTCTCACTATCATATCGCCATAAACGTAATGTACCCACTATTTCAGGAATCGAATAATTAAATAATAGATTATTTTTTTAAAATGATTGAAATTAAAGAGTAAATAATTTAAAAGAAGCAGATTTATAATGGAGACATCGGTAAAAGCTCATTTAGAAAAATACATTTACTCAATAAATACGTAACAATGTCCTTCATTTTCATGAGTAAACATTGGCTCATCTCTCGTTAGCAATTAAATTCCTCTAATTAAGTGTCGATTTGAATTTCCCTGAACATTAATTGTATCTTTATATATATAGACGTTTCTCCAGATATCTATTATATATATAGACGTTTCTCCAGATATCTATTATATATATAGACGTTTCTCCAGATATCTATTTTATATTGACGTTTCTCCAGACGCATTTTTTCAGGTAGTAAGAGAGGTGTTGGGAGCCCAAACCGTCATAAAACTGACCCTTCCTCGTCGGAGGGCCCTAAACTGCTACCTGATCCTCAAACCAGGGGGTATTGCAGGTACACTGGCTATGTTGAATATGATTTGAAAAATTATAAAAAATTGAAAGTAGCAACTATTTCTTGTCACCATCGTATCATTTGTCCAAAGAGAGGCACCCACGTTTTTAAATCGACGACGAAAAGTAAGGATTTTAATAATTTTGCTAGAAAGTAGCACATGGCAACGCTGAGATGGGTGGGGTAGGGTTTCATGTCATTTGAATTTTAAATTTTGTACCTCGCCTTAAGTTAAACATCAAACACTAACCCTTCATACCAACCCAACCAATCCCAGCGCCGGCCAATGTGTCTCAGGCAAATTTCTAATTAACTATGAAAACCCTCAAGTTTCACCGTATTCAATTTTTTACATTAGTTAAACTTATAGTACTAAGTCTAAATCATCAAGAAAATAAATTTAGGGGAGCCCTTGAGAACCAACACAATACTTAATGGAAGCAGTTTATAAGTGATTGCAGTATGTTTTGAGCACTTCTTTAGAGGAAGATTTTTAGCAGTAGGAGTTAGCAGAAAATTTTAAAGCAATATTTTGCAGAAAGGGTTAAAAGAACGAAGTAAATCGATGGGAAGGTTGATGGAATCGGCAAAAACAGTGAAAGTACATATTTTCTGATATCTCTTAGAAATTGTTCCAGATTCAACAGCTAGGTATTGCTATGATAATTTCCTATCTTGATGTTTTTAAAGAAATTTCTGCCATTCATAAGAAAATTACCGGCCGCGGTGGCAGAGTGGTTAGCACGCTTGCGTGACAACGCTCCAACACCAAGGTCCACGGTTCGAATCCCAGAAAAATCCGGTTAGCCGGGAATTATAAATGAATATATCGTATGTTTTCGTCTGCTGTTGTTTATATATTATAACTCGGCTTTGTGGGCCTGTTTGAGTTAAAGAAATGACATCCAAACCTTACAGTATCATATGCTACTCGAGTAAAGTATGCGTTCTCTCTAATTTGTCTCTGAACTCTAAAACGTGGTGAAATACGCATCGATGGTTCCATCTTTAGAAAATACCGGTGAACTTAAATCTACGAGGATATATTCCAGTTTCGAAGTGCTAAAGAAGAGTACAAGAGAGCAAGGAGAACTGTATTTTGACTGTTGGATAAGTTGGCCGCGGTCTGCACGCTTTGAAATCGAATACATGGAGAAGGGGAATCAAGGGTACATTTCCTAGGATTCAGAGTTGACCGCGGACCGTTGCCAGGCGATTTATTTTAAATGGAAATAAGCCCGCCAAATTCAACGGGAGATGGTGAATACATAAAAACCTCTAACACAGTTGGAAGTATCCTCAAAGAATAATTAATTCACATCTCTAACACAGACTGGAACGGAAACTGGCGTGTGCGCTTCTCCAAAACATGCCAAGTTCACTGAGACAAAACGATGCCAAAAACAGAGATCATTCATTTTCGATACCTTCACTTCCATGCGTCGGAATTCGCACATCTCTGCTGCACACTGTCAATTGAATTAATGGAAAAATTGAAGAAATTAAACACACATCTTGTATGCGTAGCGCTGCAACGAAAAATTCACAGAATAGTCGCGGATACAGAGGCTTAATACTCAAATAAAATAGTTTAAATATAGTTTTGAAGCCAAAAAAAATCTGGGCGGGTGTTTTCCTGCAGTGGATTTTTTCCTAAGATATTTTCTTAGGTTTTTTTACATCCACTCCTTCTAAAGTTATTCTCTTTTTTTCTATTCACCTACACACAACGTTTTATGTACATAACATAATTGACGAAAGGTTAGATGGAAGAAGAGACTTTTCAGTCTCAATCTCGACTTAATGAAGACCTTAGAGATCTTCGTAACAAGCATTTGTGCCAAGGAAATGACGTTGTATGGTTCATCTACATATTCTGCATCTACATTGACACCCTATTAGCCTGAGGCAAGTGATGTAAACATGAGGATTTGAACTACTTTTTCAGGTTGTTGTCACCGCGTATAGTTCGCGGTACTAAATATATAATTCCTAAATCAGATGATGGAAAATTATTGTAATTCTTATTTTCGGTTACAACTGATCTCCAAAAGACATAATCAATCAGATAATTAGTACTCGGAAGATTTCAAACCACCAAACATATAAAGGTATTACGCAGTAAATTGAAAATAGAGTTGGAAAATTTCTTGTACTGTACAAGATGCAAAAATAGATTTACATGAAGTCAGAAGTGAATACAACGAGAGAAAATGATGTGAGATTAAAATGGCGCATTACAAATTCGTACATTTATTTCAAAAAGTATACAATGGCTATTTCGCCGCATTTTGTGGTCTGCTCAGTTACTATTTCTAAAGTGGAAAATAACACTTTTCATTGAAAATACTGAAGCCCAACAAACTTGCTCCTTTCATCGACCGCCCATTATTCCGTCGGACGCAGCGCAAAGACCGCGAAAACAACCCAAATGACTGACGTCAATCGCGTTGTTTTGAGTGGAATCGGCTTCCCTCACGCAAACGCCGTCTTCACTCATCAAAGTGTGACCTTTTCGTGGAGATTCTCGCACTACTAACAAGGAAAATTAACGGACTGTTACTCACCGATTTCATTCAAACTCGGTACATTCAGAGCTGACGGTGGAAAAATAGAATCTGTGAAATCATTCGTTCCCTCGTGACCTAGGAGCCGAGATATTCGAGGTCAAAAATTGCAAACTGACCACCCGGGCCCCTCCCTAAGACGCGGATACCGGGCGGGAGTGCGGTCGCCGCGAAAACGAAGCGCGGTCGGAAATTCGAATAGTTTTCGGCGGTTTTCATTCTACAATTTGTAAACAATGAAATAAATTTCGATTACATGGATTAAAAATTGATTTGTATTTACTTCGTATTTTTAAAAACAAAAGTGAATTTTTTCAAAAAATCTTTGAAACACAGATTAAGTTCACAGTGAGCATTCACTTTATGAAGGTTGTATTCCCACATACAGTTTCGTTTTGTACATTTTCGCATTAAATTTAATGAATATTTGCATTAAAACAATACTGCACCGGAGTGAGATGAGAGTCGCGGTGCTGCTCTATTAATCCTGCTTTGAACCACGCGTACTTAATACAATTTTTAAATCTGGGGCCTGGAATTGAAAATGCGTAAGGGATTACAATTTTAGGATACTATCCCTCTGAAAAAGGGAAATGTCTAGTTGATCTAACAGCACTCAATCAGAAACCCTCCGCACGAAGTCTTTCCACATTCTAAAAAATACACATCCAGTGGCTGAATCGTTAGCCTTTCTGGATGCATTGCGGAAAAATTTAACGCAGTCATTCTTTCAGAGAAAATCCCGCGATTTATACTCTGTTTGCCGTGTTCACAAGTGCGTTGATATTCGCACGAGGAAAATGAAATGACGTCAGTTGTTTGAGCTTTATATTTTTACAATGGAATACAAGAAGTGAAAGTTTTATATTAACATTGCGGTCGTTATCTTGGTTTAATTTATTCGATTGGGAAAATGGCAGCTATGTAAGATACGACCGAAATGTTAATTTCGCTTGAAGCCGAGTAAAGAAATTTATATTAAAACAAGATTTTCCAGCTGAAAAATTGAATATTATTTCTGAAAAAATACAAGTTGAGAAAATAACTGGCGTATTTCCACTCCAAAATTTGAAAACTTCTAACAGAAGAATATAGAGCCAAGACTTCAGAGACTGAACATTAATTTATCAAGTATATTTTTCTTTAAATAAAACAAAATAAGAGAACGTCTTAACAGATACACTTAAACTTTTAAAAGAAAGTACAAACGTTATGTAAATAACGTTATTCACGCCTGTATTCCTAATACATTTAGTTATTTAAAAACATGGCTATTTTAGCACATTCATACTTTAACATTAACTAAGATAATCATTGAAAATCCTTAGCCATAAATTAACATCGATATTGCTGTCTTGTACATGTATCCGGAAAATGAAATTGGTTTTCAGGGAAGTCTAATAGCGGAAATTCCAATTTTAAGCTTAATGTTGAAAATTTTCGAACTTGAGCTCAGTTGTAGAAATTCATCGGATAAAAGCGTCGAGTTGTTTCTTCACTCAAAATGTATTCCACATCACAAAGGATGACGGATTTCGGATCTTAAGACAAAATAATCGATAAGAACTAATGCCAAAAATAAAGAGGCATAATAATGGTTTAATAATAATTCTATGGTTGCTCACAGTGAAGAAGTTGGCAAACATCTCTTTTTATTTAGGTTTAGAAATTTTATATAGACTCTCACCTTAAATGCGTCTCCTTTATAACTTCGCTCTCTAATATTTTCACCTGAAAATAAAGAAAGTGTTCATTTAAAACTAAACACAAGACATTTTATATATAAACAGACACATAAGTTAACATTTTAAAAACAGAACAATGACTTCGAGGCTATTTTCAAATGTGGCAACGTTGAGAGCTCTTAAGTCTATGAAATTTTAATTACTTCTTCACTCAAGCTCCTTTCATAATTTTCAGTGTTAAACCGTTATGTAAGTCAAGTAATAGTGTTTTCTGATGAAAATATCAGTCAAAGACTTTTATTAAGATTAAACGACAAGTTTTTTCCCAGAGGGAACAAATGAGAAATAAAAATTTCTAGTTCGACAATTTCTTACAGTTGATGGTTGAAATTAAATTCATATTCTAATTATTAAATATATTATGTCATTAATCATTATCGATTAATATTTAGCGTTGCTTTCAATGTAGTTTGAAGATGCACCTGGAGGATGTAAACATAATGGTTACCGCATGACTGCCAGTTGTTTTTCAAAAAAGGGATCCAGTCCATTCAAAAATGGAAAATTCATTTGTGATTTAATCCTGGATTAGAAATTGAGACATTCGAAACAGAGTACTGCCCTTCATGACAATGGGCTAATTGTGGAATGTATATGGAGAAGGGGAGAGGTCATTAAGCCGATAACGCAATGGGATCCGAATACACGGTGATATAGTCCGGAACAATGCCTTTGTGTGAGTTTCGAAAGAGTGATGGCGAATGGCGCAACGCAGCTGTGAAATGAGAAATCGCCGATGGATTAAAGAGGAGAAAACTGGGAGCAGTGCTGAGACAAAAAGGAAAAAATAATAAATCGCAATCGGAATCTCACCTATGTGAGATTAGCATCAAAACATATCCAGTAAAACAGGGTAATGGGTCTTCGTAACACAACAAGTCTTTCTGATGCGAGGAAATATTATTCTTGATAGTAAAACGCAATTTGAATGTGATTTAAAATTATTTTTTTCCTTGTAAAATCTTTACTACTGAAGTCTGATCATTTATGTAATTTAAAATACGTATTTGTAGATTTAAAACGAATTTAGAAAGCAATAATCCGTCAAAATGATTTAATAGAATTAAACGGTTCAAACAACAAAAAATATAACCGATTAAAATCAGCTGCAGAGATCAATGAGAGATTTTGATCAATGTTTTAAATAATAAGAATTCGCTTTTTAAATAAACACCATTGACATACAATAATATACTTTTCTCACGTAAGCATACTATTTTAATTTATATCAAACACTAATACTTTTCGCGGATTCATGATGTATGTACAACCAATTAAAATTTTCAAAGTAGAGGTAGAACGGCTGGTAGATAATATCAAATTTACGAAGAAGACGAGAATTTAAACCATTAATGCATTAACAGCCATGCTCCAATAATTCCACCTTTAATTTAAGCTGGTGTTTGGTTACTCTGCTTTATTTGTGTGCATTGAAATGTAGAAGCAAATTAAGTCAAAACATCGCTGCAAAAATATTTTATTTACATACACATTAAATTCTATAACTGCATTGATACATTTGTATTGGAAAATATTTTTTAGAAAATAACAATTATTTAGGAATGTTCTCAATTTTGAGAGGTAATGCATTCAACTACTAAAATCCATTTAAGATGTTTATGATCGCTTTTGGTTAAAGCTATTGAATAAATTTACATTACATCAAGAAGAGAAAGAGATTTACATTTACATCAAGAAGAAAAGTACCTCAGAAAAATGTTTTTGCTTATTTTTAAATCTTAATCAAGTAGCTCATTCTTTCCTTAAAAATTCTTAAAAGTGAAATTACAAAGAAAAATTTCCGCATCAATTTAAGAACTCTGTATTGAATCCCTTCAAATAACGATAAATTTTAAGATTTTAAGATCGTTCATAAATTAATGACGTATTTAATAATACAACCAATGATTCTAAATAAATAAAAAGAATAATAATTAATGAGTGATATTGATTTTGGTAAAGGTTTATTTCCATATAGGAATATTATCCGTATAAGGAATATTACCCATAAAAAACACGCATTTCATATTTCTTCCATTTTATACTCGTTTCGAAACCGCGGTCAATCGAATTACTTAATCTTTCATTCATAAATACATAGTTTATCTATTTAATCTTCGAACGTTCCCTTAACTCATTAATTCTCAATGGAAGATAACTTGTTTGTTTATTGTAGTAGTGCTTTGTTCCAAGAGTACTTTTTTGCCCGTAATCATTATTATGGAATATATCACATGAAATAATACTACGTAAGAAACGAAAACATTTTAAAGATATATTGCAACCGTGTTTCAATAATAATATTTCAGTTTAAGGCATATCTTATGCACCGAATCGTTCTATTAAAAACATTTATGCTCGATTCACTGTAATACATCTTTCTGATCAATCTTTGTAACGGAGGATAAAATAAAAAACCCGTCCATTCAAAGTTACACGCACCTGAGCTCCAATTAATTTTCTCGGAAGAGTGTAAAAAGCCTCCATTTATCATGTGATGCAACTTGGAAAATAGTTTCCAGCAACACCTCTTCCACCTCTACTGGACAAGGAGCAGTAGTGGGAAGTTCAATTCGCTTACCACTATTGAGGAGGTGATGCTACTGATATGCCTACCTTAACCTGAGAAACTTACGTAACATCTTCGTCTTCAGAGATATCCTAGAATTATTTAGGATAGACATCTACAATTATGCTTTAGTTTGTGTCTCTTAAATCGTACCAGTTGACTATTAAGTTTTCCGAAAAATATACTTCGATGTCTAATAGATCCTTTGTATTTGATAACTCTCATTCAAATTTCATTTTCACTTTTCGCAACAAATCAATGGATGTACAGTCCCGTTTATCCGAAACGATCGGGACGGCGGCCGGTTCGGATAACGAACATTTCGGATAAACCGAATTCCCGCGAAAGATTTTCGAAATTTTTTTGAGGCACTTCCCAGCAATGTAGAGAGTTGTAATTCGAGATGTCGCTGGAAGCTGTGCGTATCCGACGAAACCCGGAATGATATCTTCGAGAACTATCCTTGGTTCGACGTTAGGTCAGGACAAATATTCTCCCATTTAAAATGCATTACGACGATTTTTAAGATTTTTTAAAAGTATTTTCCCGATAGCTTGCAATTTGAAACTCGGCATGTGGATAGAGAATATAAATAAATTTTATATTCGCTGTTTAACGCTTTTGCTGATGGTCCTTGTTTCGATCCCAGAGTGTCATTTACACTCCTCAATGCATTTGTAAAGGGGATAACGGAATCCCAGTGTTGCCGGTATGATATCGATTTCAAACTTTGCCTTAAATTAGTTTTATTTCCACCTTTGCATTATATGTATTCACATCTTCCAAAAGTTACTGGGTTCGACACCAGGCGTTTCTACTATTTGAAAAGTATGGCGGGAGTTTCGAAATATTTCAGTTTTAAAAATATTTTAAGCTACATCCCGGTAGGATTGGGCATTCAAAATCACAGATTTCTCAGAAAATGTGTTTTCTATATTCACGTCTATAAAATTGGCACCATTTGTGCTTGAGTTCGAAGCCAGGTGGGTGCAAATTACTCCAATTTAAATAAATTACGGAAATTTTAGGAATATTTTTAAATCCCATTCTTTTTTACTTTTGAGAACTTTCTCGATGTGATATCGACTTGATATTTGTATCCACAATATGCGTAATTTAATATGTGGCGATGCACTGACGATGGCTTTGGCACTGCGTTTTTAAATAGTACTAAATATTTATATCTTCTATACCTTATTCATCATAAAAGGCAATAATCATTTTTTGATTGTACATTTACAATTAAAAAGTGAATGAAGGACACCATTTATATGGAGTTGAACGTTGTTGTTTGCTGTAAATAAAATGAGTCTTTAATGCTCTTTCTAAAGTAAGCGGAGGGTTTTTGGCTTTGTTTTGAAAGGGTCTGTCTATCCCTTAAATAAAGTAATTGTAAAGCAACAAATAGCTATAAATAAAGACAGAGCTAATCCGGCCAAGTGGTTAGCGTGCTCTCACGGTATCGCTCTAACCCCACGGTCCCTGCTTCGAATCCCTAGTTGGATTTTTCTGATTAGGGAATGGTCTTGCATGATTGTTGTTGTTAATACCTACCACTGTAAAAGTCCTGAAAATGGATGTTTGTGGGGTATGTGAAAATAAATAAAAAATCACATTTGAAAGTTAAAAATAATGGTCTCTATTCAACATTTTCGTTGCTATACCGTAATTCCGAAGAGCTTTTCTCGTAGAATTGTCCAAATTTATTAAATTAAATTCCATCTTAAAATAATAATTGAAGATTTCGGTTAAACGGAGAGAGGAAGAATTCAAAACGCAGAAAAGTGTTTCTCTTTTTCCAAAATACAACGAGGCACCGTTTTCGTTTGGCAAAGCAACAAGTAGAATGAAGGGTGAATGTTGGGCTTTCCTTGGAGCAGAGAAAGGACATCTTCCCTTTCACCGTGAGAGAAATCATCCTAACCTAACTTTGCTGCAGGTCTCTTTCATTCGGTAGGCAAAGAAGGAAATCCATCAGAAAATGAACTCACTCATTGGAAATTCAAGGATTAGATCACATGAGGTAAAATGAAAATCAATCTTAGTCAAAAACACCGAAGATCTATGAGGCCTATATAATAGGTTAGAGAAGTAGATAAATTACGGAACTGTACGGCGATTGGATGAAGCAGGACTACTGAAGATGGCAAATATACTAAGTTTACCATTAATCGCGGCAATGAAGCAAATGGAAGCATTGCTAATTGCATAACAGGAAAATGGTCCTTGGAACAAGTTAAAAGAAGACGAAATACTTTTAATGATGAAAACTTTCTTTTCTGAAAACTGAAGGAAAAAGTGAACATCAAATCTTCATCTTTAAAAAGATATCTCCTTGAAGAAAATTAATCACCCAATAACACTTTGTAATAATTACATTTGTCTTCCATTATCAAAGATCATTGGCTGAGATTTCCAGCTCATTAATAAGTCATACACCATGCAGTATAATTACAACCCTGAATTTAGGTTGTGTATATGTATATTACAACCCAAATTTCGATATTTTCTGAAGAAAAATCTGATGTAGCCAGCGCATGACTTTCTCCATGTATAAGATGTAGATATTTATCTACGACCTTATTGTCGAAGTCTATATTCAATCTGAACTAGGAACATGTATTAGTGATTAATTTACATTATATTAACTTTTATGTCACAAAGGTGATAAATAATGTTTTTCGGGACATGTTCAATGAAAAACTGTGAAATTGGCCTTTTGAGTCTACTACAAGCACCAATGTAGGATGATTCACAAAACTGATTATATATCCAACTCAATATAATGGGCGATGGAAATTAAATCAAAATACGAACGAAGAGCAAAATGACACACGACCGACGCAAACTATTAACAAAAACAAATACTACATATTTAAACAGTGAAAAGCTTAAAAAGTAACAATGAATGACGAAAATTATTAATAAGACAAATCGTGTAAAAAACAAAGAGGTAAACCTTTTAAGCCTTATCAATCAGCCAGAGCTCAATCTATAGCAAGAATGTGAGCGAAAGACGCTTTGCATTGTATTGTTTGCCTTGTAAAAAAACCTATAGTTACGAACTTTATTTTTATTGTGAATAGTAATCGATATGGGCAAGAAACGATTAGAATTGAATAGTTATTTTATAACAAATACGCGTGTTTCAAAACGAAAATCAACTTACAAATAAAAGATTGAAGAAATATATGGATCATGTTGTATATAACATTATTAAAATTAAAATAAATTCCTATTAACTCGAGATCTATATAGTAATATAGGTGCATGACGTGGTTGACTAACTCCGATATTCATTTGCTAATTCTTTATAAACAAAAGCCCATTGAGTTAAACGGCCAGACACATATCCACTATTTTTAATTAAAAAACTTGCTCTGAAATATTCGTGAGAATCCGTTTGTTAATTACCCATTAACCTGGTGTCCCTCTTGTCGGTAGAAATTTTAATTTCTCGAAATTGATTGTCATCAAGTCGGCACAGGTTACCATAATCCAATCGCAGTAATATTTATTAGGTAAGTTTTTAAAGCCAAATAGAAAAAATAGTGGGTATGCGTGCGAAAAAAATTACTTTGATTTTTTAGGGACACCCTAACGTATATATATGTACAGTATATCTACGTATCTATTATATATAGACGCTTCTCCGGATATACCTATAAGTTATATATATATAGGGGATCAAAATTCTAACAGGGTTGTAAATATTCATAAAATTCGCTGCAATTTCATCGTCTGGAAACGAACCCGGGTCATACTGGTAAAATTACTATGCAGCACTATAGAAGATCACCCTAACTAAATCACCCTATTCCCTATGAATATCTACAACCCAACCCAAAGTCCCGATTTTTCCCGTTTAAATGCATTGCTTTGATTTTCAGGAATTAAAAAAAAATACTTTCCGGATAGGTAATGAATCGAAACTCAAGGAGCGTATATATATGGTCATGATCTATCTAAAACATAAATGACTTTTACGGAAAATATCCTGGGTTCGATGCTAGGTCGATGCAAAATCGGCCATTTGAAATACATTGAGGTAGATTTTCATTATTTCTTTTCATGCACTTATCGAAATGATAGGAAGTTCTCGCTTATATGGAAGATGTATATTAAGCATAGTTTTTTGAAAAAAATGTTGATAAGACCTTACTGTTCCTGAGTTCGATGGCAGAGCACATAAACGTTTCTCTCATAAGGAATATAAGGGAAAAGTAGGACGTCATTTGAGGCAGTTACACCTAATATTTCTGCTTGAATTTTCACACATGGTTAAGGGATGTGATCTTCTTTAGTGCTGCATAGAAAGTATTACGAGAAAGACCCGGGTGCAAAGCCAGATGGTAAATATATCCCCCATTTAAAATGCATTGAGTTAGTTTTCATTATTTATTTTGATGTATTAATCGAAATAATAGTAAAATCTTGCTTTGCTAGAAGATGTATATTAAGACTCGGTTTAAGAAAAAAATTAGATATGACCATGCTGTACCAGGGTTCGATGCCAGTGCACATTAAAATTTCTATCATAAGAAATATATGGGAAACGTAGGACGTCCTTTGGGGCAGTTGAAGCCAGCATTTCTGCTTGAATTTTCACACATAGTTAGAGGTGGTGATTTTCTGTTGTACTGCATAGGACGTATTACCAGAAAGACCCGGGTTCGATGCCAGACGATTAATTTGCAGCGAATTTTAAGAATATTTTCAATCTTTTTTTTTCATTTTAGGACCGTCCCGATATGATGCTCATATGAAATAACTGTTGTCGATCTGCTTGCAGTATGCAAGCTACATTTTACTCGTATCTATTATATATAGACGCTTCTCCGGATATACCTAGATATACACTCACTCACTGGGGATCAAAATTCTAACCATGTTCCACAAATGCCACCGACTTGAAATTTTTACTACGTATTGGCCATAACGTGTAACCTCCAGGAAAAAGGACTCCGACTTTGAACCTCGGTGTCATGGGTTCGATTCCAGAAGGCCCCAAAGTCGCGATTTTCTCCATAAGAATACATGGTGAGGATTTTCGAAAATTTTTTTGGTGCACTTCCCGGAAAAGTAGAGAGTTGAAATTCAAGGGATCGCTAGATGCCGTGCATATATAACGAAAATCAAAAAGACATCTTCAAATGTTGTCCATGGTTCGATGCTAGGTCGGGGCAAAAATCTGCCGTTTAAAATGCATTGCGGCGATTTTGAAGATTTTTTTGGATCCTTTCCCGATAACTTGGATACTTGAAACTCAGCACGTAGATAGATATCATAAATACATTTCATAATCAAATTTTACATGTTCGCTGATTGTCCTTGGTTCGATCCCAGAGGGCCATTTGCACTTCTCAATGCATTGCTTACGGAGATAAGGGAAACAAAATTTAGGTACTTCCCGGCATGCTATCGACTTCAAACTTTGCATGGTACAAGAGCAAGTCATTACAAATCAAATCTCTATTCACAGCTTACAATATTTCCTGGGTTCGACACCAGGTGTCTCTGCAATCAGAAGTTGATCCGATTCTTAGGAATTATTTTGAAACCTTTCCCAATAATATAGAAACTTGAAATTCGGTATATAGATAGAGATCATAAATAACTTTAAGAAACATGTTTTAGATTTCCAAGATCGGCCTTGGTTCGAATCCAGAGAGCAATTTACATTCGTGAAAAGTAGAACGTCGTTTGAGGCAGTTGCAGCCAATATTTCTGCTTGAATTTTCACACATTTTTAGAGATGGTGATCTTCTATTGTGCTGCATAGTAAGTTCACCAGGAAGACCCGGGTTCGATGCCAGACGATTAAATAGAAGCGAATTATAAGAATATTTTCAATCCTTTTTTCTTCCTTATAAGGTCCGTCCCGATATGATCCCGATATGAAATTAGTGTTGTCGATCTGCTTGCAGTATGCAAGCAACATTTTACTCGTATAGTATACTTTTGGAAGATAGATTTGGAGACAGCGTATCTATAAAAAAATATAACAATATCTCTTTATTTTATCCATGTAATGTTATACATTCATGTGGATTTTCTCAGGGAATATTAAAAAAACTTCGCCTACCGTTTCTCCGTACCATACTTTGGCACAAGAGAGGAGCAAAGACAAGGAAACACTTTACTTTCACATCAACGGGGTCGATCTTTTGGAAATCTTGGGGGATTAGTTTGGGCTGATAAATGAATTTAATTTACTCTGAGAGTCCCATCCAATCAGCTAGCGCATGTCACGCATTGGGGATGAAAGTGGAAGATAAGTTAATTGCGTTAGAGAATCAGATCTCAAGTCACTGGGTGTTATTCCTAATATGCTTTGGCAGCTGGAAGCCGATCGGGAAAATCTGAATTCTATTTGAGCAATTAGGTCTCATCACAGAATTGGAATTCATTCGCTTCATTGGAAATAAATTGAAATTACTTGGTGATTTACACAGGATGTCATTATTGCGTTCCACCAAGTTGAGCTGGATCGCATTGCATACGCTCCATTGGAGATTATATTGAATTTCGTTGTTTAAAAAATATTTGGTCATGTTTAGAAGAGATGTTACATGAATCAGAACTATCATTTTGAAAATCTTCACTGAATTTTGAAATGTTACTGTCCTATTGTAAAGGTAGGTCTGTGTATAAATTGATATGTGTATTTCTGTCTGGTCTTGCTGGTAGGTGATGCTGGCAGACCAAAGGGCTTGGCGGGAGTGCCTATCCGCCTATTTGGACTGAACTGTTATATACTTTCTGCGTGGTTCAAAGGGTACGATATCGGCCCATGTGGTGGAAGTAGCTGACGTTTTGTGGGATTCATAGTGACTCAGCCGCCGTGATCTCATACTGGCTCAAGTGCACGTGATCAGTACGTGGTTTAATCCCGAAAAAATGATAAAAACACGGAATCTTAATATAAGGATTATAATTTACAATTTTAATTATGATTTGCTACTTTTAATTTTAGATATTATCAAAAGAGATTTAAAACGCAGATATTGATTGGAAGCCATAGTAACTCTTATATATAGTTTCAGTTGTACATTATAACTAAATCATGTGACCATTTACCTCTAATATTTTCTTTTTTGGACAATTTTGGTTCCTTAAGTATAGACGATCTTTTTCGTTTGGAAGCAACTCATTTTGTTTGCAATCAACTCATTTTGTTTGGAAGCAAGGTCTTTTATTACATTTCGTATATCTGTGATGTTTGTATCTATTGTTAACTACCAATTATGCTGCTGTATGTGAAATTATCACTGATCAATCAATGTCGTTCACTACACTGTTGCGGATAAATTGTTATGTTGTACATTTCAATGTAATTTATAATTAAACGGTTAAATTTCCATTGTAACCATAATATATAATGTTGGCCGCAATATAATCCTTGAGAATTTGTGCCCACTTTAGGCTTTATATATTATTTTCGTATTAAATTTTGGAAGAATGAAGGGGGGGATAAGATTATGCACCCGTACTCCAAGTACGGCAGAAAGATTCTCAACTCAGTGGGAGCTCCCAATGATGACCTTGTACATGGCAATGTTTTGACAGTGCTTGATAAACACCACGTCTGGAATTTAAACTCGCTTCCTTCTGATGCAAACGCCTTCCTCGCTTGACCATATCTTTTCATGATTCAACAGTATTTTTTCTATTTAACTTCTTCTTTCAGAAATGTCTTTACTAAATAATTGAAAGAAGACTTACCACTGCACAGCCTTCATTATTTTTCATATAAAGGCATGGCTAATATTACTATAATTTCTCAACTTTACAATTTTTTCATTGGAAAATTCGATCGGAAAATGTCTGAGTTCTTGGCGGAGTGTGAAAAAGAGAAAGGGTTCCCAGGATAACGTATCTCTCGCACGTGATTCGGCGGAACGTCCGCCGGAATACGAAATGTGGAAGGAAAGCAAAAAAAGAAGAGAATTTGGCGGGGGAAAGGCAGACTCCTCTCTTTATATTATTTCCAGAGCTCTTGAACGCACACTTGTAGAGCTAATATCTTCTTCCATTTTCACCAAAAAATGTGAATCTCATTCACAGCGCCCAAAGAGTCTTGAAAGCAAATGGAAGCGAAGAATTTGAATGGCGGACGGAGGCCTTTTTACTTTCCAGATTAGGGTTTTAGGGGAGTATTAAGCGGAACTTTTCCCCCCGAGAATATCTGAAAGGCGCGTCATAATCGAGTCTTAAATTATTTCCCTCCTCTGCCAAATAAGGAACTCGAAAGTAGTTCGTTGAAATAATGAGGAAATTATTAAGAGTGAGCGGCATAGCATGATGAACAAGTATCATGATTACTCATAAGACTTAAAAACACTAGTTCTGATTTTCATTTCTGTGTTTGCAATTAGAAATAAGTACTCATTTATTAAAATTTTAATGAAATATACGCGTTTCTTATCTGAGGGTAAAGTAAGTGCTTTTCGGTTTCCTTAGCAATTGCCTAGCACATTAAATATACATGCCAATAATAAATGTTACTTCACATAGAAAATAATATATTATACGTATGTAACTACAAAGTATACTACTGTTATCCATCTCTTTTTGGTGTCGATTTTGATACTTGTATCACATTATTGATACTCTTCGGTTGGGTTATATTGGCAGTACATAGTGAAAGTCAAGAGGAAAGAATATTTCACAACTACTAACACTTAATGTTACTCCATTGTAAGTCTCTATTATTATGAAACAAATTCCAAAACCAAGTAGAGAAAGGAAGGGGTAAAGGGTCCTCCCGGATAGAGGAAGATTCCTGGCCCAGTCAGACTTTTTTCAAGTCCGTTTATCCTTGGGACCAAGTAGAGGAGTTAAGAAAAATCAACGTCAAATATAAAAACTCCCTTAAATGTTGCTAACTCTGGAAAATGCATTCGGTCGAGATTGGCTCAGTCACTTGATAATTTACTGTAACTTTAGCATCGCTTCATTAAAAAACATCTATTACGTTTGATACTTTGACTTATTTCAAAAGAGATTTCATAATTCACGAACAAAGTGAAATCTCAGCTAATCTGGTGTCTTTTTCATTTTTCAGATTGTTCATTAGTCCGTAATTTTTGTTCTCAAAGTAGTCGAAGAAATTACGTCAGAGAAGCACGTCATAGTCCGTTGGTGAGAAAGAATTCTATTCATTAGAAGAGTGAGCTAAGTGGCGTGGAAGATGATTTCTTTCGTATTTTTGTGTGTGCTCACGAGATGTGAAAGGAAAGGATTTCCGTCGAGTGGAAGGATCTACAATTTCGCAACGAAGACTGAGAGCAGCAAATGGCGATATTAAAACAGATATTTCTTGAGATTTGTGTATATTCATATAAACTTACGCAATTAAAGAAAGGCGAAATAAACATTTCATGTGTAATTTACCAAATCAAAATAAAAAATTACAGGATGTAAAATTCAAGTCGTAAAAGCATGTAAAAGTTGCTAAATATAAGATCGCAGTGTTGCAAGTAGTAGATGGGATGCATGGTTTTCGACAATAATTAATATGAAGGCGGATCAATTTAAATATCAAATGATTATAGCCTGTCCAATTTGATTGAATAAGTAGTTAAGTTACATATTTCCATCTCTGAAATGAAATTCTCTGTGACAATGAAAGCAGAGGTTTCCTGGTGTGAGAAAGTTATTCAAGAGAAGTCTAAGTGTGGGGAATGCGTTGATCGGCTCATTCCAGAGCATGCATGAGCGAGGAGGTAAGTGATGGTGAGATTCAAGAGAAGATCTCTCAGAAGTAAGAAATGGACGTCTTATTTTAGGGAGAGAGTGGACGCAGACTGATTGATATTAGAGACGAACTGCGTGGGGAAGAAGTTGTTTGAGTATAGCGAATATGAATTAGGCTTAAACGAAGTAAACCATTAGTTACGTTCGTCTGTGTACTTGCAACAGCAGATAATATTGTTAAAAACCTTTACATGTAAATATAATTACTCGCTGATATTTGCAATTATTTGTAATTTGTATTTATTTATGAAACTAAGTTTAATTCACGTTTGTGTTTCGCGCTTTCCCTGCGATATAAATTAAAGTGAAAGGGTTAACGTACTTCAAAGACTTAAAAATATCTATGTGATATTATCAGAAGTTTATATATTAAATATATTTAGATTATACATCAGAATATATCAAATAAGCAACTGACAAACCGTGTAAGAAACGGAAATCCTATCAAGTTTTCGCGGTGCACTTGCTGAACACTATCAGTAATCAGGAAAGACCTTTTTACATTCCAATTTTGTAACTTTTGGAATATTAATTCTATCCCATAAGTAAAATATGTATTGTACTTTTCTTACTCCAATTTATCATTTACAGTCACAAGTGAGGAAAAAATGGAGGGATTAGGAGATGATTTGAGAGCGCGTCTTTGGCGAATGTGCAGAGGGAAAGCGATCGCGAGAAATGTGCGGTTCGAAATGAAAATGTGGAAATTGAAGCGAAGATCAAAAGAAAGGTGAGGTATGGTGAGAGATTCGAGGAGGTATAAAATCTTATCCAAAGGACGCCTTTGGCGAATCGGAGAAAGGAGACGGAGGAGAACACTATAAGAAAATAGAAACCATAGGAAAAAGGGACCGAAGGAAATTAATTGAAGCATTAATTAATGAATTGGCTATAGAAATTGTTTTTCTATATTTAATATAAAGACCATTCTGAGAAAATGAACCCATTCATCTCAATTCTCTAAGTTTATTTTTCAATCAACAGACATCCATTAACATTTCCCGTTTCAATACATTTTTCATATTGGCTTTTCCATTTTCCGGATTAATATTGATGCCTCTACTTTAAAAATATCTACTTTAAAGATCTCGATTTGTCTCATTTAACATATTAATTTTTCATCAAGAAAACAAACAGGATAAACATGAAAGCATGGAGGCTATAACCTTTTATTGTGGAAATTTCGTTCTTGGCTTCCGTCACATTGTTTATTATGAATTTGTGAGCCTTTCAACAAAGAGCTGTAGTTATGCCATTTTCAAATGCACTTCAGTGAATATTGGATACAACACTTCCTCAAAGCTTTAATTTTTCGTGTACATTTTCTAATTATCTCCTCACTTTGCCTTTCCACGATCTAAATAGTGTATCCATTTAGAGATATTTTCCTCCAAAAAGAACAATTTAATCTTTGTTCGAGTATGTTTATTTATTCTCAAATGATGCCGAAAGTTAAACAATACTGGAGCAGCGATTTTACTCATTCATACAAACGATGCTTTTATTCGCTAAATGCGAAAACATTGGTAATAATGTACCGTTAAATTCAGACATTATTTCATATCTTATGAAAATGAAATATAATCATAGAGAGTTGTATAGCTCATGATAATTAATATAAATTATTTAAAATGATTGAAAGCGAGATAATAAAAAAAATGAGTAGAGTGGGTATATATTCACGTATATAGTCATATTTTACTGTCTGAACGACGTATTTAGAAATATAGGTTCTTCGGGGATAAATTAGAGGATACCGTAGGTTTTGCATCACTCTGGTATTAGAAATGTATGATGGAGGAGAAGGAAGCCGTTTATATTAGCTGGGGTGAACAAATCATGGAACTCATAAAAGGGTTCTATGAACTACGTGGCAGATTTGTGCTTCCTAATTATGTTGGACACGGCGACCACAGTTTTAAAATCAATAGACGTGACCAGAAAACAGACGCAGCAAAATACTCTTTCACTAATAGCGGTATTAGGGAATGGAACGCTTTACCTGGTGAAATTCTCATGGCAATGCCTAAAAATATGAAAGTTTTCAAAAATAAGCTTAAATTAAACCGTATATAATTTATTACAAGTAAAATTTGCTTGCATTCCGCAGGCATATTGATAACACAAATTTCAACTCGACATCAATTCGAGAAGGTCCTCAAAAGAAAAAAAGGGATTGAAAATATTCTTAAAATTCAACGCAATTTATTTAAGTAGGAGAAATTTGCATCTACCTGGCGAAAAACTCCCGCACATTCGGTGTTAGTTTCATAGATATAATAAAGAAGAGCGTGTACCCCTATGATTTTGTATTCCCTATCCTACCGGGATGTAGCTTAAAATATTTTCGAAACCGGTTCATAAATAATTAGAAATTCCCGCCATACGTATCAAATAGTAGAGACACCTGGTGTCGAACCCAGGATTTTTTGAAAGACGTGAATACATATAACACCCTAGTAAATATAAAAAATATTTGATTCGAATTTTGAAGTCGATATCATACCGGGAAGGTCCAAAATTAAGACTACGTTATCCCCATCTGAAATGCACACGGTAATGTAAATGGCTCTCTGGGATCGAACCAAGGACGATCAGGGAAATTCTAAAACACCACATATGAGATATATCTATGATCCTTATTAATGTTTTCCTCCCGTCTTTTGGAAAAAAGCAGGCTTAAAATCATTTTTATGTTCCCCTTAAACTTTACCACTTGGCCAGGAGGCCAACTTGCAACGTAATCTCACATAATTGAATAAGATAGGAGGCGTTTTGCTGCTAATGAATTTTGCAATATAAACTTAAAAATAGAGATAAATCATACAAAATTTAATAATGTTATATTGAAGTATACAATTCTAATAATATTATAATTCTAATGAAAAGTTCAATTTAAGATATCAATAAAAGGTTATGAAATAATTAAGAATGAATTTAAAAATTGCGTATGACACATGGTAAAATAAGGCTTCCTTCTTGAGAAAGTAAACCGAAGGATGTAAAAGGTCGTTGGGGGAGATCGTGGGAATATGTAGTTGAGACTGGGAAAACGGCTTGTCTTGTCGCTCTCAAGGGATTATCACTGTCAATAGAAAGAAATTGTCAATTCATCATATGCAGGGCACTCATGTAAATAAGAGTGGCAGCTGTATGAAATCCCTCGAAAATCGCACTTTAAATTCCGAAAGATGATGGATGCCCTTAAAAAAGGAATGGAAAGAGAAGTATCGCGGGAGAAGTGGACAACGGGATAAAGATGTTTTTTTTTTTAATTATTCGATAAGTTTTAAAAATATTTAAAATATCCTGTAGAAAAATAGAGAGTGTATCAATAATCTAGTTAACATCCGATACGAGCGGGAGGCTTTATTATTTTATCACTTTGAAGTTGATGGGAAATGTTATCGACTTCTGAGAGAAGACCAAGAATCGTTTATAAGGACACTTTAATATTAATGAATTCTCTTGCGCAGGAGGATCTAAGTTAAGTTTGTCACCATCACACGCAAGAGAGAAAGATTTTGTAGCTTAATCACCTATTTTATTAAAATGTATTCATTAGATTGTTAACCTTAAGTAAAATTATATAACTGATTACAAAGGAAATAAACGGTAATAAGTATAAATTAGGTAAAATCTATTCTTCAAATATTTTTTAACTTCCTTTTAAATAATTATTAATTTCTTAAGCGTTTCCAAAAAAATAGTTCTAGAAATGGTTATTCTGTGACAGCATATTTTGAACAAGATTTATTTCATTTTTACTCAACTGTAATTCAGAAAAACTTTGTAGTTTTGAACAAACCGCTTGAGTTGTTGGTTAGCAATTTCTCTGCGCAAATGCTGAAAAACCAGAACAGATATCCCACTTTATTTTTCCGATCGCAAAAAAATGATGGACATAAATGACTCCTCACGTCTGATGCAATGCTTAGTTGGTCAATTTCCATTATTCACGTAAGTTGTAAGAAAAACTTCGTAATTTCCACAATAATTTTTGATTTATTCGACCGGTTTCGGCATTGACAGCCATCCTCAGCCATCTTAGGGAATATATCCTACGAACTGTGCAACCTTCTCCCTACCCATTTGAAAGCTGCTTTCCATACACCGAGTAACCTCTCGAGACCCCTTTCTCACGCGAAAGATAAGAAAGACTTGTCTTCACTCTCCGGGGTGTATGAGCTCAATTGTGGGGAATGTGTGACCACATACATAGGGCAGACAGCCTTAAAACAAGGACCGCCGAACACCAGCGATGCTACCGATAGGGAAACCCCGGATCGGCCTTCGCGGACCACCTCCTAGAGAGTGGCCATTCCTGCTCTTTCAACCCGAAGCTGCTCCACAGACAATGGAAAGGGAGAATAATGGATTCCTTGGAAACAGAGGAAATTCTCTCTTCAACAAAACCCCTAACTAACGATCTCACCTTCCTCAACCCCTCCCCTCTCCTGATCCTTCCCTCAAAACTCTGTACATCCCTATAAATACTGTCATTTCCGATGTAAAGTCACCTGAGGATGGCTGTCAATGCCGAAACCGGTCGAATAAATTAAAAATTATTGTGGAAATTACGAAGTTTTTCTTTCAACTTAAGATGTCGTTCCACGAAGTACAGCTAGGACATATTGATTATATTTTATTACTCACGTTCTTCACGGCTTCCCTTTAAATCCACCACAATAGAATACACTTTTTAAAACAATCAAAACGGGTAGGCATCCAGAAAACTGCCACTGCACATTTCAAACACTATTATTGAAAGAAAAAAAATGTTTGATGTAGAGTTTCGAGGGTTTATTTACCATATAAATACTTCCACTACGGGATGAAGATTCCGAAAATTATTGCTTATACCTTCCTCGTGGAAATGAAATTGTGAAAGTTTTCTTCAAATAAATAACGCCGAGAGATATTTGATTTTGTCACTTTGAATGCATAAATTGTCGAGTGTAAGATACCCTTCCGGGAAAAGGAGATTCCAGAGGAGAGGAGAAAAGGGAAATTGAGAGGGTTCGAGATGGCAAAGGGACGGCAGGGACACACTTTTGGCTGCTCGTGCTAACATAGCAATAGCATCGCTTTCTTATGAACTAATCTTCACCTTCCGCATTCACTCACGTTTCGTTCACTCTTTCTATTTCTACTGCACCGCAAATAAAGTTCCCTACGTCTTAAGCCCAGAAATCGTAAAGTATGGCCATGCATAAACATCCAATAAAGGTAATAATATTTCTTCTCCATTTATATGCAGCCTATTCGTTGATGTATTTGTGAATTATATTTTTGGTACTTCTTATCAATCAATTTTTTTAGTTTTGGGCAACCTTCTCTATTTGCAGACGAAAAAATACTTTTCGATTAGATAGTGGTCTTGCATATGAAATAACTCTTGAAATTGAACTTTCCGTATTTCTTGGAAAACCTCCGGATTCCGTATCAATTTCGAGGGAAGCGGTCACAGTCACATGCGCGATAGTTGACGAGTGAAATTAGCATCCCGCTTGGAGTAAAAGAAGCACTCAAAGAACTGATAGATTGACTCAGAGGGATGGTATGACGAAGACCGAAGCGTGTAAAAGGACTTTTGAAAAAAGGAGGAATACTCGCTGGCGAGATGAGAAAGAGCAAAAAAATAGATATGCGAAATCTATTCATGAGGAATGTCAGAAACGAAAAGGGCACGAGCATATACCCTAACTATATTCTGATATAAATTTGAAGAATGTAAGTGGAAAACATGGGTTCGAGATAATGATGCATGAAAAATACGAGAGCGACGCAAAAGAATAAAAAAACATATAATACACACACATTTATACATATGTAAGTAACTTGGAAGGAAATATTTATACAGAAATAAATGTAAAGCAACGGATGATTAATAATATATATATGTATATGTATATACTGCCGAAGTTAACAAATTTGAAAAGGAGACGAAAGAACGTCGAAGATGTATTGAATGGAAAAAATGACGAGAGTTTCTTCTTGGTAAAGAGTGACTTAAAGAATTTCCAAATACGTATTTATGAGAATTTTAAAAACAAGGAAGAAATAATCATTGGTAACGGAAATCCTACAGTTGTTTTATGTGAAAATAATGAACTTAGAATCGATTACGCTTATTTTTATCTGACACCTCTCTGCATATCTCATATCTCCCAAGTTCAAAACCCTCGCATATATTATGATATGGAAAAAGAAATGTTAAATAGAAAACGACGAGGAAAGAACATCCTCCAAAATGCCGTGAGAGGACTAAAATCAGCCAAAATGGGATATCGAAATGCAGATAAATTTAGGATAACGAAGGAAATTAATATTAATTTATAATACACGAAAAAGGATTTAAAACTCATCTATAATACGTTGAAAATGGATAATGTTGGGTCTACGCAGGTGGTGTATACACTCATTAGGAGAAAGGTCACGGATACAAGAGGGACAAACGTCTATTCATATAATTTAAAAAATTCAGATTTAACAAATTCGCAAGAATTAACGATTCGCAAAGAAAGAAATCCTAGGTTATTCTGTTTTGTTCAAGGGAGAATGGTCGATGGTGACTACCCTATTTAACAATAATCGGAAACCAGAAATGCTCCAAAAGCAGAAAGAATAGTATGAAGAGATTAACGTGATAAATACTCATATCAGTGCGTAATACACAGTTTTACGATCGGCCATTGGAAA